>OY728129.1:432252641-433703975 GCA_963277665.1 Viscum album | reverse complement strand
AGTAAATGGAATTATTTCATTTTATTTATGCCATACCATGTTGAAAGTTCATGTTTAAAAGGCTTTTGTTTTAGTTATACATTGCCTTAAATCTTTATTCTTATTTATGATAGTTTCCGCTATATTGTTATCCTTACTGGGCATTTGAGCTCACCCCTTTTCTATGTTTTATTTTTTCCAGGAAGTGAAGATGTAAGTTATGAATGACCTGCAGGGATATTATGAGGGGATTATAGTGTGGACTGTGGAAACATTATGTTGTTGTAGTAGTTTTTCATTTTATGATGTAATGTAAAACTTATGAATATATCTAGTGTTTCCAAGGCTACTAAACCAATCGGTCTTTCGAGATTTGATCTTTCTTGTGATCATGGAAATGTTATGTAATAATGCACCGACTCTGGGTAACTGGGGTCGGGGCGTTACAGTTGGTATCAGAGGAAGTTTAGTACAAACCTTGGAAGCTAGATTTAGATAAAATCTGATTAGAGCACGTAGACCTAAGATGAACTTTGAGGATTAGTATAGAAGAAATTCTTAGAATTTTGGTATTGTAAAGATTTTGTGAGTTTTCCGAGCAATACATCCCTGTCTGGATACGAGCAGGTAGAGGCGGCTCTGGCACATATGTACCTAGGGGTAAAACCCGAAAACACCGCTTTGAGCTAGACTCGAACGGGAACTGGTACACGACAACGGGCCTTGCTGCACTCTTGGTTACGACACTCCCGGGGGATATGCTTAGGATAACTCTCATTTTCTTTACAAATCATTTTGAAGGGTTTATGAGTATATACTTCCTTAAAGAAAACATTCTTATGATTATGGATTATATCCATAAATAGTTCAATTTATGTTAAGTGTTTTATAAGTATGGGATTATGTATTTTGATTCATAAACTGATCTAGTTTATGCCATTGTTTAGAAATGGCGCCCAGTAGAAGGAATGAGAACTCCGGAAATGCACATGATCCAAAGAGAAGGAAGGATCATATCTTTCATGGTCTTAAGCTAGAATTTATAAGAGAAATAGTCTCCCATGTATTATCATCATATGAAGAAATAATATCATGTATTGATAAGATAAGTAAAGAGATTACTGAGTCCTATGGCTTTGAAGGGAATCAAGAGAAGAAAAGGATAGAAGAGAGAAAGATGGATAAAGGGAAGAGGGAAAAGAAGAATTTTCCCATATGTGGTAACTGTGGAAAGAAACACCCTGGAACTTTCCTGAAAGGAATGGGAGTTTGTTATAAGTGTGGAGGAAAAGGGCACAAAGTACGTGACTGCAAGGGTAAGAAAATGGTTTCAAATGTACAATGCTTCATTTGCAAGGAGTTTGGACACTACGCAAACCTATGTCCCAGTCATCAGACTATGACGCAAATGATGCTATTGGATAATAATCAAGTTATGATACTACCACAGATGAAGAGGAATGATTAGAGTTCTTATGTTGATTATGTCAATTGAGTGTTGTATCAACAATGTACTTGTTATAATAATTATGGAGTATATAAGTATTGTACTGCAGTACTATTTCATTAAGGACTTGAGATTGTGTGGAACAAAGAAAAGTGACTCAATAGCAGGATAAATTTTTGGAAAATATATGGTTGAGAGAATGATAAACCATAATATAGTTCTGATACCGAGGTAGTGATTTTCGAATAATACATGATTATTTTGGAAAAAATATATTGGATATTCTGGACTACCTTGGAACTGATTAATGATTTGTATATTCCATCATTGTTGGGGTTTAAAACCTTTTTGGATTGATGAAGTATATCCAGCATTCTATATGGAATAAGGGAGCTTGAATGTAATCAATAAGGAATATGGTAATACCTGATGAAGGTATTCATATGCTATTACGGGGTAAAAAGGATCTATATTATGTTTACCTTCCTTATAAATGTTAGACTGTGAGATTGGACAGAAGTATTTTGGATAGTTCTAGTTTGGATTATTTTGGATTGCCATAAAAGGACAACCCGGAGGTCGGGCGGTAACCCGTCGCGTCCGGCAAGGCTGCGAGACTTGAACCCGCAACCGAAGGGCGACAAGGGTGTATCCCCTACCACTGGACCATGAGATGTCCTGGATTAAATAATGTAGTTTTTATTAAAAGATCATGTAGATGAATTATAAATTCGTTTATTTTGGAACCCTATACGAATAGTGTAAATAGAATTTTTTTTTACATTCTATTATCTTTTAGAGTGAAAGTTGAGTTTGTGGTAGAAATTTATTAATGGATAAAACTCTAATTATAAATTAAGTATATCTCCTTATGATCTTAGCCAATCTCATAAATAAATTCCTCAATATTAAGAAAAGCAACTTTGAACAAAAATGTTTTCCTAGATGGTACCTTAAATCATCACTAATTTATGGCTTTGGGATTGTTGGACTTTTTATAGCCATGTTCTCTACCACTCTCCATCAGATAATTGATGGTTAGATTTTTCTTCCATATCCATATTTTCCTACATGGAACCCTAGTATGTGTTATTTTCGGTAATCTTCATACTTTCGACTCATTATTTTAAATAGAGGCCTCATTAATTCATTTTTCGATGTGGGATTTCAACTAGGATATTTTGAAACGTCAAAAATGTGTTATCCTAATACCCTATGTTTTGTTGAACCGATGGTATTTCAATTACTCATAGATTGATGAATTTAAGGACCTCAATTTTATACTTGTTTGTGATTGATGACCTCAATCACTACCTATAAATATTTACGTTTTTCCTCCGATTATATGTCTCCAATTTCCACCAATGTTCTCCTAATCGAGATCATAATTTGGTGGTGACCCTTTGATTTCTCTTTTCCTCATATTAAGACTAAATTTTAGTAACCCAATTTCCAATGTGGGTTTTCCCACAAATATATTTTCTACTTTCAACCTTTTATTTTCGAAGAACAATTTCAAATTGCGAGGATGCAATTTATTGAAGGAGGGGAGAATGTAACACCCCAAGATTTCATAGTGTGTTATTTCAACAAAATAATTTAATAACTTGCACTACACGCAACACCGAGTTCAATTTCACCATGACTTACCAAAAAAAAGCCATTAAAAGAGGTCATGAATAGTATTAACTAAATTTTAAACTTTATAATTTTAGAATCCATATTATGAGTTTCTTAGTCATAATGCAAGAACAGATTCATTTTCAGTATTACACTTTTATCAACTTTTGATAGTGAAACCTTTTTAAATACAATGTTTTAAACTTTTTGACTAAATGGAGACATCAAAAAATTTAAAATGAAACTTCCCAAGCTTCCACGGTACGCTTTCCTTTGAATAAAACAGTAGCGTGTGTTGTACGCAACTTCGAGTTCTAACACACACCACAACCAATCAAACTGGCTGTTATGAATAGTAATACCTAAATTTTGAAATAATATATATTTTATATTTTTAAATGGACTTCATTTTTGGATTCGGAATATCGAATTTAGCCTAAGGTGAAATTTTGGTACTTTTCAGATAACTTTCTTATTTTGATGAATAGTGAAAATTACTAAATTTTAATTAAAAACAACTTTTTTAATCAAAATGATTAATAGTGATAAATTATGAATTTGAGTGGTTTTAAAGTATATTTATAATATATTTTTACAATTTAATATAATGTTGGTCATTAGACAAAATTTTACAATTAAACCGAACATAAACAAGTGTCAATCTTTTGATAGTTATTATCTCTTAAAAACACGCTTTTTGTTTTGACATCGGGAATTAATTTTAAATTAATTTCTGCCACTTCTGTGTTTTGAATTTAGAAAAATGGATTCCATATTTGGAATCAGGATGTTCAAATTGTGTAAATAGGTAACTTTTATTTTTAGACATTTTGAATAATTACTGCGGTAAATATTTTATTTACCATGGTTAAGGGTAAATCCGTTAAATAAGGGTTAAAAAAAATAATATTATAATAATACTAAATTACCCTAAAACGTGTCTTAACCCTATTGGTTGATACATGGTCGACCATGGGAATCTTTGGGTCTATTTTGGGACCCCATGGATCCACTTGTAAGTGATAATGACACTTTATTTTAATTAAGTTAAAATGAATACAAAAATGACACAAGCATATATCTTTTAGCAAAACAATTTTTACATAGGGTTATATATGATGGATTTTCGATTATAAATATTCATTAGAAAGATAAAAAGATTTACTACATAATTATATTTTATTTATAATTTTTAGACATTAAATAATTTATTTTATATATGACACAATGATGATGCAGTAATTACTATAATAGTGAAAAATTAAAATAATTGATATTATAAATACCCAAATAAATATAATATGAAACTTTTAATGAATTAAACTAATTTTCTAGGATAATATGATATATTAGTATTGATTTAATTGACTTTGTTCGAAGTAATCAATCTGTTATGAGTTTCACAAAAATCAACTATTGAATAGTGTCAAAATTGACATAAAAGAGTTCTTAAAACAAATATTATATTATTAATTGATATTAAATTCCTAAAAATCTAAGGTTCGGCCAAGAGACTTATATCATGATAGGTTCATAATTAATGTACCACTGGGGGTCGCTTGGATGTATATAGTAAGTTTATTAACCATATTATATAAAAATACAAAGAGACATTGTAAAAGTGAAACTAATTAACTTAGAGTTAATACTTAAAGATAAGGTTAATATAAGTACCCAAACCTGTATAAATTCTATTGGTTGAGTGGTTTTCGACCTATCCCAACCTTAAACTTTGAATAATCAACTTTGGAGCCATTAGAAACCGAATATGAATTTATTATAAATTAATATTTCTAGCTTTTCCAAAGGTGCCCCTCACCCCTCTTATAAAAGGGCACTCCTCCTTCTCATTTCTTCACACCTTCAAAGCCTTTTGGTTCGGCCAAACTCTGCCCAAATACTCTCCCAACATCCCTCACTACAACCTAGAGGCCTTAGTTTGATCCGAAAGCCAACCTAAGAAGCCCTTTTGATCAAATCAAAAGGAAGAACCCGAAGAAGAGGTAATGATTTCACCACCCTTCTCCAAGTTCATTTCTTCTTCCAATTCTTCTTCCTTTGTTCTTACCATTCTAAAATAATAACTCCAGTATCTCACATATACTGTGATGTTATTATAAATATGGTACAATCATATTCAGTATTCTATCCACCCTTTAAATAACATGTCACCATACGTGCGTACGTACGGCTTACCGTCTCCACGTCGTGGTGTAATTGTTATTCAATATAATATTATTTGGATGGGTATAATAATGATGTGTAACTCATGTAAATAATAAATATAACATGTTAATGATTCTGTATATATGATATACCATCCATTTATATATTATTTTAATATCAAAAGAATGATATTGTCGCTCGTGCGTACGTACGGACTACCGTCTCCACGAACGCGATGAGATTCATTCTCCATCGTATCCATTCAAGTATAATTATCATTTGATGATTTAAAAATAATGTTTAAGGACTGGATATCATTCTGGATATGAATAAGATACAACAACCCTGGCTTATGTAACAAAACATATAAAGGAAAATGAGTAAATTAACTCCCGAAACGACGATAATTCTAAGACAAATCAATGTTAAAAGATCATATATGATATCATATTAATATATATGATTCTTGTATAATTTAATAACAACTATTTCACCATTATACAGGAGGTTAACCTACCCTAACCAAGGAAAAGTAGAAGGTAAGGGTTTACTTTACAACTTCTTCATTATCCAAGGTTGTTTATACGTAATAATCTACTGGGATCTCTTTATCATCCACATCCATGTTTCTTAAAAATGCATTTCAAAACATTTTTACTATTTACTAGAATATGAGTTAAAGTCATTTATACCCTTTTTGACTATTATAAGTGGTTTATAAAGGAATCTTTCGGTCGTTTTCAAAACAAGGTCCTTTTTAACCTTTTCGACAGAATTAAGGTAAGAATTTTTTTTTAACTTATACGGCGGGTGCGGCTATTTTCCGCCGTTATAAAATCTTCAAAGCTTCCCTTACAAGCTTATAAGAATATTTTCAAATAAAATGTTTTATTTTATATGGATCTTAAATTATTTCAAAATAAATGGAGATATTTCTTTAAAAAGAATTTTGATTTCATCTATGTCAACATCTTTTGATGGATTTTAAGATTATTTGAAGTTGATTTATTATGATACGAAACTTCTATATTATATTGGAGGTTTTGTGATATGTTTGACTGTGGATGTGCTATTTTTATACCATTCATAGTTTATGGTGAAAGTATTTACATTTCGTATGCTAGTTTTAATACGAATGTTTATGTTATGTTTAAACCTTTTCATATGGGAATGCATTGGACTTAATATGTGACGGGTGGAGCCCGCTATAGCTCCTCGATGCATCGGTAGGTCTCATGAGACAAACTAGTGTCTTGGCACAAGGCCTTGACAAAATCTTATTTGTAGTCTTGGCACGAGGCCTTGGCTATGTGGTTATGATAGTCTGGCATTATGCATTCCAACATTATGAAAGTGGTTATTGATTTTTTTACATGTGATTATTCGATTAGTAGAATATCCATGTGAATAAGTAAATGGAATTATTTCATTTTTTTATGCCATACCATGTTGAAAGTTCATGTTTAAAAGGCTTTTGTTTTAGTTATAAATTGCCTTAAATCTTTATTCTTATTTATGAAAGTTTCCGCTATATTGTTATCCTTACTGGGCATTTGAGCTCACCCCTTTTCTATGTTTTATTTTTTCCAGGAAGTGAAGATGTAAGTTATGAATGACCTGCAGGGATATTATGAGGGGATTATAGTGTGGACAGTGGAAACATTATGTTGTTGTAGTAGTTTTTCATTTTATGATGTAATGTAAAACTTATGAATATATCTAGTGTTCCCAAGGCTACTAAACCAATCGGTCTTTCGAGATTTGATCTTTCTTGTGATCATGCCAATGTTATGTAATAATGCACCGACTCTAGGTAACTGGGTTCGGGGCGTTACAGTGTAACTATCTGACAACTGAAATAAATAACATTTATGTAAAATAATGTGAGGTGAATGTCTAATTTGTGATAATAATAATGTTATTATGTAATTAATAACATTATTATTAATGATGTTTTAGTATTAATACTGTGTTTATTATTATTATTATTATTATTTATTTGTATTATAATATATTTTATTATTATTATCTATATCATCGTTATTTTTAATTATCATTGTTATACTTATTATTTTTATTGTTAATAATTATTATTAATTTTATTATCTTAATTATTTTAATTTTAATTAGTATTATTTTCAGGTTCTATTATTATTATTATTATTATTATTATTATGGAATGAAGGAACAAAAACCCTAGTACCACAAATCCCGTCACCCTTCCCCTTCAACCTCCTGCACTGCAGTGCTCCCCGCACCCCACTGGACCTCACCGGCCCTCCCTCACCGTTTCCACACTGCCCCGCCTCCCGCTCTCCCCTGGCCCTCATCTACTTCACCTCTCCCAGCCACCACCCCCGCTCGGCCCCTGCTACCTCCTTGTGCACCCAAACGCCCAGCCTGGGCAGCCCCAACCTCCCGGCTCCCAACCTCTCCGACCTCCGCCGCCAGTAGGCATCGGCCCATGCTCGGGCGCCCCCGACCAGCCCTTCCAGTGAGCCTCGCTACAGGCCAGTGGCCTTTGGCCCCATCCAGAGACCTCCGGCCGAGCTCTGGCAAGCCTTGCCTTCGGCCAGTAACCCTCCAGCCGTCGTTATGGGATCCCAGGGACTCCCGGACTTTTTCCAGGCATGCCCTCCATCTCTCCTTCTGTCGTTCTAGCTTCCTCTGGTTCACCTACGCTGTGTTTTTTGACCGTTGCACCTTCTTCTGGTTGCATTCCGACTTTCCACGGTCTATCCAACCACAGCCGCATTGCGCCGCCCAGCGGCGCACCTAAAAGTCGGTGCGTGACCCCTAGCGGTCACCAAGGCTGAGCGCGCCGCCACTTATGACTGGCACGTGACCCCGTGGGTCGATCATGTCTCTGTGCCAAGGTAAATATTGTGACGTGAATCTGTTTGAGTTTATTTTATATCAATGGTTGGCAGTTTTGGTTGTTTTGGTGTTTTTTGTAGTGAATTGGCGAAATAATTCCACAACACAGCAGTCTTTGGCTTGCGCCCGCATACGCGCCTGCGCGAGGTGTTTTGAGTCGTTGAGTTCAGTTTCTGAGTCGAGGTTGGTCTCCCACATCACTTTCTTTTAAATTTAGAATTCATTTATTCATTTCCATTTCATTGATTTTCATTAAATTTAAAGTAGCATTGAATAGTTAATTTTAGTGTTGTAACCTGCTGAAAATGGAAGTTTTTTATTTCTTTCATTGCACTGGAAGTATTGTTCTTGGATTTTAATTCTGTGTTTTTCTTGTGATATTGTATAATTGGTTCTTTATGAAATGTGCACGTCATGTTGAAGTGTGTTTTGAAATGGTTTTGGTGTGTGTAAAATGGAAGTTGTATTATTTATGGAAAATGGTGTTCTCTTAAAACCTTAAATAGATAAAATGGTCGTTTGGCCTTTTAACATGATTTTGGAAACATTAAGTGTGGTTCTTGTTTAATGAAAAATGCTTTCCTTTGGTGCGTGAATAAATCTTTGGATTTCATTTGAGAAATATCGTTCCATCAAAAAGTTATAAAAGGCCTGTTTGGTTCTTAATGAAGGTGGGTGCATTTGGATATTGGAAAATGGATTTACTTGTGACACCAATGTGTTTCAGTTTTAAAATTATGATTTGAGTTTCTTAAATGAGGTTCTAAGTGTGTTTCTGATTTTCAATGGGATGTCTTGTGTTGTGTCTTTTGGAATTTTTTTGATATTAAATGGTTTTTGAGGCCTGGTTGGCACTTTAAAGAAAAATGGTTTCATCGAAAAAACCTATTTGGAATGGGTCCTTGCCTTGTTGGTTGATAAATGATGGTGGTTACCTTGTCTTGGGGCTTCCCTTGTGTGATAATAGTTTATATGTGAGGTTCTTGTTCCTTGGGGTACACAGGGGTGTTTTTGTTATGTGTGTTTGGATGGTGGAAGATGATAATGCATTTGATGGATTTCTTGACTAGTATTTGTTGACTCACCCACTTTTTAGTACTTGGCATGGTAACCTGGCATAGTAAGTGGACTTTTTGTGAATGATTGTTGCACAAGTTTAGATTACGCACTGGCTAGTGGCCCCATAGCAGGGGAATACTGAGTTATTGTAACTATGGTGATTGGGCCCCTCAGTTAGACCATGTAAGGCTATGCAGATCATTAGGTTGTTATGATGTCATCGAGTTAGGGCATGCCTTCAAGATGAGTCACATGTATAGTAAGTTTTGGATTGGTCACGAGCTCCTAGGATTCACCCATGTCTTTTGGATTTCTGTTGTCAGTAGTAACCAATGTAGTGTTTGTTTTTATACCTCATTTCCCCTTCCTGTGTGGTTTCTACTATCCCTTTTGGTACTTCGTTCTTTTTGTGAAAATTATTTCAAATGAAAATGTTTTATTCTCATTGTGTAAAATCTGAAATGTAACGTTATTCTCCATTTGAAAATGCTATTGGCACTAATGAAAGGAATCTAAATTTTTAAAATGAATAAGGGAAAGGATTTGTGTTTTGTTTTCAATTGAAATATATATGAAAGCATACTTTTATACATTGTAGATCAAACCTCGATTTGTGAATTCTTATTTATTGGCAGTGCTTTGGGATTTGTTGTTGGGATCACCTAATGAGTATTTTTTTTGTACTCATGCCTGTATTTTACCATTTTAGTTGTAGGTTCCTTTGTTTGGGTTTCTCAGTTTGTGATGCTCGGTGTTGGAGTGAGGTTGGTCGTTTATTTGGGTGGTGACCTGCGAGGTCACGTGGAGGTACATTGGTTGAGTGGATTTTATTTTATTTTTATTGTCAGTGTTTTTCTATTTTGTTTATTTTATATTTTGTTTTGATTGTAACGACCTAATGTTTTTCAATGGAAATTCCCTTCTTATATTTATGTCATAAAATAACACGAAAAACACAACATAATGAACTACTAAGTGATAAGTAAACTTTAAACATAACTTTGTCACTTCTGTGTTTGGAATTTTAAAAATCCAACATACACGGTTGTGCTCAAGATAATCTTTTATAGTCTAATGAAACAAAAATAATTTTTTGGTGAATAGTAACGTACCCTTAGGAATAGTTACATAACCTTATGAATAGTAATATGAACCTTATGAATAGTAAATCATCCAACATAAGAGTAACCTTACCTACGACTAATTACATAAAATTTAGACATATTAGAAAGTGACTATTTGACCTTAGTAAACGTTTTGGTATTTTGTAAGTCCTAAATAAATAATTATAAATAATTAACTAATTTAAAAGGAAATTTCTTTTCGTAAAATTTATTCATAAATTATTTAATCAATTTCTTATAGTTTTTAGATAATTTTATAAGACCCTGCGTAATTTTTGAATGCATTATAAAATCAATTTTAATTCTAAAAACGGTTTTTTTGTAAATTATGATTTTCATTAAATATTAAATTATTAATATTTAGATAATTATTTTTGAGAAACTGACTTCATTTTTGGATTCTACATATCTGTAAATGGTTGGGGTAATTTTTTTGGATTTTTTTGAGATTCTTAAATTTTTTATGAATAGTAGAGTTGGATAATTCACAATAAATGCTAAATAACGGATTAATTGAGTCATAGATGATGCTCTGCTGATGTAAGCCCACTTGGTTCAAGATCACATGATAAAATTACTATTCTTGTTCAAACTAGACTCACTATTCCTTGTCTTAGGGGAAATTAATAAACTAATGTATTTTATATTACGGAAACCCCTCTCCCCTCCACTATAAAAACCACCCATAACACCCTCATTTCCTCACACCTCTTAACCTCAATGACTTCTCTAAACTCTACCCAAAACCTTCCCTAGCCCCTTCCCCACATTTAAGAGATGCTGGTCTCATCCAAAGTCCAGGCTTAGGCCCTTAAGGAGGTTTTCAAGAGAAGGATTCAAGAGGTAATTTCTCTCCCTCTTCTCCTTTCATATCTTTTCAAGTCCAAGTTCATTTCCTGATCTCTCCCCACATATCTTCATCAAAATGTTATTGTAACTCCAGTATTATACATATACTATAATTTTATTATTCTAATGGGTTATTATATAATCCAATCCCTTTCCCTCTTCCTTTTGTTTTATTAAAGAGAACGTTGTTCGTAAGGTGTTGATTTATCACCTTGAAGAATGACATGCGTTCTTCTTCTATTTCTACCTTCATATCTGGTCATGAAACCATTTTTATGGTTTAACCATAATATTTTATATGTATTATTTCCTATTTAAAGTTTTGTAACTAACTTATGTACATGTTACTAAGTGATAAATTAAAACAACTTCATTGTGATCGAAAAACCGCCCAAATTAACCCAAACAATATTCATTTAATTATTATCTAATGATTCATCCACATGGATATGATATAATTCATTATAATATCATTAAAACTCCAGTAATATCATTAATAAAATGTAATATCAGTTCTGTATGTTTACCCATGTTCTACCAAAACTTAAATTTAAGAATACAAGTGAACCACTCAAGAAACCATAAAAACAATCCTTCCCAAATAATGTTTTTAAATTCTATAAATAATCCAAAGGGACATAAATTCAATTAATGAAACCATAATGAACCATATTAATCTAAAAAAGGTTCTGGATTTCTAATTAATGAATATAATGTCATTATACAGGACATTAAAGAGAAGGAAGCATTCGGGTACAAGGTAAGGGGAAATTCTCAAACCCAACTTTCATCCTTCGGGTTCTCCATATTTCACTCCATTTTTGAAATGGTTAATCCTTAAAGATTATTTGTTCATCATTTTTTTTACTTTTTTGGTATATACATGTTTGTCACTGGTTTACATGTCAAACCAAATGTTTTCCAAAAGAACCCCTCTATTAAGAACACCCCTTTTACTTCTCACTAAAAGTGGACGGCTCTTGTAAAATGTATGTTATTCCCTCATTATTTTGGGAACCAAAGATTATGAATGTGTTATTATGAGATGAAACCCATTACATTACATGGGTTAGTTATGTACATTTTTTTGATATGTGTTCTATGTGGCAAGCATGATAATGATAATGTTATGATGTAACGGGTGCGCCCGAAATTATATAGCGCAATAGGAATGTTTCAATGTGACGGGTGCGCCTGGAATTATACAGTGCTCCAATGAATTGGGTAAAGTGATGAATCTCATGAGTAAATGTTAAATGATGTGTGAACAAGATGCTAGCTTGGTTCACAGGTATGTGTGGTTGTAACCACTAATACATGATGTTTCATTTTTATGCATTGAGACATTTCAAGTCTTATATTTATGCTCCTCTCATGTTCATGATCTTTTTCCTATGTTATGATTGTTCTCACCCATTGCTATATTGTTATTATATATCCTCTTATTGGTCTTCTAGATCACCTCTTTTGATGTATATCCTCAGGTGGCTACATGTACTAAGGAGAGGACAAGTGATAATAAGAAGCTAGAGAAGAAGAAATTAAATAAATATTTATGCTTGATATTGTATTTTTTATGTACAGTCCTAGTTTTCCCAAGACACTAAACCTTTGGATCCTCTGTGTGTAATACTATTATGTTGTTTATTATTAAAATGAGGTAATGGATAAGTAAGAAAAGGCTTGGGTCACTATAGTTAGTATCAGAGGCACGTTTTAGTTAATTTGGGAATTAGGATTAGTGAACCCTAGAGAAAACCTATAGTATGAGATTAAGTACAAATATGCACACAAGAGTATTTACATAGGGATCCCATATGTTATAACTTTAGTATAAATTGTTCAAATGAAAAATATATGTATTCATGAATTGTTTACTTATGTTTTGTTCTAACCCTTTCTATTTTAGAAAATGGTGGGAACCAGGAGAAATCAAGCCAACAACTCTTGCAAGGGCTAATGCAACGATTTCCCGAACGACATCCCCAATGATTTAGGAGGTGGAGTTAAAAACATCATGGTGATTCTTACCCAATTATATTAGGTTATGAACAATAACCATAATAATGGGGAACATCCTCCTTCACCAAAGAGGGAGAAACTTTCTATCTAATGTTTTATGCGGCAACGACCACCGACGTTTAGTGGATCTTCTGATCCATTAGTTGCAGAAGAGTTGGTCAAATCCATGGAGTATTTAATTTCTATTATTCACTTTTTTGAGATGGAGAAGGTGACCCTAGACATTTATTGACTAGATGGAGAAGCTAATCAATGGTTGGATTTGATTAAGAACACCAATCCAAGGGAGGAAATTGAAGAGATGGAATGGGAAGACTTTATGACAATATTTTTTAATAAGTACTTCCCACGAACTCTTCACACGAAGATGAAGAGAGAATTTATAGATCTCAAGAAAAAAGAAGGAGAATCTGTCACAAACTATGAAGAAAAATTTACAAGTCTCTCAAGGTACACTTTGGGTTTTGTTTTGAACAATGATAGAAAAATTGATATATTCTTTAGTGGATTAAAACCACACCTTCGAAAGTCTCTTGAAATTAGAGACTTATGTAGTTATGAAGAAGTTTTTCAGTGTGCTATCATTGTGGTGATGTATTTTGGAGAATGGTTCCATGGATATAGTGATAAGAAAATTAAGATGGAGTTTCGAGCTGGTGGATCTAATGAAAAGGTGAGAAGAAAAATCAACAACCCACATGCCAAAAATGTGGGAAGTTTCACCATATGAACTACCTCAAAGGGATGGATAAATGATTCATGTGTGGGAAAGAAGGAAACCATGATCAAGAGTGTCAAAAAGACACGTAAAGTAAGGAGAATGTAGCCGATGAAAGGAGAGAAGCACTCATGGTTCAATGCTACAACTGTATGGAGCTAGGGCACTATGAAAACTAGTGCACTAAACCTCAAGCTCTCGATGGTAATCAGTTTCAGTAGCCACCATTGTTAAAGGAACAAGGAAAGGCTTATGCCATCAATACTATGGAGGTGGAGCATGATAATGAAGTCATACAAGGTACACTTCCTATTCACTCAAGAATGGAAAAATTCTTATTTGATTCTGGTTCTACGCATTCATTTATATCTTTCAAGTTTTCTAGAACTATAGAATCGAATCCCTGGAACCTTGAAGTTGAGATATCTGTAAAAATACCAAGTGGTGAAATCATTTCAATCTAAGTGTTTGAGTCTTCTCCTGTTGGCATATGTGGGAAGATTATTCCGGAAAATCTCGTAATCCTTCCCTTGGTAGAATTAGATGCTATAATTGGAATGGATTGGCTCTCGTTATATAGAGAAAATATCAACTATCAGGAAAAGGAAATATCTTTTCATATTCTGAACCATCCCATGCTCCTCTACAAATGCAAGGAAGATCATGTATATCCTTTGAAAAATCCTTCAATGGTGTGGGTTTTGATTCCCTATGAAGAAGCATACCTCGCCCAAATGGTTGAGTCGAGGGAAAGTGTCAACCATGAGGAAATGACCATCGTGAGGGAATACAGTGATGAATTTCTCGAAGAGTTACCATGAATTCCCATATATTGTGAGGTAGAGTTCTCAATTTGACTCATTCCTGGAGCTGCTCCAATCTCGAAGTGTCCCTATAGGATGGATCTTATCGAACTGGAGGACTTAAAGAAGCAGCTGCAAGAGCATATAGAAAAAGGGTTCATACACCCTAGTACATCACCTTGGGGTGCACCTGTGTACTTTGTGAAGAAGAAGGATGGAACAATGCAGCTATGTATCAATTATCGGGAACTCAAATGGATCACCATAAAGAACAAGTATCATATCCTGAGGATTGAAAACATGTTCGATCAGTTAAGAGGAGATCAATACATCTAAAAGGTGGATCATCGTTCTCTATATCATCAGGTAAAGGTGAAGAAGGATGATATTCAGAAGACTGCCTTCCGTACAAGGTATGGGCACTATGAGTTTCTGGTGATGCCCTTCGGACTTACTAATGCCCCTGCAATATTCATGGATTTTATGAAAAGAGTATTTAGGCATTACCTCTACCAATTTGTGGTAGTGTTTTTTGATTATATTCTCATCTACTCCATGATCAATGAGGAGCGTGAAGAACATATAAGACTTGTGTTGGCGACATTAAGAAAGGATAATTTTTACACCATGTTTAGAAAGTGTGACTTTTGGATGAAGCAAGTCACGTTATTGGGACATGTGATCACAAGTGAGGTAATTTTTATGGATCCTTCAAAGACAAAGGCGATCGAGGAATGGACCAGGCCCTCTAGTATCACAGTAATTTGTAGTTTTCTTGGATTAGTTGGGTACTGCTGATGATTTGTGAGAAACTTCTCATGATTGTAAATCCCACTAACAATGTTAACAATGAAAGGGGTAAAGTATGTATGGATGGAAGAATGTGAGGGAAACTTCAAAGAGCTAAAGAGAAGGCTGATCACCGCACCTATACTCACACTTCCGAAAAGTGGAGAAAGTTTTCTGATATACAGTGATTCTTCAAAGAAATTCTTGGGTTGTGTAATCATGAAAAATGAAATTGTGATAGCCTACGCCTCACGACAGTTGAAGATCCATGAGTAGAACTACCCGACGCATGATCTAGAGCTCACAGTCGTGATTTTTTCATTGAAAATCTGGCATCACTACCTTTATGGTGAGAATTGTGACATATACACCGACCACAAGAGCCTAATGTATACATTCACACAAAAGGAGGTCAACGTGAATGAAAGGAGATGGCTAGATCTAATCGAGGATTACGATTGATCTATTCACTATCATCCTGGAAATGTGAACAAGGTAGCTGATGCTCTAAGCAGAAAAGAACCTGTGACTCCATCCATGTTGTGAATTGACAATGACCCTAACTTCTTAGATATTCAAAAGATGGATTTGGAAATAATAAGGGCAGGGGATACATCCTACCTTTCCCAAATGATTTCACAACCATCCATCCATGATAAGATTAAATAATCACAAAAGGATGATATTGAGATACAAAAGAGGGTTAATGAAGTAAACGAAGGTAAGCTACCAAAGTTCCATATTGAAGATGATTGTGTGATTCGATTTGGAATGCGGCTTTGTGTGCCTTCATCACCTAGGATAAAGAAGGAGATAATTGATAATGCACATAGCCCAACATTCTCTATCCATCCTGGGAGTACCAAGATGTATCGTGATCTCCAAGAACACTTCTGGTTCTATAACATGATGAAAGAAATTGTAGAATATATATAAAGGTGGTTGGTATGTCAGCAAGTTAAAGATGAGTGAGAAAAGTACAAAGGTACGATTCATCCATTGCCTATTCCCATGTGTAAATGGGAAAATGTTACTATAGACTTTGTCATGGGTCTCCCGAAGACGTCAATGGGAAATAATGTGATATGGGTTTTGGGTGACCGACTCACCTAGACTACCCATTTTATCAGTATTCGGGAAGATCTATCACTTGAACAACTTGCAATGATATATGTGAAGGAAGTGGTGAGACTGCACGGTGTCCACTCTTAATTGTCTCTGACTTTGATCCAATTTTCACATCTATTTTCTGGAGGAGCCATCAACATGCTTTGAGTACTGAATTAAATTTCAGCACGGCCTATCACCCCCAAAATGATGGCCAGTCTGAAAGGAGTATTCATATGCTTGAAGATATCCTAAGAGCATGCTCTCTTGAATTCAAAGGTGGTTGGGATCAACATCTCCCATTGGTTGAGTTATCATACAACAATAGTTCCATTTGAGTATTCAGATGGCTCCATATGAAGCTATGTATAGAAAGCGATGTAGAAATCCAACCTGTTGGGATGATGTTGAAGAACGAAAGCTACTTAGACTCGATCTTGTTCAAGAGATGACAGAGAAGGTTCAAGTCATCCAGAAACACATCAAAGATTCTCAAAGTTGGCAAAATTCCTATGATTACAACCATCAAAGGGACTTGGAATTCGACGTTGGGGATAATGTATTCTTTCGAATATCTCAATGGAGGAGAGTCAAGCAATTTAGGAAGAAAGGGAAGCTAATCCCAAGGTATATTGGCCCCTTTGAGATCCCTGACCATATAGGAGTCATGGCCTATCATCATGAACTTCCACTAAATATGGATTAATTTCATGATGTGTTTCAGGTATCACTAGTGAGGAAGTACATACCAATCCCCTAACATGTTCTAAACTCAGAGGTGGTGCAGCTGGAAGATGATCTATCCTATAAAGAGTAGCCAGTAAAGATTATTGATTAGAGAGATAAGGTTCTACGCAACAAGACATCCCATCTTGCAAGAGTGTTGTAGAGGAACCATATGTTTGAGGAAGCAACTTGGGATCCAGATCATGCAATGAAAGAGAAACACCCTCACCTGTTTGTGTAATGTGCAATTTCGGGGGAGAAATTTCTTAAGGGGGAAGAATGTAACAACCCAATGTTTTTAAATGGAAATTCCCTTCCTATATTTATTTCATAAAATAACATGAAAAACACAACATAATAAACTACTATGTGATAAGTTACCTTTAAACATATGTTTTCCACTTCTGTGTTGGGAATTTTAAAAATCCGATATACACGGTTGTGCTCAAGATAATTTTTTGGAGTCTAATGAAACAAAAATAATTTTCGGCAAATAGTAACATACACTTAGGAATAGTTACATACCCTTATGAATATTAATATGAACCTTATTAATAGTAAATCATCCAACATAAGAGAAACCTTACCTAGGAATAATTAAATAAAATTTAGACATCTGAGAAAGTGAAAATTTGACCTTAGTAAATGCTTTGGTATTTTGTATGTTATAAATAATTAATTATAATTAATTAATTAATTTAAAAGAAAATTTATTTCCCTAAAATGTATTCATAAATTATTGAATTAACGTCTTATAGTTTTTAGATAATTTTATAAGACCCTACGTAATTTTTGAATGCACTATAAAATTTGTTTTAAATTTAAAAACTGTTTTAAGGTAAATTATGATTTCAATTAAATATTAAATTATTAATATTTAGAAAATTATTTTTGAAAAATGGACTTCAACTTTGGATTCTACACGTCAAAAAATGGTTGGGGTAACGTTTTGGTATTTTTCTGAGATACTTGAATTTTTGATGAATAGTAGAATCCAATAATTCACAATAAATGCTAAATAATGGATTAATTGAGTCATCGATGATGCTCTACTGATGTAATCCCACGTGGTTTAGGATCACATGATACAATTACTATTCTTGGTCATCCATGTCTCACTATTACTTGTCTTATGGGAAATTAATAAACTAATGAATTTTATATTGAGGAAACCCTCTCCCCTCGACTATAAAAGCCACCTTCACACCCTCGTTTCCTCACACCTCTCAAGCTCCAAGACTTCTCTAAAATCTGCCCAAATACCATCCCTATCCCCTCCCACACTTCTAAGAGCTGATGGTCTCATAAAAAGACAAATATTAGGCCCTTACAGTGGTTTTCAATAGAAGGATTCAAGAGGTAATTTCTCTCCCTCTTCTCCTTTAATTTCTTTTCAAGTTCAAGTTCATTTTGTGATCTCTCCACACCTATATTCATCAAAATGGTATTCTAACTCCAGTATTATACATATAATTTAATTTTATGATTCTAATGGGATATTATATCATCCAACCCCCATTCCATCTTCCTTTTATTTTATAAAAGAGAACGTTGTTCGTGAGGTGTTAATTTATCACCTTCATGAATGACATGCGTTCTTCTTCCATTTCTACCTTCAGATCTAGTAATGAAACCATTTTTATCATTGAAAGAGAATATTTTATATGTATTATGTCCTATTTAATGTTCTCTAACTGACTTATGAACATGTTACTAAGTGATAAATTAAAACAACTTTATTGTGATCGAAAAACCGGACAAATTAACCCAAACAATCTTCATTTAATTCTTATCTAATGATTCATCCACATGGATATAATATAATTCATTATAAGGTCATTAAAACTCCTGTAATATCATTAATAACATGTAATATCTGTTCGGGATGTTTACCCATGTTCTACCCAAACTTCAATTTAAGAATACAAGTGAACCACTCAAGAAAACCATAAAATCAAACATTCCCAAATAATGTTTTTAAACTCTATAACTTATCCAAAGGCACAAAAATTCACTTAATGAAACCATAATGAACCATATTTATTTACGCAGGTTTATTTATTTCTAATTAATGAATATAATTTCATTATATGGGACATTTAAGAGAAGGAAGAATTCAGGTACAAGGTAAGGGGAAATTCTCGAACCCAACTTTCATCCTTCGGGTTCTCCCTCTTTCACTCTATTTTTGATATGGTTACTCCTTAAAGATCATTTTTTAATCATTATATTTACATTTCTGGGATATATATGTTTTTCACTGGTTTACATGTCAGACTAAATGTTTTCCAAAAGAACTCCTCTTTTAACAACACCCCTTTTACGTCTCACTAAAAGTGGACGGTTCTTGTAACATGTATGTTATTCCATCTTTCTTTTGGGAACCAAATCTTATGAATTTGGTATTATGAGATGAAAAACATTCCATTCCATGAGTTAGTTATGCATATTTTTTTGATATGTTTTCTATGTGGCAAGCATGATAATGATAATGTTATGATTTGATTGGTGGGCCTGAAATTATATAGCGTAATATGAATGTTTCAATGTGACGGGTGCGCCCGGAATTAAAAATTTCTCCAATGAATTTGTTAAAGTGATAAATCTCATGAGTAAATGTGAAATGATGTGTGAACAAGATGCTATCTTGGTTCAAAACTATGTGTGGTAGTTAACCACTAGGACATGATGTTTCATTTTTATGCATTGCCACATTTCAAGTCTTATATTTATACTCATCTCGTGTTCATGATTTTTTTCCTTTGTTATGATTATTCTCACCCCATGCTATATTGTTCTTATCTATCCTCATACTGGGCTTCTAGCTCACCCATTTTGATGTATATCCTTAGGTGGATATATATACTAATGAGAGGACATGTTCTAATTAGAAGCTAGAGAAGAATAAAATAAATAAATGTTTATGCTTGATGTTGTATTTGTTATATATAGTACTAGTTTTCCCATGAAATTAAACCTTTGGATCCTCTATGTGTAATACTATTATGTTTTTTATCTTTAAAATGATTTAATAGTAATGAAAGAAAAGGTTCGGGTAGCTATTTTGATCCTGGTTTTTTTTGGGCTAAAATCATTCCCAACGATTAAATCATGATGTCCGATACTATTTGCCAGCCTGTGGGGATCGGGAACACCCTTCAGGCCATTCCGTGGCCTGACTCAGGTGACCGGTTCATGTTCGACACGATTTGTTTCATGACACCTCATATAATCTATAATTATTATATCTGGTACATTTCTGATAAAATATTTAAATTTTACAATTCTTTAATAGGTATATTAATCATTCAACTTCTTCTCCAGTAGTATGATAACTTGATCATTATCCTATAACATCAATTGGGGTTATATTACTTTGATTCATGGGAAATTGGTTCACATACTTTCCCATATCCTTGTAGTTGAATCATTGTACATTAGAAAACTTTTTCTTACCCTTTAAATCATGAACTTGGTGACCATTTTCTATGTACTTATAAAAAACTCAAATTCCCATCATGAATTTACCAGGGTAATTCTTTTCACACTTATCACATCTTGTAAAACCATTATTTAGCTTCTAACTTTTATCCATCTTTTTTATCTTCCATCTGCTTCTTCTCTTACATACCTTCAAATCCATATGACTCGTATGATTATTTACTAGTTTTATTAAAACATGATACTATTTCTTCATATAATTAGAATACTTGGGAGACTATTTCCCTTTGTAATGTGGGCTTATGACCTTGAAAGATATTATTCTTCTTTCTCTTTGTATTACGCACATTGGTGGATTTCTCGTTCCTTATTCTTGGTGGTATTTCCAAACAATTCCATATAATATATTAGATCATAAAAATTTGAACAATACAAACTCTAAACATGGTATAACACGTGACATAATATTATGAAATGCAACTACGCAAATCATAATCTTTGGTTACATTAGGGAAATCATTACTTTTAAATACATTATAATAGTAGGTAAGTAAAATATGAACTATAGAATGTGTATCCCCTGAGACTTTAAAACGTGTTTAATGGTAATAAAAGTTGTCTTGTACTAGGTTACCTCAAGTCAAACCTCAAACACATTGTTGAAGTTTTTACTTGTAGACACATCTATTCCATAACCACGTCCACTTGTAGTATCTAGACAAGAATGCATTGCTGAGAATAAACATATAAAATATACCTAAATAAAAAATTTTATGATGTTATTATATACTCATACAAAAAATATATCTTTTGGTTAATTCCTATAATCTATATTTTATAAATCTAGTTTCCAAGGTTATTGATAAACATCCTTTGTTACAAAAGTAAGTGATGTTTCAAAGATAATCATTAAGAATTAGTTTTAGGAAATTAATCATTAATCATCCCAATGTTTCCCAAACCACTTGAAACATTAAAATCATAATTCCAATGAAGGAATGATTTTCATAACATTATGGAAATTGAATCAATGTATAATTTCTATAAGGTTAGTAAATACCCTAATAAAAAAAGTTAGTGGTGTATATGGTGTTTTGCATACGAAAAAGAAAAGTATGACAAGAATCTGTTTCCTTAAGCATGATTTTATTCATCAGTATTTATCCTCCAATATAGTAGTTAAAAATATGTTAAAAATTTATTACATAATAATTATAATGTTTATAATATCATTTTTTATCTTCTTACAATATTTTATTACTTTTTTTATCTCTTTTTCATTTTTTGAATATTTCTGGTGTTAATTGCCTAGTTGGTCGAGTTATTCATAACTTGTTATTTAATGTTGTTATAAAATTTATCATGGTTTAATCAAACCCAGAATGTAAAAGATGATGTTGATATCATATATATCCATTATACCTGTATCCATAATGGTCCATAATATTTGGAGACTAGAAATGAAGTGCGCCATTTATGGAGACGGTAGGTCATACGTAAGCATGAACACTACTTAATTTACATTATTCTATTAAAAGAATGAAAAAATGATACATATGTATTTTATATTTCCAGTATCATATATATGTCACATATTATTATTAACGTTATCCTTTATATGTACCGTGTCTAGCATGAACTAGTCAAATCGCTCTGAGGTGGAGTTAATCCACACTTTCTCCAACAAAATTATCATATTTACACAACATGGAAATCATAAAGTTAAGTTCTAAATAATAGTTAAATAATCATAAAAACATTATAAATAAATTATATATCATATATAAATATAGTTTCCATCATAATTGCAACCATGATAGGAGGTAATGGAAAAATGAATAATCATCGTTTCGTGAGGCAATGGTTCTCCAAACATAGAAACAATATGATTGTTATCTATTAGATGGAAGAGTTTGTTAGTGTAAGGATAAATGATACCATAAAAAAATCATATTATATTGATTATATTGGTTTTTTATGTAATAATATAATTATAATTTTAATGGGAGTGGATAATAGAAATGAAACTAAAAAGCATGAGAGAAGTCACCACCTCTTAATCCGGAAACTTATTTTGGTTTATATAAAAAGTATTCATTAGAAAGAATTATGTCAAAAGTAATTATTATAGGTCTAGTATATTTATGTTGGGATAATATTATTCTTTCCATTGGAAAAATATAATAGGGTTGAGAGGTGTAAAGATGTGTGAGTGGGGGTGTCCTTTAATATGGCTGGAAAAGGACTGACTTGGAATTTTTAGAAACAAGTTAGGTATAAACTTGTTATTAAATAATAAAAAGTCACAAATAACACAAAAAACTAAATAATGGAAGTTCTATGGAAGAAAGTTTTCTATACTATGGGTGTTGGACAAGTGTATAGGTCATTTAGCCCCCAAAGATTAAGGTTTATTCACTGATTATGTATAATTTGACCTTAATCACTCAGATTAATTTTAATCACTTTTACTAATAATTTTGGTCAAAAATAAACTTGGTAATATTATAATCTAAAAATTTTAATAATTACAATAAGTTATGTTATACTTTTGAAATTTAATTCAAAGAATTGGGAAAATTAAGATAAATGATAATCTCAGATACGAATGAATTAACTAGTTTTAGTTGAGAAATTTTCAAAGGATTGTAATGTTTTTATTTTCAATTTCAAAGGGAAATTGATTTTAACAAACGAATTTCTATTGAAATTAATTATTATTTAGATAAAAAAAATTTATCTCTAATATAGTATTTTTCAATATTTATCAAAACATTGATGTTCATAGAAAAATACCAAAAATTCTCCATAATATAATTTTGATATAATGAATTTTAAAATGAAGTTTATTTATCAAAATAAAATATTAAGCATGTCAAAATTATTATTTAAAATAGGTTCCCCTTTAAATGGTGGAAATATTACTTAATAAAAATATATGATTTTATGTGTGAACTAGGTTTTGTTCTTATCTTATTCTTATGAAATAAATTGGGTGAATATCAGAAATATATTATTGAATACATAACATATATATTTAATAGAAATTATTTACTAATTTTAATTAATTATATTTATTAAGAAAATACCCATTTTATATTATGATAATAATAGTATTTCTTTTTATATCCAATTAGATCTTATTTTCGTTTCTCATTATTTGATAATCCATTAATTTAATTTATATTACTTTAAACCCTAAATTTTCATAATTTATATAATAATATCCATAACTGCTAACATAATGGAAAGGTTATATCATATTAAATGAAATAATAATATAATGTTCTTACTTTAGAATTTCTGGGTGTTACATGTGGATATGATAGAGATTACAAAGATATTTCTAGAACATATGACGATAATAAAAATGGAAGAGATTTCCTGGGTATAAGATTAAAACCCCAAGAGGGAGGTAATGCCACTACACACCACACCTAGATGGAGGTGGTCATAAACCAGCCACATGGAGGAGAGGAGGAACACATGTGCGGTGAAAAAAAGAGAAAAAGAAAAGGAAAAATGTAAGTAAATAGAAGAATACACAATGAAAAAGAAAAAAAATAAAAAAAATAGAAAATTTTAAAAAAAGGAAAAGGGAAAAACGAAATGGGTGGAAATTCATTTAATTTTTTTTCATTTTTTTTCATTTTTTCATTTTTTCCCATTTATCATTTTTTCCCATTTTTTGTTTACCCGAAATATCATTGCACATGGGAAAAAACATTGATTATATAAGGTTGCATAAATTGTGTGTTTGCTTTCTATCTAACACCTACAACAAACTATTTTAAGAAATTAATCCATTTAAGGAGAAATAAAATTAAAATGGTTTATACCATGAATAATCTGGGACATTTCAACAAATATGGTATTTTTATGTGTTATAATGGGAACTGACTAACATATCCTTATATTAGTGAGATGTTCACTATAATTCTTGAGTGATAACACATATATTAATGTACTAGGAAAATCAATGAATTTATTATAAAACATAAAAGATATAAAATAGGAGAAATTTAAATAATTAGAAAAAGAATTATTTAAATGTGGTGATTTTAATGAAGTAACATTCACTATATATTTTGAATCTTCAGCCTTATTTTCAATTATTGTATATTCATGAAATTTTCATCGTGGCCTCTTTTATGGTCGGTTTTGCTGACACATGGTACATTAACTTGAATTATTCCACATTTCTTTATAATATAAGTAGTACGTGACAATATTTTATTCCTTTTAGTTACAATAATTTTGTGGATGGATCTTTTATGTGCACTTGTAAGAAATTATCAATGATTTATATAATTTTCAAGGATGTTTCAGTAAAATAAATTTACATGATGGAAACTTTAATGTTTCTGTCTTCTTCTATTACACAATCACTTTTACTTGGTTGTTTGTCAGCCTCTTATTACCTTGATTTCATTTGATGATATAGGATATAGAAATTTCTCTTTATTTTTATGGAACATCAAACTATTTCATCAGATGATGAAAATGTTTGAGAGACCAATTGGCTTTTTAGGCTTGGTTTAATTCCATATTCCAAATTGGTAAAAAAAAATTATATTGCTTATATAATATATATTTTAATTAACTAGTATTGTTAAGGTAGTTTCATAGTTTAAACACATTCCTCTTTCTTTTTGTTAAAGTTGATGTACTCTATTCTCATTTCAATTCATTACTCATTTGGTGAATATTCGATGGAGGATTTTACTTTAAAATATCTACATTACATGTATTAAATTTATTATTCATTCATAATATTTTTAATTAATATCCAACATTAATATATATCTACTTTAAGGTAATAAACTTCCTCTATAACAATATCCCTTCAATGCACCCCCGAGAAAGAATGTTTTTCAAGGGACATAATTAATTTCTCAGCTACCACTAGATTAGAAGATCCACTAACATATAGATATTTTTTTCACATTAAATGATTTGATATTGGGTTTTAATGTCATATAAAATCTTGTTTTTCTATATAGTAATGTATATTAGTCATAACATTAGTCAAATGGCTTAGTATGGCTATGTACTTCTCAACTCCTATGCTAGTTGTATTAGCTTGCTCGTTAGAGAAATATTGGCATTGGTCTTGAGTATTGATACATTTATTTCTATTAGGATCCATTTATAAACATTTTGATATAAAAAATTAGCTTATTAAATTAAAAATTTCAATAATATTATATAATTCTAAATATTGTGTAACACTTTAAATAAATTAAAAATTTATGCATAAATAATCTCATAATCATAACCTTGGATTATTTGTGAATACTCTCAAATCATATTTTCTTAAATATATCATAATAGTTCATAAGGAGTTTGTGAGTCACCCCATGAAAATCCATTATGAGTGTCTATCCAGGTGTACATTCTTATGACCAATCATCATACACCAGTTAAAATCCATTTATTACTATTTACACCCCATTATGAGTTTTTACCTTGCAATGCATTTATACCCCAACCGCATCCAATTATAAATATTTAGACATGGATTTATTTTCCAGGAATACAAAAATATATATAAATTATTAAAAACATTATAATTTCATCCTATAATTAGACTTATCCTTATAGTCTAACATAATGTTGTGCTCTATAATTGATGTTTTCCTAAATATAGTAGTCATGGTTTATTTTAATTTTTCTATGATACATAATTTAACTGAACCAAATATAGTAATACCTTATTATAACATACATAATTAAATTATAATAGTATATATGTAATCACATCACTAGGGTTAGATTAGTTTCTTAGTCTTGAAAAAATAGATACACACAAGATTTCCAATTTTCATAGGAAAGAAAATTTAAAACATTGTAAAAGATAATATTATTTATCCTTGAAACTCATTCAAGCAATCCATCTTCATATCTTTAGGAAATAAAAAAATAAGCTGATATAAAATTATCATATGGGGTTCTTTACTATGAAATCTATCATGAGTAAATAATACGTGATCCATATAGAATAGTTGAAAAATGAAAAAAAACATTCCATTTAATGAATAACATGAGTAAAACATGTTTCCACAAATGATTTGAAAGTAATAATATCATGTTTAATAATATTATTATTTGAAAGGGACTAAATACATAATATCAAGCATCTTTATCAAGGACCTTTCACATGTTCCATTCATATATGGGTTGGTTTACACTGAAACCTATTTAGTGAGACAATCCAATAGGTTCGTGTCATGAGACATGTCAACTCATTGGGGGATATCTATGACCAGTTCCTGGACATAAAATAATGTCTAATTTACATCTCATATGATGTATGATCTATTAAATTCATAAAAATATGCCTTATCAGAAAATTTTCATATTGTTTAAATAGTATAGAGTATCAATATTTCCCCAATCGATCCAATAATAATCATAGTAAAACAGTGTATGTAAAAATGGAATATGGTTTAGGAAATAATAATATCTAACATACAAATAATGTGGAAATACAATGGATATTTATTTTCCAATGTAATATCATAAACATAAAGTTATGTTTTATGAGAAATTAAATAACCAAAAGATCAATAAAGACATGAGATAAGACCATCAATTCATTAAAAAAGTATGTTTTATACTAAAATCACGTCTATTTGAAAATATATGAAAATGAACAATTAATTAAAAATATATTCTCATTAAATAATATTATTTTTAAAACCATTGATTAATTTTACAAGATTTAGAAAATCATAAAAATAGTTATGGTGGTGAGAAAATCCATTAATGATTTATAGGTTAAAAATAAACAATCCTTTTGAAATTTTTAATGAAATTCCGTAATGACCATTTTTTAAATCATTATAAATTTTAGTTTAAATCATTTTTAATAGTCAATTATTACATAAAATTTTCTTAATAAATAATTAAATTAAATTAATGGTACATTAATAAAACAATTTTTAAAAATATGGATATAGAAGAAAAATATAGCTAATCAAATATGTGAAATCTGATATTCTTTGTATCTAAATTATATTTGTTTACTTCAAGTGAAAATTAAATTTAATCTTCAAATAAAACCTATAAAATTATTAAATATCTTAGTTATAATAAAATATATGGACTCTATGAAGGATATATCTCATATTCCTTCACTGAAAATATATGAAATTCTAAAAAATAAGATTGTGAAATAAATTGATACCTCTTTTTTCGAATTTATATTGTGACCCATTAAAATATTAATAACTAATTGAAACTGAAATTTCTAAGAATAAATATATATATTCATGTCATATACAACAAAAGGGTAATATCTACTCCATAATAAAGATAATAGGTGCATAATACCAAATAAGTCTCAATAGTGTTGAAATTGTGATTAACTCCCATACATCATGCTTACACTTAGTTTAATGCACATTTACCTACATTATAATAAATTTTTATTTATTATAATTATATATAAGAAATATATACAAATATATAATATATTAGTTTATCCCCTTATATCATTTTTAAGAGTTTGATTACAATCATTCAATATTATCATTGATTTGGGTGTTAATAAGTTCATTTTCATATAAGTTTAGATTCCTAAGTTGTTCTTATTTTCCAATGTTAATTTTCATATGATCACAAATACATTAATAATGATATAATAATCATTTATATCCATTTAATACATATTTATAATCTCCTTTGAAATGATAGTACAAAAAATGATTTGCATATTTTCGTGGAGTTGGTAGTCCACACGTGCGAATGAACAATGTAATAATTTTTTAGTGGTTGTAAGGGTAAGGATTTAGTTGATATAATATATTTAAAAAACATAATAATTGTATAAATATCATATATATTCATTATCTTGATTGTTATGGTCATCCATGTTAATCGGTGGTGGAAAAAAATGGAACTCTTCGCGAGGCGGTAGTCCACCAAACAGAGGAGAGATGTTTTTTTCATTTTATAGAGAAGAATATAGATATATATCATAACATAAACATAATAAAATCCCATTATATGTTAGATAATGATGTTATTATATCTTAATATTATGATATAATTTATAGTGGTAAAATTAGAACATTGAAAGTGTTTGACAAGTATGATTACATCTTATTTAAAATAGATCCTTTATAACACCTCATAAAGAACCTATGGTTGATATTTTAGGAATAATATAAACTATATTACATGAATCAAAATATTGGGTATATATTTTTTCTATTTTTTGGTCAATATAAATTCCTAAATGGCTGTGAATAAGTGCAGGAAGAGTTTCCCTTTATAAGTGAGCTGTATGAAACACTTGTAATTTCTCATTGTTGGGAAATATTATTAATTTAAATTCATTGAAAATTGTCTCTAATATAAGTATATAATAAAAATGAGAAAATATAGGATCGAAAAAACTTCATCCACTATTATTTAGACATGTTTTTGATCATTTTAACCACTATATTTTTAGAATTAATAATGACCAAAAATGAAAGTGAAATCATAAAAAAAACATGGAAATTATTATTGCTAATATTTTAACCATTTTTTAAAATTACATTAAAATTATTTGAAGCAATTAAAATAAAAATAAATTCCTAAAACATGAAAATTTCAATTTTTCATGAATTTAAATTATTGAAGTATATAAAGATCTGAAATTAAACACATGATTAATAATAATACATCTATGAATTTAAATTAAAATAGTAATATATATATATAATATAAATTTAATATAAATCATTAATTTTTAAATATTCATTTAATTAAATAAAATGGAATAACATTATGCTCATATTTTTTTAAAAAAAAATCCATTTTTACCACCAAATGATCGTGTGTTTATTTAAATTAAATAGAAAAAAAAAACAAGTTAACTTTTATATATTATAATATATTATTCAAAATAATTTGATTATTAGTTAAATAATAACCTTTAAATTGTTCATAATACTATATTTCTACGGGAAAATTCCAAAAACTCATCCTATGATTAATTTTATATATTAAGTTGAAAATTTATATTCATCTAATAAAATTAAAATATTTATGCCCTGAAATATTAAAATTTGTATTATACTATATCATTATTAAAATATAAAGTTCTTGTAATATAGTTTAATATCAACTGGTAAAAATATCTAATATGAAATATTAAAGACTTGTGTGGACACAAGAGGGAATGGGTAACCACAAGAGGATTTTTCTGACCATAAGAAGGAAAATGATCCCACAAAAAGATTTTTCTAAACACAAGAAGGAATGTATAACTAGAAGAAGACTTATGTGACTGAAATAGGGAATATATGACCACTTGAAGAATTTCTTAGCTATATAAAGGAAATTTTTAGCCACAATATAGTTTTGTGTATGTTTGAGGAAATATTTAACTACAAGAAGATCCCTTTAATAGTAATAAGTGATATTCCATTGAATTTTCATAGGTTTATGGGGTCGTTTATTCTTTTGTTAACATTCATCAACCAATCCTCTGTTCATCTAATCTTATTGAAGATTTAAATTTTATTTTATTTTAGTATATATTTTTGTGCAAATCTAATGAAACTATGAGCATTAAATTCTTTGAGATCTGGTTTCTCAGTATGAGGATTTATGAATCATTATTTTTTAACTACTATATTTGACTAAAGTTCCCTATAAATTCATATGATGCTCACAAAATTATTTATATTTAATAAATAAAAATATATGGAATTTCTAATACAATCTTTTCTTTTTATTTTTGGTGGATCATTTCTACCTCTAAATGAGTGGATTCAAAGGGTCTTTTCATCTTCCTATTATATAAATATTTAATGATAAATAATCGAAAAAAAATTATTATAGATTGAGGTGTAATAAAATAATATATTTATATTTTATCTCTCTCTATTTTTTAAATCAAATAGTTATTCTTGTATTGAATAGATATTTATTTTTTACTCCTCCAGTATTATAATCACACGCACTCATATTCTTCTTCACTCTTATTTTTTCCTCTCACTTGCTGATGTATAACTATGGAAGCAACTTGGTTATGTTTGGATAGAACATTTTATTTTTTATCTTGTAAAAGCAGATCTTGGTTGGGGATTAATTCATTTAGAATTAAAAAATATTCATGATGGTGGGATACAAACAAGTTAAGATGACTATGTTTCAGCACTAGATAAAACAACATGTTTTTATATTTTCATTTTCTATTTATTTTGTGAATTATTACACTATTAAAAAAACTATGTTAGAAAAATAATTATAATTCCAAAACAAACATTGTTATGTGTTTTTATAAATAAATTTGAAATCTAACACTAAAAAAATTATATTTTTAATTTTAAATTTATAGATTATTTCATATTAGTAGATTTATTTCAAAAGAAAAATGATTTTGAAATTTTTTAATGGGGTTGTGATAGATTTTTGAAAAACCCTTCTAATGTAAAAAACTATATATACATACCTCATTAGATAACATATTTTTTCTTAAAATTGGGTGATTTTATTTACTAATGTTTTTTAACTTAAATGTATTTTGAAACATAAATTTACACACCCCCTATTGAGCTATCATATAGGAATAATATTTGGTATTAGAGCTAGTATAATGCGTTTTGTTTATTCTTATATATCTTATATATTAATCATGTTTTAGATGGTGATCTATATTTTTTTAATTAGAAAATTTTAATTTTATGGATAATAAATGAATTTAGGGAAGAAGTACCAAGACAACTCCATATTATAATGTAAAAAATCATGCTCAATGGAATGTTAAAAAGAAAAATATATCATAAATGTAAGGGTTTTTAGATTAAGAATATTATAGAAAAAAATATGAAAAACCCAAGGAACCAATAGCAGACTGGAGATATGAAGCTTCAAATTATTATGACTATAATAGAAAAGTAATGAATTTTTTATATTATATACTCAGATAAGATGAATTTAATATAATATATTCATGTGACACAACCTATTTAATTTTGGATACCATAAATGTGACTCATGAAGGGACATCCAATGTTAATTAAATGTTATTAAATACATATAATATTAAGTATGATTCAGTTATGATATATCCTAATGATTCAATCTCAAATATGTATCCCACCATTAGTGAGATGACCAATATTATGGATCCACTAGGAAATACTATTGATGAATATTTAATGTCAAATGTATTTTAAGTATCTTACTTGATAGATGGAAAGAATTTTTTGTACCTATTCATGAATATAATTATGTAATCAGGCTGTTAATAATGATTTTAGATGGAAAAGAAGGATTGTGAAAGGAAGAGCTCAATGTTAATGACAAAGACAATGAACCCATAAATTCAACCACATTGAAAGTATCTCAGTCAAAATCTAAAGATGTAATCAATTAATACGGAACCAATGGAAGTGATGGTGGATCTGATAGTGATGGTGATATTACCTAGTTAGATAGATGGTTTAGGAAAAAATATAGAAAGAATATATTTTTTGGAAATCAAATTTAATACATAAATACTATAAGACAGAAATTAGAATGAGGTCGGTAGCTTTAAATAAGTTACACTCTTTGAGTGTAAAAGAAAAGGAAAAATCAGTGATGATTATAAAAAATTAATGTATAATAAGTAATACGAGGATCAAATAATGAAATAAATGAAAACCCAGAATGAAACATGGAGAGACAAGGAAGATTGTTTGATAGAGTTGTAATCATCCTAGGATTATTATCATGGGATGGAAAATATATGATTTATGGGAATTAAACCTAAGGTAATAATTATTTTTCCCTTTTTATCTAAAACTTATAATATTGATGAATCTAATATATATTGTGAGGATTTATTTGAATAATGAACTATGTTGGAAGAATACTTAACTAAATTAAAATAATACTATTACAACATAATTAAATAGTATTCCTTATCGGCTAATATTAAATATGATCATCTTGTAGAAAAATAAAATAATTAAATTATGCTAAATGAAATCAATGATTTGTTTTTAGTGGGTGAAGAACCAAAAAAAAATATTGAAGGCTTCCCTATTATAACTAAAACATTCAACTATTTTTTTTTGAAAACTTGTTATATATAAATAGAATATGGGTTTTTGAAATTATCATAGTAAAAAATGAAATTACATAAAAAATAATTTATTCCTAGTATATATTCATTGAAAAAACCTATATAAAATAGGTAAACAAGAAAAGACTAAATAGGAAAAATATAGTTAATACCAAAAAATATAATTAATTTTATTTCTTAAAAATATTTATAGATCTTAGAATAAACGTATTCAATATATGTGGATTTCAAAATTCTTAATATGTAACCTTTATGGAACCAAATAAATCCGGTTAAAAAATATTTTTATTGGGTGTTCTAGACATATTATAATAACCATGTTCATTATTTCAAATCAATAGATGATTTATTAAATAAGGTCACACATAATAAAAACTATAAGATTAATAAGTATAGTGTCTTTGGGAATTAGGTATATTACCTAACAATTTCAAATAAGAAAAAAATCATCTTTAATCTAAACATCATGAACATGCGTACACTTAAAACAGAATGGGATAACCTGGGACATACATAAGAAAAAGGTATGCTATAAATGAAAATAAGGGAACAAACATGGAATAAGGTGATAAATGTAATAATATAGTCATTTTAGTGGGAAAAAAGGTTGGAAAATTTGAAACATTAATAATAATTTGTGATATATCTTGATAATCATAACATGGAAAATGTGGATACAATATAAACCACTACATCATAAACATTTTTCAAGGATAAATTCCAGGATATAATGATGGAAAAAGTCCCATAAAAGAATTATGTTCATGTTAATACCCCACATGAAATATCATATGACTAAACATTATACAATGTTATGGAGCGATATATAATTTCAGATCCATCCATCACATTCATTTTATTAACATGTTTAAGTGTTCCATATATATAATATAACATGGACTCATTCATCATCTTTTTTTATTCCATGATAAAGGAGTGTGTAATAAATACATGTTATTACCATATCAAATAAATATCATTGTATAAAGGTTAACACCCTTGATATAAAATTATTGTGGTATTAACTACATAATTTTTTTGTCATGGTGAGTCGTGGTGAAATTTCAGCTAGATAATAGTGTCACACAAAAATTCATAAAATGGGTTGATGAGAGAGAAAAGGGTCTATCATAATTTGGACATAAAATATTTAGTAAAATGGAATGGAAAAAATATCACAAAATAATAATTTGAAATATAAGGCATAATATAATAATGAAACTTGAATAAAAGAGAGAAGAGAAAGATCCCTTATGAAATTCCAACATAGTAATGGGTGTGCCAAAAGGTTCATGGGAGGGATTAGTGACAGTGAAAAGGGTATATAATAATCAATAAATAAAATGTTTCAATAATTTGTGTTATTGGAAAACATAACCAAACAAACACAAATTGGAAGTAAGAATAATAACCTTAAAGAGGTGCATGAATGGAAATGAGAAGAGATAAATTTGTTACCTGATTGTTTGAATACGATTTCATGGGAAGAGCTACTTTAGAGCTTTAGAAAATCATGGGAGGAATACATAGAGGGGAGGGAAGAGTAAGGATGTTATCCAAGTAGTTAGAGTGATGTTAAATTGTATCATGTGTGGGTTTATATAGGAAATGAAAAGGGGTTTCATTAGTATTTTTCAAACATACGTTTTAGTCTCTATAAAATAAAACACCCAAAAAATTCCCATGATTTACCCTTGGTTTCTTCCAAATGAAATTTTATTTCATTATTTTAAAGGTCCACGGTCCAAACTGAATGACATAATACCGTTTCTTATGTAGAAGTGAGTCATACTCATAAATAAATTATTTTTAAACCTTTAAATATATTTATAGTTTTGGAGGATTCATGAAGGCTGGTAAAAATAACCAAATAAAAATAAAATCATGTTATTGTAAAGGTAAAACATATATTCAATCATAGATCCCATATATTTTATTTATTACATCACTTTTGGACCATTATGAAGTCATAATACCCAAAGTATATCTAAATCGTATTTAAATTTTATCAAAAAAATTCGATACTCTTAGAAAATTATTAAAAAATCACAGTTGGATAATTGAAACGTTCGAATAAAAAAATATTTAATTTATCAAAGAAATTTTATTTTTATGAAAATTTTAATTTTTAATATTAAATTTACATAAATTGAGAAATCATGGATTTTTTTGACAATAATAGATTTAGAACCCTTAGAAAAATTACATTTGACTTCATAAAAACTATATGATAATTTATATTTTATAAAAAACAATTAATAAAAATATAATTGTTAAATTTTTTTATTTAAAAAATCTATTAAATCAATAAAATAAATTCATTAAATTAATATGAATATTACCCAAAAACAAACATTTTGTTTTATTAAAAAAAATAAAAAACATTTATAATGTAATGAAAAGAATAAAATGTGGACATTATTATATTGAAAATACAATATAAATATTCATATTAATATTTAGTGGATATATATCCATTTAATAAACCAAAAAACTCCATATGGGTAAGTTGCATGATAGTGATACTTTCATGGGGAGGTTTGACATATATGGTTTGGGTTATGATCTGGATGAGCTTTAACATCTCCTATAAATTCCGTCGCTCATGCTTAAGTTGGTGTATCATAGCTTTGAATTTTCTAGGGGAAATAAAAGTGTTGTTTTAATGATCTTACCCTAGTTTCCCAGTGACAGTGCATTATTTTATTATATTGGGATCACAAGAAAATCAAATCCTGATGTTCTGATCAGTTTAATAGCCTTGGAAAAACTAGATACAAACACAAGTTTTACTTTACACATTGAATAGAAAAACAAAATAGTGTCTCCTTAATAAAATCCCATATTTGATAGACTATCCAATTAGGTAAATAAGAATATACTTCTTCACATCCGGTGAATAAATTAAACATAATAATGTGGTGAGCTTATATGCTTAGTAAGGATAAAAAATATATCAAAAACCATCTTGAACAAGCATAAAATTTTATTCAAGGTATGAAAATGAAACACAAGAATTTTAAACATAATATTTATCATAATATATGATGGATAAATCACATAATTCCATTTAAACATTCCCATGGATATTCTACTAGTTGGATAATTAATGAAATATCAAAAAATATTATCATAATGAAGAAATGCATAATGTTGGAAATCATAACCATACCATCAATGTCTTGTTCCAAGACCATTAACATTCTATAAAGGCCTTTTGATGAGACACTAGTTGGTATCATGAGACCTATCGATTCATCATGGGGATGTAGTGATCCTCTACCATCACTTACTAAGTCCTTTTCATTCCTCATATGAAAATGGTGAAACATGACATGGTCATTCGTATTAAAACTAGCATTTGTAATGTTAATACTTTAACCATAAAACATGAATGGTATAAAAATAGAACATCCAAATTCAAACATAACTAAAAAAATTCAATTGAATTTGGAATATTTTATCATAACAAATCATCCGAAATCATGAATAAAATCCAACAAAGGATATTTACAAAGACAAAAATAATCTAATAAATTAATTTCAACTCTTTGAGAGAAATATATATATTTACTTTGAAATTATATAAAAGATTAAAAATTATAAAATAAAACATTTACACTGAAAATAACCATGTATGTTTGTATGTGAAGCTGAAAAATGTTAATGCTTCGTAATAGTGGAAAATAACTGCTCACGTTGTATATGTTTAAAAACATTATTTCATTAAATTTTTAAAATTATCATAAAGTACATCGTTTTGAAGGGGATGGAAAGATTCCTTTCAAAATGTTTTATAAAAAGTAAAAAATGGGTAAAAATTTCTTCAAATAAATGTGAATAATATTTTCAAATATAATTAATGAAACATGGGTGTGGATGATAAGGTTGTCCGATTAGATACATATATATAAACAATCTCGGATAGTAAAGAGATTGTGAAATTAACCCTTACCTTACACTTTCTATTAGTCATGGGTGAGTTAGACTAATTTATAATGGTTAAAAACTGTTATTAAATTATACCAGGACCATATCTATATCTATGATATCATATAATATCTTCTAACATCAATTTTCTAATAAGTTTTCAGTATTACTGTTGTTTCGGGTGTTAACTGCTTCGTTTTCCCATTCTTGTTTTGTCATGTAATTTATGTTTATTATGTATATGATATATTTTTTAAAATAAATAATTAAATAAAGTTAATAATCAATCCTTTCACTAATCATATAAATTTTATAATCATTCTTCATTGGATAACGTAGATAATGAATGTCACCGCATTTTGGAGACATTAGGCTGCACGCACGCACGAGTGATGGTATTATCCCTTTGATTATTAAATTGAATGAAATTGGATGGTATATTAATTATACAAAATAATTATAATGTTATACTAGTTTTTTATATACATTATACTAATCATTATACCCCTCTAAACAAAGTAGTGTTGTATAACAAATTACACCATGTTGTGGAGATGGTAAGCAGTACATACACACCCACGGTGATATTGTTATTTATAAGATAGATAAGATGAGTAATATGGTTATCCCATGATTATAATAACATCTCATTATATGGATGATAATGAAGTTATTATGTTTATATTGAAACAACAAAGAAAGAGGAAGTGGAAGCAGAAAATAACATTGAAGGGGTTGATAAAACAATTACCTCTTCTTAGGGTGTTTACTTGGGATTTGACCATATGGGCTCTTTAATAAGACTTTATGCCTAATTATAGGCCTCTAGGATGATTTGAAAGAGGAAGGGAGGAGAAATGGAAAGGTATTGGCCAAAACAAGAGGTGTGAGCTAAAAAGAAAGGGAGGTACCCTTTTAAAAGATAGGTGAGGGGATCTTTAGAAAAAAATCATGAAATAATAATTTATTATAAAATTATTTTCAATTTATAATATCATAAAATTAATTTATTTAAAGGATATTATGGGGATGGTTCTAGACCATATTCACAAATATTTTTTAGATATTTTTTGGCCAAAAAAATATCTGTATCTTTTGAATTTAATCCTTAGTTATATATTTTAAATCTTACCGGGTGTTCTTGTTTTTTATATTACATGGTTAATATAGTTACAATAAAATTAAAAACAAGTGTAAAGTGGTTCATTTATTAAATTTTTTTCACTATACTAGTTATTTTTTAGATACTTACTTTTTTATGAATTTTATATCATTTAATAAAATAGTATTTATTTTAAAATACCATTTATGTCAATTTTCTTACTATTCTATATTTTAATCTTTTAAAAAATAAAAACAACATGAAAACATTAAAAAAATATTAAAAATGTGTCACTACCATGTCTACGTTATCTATAAAATTATAATATGTTATTAAATAATTCAAATGATATTTATTTTAATATTATTTATATCATTTATTTGATTCTTCTTTTAATAAATCAAGTATTCCATCAACATGGTGTCATATTAATATTTAATTATATAATGCCTAAAAATTATTCAAAAAATATCATTATGTACAAAAATTTAATATATTTATAATGAATCTTTACAATATAATTTATCTTATGTATCACCCTAAATTTAAAATGGTTTAGTTATTAAAATTTGAAGATGACATTTTAACTCTTTTTTAAATAAAATATAATAAATGTCCTAATTTAACACAGGTAGATTAAAAAGGATCATTTTTTAGAAAAAGGGTGTGTTCGGTCTAAATATACTTATACAATAGAATTAGGACATGTGTTATGGTAATTTTATATTATTATAATATAATTTTTACCTTTAATTACCCAATTTATTTTTATCCGTGGTACATAAAATTCAAACATAACTATTCAAAAAAAAAATCATCCAATTTAAACAAATTTTCACCCTTATTAAAAACATATATTTATTATTTTTAAAATTTAATCCACATACTATTTAAAATTATGTATAGTTCTAATTTTCAAATGTGTCTAGAAGGTATGTAAAAGAGTCGTTCCAAAGTTCAATAGTATTATATATATAATTCTATTATAAAATGACTCTAATGAAATAAATTATAATAATATGTGTATTATGCATCTATTTTTGATTTAAAATAAATTTAAATTAAAAAAATTTATTTAAATATAAAAGTCTGTTTTTATCTACACTATGGTGTTTTCACTATTCATAAAAAATTGTATTTTTTGGATAAATAACAAATATTCTCCCAAAGATAATTTCAATATTATGTATTAAAAAATTATGTCTATTTTATCTAATTAAAAACATATATAATTTTCATTAATTAATTTATAAATAATTCTGATTGCCAAAATAAGAAATCGGGTTTTTGAGAAGTAAAAAATATAAAAATATTTACATGTGTTTATTTCTAATTTAAATTTGAAAATGATTAAAATGACCAAAATTGGATTTAATTATAAAAACTTAATCCAATTACACTTTAAAATTAATTTAAAATATAACCTAAAAAGATTTATAAATTGATAAAAAGGCAGTTTGGAATTAAAATATATTATTTTCACTATTCAAAAAAATAAACTTTATCATAAATATACAAAAAATTTAACATAATTAATTTTCTATGCCCCTATTTTTAAGAAGAATATTATTTGGAAAAATAGAACTTATAAAATTGTTAAATTTTGGATTTAAAAATTGATCTCCATTAAAAGGCTGTAAAACTGCATTTTTTGAAAATACGTATTTTATCTTATAAATTGATTTTGATTTATTTTATGTCTAATAAACACATTATATGGATGTTAAATTTTATAGAATATATAAAATTCAAAATTTGGTCAATATTATTCATATCCTCTTTTTAAAACGTCTAGTTTGGTTAGTCGTGGTGCGCTCGAACTCAGTGTTGCATATAGCGCAAGCTATTGAACTATTCAAAAAGAATAATACCATGGAATCTTGGGGTGTTACATTATACCATCCTTAAATAAATTGTTTCCTCTTATTTTAATCTATGGATATAAAACAAGGGGTTTAAAATTTAAAATAACTTTGTTGAAAACACACATCGGAAAAAATGATTAATAAAACCCACACTTTAAAAAAGATAATGTGATGTAAGAAGGTCACTGAAAATAACACATACCAGTGTTATATATATAAAAATATGGAAATGAAAGATAAATATAACCATCATGTTCTTATGGATAGTGATAGTGTACATGTTTATGAAAAAGTTAACTTTCAAAAAGCTATAAATCGAAGATGATCAAAATGAAAAATGAATTCATCCAAAAAGAAACTACTAGGTAAACTTTTTGGTTTTTAGGATACTTTACTTAAAGTTTATGAATTAATTATTTCATAGAATAATAAAAAAGGAAGAATACTTACTTGAAAAGTAGAGTACCATCCATAAACTTATTTCCACCACAAATTCATCTTTCTCTCCAAAAGAAAACAAAACTCAAATATATTCTAATTATCCTAATCGTATAGGTTTCCAAAAGTGATTTTATAATTCATATATAAGTCAATTTAAAAAAAATAAAATATAAAAACCAAGAAATCACATAGGACAGGTGTAGGTGATAAATCTTTGACCCACTTCGACTATGGGTTTGATTCCCACAACCTTGTCCGACGGGACGAGTTTTCACCCAACCTGCATGTTGTTCTTTTTATAAAACTATATTATTATAAAATTATATAAGTAACCACAAGAAATTTATTAACCTACAAAAAATACTATCCAAAATATAATTTCATCCATTCTAACCTTAAGACAATTCCAAAATACTTCTGCCCAAAATAACAGTCTAAAAAGATCTCTTATTTTCCAATATCAATCATAACAACAGATTACCCAAACAACGTAACATCTATATTATTGAAAATTAAATTTGTATCCTTAATATCCTTATTGAATTATTTCTTGATTACAAATCCATAATGACGAAGTACTACAGTACAATCCAAAATATAGTTAAATAAATGTTGTATCCAAAATCATAAATAATTTAATTATTCCACTTCAGTTGTAGTAACAACAGAAGCTTGACCTTGATCCATTTTTTATTCTCAGCCATATTTCCTTGATAATTTGGAAAATAATTATCATAATTCCCCATTTCATTATAATTATATAATTTCTCATTTAGAACTCTCTGCATTCCCTTATAATCGTGAGCCTGATGGCCTTTTTCTCCACACTTGTAACAAACTCCCATTCCATTCAGGAAATTACAAGGGTTTTTCTTCCCAAAATTATCATATAATGTAAAATCATTCATTCCCTTTTTACCTTTATTTATATGTTCCTTTACTATTCTCATATTTTATTTTTTTAATTTAATGTCATAAGACATAGATAATTTCATTTTCGTCATGATAGCACAAGAGACTATTGCTTCGTAGTATGAAAACAATTATAAGACCAAATACCATTGATGTAATGGTTTTAACCCTTCAAGAAATCAATTAATCATAATTCTGGGGTTACGTATGTAGTCTTTAGGATTCCTTGCTATCCTTGTGAAGTTAGCCTCATGCTTTGGAAAATTATCATCCTCTTTTTTCCTTAGACTCATAAATTATACTTCCATATCTGATCGTAGATCATAAAGAAAGTATTTTTAAAGGAAGATTTCTTTAAATTACATCCATTCCATGTTTGTGACTTCTTCATCCTCCTCAATGTTTTGAATCAATTTCCATCGTTGATATGTATCCCATAAAAGATGATAGACTCCAATAATAACTTCTCCCCTTTCGTTACTCCCCAAAGTAATAAATATTTTCTCTAAGGAACTTATCCCCTGCTCAGCTACAAAAGGATTTGTAGTCCCACTTAATGTTGGTTGTTATTGTCTCATGAAGGGATCTATACTGATCCTCCACATTTTGGATTAGGCCACACTAAATGTATAATGATATTATTCATTACCTACGTAAGTTATCCAAATATGTTTATAAGTTTTTAAAAAAACTTATAGCTCCTACTCCAATATTATTGCCTCGCAAAAGAGGTAAATCCATACATGGATTATGTGAGTTGATAAAGATTATATTCCTTCAACTTTTTTCCATTTCTAAATAATTTTTCACACTATATTAGGTTGTAAATAATAATTCATAATTAAAAACATCTAAAATACTTATCATAAATTGTAATGCTTTTGCATTTCTAATTAGTTATAATAAAAATGGGTTTTGGGGTCATATTTACTAATAAATAATTCATAATGGTTTGTAAATAAAATGTGAATTATCATTATCATATCCCCCAGGAGTGTCAAAACTGGTGTGCAGTAAGGCCTGTTGTCGTGTACTCGGTTACCTCGAGTCATGACTGGGACACATTTCCAGAGTTTTCACCCCTAGGTAGTTCTATGCTAGGACCATGTCCACTAGTAGTATCCAGACATGTATGTATTTTCTTAGAATACACACATAATCTCTATTTTAGCAAAATACTAGGATTCTCTTCCATACTTATCCAAAAATTCAATCTTAGAGTAATGTTCCCTAATCAATGTTATTTTCAAAATCTAGTTTTCAATGTTTTTACTAATCTTTTTCTTATAATAACTATAATGTCTAGACCATAGTTTTCTAGAGTCGGTGTGTTATTTTTTAAAATGTTCCTGATCACAAGAAAATGAAAGCTGGAAAGACCGATCAGTTTAGTAGCCTTGAAAAAACTAGATACCAACTTATGTTTTAAATAATATATTGATTTGAAAAAAACAAAGTATATCATTCATAATAATCCATATTCATTAGACTATCACTACAATTTAATCATAATATAATTTTTCACATCCTATGGAAAAATAAAAAATAAGAAAGTGTGATATCATATTATTAGTAAGGATAAACAATACAAAAGAAGCTATTATAACTAAGAACTAACTTTTAAGGAAATGTATATAACTGAAATCCAATAATTTTAGACAAAACCTTTAGTATAATAAGGAATGAAAAAATAAAATAATTCCATTTAAACTTTCAAATGCATATTCCTCTATTTTAGTAATCAATGAAATATCAATAAATAATCTCATAACGAGGAAATGCATAATACCGAACATCATAACCATACCATCAAGGCCTCATGCCATGTCCATTACCATACTATCAAGGTGATTTGACAAGACACTAGTTTTTCTCATTAGACCCATCGATGCATCCATGGGCTATAGTGGGCCCCACTTGTTACTTACTAACTCTAATTCATTCCTCGTATAAAAAGTGTAATGACCCAAAGTTTCATTAATGGAAAATCCATCTTAATCTTATTAAATGTCTCTTTATATAAAATGTTTTTAAAAAATTTCAACTTCATTGGTATTATGATAATAATTGTGACCGTTATTTTTATAGTTGTTGAATACTGATCACATGATTAGAATAAATATATGGCTTAACACATCCAATTTTACTTAGACAAAGGAAGCGATGGCCTCATCCAATAGAATTTCCCAATTTGAAGCCCATTTATCGGAGCTCGGAAAAGAGGTGGCGTCCTTGGGATTCGGTCTTGACCAAGCCGAAGCTAAGCTTCACCATGTCAAGCTTGAATGGGACCATCTACGGGAGAAGTGGAAGTTGATAGAAATTACCACTCGAGCGATGTTGTCTGAGCCACCCCAAGAGTCTGTCACCATCGCAATCCTTACCCTTAGGTCTTATGCGGCTGTTTTAAGGGGTTATGTAACTAATCGATAGTACTAGTATCATATACATTATTTTTTTACATAATAATGAATATAATTTATTGTCATTATTGATACATTGTAAATAGTTTTTAAAGTACAAATGGTGTTATTAGTTATTATTTAATTAACAAATCTATTTTATTAAATTAAGGGACTTTTTAATTAAATAATATATTAATAAAATATTAATATTAATATTAGATTAATTTTATTATATATAAATGATCATGTAATTGTATAAATGAAATTATAATTTTTTATTAAGGTTTGAAATCCATTTTTGTCAAAACCCGTGAATTTTTGATAAATTTCAGTTTATATATAAAAGTGAAAATTAGCATATTTAAAAAATTATTTACATAAAATTAATGTTATTTCTGGAATCAGGACGTCGAAATTATCCAACGGTGAATTTTTCATAATTTTCTGAGACAGTCAAATTTTTGGGTAAAAATTAAATACCGTTTAAATATATAATGTGTTTTATGACATCATAATGACCCAATAGTGATGTAATAAAATACTATAATCTTTATGTTCGGCCAATATATGTATTACCATTGAAATAATTTTATTTTGGGTTTGTTTGACTTACTTTTCAAATCATTAATGGACCCCTCAAGACATATTCAACACTTTGCCTTTTTAAATTAATTTTCCTGGGAGTGTGACTCACCTCCACATAAGCAACCTTATTATTTTAGGATGTTCGGACTTTTTCCTTATAAAATATTATTTTCCTCTTCCATTTTCAAAAATCCATTGGCACAAACCATGGGATGGTTTGTGGTTTGGATAAATTTAATATAAGGAGTCCCAAACCTAAATAATAAAGAATTCCCTCACCCTTCTTATATAAACCCACCCAAGCTCCAACTTTTTCCTCACTCAAAGCCCTTGGAGTTCATCCAACCTCTTCCCTACTCTCTCTAGAATCCTCCCAAGGTGCCCCAAGCTCCCAAGAATCCTCTCACAAGCCTCTCTCTAACCTTTGTAATCACACTTCCAAGTAAGGGTTTTTTCCTTCCGTTCTCATTTTTGTCCAATTTTCTTTAAGTTGTTTTTCCCTTTTAATTTCAATTATAATTATTGGGGAATGGTTTCTCACCTCCCTCATACTGCCCGATTTATTTATGAATTATGGGAGACCCTTTATCTCTCATTAAATTCCTCCCATTTACACCCGTTACTATACCGAAATTACGAAAGGAACTTCTCTCTCATCTTTTACATTCAAGCAATACTTTTGTATCATGAATATAAATTCCATTACAATTATTGGGACATGTATCTATATGACCTCCTTACTTTCCATTACATGTGAATATCATGAAGAACCCCTTTCTCTCTCATCAACCATTTGTATGAATTCTTATGTCACGCCGTTACGCTGCCGAAATCGCACCGATTTTCTAAGACAATGTCATTGGGTAGTGAATACCATGCCCATTTCTCTATCAAGGGTATTCACCTTTATGCACATTTAATTATTGATTGTAAAGTTTCATGTATGAATTCCACATTTCTTTATCATGGAATAAATGGTTATGTTTTATGAATCCATGTTTTATGATCCATGTGGCACAGATATACATGAAATGAAATGTTTAAGAAGTGTGCGCCCTTATAGCACTCCAATGCATTGGGTAAAGTATAGTATCATGATACGTCATGTGCAATGAGTTTTGACTCATGCTAATTCAAGTGAAACAAGGGTTTACTCGTGCTTTATGTTCAATGAGGATTTACTCATGCTCCACGTGCAATGACCCTTGGCTCATGCTAATTCCATGTTAAGTGTTGTTGCCACCTTTCCATGTTATGATTATGATGCTTATCATGCCTTTATGTTCATGTTTTTCTTATTCTCTATTGATATGCCTATTTTCTAACATGTATTGTACTCCTTGTGTCATTCCACGTGTACTCCCTTACTGGGCTTTATAGCTCACCCTTTTCTTATGCATGTCCTCAGGTTATCCCATGCAATGCTAAGTACGAAGGAATGTAGTGGTCATGTAAAGGATGTTTTCAATAAAGATGTTGTATTTCATGTTTTATCTTTTTATGCAATGATCCTAAGCCCCAAAGACACTAAACCTTTCTATCTTATTGTTGTATCAATTGATGTTTTATGTAATAAATCATGTTTAAGTTTGTAATAAAAGCAGGGTTGTCATAGTTGGTATCAGAGGATAGGTTTAGTTATTTTTGGGATTAGGAAACCATAGTAAAGCCTTAGATACAATAATAAGTATAATAAGAACATCCCTAGGTTTTGGTAAGTAATAAGTAAGTGGTTTATCAAACAAATACATCCCTGTCTGGATACGAGCAGGTAGAGGCGCCTCTGGAACAGATGTATCCAAGGGGTAAAACCCGAAAACACCGCTTTGAGCTAGACTCGAACGGGAACTGGTGCATGACAACGGGCCTTGCTGCACTCTTGGTTATGACACTCTCGGAGGATATGTTTTGATAAATTCACAATCTTAGTATGAAATCTTATTAAGGGAATTTATAAAAAATGCCCCTACGAATATATGATAGAAAGTAGATCATGAAAAGCCTAGATTGAAGCCTATAGACTCATGAGTTAAGGAAATAAAATTTTATTTATGAGTCATCAACTTTTGTCTTTGGATTACCCTTTATGTGTTACACCTAAATTTCATTTCATTCCAGCCAATGGCCAGTAATAGGAGGGATCTGGTTAATAATCATTGTGAAGATTAGTGTCATGACTGTACTAATGTGATGCCAAATCCAATGGGAGGGGGAATTGCGAACATTGTCACACTTCTCTCTCAGCTAACTCATGTTTTTAATAGAAACACGGGTTAAGAGGAATATTCAACCCCCCCCCCCCAAGAAAGAACAAGTCGCTATCGAGATATTCATGAGACAAAGGCCTCTTACTTTTAGTGGATCATCTGATCCCACGATCGCTGAACAATGGATCAACTCCATTGAAAAGATATTCTCTATCCTTCAATGTTTTGAACAGGAGAAGGTTATCCTGGAGGCTTATCGTATGGAGGGTGAAGCTGATCAATGGTGGACGATGATCAAAAATACAAATCCTGTGGAGGAGATCAAGGCGTTAGAATGGAAGGATTTCCGGAAGATGTTTTTCGATAAATATTTTCCGTGCACCCTCCGGCTTAAGATGGAAAGGGACTTCCTTTACCTCAATCAAAAAGATGAAGAATCTGTTGGAGTGTACAAGGAAAACTTTACAAGGCTTGCACGATACGCTTCCGACTTTGTCGTTACCCCCGAATGCAAGGTTGACCGCTTCTTTTGTGGGTTGAATCCTAGTTTGCGGAAAGCATTAGCGATCCGTTACTTCGACAGCTATGAGGAAATTTTCCAATGTGCCCTCAAGGTCGAAATGGAGATCGGGGAATCACAGGGGTATCATGGGGATAATAAGCATAAGGTGGACTTCAATGGTGGTGGTCCGATGGATAAATCCAACGGTGCTATGAAGATCCAGCACCCCACTTGCCAAAAGTGCGAAAAGAATCACCCTGGAAATTGCCTTAAGGGGATGAGGAAATGTTTCAGGTACGGATGATAAGGGCACCTAGCTGCTAATTGTCGGCAAGAAAGTACCGCGGCTGCGACAGAGGAGAGTAATGCTCCGTTCAAACCTCAATGCATTGTTCAATGCTACAAATGCAAAGAACTGGGTCATTTTACAAATCAGTGCCCTAATCTAAGGGTTTTCAGAGACAACCAACAACCTCCAAGGCAGCAAGGAAGAGATTTTTCCATCACTTCTACCGAAGTGAACCCCAACAACGAAGTGGTGATAGGTAAGCTAGTTATTCATTCAAGAATAGAGAACATACTTTTTGATTCCAGTTCTATGCATTCTTTTATATCTCGAATGTTTAGTAGAACAATCCCAAAACCACCACAAATCATGGAAGTAAAGATGTTGGTGAGTTCTGAAAATGGGGAAATAATTTCATCCCATGAATATAAGTCCAACCCTGTTATAGTCTGTGGATTGAATTTCCCATCAAACCTTGTCATACTCCCTCTAGTGGAATTTCATGCAATTCTCGGCATGGATTGGCTTTCCTTATATAGAGCCAAATAAAATTGTTGGGAGAGGGAAATCACACTCCATATGGAGAATCCACCCCCGATTCTTTACAAGTTTCAGGAGGAAGATGAATCTCCTTTAGCTCCATCATCTCAAGCATGGATATTACTGCCTTATGAGCACGCGTATCTGGCTCAGATGATTGAGTCCAAGGAAGAAACCATCCATGAAAAATTCCTATTGTGAGGGAATTCTCTGAAGTATTTCCAGAGGAACTGCCTGGTCTTCCTCCAAGAAGAGATGTTGAGTTCTCAATTGAACTTATACCTAGGGCGCTACAATATCCAAGACTCCATATAGAATAGATGTTGTAGATCTTGAAGAGATGAAGAAACAACTACAGGAGAATCTGGAAAAAGGGTTTATACGCCCAAGTGCTTCACCATGGGGTGCCCGAGTCCTCTTCTTCATGAAGAAGGATGGGTCAATGCAGCTTTTCATCGATTATCATGAACTTAAGAAAATCACGATAAAGAACAAGTATCTTGTCCCAAGAATTGATGACTTGTTCAATTAGTTGAGTGGGGTACAATTCTTCTCTAAGGTAGATTTTTGGCCGGGATACTATCAAGTAAGGGTGAAGAAGGAAGATGTCCCCAAGACTGCTTTTCGTACAAGATACTGGAACTATGAATTCATAGTAATGACCTTTGGACTCACCAATGCTCCAACAATCTTCATGGACTTGATGGATATAGTCTTTAGAGATTACCTAGAAAATATTTTGGTAGTATTTATAGATGATATTCTAATATACTCCAAAACCAAGGAGGATCTTGAGGAGCATTTAAAAACTGTACTATAGACTTTACGCAAGGAGAAGCTCTATGAAAAGTACAACAAGTGTGAGTTCTGGTGCAAGGAGATCTCATTCTTGGGCCATATCATCACAAGCAATGAGATATCTGTGCACCCCTCAAAAACAGATGCAATTGAGGGATGGCTGAGGACAACATCGGTAACGGATATCCTTAGATTCTTGGGGTTAGCCAGATATTATCGACAATTTGTGAGAAATTTCTCATGATTGTCCAACCCTCTTACCAAGCTAACTCGAAAGGGAGTAAAGTTTTCTTGGAGTAATGAATGAGAAGAAATCTTGAATAAGTTGAAAAGGAGGGTTATCACTGTGCTCGTGCTCAATTTACCCACAAGTGGGGAACATTTTATGGTATTCAGTGATGCTTAGAAGAGGGGTTTAGGATGTGTGCTGATGCAGAATGATAATGTGATATCCAATGCCTCAAGGCAGTTGAAAATCCATGAGCAAAACTATCCAACTCATGATCTGGAGTTGGCGGCGGTGATATTTGCCTTGAAAATATGGTGGCAATATCTATATGGCGAGAAATGTGAGATATATACTAACCAAAAGAGTCTTAAATATATATTTCACACAGAAAGTGCTTAATATGCGCCAGAGAAGATGGATAGATCTCATCAAGGATTATGACTGTTCAATCCATTACCACCCTGGGAAAGCGAACAAGGTGTCAGATGCCCTAAGTAGAAAGGATCTAGCGATTCTATCAATGATGAGAATTTAGAAGGATCCAATATTCTTAGACTTGATGAAGATGGAAATGGGAATCATAGATAAGGGAAAATCATCAATCCTTTCACAACTGATTGCTCAACCGTCTCTTTTGGAAAGGTTAAAGGATGCTCAAAAGGATGATGTGAGAATTCAAGAAAAAGTGGGAGCTATCGAAAAATGTAAATCCTAGGAGTTTAATGTTAATGAAGAAGGAATTGTGCGGTTTGGGAAAATACGATGTTTTCCATCAAGTCCGGAGCTGAAGAAGGATCTTTTGGATGGTGCACATAGTTCAAATTTCTCTATTCACCCAGGGAGCCAAAATATGTATCAAGATATCCGAGAAAACTTTTTGTGGGATAATATGAAGAAGGAGATCGCTGAATATACATCAAAGTACCTGGTGTGTCAGCAAGTGAAGGTAGAGACACAGAAGTCTAAGGGGATGATGCAACCATTGCCCATGCCAGAATGGAAATGGTAAAACATCACCCTGAACTTTGTCACTGGACTTCTGAGGACATCCAAAGGCAAAAATTCAATATGAGTTGTTGTGGATCGTCTTACAAAGACTGCACAATTCATTGCTATTCAGGAGGATTTCTCATTGGATTAACTGGCACAAATATATATCGGGGAAGTGGTAAGGTTTTATGGAGTACCACTATCTATTGTGTCTGAATGAGATCCAAGATTCACCTCTATGTTTTGGAAGAGTCTTCAACATGCTCTGAATACTTAACTGAATTTCAGTACGGCCTATCATCCTCAAACTGATGGCCAATCCGAGCGGAAAATCCAAACACTTGAGGATATGTTGAGAGCATGCTCAATGGACTTTAAAGGAGGATGGGATCAACATCTTCCTCTGGTTGAGTTCTCTTTTAAAAATAGTTTCCACTCGAGCATCCAAATGCCACTATATGAAGCCCTGTATGGGAAAAGGTGCAGAACACCAACATGTTGGGATGAGGTCAGTGAATGTAACTGCTTGGACCAGAAATGGTCAAGGAAATAGTAGAGAAGGTGAAAACCATTCAGCAGCATATCAAGGCAGCCCAGAGTCGACAAAAGAGTTATCCAGAAAATCATTGACGAGACCTTGAGTTTAAAGTTAGAGACATGGTTTTTCTACACATATCTCCATGGAATAAGGTCACGAGGTTTTGAAAAAAAGGGAAGTTAAGTCCAAGGTACATCGGCCCCTTCGAGATTCTTGATCGTGTCAGGGTTGTGGCCTATCGACTAGGACTTCCACTACTAGGGCCAAAGTACATGATTTCTTTCATGTATCCTTCTTAAGGAAGTACATACTAGACCCTTTACATGTTCTATCTTATGAGGTGGTACAATTGGAAGATGATCTTTCTTATGAGGAGGAACCAGTGAAGATCATAGATCATAGAGAATATGTTCTACGAAATAAGACAATGCCCCTCGTCAAGGTGTTGTGGAGAAACCACAAGTTTGAAGAAGCGACGTGGGACTCGGAGGAAGTGATGGAGCTGAGTTACCCAAATCTGTTTTCATGTGGGAAAAGGAAAATTTCGAGGGTGAAATTTCTTAAGAGGAAATATTGTAACGACCCAAAGTTTCATTAATGGAAAATCCCTCTTAATATTATTAAACGTATCTTTATATAATTTTTTTTATAAAATGTCAACTTCATTGGTTTTGTGATAATAATTGTGACCGTTACTTTTATAGTCGTTGAATAGTGATCACATGATTAGTATTAATATAGGGCTTAACACATCCAATTTTACTCAGACAATGGAAGCGATGGCCTCATCCAGTAGAATTTCCCCATATGAAGCCCATTTATCAGAGCTCAGAAAAGAGGTGGTGTCCTTGGGTTTCTCTCTTGACCAAGCCCAAGCTGAACTTGACCATATCAAGCTCGAACGAGATCATCTACGAGAGAAGTGGACGTTGATAGAAATTACCACTCAAGCGATGTTGTCTGAGCCACCCCAAGAGTCTGTCACCATCGCACACCTTACCATTAGGTCTTATACGGTTGTTTTAAGTGGTTATGTGACTAATCTATAGTACTATGTTCATGTACATTAATTTTTTATGTAATAATTAATATAATTTCTTTTCATTATTGATACATTGTAAATAGTGTTTAAAGTACAAAGGGTGTTTTTAGTTATTATTTAATTAAGAAATCTATTTTATTAAATTAAGGGATTTTTGAATTAAATAATATTTTAATAAAATAATAATATTATTATTATTAGATTAATTTTATTATATATAAATTATCATGTAATTGTATGAATGCAATTATACTTTTTATTAAGGTTTGAAAGCCATTTTTGCAAAACCCGTGAATTTTTTATAAATATCGGTTTTTATTTTAAAATTGAAAATTAAAATATTTAGAAAATTATTTAAATAAAACAAATGTTATTTCTAAAATATGGACATCGAAATTATCCAATGGTGAATTTTTCATTATTTTATGAGACAGTCAAATTTTTGGGTAAAAATTAAATACCATTTAAATATATAATGTGTTTTATGACATCATAATGACCCAATAGTGATGTAATAAAATACTATAATATTTATTTTCGGACAATATATGTTTTACCATTAAAATAATGTGATTTTGTGTTTGTTTGACTTACTTTTCAAATCATTAACGGACCCCTCAAGACATATTCAACACTTTGCCTTTTCAATTAATTTCCATGGGAGTGTGACTCACCTCCACATAATCAACATTATTATTTTAAGAAGATCAGAATTTGGCCTTATAGAATATTTTTTTCCCTCTTACCTTTACCAAAAACCATGGGCAAAAACCATGGGATGGTTTGTGGTTTGGATTAATTTAATATAATGGGTCCCAAACCTAAATAATAAAGAATTATCTCACCTTTCCTATATAAACCCACCCAAGCTCCCACTTCCTCCTCACTCAAAGCCCTTGGAGTTCGTCCATCCTCTGCCCTACTCTCTCTATAATCCTCCCAAGGTGCCACAAGCTCCCAATAAGCCTCTTACAAGCCTCTCTCTAGCATTTGGATGCACACTTCCAAGTAAGGGTTTTTGTCTTCCATTCTCATTTTTGTCCAATTTTATTTAAGTTGTTTTGCCCTTTTAATTACAATTATAAGTGATGGGGTATGGTTTCACACCTCCCTCATACGGCCCGATTTATGTTCGAATGATGGGAGACCCTTTCTCTCTCATTAAATGCCTCCCATGTAGACCTGTTACTATGCCGAAATTCTGAAAGGAACTTCTCTCTCCTCTTTTACATTCAAGCAATACTTTTGTATCATGAATCTAAATTCCAATAAAATTGTTGGGACATGTATCTATATGACCTACTTACTGTCCATTACATGTGAATATGATGAGAAACCCCTTTCTCTCTCATCAACCATTTGTATGAATTCTTATGTCACATCGTTACGCTGCCGAAATCGCACCGATTTTCTAAGCCAATGTCATTGTTTTGTGAATACCACGCCCATTTCTCCATCAAGGGTATTCACCTTTATACACATTTAATTATTTACTGTAAAGATTCATGTATTAATTACACATTCCTTTATCGTGGAATAAATGGTTATGTTTTATGAATCCATGTTTTATGATCCATGTGGCACACTTATACATGAAATGAAATGTTTAAGAAGGGTGTGCCCTTATAATGCTCCAATGCATTGGGTAAAGTATAGTATCATGATACATCATGTGCAATGAGTTTTGACTCATGCTAATTCAAGTGAAACGAGGGTTTACTCGTGCTTTATGTTAAATGAGGATTTACTCATGCTCCATGTGCAATGAGCCTTGGATCATACTAATTCCATGTTAAGTGTTGTTGCCACATTTCCATGTTATGATTATCATGATTTATCATGACTTTATGTTCATGTTTTTCTTATTCTCTATTGATATTCCTATTGTCTAACATGTATTTTACTCCTCATGTTATTCCATGTGTACTCCCTTACTGGGCTTTATAGCTCACCCTTTTCTTATGCATGTCCTCAGGTTATCCCATGCAATGCTAAGTACGAAGGAATGTAGTGGTCATGTAAAGGATGTTTTCTATAAAGATGTTTTATTTCATGTTTTATGTTTTTATGTAATGATCCTAATCCCCAAAGACACTAAACCTCTCGATCTTCTTGTAGTATCAAGTGAATATTTATGTAATAAATCATGTTTAAGTTCATAATAAAATCAGGGTTTTCATAATTGGTATCAGAGGATAGGTTTAGTTATTTTTGGGATTATAAACCCCTAGTAAAGCCTTAGATACAAGAATAACTATAACAAGAACATCCCTATGTTTTGGTAAGTACAATGTAAGTGGTTTATCAAACAAATACATACCTGTCTGGATACGAGCAGGTAGATGCGGCTCTGGCACAGATGTATCCAAGGGGTAAAACCCGAAAACACCTATTTGAGCTAGACTCGAACGGGAACTGGTGCATGAAAATGGGCCTTGCTACTCTCTTGGTTACGACACTCCTGGGGGATATATTTTGATAAATTCACAATCTTAGTATGAACTCTTATTAAGGGAATTAAAAAAAATACCCCTACGAATATATGTCAAAAAGTAGATCATGAAAAGCCTAGATTGAAGCCTATAGACTCATGAGTTAAGGAAATAAAAGTTTATTTATGAGTCATCAACTTTTTTCTTTGGATTACCCTTTATGTGTTACCCCTAAATTTCTTTTTATTCTAGTCAATGGCTGGTAATAGGAGGGCTCGAGCTAACAACCGTTGTGAAGATCAGTGTGATGACTGTACTAATGAGATGCCAAATCCTATGGGAGCGGGAATCACGAACATTGTCATGCTTATCTCTCAGCTAACTCAAGTTTTGAATAGAAACACGGGTCAAGAGGAATGTTCAACCCCCCCCCCCCCCCCCCCCCCCGAAGAAAGAACAATTTGCTATCGAGAGATTAATGAGACAAAGGCCTCCTACTTTTAGTGGATTATCTGATCCCACGATCGCTGAACAATGGATCAACTCCATTGAAAAGATCTTCTCCATCCTTCAATGTTCTGAACAAGAGAAGGTTCCCCTGGAAGCTTATAGTATGGAGGATGAAGCTAATCAATGGTGGACGTTGATAAAAAATATGAATCTTGAGGAGGAGATCGAGGCATTGGAAGGGAAGGATTTCCGGAAGATATTTTTCGATAAATATTTTCCACGCACCCTCCGGATTAAGATGGAAAGGGACATCCTTTCCCTCAAGAAAAAAGTTGAAGAATCTATTGGAGCGTACGAGGAAAACTTCACAAGGCTTTCAAAATATGCTTCCGGCTTTGTCGTTACCCCCGAATGCAAGGTTGACCGCTTCTTTGGTGGGCTGAAGCCTAGCATGAGGAAAGCATTAGCGATCCGTTACTTCGACAGCTATGAGGAAATTTTCCAATGTGCCCACAAGGTCGAAATGGAGATCGAGGAATCACAGGGGGATCATAGGGATAAGAAGCGTAAGGTGGAATTCAATGCTGGTGGGCCGATGGATAAATCCAACGGTGCTAAGAAGATCCAGCACCCCACTTTCCAAAAGTGTGGAAAGAAGCAACCTGAAAATTTCCTTAAGGGGACGAGGAAATGCATCATCTATGGAGGATAAGGGCACCTAGCTGTTAACTGTCGGAAAGAAAGTACCACAGCTGCGACAGAGGAGAGGAATACTCCGTTCAAAACTCAATGCATTGTTCAATGATACAAATGCAATGAACCGGGTCATTTTTTAAATTAGTTCCCTAATACAAGGGTTTTCGGAGATAACCAACAACCTCCAAGGTAGCAAGGAAGAGCTTTTTCCATCACTTCTACCGAAGTGAACCCCGACAACGAAGTGGTAATAGGTATGCTAGTTATTCATTCAAGAATAGCGAACATACTTTTTGATTCAGGTTCTACGCATTCATTTATATCTCAAAAGTTTAGTAGAACAATCCTAGCACCACCAAAAATCATGGAAGTAAAGATGTCATTGAGTACGGAAAATGGGGCAATCATTGCATCCCATGAATATAAGTCCTCCCCTGATATAGTCTGTGGATTTAATTTCCCTGCAAACCTCCTCATTCTCCCTCTAGTGGAATTTTGTGCAATTATTGGAATGTATTGGCTTTCCTTATATAGAGCCAACATAAATTGTCGGGAAAGGGAAATCACACTTTATATGGAGAATCGACCCTCAATTCATTACAAGTGTCAGGAGGAAGATAAATCCCCTATAGCTCCATCATCTGAAGCATGGATTTTACTGCCTTATGAGCATGCATATCTGGCTCAGATGATTGAGTCCAAGGAAGAAACCATCCTTGAAGAAATGCCTATTGTGAGGGAATTCGCAGAAGTATTTCCCGAGGAACTGCCTGGTCTTACTCCAAGAAGAGATGTTGAGTTCTCAATTGACCCTATACCTAGGGCACTACCAATATCCATGAATCCATATAGTATGGATGTTGTAGAGAATGAAAATCTAAAGAAACAACTATAGGAGAATCTGGATAAAGGGTTTATATTCCCATGTGCTTCACCATGGGGTGCACCAGTTCTCTTCATTAAGAATAAGGATGGGTCAATGCGGCTTTGCATCCATTATCACGAACCTAACAAAATCATGATAAAGACCAAGTATCCTCTCCCAAGAATTGATGACTTGTTCGATTAGCTGCGTGGAGCACAATTCTTCTCCAAGGTAGATTTTCGGTCGGGATATTATCAAGTAAGGGTGAAGAAGGAAGATGTCCCCAAGACTACTTTTCGTACAAGATACATGCACTATGAATTCATAGTAATGGCTTTTGGACTCACCAATGCTCTATCAATCTTCATGGACTTGATGAATAGAGTCTTTAGAGATTACCTAGACAAATTTGTGGAAGTATTTATAGATGATATTCTAATATACTCCAAAACCAAGGAGGATAATGAGGAGCATTTAAAAACTGTACTAGAGACTTTGCGCAAGGAGAAGCTCTATGAAAAGTACTGCAAGTGTGAGTTCTGGTTGAAGGAGGTCCCCTTCTTGGGCCATATCATCACAAGAAAATGGGACATCTGTGGACCCATTAAAAACAGATGCAATTGAGGGATGGTCGAGGCCAACATCGGTAATAGATATCCATAGCTTCTTGGGGTTATTCGGATATTATCAACGATTTGTGAGAAATTTCTCACGATTTTCCAACCCTCTTACCAAGCTAAAAAGAAATGGAGTAAAGTTTTCTTGGAGTAATTAATGCGAAGAAAGCTTCAAAGAGTTCAAAAGGAGGCTTATCACTGCGCCCGTGCTCACTTTACCCACAAGTGGGGAACTTTTTATGGTAATAAGCGATGCTTCGAATAAGGGATTAGGATGTGTGCTGATGCAGAATGATAAAGTGATATCCTATGCCTCAAGGCAGTTGAAAATCCATGAGCGAAACTATCCAACGCATGATCTGGAGTTGGCGGCGGTGATCTTTTCCTTGAAAATCTGGTCGCATTATCTCTATGGAGATAAATGTGAGATATATACTTACCACAAGATTCTTAAATATATATTCACCCAAAAAGAGCTTAATATGCACCAGAGAAGATGGATAGAGATCATCAAGGATTATGACTGTTCAATCCATTACCACCCTGGGAAATCATACAAGGTGGCAGATGCACTAAGTAGAAAGGATCCAGCGATTCTATCAATGATGAGAATTGATAAGGATCCAATCTTCTTAGACTTGATGAATATTGATATGGGATTAATAGAGAAGGGAACATCATCAATCCTTTCACAAATTATTTATCAACCCATATCATTTGGAAAGGTTACAGGATGCTCAAAAGGATGATGTTGGGATTCAAGAAAAAGTGGGAGCTATCGAAAAAGGGAAATCCTCGGAGTTTAATGTTAATGAAGAAGGAATTGTGTGGGATAATAGGAAGAAGGAGATCGCTGAATATACATCAAAGTGCCTGGTGTGTCAGCAAGTGAAGGTAGAGAGGTAGAAGTCTAAGGGGATGATGCAACCATTGCCCATACCAGAATGGAAATGGGAAAACATCACCATAGACATTGTCACCGGACTTCCGAGGACATCCAAAAGCAACAATGCAATCTGGGTTGTTGTGGATCATCTTACAAAGACTGGACACTTCATTTCTATTCTGGAGGATTTTTCATTGGATCAACTGGCATAGATATATATCAGGGAAGTGGTAAGGTTTCATTGCGTACCACTATCTATTGTGTCTGACCGAGATCCATGATTCCCCCACAAAGTTTTGGAAGAGTCTTCAACATGATCTGAATACTGAACTGAACTTCAGTACAGCCTATCATCCTCAAATTGATGGCCAATCCGAGCGGAATATCCAAAAAATTGAGGATATTTTGATAGCATGCTCAATGGAATTTAAAGGAGGATGAGATCAACATCTTCTTCTGGTTCAGTTCTCTTATAATAACAGTTTCCACTCGAGCATCCAAATGGAACCATATGAAGCCCTGTATGGGAAAAGGTGCAGAACACCGGAATGTTGGGATGAGGTCGGTGAACATAAGCTGCTTGGACTATAAATTGTCGAGGAAATAGTGGAGAAGGTGAAAACCATTCAGCAACATATCAAGGCAGCCCAGAGTCGAGAGAAGAGTTATGCAGATAATCGTCGATTAGACCTTGAGTTTAAAGTTGGAGACATGGTTTTTCTACGCATATCTCCATGGATGAAGGTCATGAGGTTTGGAAAGAATGGGAAGTTAAGTCCAAGGTACATCGGCCCCTTCGAGATTCTTGATCGTGTCACGGTTGTGGCCTATCGACTAGCACTTCCACCTACTATCGCCAAATTACATGATGTATTTCATGTATCCCTCGTAAGTAAGAACATACCGGGCCCTTCACATGTACTCTCTTATGAGGTGGTATAATTGGAAGATGATATTTCTTATGAGGAGGAACCAGTGAAGATCTTAGATCATAGAGAAAAAGTTCTACGATATAAGACAATGCCCCTCGTCAAGGTGTTGTGGAGAAACCACAAGTTTGAAGAAGCGACACGGGAATTGGAGGAAGTGATGGAGCTGAGTTACCCACATCTGTTTTAGTGTGGGAAATGGAAAATTTCAAGGGAAATTTTTTTTAAGGGGGGAATATTGTAACGACCCAAAGTTTCATTAATGAAAATCCCTCTTAATCTTATTAAATGTCTCTTTATATAAAATGTTTTTATAAAATGTAAAATTCATTGGTTTTATGATAATAATTGTGACCGTTACTTTTATAGCCGCTGAACAGTGATCACATGATTAGTATAAATATTGGTCTTAACACATCCAATTTTACTTAGACAAAGGAAGCGATGGCCTCATCCAGTAGAATTTCCCCATATGAATCCCATTTATCGGAGCTCGAAAAGAGGTGGCGTCCTTGGGCTTCACTCTTGACCATGCCCAAGCTGAGCTTCACCATGTCAAGCTCGAACGTGACCTTCTATGGTAGAAGTGGATGCTGATAGAAATTACCACTCAAGCGATGTTGTCTGAGCCACCCCAAGAGTCCGTCATCATCGCACACCTTACCCTTAGGTCTTATGCGGCTGTTTTAAGAGGTTATGTAAATAATAAATAGTACTATGTTCATGTACATTATTTTTTATATAATAATGAATATAATTTCTTGTCATTATTGATACATTGTAAATAGTTTTTAAAGTACAAATGGTGTTTTTAGTTATTATTTATCTAAGAAATATATTTTATTAAATTATGGAATTTTTGAATTAAATAATATTTTAATAAAATATTAATATTATTATTATTAGATTAATTTTATTATATATAAATGATCATGTAATTTTACGAATGCAATTATAATTTTTATTAAGGTTAGAAAGATATTTTTGTCAAAACCCATGAATTTTTTATAAATGTTGGTTTTTATTTTAAAAGTGAAAATTAAAATATTTAGAAAATTATTTAGATAAAAAAATGTTATTTCTGGAATCAGGACGTCGAAGTTATCCAATGGTGATTTTTTCATAATTTTTTGAGACAGTCAAATTTTTGGGTAAAAATTAAATACCGTTTAAATATATAATGTGTTTTATGACATCATAATGACCCAATAGTGATGTAATAAAATACTATAATCTTTATGTTCGGACAATATATGTTTTACCATTAAAATAATGTGATTTTGGGTTTGTTTGACTTACTTTTCAAAGCATTAATGGACCCCTAAAGACATATTCATCACTTTGCCTTTTTAAATTAATTTCCATGGGAGTGTGGCTCACCTCCACATAATCAAACTTATTATTTGAAGAAGTTAGGACTTTGGAAATATAATGTTTTTCCTCTTCCCTTTTCCAAAAACCATGGGCCAAAACCATGGGATTTTTTGTGGTTTGGATTAATTTAATATAAGGGGTCCCAAACCTAAATAATAAATAATTCCCTCACCTTTCCTATATAAACCCAACCAAGATCCGACTTCCTCCTCAGTCAAAGCCCTTGGAGTTCGTCCAACCTCTGCCCTACTCTCTCTAAAATCCTCCCATGGTTCCCCAAGCTCCCAAGAAGCCTCTCACAAGCCTCTCTGTAGCCTTTGGAAGCAGACTTCCAAGTAAGGGTTTATTTCTTCCTTTCTCATTTTTGTCCAATTTTATTTAACTTGTTTTTCCCTTTTAATTTCAGTTATAACTGTTTGGGTATGGTTTCACACCTCCCTCATACTGCCCGCTTTATGTTTGAATGATGGGAGACCCTTTCTCTCCCGTTAAATTCTCCCATGTACAACCGTTACTATGCCGATATTCTGAAAGGAACTTCTCTCTCCTCTTTTACATTCAAGCATTACTTTTGTATCATGAGTCTAAATTCCATTACAATTGTTTGGACATGTATCTATATAACCTCATTACTTTCCATTACATGTAAAAATGATGAGTAACCCCTTTCTCTCTCATCAACGATTTTTATGAATTCTTATGTCACGTTGTTATGCTGCTGAAATCACATCGATTTTCTAAGCCAATGTCATTGTGTAGTGAATACCATTCTGATTTATCCATCAAGGGTATTCACCTTTATGCACATTTACATATTGATTTTATAGTTTCATGTATGAATTCCTCATTCCTTTATCATGGAATAATTGGTTATGTTTTATGAATCCATGTTTTATGATCCATGTGGCACACTTATGCATGAAATGAAATGATTAAGAAGGGTGCGCCCTTATAGCGCTCCAATGCATTGGGTAAAGTATAGTATCATGATACGTCATGTGTAATGAGTTTTGAGTCATGATAATTCAAGTCCAATGAGGGTTTACTCATTCCTTATGTGCAATGAGGATTTACTCATGCTCTATGTGCAATGAGCCTTGGCTCATGCTAATTCCATGTTAAGTGTTGTTTCCACATTTCCATGTTATGATTATAATACTTTATCATGCCTTTATGTTCATGTTTTTCTTATGCTATATTGATATTATTATTGTCTAACATGTATTTTACTCCTCATGTTATTCCATGTGTAATACCTTACTAGGATTTATAACTCACCCTTTTATTATGTTGTTTCTTCAGGTTATCCCCTGAAATGCTAAGTACGAAGGAATGCAGTGGTCATGTAAAGGATGTTTTCAATAAAGATGTTGTATTTAATGTTTTACGTTTTTATGTAATGATCCTAATCCCCAAAGACACTAAAAATATCGATCTTCTTATTGTATCAAGTTATGTTTTAGGTAATAAATCATGTTTACATTTGTAATAAAAGCAGGGTTGTCATAAAAAGGGTGAAATGTGAAAAAACATTTTTATTATAAATAGTATAAAAAATATTAATACTTTAACATAAAACATGAATTGTATAAAAATATAACATAACAAACTAGAATCCAAGAAAGGATGTTGGCATAGATGAAAATAATCTAATAAATTAATTAAAACTCTTTGATATAAATACCTATTTTAAATTAAATTCTTTAAGAGATGCACAAATATAAAATAAAACATTTACATTGACTTTTTTTTAATGTTGTACAAAAATCATGAAAATTTTAAGGCTTTATAACTGTGAAAAATAGTCACTCGTGTCGTATAAGTTAGAAAACATTCTTTCCTTAATTTGTTGAATAGATCGTAAAGTACATCATTTGTAATGATATGGAAAGATTCCTTTGAAAATATTTTATAAAATTAAAAAATGGGTAAAATTGTCTTTAAGAAATGTAGACAATATTTTGAAATACATTTAATGAATCTTGGACATTGATGATGTGGTTTTCCTAGTAGATACTTAAGTATAAACAATCTCAAATAGTAAAGAGATTGTAAAATTTACACATACCTTATACTTTCATTTAATAAAGGGTGATTTTCCTCTTTTATAATTTTTAAAACATGTTATTAAATTTTACTAGGACTATATCCATAATAATTATATCATATATTATATAATTATATCAATTTGGTAATAATATTTTGGTATTATCTTTGTTTTGGGTGTTCACAAATTCGTTTTCCCATTCCTGTTTTGTCATGTAAGTTATGTTTGTTATGTACAAGATATATTTTATTCATATCCAGAATGAAATTACATTCAAAATTAATCTTCTTTTACTTATCAATTAAATTTTATAATCATTTATCAATTGTTAACGTAGAGAATGAATCTCACCACATCATGGAAACGGTAGGTTGTACGTACGGATGAGTGATGGTATCACTACCTTGATAGTTAAATGGTATGAAATTGTATGGTATATTAATTATAATGAATCATTATAATGTTAAATTCATTATTTATATACATTATAATAATAATTATACACATACAAACAAAATACTGTTGAAGAACAAATTACACTATAGCGTGGAGATGGTATGTTGTACCTATGCATGTATGGTAATATTGTTATTCTTAAGATAGATAAAATGATGAATATGATTATCCAATGATTATAATTAAATACCAAAATATGTATTATTCTATAGTTATTATTTTTATATATAGACAATATAGAAAGAGTAAGTTGAAGAAGAAATGAACATTGAAAGGGTTGATAAAACAATTATCTCTTCTTGAGTTGTTTCCTTTTTATTTAAACAAAAGGGATCCATAGGATTGCTTTACACCAAATGTTTATCATCTAGGATGAATGAATGGAGTTTGTGATGCGAAATGGGTAGGTTTTGGAAGAACCAAAAGGCATTAAAGGAGTGAGTTTAAGAGGAAATGAGGTGCCCTTTTATATGAGAGTTTAGGGACACTTTAGAAAAAATCATTAATTATTAATTTATTATAAAACAATTTTGGGTTTCTAGTAGATCCAAATAAATTTATTTAGTTAATAATTTGAGTATGGGACGAAATAATCTCAAACAACAAGTTTTATAAATGTTTAGGTCTTAAAATTAACCTTAGCTTATAGATTTAACCCTTAGTTAAATAGTATAACTCTTAGCATGCCTTGTTGTATTTTTAGAGTATACGGTTAATATAGTTACTATATATTTCCAAACGAATTAAAAGTGGATAATTTATTAAATTTTATAACTATAAAAGTTATTTTTACACACCTAATAATTTTATGATATTTATATCATTTAATAAATAGTATTTATTTTAAAATTTCACCTATGTCAATTTTGTTACTATTTAATATTTTCATTTTTAAAAATATCAATCCAAAATGATAACTTTGAACCAATAATTACAATGTGTCACTAACATGATTATATTAACTATAAAATTTGTGGATGTCATTACGTAATTAAAATTGTATTTATTTTAATATTATTAATATTATTTATTTGATTCGTCCTTTAATAAATCAATTAATGCATCATCATGGTGTCCCCGTTAAACTAAATTATTTAATGAAAAAAATTATAAAAAACTATCAGTATGAAGAAAAATTTAATAAATTTATAATGATATTTATAGTCATAATTATCTTACCTATAACCCAATATTAAAAATGGATTAGTTATTAAAATTTGAATATGAAATTTTTTACTCTTCTTTAAATAAAATGTAATAAAAGTCTTAATATGAAACAATTGAATAAAATGAATAAAATGAATTAAATTGGACTAATATATGTATTATGTGTCTTTTTTTACAATAAAATAAATTTAAATTTAAAAAATTATTGAAATAAAAATGTTCCTTTTTATCTACAATGCAGTATTTGTCATTATTCATCAAATATTGAATGTTTTCAGATAAAGACCAAAACATCACCTGAAGATAATTTTGATATTATAAAATAAATATGATGTACACTCTACCAAATTAAAAACATAAAGGAATCATTAATTAATTTATAACTAAGTCATGTTGTCAAAACCAGATAGCGGTTTTTAAGAAGTAAAAACTATCCAAAGAAGGAAATGTGTTTATGTCCAATTTAGTTATAAAATTACTTCCATTAATAAAAATTGGATTAAATGATAATAAAATGACCCATTTAAAGTTTATAATAATTAAAAATATAATCTTTCTATATAAATAAATTAGATGAAAGACAATTTGGAATTAAAATTGTTACGCCCCAAGTTTTCTCAACCGGACTCGCTACTTGAAAAATGTTGTGTGCTTTTTTTAAAAGAAGCTAAACAATTACACAACACTTTATAAAATAAATAGGACCTTTTACTAGTCTACTTTCTGGAGAAATAAGAGTACATTTCCTATTTTATCCGAGTTTAAGGAAAACAAAATCAATTGTCCACTATGCTTTCGCGCGAACTATCTCCAAAAGTGTTGACATCTACGATAATCTCCTAAGATACCTGTGGAAAATCATTTTAAAATAAAAGGGAGAATGATCAATTGACCAGTAAGGGGTTTTGAAAACCTTTTATAAATCCATTTTAAAAATATCATTTTGATAATACATTTGAAGTATTCAATTATAAATACATTTTTAAAAAAATGTTTTGAAAAATAATTATACTTCCAAAACACCTTTTAATTCGTCCTTTTATTTGATTAAAAATATTAATCATGCTCTTAAAAACAAAACAATTTTGGCCACTCAAAACATTGAAGGCTATCTTGGGCCTACCCACTTCAGGGATGGATTAACTATCCAATTACCTATCGTATTTACAAAGTTTGTGTACCGGTTTTTTTATAAAACATTTTTTGTCTTAGCTTACCTAATATATATATAAATTTATATATATCTTTCACTGGTGTTTTAGTTTTGAGAATATATTTATAATCATGTCTGGAAAAAGTAATACTAATATTTACTGAAAATTGAATATTCAACTTTGTATGATTAGATCTAATGACTTTGCTTAATCACATTGAAATTAAATCAACTTCTAAATAAATAATTATGTGTCGCACACATAAATTATCAAAGAATCATTTTGTTTTGAAAGAAAATAAATATCATTGATTAGTTAATGATCATTAAGAACATTGATGACTTATTTGTATAATTTAATCACTTAAACCTTTCATATAATTCAAAAATATGGTTTTGTAAATAAATAATCACTAGTATACATAGAACTCTATAAATTATATATTTTAAAATCACAATTTCATTCATGTATAAAATTAGAATAATAAATATGTAAAAGAAAACATAAAATTAAAACATGATTATAAAAATTTCATCATATTTCATTGAAAATCCTTTTTTTGTAATGTTTATTCGAAGTTCATGAGTATGTGAACATACATATATATGCATGTGCAAGTATGATGTTTCGTGGACATTCGTTTATATATGCATAAACACATGACCTTGTATACATGAAATTGCAACACTCATAGTTTTGATAAAACATGATGTCTTGTTATGTGCATTTTTTATAAATTTGATGATGAGTAGACGATAAAATTATAAAGATGAAATTAATTAATTCATCCATATATATAAATATAAATACACCCATTTTCAAACTAAATTTTTGTATATATATATATGCATAACTTGTATAATAAATCTGTATACAGAAATCTTAAAACAAATATAATTTGTTTTTTAAAAAAAAATAAAAAAAATAAACCCTTAGCATGGGAAAGGTAAAAAATAATCTAAATTAATGAAATATATCACCCACTTATATTTTAAGATCAAAATACACATATGTATTATTTTTAAATTAAACTCACATGGAAGATGAATTTTAACATAATTGAAATTCTATCCAACCATATTTATTTGAAATAATATTTTCTTATAAATTTAAAATACCTTGATAAAATAATATTTTTAAATAAGAAACTAAATATTTATCCCATAAAAAACCCATATGATTAACATCATAAAAAACAAATTGTATTTCAAATAAATAAATCAATAAAAATAATCCCTTACCTTATTTGTAAACCAGAGACAATTTCAACAATGGTTGATGTTTGAAAATTGTAAAGGAGGGTTACTTATAGCTTCGTGGGAAACTCAAAATATAGCTTATATATATTTATAGTCTCAAGTATTACTTGTTAACATAATTTTAAATGAATTGATGATATTTTTTAATTAAAGAATTTGGATTCTTCTATTTGATTAAAATGCTGGTTTTCAACGGATAAGAAAAATCAACATATCAAGATGGAGAAAATCATTATATAATATATATCTCCTTTTCACTAAAACTAAATTGAATGCCCACTACATTTAATCAGATAGTATATTATATTTTGTCTGATTAATGCTTCTTTATGAAGTATCAATTATACCCAAAAAATTAAGCTAAAGCCAAATCAATGACCTCATATGATATTTCAAAAGAAAATATTAAAGATATAATAATTTAAATTGAGAACAATCTCGACAAAAATTTAATACGGTACAGATAATAGATGCCAAAAAGATGAAATTGATAAATCAAATCACTCTGCAAATCTCAATAAGATAATGATAAGAAAATAAAAACAAACATACTTTCATATTAGTTCCAAATCTAAACCCTGAAACAGAAAAACAAAAAATAGAGAAACGATTTATACCTTGACGTTGTTTTATGGTAGAAGATCCTCAATCTGAAATTGAATTCACAATCTGCGACATGACCAACAGTCTCAAAGAAACAAGATCTAGGTTTTGTGTCGGCCATAGCTTCCGAAGACGAAAACAAACCCTCACAAATGGATTGACTTATTCTTCGCATCTCCTCCCGATCGAGTCTATCGTTGACGTCCACTCCTAAGGACAATGGAGATCTTGTTTCTTAGCATGTTGAACCATCATTCGACTTATCCCATTTCGAACTCGAGCCATTTGTTTGCTTCGCCAAGGGTTAAATTGAAACCCTCAAAAACAAAACCAAATTTCTTCAATCCCAATTTCCTCATTTTTTTATTAATTTAATTTTAATTATTTTATCATTATATATATACAGTACTCATATTAATATCAAAATTTCATAATATATTTTCTAAACTAAGATATTAATTTTAATGCTTAAAACATTACTTATTTCATAGAATATATATATATATATAAAATATAGAATTTTTTTTATTACATATCAATTTTAGTAATAATTTGAAAATCAGTAATGTTCTTATATATATATACTTATTTATTTTATGGATACATCAACGGTCATTTTTAAATTTTAATTTAAATGTAATAACAGATTGTTTTTATAATGGTCAGATAATAACTTTTATAAATAACAAAGTCTAAGGTTCGTTTAAACACAAAGGCGAATAATTCTATGTCCCTCACACCACCACTATTAGAAACTGTTTTATATTTTCCCCTTATTCTTAGTTTTCTTGTTATTGGTCTTGCTATAACATTTTTACTTCTATCATATCCAATTGATGAGAACAACACGATAGGAATCGTTGTGTTTCATGGTGGTCTTATAATTGTTTTTTTATCCATAGAAGTGGGTTTAATGGGTTAGTTCTTCTCAGTCAAGGATGTATTCTAGTTTTTTTATAAAAAAAGTGCTTACTACATTTATTTCCACATTCATATGTTTATATATTTTATTTCAATTTTGGAACATTAACAAAAAAATAAAATTTTCCTTTAAACCTGGGGTATTACATTCTCCCCCACATAATTGAATTTCACACTCACAATTCATTTACACTTATCACTTCTAATTTTCATCTATTCTACGTCTAACATGATGTCCCCAAGGTCTTTACAGTTGTCCTCCATGGTTAGAATATCTTCCTATGAGATTGAAGTTTAAAGTGGCTTTGAAATATTCTACCTCCTTTTCCCAAACACAACTTGTGAAAGAAGGGCTATATGGATATTGGCAAAGAAAGACAATCCTCAAGGAATTATCATCCAAATAGTATCTAAGAATTTCATCTTGAACTAGATTCTTATAATAAAGTCTCATGGCTTTGTCTTCGAAAGTTTCAAAGTCATCATAAATTCTTCCTGTAAAGAAAAAGCTTAAAAATTGAATCATATAAGATGTGAGAATATTTCATTCTTCTGCAGATCTATAAAAAGCTGAGATTGATTCTGGTGACTCAAATAGGGTAAAACACCTTAAAAGTCTTTCAGAATATTCCCCTTGGTATCTATAGAAGCGATGTTGGATCTTTCTGATGTCTTCGAAGATAAAACCTGAACCGAGATGAAAACAAATTATATCAGGCACGCTTGACACTTTGTAAAGTTGTTTATAAGAATGTTTCATGGATTTTTAGGTATGAGATTCTTATTTGTATGATTTTCCATGATTATATCAAGTAATTCATTTAGAATGCATTAGATTCTTGTTTGAGTTCTTCTTCCTTCCATCTGAAAATTGCAAAGAAGAAGGTTGACTTAGAAAGGACCCTGAATTTATTGAAGGGTTATAACTTTTCAGAGTTATCTTTACCATGCATCTGATACCAATTATAATGACCCATGTCCACTCTTCTAGACTCATTGCTTGATAAATTTTGTGTAATTTTTTTTAAATGAAGCTGAACAATGACCCAACACTTTATAAAAATTGAGGACATTCTAATGGTCTAGGTTCTGGATAAATTAGAGTACATGTCCCATTTTATCATAGTTGAAAGAAAAAAAATCAATTATCCACTAGGCTTCGATGCACACTATCTTAAAAAGTGATGACATATATGATAATCTCCTATGATACATGTGAAATACCATTTTAAATAAAAGGGAGAGCATTCAATTACCCAGTAAGGGGTTTTTAATACCTTTGATAAATCCATTTTAAAAATATCATTTTGATAATACATTTGAAATATTTAATTAGAAATACATTTGAAAAATAATGTTTTTGAAAAATAATTATAACTTGAAAACACTTTTGAATTAATCTAGTGATTAATAAAAAGTATTAAACACGCTCTTAAAAACAAAACAATTGAGGCCACTCGAAACATTCAAGGCTATCTTGGGCCTAACCACTTAAGGGATGGATTCACTATCCAATTCCCTATCGTATTTTCAATGTTTGAGTACCCATTTTTTATATAAAACATTATTATATGATCATTCCTTATATATATATATATATATATTTCACCGGTGTTTTAGATTTGAAAATATATTTATAATCATGTTTGGAACAAATAAATAATATTACATACTGAAAATTTCATATTCCACTTTGTATAAACAGATCTCATGACTTTGCTTAATCTCATGGATGTAAAATAAAATTCCACATAGATAATTATGTGTTTCACACAAAAATTATAAAAGCATCATTTTTTTTAAAAAAATAATATCATTGATTAGGTAAAGATCAATCAGATCATCGATGACTTATTTGTATAATTTCATGACTTAAACCATTCATGTAATTCAAAATTATAGTTTAGTGACTAAATAATCATGAGTATGCATAAAACATTATAAATGATATATTTTTAAAATCAAAATTTCATTAATGAATAAATTATAATTATAAATATGTACAAGACAAATTAATATTATAACATGTTTATAAACATTTCATCATGTTCAATTGAAAATCCATTTTTTTAAAGTTTATTCAACATTCATGAGTATGTGCACATACCTATATATTCATGTTCATGTATGACATTTCCTTAACCATCATCGATATATGAAAAAACACATGGCCATGTATACATGAAATTGCAACACTCATAGTGTTGATAAAACATGATGACATGTTATGTGAATTTTTTAGAAATTTGACGATTAGTCGACGATAAAATTACAAACATGATATTAATCAATTCATCCATATATATAAATATATATATATACACCAATTTTCAAACTCCATTTATGCATATATATATGTGTTTGTATATTCATAACATGTATAATAAATATGCATATAAAAATATTAAAACAAATATATTTAATATTTTTAAAATAAACCCTTATCATGGGAAAGGTAAAATATTATTTAAATAAATAATATCATTTACCCACTATGAATTTAATATCCAATAACACATATATAGTATTTTTTAATTTAACACACTTGGAAGATGAATTTTCACAGAGTTGAAATTCTAACCAAGTAAAACTATTTAAAATGTTAATTTCTTATAAAACTAAAGTACCTTTCAAAAATAAGATTTAAAAATAAGAAACTAAATATTTCTCCCTTACAAGAACACCCTTAATATTAACATCATAACTAAAAAATTGTATTTCAAATAAATCAAACTATAATAATAATCCCTTGCCTTATTTGTAAACCAGACACAGTTGCAACGATGGTAGATGTTGGAAAATAATAGAGGAGGGTTACTCAGAACATCGTGAGAAACTCACAATGCAACTCAAATCTATTTATAGTATCAAGTCTTACATGTAAACATACTTTTAAAATAAAAGATGATATATTTTAATTAAGGAATTTGGATTCTTCTATTTGATTAAAATATTGGTGTTCAAATGACAATAAAAATCAACTTATCCAGATTGAGAAAAAAATATATATAATATATATCTCTTTTTCATTGAAAACAAATAGGATGCCCAATACATTTAATTAGATAGTATATTATATAATGTCTGATTAATGATTATTTGTGAAGCATCAATTTGTTCCCACAAAATTTCGTTAAAGACAAATCAACGCCCTCAGACGATTTTTAAAAATAAAATATCGAAGATATAATAATTGAAGTGGACAAAAAACTCGAAAAAATTAAATACAGATTGGATTGAAGATACCTAAAAGATGATATTGATAAATAAAATCACTCATCCTAACTTATTTAGATTAAGATAAAAAATAAAAATGAACCTACATACATATTAGATCCAAATTCAAACCCTAAAATAGTAGACCGAAAAATAGAGAAACGATTTATACCTAGACGGTGTTTGATGGTCAAAGAATCTAAATCCGAACTGGAATTCACGATCTGCGACACTACCAATAGTCTCGAAGAATCTAGATCTGGGTTATGCGTCAGCCCCAAATTCCAAAGATGAAAACAAACCCTAACAATTGGATCGTCTTCATCTTTGCATCTTCTCCCGACCGAGCTTGGCGTCAAACTCTACTCTCGAGGATGAAGGCAGTCTTATTCCTCAGCCTTTTGAACTGTCATTCAACTTCTCCCATTTTGAACTTGAGCCATCTTTTTGCTCCACTAGTGGTTAAACTGAAACCCTAAAAAACGAAACCCAATTTATTCAATCCGGATTTCATCATTTTCTTATTCGTCTAATTTTCACTATTTTATCATTATATATATATATATAGTACTCATATTAATATTGAAATTTCATAATATAATATCTAAATTAATATATTAATTTTAATGCTTAAAATATTATTTATTTCATAGAATATATATATATATTAAATACAAAAAGTTTGTTTGTTAGAAATCTGTTTTAGTAACAATATTAAAATCAGAAATGTTTCTATATATATATATAATATTTTATTTATACATCAACGGTAATTGTAAAATTTTAATTTAAAAGTAATAACAAATAGTTTTTATAATGGTCAGATATAAACATTTATAAATACCAAAGTCTAAGGGCCATTTAAACAGATTGGGGAATAAGTCTATGACGCACACACCACCACTTTAGAAAATTGTTTTATATGTTCCCTTTATTCTTAGATTCGTTTCTATTGTTCTTTTTATAACTTTTGTGCTTATATCAGATCCAAAAGATGAGAACTACCCGATCAACATCGTTCTGTTTCTCGGTGGTCTTCCAATTTTATTATTATCAATAACTGTGGGTTTAATGGTTTAGTTCTTCTCTATCAAGGGTGTATTCTAGTTTTTTTAAAAATAAAGTGATTACTATGTATATTTCAACATTCATAAGTTTATGTATTTTCTTTAATTTTTGGAACATTAACAAAACATAAAATTTACTTTTAAACCAGGGGTTTTTTTAAAAATGAAATATTTTTCACTATTTAATAAAAAATGAAAATTATCAGAAATATACCAAAAATTTTACAAAAGAAAATTTTTATTTCCCACTTATAAAGAATAATCTTTTTTTAAAAAATAGTATTATAAAAGTGTTAAATTTTATATTTAGAAGTGTTCTCCATTAAAATGCGGTAAAACTTTTTTTTTGAAAAATAGTTCTTTTATCTGAAATATTGAATTTATTTTATATTATATCTAAGAAACATATAATATGGATATGAATATTATATGGAATATATAAAATTCAAAATGTGGTTAATAATATTCATAACTGAATTTTTAATGTCTTGTTTGGTAATTCGAGGTGTGCTCAAACTCAGTGTTGTGCATTGCACAAGCTGTGTAATTATTTAAAAACAAGCTTGTTGTGGAAGATTGGGTTTTATAGATGCTATATTGATTAAAAGTGATGAAAAATTGGATTTATTGGATACAATCCTAGTCGTTGAGTTCATCACATCCTTTGTCTATGTTAATTAGATTTGTTAAAACCCAATAATCATACTAATCATATGGTCTTTGATCAAAAGATATATGCTCAATGGTAAATATACATAACGATGTTTTAAATCGGATAAAATATTATAAAACCAAATAAGTGCATGTTTTTTCTTTAACTATATAAAATAATATAAAATTTAATTAAAACATAAGGGCATTTTTTTAAATCTTGGGTTAAAATATTCCACCCCCTAAAGAAATTTATCACTCAAAATTTTCATTTCACATCTACAAAGAGATGGCGATAACATTATTTCATCACTTTTTATGGTTCATATGTTCCTCCTTCATACTTGGGGTTACTTCACCACACTTTAACTAGGTGAATAGTATTATTTCATAGAGATTTGTCTCTATTCATCGACTTCTATTCCAATCAATGATCTTTCTCTAGTGGCACCACATATAGATTGAGTACATGTGAGGGATATGGTATGTATATACTAAAGAGTGAAATTTGTAATAAATAATGTACTTGAGATAGGTTAGTTGGGAGTTCTAGTCGATAATCCCCTTATCTATTCTGATCAAGGATATAAAAGGGTACAATTTATCTTGGAGTAATCATTCCTTTCATCTAAAATTTTGTCTATTTATTCCATGGAAATATGGGGTGGGAACCATGTCTCTAACATTTAACTCTAGGTCTTGTCGAAGATTGTCATTATAGATCTTTTTTCTACTCTGACGAGCCATGACTTGTTGTGAAATTGTCTCTTCCTTTTCCACCAGTTTATCGACTATTTTAGGACCTAACACTCCCTTTTCCCTGACTTCATCCAAGAAATCATGTTTTATAAATGTCCTCCCATAAATTGATTCATATGTATCGATTTGGATACTATATTGGAAATTATTATTTTATCAAAATGCGACCAGATGAAGATATTGATCACATCCTCAATTGAAGTCCACAGAATATTCTATCAACAAGTCTTTCAGTCATTAAATATAATCCTTTGACTGTACATTAGTTTGTGTATGAAATGACATACTGAAGTTTTTATCACTATTTATAACATGTTGGATACTTTCCAAGAGCATGGAGGTGAATATTGGATCTTGGTTAGGTACAATCAATATATAGTCTCACTACTTCTATGATGCATATCAATTTTAGTAGATCAAGTGATAAGTTTTCTCAAGTCAAAATGATGTTTTAAACTTTTATAAAATGATCCACCATAACCTAGATATCATTTTTTTATTTGGATGACCTTAGAAGTCTAATGAAAAATCCCATGGGGATTTTTCCCATTCCAATGTAGTAATAGGTAATGGTTCCATCATCCCCTTAGCTTTTTTCCTTTATGAATTTCCATGATGTCATAAAAGACATGTTGATGTATATTATCCAATATTATACTTTATATTGTCCAACTATATGCGTTCATAGAGATCTCAATACATTTTTGTTCTTACAGGATGGTTAATAAAGGTTGTGCAATGCACATCATAAAATTACTCCTTCATTTACACATGCTTTTAGTGTACACTTAGTATTGTCACAAATCTCACAAATCTATCTTTATTAACATTTAACTCAGAGGATTTTCATTTTCATATAGCGTCTAATTTATTCTAAATTACCACATAAACTATTTTTGTACCCACTATCTTCTCCAAAATATATTGGTAGAGAATTCATTTTTGAATGATTGATTATGTTACTTCCTTGATTATTCCCATTCCCACCCTCATTAAGTCAAATAAGATAATATCCTAATCAATTCTCATCAATTACAATATTTTTGTATCATTTATATATATAATCTTCAAATTTATTCACTTTTCTGGGATGGAAGTGAATTGAGAAGTCATAGTCCTTAACTATCTCTACCTATCTTGGTTGGCGAATATTCAGCTCTTTCTGTGTGAATATATAAATAAATTTTTTGGATTTGTATAAATTGTAACTTCTCAATAAAAAGATAATTTAACTATATTTTCAATGTCAAGATCACAACAGAAAATCCAGATCATGTGTTGGGTAGTTGTTTTCGTTAACATTCATCTACCTTGAAGTTCAGTTTACCACTTTGTAATTCTACATTAACAGAAAGCCCAATATATTATTCGAAGCATCATAGAATACTATGAAAATTTCCCTACCTGTGTGTTGAGTGGGAACATGGGAAGTGATAATACTCTTTTTAAACTCATTGAATCATTCTTCACATTAATCATTTAAAAAAATAAGACTTTCTTTTGAGATAGAATGGTTAGAGTGATTGACAATGGTGAGAATTTTCTCAAAAATTGATAATTGTTCCATGAAAATACAAGGAAACTATAGATAACTATCAAAAATTTGGGAGTAATTTGACCTTCAATTACATATATCTTTGAAGGGTCCAAAATTATGCCCATTTATTTTGATAATATGTCCCATGATTGAGACTCAATTTTTTTACTTATCATAAATCTTCTCCATTCTCATGGTCTTTATCACAGTTAATAGATTCTCTTTATAACACCCTTTTTTGGAGAATAATAATATTTCATCAATAAAGACCACCAATTTTTATTATGGATAATCCTTAAAGACTCTGGTCATCATGTCCCTGAAGATTTATGGAGCAATAGTGACCCAAAAGGCATCAATTTGAACTCACTATGCCCGTACCATGTATGAAGAGCAGTCTTGGGATATCCTCCTTCTTCACCATAACTTGGTAATTTTCAAACCATAGATCCACCTTGGACAAGTATTGTTCTCCAAATAGCTAATCGAACATGTTATTAATTTGTGAAAGATGATACATGTTCTTTATTGTGATAATGTTGAGCTCATAATAATCAATACAAATTCACATAGACCCATCATTTTTATTGAATAATAGGAATGGTGTATCCCATAGTGAAGGAACTATACACATAACCCATTTATCCATATTCTTCTATAATTGTTTCTTCATCTTATCATGTTCCACAAATTCAGTTATATAATGAGTCTTGGATTAATGGAACGCCCCAAGTATAATCTTGATAGAAAGAACAACCTCTCAGGTAGAAGGATGAAAAGGAAAACCCTTGGGAAACACATCAGAATAATCCCTCAAAATAGGAATGTATTTAGGATTATTCATTCCTTCAACTCAATCATTTGAGATAAACACTCTTACTTGTTGTGAAATAATATCGATTATTATAATTTTGTGGGTAAATAAGATTCATCCTCCTCACTGAACTTGTACAAAATTGTAGGAGGGGGGGTCAATTCAAAATCCAAAAACAGATATCAGTCTCACAGAAATTTATGAATTTTCTCTATATGGAAAGCCAATCCATACCCCTAATTGCATTAAATTATACCAAAGAGAGTATAAAAAAGTTTTCTAGGAAGTTCAGCCCACAATGTTTCACAATTTAGGTGTTATATACAAGGGATTTAATAATTTTACCATTTTCCTTTTTCATTGATAAATCCACTTCCATACTTTGTGGTCGTGTATAAATAGTTATGATAAAAAAATTTGACCTGAAGGAATGAGAATTACCACAATCAAGAAGTACATTTTCTATGCTTGAATGAATAACTAGTCTACTTGTCCCCACACTGTTTTCATAATCCAAATTAAGTGTTTTGATGGTAAAAGATCGTCCTTGATACCTTGGAGGTTGTTGGTTTTCTCCAAAAACCATTGACATAGTGCATTTATTTTCAATGTTCCCTAGTTTCCTATAGTTTATGTAATAAAAAATGAACTAATGGTTTACTAGAGAATTCCTTTATAGAATCACAATACTAGGTTTCTCCTATTGGAAATCGTCATCTTCACATCCTTCATTCCACTCCTATAGCATTTCCTCACCCACCCTTAGGCAATTTCAGGGGTGCTTAATTTCAAACCATTGACAACCAAGGTGTTGAAATATCACGGAACTGTTAGATTTAAACATAATACCCCCATAATTAAGCTATACATTACAATTCTTATCACCATTATACCCTTGATATTAGATGACCTTTATCTCGACATTGAGGGAACATCGAACAATTTTCTCATAACTATCAAAGTCTTATATAGTTAGGGATTTTCATAAATTAGGTTTTACCCACCAAAGAAGCAGTCAAACTTGAATTTTGGGGCATGGAAAAATCTATAGGTCTATCATAAAATTCTGTAAAAGTTTCCTTCATATTCCCCAATAGATTCATTTTATTTTATATTGATATCAAGGAAATATATTTCCATTTTAACATGGAGAGTTTGAGGAAAATATTTATGAATGTTTTTTTTCGAAAATTCCTTCCACCCCATCACTTTTATCTCTTCCTCAAGATTAAAATTATTGATAAATTTAATCCACTGATCTGATTCTCTCTCCATATGATAAACAACTTCTATAGTCTTCTCTTTTATAGAACTTTGAATGATGGAAACAATACTCCTCATAAAGTTAATCCATTGTTCCCCAATTAAGGGATCATGTGATCCATTAAAAACAACAGGACCTTCCACATAAATGAATCAATTTTAGCAAGTTCTTTAATAGGGGGATGTGGTAACCCTTCATTATCTAGGTTTCTATTCATAACTGGATTCTGTTGAGAGAGTGTTAGGATAAGGTTTTCAATTCCTTCTCCCATTGGGTTTAGCGTCTCATTGGGGAAGTCATCAAAAATCTATTTGTATTATTTGTTTAACTGATTCCTAATATTTCCATCCATTGGGTATAATAAAGGGAAAATTTGGGATTATTAATTTAATATTATTAAAATCATAAATGGGAGTTTTATGAAATTAAAGAGATAACTTATAAATTACATGTATTTTATTTTGTTTTTAATTTATAAGATTCGGTCTATGATATAAATGATATATTTCGTAACATATATTTGTATGGGTATTTTTTCCTCCCTTAACAGCGGTTTGTAATGACCTTATGAATATAAAAACTCATATATCCTAGAAGTGTAAAAAGTGGGTGTGCAACAAGAACCATTTCCCCACACCAGTTACTAGTCATGTCTAGCTCAACATAGATTTTTTGTGCTTTACCCCTATGTACATATTTTCCAGAGAAACATTCACTTATAATATCCAAAAAGACATTTATTTATGTTTAATTAACCTTACTATATAAATAATATAATTTAGAAATATTTTCTTATACATAGTCTTATCCTTATTGATTTTTCTTGTGTTTTATAAACCTAATACCAAATATAACTAAACATCTCTTTTGATACCAACTATAACAAACATGTTCCTTATTTTTCATTAATAAATGATTTATTAAATAAAGTCACAATTATTAAAACTTAAAAAATTAATAATTATAATATATTTTGGAATTTGGTTCATTACATAACTATTTAAAACAATAAAAACATAATATTTATTGAAAACATGCTTAACATGCTCACACATAAATCTAAATGGGATAACCCAGTGACATACATAAGAAAAGAGGGAGATATAAATACTAATAAGGGAGTAAAAAAAAATTGGGTAATAAAAGATAGAAAGTATACATAAAAAAGGGGAATAAATGTTTTAGAATCATAAAAATGAATAAAAAGTCATGATATAGAATTATAATCATAACATGTGAAATGTGCTAACAATTTAATACACTACATCATAAACACAGGTCAAGGATAAATTCCAAGATACCATGATGAAAAAAGTATGATAATGGAACTAGGTTCACTTCTTTTCCCAACATGAAATATCATGAGACAAAGAATTATCCTTTTAATTGGAGCAGTATATATTTATTGTTGCACCCATCACGTTCCTTTCATTCTATTGGTAATGTGTTCCACATAGATTATACAAAATGGATTAATTAATCATTATATTTTATTCCATGATAAAGGATTGGGAAATAAATGAATTTAATTAACAATTAAATGAATTTTAAGTGTATAACGTTTTATACCCTTGAGAGGAAATGGGTATGGTATTCATTACACAGTTGTTTTGGCATGGAAAATTGTGGTGAACTTTTTTCCACATAATGATTCCACTTAAAAATTAAAAAATGGGTTAACTGGAGATAAAGTGGAATATAATCATTTTGAAATAAATTGGGAGTTTAAAGTTACATGAAAAAATATCCCTACATTATTAATTTTAAATATAAGGAATATGATAATAATGAAACTTGAATAAATGATATATGGGAAGGATCCCTTACGAAATTTCAGCATGTTTATAGGTTTACATGAATGTTCATGGTAGGGATTAGTGGGAGTGAAAAGATTATATAATAATATTTAAATAAAATTTATAATAAGCGGTTATAGAAAAACATTCCCAAACCACCAAAAAATTGAAACTAATAAGCATAAAATAAAAGAGGTGCTTGAATGAAAATGAGAAGAGAGAAATTCCTTATTTGAGTGTGTGGCATCAAATACTTGGGAGGAGATTCTTAAAATCATGGGGTAACCATTAGAGGAACCTTGAGATGGGAGGGAATATTATGGACGTTGTAGAATGATTTCTAGTGAATAGAAATGGTATTCTGGGTGAGTTTATAAAGGAAATGAGTGGTGATTTACTTAATATTTCTCAAACATAGGTTTTGGAATATATAAAATAAAATAACCAAAATGAAAAAATGTATAAATGTTTTTTCCCATGGTTTCTTCCAAATGGGATTTTTTTTTCATATTTTTATAATTCTAATGTCTATAATTAATAAAATTAAACCATTTATTTTGTAGAAGTGATTCATACTCATAAATAAATGATTATAAAATCATATAAAAATTGATGTTTTTGGAGGATTCATAAAGGCTTCATAAAATAAACCCAATAAACATAAAATTAGATTATATTAAAGGGAAAACATATTTTGGTTAGGTATATCATTTATAGTATTTGCTAAATCAATTTTGGGTCACTATGATTTCATAATACACAAAGTGTATTTATATGGTATTTAAATTTTACAAAAAATGATTTTCTAACAGAATTATTAAAAATTAGGTTTCATATAATATTGAAATTATGATTACAAAAATTATATTCAATTTATACAAATAATTGTTTAAATATTTGAATTTTTACTTTCCAAATACAATTGACATTTATTGAGAAATGATGGATTTATTGATAATAAATGTTTTTAGACCCTTATAAAAATTACATTTGAATTATTAAAAATTATATTATCATTTTCATTTAATATATATATTTTAATAATTTTATTTAATTAAAATAATATTTTATTAAAAATCCATTAATTTATTGAAACAAATTCTGTAATTTAATTTGAATATTATACAAGAAACTATGTGTTTTCTCGTATAAAAATAGAAAACATTTATACATAATTAATTAGAAGAAAATATGATCATTATTATTTCGCAAATACTATATATATTAATATTAAAATGGCATTGATACATATCCCTTTAAAATACATGCAAAAACCCTAAGGGTAAGATTCAAAACAATGAGACTTTCATGGGTGAATTCATCATACATGGTTTGGTCCATGATCTTGATGAGCTTGAACTTCTATCGTAAATGATTCCACTCATGATTAAGTTATTGGATCTCGTATTTAGATTTGGAAAATGGAAAAGACTAAATATTATATATCCCTTGGAAGATCTGATAAATGGGCATCAATGGTGTGATCCTACTGGTTATGGTCATCATTATTTTTCCATTATCAACTAGATTCTTGATAACACTATATTTATACTAATCATATGAATACTATTCAATGACTATATTATCAATGATAAATATTATTAATGTATTTTTAAATCTAATAGTATATAATAAAACGAAATAAGTTCAAGTGTTTTCTATAACCATATTATATAATATGATGATTAATTAAGAAACTAGTGGAAATTTTATTTTTAATAGTTCAGGTCATTACACATATGATTGGGAACTTCTCAAACATCATATTTTTTTCTAATGTAGATGGTGTTCATTTAACATTTTGGGGCTAGGAAAAATGATTGATTAAATTGTTTTGGTCATGCAAGTAACTATAAAATCATTATAATTTTTATATTTTCATTGTATAGTGACTGAAAATATAATGTTCTTATCATATATAATTTTTTACTGATTTTTTTTAATTTTATGAATAACACATAAAATATTTATGATTGAAATTTTAATTTTGTTTTTAATTCATAAAAGAATGAAAATGTTTATTTAATTGAATGAATTCATTATTTTCTCATAATTTTTGTTGTTTAAATTCCATTCATTAGGAATCATGGTTTTCTCGTAGGATACTAGTTCACTATAAAATATAATCACATAGAAATCTAGTGTAAAATGGTTTAGTCAAGGATCTACATAAACTTAATTTTCCATAATATAAATTTATAAAACACATTTCAAGATGGAATGCAACATAAAATCTATTTCAAAATAAATAAATAGTTTTCTTCCACTAATTAAGTATGAGTTACTTTTATATGTTTGAGTTGAATATGTAAATATATCATTATATGTAATTAATAGAGACTTAGTTATTTCCTCTAGTATATCTTGAATATAATTCATAGTACACTTCATTGATTTCTAGGAAAAGGAAATAAATAAGGATGTGTACTAATGCTCACTAATGGGTAAGTACAGTGTAATCTATCATGAAATCAAAAGAATAATTCACATGGAAAATTATTTAACTAAAAACACATTAAATCTAAATATCAAGACTATCATGATATAAAAATGTATAATCTATATTACATGGTAAATAACTGAAAAAAATTAATTCAATAAACAAGTAAGAATAAAATTCATCCATATATAATATCATAGAAAAAATTTTATTATTCATAATAATAGATGAATTATCAATGAAGTAAAAACTTAATTATTGGATGACATGCCTATTGAATATTATACCTTTACCTTCAAGATCTATCCTTATGATAATTAAAAATTGACGAGTAGAAACCCATATAAAAAAGAATAACCATCTATATAATTATGTTATAAATATCATATAAATTTTTTATATCTATAATTATACCCAGCCATGAGAGGTGGTAACAGTAAAATGAATTTCATCAGATCATGAGATTGTAGCCCTCCGTACACCCAAAGGACGACTTAATAACCCCTTTGATGGAAGGTGAATTTATTTTATATCATTACCAAAACATTAAGAATATCATTTTCCATAAGATAATAAGGTTATTATATCATTATGTATTAATAATAATTTAAGGAGGACGAGGATGAAAAAACATAGAAGCGATTGTTGAAGAAAATTTTATATTCTATGGGTAACCTCCTTTTGTTTTCACCAAAATACATAGTAATATGGATTTTTTCGAAAAACAATTCTTATAGGATTATGGTATGGGAGTTTTTATGTTATTTGTATAGGTATCAGATGAACCAATATTGGTTTAATATGTGAATAAGAGATAGGTGGTGGTGCTATTTTATAACCGAGGTGACTAAGACACTTATAGTTTTTGAAAAAAAATGTGGACCAATGTTTTTCACTATAAAAAAACGTCCAAATTGGATTTATGTAGACCTTTAGACAAGATAATTCATTTATATGACCGTGAAATATATTTAGAAATGTTTTAGCATGTTTTTACCCCTTATATTTTTAGTTTAACCGCATGTAAATCCATTTTTACCTTATTTTCATTATATAATTTTTACTATTTTTATTATAGAAAGGAAAATGATGTTTTCAATAAAAAATAATTTTTTTCATTATTCATCAAAAAATGAGTAATATCATAAAAATCAAAAAAACACCCTATTTTAATTTTGATATTATTATTCTAATTTTTTATCAAATAAATTTTATTAGTGGTAAAAATTAATTTTTAATTATGTGTGCAAAGTATAAATATATCATAAGTTGGAAAAATATTAATATTTTTCAAGAAAAAAATTATTTTTCTTTCTTTTATATGATTATTGTTTTATTTATAATAAATTGATAAATATAATATTAATAATTTATTTATTACTAATCAAAACCTCTAGTTTAATGATAATTTTATTACGATATATGATACTATGGTTAATTTTGACTCGGGGTTGTGTGTTCCCCAAACTACCACATAGATAAAATTTAAAGAAATTTCTTTCCTGTGTTGTTTATCTTTAGTATTCTGTATCACATATTCTATCAAAAAAATGTTCATAATTGAAAGTATCTGGGTGTTACATTATCCCCACCATGATACATTTCATAATAATAAATTACCATGATCTCGATAATCAAGGTTTAGGCTTTGGGGTATAATATTTATGGAAAAAACACTTTCTGAAACCCTTAATAAATCATCCTATTAATAAGATGGAAATTGAAATAAGAATCTAAAATGGAATTACACATAAATAGGTTTATACAGAAAAGAATATTGGTGTCATTTGATGATATGGATATGGAAGGAAATAAAAAATAATTGTATAGAGTGTTATATATAATTGATCAGAACAAACTGGATCATTGATTGAAAGATAAGGACCTATAAATCATAAATACGTGATGATTTGCAATACCTTATGATTAATTGGACATGAATGTTGTAAGATAATTTTTCTATTTAAAGATAATTTTCATAAAGAAGAGCGGTTATTTTACTATATTTGAATATAATTACCTAATAATTTCTGTATCATAAGGACAATTTTATCTTTTTGTTGAACTTCGATAAATTTCTAATTCATTTCTTATTCTATGAAATAAATATCCAAAAACATTTTTTCATGAAGTGGTTAAATTCAAGTTTAATTAATTGTATTATTCGTAGGATATTTATATGTCATTCATTTGATCTCTGATTATTATTAATGGAGAAATGGTTAGAACAATTTATCCAATAAGCATAAATCACTATATAGTGAATTAATGCATTAATATATAAAACCCTATGAAACTTTTAAATTAATCCATTCTATAAATGGTTAACCTTATAGTCTTCCAAAATACTAATATCCAAAACATTATAAATAGGGTCAGTAAATTTCAAAAATGAACTTATCATTAATTCCCCAAAATAAATGAAGTAGGTCTGAATCACCACATAACAAACATGTTAATACCTTACTCATGTATTCTCTTGAAATATGGTAATAATATAAATTAAAATAAAACATTATTAAAAATATGTATTTGTAGTTATTCCAAAATTAGAAGACATATTATTGGATATATTCCATAAATACAAAAATGATGAAAAATACTTTAATGTAAGCATAAAACCACATTGTGAAAATAATAATAACTAATTGCTCTCATGTTAGTGATTACTATCCAATTTACATTACATATTTCAATAAAATATTTATCCCATCATCATAGTTTCAATATTATGAAAATATTAATGGTTATATATCCCTTAAAAATGTGTTTTCTAAAAATTTCAACTTTCAACTTAATCATTTTTATTGGTTGTCGATACCTTTAAACATGCTCTTTCAAAAACATAATGAAAAATGTATAGTCCTTATAAACGTCATTAATCATATAACAAGTATATCCTTAATAAAACACTAAAAAGACCTAATTATTTAATACAAATAAAACACAATAGTATTTCAACATCATCTAGGGTATTAGAATATCCATGTTCATGATCCATTAGATTCTTTTGAGGTATATTCTTTTGACGCTTGACTTATTCATATGTATAGTTCCTTATCTCCGGTTTAGTTAAATCATTTTACATTAAAAACTTTTTTCTATCACTTTAAATCAAAATTATAGTGTAATTGTTATCCATAGTGATAGAGAACTCCCATCCCTTTTTAAGAAAAAACTTTTGTGTTTCTTTTCCCAATTATAACATCTTTAAAAATACCACTTTCTCATATTCCCTTTATCTATCATTTTCCCATTCATACCCACATACTATTTCTTCCATTCAAAGCCATAATACATGGATAATTCTTTAATTTTAATTTTATAATATTATATTAGGTCCTCATATGATGAGAATTATTGGGTGACTAGTTTCCTTCAGAATATTATCTTAATCCCATCATCAAAACTACCATTCTTACTATTTGGATAATGTGCATTGATGTGGTTCTCCTTACATATTCTCGATGCCATTTATAAAAACACTCACACACTAGATTAGATAATTTCATTATGAAACACAAATTATTTTCCCAAAACTAGAAAAATTTATAAAATATGGACAAAATCACAAAGAATATCATAATCAAAAACTTGGTTTTTTTGGGGATATTATTATATTTAAATATTTATTAATGGTTTATAATGGAAACATGAGTTATCCTAAAAATATCCCAACCAAGTGTCAGACTAGTTGCATAGTAAGGCCTATTTTTGTGCACCAGTTGATGACTAGGTCAATATCAATGTGCCCATTTTTGAGTTATTTCCCATAGGTATTTCGGTTCTAGAACAATCTCCACATGTAGTATCCTAATAGGGATGTATTTCCCAAGAAAACTACATAATCTCTTATTTAACCAAACTTTGGAACTTTATTATATACATGTACTAGAATTATATCCTATTAATAATTTCCCAAATATGTGTTTTCATAAATCATGTTCTCAAGGTTTCTTCTAAACATCATCTAATACAAACTACAATATCCCCGACTGTAGTATCTCGGAGCTAATGTCTACATTATTACTTTGAACAAACATAAAAGTAATTACATATGAAATAACCAAATAGTTTTGAATTCATGGTATAATAGATATATATCTAATTCTCATATTACATTTAATAAAATACAACACTATTTTTTTCTTTAAGAACGTTATCCCCTCTCATATATTGTTTCATATCTATCATAGTTCACATTATCGATTCCTAGGAAGAGGAAGAAAGATATGATATCAAATTATCATTAAGGGTTAATAAGAGTGGAATATTTCATGAATCAATATCATAATAAATAATGAAATATAAATGAATGGGAACCCATTCTATTTAATTAACTTGGCTATCCTGATAAAGTAACAGATAATCAATATGGCCAGTAAAATAACTAAAAAACATTCCATTTAACTAATAACCAAGAAAATAAGAATCCAGAGATAAAATCATATTTATAATCTCATTAATAATAAAAATAATTGCATTATCAATAAAATAAATACATAACTATTGGACATTATGTCGTAGGTATGTGATACTACTACCATCAAGATCTTTTCTCAATGTAGTCAAAATCTAATGGGTATAAATCCTCTTAACTAAGGATCATCAACCGATTCGCCTCATGAGACATTTCAATGTATCAAGTTGAAACCAATAACTGATCACCAACCGTGTTAACATGTCCAATGAATTCCTTATATATGGAATAATTGACTTATTTGATGATCTATGTGCCTTGTCATCAAAAATCCATATTGAGTAAAGAATATTGATTTAAAAATATCTCACCAAAGAAAAAAACATGCAATGTAGAAAATAGCATGTTGGAATTATGTATGGTTTAATAAATAAACATATCCATGATATATAAGATTGATATTTAAGGGATATTTAATGTATAATGACCATATGTAAGTGAAAATTTCAATGAAAGTTAGGGAATACAAAAATTTATTCATAAATTTTGTGTCAGTACTATAAATTTTAAAAATGTTCATAAACATTCCATAGAAAGGGTAAAAATAGTATTAAACCAACATATACTCATTGGAGTAGGAAAAAAGTAATTTTCCATTGATTAAATTAAATACTTGGAAAAGAACATTAAATCATTCTTGAGGAAATTATAAATTTGAATTTGAAAATATATTTTAAAAACAAAAATGTCACCAAATTTTTTGATAATATTTATATTTGAAAATATCCATTAAATATTATAAAATAATATTTAAAACATATAAGTGGTATTGATGGCTGGAAATTTTGATCATGTCGTGCACTTTAAGACAATGATTCCTTTTACTTTTCAATAAAAATTGGTAATATTATAGAAAATGACATGAAAATTCCTTTAAATATATTCTATAAAAATTTATAAAGGGTAAAATATTATTTAATAAAAAAAATTATATGGTTAAAAGCCTTTTTGATAATATTTTAAAAAAACATGGTTTTTAAGACATTATTTCTGACCAAAGGGGATGTGATGATAGGTTTCATTAAAAAAATTATCAATCCAATTAAGTAAAAAATAGTGGAAAATAGTAATTCGAATTAAAATATTTCATTATAACCATTGGAGAATAAAATTAAGGGGTTTATTAAATGATCATTAAATAATTTTTTTTAATAAAAATTCCTATATTTATAATCCTGATTAAAATGAGATTGTGAAATAAACTCTTACCAAGATCATAACATTTAACTGATAATTAACCAATAAATCATTTATTTTTATAAAATATAAATAAAATTAAAATTATCAGATATATTGTGTAATTTATTTAAAATTAGATACACACAAAATGATAGAATATCAATGAAAGAAAATAAGTAATACAATCAAATTAAATAAATTGAGTTATGAAATTCATTACCATGTGATTATTTTCATGTCAAATCCCTATGGATGAAATAACAAAAATTTAAACATAAAATACCATGAATAATAAAGTATTAATAAAATTACTTCTATAATGGGTAGTATATACTAAATATATAATATTTGGCATATAACATTAAAATATGCTTCAATGAAATGAAATTGAGATGAAGTACCTTACCTCATGATTCCTTTTGGTTGCACGTGCATTAAAATACATTATACTAGTTTAAAAATGTTATTAACTTATAAAAAACCATATTAATATTTATAATATCATATATGATTCTTTTACGACATCTTGTCACCCATTAATTAATAATATTTCAGTGTTTCCATTGTTTCGAGTGTTAATTGCCTTATTTTATCATTCATGATTTTTCATCAATGTTTTATTTAATGTTCATATTATATAGTAGAAAAATATCTAGAATAATAACCATGAAATAATTATTATATTTATATTGAAATTATACATTGATAAATTAGGAACATTACATTATAATATAAAGCATAAAATACAACTTCTTTATTGAAAACTTCTTTTATATGACCACAACATTCCTTTATAATTAGCATTTCATGGGATAACCCGAGGACATACATAAGAAAACGGTGAGATATAAATCCCATTAAGTGAGTAAAAAAGTAATAACAAGAAGAATACAATAAATGTTAGGAAATAATAATATCAATGGATCCTAAGAGAAACATGAAAATAAATTCAAGTTATAACAAGATTATCATAACATAGAAATATTGAAACGACATAAAACATGATATTTGCATGAGAAAAAGCTCATTGCCCATGGATTAGCATGGGTAAACCCTCATTGCAGTTGAATTTTCATGAGTAAACCCTCATTTCACTTTAATTATCATTATTAAACCCTCATTGTATATGGCATATCATGATGCTAAACATTACCCAATGCATTGGAGAGCTATCAACACCCAACCTTTATAAAGATTTCATTACATGCATATGTGTGCCTCATTGATCATAAAACATGGAATCATTCAACATAATCATTTATTGTACGATAAAGGAATGTATAATATATAAATGAAACTATATAATCAATAAGTTTATGTTCATAATGGTGAATACCCTTTATAGAGAAATGGTGATGGTATTTACTACACGATGATTTTTTGCATGAAAAATCACTGTGGAATTTTGGAAGCATAACATCATGACATAATAATTCATAAAAATGGTTAATTAGAGAGAAATTGATATATCATCACATGTACATGAAATTTAAAGCAATTGGGATATATATATACATGTACCAATACCATAAATTTGTAAATAGAAGGCATAACATAATAATAAAACTTGAAGAAAGAGGAGAAAGTGAAAAACACTTACAAAATTTGATCATGGTAACATGTGTACATGGGAGGGATTAATGAGACATAAATAGGTCTCTAATAATTCAATCAGAAAGAGGGATATAAGGGGGGCCCCAAAATAATTCCCCCAAATTTTTAATTGAATATACAATGGTATAACAATATAAAGAATCTTGGAAAAAAATGAGAAATGAAGAAATCCCTTACTTGAGTATATGACTTCAAGAGCTAGAGGATGGATTTCATGAGAGCATGGGGTGCCATTAAAGGTTTCTAGAGAGAGTAGGGAAGCGTAGGGACGTTCTACGTGGATTTTTACTGAAGATAAGTGGGATATTTGGTGTGTTTATATAGGAAATAATATGTTAATTCATTAATATTTCAAAAACATAGGTTTTGGAACCTATGTAATTAAATATTCAAAACCACAAACCTTCCCTTTTTTGGCACATAGTTTTCAAAAAAGTGGAGTGAAAAAAATTATTTGATAATGCCAATGGCAGAATATATTAAAATATTAGTATTTCTTATTAAGAGGTGAGTCACACTCTCAAGGAAATCATTTTAAAATGTTAAAATATTTTATAAGTCTTCGAGGGTCCACAAAGGCGTTGTAAAATTAACAAAAAATATAAAATCACATTATATTAAAATTAAAATATATATAGGCCGACTATCCATATTTTATTATTTTATTACATTACTATTTTGTAATTATGAGCTCATAAAACACATTATATATTTATATGGTATTTATTTTTTACCCAAAAATTTTATTGGCTCAAAAAATTATAATAAATTCACTGTTGGATAATTTCAATATCATAATCCCAGAAATAATATAAATTTAATTTAAATAATTTTCTAAATTTTATAATTTTCACTTTTAAAATAAAAACATACATTTATTTGAAATTCATGGGTTTGAAAAAAAAACAGTTTTCCAACCTTAATAAAAATTACAATAATATTCATAAAAATTATACAATCATTTATATTTAACAAAAAGTAATTTAGTAATAATATTTTATTAAAATATTATTTAATTCATAAATTCATTTATTCTATAAAATTTATTTTTTAATTGAATATAAATACTAACATAAAATACTATTTTTTCTTTAAAAAACATTTACAAAGTTGCAATAATAAAATGAATGTATATTCTTTATTCAATATAAAAATAATTAACTTCATCATAATGTAAGGGTCATTTCACATAACCCTTTATTATAGCAATATATTCCCTAAGAGTATGGTGTGTGATGTTGGGGCTTTATTGGGGCCGTTCGGAGAACATGGTTTGGTCCATGATCTCAATAAGATTGAAATTCTACCATAAATCATATCCCTCAAGCTTATGTTTTTGGATCTCATCGTGGGAATGGTATATAGAATAACCCAAAAATGATATATCTCTCAAAATATATGATAAATGGACCTCAAAGAGTATGATCATACTTGTCAAGACCCTCACCTCATTTGTCTGTGCAGAAAGGATTAGTTAGACCCATATATTTATACTAAACCTGTGATCAATATTCAATGCTATATTATCAATGGTAATGATACTTAATAGTCATTTAAACCCAATATAAAAGTGCGTGTGTTTTCTATTTAATATTAAAACAAAGGGAATTTTATTCATAAAAGAAGAAGTCTTTACAATACCCCCCACCCTTCAGAAATTTCTCCCTCAAAATTTCATTTTCCCATAATAAAATAGATTAGGGTAACTCTGCCTCATCACTTCCTCCACTTCCCATGCTGATTCTTCAATCTTGTGGATTCTCCACCACACTTTGATGTGGGGAATTGTTCTATTTCATAGAACATTTTTCTTAAAATCTACGATCTTCACTGCCTTCTTTTCATAAGAAATGTCATTCTCCAATAGTACCACCACTTTATTGGGTATATACGATGTTTTAGGTATGTACTTCCCCACAAGTGATACATAGAATACATCATTTACTTGTGACAGGTTTGGTCGGAGTGCTAGTTGATTGGCCACTACTCCAACGTGATCAAGGATCCCAAAAGGGATGATGTACGTTGGACTAAGATTTCTCAACATTCCAAATCTCATAACTCTCTTCCATGGCGATATGAGGAGGAAAACCAAGTCTCCAATATCAAACTATAGGTCACATCGACGATTGTCATCATAGCTCTTTGGAAAACTCTGAGCAGCTTTGATGTGTTGCTGACTAGTGTTAACATCCCCCATAATTTCTTAATCCATTTATTGACCTAGGAATTTTTTATTCCTAACTACATCCCAATATGTCGGTGTTCTTCACCTCTTCCAATAAAGGTCTTCATAAATAGCCACTTGGATGCTTGAGTGGAACTGTTGTTTTAAGAGAACTCAAGTAGAGAAAGATGTTGACTCCATCATCCTTTTAAGTACATTTATCATGCTCTCAACATGTCCTCAATTTTCTGGATGTTCCATTCAGATTTTCCATTAGTTTGAGGATTATAAGTTGTACTAATGATCAGCTCAGTATTCAAAGTGTGTTTGAGAATCTTATAGAACATAGAGATGAATCTTGGATCTTGATAAGATATAATATATAGTTGAACTCCTAGCCGCCTTACCACTTCCCTGATTTATATCTATGCCAGTTGATCCAATGACAAATCCTCGTGAATTGCAATGATGTGTGTAGTCTTTTTAAGATAATACAAAACAACCCATATAGAATTATTTAATTTGGATGTCTTCATAGGTCCAATTAAAAAGTCCATAGTGATGTTTTCCCATTTCCATGTTGGTATGGGTAATGGTTACATCACCCCCGTAGACTTCTCCCTCTTTTCCTTCACATGCTGACATACCAAGCACATTGATGTATACTCAACAATCTACTTCTTCATGTTATCACCCCAATAATTCTCTGAGATATCTTGATATATCTTTGTGTTTCCTAGGAGAATGGAGAAATAAAAACTATGTGCATCAGCCAAAGGTTGATTCTTTTAATCCAGATTTAATGGAACACATAATCTCGACCCAAATATCAAAATTCCTTCTTCATTAACAATGAAATCTATAGAATTCCCTTTTCTAATAGTTTTCACTTTCTTTATAATTCCCACATCATCCTTTTCAGAATCCTTCAACCTTTCCAAAAGAGACGGTTGAGAGATCAATTGTGAAAGGATTGATGATGTTCCATTATTTATGATTCCCATTTAAAACTTCATCAAATATTAGATGATTGGATCCTTTTCAATTCTCATCAATTATTAAATCACTGGGGCATTTCTACTTAGATAATTCACAACCTTTTTTTCCTTCCTAGGGTGGTAATTGATGGAGAAGTCATTGTCTTTGATCATCTCTAATCATATTCATTGGATCATGTTCAACTCTTTCTAATTGAATAAATTATTGAGGATTTTCTGACCTGTATATATTTCACACTTCTCCTAAAAGAGTTAATGTTGCCAAAATTTTAAAAAGAAGATTACTGTTTCAAACTCAAGATCAGGTGTTGGATCATTTTTTCCATGAACTTTCAATTTACTTGATACATATGTAATGAATTTGTCATTTTTCATTCACACACAGCCCAAACCCTCCTTCAATGCATTACTAAATACCACAGAAAGTTATCCAGTTGTGGGTAGTGTGAGAACAGTTGTAGTGATAAGCCTCCATTTCAACTGCATGAAGTTATCTTCATAATCACAATTCTAAACAAACATGACTCCCTTCCGAGTTATCTTGGTAAAAGGGTTTGATAATCATGTGAAGTTTTTCACATATCAGCTATAATATCCAACTTATCCAAAGAATCTATGAATATCATTCATAGATTTCACATCAACCATCCCTCAATTACATTTTTCTTAGAGGGATCCCTAGATAATATATTACTTGTGATGATATGACCTAAAAACGAGACTTACTTCAACAAGAAATCACTGTAGATGTAATTTTCATAGAGATTATACTTTTCACGGTCTCTAGTAAAGTGCTTAGATACTTCTCCTGATCCTCCTTGGTTTTCGAGTACATTTGAATATCGTCTATAAGCACTACCAAAAAATATTTGAGGTAAAATTTATAGACTATATTAATCATGTCTAGGATGATTGATGGAGCATTAGTGATTCCTAAATGCATTACTCTGAATTCATTGTGCCCGTACCCTGTGTGAAAAAATGTTTTGGGGAAATCCTCCTTCTTCGCCCATACATGGTAACATCCCGACCACAGATTCACAATGGGGAAGAATTGTGCTCCACGTAGCTAATCAAACAAGTCATAAATTCATGGAATATGATACTTGTTCTTCATCATGATTTTTTGAACCTCACAATAATCAATGCAAAGACACATTGACCCATTATTCTCCTTGATGAAGATGATAGGTACACCCCATGGTGAAGCAGTTGGGTGTATAAACCCTGAATCCAGATTCTCTTCTAGTTATTTCATTAGATACTGAAGATCCAAAAAAGCAATTATATACAGAGTCTTGGATAATGGAAACACCCTAGATATAAGATCAATTGAAAATTAAACATATCTTCTAAGAGGAAGACCATGAAATTCCTCGGGAAACACATCAGCAAATTCCCCCATAATATAAATTCCATTGAGGACGGTTCCTTCCTTAGAATCAATAATTTGAGAAAGATATGTTTTCTCATAGGGTAGTAATATTCACCCTTGAGATTATTGTGCTAAAGAATATTTATCCTTATCCTGAATCTTGTTCAGAATCAGGTGTCGATTCACCATATAGAGAGTGATTTCCCTCTCACGACAATTTCTGTTGGCTCTATACAGGGAAAGTCAATCCATGCCAATAACAGCATAATATTCCACCAGAGGTAGTAGGATGAGGTTTTCTAAGAAGTTCAATCCACAAATTATGACAGGGGAATATTTATATTAATGGGACTTAATAATTTCCCCATTTTTCATTCTCACCGACATATCCTCATTCATGATTTTTTGTGCTATTTGGATTGTTCTACTAAACTATTGGGATATAAAAGAATGCATAGAACCCAAATCAAAAAGTATGTTTGCTATTATTGAATGAATAACTAGCGTACATATCACCACTTCATTGTTGGGATTTTCTTCAGTGGAAATGATGGAAAAATCTCTCCCTTTTTTCCTTGGAGGTTGTTGGTTGCCTCTGAAAACCCTTGGATTATGGATCTAATTTACAAAGATCATTTCTTCTTTGTAGTTAAAAATATGAGCAATTCATTGAGGGTCGAACAATGTGTTCTTCTCCTCTATTTCAACAAAGGGTTTTTTGTGTTGGTAATTAATGGCTAGGTGACCTTCTCTTCCACTCCAAAATAATTTCCTCATCCCCTTTTGGGAATTTTGGGGGTGCATATTTCCACTCCTTTGGAAAGTGGGGTGTTGAAATTTTGTAGCATCGTTGGATTTATCCATCAAACCACCAGAATTAAAGTCCACTTTCTTATTATTATCCCAATGATTCCCCTTAGATTCTCTAATATCCATTTTGACTTTGATGGCACATCAGAAACTTTTCTCATAGTTATTGAATTCACAGTTTGCTAGGGATATTTCTAGGCTATGTTATAACCCACCAAAGAGGCATTCAACCTTGTATTCAGGGGTAATGATAAAGCCAAAGCCATATCAATCATGCCTTGTGTTATTTTACTTGTACTATTTGATGGATTTGTCATCTTTTTTCCTTGAGGGAATGGATGTACCTTTCTATATTATATTTGATGGTGCGGGGAAAATAATTATCGAATTTGTTTTTCCGAAACACCCTACATTCCAACACCTCGATCTACTCCTCAGGCTTCTTATTTTTTCACCAATGTCAACCATTGATTATTTTTACCCTTCATATGATAATAAACTATAATAACCTTCTCTTGTTTTGTCTGTTGAAGGATGGATAATATATTCTCCGTGGAGTTGATCCATTATTTGATGGTTGAGGGATCAGATGATCTATTGAATGTAGGAGGCCTATGTCTCCTGAAGCTCTTGTTTTCATATTGATATTTTGTTGGAAGGGGGATTGGACGTTCCTCTTGGCCCATATTTCTTTTCAAAAAACGTGTTATCTAAGAGAGTATGATGAAAAATTTTGTGGTTTCTCCTCCCATCGGATTGGAAATCTCATTAGAATAGTCATTACATTGATCATCACATTTGATGTTATCCCCCATCCTCCTATAAGTTTCCGTTAGCTAGAACAAAAGGAATTTTAGGGGTAACAAATAAATGGTAACCCAATGAAAAAAGGGATAGCTTATAAATTACCTTTATTTTCTTTATTTACAAATTTATTGGCTTCAATCTATGTTATCCATGATCTACTTACAAACATATATTTTTAGAGGAAATTTTCCCATTAATAATGGTTTATACAAAGCTTATGAATTTAAGAGAGAATATCCCCTAGGAGTATCGTTCCAAGGGTGCATAAAGGCCCATTATTATTCACTAGCTCCCATTCGAGTCAAGATAAAAGGGGTGTTTTGGGTTTTATCCCTAGATACATCTTTTCCAGAGCCATCTATACCTTTTCATATCGAGACAAGGATGTATTTTCTTGAATACCCACTTACACTATACTCACAAATATTTAGGGATGTTTTTTATATACTTAGTCTTATCCCTTAGGCTTTCACCTGGGTTTTCTAATCATAATCCCTAAAATAACAAAACATATCCTCTCATACCAACTATAACAACCCTCTTCTTTATTACATACTTAAACTTGATTTATTACATAAACATGCACATAAGAAAAATCTGATGATCAAGAGGTCTCGTGTGTTGAGAAATTAGGAACATTACATAACAACATAAAACATAAAATATCAAATCATTATTGAGAACTTATTTTACATGACAATAACATTTCTTCGTACTTAGTAGTGCATGGGATAACCTGAGGACATACATAAGAAAATGGTGAGTTATAAATCCCTATAAGGGAGTAAACAAGGCATGACATGAAGAATAAAGTACAGATTAGGCAATATTCATATTAATGTATCACAAGAGAAACATGAACATAAATTCATGATATTGCATGATTATCATAGCATGGAAATTTGGTAATGACATACAACGTGATATTAGAATGAGCCATTCACATGTATCATCATGAGTAAACCCTCTTTTCACTTTAATTATCATGAGTAAACCATCAGTGAACTTGAATTATCATGAGTAAACCCTCATTGCACATGGAGTATCATGGTATTAAACGTTACATAGAGAATTGGAGCGCTATCAGGGCACACCCTTTATTATTATTTCATTTCATGCATAAGTGTATGACATGGATCATATATCATGGAATCATTCAACATCATCATTTATTCCCAGATAAAGGATTTTGTAATACCTAAATGAAAATATATAATCAAAAAGTGTAAGTTCATAAAGTTGAATACCTTTGACAGGGAAATGGGCCTTCTATTCACTACATGATGATTATGGAGTGAAAAATAAAAGTTCAATTTTGGCAGCATAAAAGTGTGATATAATAATTCATAAAAATGGTTGATGAGATAGAAATGTATATATCATCACATATAAATAAAATTTACAGTAAATATATCATATAGATACATGTCCCAACATAATAAATTTTTATAAAGAAAGCATAAAATTATAAATAAACTTGATGAAAGAGGAGAAAGGGAATAACTCTTATGGAATTTTGTCATGGTAACAGGTGTACATGAGAGGGATTAATGATGGATAAAGAGGTATATAATCATTAATGAATTAATATGGAAGTATGGGGGAGTTGTGAAGTTATAACCTAGTATTTTGAATTGAACATACCATGGTATAAAACATAAAAACTTTGACAAAAATGAGAAAGGAAATAATCTCTTACTGGACAATGTGACTTCAAGAGCTAGAGGAGGGTTTCTTAAGGCCTTGAGGAACCTTATGAGGTTTCTAGATATAGGAGGGAAGTGTAGGGATATTCTGCAAGAATTTTTAGTCAATATAAGTGTGATCTTGGGATGGTTTATTTAGGAAATGAGAGGGGAGTACTTTAATATTTCACAAACTCTGGTTTTGGAACTTATATAATTAAATATTGAAATCCTCAAGCCTTCCCATGGTTTTTACCCAGGGTTTTTGGAAAAGGGGATTTGAAAAAATTATATAACAAGTCCAATAGACGAAAATATTAAAATATTTGTCTTGCTTATTTAGAGGTCAGTTACACTATCAAGGAAATCATTTTAAATTGATAAAATATTTTATAATTTTTAGTGGGTCAACAACAACATTTAAAATTAATCAAACTAATAGAAAATAATTTTATTTTAAAGTTTAAACATATATTGTTAGAATAACCCTTTTATAGTATATTATTACATCACTATTGGGTCTTTATGATGTCATAAAACACGTTATATATTTACACGGTATTTATGTTTTACCCAAAAAATTGAATGTCTCAAAAAATTATGAAAGATTCACCATAGGATCATTACGACATCATGATTAAAAAAATAATATTAATTTTATCTAAATAATTTTATATATATTATAATTTTCACATTTAAAATAAATAACAATATTTATTTTAAATTGAACAATTTTGACAAAAAAATGTTTTCATACCTTAAAAAAATTATAATTGTATCCAGAAAAATTATATGATCATTTATATTTAAAACAAATGTTATTTAGTAAAAATATTTTATTAAAATATTTTTAAATTAAAATATACATTAATTATTAAAAATATATTTCTTAATTGAGTTTAAATATTAAAAAAAATCTATTTGTGCTATAAAACCATTTACAGTGCAACAATAATAAAATAAATGTATATTCATTATTCTTTACCAAAATAATGCACATGGTCATAATTATTGGGTATTGTTACATAAAATATTTTTACACTAGAATATTCCCTATGAGTATAGTGTGTGATGGTAGGGATTTCTTAGGGCTCTTTAGTGAACATTGTTTGTGTTCTGATCTCGATGAACTTGAACTTCTCACGTAAACAGTTTCACTCAAGTTTAAGTTGTTGGATCTCAGCTTGGGCTTGGTCTATGGAAAATCCTAGATATTCCATCTCCCACAAAATATCCAATAAATGGTCTTCAAAGGGAATGATCTTACTGCTCAAGGCCATCATATCCTTTTTTTTGTGCCAAAAGTTTTAGTCAAAATCCTATATTTATACTAGACAGGTGATCACTCTTCATTGATTATTTTATCAATGGTAATGATACATAATGGTCATTTAATCCTAATAAAAAATTGCATGTGTTTTCTATAAGTCCTTAAAAGAAAGTGGATTTGGTCATAAAATATCATGTCATTTCAATACATTTTGTGGGGTGACGAAATGATAGTCAGGTCGTTTCCTGAAGACCATAGTCTACATGTTCATGAACGATGTTTTTATATTTAAGTGAGTGAAAATGTAAGAAATAAATTAATCTATATTATCCATTAATAATGATAAATAAATTATTAATTTAATAATTATTTAATTTATATAACATATAATAATTAACTTTATCCTTATCACCTTTCGTCTATAGCATTATAGAAAAATGAATCACATCACTTCCTGAGGCGGCAGTCCGCCATACACATGAGTGATTTATCGTATCTCATAATGAATGGAAATTAAAAAAAGTATATATAATATAATAAATAACAAATTTATATTATGCCATAAATATCATATATATAATTTATATTCATCATCTTTCCCAACCGTGATAGGTGGTAAGGGGAAACTAGTGATATCTATTTTTGAGTTGGTAGTCTATCGTACACACAAGTGATGATTTCATAACCCTTTTGATGGGATTATATATGGTGGTAGCTCATGAGCTTAACATAAAAAAATATATTTATATGTAATTTAACTAATTTTTTATATCATAATGGTTTAACAATAATTAAAGGAGGTTAAGAAAATAAATAAAATAAAAATGCTTATTGATAAATGTTACCTCTTGTTTGTGTAACCTATTTTAGATTGGACCAAATTCCATCTTAGGATGAATTTGTAAAAAACAATTCTATGAAAAGGTTATTAAATTTGGTACATTATTTGGGAATGTATTTTGTGAACCAAAAGGGAGTGATGTTGGGAAGAAAAGTGTTGAGAGAGTGTCTGTTTATATGTCTGGTGAGTTGAACACTTGAAATTTTTGAAAACAAACAGGCGTATCCATGTTTAGACATAAAAATGGACAAAAATGGAGTATTATCTAGAATTATACATAATAAGGTATAAATATGGATATAAAATCGATTTTATAACAAATTTATGTTATTTTAACCCTTATCATTTTATTTTAACCGAATAGTAAATCTATTTTCACCTTAACTATAAATAAATTTTTTCTATTTTCACAATTAATTATGATAATAAAAATTGACCTTATTTAAAAATATAAATTATTCAAATTAAAAATATTTAATAAATTTTTGAAAATTTCCTTTATATAAGTGGAATATTTTAATTTAAAAATAGTCTCGTAGTTGTGATGAGAATTCAGTGTTTCAAAGAGAAAATATTAAACAATTTAAAGAGTTTTTACATCAAAATTAATAATTAAAATCTTTAAAATGACATAAATCAGATAGATATTATATATAATTAAAATAATTTTTAATTTAATCCCAATAAAAATATAATATAAATTTATAAATAATTTATATGAAAATGTAGTTTTCAATTAAAATTCAATACTTTTCACTAGTCATAAAAAATGAGTTATTGTATAAAAATCCCAAAAACTCACCCTATGATAATTTTGATAAAATGTTTTCTAAAATTAAATTTATTTCTAAAATTATTTTCACTAAAATGGGTAAAAATTATACTAAAATTATCTATGAAAATCACGAATACCTCATCTTTTAGAAAAAATACATTTTTTGGAAAATATTTCCATTTCTACTAAATGATTTTTATTTTATTTATAATAAACAGACCACCATAATTTTCATTATTTTGTTCATTCTAGAAATAACATAAAATTTAATAGATATGTAAGAATATAATACTATATTATGGTTCATTTCGACTTAGTGTTTTGTGTTCTATAATCTATTGAAGAGATTAAATTTAAGGAAATGTATTTCATAATTTGTTTATGATCAGTGTTGTATTTCACATACACTATCAAAAATAATGTTCTTATTTTAATATATTTGTGTTTTAAATAGTATGATAATTCTTTCTTATAAAACATGTGTAAATTTCAAAAAACCAAAATGTTATTTAAAGAGTGAATTACTTAATGTTTATATTGTTAATAATGTATTTGTTGAACAACCCCATGTTTTTTCAACCCCTCTATTACTTTTAATGTTTTTTAAATTGAAAAAAAAATCCCAATATAGGTTAAAAAAGAACCCCTATATTAGTGTGATAAGATTTTATGTTTTTATTTTCATATATTTTTTCAAATGGTTTTTTATATCCTATCCTTTTTTGAAAATAGTAATTCAAAAGGTTTTTTGGTTGTTAAAATAAATGATGATTATTTTATTTTTACTTATTTAATAATTTCGTTAAGTATTTTGTTTTAAATTTGAATGAAAAACAAATTTCAAATGTAATTTTTGGGAGATCTAAAAATATTCATAGATTCTCAAAATTTTAAAATAATTATAAAATTGTTTTGAATAATAGTAATTACAATAAAAAATTTTTTAAAACACTATAGATTATATTTCTTTAAATATTGTGATACTCCAATAAGTACCAACACTAAACTAGGAATCCATTTGACCAATATAATAGTAGAATTATGATTTGGATTTTATTATACTTAATAACTAGAAGGCTGTAAATTATATTTATTTTCCTTGTATATGTGAAAATTTTCAATGAAAACCTTGATAATATCATTTTATTGATATTAAAGAGTTTTTAAATACCAAAAACTTAAAATTTATTTTGGACTATTCTACTAAAGGAAACATGCTTTTTGATTTAATTAGTTTTTTAGATATTTATTTTGGTTGTTATATGTTCCGTAAAAAAAGAACATATGTCATGTGTCACTTTATATCCATGTTTCTAGTATCTTGTTGTAGTAAAACAAAAAATTTACTCTATCAAATATGAATGAGAAGTACCAAATTTTATGAATTTTATTATGTAGGTTTTTGAGATAAAACACATATTTCTAGACTATATAAATCAATTCTGACATATTTCTATAAAATATGTTAACCCAAGTGAAATAAATATTTCAAAAAATTTGGTTTCCCATTCATGGAAAATAACATTCATACAACACATCACTTTTTTGATGAATTATTTTCAAGATATCATGCTAGAATAAAAAGGTAGTAAGAAACTCCAAGATGTTGTTCTCATGATGCCTTTAAGAATTTAGAGATTGAAATAAATTAGTAAATAAAATTGATTAATTTTTGTACGTGATATTTTATAATATCAAACCCTTTTATTATTTTATCATTACAGATGGTTTGAATTTAGAATTAAAAATTAAATTTATTATACATTTAGTTTATATCTCATTTTGTCTCTATGTTACCTTTCATGGATGGTTAATATGGATGAACATATTTATAGGTAATATATAACTATTATTATGAAACCACAGTTGTGCTACAATGAGTGTGGTACCATTATTTCTCTATAATTAGTGACTTGAAATTATTGTTCTATCAAGTGCATTTTTTCTTACCTTAATAATTTTAGAAATTTAGAATGTTTTTTCTATAATGTTTTAAAATTAAATTATTATATTCTGATATTTATTTTACACCCTAAATAATTTGTGATCCCTAATTTTGAATTTAAACCAATGTCTTAGGAAAAAAGTTATTTCCATATCTATAGTTCAACCATATTTTTATTTTTATATCTTGAAGAAAACTGTATGTTCATTCTAAATCTCTATTAAAATGGCTTGAATGAAGCAATTTTTTCTTTTCCTTCCACCTAATGAGTCTCATCATTATAAAAAAACAAAATCAAGACAAAGTGATATAAATGAATCTAAAATTTTGTTTCAATTGTATCATAGAGTTATTGTTGATAATAATATGGGATAAAATTGGTTGATGAGTTTTTTATAAGTGGAATGGAAGGTTTTATGGAATCAAGGATTTTTGGAATATTCTTACAAAAATGAACTTCATTTTTATTTAATATTTGTTCTATATTTCTATCTATAGAAAAAATATGATTTTATTGGTAAAACATATTTTTTAAGGAATCTAATGAATATTGAAGAATGTTTCTTTTCATCATATTAATGGTTGAATTTTATAAAGGTAAATAATTGGGAATTTTTTTCAGATTTATATATTTCTTACCATATCGTTCATTCAAATTATAAATTATTAAATCATCTACTTGAGATTTATAGAGATATAAATAACTATAGAACAAATGGTATTGAGATGGATGGTGAGTATCATATTTCATTGATGTTTAAACAAAATTTTAATACGACAATAAATTGGAGACATAAGTATTTAAACAAATAAATTTGGATTTTACAATATATTTTTGAGAAAATAGTTAATGATATTTTGAAAAGATAGGATAAAAAACATATAAAAGTGTTGTGGACACCTAATTCCAGATCCTAATACTTAGCATATACAAATATTTTTTATACCTATTTATAATATAAAAATATCCTTATTTAATAAGATGCATTCTCTGTCACTGAAGGCGTTTTTTCTTAAGACATGATATTTATATTTGAATGAAACAAAATGTGAACCCTAAGAGAAAGATATGGGTTATGGAAAATGATAACTTTTATAATGAATTTGACCATATTAATAAAAATTATATTACATAATATTTGGATGAAATTTTATTTGAACATGATAGGTTCATGTATATTTTTGAGGAAGAATCAGTTATTAATAGTGACGGAAATAGATATAAGCATGTTGATCTTGTTAAAGAGGCCAATTCTTACTTTGAGGTATAATAAGTTCCTTCATCATATGAGTCATAAAGAGTATAAAATCTCTATAATAGATCTCTAGAATCGGCCTTCCCCATTCCTTCTAATAAAAGTGATTAGATGATGATGAGTTGTATGATTTTGATCATTTTATCATTAATCCCAATGGGAAATTATATTCTAAATATAATGATTATGATAATTTTAGAGATGAATATTCTCAAATAGATACTTTAGTTTCCAAATCCTGTGAATTTACCATTATAGGTGATCTATGTGTTTCATAAGTGATATCTCTTAGCCTTGATATTGTATACCTTTCTAAACCCATGGGAAATGAATTAACATATCAAAGGGGGAAACCACAAGGGTATTTCTTGGATGTAAATAATTATAAATATTTTGAGTCTGATAGTTCATTATATAAGATAATACACCTAAATATAGTGTACATCCAATTCATAATCATATACAGGTTACAATGTATTATGAATTATATCTTATTTCTATAAATGATTTATAATAAAGGGTTGACCTAGTAGTTTCTTTTATTTTTCTAAGAGCTGAGGATTCTCAAAATATTGGAGATTTTTTGAACAATTATAGTAATATAGTTTCAACTCATGTTTATCCAATTAAGAGTGAGACAATTGGGATTTAAAAATCAAAATTTATTTCCACACCAATATAATATGAGATATCATTGATTGTGTCACTATTTGTGGCACATCTACAGCCCAAATTGTAATTTTTTATTGAAGATTTGGAATAATGAAATAAGTGGTAGTTGAAAATATTTGGGAAATTAATAATATCATTTTGGACATGATGGTGTATTTGACTCAAGGGGATCTCACCATCATAGATATGATTGATTCACTCTGATCTAGATCAACTATCTCCTCTTACCAATCCCCTCATTCTCTTGTCCATAATACTCCTATTTTTCCTCCATTCATAATTTTTATTGACTGGATTTGAAGAATATTGAGTAACGTATTAAGAAGTGTTGTGTGAAAATACTCAATATCATATTACAAAGTCATGTAAAATAATAGGAATCATAGGGAGAAAATAGTTAAACCTATAATAGAAATTATTCAGTAATATAAACAGTAAGGGTAAGTGTTTTTGAATTCCACTAAATCCGATATTTCAAATATTTTCACAAAGAGGACCTCACCAACCACTTAAAAAACAATAAAAAGACTATCAAGATACCCATAATTACTAGATATTTCAACAAATTGTTTGATACAATTAATGTTAATGTAATGTTTTTTGAAAATATTAATGGAATAGAAGAAACAATTCTTTCATGTAATAGAACATGGAGGTAGAGTCATCAGTTAGTTTTTTCAGTTGATGGATCCATATCTCTACACTACCCAAATTGCTGTTAATCCTCGTACTGTTTTCCAAATATTTTACCAATAAAATATTCCAAAAAATCTATTATATTTAATACCTTTTCCCTTATTCTAACTAAATCTATTCGTAACCTTAGGCAAGTAGTTTCATTAATTGTTATTGGGACTCTTAATCATATACATACACCTATCCCGACTCATGTACCAAATATCTCCAAGGGGAAGAATCATTTTTACTAGATAGATATTGATTCCAATTTATATTATGGATCTGATAGGGTTGTTATTTTTTTGAATCATTTAAATTAATCAACATTTACATGTAATTATGAAAATACATTTGTTCTTTAAATTTTGTATGATTCATTTATATATTTCATTCCATATTTAGTATTTCATTTTTATAATCACAATTGGGGGAGATACAATGAAATATTATCCATGTATTTATAAAATTATACAAGCTTATATATTAATATATCATATTTTTTAGTAAACATTCCATTTTATTTGTTTTATTAAACCACGATTCGTGATCATAAAAAGAGGGAGATTTTGTCTCCGTCCAAAAATTCATTTCTTTATTTAACTAAATGTATTATAATTTTTTTTACTAATGGTTTATGTGGGTTGTTATAGAAATATTGGTTTTTGGAATTTCATTTTGAAATTTTATTGAGAAAAAACATAAACCATATGAAGACTTCTGTTCCCACAAGAAGGAATGAAGGATTACAAAATGATTTTTGAGACTGCAAGAATTAAAATTCTACCATAATAAGGAATGTGTGACATCAAGAATACGTATATAACAACAAAAAGGAATGTAAAACCACAAGATGACTTGAGGAACCATATTAAGTAATTTGTGGCCCCAAAAGACTTTTCAAACAATAAGAAGGCAAATTTGACCAGAAAAAGGAATGTTCTACAACAATATTACTTGTGAAACCATATGAAAAAATATATAACCACATGAATATCTCTATTGTAATATGAAGAGATGTTTCTTGGAACAAGGAATGGATTGCAAAAAAACGATCACCATTTTTTTGGACTATTCTTCTATCTTGCCTAAGTGAATCTGTTCATATCATTGGTTAAGACAATATTTTATTCTAACCAATTATATTTTAGGAATTAAATAAATGTTATAAAATCTAATTCATCAAGATCTAGTTTATCAATATGAGGATTGAATCATAATTTATATTAATTGTCTACATTGGATAGATGTTCTTTATAAATTTAGAGGAGTCTCACAGATCAATGATATATAAAATAGAGAACTAGAAACAAGGTTTCCAATAGACAATTCAACACTATTTTTTCAATTATCTACTAATACCTCTAAATGAGAATATTCAAATTACCATTTCTTATTCCCTCTAATGACATATTCATAAATAACTATTCAACTAAATCCAATTGGAGATTGAGTTATAAATAAATACTCTCTCATTATTTCTCTATATATAATATTATTATTCTTAAAAGGAAATAAAAACCATTTTGAAAGACAAGTAATTTCTAAGCATAAATGGACTTTCTCTCATTACATTACTACTGAACAAAATTATTTGAATGTTAATAAACAAAATTTGATATATAATATACTTATTTTGTTATTATAACTTATAAATATTAATCAAAATACATTTCAAAAAATAAAATAGTTTAATGAAAAATACCGCTTTTAACAATATATTATTTAATCTTATTTTCTAAAAAATGTTTGATTAATTATTCATTTTATTAATAAAATATTTTCTATAACATGAATCCCAAAAATTATCATATATATATATATTAAGTCATATTATATAAATATTCACTACATTACAAAGATATATTCTTTTGGATAATAATTTTATAGAACATATGGAATCTTGGACAAACAAACAACACATACATACGTGAGTTGTATCATATCCTTCAACATATCTAATAATGATATTTCAATTTTTTACACATAAGATATATACCCTACATAAAACCATTCATAATAACCTCATGAAAGGAAACATAAGAAAGGATTATAATAGATTCTCTCAATGGGAAAACCATAAAGATATTGACATATCATGAGAATAAGGGCATGATAACATGAGAATGACATTTGAGAACTATACCCCTCATATCATAGACAATGTACTTGAGGAATGAAAAAAATTATTGAAGATCATATAACCTGAATCATAATTTAATCAATGAACATGAACCAAGAGAACATGACATTGTCAAAATACACTGATTTGTGGCATACATATGGGACAAAAAAATCATTTCAAAATTAGTGAAGGCTCATTTTCATGGCTATGATAGTGAAAATGGTTTACTACCCAAACCATCACAGAATTCTAGGTTCACATAACAATACAATCATATTAGAAAATTTCCCTTACTAAATTGGGATTACACCGCATTATATTCTTGTTTATCAAATATGATATCAATCATTAGACAATGCAATGGAAGTTTATATAGGTCCCACCAGTCACATAATGAGTATCATACACATGTGTCCCATAATATAGTAAAAAATTAATCATATTAGAACCCATTAAAATAAATGGGTTTCAAAATAATTTCAAAATAGATTATCCTTTCTAAAAAATAAGTATCAAAAATATTTCATCATTTCATCATAACATAACCCATAAAAAATAAATGTAGGGTGTATTATCATTTTATCATCGTATCACAGGTGAAAAATGAAGGGGGTTTATTAACAACATTTAGTCATAAACATAAACCATCAATTAAAAATAATAATGGTATCATTGGATTATCTACCCATTAAGGCATAAGTAACATCAATTTATATTATCTTAGATGGAAAATTAATTTTGAGGGATCCCTTTGAAGATTTATTAAGTAAAATAAATATTCAATGAAATAATTTTTTAATATATGTAATCATAAAATATTTTGGACATAATTTCATTTGAAAATATACATTGGAAATTGTTATGTTATTTTTTAAACAACTGAGTGGTCATGATTTTGGGAAATTTTATACATCCCATACATGTTAAAATAATGAGTCCCATTATATTTTTGGTAATTGAAAAATGAGAGGTGATTTTAAATGGAAATTAATATTTCATTTAATTTGTTAAAAATTAAAACAATGGTAAGTGTGTATTTAAGAATTATATTAATTAATTAAATACAAGATTTTTTATAAAAAAAATTCCATTGAGGAAAAATAGATTTTGATTTAAGAGATAAATTAAGACTATTTATTATTAAAAATATTTCATTAATTTTTTGATTAAATATAGCGAAGAAAATGAAGTGAAAATATTATTATCATTATAAAACCATATTATAAGAATTTATATGAAATTATTTATATATTTAGCACAAAATTATATCATATAATGCATAATAATATCTAATCCCGATAAAAAAAACTGGTCACAACATAAAAACCTTAAATATATGTTATCTTTTTAGTCTTAAAACCCATTAAATAATAGCATTAAATGAAGCATTAAATATAATTAATAGAAATATATTCATGATATAACATGTAAAAGGTAAATTATATGTACCTCATAAATAAGAATTAGTTAATAATATAATATATGTATTAATGAAAAAAATTGAAACAAAACCCCCATACCAAAACATGAATATTATGAATCGTAAGACACACTAAATAATAACATAAAAATGAACATTAAATATAATGAAAATAACTATATTTGTGATATAAATTTTTATTCGGGAATATACAACACACAAATGTAATGAGCAGTGAATACGACACATGTCTCACAAAAATAAAAGAGAGATGGGAAATGTATTACCATAAGTGTTGAATTTCATCATAAACATGGGAAACTAAAAAATAATAAATATTAGATTATTATAATTATATTTATGAAAAATAATTATATATTACATACCATATATGATTTAATTGTGACCTTTTGTTAGCCATTTATCAATAATTCATTCCCAAATCATCTTATGGGTATTAACTACATTGTTTTCCTGTATGTTGTGATTTGATATTTTTCATAGTCATAATTTGATAATGTTTAGATAATCTCCAGAATTTTTATTATGATATAAATATCACATATATTTAGTATATATTTATTTTTTTTAATACCTTAAATATTCAGATAAGAAATGAAATACTATGTTCCTGGAACAAATCACATCCTTTTAGAGGGTTGTTGTCCACCATACACAAGAAAGATGATATAATATTCGAATGGAGTGAAATGTAAGATGATATATGTTATATAATAATCCTGAATGGCCCGAAGGCCTTAGTTTTTTATTTTATTATAGATAATCCCCCTTTTATGGGTTTAAGGGGAACCTGTAGATGACCCGTAGGCCCAAGGCCCAAGGCCGGACAAACCCGAAATACATGACCCGAAGGCCCATAGGCATACCATGCCCAATACATGAGAGGTTGTTATGGAAAACGAATATCATCAGTTCATGAAGTAGCACTCCTCCGTACACATGAATGATGATTTCATATCCTATTGATAAAATAGTTTATGTATATAAGTTAATACATTAATATAAAAATATATCAATATATGGTATATAATTTTTTTTATTATATCCCAAAATTTGATGAATATTTTATGGAGATAAATGAAGAAGTAAAACAAAAAGACACAGTTTAAAATTTTGCCTCTTCTTTGGAAAACCACATTAGGTTTAACTGAAATCCTTCATAGATTTGATATATAACCAAATTAAGTATTATTAGATTTTGGGATGGTATTATATATGTTATTTTGGATATTCTTGGCCACACCAGTGGGTTTTTTATAAGTGAATATGAGACGAAAATGGTTTTTTTTATAGGTGAGGTTAGTGGAACACATGTTTTTTTATATAAGTGCACCTATATTTTTCAAATTTCCTAAGGTACCAACATGGGAAATTATCATAACATGGAGGTTATATGGTCAAAAAGTTCAATAAAATTAGTTTTTGAAAAGATTATAGGTCATTTTACAATTTATCATTATGTTTAACCCTCATTAAACCCATCTTAACCTCAACCGCATTAATTAGTGTTTTATTACTTTTACTATTCATAATGGTAAAAAATTAATTTTACCATATTATAAAATAATAAATTTTCTTATTCAAAATATTTAATCATTTTTTCCAAATTCAATTCACATAATTAAAAATTTTTAATTTAATATTAATCAAACATAACTGACAATTAGTGGTTTTCCAAACATAAAAGTTTCAATAGTTTAAAAAGTTTTGTATATCAACATTAAATATGAAATTGATTCAAATGATAAAAATAGTATTAAAATATTTATTGTTTAATTATTTTTACTTTTAAAGTAACATTAAAATAAAACTAATCTTGGTAAATTCTTTGAATAAAAAGGCAGATTTTTAATAAAAACCTGCATTTTTCACTATTCATGGGAAATTTTTTCTTTTTATAAAATTATAAAATATTCACTCCAATATAATATAGGTTTTATAATTTCTGAAATTAATTAAAATTTGTGGTAAAATTAGAAAGGTTTAAAAAATTGATTTTCAATTAAATAAAAAAATGTGACAAATCAATATTATTATAAAAATATATTATTAATGGTAAAATATGATTTTTTCTAATCTATTTTTTAGATTTAATATAAGCTGAATATTAAATATTTTATTGAATATATAACATAGAAATTTAATTAAAATAATTTTAAAATATATTTTTTATATTTTATTGAGATAAAACACATTTTTTCTCATAAAATTGTCTTTTGAAAAAGATTTATTTTTTTCAAAATGTTTTATTTTGATTTGAAATTAATTTATTAGAAAATATTTTATTATATATTAATGTTTAATACATATAATTAAATAATTTCATTAACAATATTTATACCCACCATTCTAATGGAATGTTGATAACTATCATATTATATAATAATATTTTAATAGTATGTCACCTTTCGTTTAAACTCAATGTTTCGTCTAACACATGCTATAATAATTAAAATGTGTAAAAAAAGTTAATATTAGTGTTTCATGTAACAAAAATATCATAAAGAATTATTTTATTTAAAAAATATATATTTCTAAAACTCCCAGGGTGTTACATTCTATCCCCAATAAATAAATTATGTTATCACAATTTGAAATTGTTCTTGGTGAACAAGGGTTTAAAATTTTAGATTCCTTTTAGGGAAATTCCATAATGATAATAGTATTAATTAAAATTTCTCTTAAAAAAAAATAAATGGATGTGTGAGGGACCTCTAGTATATGATATAATATGTTTCGAAATAGGATAAATTAGGTGGGGATTTTATATTTGGACATGTAAGAAAACCATAATGGGAAAATAATTATGGAGTGTGAGAGAGATAATTGATCAGAAGACAGTGACTAATCATGAAAACATGAAAAACCAAAAAAATCTCTAATCAAAGATGTGTGAAATAGGTAATTGATATCATAATAAATTATGGAAGCATGAGAATATTTATTTCATGATCTATTTTCTAATTTTGGGAAATTTTCACGTGAAGACATACTTACTTTATTTCATTCAATTTCATTATTAAAATCTCATTTGTTGGTTGTGATTTGATTAATTTCAACATCATATATTAAATTATGAAAAGAAGATTATTATTTTTATTATTTAAGATCTGATGGATATTAATATTTTTAAAATAATTATAGTTAATTCATTCTTTCATTGGTTATAATATAAAATGTTATCATAGGTTATCCGATAAGTATAAATCATCATATGTTGAAAGAATACATTAATCTCTAAAACCACATCAAAGGTTAATCATAAACCATTACATAAATGGTTATCCTTGGGAACCTTCCAAAATTCCTAATTAAAAAAATGGTCTCCAATTTTCCAAAAAACAAATAAAAATTAATCCCTCAAATAATATAAAGTTTCTCTTAACTATCTCATACAAAAGTTGTTAAAATATAAGCCATATATTTTCTTAAAATATTGTAATGACTAGAATTACCATAAAACCATAATTAAAACATACATACTTACTCATTTCGTTTATAAAACCATAGTTTTGTTAATATATTCAATAAATATATTAGTTTTGTAACCTCCAATAATGATAACTTAAACAAACTTTTCCTAAAATCATTTATCATATACATGGTCATCAATACTATCCAATTTAATTTATTCATATCTATTATTTCTTTATCCAGATATTTTAAATTGAAGATCAAAATAGTGTTAAGGGTTATCTTTCCATAATAATAAATTTTCCAATTAATATGATCATTACAGTTAATCACTTTTCTATACCGTTCAACATATTCTTTCCAATCCTTAATGAAAACCCAATACTGAATAGTTCTTATTTATTTAACAATTCTTCAATGAATATATATATAAACACTTTGATCATTCTAGCTTATTATTAAACACTTAATTATGATCCATCAACTTTTTCATTAATACTTCTTTCCTTAAATATAAATTTTTTTGTATCTTCATCATAAAGAAACCATAACGTATGCCACCTTGATGCTATTATTCACGATCTTTCCCACCAAGGTAATCAATTTTTATAATCCCCATACATTTCATGATGATAATATTAAAAAAATTATAATGCCTATGTGAATCCAATATTTTAATCCGTTTCATTAATTGAACTTTTCATTTTTCATAAACAATCAACTACACTATTCTAATTTTCTCTATACATAAATCATCTTCTCATTCATTCGAGTACTTACCTGAAGTTATTATTCCAAAATTATCAAAATATATAAAACATAATATTCCTTCCACATGTTATCCACTTTTAGAACACTCAAATATATCTATCCATATATTCTTCAGTGAGTTCTATAGTTGGGTGAGGATCATGTTATTAATCATATATCATAATAACTAATTATACATAGTCAAAATATTTATTATGATAGTCATTGTACCATTGGGATGGTCATGAGTACATTTTTTATCACCTTAAATGTTAACCTAGTTTATTTTGGTACTCTCCATTGAATAAAACCAAAAATAATAGTGGAAGCAACAATAATCATAATGGGGAACCACATAATAATGAAAAAACTCTTATCGAATGTCAAATTCATGACATATTATTTGTAATCTCTGACTCCTTCAGCATAAAATAGTTCATTGGTGATTATTATTCAAATACGTTATGATATTTCATAAAGATATTTTGAATTTCTAAAGAAAATATCTTAAGAGATTAAAGTTAGTTATATAAAAAGGAATGTTTTCGTGACCCATGTGACAATCGAGTCCAACTCAACGTATCCTTTTTGGATTTATTAGGTCTGTGCACCATCATGTTAGAGCTACATCCAATTTTAGTATACATATTGGGATGAGATTTCATGGAAACCAATCAATCTATCAATTAACATAATTTAAGGACATTTTCAAATATTTTGTATCACCCTTATACTTATCCTTAGATGTATCCATAATCATGTCCATAGAAATATATATAGGTAACTCTCAAAGGTTTTCTCATACTTGTTTTTAAAGGATATCTAAACCGTTCCTCTAATACCATAATTAATGTCCAAAAGTTCTCATACATATAAATTAAATTATTTTAGATTAATATACATTACATTACACAAAGCAATGCCTCGTGATCATAATGGTATAGCACCTTTAGAAAAATAGACACATAACAACCGGCCCATAAGTGAGTTACATCATGTCCATAAACATCTCAAATAAATATCGTCCCCTTTGTACCATTCACAAACATAAACTACATAAAATCTTTCATCATAACACGGGAAAAAGAATCTTAAGAATTGATGATTACAAATTATAAATATTGTTAAACAAACGATATATCAATATATTCTAGTCATAATGGTATGAGACCATGAAAATGACTTTTGAAAATCATACCCTACATATCATATATCACAAAATTTAATCATGGAATAAATAGTGGCAGTTCACTAGATGTCATTAACAATTGAATCAAATAACATGAACTGTGATAACATAACATTTACATAATACAATGATTTTTGGAATGCACATAATCATAGAAAATCATTCCATTCAATTAAATGATCACTTACAAGGATATCATAGTGTAACGGGATCACTACCAAATCCATCGTAGTAGTCAATATTGAATCACAAGACTAATATAGTGAAAAATATCCCTTTCCAAACTGGGTATACTCTCTATTGTAATCATATTTATCTCATGAGATATCAATCAGTAAACGATAAATTTTAGGGTGATATTGGTGCCACTAATCACAAAATGAAAATCAAACATATTTGTTCCACATGATCTTAAAACATTCATCATATAAGAACTCATGAAATGAAATGGATTTTATAAACATTTCACCATAGAATAACCTATGGAAAAGAAACATGTTTCATAATCATTTCAAAATTTTCACATATAATAAACCATATAAATATTATTGGATTTCATAAGCTTTTAATCATGGTAGAACATATAAGAAAAGAAGAAGGTTTCATAAAACTAATTTCACCACACACATAAAAAATCCATCTAAATAAGAATAATGATATCCTTGGAATGTATAAATTTTAAATCATAGTTATCATTAAACGATTTCATCTAAAATAGAAATTTTTTTTCAAATATCAAACTGAATATTTCATGAAAAAAATATACTTTCATTGATAATCAATTATTTAAAAACCATAATTCTAAATATTTTTTTGAAATCCTTTTCTTTGAAAATAAACATTGAAACATAAAATTAAAGCTATAAAACACGGATTTGTTATGACAAAAGGAAATTCTATACATATACTAAATGTTAAAATAATGACTCTTTTAATATATTTAGTAAGCTATATACATGCCTATATTGGATAATGACATGAATATTCATTTGGAAAAAATTCAAAATTCAAAAATTTGTAAAATATTCATTAATAAATCATTTGGATAATGATGAAAATATTTTTAAAAACAATTTTAGGATGCATAGTTTTGATAAAAATGGGTTTTTTACTAAAGGGATAAATAAAGGTAATTTATATTAAATGAAATCCGTTAAAATTATGAGTACATAAATAAATGAACAAAGAGGAAAAATATTTATTTTCTTGAAATAATTAAGAATATGAAAATTCCATATGTTCTTGAGAAATATATCATAATATTTTAGCATTGAGATCATAATATTAATTTGACCTCATAAATAATTATACTTTAACATAAATCCCTAAAAACTTTGTTACCTTTTGAATCATAAGAACCATAAAATAATAACATAAAATGAAACATTAAATTCCAGGAAAAAAATAATATTCATGATATAATTTGTAAAATAGTTTCTCTATAAACCTTATAAAGGAAAATACATCCATAACATAATGTATTTCTCAATGAAATAAAATTAAGACAAAAATATCTTACCACTTTAGTACTCTTTTGAATTGTATGTACCATTAAATAATAAAATAAACATAAACATTAAATATCATTTAAATTAAAATATTAATTATATGGAATGTCAATGGGGATGTACATAAAAAACATAAATGAAATTTTACAATCTTTTTATTATGAGATTTTGTTTATATGTAAGTATCTACATGGCCCTCTTTATCATCCACATCTGTGTTTCTTAAACATTTATTTCGATACATTTTTACTATTTATTAGACTATGGGTTAAATTCATTTATACCCTTATTTTAGTATTTATAAAATGTTTTGAGAGGAATCTTTCTGCCATTTTCCAAACAAGGTACTTTATAACCTTTTTGACATATTAAGGTAATAATGTTTTTTAACTTATACAGATGGTGAGGCTATTTTCTACCATGCGTCCCTTACAAGATTATAAGAATATTTTAAAAATTAATGGTTTCTATTATAATTATGTAACTTTTAAATTATTTCATTATAGAAAGAGATATTTATCTCAAATAGTTTTTATTTCATATTTTTAATGTGCTTTGATGGATTTTACCCTAGTTTGAAGTTGATTTATTATTATATAATCTTCCATATTGTATTAAAGGTTTTGTAATATGTTTGACTCTATATGTGTTATTTTTATACCATTCATGGTTTTTGGTTAATGTATTAACACTTTTTTGGGACCACTTTGTGTATAAGGTTGTATTTGTTATCAATAGTTGTCAATGAAGATCAAAATGAAGGAGATCAAGAAGTAATCCAACGAAATGGAGGAATGGAAAGTCAGATGATTGTTGTAATAATCATATGTTCAGAGAACATGTGTCAAAGGTGACACATTGTTTACAACTGTGAAGAATGGTGAGATATAATCCATCTGATGATGATCATGAAATAATGAGGATTTGATGAAGACCATGAAATTCTTCATGATTTCACGAGAACCATGCAAGATACTACTTGAAGAATAGAATCCTATGATTTTCATGAATTAGAGAATCATGATTGAATAAGAAGACAATGTTCAAGGGATTGGAATCCTGTGATGGCCATGCACTTAAAATTGTATCAAAATATTATGATGTTAAAGATAATATATTAAAGGATATATATCACGATATTGGAGGTTGTGATGAAAGAAGAAGAGTTCCTGAAGATGGAAATTTTAGGTTATTGTGCTTGTTGACAACGCAAACAATGACACACAAATTTGTTGACAAAGGGGATTTCATGGTGGCTTGTCGAGTTCAAGGGATGTGGTTAATGATTCAAGTTTGATTCATGAACGTCAAGAAAGGAATGAATGATCTGGAGGCGATACAAAAAGGTTAGATACAAGGTGTTGCCGTTTTCCAGTGCTTGCCAAATTTTTGGGCCTGAAAATTGAAAAATGAAGAAAACTGGTGTTTCGCAAAGGGAATTGCATGTCGTTGACTTGAAGAAGAGGAATCTTGCACACCACATATTTTTCAAGATCATAACTTCATAATATGGAAAAGGAAAGAGGGTCTCACAAGTATTGGTTTGGTCGTGCAAGTGAGTAGCGCTATAGAGGCTTGGGCGGTTGGGGTTGCGTGCCAGAACTTGCTTGCTAAGGGGAGACTTTCATGCCATCGTGAAGGTTGTCCAAATGCCTATAAATACAATTCAACTGCTCCTCATTCTACATGAGCACAACACTTGGAGAAAATCAGATCTCCCCCCATGCAGGTGTAGTGGCCGCGCAAGTGGTGGTGGGTCGCACAAGTAGAGGTTGCGCAACTGTTGTTTACTACGCATCCAAGATTGTTTGGGAGAGAAAAATGATAGTCATTCAAGTTTGAAGTTGGTGAATAAGGTGTCGCGTAGGTGCTGTTGTGACACTTGTGTGCCAGAATTTGAATAAGTGCGATAGTTCACAATTATGCGCCAAAATCAGATTTGGTGTAAAAGGATTTGAGTCGCACAAGTTTGAAGTTGAATAAGTGGGTGTCGTTCAAGTTGTTGAGGTGAAATTGTGCGCCGGTTTGAAATTGTGCGCAATGACTTGCACACCATCTTGAAACATGCAGGTCGGGCTTGGAGAAGCGCGCCATGTGTGGTTGAAGTACACCGGTCTTTTTTGGAGCTACAAAGAGCTTGAATATTTCCCGATACCTTCGGTGCAATGTGAAATTAAAGGGGAAATCTAAATGATACATGCATGATCTCATGCATACATGGAGAACTGATTTTGAAGATTCCAAGTAAGCTGAGAATCATTTATTGATCAATCACATATGTGGTTGTGATTCAGCCAAAAAAAGGAATGTGTAACTTGTGAATTTAGTAGTTCACTAAAGAAGAAGGATTGAACTGAAAAGAGAATCAAATCTAAACCATGATGCAATCAAAGTCTCATGCTAAACATGAGACAAATAACTTCATGTCTATCTTCTAAAGAGTCCTTCACGTATATAAACTGAGTGGGACTTCACCGAAGGTAGTGATCTAGGGAGAGTCAACAGGAGTGACCTGAGGGACACAGTGAGCTATCCCTAAACCTTTGTAAAGGCAGTGAATCATGGATAGAGTGATTGTGCCCAAACCTTTTTAATACACAGCTAGTGAATTCTAGTGGAATTAGGTATGACTGATAACTTGTTAGCATATCCTCCTTGAAAGTATCCCTCAGCGGTGACCCAAGTAAAAATTTATGTGTCATCTCTTTTCGTGTGAATGTTTCATTGCTGATCGTATCCATCATATAGGTTTAACAAGTTCCTACCAATTTGGTAACATGATCCTTGTTTTTAAAAGAAAATGTTGTCACCCTAATTAACCCCTCCCCTTGTTGGGCGGAGAAAGAAAGGAATGATGGCAAGAGGGGGGGTGAATTGTCTTTTAAAAAAAGATTCACAAATTAAAGTCAAACTGAAAGTGCAGCGGAAATAAAAGAGGCAAGACACGCAATTGATAACAGAGTTCGGCCTAAAACCCGGCCTACGTCTCCGCTCCCAACTCAACCGTTGAGAGATTTACTACCGCTTTCTTTTCAATGGTTGTAGCAAGAAACCCACTAGCCTTTTTACAGGTGAAGGCTAGCTCACCTATTACAGCTTGCTTTTAGTGGTTATGCAAGAACCCACTTGCTTTTAATGGTTGAGCAAGAACCCACTAGCCTTCTTACAGGTGAAGGCTAGCTCACCTTTGATTCAAGCCTTTTAAAAGGGAAGGCTTGACTAACCTCTTCACACCTTGAAGGTGGTGTGAGAACCCAAAGAAAGGGAGATGAGATAAAGAGGTGGTTTGTAGGCACAAACCCAATTTGAATCTCAAAATGATAAAGCAAGAAAAAACTGTATTTGGAGAATCCTTGGGCGCCAATGGATGATTGGAGTTGAATATGTGCACTCCCAAGCATCTTTGGTGATGCTCCTTGGATGTGGAATTGAGTTGGAGCGATTGGGGTTCCTTGGAAGAATCTGCCGGAGGTTAGCCAAATGATGTAAAATGTGTTTTTTGGCTTCCGTATGGCTTGGTTAAGTTTCCGGGGCTTCCTAGTCCTTTATTTATAGAGGGGGAACCCTCAAATGGCCGTTGGAGGCCATTAGAGCCGTTGAAGAGGCTTTCGGAGCCGTTGGAGGCCAAGTGGACAGGCTGGTCAAAATCCCAACGGCTAGTTTGACTGGCTCCACCGGCTTACTGGTACAGAGCCACCGGTTGGCCGGTGTGTGGAAAATGGAGAGGCCTTCGGGCTCAGGCTCCACCGGCTGGCCGGTGAGGTGGCCACTGGTTGGCCGGTGCTGAGGCAGTAGCAACCACTGTGCTGGCTGGGTGCCACCGGCTGGCCGGTGCTGAGGCCACCGGTTGGCCGGTGCTCTAGACAGTGGAGAGACTTTCTGTCAGAGGTCCATCGGCTGGCCGGTGTCATGCCACCGGTTGGCCGGTGGACTGAAAACAGTCCAAGTTAACTCCTTTGCCACTTCTTGCTCCTGAAATCATGCCTAACAACACAAACACTTGAAAACAAGATTAGATAAATGAGAGGGTGATTGTGATCATGAAAATTAAACCACGAGGGGTACGAGAGGTACAACAATCTCCCCCTATTTTGATGATCACAATCACCAAAACAAACAATGTAGAAAATGAAATGAAAAGCATGCTTTGAAAGATTTCTCCCCCAATCAACCAAGAATTTCTCCCCATTTGTGATTATCAAAATAGCACGGGGCATAAAACTTGATTGAGGGAAACAAGTTTGAAAAACAAGATGGAGATTTTAAACCAATGAAATTTTTGAAATTTTGAATTGAATGTTTTGAATCAAAAATTGAATAACAGTTTGAATTGAAAGTTTTGAAAAGAAAATTGAATAACAAAAATTTGAAACCAAGTGTTGAAATTGAAAGTTTGAATCGAAAATTTTGAAATTGAAATTAAAAGGGTTTAAACGATCCTAACTCCCCCTAAATAAAAACAACAAATCATCGGGGAGAGGTTTTTGAAACCGAGACAAATTTTGGCCCGGAGAGACTCGCTAAGAGGGATTTTTCAATCCATACTTGTCTAGTGGCGGGTCTTCTCCTATAAAATTCATCATTTAAAAAAAAAGTTTTGGTCCTACCATACCGGGCATTTTTAGAATTGCACTCATAAATTAAGTGCCCGGGTTTTTTACAATAATTGCAAAATTTGTTTTGATATCTCCCCCTTACAAAAATAGTAGGTGCATGGGAAGAGGAAGCATGCTTGGAATAGCCAAGCCCTTGGGTGGTTCTAGTTACACGTTGGGAACCAAGCAAATTGTTCAAATTTTGTTCCCCTTGGGTGAACATGGCTAGAGTCTCCCTTAGATCTTTGATGGTTGATTCCATGGAATCAACATCGGGAAGATTTTGGATTTTGAGGGACATCTCTTCCTTCCCTTTGAGAAGTTGTTCTTTTTCGGAAGAGAGTTTTTTGAAATTCTTTTTTAATGCAACAAATTTAGAAGAAAGTTCGTGAAAACCTTCCTCCAATTGATCTCTCGCATGTTAGAGATCCTCATAGGACAAATGATTTAAAGAATTTGAAGAACAAGAGGATGAGGAGTCGGAAGATGTTAACTCATGGAATGCCATTAGGCATTTGTTACCATTGTCGCTCGAGGAGGAGGAGGAGGATGTGGAGCTATCACTCCAAGTGTCCTTGAAAGCCTTCTTCTTCTCCTTTTGCTTGGCTTTTTTCTTGTTGAGTGGGCAATCGGGCTTGTAATGGCCTTTCTCGCCACACCCGTAACATTTTACCTTGGGCTCGGATTTTTCATTGGGTTGAGCCTTGCGGGATTTCTTCTTCTTGTGCTTCTTCATGAATTTGTGCATCTTGCGGGCAAGATTCTCCATTTCGGAATTTCCGCTTGATGAGGAAGAAGAGGAGGAGGAGGAGCTTTCTTCTTGTTGAACTTTGAAGGCAATGTTCTTTGGAACATTGATTGGTTTGCCTTCCTTTTCATCTTGCCTCCTCATGGTGATCTCATATGTCATGAGGGATCCGATGAGCTCTTCTACCGGCATGTTATTGATGTCTTTGGCTTCTTGGATTGCTGTGACCTTCGGAGCCCATGAGCTTGGTAGGATCCATAGGATCTTCTTGACCGTGGTTTCTACAGAAATATCATCACCAAGGGACTTTCTCCCATTGCAAACATCAGTAAAGCGAGTAAACATTTCAGTTATATTTTCAGAAGGATGCATGGAAAAAGACTCAAAATCTTGATGGTACATGTCCAATCGAGTGTCCTTGACTTTGTTGGTCCCCTCATGGGTAACCTCCAAAACATTCCAGATTTCATGTGAGGAGGTGCATGTGGAAACTCGATTGAACTCATTACGATCAAGGCCGCAATGAAGAGTGTTCATGGCTTTTCCATCAAGCTCAAAAAATTTTATATCAGCTTGGGTCCATTTGGATTCATCGGGGGAAGAGAGAGTGTAACCTTGCATGACAATTTTATAAATGGGATAGCCAATGCTTCTAAGAAAAGTGGTCATGCGGGTTTTCCAATAGTTATAGTCGGTTCCATCAAAAAATGGAGCACGACCCAAAGAATAGCCTTCGGGGGAGAAAGAAGTTGAAGCCATCACAAAATGATCTTGAATTTGAAACCGGTTAAGGTATTACTCAAATTTTTCCTCTGATACCAATTGTTGGGAAGAGAATGAAAGGAATGATGGCAAGAGGGGGGTGAATTGCCTTTTAAAAAAAGATTCACAAATTAAAGTCAAAGTGAAAGTGCAGCGGAAATAAAAGAGGCAAGACACGCAATTGATAACGGAGTTCGGCCTAAAACCCGGCCTACGTCTCCGCTCCCAACTCAACCGTTGAGAGATTTACTACCGCTTTCTTTTCAATGGTTGTAGCAAGAAACCCACTAGCCTTTTTATAGGTGAAGGCTAGCTCACCTATTACAGCTTGCTTTTAGTGGTTATGCAAGAACCCACTTGCTTTTAATGGTTGAGCAAGAACCCACTAGCCTTTCTACAGGTGAAGGCTAGCTCACCTTTGATTCAAGCCTTTTAAAAGGGAAGGCTTGACTAACCTCTTCACACCTTGATGGTGGTGTGAGAACCCAAAGAAAGGGAGATGAGATAAAGAGGTGGTTTGTAGGCACAAACCCAATTTGAAGCTCAAAATGATAAAGCAAGAAAAAACCGTATTTGGAGAATCCTTGGGCGCCAATGGATGATTGGAGTTGAAGACGTGCACTCCCAAGCTTCTTTGGTGATGCTCCTTGGATGTGGAATTGAGTTGGAGCGATTGGGGTTCCTTGGAAGAATCCGCCAGAGGTTAGCCAAATGATGTAAAATGTGTCTGTTGGCTTCCGTATGGCTTGGTTAAGTTTTCGGGGCTTCCTAGTCCTTTATTTATAGAGGGGGAACCCTCAAATGGCCGTTGGAGGCCTTTGGAGCCGTTGGAGAGGCTTTCGGAGCCGTTGGAGGCCAAGTGGACAGGCTGGTCAAAAGCCCAATGGCTAGTTTGACTGGCTCCACCGGCTGATCGGTACAGAGCCACCGGTTGGCCGGTGTGTGGAAAATGGAGAGGCCTTCGGGCTCAGGCTCCACCGGCTGGCCGGTGAGGTGGCCACCGGTTGGCCGGTGCTGAGGCAGTAGCAACCACTGTGCTGGCTGGGTGCCACCGGCTGGCCGTTGCTGAGGCCACCGGTTGGCCGGTGTGGAGGCAGCGGCTGGACTCTCGGTCTAGGCTCTACCGGCTGGCCAGTGCTGAGGCCACCGGTTGGACGGTGCTCTGGACAGTGGAGAGCCTTTCTGTCAGAGGTCCATCGGCTGGCCGGTGTCATGCCACCGGTTGGCCGGTGGACTGAAAACAGTCCAAGTTAACTCCTTTACCACTTCTTGCTCCTGAAATCATGCCTAACAACACAAACACTTGAAAACAAGATTAGATAAATGAGAGAGTGATTGTGATCATGAAAATTAAACCACGAGGGGTACGAGAGGTACAACACCCCTCTCAGGGTGTCCTAGGGTACAACAAGTGGTATTAGAGGGAAAGGTTCACATATGTTGGTTACTCTAAAGTAATTCTATTTAGAAGAGGATTTTATTTTCTTTACTAAGGTCAATAATGAAGTGATGTCTTGATAATGATTCAGTCATTTATGAGTATAAGCCTACATCTAGAAAGACCACAACAAATAAGAAAAAGAAAGAGAAGAAGCAGTTGAAGAAGTCCCTCATGTCCAAAGAAGATACAGTGTGTTGTTCTCCATTCCCTTCCAATAATGAAGTTATATTAGTCTTGGAAACTATCAAGCATGTGGCTCATGATTCTACCATAGTAATGGAAGACACTTCTATCCCAAGTGATCAGGAGAAATTGATAATCTATATGCGTGACATTCCTGAAGAAATAGTTGCTCCTGTTGTTAGAATATTTCAATGCATGCAGGTTGAGATCAACTGATTGGAAAGGGAAGATGATAATGTGGAAAAGGGCTTGGAAGTAAATTTTTTGGAATGATTAAAGATCACTAAATAGATTAAATTATTTGAATAAAAAGAGAGAGTCAATAAGACTCTAAATGAAAATATCCATGCACTTAAAGCTGGGCTGAAAAAGTGAACTGATGTCGAGAGTTATTATTTGGAAGAAACTTACAAGAGATTCAAGGAACATGACTCTTTGTTACAAAATAAAATTAATATGCATGAAGATGAGGTTGAAATTTTAAAGAATACTTGTGTAGAGAAGATGATCATGAGTGAAGATCAGAAGATCATCCTCAATATTGATGGTCAAAAATTGGAACCCCAATTGAAAAATCTTGAGAAGACACATATTGAGAATCCACAAAAGAATGGAATAGGTGACGCTTGTATTCAATTTTCATTGGAGTATTCTAAAGCAAAACTACCTCCAACATTTGACAAGAAGATTATGAAATCTATTCATTATCCATATCAAGAATCAGTTATTTCTAGTACTCAATACTCATTGGAGGATTCTACTGTCAAAATACCACCAACATGTGATAAGAATATGATGACTTCACTCATTGATCTATCACAAGTATATATCAATGTGAAGGTACTGTCTATACAAACATGTACTATTGTTTCTAAATGCGTTCCTTCAAAAAGTGAAGGTTGGAAGAAAAATTCTATGAAAGTATGGATGAGGAAAGATGAGGATAATAAAACTAACATTATTGCTAGGATGGATGTTAAGGAAAAGGAGGAAGATGGTTCCTCAAATAGAGCACAAAAAATTAAAAAGAAGGCCCAATAACCTATTATGGAATACATAAAGAAGAAAAGATTTGTGGATCAATGTTGGTGCTACAATAGATTTGGGAACTTCTTACATGATTCTTGGTACAATCACTTAAATGAAAAAGAACAAAGAAAGCGTGTATGAAAGGGAAGAATTCTAGAGAAGAAGAAGCAACTTCTCCAGGTCTAGAAGCATCTGTTTACATAAAACAGATTTGGAATTCTTGATGAATTCTGTGATGTATGCAACGGATGTGGTCACAAGGTTGGTACATGCCCATCTCAACATGCTTTCACTGTTGATAAGAAAATAAGACCTCTGATTCCATCTATGTATGAATCAAGTACCTTGGGAATAAATAATAATAATACTGTGAACACACAATTACCCAAGAAGATCTCAAGTAGGGATGTTGAGAAGACCTAAGATTTTAGATCCATGAAATGGAAGGGTCATTCATCTAAAAGAAAAAATAAGTGGGATGAAACTTAGATGATCCCATGTGGAAGATCCAGACCAACTGCAATAGTTCCAAATGACATAATGGTCTTCTGACCAGAGGATTTGAAAATAATGAGGAAACTTGAATATGAAATGGCCAAGGATGGGGAGAAAGGAAAAGAAAAAATTTCACTTGGTGAAGACAAAGTGCAGGAGTGATTGCAAACCAAGAGATACACACGTTTCAAAGAAGTTCTATGTGTGAGACGTATGAGATCTGGTCACACTGGAAAAGGTTTTATAAACTTAATAGCAGAGAAATAAGTAGTCCTTAAGAGGAGTATGAATGTATCATATGTGATGGCGATTAAGAAGAACAATTATCTACACAAATAAGAAGATAATGTGAAGAGATCCATGCCACATCAGCAAATATCAGAACTGATGTTCAAATGTGCAGGCGTGAAGACTGGAGTAAACAGAGGAACTTGGTTGAGAAAATAACATCAACCATTCAGTTCTTATTGATGAATCAAGGGGGAACCACCTTATTCCCTTAATCATTTGTGTATTTTATTTTTGCTAATAATGTAGGGAATTTAAGGTGAAGCATGCTCTCAGGGGGAGAACTGGAGAATTAGTGAATGATGTCAACTCTTGATAGCTAATCTAAAGTAGTATCCATCCTTGGAGGATTCTTCAAATTATATTCAAAGATTAAGATGATGAAGGATCACTCTTAATAAAGATGATGAGGAGTGTTTCCCTTGAGGGGGAGAAAAATGAAGATGCTTCCAAAATCATTGTTTCAATTAGAATCAACACCAGCTGAACAATGATAATTCTACAAAGTGGTAGAAATTGAATTGATCGGTGACATAAGAAGAATGGAAGTGACCCAAGGCCACATATCCTTCAATTGCACTTGAATGTTTATGATTTGTTTGCTGATGTGAGAGGAGGAGTTTTAGGTTGATTATTACCTATCACATTTGATTTCTTTAACCCGAAATGAAAGTGGAAAACCCTTGAAGACAAAGTTCATTTGTTCTCATCTCGTGTGGTATCATGATATGAGAATAATGGATAACCTTGTTGTCTTAATCAAATCCTATTTTAATCTACATCGATCATTGAAAAAGTAGACTTAGAGTGAAATTATTAATGACAAATTGCTTATGTATTGATGGATTCCCTCCCTACCATGAGTTTTTTATTTATTTTCAATAAGGGGGAGAGAAAGTGAAATGAAAGTTTAAAAAGAAAAGTTTATTGAAGAGAATATTCTCATTTTGACATTGACGAATTCATTTCAGAAGATATGTAAGGTATTGAGAAAAAAATAAAAAAGGGTCAGACTTTTGGGACCACATTGTGTATATGGTTGTATTTGTTGTCAATAGTTGTCAATGAAGATCAAAATTAAGAAGATCAAGATGTACTCCAATGAAATGGAGGAATGGAAAGTCAGATGATTGTTGTATTGATCATATGTTCATAGAACATGTGTCTAAGGTGACACATTGTTTACAACCATGAAGAATGGTGAGATATAACCCATCTGAAGATTATTAAGGAAGAATGGGGATTTGATTAAGACCATGAAATTCTTCATGATTTCACGAGAACCATGCAAGAGACATCTTGAAGAATATAATCATATGATTTTCATGAAGTAGAGAATGACAGTTGAAGAAGAAGACAATGTGCACGGGATTGGAATACTAAGATGACCATGCAATTCACATTGTATCAAAACATGATGATTCTAAAGATGATATATAAAAGGATATATATCGCGATATTGATGTTTTTGATGAATGAAGAAGAGTTGCTGAAGAAGGCAATTTTAGGTGATTGCGCTTGTTGACAAAAAAAACAATGACACACAAATTTTTTGACAAATATATTTCATGGTGGAGTGTCGAGTTCAAGGGATTTGGTTAATGATTTATGTTTGATTCAAGTATTTCAACAAAGGAATGAATGATTTGGAGGCGGTACCAAAAGAGCAGATACATGGTGTCGCCGTTTTCTAGTGCTTGTCGAATTTTCGGGCCTGAAAATTGATAAATGAATAAAAGTGGTTTTTGGCAAAGGGACATGGGCGTCGTTGACATTAAGGAGAAGTAACTTGCGTGCCATATGTTTTTCAAGATAAGCACATCAAAATATGGAAATGGAAAGATGGTTTCATAAGTATTGGTTTGGTCGTGCAAGTGAGTAGCACGACAGAGGCTTGGGTAGTTGGAGTTGTGTGCTAGAACATGCGCGCCGAGGGGATACTTGCACGCCGTCGTGCAGGGTGTCCAAATTTCGATAAATACAGGTCCACTAATCCTCATTCTACACGATCTCAACACATAGAGAAAATTGATGCTCCCGCCGTGCAGGTGTGGTGGTCGCGTAAGTGGTGCCGGGTCGCGGATGTAGAGGTTGTGCGATAGTTGTTCGATGCGCATCCAAGGTCATTTGGGAGAAAAAGGAGGAGAGTCACACAAGTTTGGAGCTGGTGAAGAATGTGTCGCACTGGTGATGTGGTGACACTTGAGCGCCAGAATTTTAAGAAGCGCGACAGTTCACAATTGCGCGCCAAAATCAGATTGGGTGTAAAAGGAGTAGAGTCGTGCAAGTATGAAGTCCAAGAAATGAGTGTTGCGCAATTGGTAGAGGTGAACATGCGTTCCAATTTGGACTTGCACACTGTGACTTGCATTCCATCTTGAAACTTGCACACCGGTCTTGGAGAAGCGCGCCAGGTGTGGTTGACGTACACTGGTATTTTTTGAGCTGCACAAGATTCGGAATATTTCACGATACCATTGGTGCAATGTGAGATTAAAGAGGAAATCTAAATGATACATGCATGATCTCATGTATACATGGAGAACTGATTTTTACAATTCCAAGAAAGATGAGCTTCATTTATTGAGCAATCACATAAGTGGTTGTGATTCAGGAAAACAAAGACAAGAGGAACTTGTGCATTCAGTCATTGTACTAAAGAAGAAGGACTGAACTGAAAAGAGCATCAACTCAGAACCCTGATGCATGAAAAATATCATGCTGAATAAATGTAAAGGATCTTCATGTCTATATTTTTAAGAGACCTTCATGTCTATAAACTGAGTGGCACTTCACTAAAGGAAATGAGCATGTGGTAGTCAACGGGAGTGACCCAAGGGACACAATGAGCTATCCCTGAACCTTTGTAAAGGAAGTGAGCCTAAGACATAGTGATTTTACCTGAACCTTTGTAATACACAGCTAGTAAAGTTTAGTGGAATTAGGTACGACCGACAAATTGTCAGCGTATGCTCCTTGAACGTAGCCCTTAGCGGTGAACCAAGTAAAAATTGTTGTGTCATCTCTTGGTGTGTGAATGTTTCATTACTGGTCATATCTATCATACAGGTTTAACAAGTTCATACCAACGTGGGAACAAGATCCTTGTTTTTTAAAGAAAAAGTTATCATCCTAATTCACCCCTCCCCTCTCAGGGTGTCCCGGGGTCCTAAAAGTGGTATCAGAGGGAAAGGTTTATGTATATTGGATACTCTATAGTAATTCTATTTAGAAGATTATTTGAGCTTCTTTCCTAAAGTCAATAGTGATGTGCAGTCTTGATAATGATTCAGTCATTTCTATGTAGAATCCTACATCCAGCAAGACCACAACAAATAGGAAAATAAAGAGAAGAAGCAGTTGAAGAAGTCCCTCATGTCCAAAGAAGATACAATGTCTTGTTCTCTATACCCTTCCAATAATGATGTGATATCAGGCTTGGAAGGTATCGAGCAGGTGGCTCATGATTCTACAATAGGAATGGAAGAGACTTCTATCGCAAGTGATCAGAAGAAATTGATATGCTATCTGCATGAAATTCATGAAGAAATAGTTTCTCATATTGTTAGAATATTTCAATGCATGCAGTTTGAGATCAAACGATTGGAAAGGGAAGCTGATAATGTGTAAATGGTCTTGGAAGTAAAATTTCTGGAATACATAAATCTCACCAAACAGATTAAAGTCTTTTAAGAAAAAGTGTGAGTTAATAATACTCTAAATGAAAAGATCCATGCACTAGATTATGGGCTGAAAAAGAGAACTGATGTCGAGAGTTTTTATTTGGAAGAAACTTCCAAGAGATTCAAGGAACTGGACTATTTGTTACAAAACAAACTTAAGATGCATCAATATGAAGTTGAAATATTGAAGATGACTTGTGAAGAGAAGATGATCATGATTGAAGAGCAGAAGATCATCCTCAATATTGAAGGTCAAAAATTGGAAGCCGAATTGAAAAATCTTGAGAAGACACATATTGAGACTTCACTAAAGAATGGAATAGGTGACGCTTGTATTCAATGTTCATTGGAGGATTCTAAAGCTGAACTACCTCCAACATGTGACAAGAAGATTTTGACTTCTCTTGATTGTATATCTTAAGAATCTTTTGCTGCTAGTAATTAACGCGCACTAGAGGATTCTACTGTCAAAAGACCTCCAACATGTGATAAGAAGATCATGACTTCACTCATTGATCAATCACAAGTAGCTATCAGAGTGAAGGTACTTTCCATAAAAACCTGTACGGTTGTTTCTAAATACGTTCCTTCAAAAAGTGCAGGTTGGAAGAAAAATTATAAGCAAGTATGGATGAGGAATAATGAGGATAACAAGCCTTCTACTGTTGCTAGGATGTATTGGAAGGAAAAGGAGGAAGATTGTTCCTCAAATAGAGCACAAAAAATTAAGAAGAAGTCCCAACAACTTCTTATGGAATACATAAATAAGAAATGATTTGTGGGTCAATGTTGTTGATGTAATAGATTTGGGTATTGCATACTAGATTGTTGGTATAATCCCTTAAATGAAAAAGCACAAAGTAAGCCTATATCAATGGGAAGAAATCCTGAGAAGAAGAAGAAACTTCTGAAAGTCTAAAAGCATCTGTTTACTACAAATAGATTTGGAATTCTTGATAACATCTGTGATGTATGGAAAGGTAGTGGTCACAAGTTAGGTACATGCCCATCTCAACGTGCTTTCACTATTGATAAGAAAAGAAGGCCTTCGATGCCGTCTAAGTATGAAGCAACTACCTTGGGAAGAAATCATAAGAATAGTGTGAACACACATTTCCCCAAGAAGATCTCAAGTAGGAAAGTTGAGAAGACCCAAGATTTTAGATCCATGAAATTGAAGGGTCATTCATCCAAAAGAAAAACTAAGTGGGATGAAACTCAGATGAACCCATGTGGAAGATCCAAACCAGCTGCAACAGTTACAAATGACATATTGGTCATCTGGCTAGAAGATTTGAAAAGAATGAGTAAACTTGAAGATGATAAGCCCAAGGCTGGTGATAAAGGAAAAGAAAAATTTTCACATGATGAATACAGAGTGCAAGAGAGATTCCCAACCTAGAGAAACACACGTGTCAAAGAAGTTCTGTGTGATAGATTTATGAGATCTGGTCGCACTTCAAAAGGTTGTCTAACGTTAATAGTAGAGCAAGAAGCAGTCCTTAAGAGGAGTAAGAATGTATCATATATGATGGCTATTAAGCAGAACAATTCTCCACACAAATAAGAAGAGAATGTGAATAGAGCCATGCCACATCAAAAAATATCATAAAATATGTTCAAATGTGTAGGCATGAAGACTGGAGTAAACAGAGGAACTTGGTTGAGAAAATAACCTGAACCATGTAGTTAATATTGATGAAGCAAGGAGGAACCCCCTTATCCCCTAAATCATTTGTGTATTTTATTTGTTCTCATAATGGATATAATTGAAGGTGAAGCATGCTCTCCGGGGGAGAACCTGAGAAGTAGTGAATGTTGTCAACTCTTGATAGCTAATCTAAATAAGTCTCCATCCTTGGAGGATTCTTCAATTGATATTCCATGATTAAGGTGATGAAGGATCACTCTTGATAAATAGGATGAGGAGTGTTTCCCTTGAGGGGGAGAAAAATGAAGATGCTTCTAAAATCATTGTTTCAATCAGTATCAACTCCAGCTGAACAAAGATAATTCTACAAAGGGGGAGTAACTGAATTGATCAGTGACATAAGAAGAATGGAAGTGAACCAAGGGAACTTATCCTTCAATTTCACTTGATTTTTTTTATCTATTTGCTGATGTGAGTGCAGAAGTTCTAGGTTGATTATTCTCTATCACATTTGATTTCTTTAACCCGAAATGAAAGTGGAAAACGCTTGAAGACAAAGTACATTTGTTCTCATCTCATGTGGTATCATGATCTGTGAATAATGGAAATCTTGGTTGTCTAAATCAAATCCTCTTGTCTTCTACATAGAGCATTTCTCATGTAGACTTAGAGTGAAATTATTGATGAAACATTTCTTATGTATATATTGATACCATCCCAACCATGAGCTTTTTATTTATTGTCAACATGGGGGAGAAAAAGTGAAATGAATGTTTGAAAAGAAAAGTTGATTGAAGAGAAGATTCTTATTTTGACATTGACGAATTCATTTAAGAAGATATATAAGGTATTGACAAAAAAATACAAATGGGGAGATTGTTGAGACAACATTGTTTATAAGGTTGTATTTGTTGTCAATAGTTGTTAATGAATATCAAAATGGAGGAGATCAAGAAGTACTCCAATGAAATGGAGGAATGGAAAGTATGCTGATTGGTGTACTGATCAAATGTTCAGATAACATGTTTCAAAGGTGACACATTGTTTACAATAGTGAGGAATGGTGACATATAATCCATATGACGATGATTAAATATGAATGGGGATTTGATGAAGACCATGCAATTCTTCATGATTTCAAAAAAAAACCAGGCAAGAGACTTCTTGAAGAATAGAATCCTATGATTTGCATAAAGTAGAGAATGACGGTTGAAGAAGAAGACAGTGTGAAAGGGATTGGAATCCTGATATGACCATGTTATTCACATTGTATCAAAATATGGTGATGGTAAAGCTGATATATCAAGGAATATATATCACGATATTGGATTTTGTGATGAAAGAAGAAGATTTGCTGAAGAAGGAAATTTGAGGTGATTGTGCTTGTGGACAAAGCAAACAATGACACACCAATTTGTTGAGAAAGGGTATTTCAAGGTGGTATGATGAGTTAATGGGATGTGGTTAACAATTCATGTTTGATTCAAGAATTTCAACAAAGGAATGAAAGATCTGAAGGCAGTACAAAAAGATAAGATACAAGGTGTCGCTGGTTTCTAGTGCTTGTCAAATTTTTGGGCTTAAAAACTGATAAATGAAGAAAAGTCGTTTTTGGAAAAGGGACTTGCACGCCATTGACTTGAAAGAGAGGAAACTTGCACGCCATATGTTTTTCAAGATCAGAACTTCAAAATATAGAAATGGAAAGAGGGTCGCGCAAGTATTGGTTTGGTCATGCAAGTGAGTTGCGCGACAGAGGGTTGGGTGGTTGGATTTGTGAGCCAGAACATGCATGTCAAGGGGAGACTTGCGCGCCATCGCGCAGGGTGTCCAAATGCCTATAAATATAGGTCGAGCCATTTCCAATCTACACGAGCTCAACACTTAGAGAAAATCAAAGCTCTCACCGCACAGGTGTAGTGGTCGTGCAAGTGGTGGTGGGTCGTGCAGGTAGAGGTTGTGCGACAGATGTTTGCTGCATGTCCAAGATCATATGGGAGAGAAATGAGGAGAGTCATGAAAGTTTGGAGCTGGTGAATAAGGTTTCGCAAAGGTGTTGTGGTGAAACTTGCACACTAGAATTTGAATAATTGCGACAATTCAAAATTGCACACAAAAATCAGATTGGGTGTAAAAAGAGTTCAGTCGCGCAAGTTTGAAGTTTAAGAAGTGAGTATTGCGCAAGTGGTGAGGTGAACATGCACGCCGGTTTGGACATGAACACCAGGCTTGGAGAAGCGCGCCAGGTGTGGTAGAAGTACACTGGTATTTTTGGTGCTTCACAATATCCAGAAGATTGCCTGATACATTCAATGCAATGTGAGATTAAAGAGGATATCTAAATGATACATGCATGATATCATGCATACATGGAGAACTGATTATGACAATTCGAAGTTAGGTGAGATTCATTTATTGAGCAATCACATAAGTGGTTGTGATTCAGGCAAACAAAGACTAGAAGAACTTGTGCATTCAGTCATTGCACTAAAGAAGAAGGATTGAACTGAAAAGATAATCAACTATGAACCCTGATGCAAGAAAAGTCCCATGTTTAATAGGAGACAAAGAACTTAATGTCTATCTGTTGAAAGGACCTTCATGTCTATAAACTGAGTGGGACTTCACCGAGGCATTTAGCTAGGGGGAGTCAACGGAAGTGAAATGAGGGATGCAATGAGCTATCCCTAAACCTTTGTAAAGGCAGTGAGCTTGGGACATAGTGGCTGTGAACAAACCATTGTAATACAGAACTAGTGAAGTTTAGTGGAATTAGGTACGTCCGAAAACTTGTCGGCGTTTGCTCCTTGGACATAGCCCTTAGCGGTGAACAAAGTAAAAATTGTTGAGTCATCTCTTTCCATGTGAATTTTTCATTTTTGATCATATCCATCATACTGGTTTAACATGTTCCTAAAAATGTGGGAACAAGATCCTTGTTTTTAAAAGAAAAAGTTGTCACCCTGATTCACCCCTCCCCCTCAGGGTGTCCCGGGGTCCTACAATTTTTTATGGTAGTTTTAATTCGAATGTTTATTTTATGGTTCAACCTTTTCATATGAGGAACTCGTTGGACTTAGTAAGTGATGGATGGAGCCTGCTATAGCTACTTGATGCATCAGTAGGTCACAAGAGACAAACTAGTGTCTTAGCACTAGGCCTTGAAAAAAAAATCATTCTCGGCATGAGGCCTTGAATATGTGGTTATGATGTCTATCATTATGCATTCCATAATTATAAAATTATCTATTGATATTACATGTGATTATTCGACTAGTAAAATATCCATATGAACAAATAAATGACATTATTTTATTTATATTTGCCTTATTATGCTGATGTTTATTGTTAAAAGTCTTATGTTTGGACTTATACATTACCTTAAATGTTTAGGCTTATTTATGATACATTCCTCTATATTTTTATCCTTTCTGAGCATCTAAGATCTCCTCTTTTTATGTTTTATTTTTCCATTGATGCGAAGAAGTATATTATGATTGACCTGCAAGAATAGGATAAGGGATATGAATGTTCTCAAAGGGGAAACTAATTTTTTTTTCATTTAATGATGTAATGTACAACGTATTTATGTATTTATCACTTAAAAGGATTCTAAACTCCTCAGTCTTTGGAGACGTGATCTCTTTTGATCATGCTAATGTTATGAAAAAATGCATTGACTCTAGGTAACTAGGTTTAGGCGTGACAGTTGGTATCAGAGAAAGTTTAGTAAAAACTAGGAAGCTAGATGATGAAGCTAGAATTTTCACATATTATATACTTTATTTAAATGTTCTATATCCCACCAATGTGTTATTTTATGGGCAATTGTCACATTTTTATGTTTTAGTGGTATTTTGAGCTCAAGTGCAAAAATTGCTTAATTTTGGTGATTAACTGTTTTATTTAACTTCATTATTTCAGAAATATAATATTCTTCACAGACCCAAATTGTTAAATTACTTCTTTTTATGTTTAATTACATCATTTTCCTAATTTAATCCTTCTGGAGGCCCATCTCAATCAATCATTTGGAGGCCCAAAATCAGCTCATAATCCGGACCTCGAAAACTGTGTGCAGAATTATAATATTTTAAAGATGAGATTTTATCACGAAGATGACCGATCCAATGGATCGGATATTCAACAAAGAGATGTAGGAGGAATCAAGGAACATCTTTTATTAAGTAGTCCACGTCTGAATAGGCTGGTTTCAAGGACTTAATGGCATTGGAAGTCGGAGTTGTGGAAGACGAAGAGTCACTTTGGAAGATTAAATATGCCGCACTAAAACTTCAATACCTCATTCATACGTGGACAAATGGGGATGAACTTTTGTGTAGGAACGCGGAAGAAGATGTGGAACAACATTCAAGAAGGGGATATGTTCCAAAAAAGGCCATTTACTTTTCCTAAAAGTCGTGAACTTCGGGAGGACAGAATTGAGAGATATTTCTTCACCCATTTTCCCTATAAATGTGTGTCTCCTCTCCCTTTTACAATGATATCCATTTTCAAGGGGGCAAGGTTGAGTTTGGTTTCTGTAATTGTTCTTTAATTTTATAATTTATTTTAGTGTAGCTTTTTTCTTCTTCTTTTCATTTCTTATTTTCTTTAATTTCTTTTATTTTTTGTGTTTCTCCCACCTTGATTCTTTCTAACTCCATGTTTGTGGAGAGCTAACCCTCACTGTTGTTTGAGGGGGGAAGTGGTGGAATTTGAGATTATTTTACGTTATTGATTTATCATGTTTTGTTCTAAGAATTCAGTGGTTGTTAAATGATTGTGGTGAGTGGTCTCCCCTCATTCTCTACCATTGTCTTCTTCCTTCTCGTTTATTATTTTTCCTTCCCATCAATATCCAATTCATTCAAACGGTGGAGTTTGGATTGGACATTGATGTGGAGGAGATTACTCCTGCATGCATAGGTCTCAGTGTAGGGTAATACATCTCAAATGAGAAGATGTGGAGTGACAGTTCTTGATCTCCACATTGAACAATTCATTGATATATAGTTTGAATGAAAATGATAATTCCACCATGAAACCCCAAGAACAATAGTTTTATTTTACTAACTTCTTTGTGTCATTTCTTCCTTTTCTTTGAGTTTTATATTTTCATATATTTATATATTTATATTATATTTATATATTGTGTATTTCAATTCTCCTCCCCATTTATACTAGTATCATGTTTTATATTAGTTAGTTTATTATAGTGACAATGGGAAAATAGTGTGTGGAAGTGGCCTCCTTGTGATCGACCCTAGGGTGTGCCACTATGGTACATTATTAGGTAAATACAAATTTAATTGAATTCTGGTTCACGAAAAACCACCCTCATCACTAGATTTAGAAAAACTCTAAATAGAGAATATTACCATATGATATAAAATGAGTATTAGTGTAGAATAACTTCCTAAAATTTTGGTAATGTAGATATTTTGTGTACTTTCCATGAAATACAGCCTTTTCTTGATATGAGAAGTTATAGGCACCTCTAGAACAGATGTAATTAAGAGTAAAAACTCTTACAAGGAGTTTCGGGATTTACCCAGGGTATCCTGGTTCACAACAATGAGTATTGCTGCACTCTTGGATATGACACTCCAAAGGGATATTCTTAGGATAATTCACATTTTCATTACAAACCATTATGATAAATTTATGAGTAAATAATTCCTCAAAGAAACCATTTTTTATGATTATGGATTATATACATAAACTATTCAATTTAGGTTAGGTATTTTACTAGTTTGAAATTATGAATTGTGATTCATAGACTAATTTAGTGTATGCCATTGTTTAGAAATGGTGCTGAGTGGATGGAATGAAAATGGTATCAACGAAGGTAATCCATGTATGGAATTACCTCTTACTCAAGATAATTATAGGGAGCTAGTGATGAAACCATTGTTGAACAACTTATAACCATACTGGGATAACTGACATAGGTTGTGAATAATAATCTTAACTGTATGGAGCACCTTGATCCACAACGCGAAGGATAAATGTTAGACTACTTCCTGAGGATACAACCAACAACATTAAATGGGACTACAAATCCATTTGTAGCTGATAAATGGATAAGTTCGTTAGAGAAAATATTTCATTCTTTGGGGTGTAGGGAAAGTGAAAAAGTTGTAATGGTATTTTATTTCCTCTTGTGAGATGCAGATCAATGGTGGTTATTAATTCAAAACACAAAGGAGGATGAATAAGTATCAAATATGGAATGGAGAGAGTTTAATGAGCTTTTCGTAGAAAAATACGTTCCTAATGATCATCAAGCTGATATAGAAAGATAATTACTGAGCATGATACAAAAGGAAAATGAAAATTTCACAATGTATGAGGCAACCTTAAAAGGTTATAAAGTCACACAACATATTATATAAATAACCCAAGGAGTAATATTGATCAATTATTTTATGGGTTAAAACCATTTCCCCGTCGAGTATTAGTCTCACAATAATTCTCATCATACCAAGATATTGTCTCATGTGATATCTAGATAGAAAAGGAATTATTTAAGTCTTATGTAGTTTATGAGAATCAAGAGAATAAGAGATGTTCTAAACACTCTAGAAATGAAAGTAAGGGGAATAAGGGAAAAGTTGAATTTCCATCCTATAGAAAATGTGGGAATAAACACCACGGTACATTCATGAAGGGAATGTGAGTCTGTTACAGTGTTTTGAAAAAGTCCACCATTCTTGTGATTATAGGGGAAAGAAAAAGGCTATCAATTTTGAATGCTACAATTGTAGAGAAAAGGGGTATTATTCAATGAATGTCCTAAGTGCCTAGGAAACATACCTCAGAAAATTCCAAGGGAGCAGGGCTAGGCTTATGAGATCACTACTACTTGGGTTGAAGCTCTAAATGACATGGTGGAAGGTAATTTAACGGTTTCCTCAAATTTAGCCAATGATTTAATTGATTCTAGATCATCGCATTGTTTCATATCATCCCAGTTTTCTATGAAAATTAGATACTTCCAATTTGATTTACCAAGGGAGTTGTTAGTCCAAAATCCTATGCAAAGTATCATTGCAATGATGTTTTGTGATTCAGTTCCCATTAAAGCATATAAATGTGCTTTATCTTCAGATCTCATCGTTATACCCACCATTGAATTTGATATAATTCTAGGAATTGATTGGCTATCAGAAAATGATGCGAAAAAATATTGTAAGAAGAGTGAGGTTACAATTTTTGATGATGATAAGGAATACCTTATATTTAGAGAAGAAACATCACCATCTGATTCTTGTCTAGATCCACCCCTAGTTGCTCTACAAAATCAATTATTGGGGATGACGAGAGTGAAATGTATATGGGTGAGGAAAGGAATGTCCAAATAGAGGACATACCTATTGTGAAAGAATATATTGATGTCTTTCCATAATATTAACTTGTACATCCTCCAGAACGAGAAGTTCAATTTTCCACTTATTTAATTCTTGGTTCAAGGCCTATATCAAAGACCCCATATAGAATTTCCATTGTGTAATTAGTGGAACTAAAGAAACAACTAGAGTAATTGAGTGATAAAGTATTTATTCACGCTACTGTTTCTCTTTGGGGAGCCCCTAATCTTTTTTTTATGAAGAAATATTGATCTATGTGGTTGTGAATTGACTGTCAGGAGATCAATGCTATTGTAATAATGAACAAGTATCACATTGATTATTTATTCGATCAACTTCATGGACCATGATATTTTTCAGAAAATTTCCTTCAAACTGGATATCATCAGTTGTGTGTGATGAAGAAAGACATTCCAAAGACATTATTTCATACGAGGAATGGGCATTATGAGTTTACAGTAATGCCTTTTGGGCAGACTAATACATACTCTATCTTCATGGATCTAATGAATAGATTTTTCAAATAATTTCATTATGACATTGTAGTGGTATTTATTGATGATATATTGATTTACTCCAAAATCTATGAAGATCCTGAAAATCACTTGAGAACTATTCTACAGACTCCTAGAAGAAATGATTTATCTGGGAAGTTTAGAAAGTGTGCATTCTAGAATCAAGAGATTTCTTTACATGGACAAATTGTCTCTAAGAATGAAATATCTATTGATCCTTCTATAAAAATAGTAATACAAGAACGGGAAGCACCGATGAGTATAAATGATGTAAACTATTTTATTGGTTTGACAGGCTATTATCATCATTTATTCTCGAATTTTTCTTGATTGGCTATCCCATTAAACAAGCTCCCACGTAAAGGGGAAAATTTATTTTGAAAAAACAGATTGAAGAATGTTGTGAAGAAATGAAGAGAAGATTAGTCAATGCCCTTTTCTTAACTCTACCATCAGGGAATGATGGGTTGGATATTTATGGTGATGCTTGAAGGAAAGGACCAGGTTGTGTCCTTGTGCAGAATGATAGAGTTATTGCCTACACGTCATGGCAGCTAGAAATTAATGAACAAATTTATCCCACTCTCGATCTCAAGTAAGCTACTAGAATCTCTGCATTAATGATTTGGAGACACTATCCCTATGATAAAAAAATGTGAGATATATACTGATCACAAGAGTTTGATGTATATTTTCTCATATATAGAACTAAACATGAGGAAAAGACGATGGATTTAACTACTAAAATATTATGATTTCACTACATACTACCACCCGGGGAAGGAAAAAAAGGTGGCAGATGCTTTGAGAATAAAGGATCATGGATTTTTGAACAAGATGAGAGTTAAAAGGGATCCTTTGTTCATGGATCTAGTAAATATGGATATGGGAATAATCATCGATGGTGAAACATCAATACTTTTTCAAATGGTTGCAAAAACATCTTTACTATAAAGGATAAAAAGTTCTCAGACAGATGATGAGGAGTTTCAAAAGAAAATTAAAGCTATGAATGACGGCACATTGATTGAATTCTTATGTGAAGCTGAAATTTTGAAATTTGGGATGAGAATTTGTCTTCCAGACATACATTATAAAAAAAAGGAATTGTTGGATGATTCTCATAGCTCCAATTTCTCTATACACCCTAGTAGCAATAAGATGTATGGAAATTTGAAGGAACATTTTTTTGGGAAAACATGAAGATAGAGATTTCTGATTATGTGTCAATATGTATGGGTTATCAACAACTCAAGTATTGGAGACAACATCCTAGAGGAGTCATGAAACCTCTTCCTATACATGAGTTGAAATGGGATGATATTATGCTGCACTTTTTCACGGGGCTACAAAAGTCTCTTAGATGGGATGATGCAATATGGGTCATTATTGATCATTTTTCCATGTCATCGCATTTTGATTCTATAAGATCAGATTTAGAACATGAATGTTTAGAAAGACTATATATTATAAATTTTGTAAGACTTCCTGGATTACCCCTGTATATTTTTTTCTGATTGTGATCCTTGTTTTGCATCATGATTTTGGAAAAGTATTTAGAAGGCCCTAGATACTGAACTTCGTTTGAGCACTGCCTACCACTCTCAAATTTACGGACAATCAGAATAGACTATTGAAACCTTAGAAGAGTGGTTTAGATCCTTCTCACTTGACTTTCACGGTATGTGGGACCAGTATTTACCTCTGGTAGAATTTTTTTATAACTATAGCCTTCATTCAAGTATTCATATGGCACCATATGAAGCGTTATATAGAAAGATATATTTCACACCATTTGGTTGGGATAATGTTGGTGAAAAAAACATGTAGGCCAAAAACAAGTTGAGGAAACAATGGAAAATGTGATGATTATACAAACCAACATTAATGCAGCTCAAAGTAGAAAAAAGAGCTATACTGATAATTGATTAAAGGATTTGGAATTTTAAGTTAGAGATCATGTTTTCTAGAATGTATCTCCGTGGAAGGGTTTTATACGATTTAGAAAGAAGTTTAAATTAAGTCTAAGGAACATTAGACCATTTGAAATTAAATAACGAATTGGAGTTGTATCATACCTTTTAGAAATTCCTCCAAGTATCTCCAAAGACCATGATGTGTTCCACATATCAATTTTGAGAAAATACATTCCTGACCCAGTGCCTTTACTCACCTATAAAGAAATAGAACTTGAACCCAATTTGTCTTATTTTGAAGAGCCTATCAAGATTATTGATACCAGAGAACATGTTTTGAGAAACCAGACGAATCGTCTATTAAAAGATCTATGGATAAACCATAAGATTGAAGAAGCAACATGGGAACTCGAGGAACTTATGACGAAGAACCGCCCGAATATTTTTATGCAATAGCATTATAGAAATTCCAAGGATGAAGTTATTTTAATGAGATAATAATGTAACACCCTAATATTCCACGATATGTTTCACTTTGAATAATGCAAAAGCTTTCATTGTATAAAACATCGAGTTTTAACACTCCATGACCAATCAAACTAGTCATTATGAATTGCAATACCAACTTTTTGAAAGTATAAAAATTTTATTTTTCAAAATGGACTTCATTTTTGGATTCAGAATATCAAAATTAGCTTAGAGTGAATTTTTGGTATTTTTCTAAAAACATTCAATTTTTGATTAATAGTGAAAAACAATGCGTTATTGTTTGAAACCTACTTTAAATTTAAATAATTATTTTTTTATTGAAATTTATTTCATGTAAAAATAGATATATAATACCTATATAAGTTCAATGTAATTCATTTGGGTCATTTTATTATAAAATTAGCTGTATTAAATTTTATTGTCCATTTTAACATAATTTTCCAACCTTCTAGGCACATTTGCACATTTGCATAAAACGTAATTTTACCACATCTGTGAATTGAATTTCAAAACGACTCAAGATAGTGTTTTCATAAGTAACTAAATTATGGTTCACTAAGATGAAAATAATTTTTGTTGAATAGTATCCTTTAAATTTTATTTACCACGGTTAAAAGTAAATTGAGTAATTAAATGAAAAAATGATATTAAAATTACCCCAACACATGTCCTAATTCTATTGTATAAGTGTATTTCGACCAAAATAAACCTTAGGAATTAAATATGATAATATTTGATCCACTTGTATTATAATATGACATTTATTATTATTTTATTTAAAGAATAGTTAAAAGTGTTAAATTCAAGTTTTCATAACTAAAACTTTTTTATTAGGGTTATACATAAGATAAATTCAACTATAAATATTTATTATAAATATAAAAAGTTTTCCTAGATAATGGTATTTTATTTATAATTTTTAGACATTATATAATTAAATTTAGTTATGACACAATGATGATGCAGTAATTACCGTATTAATGAATGGTTTAAATAATTGATATTATAAATATCCAAATAAATATAAATTGAGACTTTTGATGAATTCCACTAAATTTATAGGTTAATATGACATTTAATAGTTGATTAAATAAATATTTTTCTAAGTGATATATTTTTTATGAATTTCACAAAAATAAAATACCAGATACTATCAAAATTGATAGAAATGAGTTTTTAAAATAAATACTATATTATTAATTGATTTAATATTCCTAAAAATCTATTTCTAGGCAAAAAGACGTAAGTAAGGTTATATTTGTCAATAATGAACCCCTTTGGGTTCTCATTGTTTTTTATAGTATGTTTATAAACCTTTTATTATAATAATACAAGAATACATTGTAAAAGTTAAACTATTTAACTAAGAGTGAAATATAAAAGATTCGGTCCAAATGGAGACCTAAACCTATATAAAACCAATTGGATTAGAGTTTTGGGACCCATATCCACCTTAGACACTAAATAAATCTTTTTTTATCCATTATAAATGGAATATTATTTAATAAAAAATTAATATTTCATGTTTTTCCTAAAGTGACCCTCACCTCTCTTATAAAAGGGTACTTCCTAGTATCTCAAAATCACACATAAAAATCCATTTGGCTCGGCCAAACCTACTCAAATATCCTCCCAACTAAAATAAATTCAACCTAAATTCCTTAATTTGATTAAAAATCCAATTTAAGTATCCCTTTTGATCAAATCAAAAGGAAGTAGCTGAAGAAGAGGTAATAATTTCATCACGTCTTTCAATGTTATTTTCTTCTTCCACTTCCTCTTTCTATGTTGTTTCCATACCAAAATAATAACTCCAAAAAATTCTACAAAATGTGTTGTTATTATAAATATGGTACAACCATATTCATTATTCTATCTATCCTATTATTGACAAAGTCACCATACGTGCGTACATATGGCTTACTGTGCCCACATCATGGTGTTGTTTGTTATTAAAAACATCATTATTTGGATGGGTATAATAATGAGTATAATTGATGTAAATAATAAATATAAAACTTTAAGGATTCAATATATATGATATACCATCCAATTAAATATTCTCTCATCATCAATATAATGGTATTGTCGCTCATCTGTACGTACGGATTACCGTATCCATGAACACGATGATATTCATTTCCCATCATAAATTAAAGACTAGATTTTATATTATTAATAAAAATAATTTTCAAGAACCTAAAATAATTACGTATTGAAATAAAATACATCATATCCACAACAAAACATATCTTACGTAACAAAGAATAAAAAACAAAACGAATCAGTTAACACCCAACACAATGATACAAATGAAATATTATTAACAAAACTATATTATAAGATCATATATAATATCATATTTATGTATATGGAATTTTATAATTTAATAATTATGATTTATCTATTATAAAGGATGTTAACATACCCCAAACCAAGGAAATGTATAATGTAAGGGTTAATTTTAAAATTACTTTATTATCCGAGGTTGTTTATACGTAAGTATCTACTAGGACCACTTTATCATCCACATCTGTATGTCTTAATAATTTATTTCAAAACATTTTCTATTATTCCTTAGAATATGGGTTAAATTCATTTATACTCTTTGTAATTTTTATAATTTTTTTGAAAACATTCTTGTCGTCGTTTTCCAAACAAGATACTTTATGACCTTTTCAATTAATTATGTAAAGAATGTTTTTTTTAACTTCTACGGCTGGTGCGACTATTTTCTGCCATTATAACACATTCAATGACTCCCTTAAAAGCTTATAAGAATATTTTAAAAATAATTGTTTTCTTTTATAATTATGTGACTTTTAAATGATTACAAAATAGAAAGGGATATTTCTCTCAAATAGTTTTGACTTCATCTATGTCATCATCAATTGATGGATTTTACACTTGTTTGGAGTTGATTTATTATGATACAATCTTCCATATTGTATTGTAGGTTTTATGATATGTTTGATTGTGAATGTGTTATTTTTATTCCATTCATGGTTTATGGTTAATGTATTAACATTTCCTTTGCTAGTTTTAAAACAAATGTTTATATTATGTTTCAACCTTTTCATATGAGGAATGAATTGGACTTATTAAGTGATGGGCGGAGCCCGCTATAGCTCCTCTATGAATTAGTAGATATCATGATAAAAACTTGTGTCTTGGAACAAGGCCCTAAAAAATCTTATTTTAGTCTTTTCACAAATCCATGACTATATGGTCAGGATATCTGGCATTATGGATGCCTTCATTTTGAAATTAGATATTGATATTATAAGTGACTATTTTACTAGTAGAATATCCATGGGAATAAGTAAATGAAATTATTTGATTAGTATTTTCCTTATGTTGATGATGTTTATTTTTAAAAGGCTTGTGTTTTAGTCTAATACATTTCCTTAAATGTTTATTCTTATTTATGATAGTTTACACTATATTGTTGTCCCGACTGATCATCTGAGCTCACCCCTTTCAATGTTTAACTTTTTAAAGGTTGGAAAGATTTATATCAAGAGTAACTCAGCAACAGTCTAAGGGATATGAGTGTGTTCAAAGGGGACACAGTGTTATAGTTTTACCATTTCATGATGTAATGTAAAACTAATATTTGTATCTAGTACATCCAAGTCTACTAAACTAATCGGTATTTTGTGACAGTCAATTTTGTGATCATGAAAATTATATATAATAATGCACCATCTCTAGGAAACTAGGGTCATGGTGTTACACTGTCATTACTTCTTCGTCCACCTTCTCATGAGGCGCATGTGTCTATAAACCTACCTCCTTGAAATAAGGATTTTTATTCTTTACAAAAATCTTCATCTTGTATAATAGTACAATATCTATCATCTCCACTGGCCCAATATATGTGTGGGACATTGATGCTTCAAAGACTCCAAGACAGTGGGCGAATATGGAGATAAAAGAGCCACCCATGAGTGTGCATTGATTCCTCTAAGATAGGTCTCTGATGTATGAAATGAACTAGGTGGCCATATTTATGGGTGAACCACCCATGGAAGCTTCTAAAATCATCACATATATCTGACCAACAATATAATGGGTCTCTGCTTGCGTGAACCAACCATGCACCATGGCTCGATGTAAGATACATAAAGTTGGTCCTCTAAGTAGAGTAGACTACATGAGTCAAGGATCATGATGTGACTGGGGGTCATGGGCTATTAACGGCCATAACTGCATAGATATATCTTGAGGCGAATAGTGCTGAAGCATCAGATAAATTTCAAAATTGATAAACTCCTTAGTTTATATGCCAACCCCAACCCCAAACTTAGTAAGATACAGATCGTGTGGGAGGCCACTAAGGTGGAAATAGAGAAGTTGACGCCCATTTAAAATGTTTCCAAATACTCGAAAAATAACTACTAGAATATCTCCTCGTGAACATTGATAATGGTACCAATGTGGAGAGTATCGAGGAGGTCGGTGACGACATCAGCGATGATCAGCTGGGAGAGTGTTTTCATGTCAATGTTCTTGTTTACACACATGGGATTCTCCTATAACTAGATGTTATTAACTATGTGCATTGGGTAGGAAAAAATAAGATGGGTGTAGGTGTAGGTCATCATCACTAGATGTGGTGGTGGTATCGGACTGCACATGAGGAGCTTGTACTATGTGTGCTGGGGTGGGTGCATATGGTTCGTCTATGGCGGTCTGTGGATGCTTGTAGGCAGACTATTTTTCAAATGGGTAAGATGAATAGGTAGAACTTGAGAAGGAGGGTTATGTTTGTGGGTTCTTGGTTCGTTCCACAAAATAAGGAAGGTGGCATGGTGAGAGAGAGATTAGAGGGGGTGTGTTTCTTAGGTAGAGGGGCAGGGTGACGCGATGGTAATAGAGGGTCAAGGAAGAGAAGTGTGGAAAGGGTTTGAAATAGGATGAAGGTACGAGATATGTGTATGGGGTAAATGGTAAGGGAGGTCGGGGAAGATGAGGGGTTGGGGGGTTTTTGCGGGATGCGGGTCGTGACTAATCGGGTCACGACGTTTAGTTTTGTAAAAACCCTCCCACAACTGTACATGACATGTACAGAAGAATCACATTGTGAATATGGAGAAAAATGGATTTTGGAGTGAAAATGAGTCACGACATGTACTAGAGGTACCGAAAGTGTACTAATGAGTGCTTGGACCAATTTTTTGATCCTTCCACATCTCACATTTGTTATTCATAAAATTGCTGGATGACTATCCTAATATAACTTATCTAAAAACATGCCTAACTTGGGTTGTTTCCCAGTAAGTGCTTCCATTAACAATGAGAGATTGACAAAATTAATTCATAGTTGAACTTGAGGTAGAGGACAAAACCTTCATGGAATGGTTCTTGAAATAGTTCTTGAAATATCTTTAGTCTCTGAAATTGACCTTGAATGATGGTTCTCCATCTCATTGAATTTAAATTGTGTCGTAAGGAAAAGCATAGATGACTCTACAAGGAAAAGACCATTTTGACATTAAATTTCTTAGGACCATTTTTAATTTTCAATTAAATAGAAAACATTTGTTCCCTGGACTGAAAGTATGTCATGAAATTTGTTGATAGTGCCACTTTGTTTTCATTTTTCCATATTGATCCCTGTTTTTTAATATGCATCGTTCATGATTTCATCCAATGCAGCAAATTTCAATAATCATTCCTCCCCATCCTTTTATAGATCTATAATCATATTTTAATTTTCCCAGAACAAATGATGTTCCAATTCCACTGGAAGATGACATGGTTTACCATAAACCAGTCTAAATGATGTAGTGACTGTGAGTGTTTTATACGCAGTTTGATACACCCATCCAACATCATCCAATTTGTGAATCTAATTACTTATGCTTATGTTTACAGTCTTTTCTATATTTTTCTTCACCTCCCAATTTGACAATTTGACTTTCCCACATGCTTGTGGGTGATAGGGAGTTCCGGTGTGATAGGGAATTACATATTTTTCATGAATTTTGTGCACTAAATTATTTGAGAAATGAGTTCCAAGATCCTTAATGAGTAACCTAGGAAATCCAAATCGTGCATGCACATTCATTTATAAAAAATTCAGGACTATGTTTGTTTTCTCATGTGTTGTGGCTTTGGCTTCATCCAATTTAGTAAAATTGTATACTACCACTAGAATGTAATTCCTTCTATGTGATGAAGGGAGTGGTCTGATAAAGTCAATTCCCCATACTTTAAAAATTTCAACCTCCAGAATGGAGTTTTGTGGTATTTCATTTATTTTACTAATTTTTTCCATTATATAACATATGTCACATTGATGTCATAAACTCATAGTATCATGGTGCAATAAGGGATGTAAAAATAAACATTGTAGGATTTATACAACTGTTCGGTCTAATTAATGATGACCTTTAGTTTGTGATGTGTGGAATATTTCAATCATATTTCGTATCGCTTCTTATGGGATGTATAGTCATAACAGTTCGTCTGCACATTGCTTAAATAGAAATAGATCATCCCAAAAGTAGTGATTGGAATTGAACAGAAACGTCTTGCATTGCTGGTATTATAGGTCATGGTGGATATACGATGTGGAAAAATTGTTATCCATTTCTAAAACCCAAGGTTGGGTTTTGAAACTAAGGAATGTCTCATCTGGAAAATCTACTTTAATATAAGTCTCACTATCTTCTTTAATTTTTGTCAGGGGTTACCATGAGAGGTGATCAAAAAAGAATTTTTATGTTCCCTTGGTGTCATTGATTACAATATTGAATTCTCACAGTTAAAGAATTCAGCATACCAATCTTGGTTTTTCATATTTATTGCTCATTAGGTATCTAAGGGCAGTATGATCTGAATGGAAAATGACTTTAAAGAGAATGGGGTATAAATAGGTCTTTTCAAAGGCATATATGACAGTTATGAGATTTTTCTCTACAGTCATATAATTGATCTGAGCTTCAATAAATGTGTTGTTGTCCTAATGGATTGGGAGGAAGATTGTGTATATATGTTGTGTGATCACAGCTCCAATAATAAGGTCATTGGCGTCACACATATGGTCAAATTTGTTTTCAGATTTTGGTGAAATGATAATCAGAGACACAACCAGACTATGTTTCAGTGTTTTAAAATCATTTCGAAAATCCATATTAAATTCAAAAGGAATGTCCATTGATAAAAAGTGTTTCAATGGATGTGAAACTTTAGGAAAATATTTTATGAAGCATCTATAGAATCCAGTTTTCCTAATAAACTTATAATCCCTTTTACGGTTGATGGTTCCAGAAGATCCTTGAGGACATTGAACTTAGCGGTATCAACCACAATGCCTTCTTTTTGAGATTTTGTGCCCCATCGCAATTACTCATTGCATCATGAAGTGAAATTTTTTCCAATTCATCACTAAGAATTTATCATCACAGCATTAGAGAGACAGTTTAAGATGCTTTATACATATATAAAATGATATCCCATATACAGAGAAATCGTCCAAGAATATTTAGAGAAATTCTTCAACCATATCATGGATGATTTGTGTCATGCATTTTTATAATATTGATTGTGATTTTCACATAACGAATGAAATGCGTCTATATTAAAAAGTACCAAATGGGTATTTGAAGTTTATTTTGGGATAGTCAATGGGATCTACTGCGATTTGGTTGTATATTGAATAACCATCCAGGATACAATTGAAATCTTTTCCCACTAGCCACTCCATCATTTGATCCATAAAAAGGTAAGTGGAACTGTTCTTTCCTTATTATTGTATTCAAACGGCTATAATACACACAAACCCTCCATCTAATGATGGTGTGTGTTGAAATGAGTTCATGGTCTGGTGTTATTGTGACTATGGGTCCTCCCATTTTGGGAATGACCTAGAGGGGGACCACCCATTCACTATATAAGATTGGAAATATCTTCCCATCATCTATAAGCGTCAACTCTTCCTACTTGACAACCTCTTTCATTGGTGGCGTGAGACACCAATGAGGTTGTATTTTTTGGTTTTTAATATTCATGGAGAAATATTTGGTGTGTGTATTATGAAGGATTTATTCCATTAATATCTTCCACTCCCTATTAAATTGATTGCTTATGTATTTTTTAGGACATCAACCATCTTTTATTTCTATGACTGAGATAGTTCAGTGTTGATAATGATGGTTAAATAGAATGACTCCCCTGTGTATGAGTACTTCAACATACACGGTAACATTTTTAAAGTCAACTTGGGTGGTTGAATGATGGATAGGATGAATGGTGGTACAATGTCTTTGGTAAGTGGTTAAATAATGTTGACTTCCTCGATGCTATAATATTCTTCCTTCTCTGATCCTCAATCATTTGTATCTTCTTCAATGTTCATGTACTCCATGTCATGAGTGATAGATATTGAATAACAGTCGACCGAGTCATCTAGATGTTGTAAAACTTTATTCAAATTAAACACCACTTCTTCTTCGCCGACTCTAATGATGAGATTTCCTTGATTAACACCGATCAAGGCCTTACCTATTGCTGGGAATAATCTTCCAAGAATTATTGGGACATCTCCATCCTCTTCCATGTCTAAAAATATAAATTTTATTGGAAAACATAAATTTACGACATTAACTAGATCATATTCAAGAATACCAAATTGGTATTTGACTGATCGATCATCCAACTATAATGATAATCATTTTTTATTGAGCTCTCAGAGTCTATGATTGTGGAAAATAGTCATCAGTATTAGGTTAATGTTGGATCCAAGATCACAGAGTGCCCTTCTAAATTTGCACTCTCCTATTTCACATAGAATTAAAAATCTTCCAGGATCTCTCAAATTTGGTGGGAATTTTTATTTTACAACAATATAGAATTACTTATTTAATTAGAGGGATCATGTATCTTCTATCATTCTCCTGTTTGTTAGAAAATACTTGAGAAATTTTTCATATGAAGGAATTTGTGTGATTTTCTCAGAAAAAGGAATATTGATATGCAATTGCTTGAATGTTTCAATGAATTTTTTTTTACTAAGACACATACATACATTGCATTTCTATTTTTTGAAAAGGGAGAGGTAGATTTTATGGATTTGGGCGACATAAACAGATTCCTTATGTTTCTCTTGGGATTGATCCTTCTTAGTTGGACTTGCTTCTAGTGACGATGTAGGGATGAATTCTGGTACCTTTTTGATGGTTTCATGGGATCTGCATGCAGCCTTGCATTCATTGGTTGTTGGTAGTTCAACAATTTTCCACTCCTTAGCACTACAACCATATAATCATCTAATTGGTATGTTTTATTGTTACTGGGTAATCACCCAAATAAGGTCTTTAAGATTTGAACCATTTGAATCTACACATTCCTCAAACCTGGTCACATATTTTGAATCTCAGTTTCTTATCCAGTAATATGTTGATCAGATTTCTAAAAGAATTATGTTAGGAGATTTTCCAAGTTTTTTTGGAGTGGTGTAAGTTCCTACTGTAGTGTTGGATGAGTGGGAGGAATTTGTTGTTGTTGGGGATTCAGAAAGGATTTTTGTTTATATGTCTATTATTGTGGTCTTGGGATAGGGTTTATTAGTGGATGTCATAGTGGTCCTCGATTACAAAACAATGAATGACCATTACATAGCTAACAATATCCTTGATTGTTCTGAGGTTGTTACTAAGTTGGTGTCTTATGATAAAATGGTTTTTTGTAACTAAAATAGTTGATTCTGTTGATTGTAATAAACGTAATTACAATTTTTTGGTTCCACATATCTGGAATTTCTAACTTCCTACTAGTGTGGTGCACCACAAATCTCGCATGGCTGGGTCAGGGGGTTATGGTAGGTATTTGAAATGATTTTAGCTTTTTAGTTTGTACCTTATCATATAATTCTAAAATAGTGGTCTCTTCAACTTGGTGGATTCCATGTTGTGGAAGTCCTCAATCACTTTTCTATAGACTCACATTGTGGGAAAGTTTATCATGAATAGATCTTCCTCATTTAGGGGTTTCAAACATCAGACCTCTATTAGCAGCATCATCGACAACAGTTCGTGCCACTAGTTGGAGTCCTTGATAAATTGTTTTCATTAGAATCTAAGTGTCAATTCCACGTTGTGAACATTTCCTCATCATTTCATTAAATTGATGCCATGATTCCCATGAAGACTCTCCATATGTTTCTACAATATTTTTAATGTCATTACTATGGATACAGGTTCAGATTGGAGGAAATTATTTATCGAGAAACATTTTCATGAGCTATTTACATGTTGTAATAGATTCAGGAGCTTGAATTTTGAGAAAATATTATTCTTGGTCTCTTAGTGAAAAGAGGATGGCATGAAGTCTTGTATCATCAAATGATAATACTTAGTTGTGAAAGGTGTCGTAGAATTCTTGAAAGATGGAAATATGTTCCTGGGGGTCTTCGCTCTGAACATTGTTGAATTTAATCTTTTTTTGGATCATATAGAGGAGTCTAGGTATAATTTCAAACGTGTTGTTTTGGATTTGTGGGCCAACGACACTTGGTGTAGCCCCATAGATTGATGGTGAAAAAATCCATGATGGTATTATTTAGATTCATTTTTTAATCTATAACATGATGATTCAGTGGGTTGGGTTTTCAATTTTTATGTTTCTCTGTCATTTTTGACCTGCAAAGTAAATGCAGATGCATTTCAATAACAGGATGGAAGGGAAACGTTTCTTTTTCTTCAAGGTTCCTTGATCAGGTAAAGGGACCTTGGTACATGTAGTAAATAAGACACCAAGAAGCGTATGTAATGATGAAATAGGATAAAGAAAAGGTAATCATTATTCCACAAAATCAAGTGATATTTAAAAATGGAATTTCCTCCTTAACAACAACACCAAATATTTGATAGTTTATTGCATTGTGGTGTCATTACTTCATCTAGCATAGATAAAATTTTGAATTTTTATTTTTTACCAAACTTTCATTGAGTACATGGGTGTAGTATAGTTGTAATGAGGGGTCGAATCCATAGGGAGACAACCATTTCCTTAATGACTTCTGAGATCTTTTTCTAAGAAGGAATCCTTTTTCAAAATTCATATCTTGGAATATTTCGTATGATTTTTAATTGGGATGAATTAAATTAAATAAAGGAGGGATTGTGATCAAGAAGAGTATCTGGTTGAAGGGTGTATCGTAAGTCTATCCTTGGAAAGATCCAATTACTTAGTGTAAAGACCCGAAAATTCCAAGGAATTTTTTTTCATAAATACTTTGGAATTTTACGAGTCTATGGCTTCTGATTGCACTTGATTCAATGTCCCAGTGTGCCCAGAATCAATTTCTGATGTTTAGCTCAGGTACGTCGAGTAAACGAACGAGTGAGTTTTTCTATCTTTTGAACCGGTGCTCGTAATTGAATTCTGAGGGCATCGATGAACTCGCAACACCGGTAATTATTTAAGGGGACCTTTACCGTAGTTGCGTTTTTACGGGAGGAGAAGTTAATAATTTTTGTGGATTAAATGAGAAGTGAATAAAATTATGGAACAATTTTATTTTTATATCTAAAGTGGTTATATCCAACATGGGGGAGTTGGGATGGGACCCACAAGCTTCTAACTACCCATGTAAGGATATTTTTGAGGTGGGGCACACACGATCCCCAACCTTTCTCATTCCCATAACTCTCATAAACTCCCCCTTTAAACTTGTAAACTCCTCCTTAATGGGGACTCTTCCTCTCCCTCTCTCACTCTATTAAATCTTTCCAACCTATAACTTAATTAATTAAACAACTTATGATTTAATTAATTAAGTGATTTGGAATTTGAATTTTTAATTTTGAAATGCATGTCTTGTTAAATTAAAATACGGGGTGGACTTATTTTATTTTGGGGTTGGCTTGTTGTGTGGGGATTTTGGAGAGAGCCTTTGTGTGACAGAAGAAGGAAGCTCCTCCTTCGTTAAATAACGTCATCCTATTTGCGAAGAACGACACCTCATCGACGTACAACACTAAATACACAAATAACAACCACACACAATCCTATTCTTCTCTCCGTGACAAAATTGGAGACGCCGCTTCCTCCTCTGGCGCACTCCGACGTCGCTTACGAAACCTTGCCCCATGACGCCATCTTCCGCCACGCCCGGCGAACGACATCGATTATCGAGGTAGGGGTTTATACTTGAAAGTGGATGTTTACATACCCCGTGCTCATTGGAAATCGTTATTAAATATGGCCGATTTCTATCATTTTACGCGGAGGGTGCGGGCTGAACGAACACGGCCCGACAACCCTCCGTTGTTCTCGTTTATTATTTTATAATTGTAAATTGATGGCGGAGGAAGCACGACATCGTCGCGCCATGCTGAGAACGTGGCAAAGGGAACCAGTGCCATTGCACCAGTTGTGCGGGAAGAACCGAGGCCCGCTACTCGGGCCGCTTCAGCGGATGAACCTGCCGGCCCGTCGGCTGGTCGGGTGAAGAGGAGCCGCGACGCTAGGAGGGTGCTGCACTAGAGGACCGGTCGGCTCGTCGACTGGCTGGGCGGAGCTGGACCGCGGTGCTAGGAGGGCACCGCGCTAAAAGACCGGAGGCTCGCCCGTGCAGGCTGCGTGTGCCCAAAGGCCGGCCGGTGTAGCCGGCCGGTTCGGGAGGGTGGAACAATAAGGCGCTGCCGATTCGGGAAGTTGGGGGGTCGCACCCCCGCCTCGAACCGCTCAGCCGGCCCGCACCACTTTAGGCCGGGTCGTGCCCCATGGTCCAGGCTACGCAACTCACCAACCCGGTCCGACCCCTTTGCCGGGTCAGACCCGCCAAAACCGAGTCGACCCGATCCGTCAGCCCATCAGGCCTAACGGACCGGGCCCGTTATTCCTTAAATGTGAATAACATAATGACCACACGTCCGATCGACGCGCCATCTGCGGCACTGGGTCTCTTTCAATGAGACGGTCCTTTTGCGACACTCTAATTGAGTTTCAGATAAATTTGGATAATGGTTGGGTTAGAGATGAGCATATTTCTAACTGGGCCCCTAGGACGGAAAAGCCAATATCCCTCAGACTGGGCGTCCTATTGACGCGTCGTCTGTCGCTTTGAGTTCCTATTGACGAGACGAAACATTGGGATAAATCAACTCTGGACCTTGTGACATTTAATGTATCGAACCCCTTGGCTTGTGGAGTGGACCCTCCCGAAATCGAGTGTGTTGTGTCCCGGAACCCTAGAGCTGGCTGCGACAATGATGAATACTGTACTTGGATCCTACGTGGGTTCGACAGTGATGACGAATGTACTTGGATCCTCCGTGGCTTCGACAGTAATGATGCCTGTACTTGGATCCTACATGGGTTCGGAAATGATGGTTACTGTACATGGATCCTACGTGGGTTCGGCAGTGATGATTTCTGTACTTGGATCCTATGTGGGTTCGGCAGAGGAGATGATTCAGAGGCTACATCTAATCATCTCCACCCCTCTTCGTGAGTTATATATCTGTGTGAGCTGAGTCTTGACTTTCAATCATCATAATCAATGTGATTTACTTTCTTTCTGGTGTGGTCTGGGTTGTGAATTCCTGTGTGGGTTGGGTTGTGCTTTCCTGTGTGGACTGGGTTGTACTTGGGCTCGTGAGTTGGAGCCAAACTAAAATTGATGACTTAGGTATCTATATGGGCATATACCTAAGTAGAGTTGGTTGATACTTCGTGTTTGTATCTTTAATTTGTGGTTTATACTTTTTGGATTCTGGGAGACCTTCGAGGTTCTCGGGGTCCCTACTGAGTATCGTATACTCACCTGTGTACAGGCAATGCCTGCACTACGTTGTCTTGGTTGCAGATGACGGGCAAAACTGATCTTGGTCGAGGCATGTGGTGTTGGATGGTATTTGGAGGTGGACCACCTGGCTGGACATACACAGAGCGGACTGGCATACCCAAGGTAATGACGAGACTATCTGTACCCACCCTTCAGGTGGGATTTTCAGAGGACGACTCGGTGGTTACAGCTTACTTTACAAATATTGTACTTTCTTTCTCAATTGTACTGTACTTTCAGTTGGGTCTGTATACTGGTCCATTTACTTTCCAACACTTACATTTGTACTCAGTTTATTTAGTGCTTACTTCAGTTTTCATACTCTATTGTGTTAGTTTACTTTTATATATGCAATGCATTCCTTTTTATTGGGATTTGCGCCTTTGGTGGTAGTCTCCAGCCCCCGACCCAGGGAAGGCTGGTTTGCGGTAGTCATGGAACATGCCTTGATGATGGGTCGTGACACTTAGTCTGCAAGAAAACATGGGTCAATTGTAGACATTGGTATTAGTATCCTTGTTCTACCTAGGAAGTAGCTATTGCATGGTCCGGAAATAACAACATCCTATTTTCATTAAGATATACTTCTTTAGAGAGAAATTTTCTTAAGCTAGTGGTTGTAGCTCATTCTATTCTAATTAGGATATTTTCATTTGATTAATTGTCATGTAGTTAGGGATTTTCAGACAAATGGTATATACCTTGAATTAATATCCTAATTAGTACTTCCATTAGACTTTTCATGTTTATATTAAATGGTGCATTTAAATTATTCAAATACTTTGCTTAATCCCGACCCATAAAGATTTATCTACTCATGTTGGGGTAGATTGAAATTAAATAAATGAGAGATAGAATATTTAAATTATTTATAAACATTAATGGAATCTAGATCAAGATATAGGTTTCGAAAAAATAATTTAAATAAACATGCATAAAGTGATCCACAATTATAAAAATAAGCTACTTGAGAAAGAGGAATGGAACCCAAATCTATATGTGATGGTGAGAATTGAATGCCTTGAAGAGTGGAAACTACAAGGCTCTTATATTTATAAAAATTAACAAAATATGATGTAATATATAGTTTTAGAGGAAAATGGGGTAAAGAGATTGCAAGGGATCGAGAGAGAGAAGAGAGACTCATCTGGAAGATTTTCAAATGCTCTCCCACGACTCTTCTTATATAAGAAATTTTGGTTGTGATGTGTACCTATGGCACACAAAATTTACCCTTGATCCATGTCATTTTCTTATGATTTTACAGTGTGGAATTTCAGTGTTTTGAATTAAGGAGATTAACCAGGTACATGATGTGTGACCATTATTAATGACGTGTACCCAGAGTCCATTCTGCTTTTAGCGGATTCCTCACAGATTTCTCACCTGAGGCTTTGACTGGTCATCATGTCATGTAAGATTACGTACCTATATGGAGTGCCTTTTTCTTATGGATTGTTCATGACTGAAATCATGACACGGAATCAGGCTATGCACTTCGGGTATATGATGTGTTTGGTGGAATCAAGATGTGCACTGAGTTGGTTTTTCTCTTTTTATTCCATTTCATTCTTGAAAACTTGTGAAGCCTTATTTCTGCAAAATTAGACACATGCCAATTCCATTATCACATAATTTAATGAATTTAATGTAAAAATGACAAAAAATTGAATATATGAATTATTATTATCATATTATATACACTATATAAAATAAATTTGGTGGATAATAAAAAACAAATATCAATGGAATGTAAATTGAGATGAAATCCATTACAAAGATTATACCATTGATGTGGGGATTAATAAATGAATTGATTATGTGACCCAAAAGTAAATACATATAAGAAAATTAGAAAGAAAACTTAATATAATTAAATGTAAATACACAAATAATCTTATCATGGCATAATCAATGAATTAGATGTTTAACCCAATGGATGTATATTGCATTAAGAAATCCATTACATAACACATCATTTTGGTTGAACATCTTTTAACCTCTGGTATATTGGTTTAATACATGTTTTTGACATATACCATAAACATATTTATATTTATAATATAATATATTATCCTTTTAAAACATATTATAAATCATTCGTTAATTATATTTCATTATTTTCATTATTTTCGGGTATTAATTGACTTATTTTCTCATGTGTTTTTCATTATTAAGGATCTTGTCCTTATGCATATTTTATAATAACATAAACTCTTGAATAATAATCATTACATAATTATCATATTTATAATCTAATTTTTCATTTAGAACCATTTATTAAGGTTGGTTATGAAAAATGAAGTATGTTATGATCATGGAGATGGTAGGTTGTACGTAAGCATGAATAATGTTTTCATTATCCAATGATCATGATTAAACGTTGGTAAGTGATATATTATCTTTAAATACCGATAAAAATATCAAATATATCATATTATTTCTATAAATATACTTTTATATATCATCCATGTGTTGTGGTGATGAAAAAATTCACAATTCTTCAGAAAAGTGGTAGTCCACCCATACCCAAACAATGTAAACATTTTTCTATGTAGCAAATAAAATGAAATATTATATTTTTATGATGATAATTATTTCATTAATATGAAAATTATATCATTATATAACATAAATTCATTAATATTATTATTATTACCTTCCTTGCAAAGCATTAGTAAAAGGTTAATCACATCCCTTAGTGAGGAGGTAGTCTGTCGTACTCATGACGGACATTATTGTATCCCATTATGAATGTAAATTTTATATATATATAATTTATATATATTACATAAATAATATATAGGTATAATTATTTTATAAATATTATATAAATAATTTATATACATCTTCATACCCAATAATTAGAGGTGGTAATGGAAAATGAATGGCATCGGTTCTTGATGAGATAGTTCTCCTTACACATGAAAGTTTATTTCATAACCCATTTAATGAAAATAAATATGGTTTTATGGAAGACACAAAGAATATTATATCATCCTGGTAAAATAAAAATTTAATTATATAGGGGAAGAAATAAAAAACTATCATTGAAGAACATTTCCTCTTCATCGGGTAACCTTATTAGGTGTACAAAAAAGCCATCATTTCTCTGTTTTAACACCAATATAAGGATTAATGGAAGTGTGGAAAAAATTTGGATGAGATTTATAATGTATTAAATGAACTTAAAGGGTATGAATATGTTAAGAGGATAGGAGAATTGAATGACTTTTATATGTGAGGTGAGTGGAAGACTTGTAATTTTCAGAAAGAAAATGGTGTACCCATATTTTATTATCATTATAAAAGTGTAAAGATGGAGTATTATTGATTACTAATAATTATAGTGTAAAAATATGTCCATAAAATAAATTTCATTAAATTTTAAGGTAATTTTAACCCATATAATTTTTTTTATTCCTTGTTAAATCCATTTTTACAGTTAATGTGGTAAACAATTTTTACTATTTTCACTATTATTTTTGGGAAACAATTAATTTAAACATAGTAGATAATATAAAGTATTATGATTATATATATGGATTCCATTTTTCAAAATTTCTTTTATTTAACTTGTAAATGTTTTTTCAAATTAAACAAAAGACTCGAGGAGAAAGATAAAATTTTTAAAGATAAAATATTTAAAAGATTAGAAAATTTTTATATAATATTTCAATATGATAATGATTCAAATGAAATAAATTTGATTAACTAATAAATAATTTAATTTATATTACTTCAAATAAAATTAAAAATATAAATTTACATGATAAATATTATAAACTAAAATTAATTTTTCAAATAAAAGTCTTTATTTTTGGAAATTCACAAAAAATGAATTATTTGAGAATAAACTGCAAAATATCACCATAAGATTATTTGGATATTATGATTTTAAAAAATAATTCCATTTTAGAAAATAAATTTAACATAATTTGTAAAAAAAATTCTAAAATTATGTACAGAAAGTAGGATTAAACGATCTTTTAGAAAAATAATGTTTTTTGGAAAACATATCTTTTTTATTTTAAATAATTAACGTTTTATTTATAATCAAAATACAGCCCTAATTTTCATTACATAGTTAGTAATATTAATACACAAAATCATAATGACATGGTATAAAATATTACAGTACACCATAACTTGGGGTTTCTTTTTTTAAAATCTACTAAAGAGAATAAATTTAATGAAAAATATTTTGTGGGATTTTAAGCTTGGTGTTGTGTGTCACATATTCTTTAGTATACAATGTTATTCATTTATAATTTCTGGATGTAACAAAAAAATTAATCTCCTTAATTATTGGGTCAATTCCATTAAGGTCCACAATTCACCATGTTATCACGAACATATGATTCTATAACAGATAAATGGTTCTTCCTTCTTCGCCCTTCAATAAATATATATTGATGAAAACTAGTAAGGTCTTATTTTATCCTAAAAATGAATTCCTTAGAGTATTTTGTGTTGATTTATAAGAAATTAACTTGGGAAAGATACTTTGATAAGTGTTCATCAATTTTTTTATGTTATTTATTCATATTTTACTTATCTGTTAGGTTATAAATTATTTTACACCATGTATTTAATGATTTAAATAATTTTCTCTTATTTTTTAATTATTTTTATTACTAAAAATTTATTTTCCATAAAATTTTTGATGTCTTCCTATATTCACTTTCTCTAAATCATTTTTATCATTATTACCTAATAGTGTTCTGGGGAATTGATTTCAAAAAATGGAATAATTTTTTCTAAATTTGTAATCATGATTACAAATTGAAAATTTCTAATAATAAATTACTTTTTCCCTAATTTTTATTAAATAATATTAGGGAAAATATCATTAAGATATGGGTTTCTACCTCTTTTCTATGATTTTAAATGTAGTAGATAATATTTTTCATGAATACTATAGGGTTATGAACCCTTTTTAAAAGGATTCAAGAGTTTTGGTTAAGGATTATATATGTTATACACTTGGTCATTATTTGAATTTTGTTTACTTTTTTGATGATTCCAACCGATATTCCAATTTATTATCCTTTCATAGTTGTAAGTATTATGAAATTATTTGAATAATTAGATATGTATTACACAATTGAAATTGATCTATTGATTATCTTCTAAACTGTATCATTAATCCTTGATATAATTTATTACATTAAACATCTTGTAAGATTATAAAATGGGAGTGGGAATATTTTATAAATGATTTTTCACAATAATATTATTAAGCATTCTAAACGATGTTTCTTCTTGTGTAACTAATATATTTATAACATTCAAATAGTGATTTCCTATATTTAGTGACCCCTTTAACATTTTCAAAAGTTTTGAATAATGAGATATTTTATCAAGGATATAACACGTAAGTTAAAATGTTTTTCACTTATAACCACAATCCCTCAATGTATCTCTCATGAGTTTTTAATATAGATATAAAACGTAATAAAATATATAAATTAAATGAAAAAAACCTATCCTATGATATTGGAATCTAATAAAAAGTTATTAAAATACATCACAATCCTAAAGTTAGTGAAAGAACTGGATAATTATATTTATCTGTACCTTTTAAAGAATATGGATCTTCTCTCACCCATATAGGAGAAATTATAATCCTATAACTCTAAAATATACCATAAATCAAAAAAAAATATAACAAGTTGGTTTTTGGATCCTAATATAGGATAAACCCAAATTTTCCCAAATTTTATATTATTTTAAAGGACTCGGTTTAATATTACTATTATTCACCTAAATGGTAAGAATTGTTTTTTGAATAAAACCAAATTGATATACAATAATATTTAGTAAATTGTTGTTCAAAATCTTGAAACATTTTGTGCCCTTTTTGGGATTCATCGATAGAAAAAAATTGACATATTTATATTTTAAATGTGGTGGGTTCTGTAACACCCCGAGATTTTATGAGATATATTATTTTTAATTTCTTTGATGTCTTATATTAGACACTGGACCAAGATTATCTTGTACTATACACAACACTGTATTAGCTCGCAATATACGCAACACTATTCTTGGCTCCTATTACACACAATTTCAAGTTCGTTTTGTAGAAATTATTCTACGCAACATTAAGTATAGAGTTTGTTTAATGTATAAATGAAATAAGTTTCTATTTTGTTATACGAAACACCAAACAAATTTTTCACTACACGCAGCCCTGACTTGGCTTGCATTTCACGCAATCGCGACCTTCCTCGATAGCGTGTGTAGTATGCAATACCGGGTTCCACTAAACAAAGGTATATTATTATAATATTATTATGGACTAGCCGTTATAAATAGTATTGACTAAATACTGAATTTTATAAAATTATTTTTCATCTTACACATTTTCTATAAAATGGAATTAGAACAAAATAAATTTTTCGAGTAAAATAAATATTTTTCAAAAAATTTAGTTTTGCCTCCTTTTGATGGTGAAACCACTTTAAATATAGTTTTTGACATGTTTATAAGCTCAATTTGAAAAAATAAAATTCTCCCTTGGAATCAAGATATAATAATCTAATTTGGATATATTTTTCATATTATTCTGATAACTTTCATATTTTAATGAATAGTAAAAACACGCTATATTTTAATTAAAAACAAATTTTTTTCATCACAATAAGTTATATTGTTAGATTATCGATTTAATTCGTTTTAAAGTTTATTTACAATATATTTTTATCATTTAATCCAATTTTGTTCATTGGAATTAATTTCACTTTGAATTTGGATATAAACAAGTGTCGAGCTTTTGATAGTTATTGTTTCTTAAAAACACGCTATTTGTTTTGGAAACAGGGAAATAATTTTAAAATTAATTAATTCCACTTCTATTTTTTTAATTTATAAAATTATACATCATTTTTGAATTTGGAATATCAAATATTGCTTTGGCTGAATATTTGGTATTTTTCTGAAAAACACCAATTTTTGATGAATAGTGAAACCACTTAGTGGTAGTTAAAAAACTGACTCTTTCATTTAAATGAAATTTTACCACTTATGTGAATTGAATTTCAAAAATCCGACATACATGGTTGTTATCATGAAGTAATATGTGGTTCAATAAGATGAAAATAGTTTTTTGTAAATAGTAACTTTTGACTTTTGCTTACCACGGTTAAAGGTAAATAAGGTAATTCAAGGTTAGAATAATATTATAATAATTCAAAATTACCTTTACACTTGTCCTAACCTTATTGGATGATTAGTGGCTGACCATGGTCATCCTTGGGTCAATTTTGGGTCCCCATTAAGCCACTTGGTAGTGATAATGACAATTTGGATTAATTAATTTAATGTAAAGACAAAAATGACATTAAAAAATCTTTTAGTAATTAATTTTTATAAGGGTTTATTTAAATTATATTTTCAACTATAAATATTAATTGTAAATATAAAAATATTTCCTACAAGTTGGTGTTGTTTAATTATTTTTAGACATCAAATAAATCAAATTATTTATGAAACAATAAAGATGCAGTATTTACCTCATTAAGAAATGATTTAAATAAATATGATTATAATGATTCAAATTTTATCCAAAACATGTCCAATTATGATTGGATGATTTTATTTATACCATGAGTCATCTTATCTTCATCTTTCATTATTTTTTTCCCTTTTGAAACCGAATATATATTTATAATAAAATAATATTTTCACACTTTCCAAAAGAGCCCCTACTCCCCCTTATAAAAGGACTCCATTTCTATCCAATTCCTCACACCTATTAAGCCATTTATCTCATCAAAACACTACCCAATTAATCTACCTACATCCTTATCCTCCCCCTAGAATCCTTAACTTAGGAATAAGGCTTTTTAAGAAGTCCTTTTGGTTCAAACCAAAGGAAGTTACCCAAATTAAAGGTAACTGCTTCTCTTAAATTGTTTTCCTTTATTCTAATTCCCAAACCCCTAAACTCTTTTTAAACCATTCTTTTGTAACAACACTGGTATCCTCAATATACTAGTATGTTGTTATTAGAAGGATTATAACTACACTTAAACACTCCTCCATCTGATGGATGAGTATCATAATGTTTCTGTGGATGGAAAACTAACGCCTCACGAAACGTTGATTGTTCAATTTTCTCCTTCCGCATATCATGGTCGACATTATGATGGAACTGTATTTATATATGATATATATTATGTTTATTAATTCCTTATTCTTCTTTACATCCCAATTATATCAAGCCTTTATGGTTTCCATAGTGGGTAAATATGATAATCTCATTTGAGGAAGTGCAGACTACCGCCCCCTAAAGTTGATGTGATTCGTTAATGCCATATGTGGGATGTATAAAGGATTGAGTTGATGATATTATATATGAAATTATAATGGAATTATAATATACCTATGTATCATTATGTTTTAATTCCATTAAAATAATAAATAGAAACGAAATTAGCATTCATGTGTACATACGGCTTACCGTCTCCATGAACGGTGCATTTCATTTCTTACCTCCATATGTTATGTACTATTATAAATACATGTATATTCTGGATATATATGATATAAATAATATATATATATCATGAATATGATTATGGATATAATGAACCTTTGACCACATTGACAACATGAAATTATAAGAAGTCCATTTTTGACTCAAGTACCAAATATCGACAAAATGAACGTTATTAACTTAAATGGTTACATAATGTTTATATCATGGTAATAAGTGATATAAAATGAATATTTAACTTGAAAAATGTTATAATTCAAGTAGAAATTAACTTTGGTTTATTATTCAGGACATTAAAGAATGATCGAGTCAAGTCGGACACGAGGTAGGGGAACTTCTTAACCCAATTTCAGTTCTTTGGGTTGATCTTCTCTTTCTTGTTTATGTCATTCTTTGGTTATGTGAGAAATGAATTTTTATATATTATCATGTATTTATAATTTATTTATGTGACCTTATAGTGAATACACATAAGTGATCTATATTATTTACAAAAATATCTTTGTAAGGGATAACTATTCCGATCTTGTTCTTATCAGAGATTATTATTCATAAGTATTTACTGGGGTTATTGTTTTCATCCATGTCCCTGTTTTCTAAAAAAAATAATGTATATTCAATGTCTATTTACCCATTTTCACTTTTACCACATTTTATGGAATGAATCATTCTTTTATTTACCATATGAATAACTTTTTTGACTTTTCCGGCAAAAGCATGAGGACAATGGTTTTTTTAACTTATACGACATGAACAGTTTTTACAATTTTAAAACGCCTTATTTCCATGAAGAATAATCTAGAATATTTAATGATTGTTTTAAACAAAATATATTTCTTTTAAAATTGCATGTCATTTTGTGAAAATAAAATGATTTTGAAGAAGAAATGATATTTTCCTCAAGAATTCATTTCAAGTGTTTTATCAAAACCATTTTCCATATAAGATGGAATTATTTAATATGTGTATACTTCAAGTATAATGTCTCTATGATTTATATGGTTTCACTTTTCTTATGATGAAATGATATCCATTTGTTTTATATGGATTATGTAATGATGGGATGATGTTTATGAAACCCATTTTTTATTCTTTGGGTTATGATGAATGATTTATGTTTCTGTTGTGGCACAAGTAATAATGATTTCATTATGAGATGGGTGGTACCTAAATCTCCTCCCAATTCATTGGTTAAAGATTTATATCTCATGAGATAGACAAAGCCGGAACGGTAAGTTAATCTTGTTTAGTGTTACAGGACTGGAACGAGGAGTGAACTTGATTCAGAAAGGTACTTTGTCCACTAAGAAGGTCTTGGAAGCAATGACTTGGATATTATGGAAATAATAACATGTGATTAATGGTTTCCACAATTACATGTTTTATTGACATTCTATTTTATCATGATTAATGTTTCTTTATGATATATGCCTTACGTACTGCCAAGATTTATTTCACAACTCCTGATTTTGATGTTTACACTTTATGTTCATGTTTTGAAGTTCAAATGTATATGGTTTGTTTTATTTTTTTCCATGATTACCCTTAATTATCATTTTATCTCACCATTTATATGTTTTCTTTTCCCCAGGATATAAAAAAGGGGTTTTAGGTAAGAAAAAATGGGAAGATCTCTATTGGAGATGTTGAAGATCTTTCACAAAGATTAGAAGATTATGTTCCAAGTTTCAAAAGACAGTAAACTATTATGGTCCTTTGGTTTCTATATTTGTTATGTATTAAGTATTCCGCAAAAATAATGTAATGTCCATGTACGACATGCTTCGGGTTTCTACAGTTGGTATCAGAGGAAAGGTTTAGCTAACCTTTGGAAAATAGGATGCGAAAACATTAGTGAAATCCCTAGAGATATTTCTAAGGTATGTCTAGGGATGTAACTAAGGTTAAGTATAAGTATAGGTTATGGATCTAGAATTATGGTAACTATATTATAATTAAACCTACTATGTTTGATATTGAAGGTATTCCCCCTCTACTATGTTGTTTTCCCTAGACTGATTTTCCCTCTCAAACTATTCTTTTTAGGTTTTAGACGAAGGCTGGAACCCGAAGGAACCATGTTGATCAATGAAATGGACAATGCAATGATTTTACTCATGAAAAAACCAATGTTATGGGATATGGAGTGCAAAATCTCATTTCTATACTTACAAAAGCTATGAACCATTCTGGACTTTCAAATGAGCAGAGAAAGGAACAATATTCTATTGATTCCTTCATGAGGAAACGTCCACCTTATTTCAGTGGGTCTTCTGATCCACGTGTTGCTGAACAATGGATTAGTACCATTGAAAAAATATTTTCCATACTTCTTTATTCGGAAAATGAAAATGTCATTCTGGATATTTTCTATTTAGAAGGTGAACCAGAGCAATGGTGGAATCTAATTAAGAATACGAGGCCCTGAAATGAAATTTAATCCATGGAATGGGATGAGTTCAAGAAATTATTTTTCAATAAGTAATTCCCTCGTATTCTTCGAACAATTATGGAAAAGGATTTCCTTGAGCTTAAACAAAAGGATGATAAATCTGTTGGTATATAAAAAAGTTAATTTTACAAGGCTTGCAAGGTATGCATCTGGCTTTATTGTCAAACCTCAAAGTAAAGTTGATCGATTCTTCAGTGTCCTAAAACCATGTCTTTGAAGGGAATTATCTATAATAGGATTCGGTATCTATGAAGAAATTGTGCATTGTGATATCAAGGTAGAAATGGAAGTTGGTGTTACAAATCAATCTCATGGTTTTGAAAAGAAACGAAAGATGGAGTTCAAGGAGAAATCTCATAATAATGGTGAAAACAAGATGAATGATTCTTTATGCACAAAGCATGGAAAGAAGCATGTTGGAGATTGCCTTACATGGACTAGAAAATGTTTTAAGTGTGGAAAATAAGGTCATCGAGAAGCTGAGTATTGATGTAATTGAAAAAGGGTTTCTAATGATGGGAATAAAGAAAAGACTGTAAAGAACACACCACCAACACTTCAATGCTTCAAGTTTAAGGAAATAGGGAATTATGCTAATCAATACCCAAATACAAGGTTTAATGATGATCTACATGAAAAACCTCTTAAGGAAAAGGATAAAGGGAAGTCACATGTGATCACTATTGGCGATGTTGAATATGACAACGATGTGGTGGAATGATTAAGTGTTCATGTAATGGATTCCCAAATAATGTTGTATATTGTATCGTGGAATATTGGAATATTTATGTACTAATATATAGTAGTTTTCAATAATTTTATGGCACTGGTAACAATAAAAAGTAATTCAATTATTTTGGAAAGTATATGATATGCGCATAATGAAGGGATAAGGAGAAAATAATATTAATGAGCTTATAACTGATCTAAAGACAATGTGATATCATGGTTTGAGTATATAGAAATTATGGGATTTTGGTATGTGGAAAGAGTTAACTTTTGACAACATTCATATTTTCACTAAGGTTCAATGGGTATTCATTATTCAATAGACTACACGATTAAGGTATTCACAAGTTTGGAATGTGACCCACAAGATATATCTTTTGATATATGAGGGACAAATGATGGTATTCACGTGCTTGTAATGTGACCTTTCCATTAATCGTTTTCTTTATACCATGAGATTGGACAGTTGTATTTTGTACAAGTCTAATGATTAAAATGGATTATGTCGGAAATTTGATATTATTGTTTAAGTCTAATACTTTTTTTTCGATATTATTGATGGGATGTTATAATAATAAAGTTTTATAAAATGTAAATCCTGCATGACGGGAAACAACCCTTCACGTCAGACAAGGATGTAGGAATCGAACCCCCAACCGAAGTGCGACAGGCCTTTTTCTCCTACTACTGGCCTACTGGAAGTACCTGGTTAGTATAAATTAGTTTTAATTTATTATGTGGTATGATTTAGGAAGTATAAGTCCATTTTAGGAACTATATACGATTAATCTCACCATAGATTGACTTATGTATATAACTTTTTCTAACCTTATGTTTGAGATAGATGGAATGACCTATCATTCTATCACATGATATGTTAAAACATCTCAAAAGAAAAATTAAACTTTATTTCTTCAAGAGATGAACTGGAAATTGTTCAAGGCACGAACAACAATGAGATTGTACCAAAATCAAGTAAGTATTTATTTTAATTCAAAACTTCTTCAACATTAGGGAATGGATCTTGAAAACAAAAAATGTTGTCCTAGTACTCTCATATCTGATGAATCAGATGGTACCATAGACCATCACAAATTTATGACTTTGCGATTGTTGGCTTTTTAATAGCCCTGGTCTCTACCACTCTCCATCAGAACTTGCCAATTATATTTCTCTTTCATATCCAAATTTTCACCTATATACTCTTATATGGGAACACAAGTGATGAGTAAATTTGGGTATCCATTTTGATTCTAACTCTCCTTTTTTAAAATGATGATTTAGTCTTCCTTTTTACAATGTGGATTTCTATGAATGTCACTTTCAAGTAGTAAATGTTTTATAACCTCGACAAATTTTGAGGGCGAAATTCATTTTTAGGGGGGTAGAATGTAACACCCCAAGATTTTATGAGATGTATTATTTTTAATTTCTTTGATGTCTTCTATTAGACACTACACCAAGATTATCTTGTACTATATGCAACACCGTATTAGCTTGTAGTATACGCACCACCATTTTTGGCTCCTGTTACACATAATTTCATGTTCATTTTGTGGAAATTGTTCTACGCAACATTAAGTATAGATTCTGTTTAATTCATAAATGAAATAAGTTTTGATTATCTTATACGCAACACCAAATGGAGTTTTCACTACACATAGCCATGACTTGTCTTGCATTACACACAATCGCAACCTTCCACGATAGCGTGTGTAGTACGAAATACTGGGTTTCACTAAACAACGATATATTGTTATAATATTATTATAGACCAGCTGTTATTAATAGTATTAACTACATTTTTAATTTCATATAATTTTTATTCATCTTACACATTTTCTATAACATGGTATGAGAAAAAAATAAATTGTTCTAGTAAAATTATTATTTTCAAAAAAATGCAGTTTTGTCGTCTTTTGATGGAGCACCCACTCTAAATCTAGTTTTTGACATGTTTATGAGTTTAATTTGTAAAAATAAAATTCTCCCTTGGAATCAGGATATAAAAATTTATTTTGGATAAATTTTTCATATTATTCTGATAACTTTAATATTTTAATGAATAGTAAAAACACGCTATATTTCAATTAAAAACAAATTTTTTTCATTGCAATAATTTATTGTAATGGCCCGGACCTCTTCGACCCATTCCTTTGTCAAAAAGAAGGTCAAGAAGTGTTCTGGAGGGTAAAATGGACTTTTCCCACACTTTCCAGAATTTTGAAACTACCCGCCGTGTAGTTTGATTACACGCCGTGTACTCCCTTTCTGGGTATACCATGTGTTGCAAGCCGTGTCCTTGCTGTGTGGAATAATGGGTGCACGCCATGTGACCGGTTTTACACGCCATGTAGTCCCTCCCCGTGTACGTGTTACCAGTCAACGACCATGTACCGTGTTGGAGCTGTGTCCTTTCCAAGTGCAATAAATGAGTACACCCAGTGTGTCCAAACTACACGTCGTGTAGTCCTTCCCCGCGTATGCGTTACCCTCAAACCGTGTGTTGACTAGTCAACGGCCGCATAGCCATGTTGGAAGCCGCGTGGAGACCGTGCGGAGGAACCGAGTACACTCCGTGTACCATAAAGTACATGTCGTGTACTTTTGCTTTTCATGCCTATAAAAGGAGGGGTCCCCTCCCCCTTTCAACTCACCCCTCTCCTCCCCTCTCCTCTGAGATGAGCTCTCCCAAGAGACACGAAGGATCTTTCTTCCATAATTTCTTCGTACGAGATCCGATTTACGATCCGTCAGCGGCCACGGGATCGTAACGACGAGGCGGAGCTTTCGAGCTTGGATCCGTTATCTTTACTTTGTCCTTTATTTTATTACATCCACCTTATGAGGTTTTTCCGGGACCCGACAGAAGTGACGGACGCCGACGGACGTCTTCTAAGGTTGATCCGGGGGAGCGTTTCAATTAGGAACCTGTTGAAGTAGGGATCTTACCTTAGTCTCTCTAATTTGTGCAACATGAGGGGTGGGTGTCCTCTTACTTACATGAAACACTTTTGAAACGGTTTAATAAAGATATTATCTGGCTTATAATGGGGTTGGGAAGTTGTGATTGTTGTTACTTTATATCCTGTGATATTATTTTGTGAATTGAATGATCCTCTACCTATGGAAAATCACGATCGTTGGGGGCCTTTTCTTACTCAATTAAATGTTTCTCTCTCCTTATGAATTTTTCTTATGGATGGAAACTTTGTGGAATGTGGAAATTGGTTAATCACATAAAGTTGGCTGTTTAAAATCTGGAACCCTTGTGTGATCACCCCGGTTAAACAAAAAAATGGAATAAAGAACATGTGGGTGTTGGCTTGGTTACGTGGCATGTGTTGGGGGTGTTTTGTGGGTTGTTGTGGATCGGGTGAGTAGTGGGGATGCGATTGACTTTGTTGTGGGTTGGTGTTAATGTTGTGTTGGTAATGGGCAGTGGGACTGCGATCAATGGTATTAAAGGGATAATGATGTACGGTGTGGTTGTGGTTATGGTGGTTGGTAGCGGGGCTGCAGGGATGGGTTCAATGTGAACGGGCTATGGGTTGTGTTTATTAAATAATTGTGGAAGAGTTAATGAATGGTGGGGTGTGGTAATGAAACGTAAATAATAATCAATGGGGTTGGTTGGTTGATAAGAAGGACTTTTTTATGCTGCTTATGTTTTTCTTAACTTGATTTGTGGATGGTAGGGATATGTTTTACAAATGATTGATGTGGTTGGTTATGGATAGATGCCCAGTAGTTAAGGAACTAAATAAACTATTTCTGCTGAAACTTGAAAACCTAAATGGGGTTGGGATTGTTTGTAATATTCATACTTCTTGGTAGTAGTGCCGAGGCACGTGCTCAGTTTTTTTGTTTAGAAGCCATAGGTTGGGCTGTGTGTTTGGTATACATGTATATTTATGTACCTTTTTTGTTTTATCGCACCCCACCCATGTTGAGCACTTAGTGTCGAACACTCCCATTGATGGGAGATGGTGTTTTTTCCTTAGTTACTAGCTCCTTCTTGCTCCTTCTCCCCTAGGTTTTAATGGCTTGAGGTGAACATACATCTAAGACTCTTCGGGTAGGTTTTGATTGGGTTGGTTTTAACCAAAGACTTCTCGGGCAGGTTCTACTATTTCCCAAGAATCTTCGGGATGAGGCCCAGGTGTGTACGGGCAGGATACATGGTAGTGAGGCCCAGGTGTGTGCGGGCGGGATATGTGGTTGTGAGGCCCAGGTGTGTGTGGGTGGGATACGTGGTTGTGAGGCCTAGGTGTGTGCGGGAGGATACATGGTTGTGAGTCCCAGGTGTGTGCGGGCGAGGAGAGTGTGGCAGCGTCAGGACGTTCGTCATTAGGAAGAGCAGCTTACTAAAGGGAAATGGTGCGGGGTACCCAAATACTCTTGTTCTTCTATACTACAAACTGTTTTGATTTTGTTTTTGGTGAGTGTAGCTGGTGAGGTTGGGTGGATTGAATTCCTTGCTTGGTTTCTTCTGTTGTTCTCATGGGACATTAGGATGTCTCCCCACTTGTACACGAGAGCTTTAGGTTTCCCTATGGAGTATACTTGTATGCTCACCCTACGTTTACTTTCAGGTTTCTAGGAGGACTACCAGGGCCGTGCGGGACACTACTAGTCAGACAGTTGGAGTTGTTGCTGTTGTTGTACCTTTGTTTTCTTTTGGTATTGTACTTTGCACTTTCTTGTACTTGTACCAAGTTATAAAATTGTTTAAACATGAATGTGGGATTTTTTTGGGTTTAATTCTATACACTTGCTCTTTTCCTTTTTGGTGGTTGACTTGTCCTATTTCACGATCTTTAAAAATAAAAAGGGTAATGCCTCCCATATTTGTGAAAAACTCGTACCCTTGGTGCTAGTCGCCACCCCGGGGCCTACCGGAGGTGGGACTTGGGGGACATTATCTCCATTTCTCCATTTCTAGCTCAGGACGGGCATCTTTGGTGGGAGGGGGTCATGACAGAATGTTATCAGAGGTGATGGTTGAGAGATATGATGGAGTCTGGAGTTAGGCACAGTGAGGATTGCATGGGATGATAGGGTGACAATGTTAGTCAATCTTGGTGCGTGACATAGGCCAGGGAATACCGGCTAGGACACGGGATTTTAGGGCCCCCCCGTGATCTGATGCAAGGACTCTGAGCCTACCAAACGACCAAGTGAGACTACATTGATTGCAGGGTAGAGACCCTAGGGAAGGTACATGCATCATTATGATTGTGGTTTACTTGATTTGCGTGTTCTGGGAAAGAAATTGAAATAAAATGATAAAAATAAAACCTTGAGTTTTTCCTTACTACTTGGGCTTAGGCGATCCTTGTTTACCGTACAGCTATGGAACCTGGATGTCGACCCTGGGTGGCTCAGACAGCCGAGACCCAGCAGATTCAGGCGGTCGATCAGTTGAGGATTGACCGAGAGGAAGAAGATAGCCAGTGGCAGAAGACTCTCCGTTCTTTCCAGTGGCAGACCCTCGAGAAGTATGAGGGTAGTACTTCGGATACAGATATGGAGGGGTGGCTTGAGGAGCTAGGGATCGCTTTTACCTTGATCCGTACTCTAAGGGAGTACTGGGTTCCCCTAGTAGTTAGTCAGCTGATAGGTGCGGCGCGATAGTGGTGGACGCTCTACCTCAGAGAGAGGGTAGAGGCAGAGGTTTCGTGCGGTGACTTTGAGAAGGAATTCTGAGAGTAATTCCTTTCTTCCATGATCAAGGCAGAGAAGCGGTAGGAGTTACTCTCTCTTTAGTAGGGGAGTATGTCAGTACCAGAGATGGGGATCAAGTTCAAGGATCTCTTGCACTTTGCTTCCGATCTCTTTCTGGATGAGGAGTCTCGGGTGAGACGTTTGGAGGAGGCTCTTCGTCCTTCGCTCCAGTATGTTTCCACCCCCCTCACCCTTCCGACGTACTTGGCGGTACAGAAGAAGGCAGAGGTTGTAGAGAGGATTCACTCGCTGGGAGGTGCACCCAGAGAGGGGAACCAGCCAGGCTCGTCGAAGGGGAAAGCAGTCAGCAGCAGGTCTCCTATGATGGGACCTTCCAGGTTCAGGCCAGTGGGGAGCAGGCCCCAGCAGTTCCAGTTCAGATAATCAGGTCCTCGTTCCTTTTTCACAAGACCTAGACCGAGGTGTTTATCTTTTGGAGGTTTCAGGAACATTTAGAGTCGGTGCCCGACCCGACCTCAGTACGGTGGAGGTGGGCAGGTTCAGCGCCCACCTCAACAGCACCAGTTGCCGACGAGGCCCGTACAGCAGCAGCAGGACCATGCTCCTCCAAGGTCAGACTTTGCGGGAGGAGGCCAACCTCAGGGTGCTCCACAGGGACATCAACCAGGGCGTGGTCGGGGAGGTGGAAGACCTTAGAGAGGCAGAGGAGCTTGGTGTGGACAGTTGCACGCAGCAGAGTTAATAGCTCCAGCAGGACCAGAGGTGGTATGAGGTACGATTTGTTTGTTCAACACTCTTGTTTCTGCTTTGTTCGATTCGGGAGCTTCGCACTCCTTTGTTACACCTGGTCTAGCCCATTCCTTGGGACTAGACGTAGAAATACTTTTCGTACCACTGGTACTGATTACACCAGTTGGAGGCCATACCAGCGTATCTTGTGTTTTCCGGGGATGTGGGCTGATGTTGGGACCACATCGATCTAGTGGGGACCTTCATCTATTACAGATGCATCCATACGATGTCATCCTAGGAATCGAATGGTTGTTTTATGTTAATGTCGTTATCGACTACTTTCGGAGAAGAGTCGTGTTCTCCGACGTGGATGGGCAGCACATATCTTTTGTTGGCGAGAGGAGCTATCAGGCGGGATGTCGGCGTGTGGAGCCTCTCCTTTCCTTATTAGGCGGGTTATCAGTGGTTCTAGCTGATATAGAGATGATGGATGTCCCAGAATTTGTTGGGTAGTTCCTCAATGTCTTTCCTGAGGAGTTTGGGACTCTACCCCCCCCCCCCCCCCCCCGACGTGACGTTGAGTTTGGGATATACATACAGCCTGGTGCCCGTCCGATTTCGATGGACCCTTATCGGATAGCACCTTCGAAGTTGCGGGAGTTGTGGATTTAAATTGATGATCTGATGGAGAAGGGTTTCGTTCGACCTAGTGTGTCGCCATGGGGTGCTCCAGTTTTGTTCATGAAAAAGGAAGATGGTGGTCTCGGGCTATGCATAGACTACCGAAGGTTGAACTAGGTAACGGTCAAGAACCGCTACCCCCTTCCAAGGATAGATGATCTTTTCGACCAGCTGAGGGGAGCAGGCTGGTTTTCCATGATTGATCTACGATCTGGATATCATAAGATGAGGTTGAAGGACAATGACATATCGAAGACGGCTTTCATGTGCAGGTACGGGCAATTTGAGTTTGTAGTGATGCCGTTTGGAGTTACGAATCTCCAGCTGTGTTCATGGGACTTATGAACTTTGTCTTCTGAGAGTTTCTGGACCGGTTCGTCGTTGTGTTTATCAATGACATCCTGATGTACTCAAGATCAGAGGAGGAGCACGTTGAGCATCTCAGGGCAGTCTTGGAAGTCCATCGACACCACCAGCTTTACGGGAAATTATCTAAGTATTAGTTCTTGATGCAAGTAGTACACTTCCTTTGGCACGTGGTGTCTCATCATGGAGTATCGGTGGACCCATCGAAGGTGGAGGCAATTTTTTCTTGGGAAGCACCCAAGAGAGTGGCATAAGTTCGTAGTTTCCTGGGGTTAGCAGGTTACTATCTAGGGTGTGTGCTAATGTAGAAGAAGGGAGTGATTTGTTATGGGTCTAGGAAATTGCGCCCTCACGAGCGTAACTATGCCACCCATGACCTGGAGTTTGTAGCAGTAGTGTTCGCACTGATGTTTTGGCGACATTACCTATTTTGGGAGCGCTTTGTGGTCTTCTCATATCACAAGAGCCTGCGTTATATCTTCTCCCAGCGTGACATGAACTTATGGAAGCAGAGATGGGTCGAGTTTCTCCAATACTATGACATTGAGATCTCTTACACTAAAGGTAAGGGCAACATTGTGGTTGATTCCCTGAGCAGGAAGTCGCATCAGGAAGTAGTTCGGGAATCTGCTGATGCTTGGAAGAGATGGGAGAGTTGGCTTCCTTGCACTTAGATGCAAGGGAAGAAGGTGTTAGAGGCTGTTTGTTTCAGATGACGGTACAATCCTCCTTGTTGCAGCAGGTGGAAGTGTCTCAGTGGGGGGACTCCGAGGCGGAAGTGATGCGGGATCGTGTCGATCAGGGAAACGCTCCAGAGGGATGGTCAGAGGACAGCTGACATCGGATGCTTTTCCATGGAAGGTTGTTTGTCCCGGAGACAATGCATGAGGGAGTTCTCCATGAGTTCCATAGCCCCTCCTTAGCGGTACATCCAGGAGTTTTGAAAATGTACTAAGGCCTGAGGGAACAGTTTTGGTGGCCCGGGGTGAAACGAGCAGTGGTGGAGTTTGTGGCTAGATGCCCAGTGTGTCAGCAAGTGAAGGCTGAACACCGTGTTCCCAGTGATTGTCTGCATCCTTTAGATGTCCCCGAGTGGAAGTGGGATGACATCTCGATGGAATTCTTCATAGGACTACCCAGAGCACAAGGAGGTTATGATGCTATCTAGGTAGTGGTGGATCATCTGAAGAAATCATCCCACTTCTTGGCAATTAAGGAGTCAGGCCCAGTGAGTACCTTAGCACAGAGGTACGTAGATGAGGTGGTGCGTTTTCATGGAGTCCTGAAGGCTATCATCTCATATCGGGATACTTGGTTTACCTCACGAGTCTGGAGGGGGTTACAGCATGCTTTTGGAACCCAGCTACGCCTTAGCACAGCTTTCCACCCCCAGACCGATGGGCAGACAGAGCAGACTATCCAGACATTAGAGGACATGCTGTGAGCATGCGTTCTAGATTTCAGAGGATCATGGGTACGACACTTGCGTTTAGTAGAGTTTTCCTACAATAACAGCTTCCACAGTACTATTGTCAAGGCACTGTTTGATGCTTTGTATGGAATTCCATGTCGTTCACCCATTTTCTGGATAGAGGTTGGTGAGACAGGTGCTCTTGGGCCAGTGGAAGTGCAGAGCACCACAAAGAAAGTCTAGCTTGTACGTGAGAGGATGAAAGTAGCTCAAGACCGACAGAAGTCTTATGCTGATTGTCGGAGTAGTCCCTTAAAGTTCTAGGTGGGAGATCATGTGTTCTTGAATGTTTCCCCTCGACGGGGGCAGCAATGGTTTGGGAAATGGAGCAAGCTCTCACCTAAGTTCATCGGACCTTTGAGGTGCTGAGGCGAGTCGGCGAGGTGGCATATCAGCTGGCCCTACCACCTAAGTTGGAGAAGGGTCATGAAATCTACCACATCTCCCAACTTTGTCGGTACTTACACGATGAACCCCACGTTATCTACTTGGGAGATTTAGACATGGGAGACGATGCGATCTTCGAGGAACGACCAGTCAGAATCGAAGATCGTAAAAAGAAGGTGCTCCGTGGATGAACCATTCCCTTGGTTTGTGTGTTTTAGAGGCATGGCGGACTCAAGGAGAGAACATGGGAGCGGGAGACCCAGATGCACGCTCAGTACTCGGATTTGTTTTGACTTGTGTTTTTTCCTTGTTCTTCTGAGATTTGTGTTGATGTTGTACTATGTACCTTTGATATATGGAATTCTTGGCTTGTCAGTTGTGAGACCTTTTGTTTCCCTGTTCCCTTGTAATGTGTAACATGTCCGGATGTGTGGAAAAGGGGAAAACCTGACCCTTAATCGATACACACTAATGCAGATGTGATTGAACCCGTGTTGGCGTGTCAGTGCCTCCTAAAGCGGATAATATCTCGACACGGGAGAGGGAATTTCCCAAAACCACGTGTTCGGGCAGTGTTGTGTTGGGGGGAATTCGAGTTGAAAAATCATAATGTATGGAAGTGGGAAGTCCCAATTCTTAATCGAGACGCATTAATGAGGATGCAATTAAACCCGTGCAGGAGAGTTAGTGCCGCCTAAAGTGGATAATATATCGACATAGGAGAAGGAATTCCTAGCACATATAATTAGGGTTATTGGTTGGGTTCCTGTTATAACGAGAACCCTAAGAGGTATCTTGTTGGGTTTTCTCTGGGTTGGTTTTTGAATTCTTGGGGACGAGAATGTTTTAAGAGGTATCTGATGTAATTGCCAAGACCTCTCCGGCCCATTCCTTTGTCAAGAATAAGGTCAAGAAGTGTTCTAGAGGGTAAAATGGACTTTTCCCACACTTTCCAGATTTTTGAAACTACACGCCGTGTAGTTTGAGTACATGCCCTGTACTCCCTTTCCGGGTATACCCCGTGTTGCAAGTCGTGTCCTTTCTGTGTGGAATAATGGGTGCACGTCGTGTGACCAGTTCTACACGTCGTGTAGTCCCTCCCCGCGTACGCGTTACCAGTCAACGGTCGTGTACTGTGTTGGAGTTGTTTCCTTGCCGTGTGCAATAAATGAGTACACACCGTGTGTCCAAACTACACGCCGTGTAGTCCTTTCCCGCGTATGCGTTACCCTCAAACCGTGTGTTGACAAGTCAACGGCCACGAAGCCGTGTTGGAAGCCACGTGGAGACCGTGTGGAATAACCGAGTCCACGCCGTGTACCATAAAGTACACACTATGTACTTTTTATTTTCACACCTATAAAAGGAGGGGTCCCCTCCTCCTTTAAACTCACCCCTCTCCTCCCCTCTCCTCTGAGTAGGGCTCTCCCAAGAGACTCGAAGGATCTTTCTTCCCTAACTTCTTCGTCCGAGCTCCGATTTACGATCCGTCAGCGGCCACGTGATCGTAACGACAAGTCGGAGCTTTTGATCTTGGATCCATTGTATTTCATTTGGAATTTCCTTTCTAGCTTCCACCCGAGGAGGTTTTTCAGGGACCTAACAGAATTGACGGACGCCAACAGACGTCTTCTATGGTTGATCTGGGGGAGCGTTGCGATCAGGAACCTATTGAAGTAGGGATCTTATCTTAGTCTCTCAAATTTTTGCAACATGCAGGGTGGGTGTCCTCTTTCTTATGTGAAACACTTTTGAACCGGTTTAATAAAGATAATATCTGCCTTATAGCGGGGTTGGGAAGTTGTGATTGCTGTTACTTTATATCATTTGATAATATGTTGTGAATTGAATGAGATTCTACCTATAGATAATCACGGTTTTTGGGGGCCTTTTCTTATGCAATTAAATGTTTCCCTCTCCTTCTGGATTTTTCTTATGGATGGAAACTTTGTGGAATGTGGAAATTGGTTAATCATGTAAAGTTGGATGTTTAAAATCCGGAACCCTTGTGTGATCACCCTAGTTAAAAAATGGAATAATGAACATGTGGGAGTTGTCTTGGTTACGTGGAATGTATTGGGGGTGTTTTGTGGGTTGCTGTGGATCGGGTGAGCAGCGGGGATGCGGTTGACTTGGTTGGGGTTGGTTTGAATGTTGTGTTGGTAATGGGCAGCCGGACTGCGATAAATTGTATTAAAGGGATAATGATGTACGGTGTGGTTTTGGTTATGGTGGTTGGCAGCGTGGCTGCAGGGATGGGATGAATTTGAACGGGATATGGGTTGTGTTTATTAAATAAAAGTGGAAGAGTTAATGAATGGTGGGGCGTGGTAATGAAACGGAAATAATAATCAATGGGGTTGGTTGGTTGATAAGAAGGACTTTGTTGTGCTGTTTATGTTTTTCCTAACTTGATTTGTGGATGGCAGGGATATGTTTTATGAATGATTAATGTGGTTGGTTGTGGATAGTTGCCCAGTAGTTAAGGAACTAATTAAACTATTTCTGCAGAAACATGAAAACCTAAATGGGGTTGGGATTTTTTGTTGTATGCATACTTAGTGGTAGTAGTACCGAGGCACGTGCTCAGTTTTCTGTTTAGAATCCATAGGTAGGGCTGTGTGTTTGGTATACATATATATATTTGTACCTTTTTTGTTTTATCTCACCCCACCCATGTTGAGATCTTAGTGCCCAGCACTCCCATTTTATGGGAGAGGGTGTTTTCCCCTTAGTTACTAGATCCTTCCTTCTCCTTCTCCCCTAGTCTATGATGGCTTGAGGCGACCTTAAACCTAAGACTCTTCCGGTAGGTTTCGATTGGGGTGGTTTTAGCCCAAGACTCTTCGGGTAGGTTCTACTATTTCCCAAGAATCTTCGGGATGAGGCCCATGTGTGTGTGGGCGGGATACGTGGTTGTGAGGCCCAAGTGTGTACGGGCGGGATACGTGGTTGTGAGGCCTAGGTGTGTGCGGTCGGGATACGTGGTTGTGAGGACCAGGTGTGTGCGGGCCGGATACGTGGTTGTGAGGCCTAGGTGTGTGTGGACAGGAAGAGTGTGCCAGCATCAGGACGTTCTTCATAAGGAAGATAAGCTAACTAAAGGGAAATGGTGCAGGGTACCCAAATACTCTTGTTCTTATATACTACTACCTGTTGTGATTGTGTTTTTGGTGAGTGTGGCTGGTGATGTTGGGTGTATAGAATTACTTTCTAGGATTCTTCTATTGGTCTCACAGGACATTAGGATGTCTCCCCACTTGTGCAGGAGAGCTTCAGGTTTCGCTACTGAGTATACTTGTATGCTCACCCTACATTTACTTTTAGGTTTCTAGGAGGACTACCAGGGACGTGTGGGACCCTATTAGTCGGACAGTTGGAGTTTTTGTTGTTTTTGTACCTTTTTTTTCTTTTGGTATTATACTTTTAGCTTTCTTGTACTTTTACCTTGTTACAAAATTGTTTAAACATGCATGTGGTATTGGTTTGGGTTTATTTCTATACACTTTCTCTTTTCCTTTTGGGTGGTTGACTTCTCTTATTTCTTGATCATTAAAAATAAAAAGGGTATTGCCTCCCATATTTGTGAAAAACTCATACCCTTTGTTCTAGTCACCACCCTGGGGCCTACTGGAGGTGGGACTCGGGGGTCATTATCTCCCTTTCGCCAATGCCAGCTCTGGAGGGGAATCTTTGGTGGGAGGGGGTCGTGACATTTATATGGTTAGATTATCGATTTAATTCTTTTTAAAGTGTAATTAGATTATATTTTTACCATTTAATCCAATGTTGGTAGTTGGAATTAATTTCACTTTGAATTTGGACATAAAAAAGTGTTGATCTTTTGATAGTTATTGTTTCTTAAAAACATGTTATTTGTTTTGATAATGGGAATTAATTTTAAAATTATTTAATTCCACTTCTATGTTTTGAATTTGGAAAAATAGACATCAATTTTTAATTCAGAATTTCAAATATAGATTAGGATGAATTTTTGGTATTTTTCTGAAAAACATCAATTTTTGATGAATAGTGAAACCACTTAGTGGTAGTTAAAAAAATGACTCTATCATTTAAATGAAATTTTACCACTTCTGTGAATTGAAATTGAAAAATCCAACATATATGGTTTTATCAAGAATTAAAATGTGGTTCAATAAGATGAAAATAGTTTTTGGTGAATAGTTACTTTTGACTTTTATTTACCGCGGTTAAAGGTAAATAGTGTAATTCAAGGTTAGAAGAATATTATAATAATTCAAAATTTCCTTAACACTTGTCCTAACCTTATTGGATGATAAGTGTCCGACCATGGGCATCCTTGGGTCGATTTTGGGACCCCATTAGGCCACTTGGTAGTGATAATGACAATTTAGATTATTTAATTTAATGTAAAGAAAAAATTGACATTAAAACAAATCTTTTAGTAATTAATTTTTATAAGGGGTTATATAAATTATATTTTCGACTATAAATATTCATTGGAAATATAAAAATATTTCCTACATTATGGTATTTGTTTTATAATTTTTAGACATCAAATAAATTAAATTATTTATGAAACAATAATGATTTACTATTTACCTCATTAATAAATGATTTAAATAAATAAGATTATAATGATTACATTATTATCCAAATCATGTCCAATTCTAATTGGATGATTTTATTTAGACCATGACTCATATTATCTCCATCTTTAATGATTTTTGTCCCTTTTGAAACCGAATATAAGTCTATAATAAATTAATATTTTCACACTTTCCAAAAGATCCCCTCCTCCCCCTTATAAAAAGTGACTATTTCTATCCAATTACTCACACCTCTCAAGAGATTTGGATCATCCAGCCTCTGACCAATTAAGCTCCCTACATCCCTCTCCTCCCCCTAGAAGCCTTACTATAAGAAAAAGTCACTTCAATAATTCCCTTTGGTTCAAACCAAAGGAAGTTACCCAAATTAAAGGTAACAGTTTCTCATAAATTGTTTTCTTTTATTATACTTCTCCAACCCCTAAACTCATTTTAATCCGTTCTTTTGTAACAACACCAGTATCCTCAATACAGTAGGATTTTTTATGAGAATTATTCTAACTACACTTACACACACCTCCATCTAATGGATGAAGAACATAATGTTTCTCTAGATGACAATCTAACGCCTCACGAAACGATGAGTGTTCGATTTTCCCCTACCACCTCTCATGGTGGCCATTATGATGGAAATGTATTTATATATGATATATATTATGTTTATTATTTCCTTATTCTTATTTAATTCCCAATTATGTCAATCATTTATGGTTTCCATAGTGGTTAAATACAATAATCTCATTAGAGGAAGTGCGGACTACCGCCCCCTAAAAGTGATGTGATTCATTAATGCCTTATGTGGGATGTATAAAGGATGGATTTAATGATATTATATATGATATCATACTGGAATTATAATATACCTAATTATAATTATTTTTTAACTCCATTAAAATAATAAATAGAAATTAAAGTAGTGTCCATGCGTACGTATGGCTTACCGTCTCCATGAACGGTGCATTTCATTTCTTAACTCCATCTGTTATGTACTATTATAAATACATGTATATTATGGATATATATTATATTAATGATATATAAATCATTAATATCATTATGGATATAATTAACCTTTGACAACATGAAAAACATGTAATTATAAGAAGTCCATGTTTGACTCAAGTACCAAATATCGACAAAACAAACATTATTAATTTAAATGGTTACATAAAGTTTATAACATGGTAATAAGTGATATAAAAGGAATAATAAACTTGAAAAGGGTTCTTAAGAAAGTATAAATTAACTTTGGTTTATTATTCAGGATATTTAAGAACGATCGAGTCAAGTCGGACACGAGGTAATGGAACTTCTTAACCCAATTTCTGTTTTTTGGGTTGATCTTATATTTCTTGTTTATGATGTTCTTTGATTATATGAGAAATGAATTTTTATATCTTATCATGTATTTATACATTATTTATGTGACCTTGTAGTGAATAAACATAAGTGATCTATATTATTTACAAAAAGATCATTGTAAGGGATAACTATTCCAATCTCATTCTTATCTAAGATTGTTATTCGTAAGTATTTGCTGGGGTTATTGTTATCATCAGTGTCCAGGATTTCTAAAAAGATTTCATGTATGGTTAATGCATTTTTTACCCATTTTTTACTTTTACCACATGTTATGGAAGGAATCTTTCTTTTTTTACCATACGAGGAAGTTTTTTGACTTTTCTGGGAAAAGTATGAGAAGGATGTTTTTTTAAATATTATACGGCATGAACGGTTTTTTACTGTTTCAAAACACCTTATTTTCATGAATCATACTCTACAAGATTTAATGAATGTTTTCAACAAAATCATTTTCTTGTAAAATTGCATGGCATTATGTAAAAAGAAAATGATTTTTAAGAAGAAAGGATATTTTCCTCAAGATTTCATTTCAAGTGTTTTATCAAAACCATTTTCCATATAAGATGGAATTATTTCATATGTGTATGTTTCAAGTATAATGTCTCTATGATTTACAAGGTTTCAGTTTTCTTATGATGAAATGATATCCATTTGTTTTATATGGATTATGTAATGATGGGATGATGTTTATGAATCCCATTTTTTATTCTTTGGGTTATGATGAATGATTTATGTTTCTGTTGTGGCACAAGTAAGAATGATTTAATTATGAGATTGGTGGGACCTATATCTCCTTCCAATGTATTGGGTAATGATTTTTATCTCATGATATAAACATGTCTGGAAGGGTAAGTTAATCTGGTTCAGTGTAACCGAACTGAAACGGGGAGTGAACTCGATTCAGAAAGAGACTTTGTCCACTAAGATGGTCTTGACAGCAATGCATTGGATACTATGGAAATCATAATATGTGATTAATGGTTGACACAATTAGATGTTATATTCCCATTCTATTTTATCATGATTAATGTTTCTTTATGATCTATTCCTTATGTATTGCCAAGATTTATTTCACAACACAAGATTTTGATGTTTAATCATTATGTTCATGATTTGAAGTTCAAATGTATGTGGTTTGTTTTATTTTATTTTTCCATGACTATCGTTACTGAGCATTTGAGCTCACCCTTTATTTTTTTTCTTTTCCCTAGGATATAAAGAATGTTTTTAGGTATGAAAAAAGGGAAGATATTTATGGGAGATGTTGATGATCTTTCACCAAGATTAGAAGATTATGTTCCAAGTTTCCAAAGACACTAAACTATTACGGTCCTTTGGTGTCTATTTTTGTTATGTATTAAGTATTAAACAAAAGTAATGTAATGTCCATGTACATCAATATTCGGGTCTCTACAGTTGGTATCAGAGGAAATGTTTAGTAAACCTTTGGAAACTAGGATACAAAAACATTAGTGAAATCCCTAGAGATATTTCTAAGGTATGTCTAGGGATGTACCTAAGGTTAAGTATAAGTATAGGTTATCGTTCTAGAATTACGGTAATGATATTAGAATTAAACCTAAGATGTTTGATATTGAAGGTACTCCCCCTTTATTATGTTGTTTTCCCTAGCATGATTTTTGCCTCTCACACTATTCTTTTTGGATTTTAAACGATGGCTGGAACCCGAAGGAACCGTGTTGATCAATGTAATGATTGTCCTCCTGAACAAACCAATGTTATGGGAGATGGAGTGAAAAATCTCATTGCTATACTTAAACAAGATATGAATCAGTGGGTCTTCTAATCCACTTGTTGCTGAAAAATGGATCGGTACCATTGAAAAGATATTTTCTATACTTCGCTATTCAGAAAATGAAAAAGTCATTCTGGTTATTTACCATTTAGAAAGTGAACCAGATCAATGGTGGACTCTAATTAAGAATACGAGGCCCTTAGATGAAATTTAATCCATAGAATGGGATGAGTTCAAGAACTTATTTTTCAATAAGTAATTCCCTTGTATTCTTCGAACAAAGATGGAAAAGTATTTCCTTGAGCTTAAAAAAAGGATGATGAATCTGTTGATATATACGAAGTTAATTTTACAAGGCTTTCAAGGTATGCATATGGCTTTATAATCGAACCTAAAAGAAAATTAGATAGATTCATTAGTGGCTTAATACCAAGTCATCGAAGGGAATTAGCTATAAGAGACATCAGTATCTTTGATGAAATTGTGCATTGTGCTATCAAGGTAGAAATGGAAGATGGTGTTACAAATCCATCTCATGGTTCTAAAAAGAAACGAAAGATGGAGTTCAAGGAAAAATCTCAGAATAATGGTGAAAAGAAGATGAATGTTTCTTTATGCTCAATGTGTGGAAAGAATCATGGTGGAGATTGTCTTAAAGGGACTAGAAATGTTTTAAGTGTGGAAAAGAAGTTCATAGAGCAGCTGAGTGTAGATTTAATGGAAAAAGGGTTTCTAATGATGTGAATAATGAATAGACTGTAGAGAACGAACCACCAACACATCAATGCTTCAAGTTCAAGGAAATGGGGAATTATGATAATCAATACCCTAATCAAAGGGTTAATGATGATCGACATGAGCAACCTCTTAATGAAAAGGATAAAGGGAAGTCACATGAAATAACTATTCGTGATGTTGAATATGACAACGATGTGGTGGAATGATTAAGTGTTTATGTAATGGATTCCAAAATAATGTTGTATATTGTATCGTGGAATATTGGAATATTTATGTATTAGTCTATTGTAGTTTTCAATAATTTTATGGTACCAGTAACAATGTAAAGTAATTCAAATATTTTGGAAAGTAGATGATATGGGCATAATGAAGGGATAAAGAGAAAATAATATTAATGAGCTTATGACTGGTATAAAGACAATGTGATATCATGGTTTGAGTATATAGAAAATTTGGGCTTTTGTTATGTGGAAAGAGTTAAATTTTGACAGCATTAATAATTTTACGAAGGTTCAATGGGTATTTATGTTTTAAGAGAATACACGATTAAGGTATTCACATGTTTGGAATGTGACCAACAGGATATATCTTGTGATATATGAGGGATAAATGTTGGTATTCACATTTTTGTTATGTGACCATTCCAGTAATAGTTTTATTTATACTATGAGATTGGACAAATGTATTTTGGACAAGTCTATAGATTGGAATGGATTATGTCAGGAATTGGATAGTATTGTTTAAGTCTAAACCTTTTTTCGATATTATTGAAGGGGATGTTATAATAATATAGTTTTAGAAAAAGGGCATCCTGTAGGACGGGCAACAACTCGTCATGTCGGACAAGGCTGTGTGAATCGAACCCCCAACCGATGTGCGACATACTTTTTTGCCTACCACTGGCCTACAGAAATTCCCTGGTTAGTATAATTTTTTTTAATTTTTTATGTGGTATGATATATGAAGTATAAGTCCATTTTAGGAACTATATACGATTAATCTCACCATAGATGGACTTATGTATATAACTTTTGCTAACCTTATGTTTGAGACAGATGGAATGACCTATAATTATATCACATGATCTACTAAAACATCACAAAAGAAAAATTCAACTTCATTTCATTAAGAGATGAAGTGGAAATTGTTCAAGTCATGAACAACAATGAGATTGTACAAAAATAAAGTAAGTATTTGTTTTAATTCAAAACATATTCAACATTAAGGAAAGGATCTTGAAAACCAAAAATGTTGTCCTAGTACTCTCATATATGATGAATCAGATGGTACCTTATATCATCACAGATTTATGGCTTTTTTATTTTTGTCTTTTTCATAGCCATGTTCTCTACCACTCTCCATCAGAACATGACAGTGAGATTTCTCTTCCATATCCATATTTTAACCTATATACTCCTATATGGGAAAAAAGTGATGAGTTACATTGGGTATCCCTTCTGTTTCTAACTTTCTTTTTTTAAATGATGATTTAGTATTCCTTTTTACGATGTGGGTTTCTATGAATGAATCTTTCATGTAGTAAAAGATTTATAACCCCGATGAATTTCGATGGCGAAATTCATTTTAAGGGGGTAGAATGTAACACCCCAAGATTTTATGAGATATATTATTTTTAATTTCTTTTATGTCTTCTATTATACACTACACTAGGATTAGATTGTACTATACGCAACATCGTATTAGCTTGTAGTATATGCAACACTATTCTTGGCTCGTGTTACACACAATTTCATGTTCGTTTTGTGGAAATTATAATACGCAACATTAAGTATAGATTTTGTTTAATGTATAAATGAAATTTGTTTTGATTATTTTATACGCAACACCAAATAGAGTTTTCACTACACGCAGCCCTAACTTGGCTTGCATTACACGCAATCACGACCTTCCTCAATAGCGTGTGTATTATGGAATATCGGGGTTCACTAAACAAAGATATGTTGTTATAATATTATTATAGACCAGACATTATTAATAGTATTAACAAAATTCTGAATTTTATAACATTATTATTCGTCTTCCACATTTTCTATAACATGGTATGAGAACAAAATAAATTTTTCGAGTAAAATAAGTATTTTTTAAAAAAATGCAGTTTTTCTGCCTTTTGATGGCACGCCCACTTTAAATCAAGTTTTTTATATTTTTATAAGTTCAATTTGACAAAATAAAATTCTCCCTTGAATTAGGATATAAAAATTTAATTTGGATAAAAGATTCAAATTATTCTGATAACTTTCATATTTTAATGAATACTAAAAACACGCTATATTCTAATTGAAAACAGATTTTTCTCATCACAATAATTTATATGGATAGAATATTGATTTAATTGGCTTTAAAGTGTAATTAGAATATACGTTTACCATTTAATCCAATGTTGGTCATTGGAATTAATTTTATTTTGAATTTGGGCATAAAAAAGTGTCGATCTTTTGATAGTTATTGTTTCTTAAAAACATGTTATTTATTTCGATAATGGAAATTAATTTTAAAATTAATTAATTCCACTTCTATGTTTTGAATTTTAAAAAATAGACATCATTTTTTAATTCAGAATATCAAATATAGCTTAGGCTTAATTTTTGGTATTTTTCTAAAAAACTTCAATTTTTGATGAATAGTGATTCCACATAGTGGTAGTTAAAAAACCATCTCTTTCATTTAAATGAAATTTTACCACTTCTGTGATTTGAATTTCAAAAATCTGACATACATGGTTCTTATCAAGAAGTACAGTGTGGTTCAATAAGATGAAAATTGTTTTTGGTGAATAGTAACTTTTGACTTTTATTTACCGTGATTAAAGGTAAATAGGGTAATTCAAGGTTAAAAGAATATTATAATAATTCGAAATTACATTAACACATGTCCTAACCTTATTGTATGATTATTGGATGATCTTGTTCATCCTTGGGTCGATTTTGTGACCCCATTAAGCCACTTGGTAGTGATAATGATAATTTGGATTAATTAATTTAATGTAAAGACAAAATTGACATTATCAAAAATCTTTTTGTAATTAATTTTTATAAGGGGTTATATAAATAATCTTTTAGACTATAAATATTCATTGGAAATATAAAACTATTTCCTACATGGTGGTATTTTTTTTATAATTTTTAGACATCAAATAAATTAAATTATATATAAAACAATAATGATGCAGTATTTACCTCAATAATAAATGATTTAAATAAATAAGATTATAACGATTAAATTATTATCCAAAACATGTCCAATTATGATTGGATTATTTTATTTAGACCATGAGTAATCTTATCTTCATCTTTAATTATTTTTTTCCCTTTTGAAACTGAAGATAAATTTATAATAAAATAATATTTTCACACATTCCAAAAGAGCCCCTCCTCCCCCTTATAAAAAAGACCATTTCTATCTAGTTCCTCACACCTCTCAAGACATTTGGCTCATCCAAAATCTTCCCAATCAAGCTCCCTACATCCATCTCCTCCCCCTAAACGCCTTATCTTTGGACGAAGGAACTTTAAGAATTTCTTTTGGATCAAACCAAATGAAGTTACCCAAATTAAAGGTAACAGTTTCTCTTAAATTGGTTTCTTTTATTATACTTCTCCAAAACCTAAACACTTTCTAATATATTCATTTATAACAAAACCAGTATACTCAATATACTTGTATTTTTTTATGATATGTATTCGAACTACGCTTTCACACACCTCCATGTAATGGATGAAGAACATAATGTTTCTATGGATGGCAAACTAACGCCTCACAAAATGATGATTGTTCGATTTTCTCCTACCACCTGTCATGGTTGCCATTTTGATGGAACTGTATTTATATAATATATATATTATGTTTATGATTTCATTATTATTCTTTACTTCTCAATTATATCAAGCCATTATGGTATCCATAGTGGGTAAATACGATAATCTCATTTGAGGAAGTGCGGACTACCGCCCCGTAAAAGTGATGTGATTCGTTAATGCCTTATGTGGGATGTATAAAGGATGGAGTTAATGATATTATATATGATATTATACAGGAATTTTAATATACCAATGTATCATTATGTTTTAATTCCATTAATATAAGAAATAGAAATCAAAGTAGAATTCATGCGTACGTACGGCTTACCGTCTCCAGGAACGGTGCATTTGATTTCTTACCCCCATATGTTTTGTACTATTATTAATACATGTATATGATGGATATATATGATATAAATGATATATAAATCATGAATATCACTCTGGATAAAATGAACCTTTGTCCAAATGAACAACATGTAATTATAAGAAGTCCATTTTTGACTCAAGTACCAAATATCGACAAAACGAACATTATTAACTTAAATGGTTACATAATGTTCATAACATGGTAATAAGTGATATAAAAGTAATAATAAACTTTAAAAATGTTCTTCAGCAAGTATAAATTAACTTTGGTTTATTATTAAGGATATTAAAGAACGATCGAGTCAAGTCGGACACGAGGTAAGGGGACTTCTTTACCCAATTTCCGTTCTTTGGGATGATCTTCTCTTTCTTGTTTATGTAGTTATTTGATTATGTGAGAAATGAATTTTTATATATTATCTTGTATTTATACTTTATTTATGTGACCTTATAGTGAATACACAAAAGTGATCTATTTTATTTACAAAAAGATCTTTGTAAGGGATAACTATTCCAATCTCGTTTTTATCCGAGATTGTTACTCGTAAGTATTTACTGGGGTTATTGTTATCATCCATGTCCATGTTTTCTAAAACAAATCATGTATGTTTAATTTCTTTTTACTCATTTTTTACTTTTACCACATGTTATGGAAGGAATATTTATTTTGTTTACCACACGAGGAACGTTTTTGACTTTTCCAGCAAAAGTACGAGGAGAATGTTTTTTTAAAAGCTTATACGGCATGAACGATTTTTTACGGTTTCAAAACTCCTTATTTTCATGAAGCATAATCTACAAGATTTAATGAAAATTTTGAACAAAATACTTTTCTTTTAAAATTGAATGTAATTTTGTTAATAGAAAATTATTTTGAAGAAGAAAGGAAATTTTCCTCAAGAATTTATTTCAAGTGTTTTATCAAAACCATTTTCAATATAAAATGGCATTATTTCATATGTGTATGTTTCAAGTATAATATATCTATGATTTACACGGTTTCAATTTTCTTATTATGAAATGATATCCATTTGTCTTATATGGATTATTTAATGATGTGATGATGTTTATGAAACCCATTTTTTATTCTTCGGGTTATGATGAATGATTTATGTTTCTATTGTGGAAAAAGTAAGATTGATTTCGTTATGAGATGGGTGGGACCTATATCTTTCTCCAATTCATTGGGTAAATATTTATATCTCATGACACAGACATGGCTGGAACGGTAAGTTAATAGTGTTCAGTGTTACAGGACTGGAACAAGGAGTTAAATCGATTCAGAAAGGGACTTTGTCCACTAAGATGGTCTTGGCATCAATGCCTTGGCTACTATGGAAATCATAAAATGTGATTAATGGTTTCCTAAATCACATGTTTTTTTTCATTATATTTTATCTTGATTAATGTTTCTTTATGATCTATGCCTTACGTACTGCCAATATTTATTTCAGAACTCAATATTTTGATGTTTAAACTTTATGTTCATTTTTTGAAGTTAAAATGTATATGGTTTGTTTTATTTTTTTTCCATTCATACCCTTACTGAGCATTTGAGCCCACACTTTAAATGTTTTAATTTCCCCAGGATATAAACAATGGTTTTAAGTAAGAAAAAAATGCAAAGATCTTTATGAGAGATGTTAAAGATCTTTCACCAAGATTATAAGATTATGTTCCATGTTTCCAAAGACATTAAACTATTACAGTACTTTGGTGTCTGTTTTTGTTATGCATTAAGTATTCCGAAAAAGTAATGTAATGTCCATGTTCATCAAGCTTCGGGTGTCTAAAGGTTCGCTTAATCATGGTTACTCACTAGAAAATAAAAATATATCTCTTGATATTGTGATTGTTGTATAATGATTCATGGAAATCAATACTTCAATATCTAGTGATAGGAATCATACTGATGTATAATAACCTGATTCATAAACATATATTATTAGATAATTTTCGATATAAAATTATAAAATACACACCCCAAAAATCTAGAGGTCCTATGTATTTGGGAAGACAGATACCTAATTCATTAACATAGAAATATAATACCTAAAACATATTTATATCTTCATAATGTTATCCTTATTACCATTGTTGTTTTATTATTGAAAATCATACGTTGGAAACATGCACAATGAGGAGGGTAATCTACAATGCATTGTTGTGGAATAATTAGAGAAATCATAAGAGATAAGTGTTAAATACTATTTTGGAAGCATGGAATTATATTATAAAAAAATAATTATAAATTTAGTAATTGAAATAATATCATAAGAACATGGAACTGTGGATATATATATAAAACATAAAAAATGGCATCAAAACATAGTGATCTAGGATGGCATTCCAAACACGGTACATGGTATGTGGTGAGGGTAAAACATTACAAAATTCATAGGAGGGATGTATAATTTCTTCCAAATCATCACATCATAATATTTACATTCATATATGTGTAATATAAGGAAAATAAATCATACAAAAATAATGTCCATAATAAAATCCCATGAGATTGAAATAAGTTACATTATGTTGTCTAAATAAATAAGAAAATGCAATATAATAATTATTTATAATATAATATAAAATAAAATTAATATCAAAATTAAAGAATAAATAAGGTAGAATTAATCTTGAATAGGGAGTTCACGTAAAGAAATTTCAAAAAAAAAATAACTAAAGAAGTGTGTATAGAAATGATCCTATTAAATGATGCTTTATAAAATGAGTAAAGAAACAATAAAAAGGGTAGTAAAATTTTTCTTTTTAAATATATGAGAATAAATTAGATCTATTAAATACCAATTATTTGTTGAAATAATTTGAGGGATAATATTTTATAATATAGATACTCGAGGAGGAACTAAGGAATAAATAATGTCTCTTAAACATATCAGTTTTACTAAAATATTGAGAATGGAATTCAATTAAAATATAATACCCCATATAATAAATGTAAAATAAAATAGGCATATATATTATATAAATATATAATAAATATATAATAATTTCATGAGTATAATATAGTGATAAAGTTTCCCTCAGGGTGCTGCTCAGTGGTAGTTTCCTCTATGGGTCTTAGTGAGATCTCGAGTTTGATCCTTCTAGAGTAATTCACTACATGTGTGTGTTACATGATTTTAATTTTATTTTATCCCCTTACCCATATATATATTTATAAATGTAAATTTATAGATATAATGTGATTATAAGAGAAAAAAATCATAAAATTAATGTTTATGTATAGTGTAATAAATTCATTCTTTAAAGATACAAATATTATAAACAATATATTCAAATTATAAAAGGTGTCTGGTATATACTTTTTTAGTGGTTAAAACTACTATGATCATATAATTTAAATATAATTAATATAATTTAAAATATAACACTAACGTATATAAATAGTATAATAAATTCATTATTTAAAAATTAAATCCATTTATAAAACCATCTGTATATGTTCGTGATGAAAATTGAAATATTTTATCCATGGTGGTGGTGAACCGATGATAACACGAGCAACATTTTATTTTTTTAGAATAGATGATATGAATGAAAATAATGGGTATTCTATTAATATAATAATGATACGTTATAATAACAAATATTATTTAATAATATTAGTATGGAAAAATATATTTATATGAAGTATAAGAATTAAAGTGAAATTAAATAGAGTAATTTTATGTTCTATCTTTTCTTCTTACGATGAATCCTTTACTAAGGGGAATATACATTTAAAGGGGTTTTTAGGGTACCAAAAACTATGTTATGTGGATAGGGGTGTTTATAAGGGGTTTTTATTATATTAGATTCCATTGAACACTATTATGGTTATGGAATAATTAAGGAGGTTTGGGGTCCTTTTATAAGTGAGAGGGGTAGATTTTTTTGTAAATATTATTTTTAAAAAAAAAATCATATTCAATTAATGTTGATCCAAACTGATAATTAAGTGGAAAAAAGAGATATTAGTTTCTTAAACATCTCATAAACTAAATTATTTATATTGTTTTGTGATATTATCTCTTAATTTTACATATTTAATTCATTTAACCACTACCATGGTGATTATATTTTACATTTGATAACTTATTTTTATGACAAGAAATGAAATCAAACTTATTACCATTTTTTTTAATGATACTTTAAAATATGAAATCATTTTTTCATTATTGAATTTATATAAGTTACTAATATTATGATTGTTATAGTAATTCATAATTTTAAAAAACTATTTATAGAAATACTATAATATTTAGTATAAAATGAATTGATTTTTCTTTTATTACAAGTCAAAATAATTAATTGTGTTTTTTTATTAATACATTTTATCAACATATTTCATTAAATTATTTATTATATATTTATAAGTTTATTTTATTAATATAAAAAACATAATATAAGGAAAAATAATTTTTTCAAATAGTTATTTCAAATAATAAATTATTTTATTCGAATTTTTTAAAAAATCACTAATGTTTTCATATAAATTATTCAACACATTTTTATCAAATAATTTTATGTACGTTTATTTTAATTTTAATTTTAAAAAATAATTAAATTAAATAATTATTCCATACAGTACATTGATAATGGTATATTTTATATCAGGCTAACTTCTACTAATGAATCATATTAAGAAATCCACATAAGATTAAAGGAAAAGATAAGAATTTGTGGTGGTCATGGGTGGAAATTATGCTATCATGGATCTTATAAATTTTCCCATAATATTTAAGTTATACAACAAATGATTCATCTGAATGCATACTTGTTGATGGTCATTGTATCCATTATCTAGGGAAAATCCTAACCATAATGTCTTATTTAGTAGATCAGAAAAATTAGACTTGTAAGGATCCCATTTCATGGGTCCATTAATTGTTTATTATAAAATGATTTTATAATACTATTAATTCTATATATACACCAAATTATGTGGATATATTATAATATCCACATTTAATAATTTTATCACATTAATATATGAATGTTCACTTTTGTCTGGTGTTGTCTGTGAAATAATCTATTGATCCAAAAAATTAAATTTGAGAGGAAATATATATAAAAATCATTAGTTTTTTACATGATGTAAATATTAATTAAAAATATGAAGAAAACACACCACATGTGAAAAATTAATGAAAATAAAAATAAAAATATATATGTAAAATCAAAGAGTAATAAAATATAATAAATTTAATGTGCTTCCTATAATGCTTAATAAAAAATACCTTCCAGAAAGTTATCATTAATTCTTATAGAGGATAATGTATATAATTTATATTTACCAAAACTAACACTAACTTCAAAGGTGTAAAATGTTTTACATGGGGTTATGATAAGCCTAAATATATTTTTATTTCACTAACTTTCATTATAATCACAACGCTAAAAAGGCCATTACTGAAACTATGAGGGCTACATTCTTAGGGTTTTAAAAAATTTAAAAAATAATAGATACTAAATCCACTTAAATTATTATTTCATTATAATAACGTGTAATCATATTCAATTTTAATTAATTGAATTTATTTTTTTTATGTTTTCCAAATGCAATTAGACTTAATATTGTGAGATCCATCAATACTACTTATAATTACTCAATTATATTTCTAAAAACACCAAATCAGAATAAGCGCATTAAAGTTTAAACCTTGTTAGTACAATATAAATTGAAATTGATATTCATGATTTTATAAACCCTTCCATATTTGATTTCCTCCATTTATAATTAAAATTTTAATCTGTTATTAACAAATGATTATTTTATTAAATAACAATAATTGTGCTTAATTAAAATAACATATTCATGATAATTCTTGATAATATAATTAGATTCACATCATTCGGCACATCATATCATTTTTTCAAGAAACATAACTTGCATGATTTAATTATCATCAAACATAGATGATTTAATCATCTTAAGAAATAATATTATTAAATAATGAATTTATTAATTAAACTACAATAAAAATATATTTAAAAAATAACTTCATTAAAATCGATGAAAAATAATGTTTATGATGTTTTATGGAACTGAGGAGTTTAAAAATTTTCATTATTGACAAAAAATCACTAAAAATTTATAAATTACACTTTCTTTAAGAAATGAATAACCATGAAATTATTTTATTTTCTTAATGTAATGATTTCTTATTATTCAACTTTTACCCTATGAAAATAGTGAAATATTCTCATCTATAACTGATATAAACTATCCACAAGTTACATAATTATGTGTTTTTAGATGATATTTTATGTTCTTGATGATATACTACAAATATTAATTCAATTCATAGAAAAAATGGTTTAGTTCATCTTTATACCAATTTAATTATTTTTGAACCATGAGATCTAAAAAATGGATTCTTCGTCTAAAACCATGAATAGATCTTTCATACCTACTGAAAACATCATTGTTCCATTTTGTTAAAGTTTGTAACCATGTAATAGTTGTCCTAACCTTCAAATTCAGCCTAATATAAGAAAAAAATTTAATTTATGTGTCCTCAAATTGTGGTTTTTACATCATTGTTAAAAATTATCCAAAACATCTTGAAGGTATCTAATTTTTCCAAAATACCATTGAAACATTAACATGACCATAAATTAGGTGGAAATAATTTTTTTTATAGTTAAAATAAACTATAATGGAACATAATTAAAATATATGTATGAATGATTGGATTTTTTGACTAGTGTTAGGAATTTTCTAGTGATCATTGTTGGATAGTTATTCATACATCCTTATTTCAATATAAAATCTACAACTTCATAATTTATCACATTAAAAAGAATTTATGTAGGGGCATGATATTATTTTTCTACTCGATATGATTATGGTTTGAAATTTTTTGAGCAGATTATCAAGATAATGAGAAATAATCATGAAGGCCTATGTAAAAATTATTAGGCTTATGATCTAATTTTCAATGTCATAAGATTCCTTGAATGCGGTTTAAGGATAAATATCCATAAAAAGGTAAATATTCTAATATATCCTAATAATATTATCACTAACCAATGATGATAAATTACTGTGGAAATTAATATATTAACCCATTCTCTTTGAAATCGAATCTGTATATTTTTTTGATATACTTCAGTAAATTTGTTTTTCTTATTTGTAATTATCATAGTCCAATAGTTTTGTCTAATTTCCATTTTTATAAATAAAATAAGTGACACATAATACTGGGACTAATGAATTTTTTCATGATATCATTTTTAGCATGAAATTAATTTATCACATAAAATTATTTAAAATGAAAATGTATAATTATAATGAAAATCATAAATGATAAGTGAATAGATTGATAAAGAAATTTTTTTTGAGGATTCAGTTTTGAAATTAAATTTATTTTTGATGATCAATATTTTTTATCTCAAATATCACAAATAATAAAAGTATGACTTCACAAAATGATTATCCATCATAAAATAATGTAGTAGGAATGCAATTTTATATAGATTCTTAATTATGATGGATAGATATAATGAGAAAATTGTTGTGATGAAAATATGGATAGTTTTTTCAAAACATAATTATTATAAATATATTAAAATTCTATTGTGTCTTTAGATTTAAAATATTATTCATATAAAAATATATATGCATGGATTTCACATCAAAAATAGTGACTTCGACCATATTTCTTGATATTTTGGCTATACCATTATAAAGGATTATTAACATCCATCTTTTTGATTTCATTAATGAAACTGGCCTCAATTTAAGGGATAAACATTGAATGATTGATTCTATTTAATTAGAAATTCAAATCTAATTCTATTATTTTTTTAATGGATTTTTTTTTATTAGTTTTCATATAAATATAAAAAGATTAATATCACACATTTTTTGTGTGACTAATCTCTTATTTGGAAAGTGTTTTGACTCAAAAAATTTATGTTTTTTTACATGTTGAATAAAATATCATAAGGTTTTCATTGCATGATAATTGGTTTGAATTAGAATAAAAAATGTAAATAATTATATTATTTATTACTTATATATTTAACTCAAAATCATTGTATAATTTTTATCATTATCTCATATTTTATATATAAAACATTCAAACAAAATTAAATACCTGATGGAACATGAGAATATAAATCATTAAGTGATCTTTGTTAATGGACCCCCATTATTTAACTTTAACAATTAGTTCCATTTACACTCTTTCTAACTATTAGGAAATTAATTAACATTTAGGTAGTAATGATTATTAGTGATAAAAATTTGAATCTCCAATACATTAGAACATTTTCCAGGCCGGTTTAATTAGGGGTTAACTTTGTTTTCAGTACTATAATTAATATAATTACTCAAAAATAATCGGTTCATACTTCTACTGCTTATTTTTTATGAATTTTTATTCTATTGGAAGTATTCATAGTGTATATTTTTTATCATTAGACGGTAAATTATTTCATGATGTGGATATATAACCCGCTATTACATCAATATGTAATAAACTAAATCATCTTTATATGAATAATACATTAGTTGATATGCACTATATTAAATTTAAAATTTTAAAATGTTAAAATTCACTATGGAACTAAGACCTGAACCAATGTTGATTAATTGAATAAAATTATTCCATTACTATTTAATAAAGATATATCATTTTATTATAAATATCAATAATTATTTATTTTTATAGTTTTGAGGTAATTTACAGTATATATTAAGGGATATCGTTATATATAGTAAATAATATCCAAAAATGGAAAATTTAAATTTCTCTTTGTTATGTAAGGACATTTTTTATTAATAAGGAGTTTTGATTTGATTTTTAGTGCCATAATATTATTGGAATAACTGAATATGAAAAAATAAATAGAATTAAATAATAACAAGAATATGAAGATTAAATATGAGTCTTAGTCAAAATATATTTATTTTTATGAATAAAATTAATTTTTCCATCCAAACATGAATTTTTATTATTAGAAATACATTAATAATAATAAATAAGTGAATAATAAGTTATTTTTTGATTAGAAATGGTTATGAAATTATTGACGTCTTAAATACTTCAAGTCAAACTATAGTTCGGGATTAGACCGTTCCTTTGTTATATGTCCTAAAAGAGAGTAATTTTCTGAGATTAGGGATGGTGGACATAAGAATGTGATATTAGGAAACAAAAAAATATAAAAAAATGATATATCTTTGATACATTTAATTAATTTTAAATGGGAAACCATAATTGTCTATTGGGAACACAAAACATAATCACAAGAAAATTCATAATAATTGAATGGGTGAAGCATATCTAAAATACACATATGGATACAATAATTAAAAGGTATTATAATAAATATGTTATAAATTTTAATGGATATGGTTTATCTATTGAATCCATTTATTTTATATTGGCTTCCACACACATTCATAATAATCTTAACCTATATAGACTGACTCCAATCTCTCATTTCACCTATTATAAGCCATATGATGATATCACAATATGGATCAGGTGCACTTCCTCTCTATAATCAGTCATTTTACTGATCACATGAACATATTATCTAATCATGGACATAATTCCATAAATAATAGGCTATAACATAATTGTGAGGAGTCTATGTGATTATCGTTCTGACTTTAAGTGTAATTTATGGTCGACAGCATGAACAGAAGATTGAATATAATAAGAACTCACAGTTGGACAGAGTATTGGAACCTAAAAATTTCAACCTACCACGGGGACATTACCTACCAGAAAAAAAATCAGATGAGATATAATAGGGTAAATAGATTTTTCAAGTGATACATTTTTAGTGATCCACAACCCATGCAACATAATGGTAACAAATCACTGTGTTAGGGTCTTTTATTTCGGTGAGTGTATGTATAGGAAACTTCTCACATATGATGGTATGTAAGATTACTCCTAAGGTCACCAAACATGAATTATTATAGATGTGTAAGGTTATTTGGTATGGAATGTTTTTATTAAAAAAGTTGAATCCAAATTTTTTATCACTATATAAGCATGATGTAAAAAATTTGAAGAATATGTAATGTTTATTACATGGTTGTGTAATCTACATATAAGTAAACCTAAAATTGCATACAAATTATTTGAAGGATTAAAATTATATGTAATGGTAAATATTTCCCCTAAATACTTTCATAATGTTCACCACAACACTTCCACTTATATAAGTATACTAACAAGGAATAAAGTGATTTTCATAAATCATGGACGATCGACGCAAAATCAAAATTATTTTTTCATTCATTTGTTTTTTGAAAAATTATGGTTAGCTCAAGCAGATATTCCACAAGGAAACTGTTCACTATAAGAATAATAATATGGATTAAATTTAAGATAATAATAATATAGAGGTAAATACCTAAAGGGAAATAGACCTTGAACCTTCACATGTTGCAAGATCCAAGAATATGAGTCTATGTATTAAATTTGAGGAATAATTGAAAGGTACTAAAGTTGTGAGGCATATGTTGAACATGTGGAGTGGGAAGAAACATAATCATGAAGAACTGTTGATCATTAAACCATAAAAAGTAATTTTTCTTTCAATTTGGGAGGCTTCTATTATTACTACTTTATTAAAAAAATATTTTTACTACTTTTTTTACAGTTTATCGTAATTATGTAGTGATGCCACACTAATCAATTTGTGGATGATTTGAGGTGATTCTCCATAACCACTATTTATGATGTTACAACCCAATACTATACAAATTTTTTATTTTTTATTATTTGTTTTCTAACATTATATATAGAAAACACCTTGATAATATTATGTTACACACAACAATGAGTTGGCTTGCGTTACATGCTTGATTGAGTTTCACAGAAGAACAATATATTATTAAAATATTATTATTTATTATAATAAGATATTACCAAACCATTAATTTTGTGTTTTGAAATAATATTAACTAAAAAATAAAAATTTAATGATTAATTCATTGGTTATAATTGCATTATATTTTAATATAGAAACAAAATGAATATATAGGAAATGTATCAAAAAAGAACTTTTTTTATTCTTCTAAAGGATATTTTTATTAATAACATAAATTAATCACAATTAGATAATTTTATTAATGTAATAAATATATTATGTATTAAATAATACATTTTTGACACTCTTACAATAGATTTGACTGGCATAATAAAGGAATAAATCTAATTTCATGCTAAAAATTTGTAATTTTCTCTAAATGAGATTTTGTAACATTTTAGGGAAGAAACTATTTGAAATTAAATTTATAAAAAAAATTTATATTATTTTGGAGAAAATAAAATTATTTAATTTATGTTGAGTATAAAATTTAACATTGGTTTAATTTTTTGTATTTTTCTGATAGGTTTCTTGTTTTGTTGTATACTAATAAAATATTACATTTTAAATGAAACTAGTGTTTCCAACTAAATAATTTATATTATTAACTTATATTTTAATTAATTTTAAAATTAAATTAGATTAATTATTTAATATTTATTATAATTTAGTTAATTTCAATAAATTTAACATTAATTTTTTTTATATAAAAAGATTTCAATATTCTGAACATTTTTACTTTAGAAACTAGTTTTCTTATTCCATTAATTTTATTAATTTTAAATTAATTACCCAATATTTAATATTTATAACTTTGAAAAAATGATTCCATATTTTTAATAAATGTTTAAAAATTATGTTCTTAGGTGAATTTTAATTTTTTTTCCATCTAAATTATAAATTCAGTAATATTTTAATTTCCTCAATTAAGAGTAAAGCGTGAAATTATGGCTAAAAAATATTATAAAGATAGTATAATTACCATAGAACATGTAAAAATTATATTGAATGAGTGTTTTTATACCAATATCATCCTTTGGTAGAAATTATAACATATTTGGTCCATTTTTATGAGTGTATTACATTTTTTATTTTATAATCAAAGAAAATTCAATTTTATTAAACTTATTTTTAACGTTAAACATGTTTAATACGAGGTTTTATAGGGGGTATATTTGAATATAAATAGTATTTTAAATATAGAATGATTATATTTATCATGATAATTTATTTTAAATTTTTAAATAATAAATAATAAAATTAATGGCTCGCACAATGATGATGAAATCATTGTTTAATTAATGAATATATCAAATAAATGATATTAAAAATAATAAAGTTAATATATTTGAGAAGATTTACGTCATCAAATATTTTTTATATTCCTTTGACATGTTAGTGTTATTTTATAATTATTTTTGTAATTTAAATTGATTTTATGTTATTTCAAAATAGTCAATTAATGAATAGTGTCATAATTAACATTATTTATATTTTAAAATAAATACATTTTTATTAAATCAAATAAAATTTATAATATCTCTATTTCTTGAAACTAATTTTTTTATTTATTATAATGTCATAAATTACACGTTTATTTTTAATTTGGAATGTTATTGTAATTATAGTAAACATCACTGTGTAAATTACCTGATGTCACAATAAGAGTTAAAAAGGGTTAACTAAGGGTAAAAGCCAAATGAATATTATTAAACTGTTACCTAGACATATCCAAAAATTATTTTTTTAGATTATTTACCTGCATAATCCGGTTATATTCTAATTAAATCAGTTTTCTGCCAACTGGAATTGGATTAAAATTTATATTAATTTAATATTTTTTTATTTTTCAAAAGTGAGCCTCGCCTCAGTTATAAAAGTTTACTTACTAACTCTCTTATTCACACCAATTTTAGCCTTTTATATTTACCAATACATGAACATTTCTCCAACCAACATCATTATAAAAGTTCTAGAAGTCATGGGTTTCCAAAATTAACAACTCCAAATCCCTTAATATGATATCAACTAGATGTCCACTGAAGAACAAGTATTTGTTTTACAACTCAGTTGAGTATATTTATTCTTTAATAAACTATTCATGTGTAGTTTCTATGAAAACTTAATAACTGTAGTATCATATATTAGATGATATGTTATTTTTATTATGGGACAATGATATTGCATGATTTATCCATCCTATGAAAAACAAAAAAACATTATGCATGTGTATATATGGATTACCGTCTTGACACAATGGTGTAATCTGTTTTTCATCACCAATTTACATGGAAGGATATAATTGTAACACCCCGAGATTTTATGAGATATATTATTTTTAATTTATTTGATGTCTTCTATTATACAGTACACCAAGATTATCTTGTACTATACGCAACACCGTATTAGCTTGCAGTATACACAACACTATTCTTGGATTGTGTTACACACAATTTCAAGTTTGTTTTGTGGAAATTATTCTACGCAACATTAAGTATAGATTTTGTTTAATGTATAAATTAAATTTGTCTTGATTATGTTATACGCAACACCAAACAGTGATTTCACTACACGCAACCCTAACTTGGATTTCATTACACGCACTCTAGACCTTCTTCGATAGCGTGTGTAGTACGCAATAACAAGTTTCACTAAACATTATATTATTATTATATTATTATGAACTAGCCGTTGTGAATAGTAATACCCACTTTTTGATATTTTATAAATTTTATCTTTCAAAATGGAATTCATTTTTGGATTCGGAATATCGAAATTAGCTTAAGGATAAATTTTGGTATTTTTCTGAAAACTTTCATTTTTTGATGAATAGTGAAAACACTAGGTTACTATTTAAAAACAAACTTTTTATTTAAATAATTATTTATTTTATTTAAATTTATTTTAGGTCAAAATTGATATATAATACCTATATAAGTTCAATTTAATTCATTGTAGTCATTTTATAATAATTTTAGATATATACAAATTTTATTAAACTTTTCACTGTCTTTTACCTGCCTCATAGGAGCTTTTTACAAACATACGTAAAACTTAATTTTACCGCTTCTATGAGTGGAATTTCAAAAATCCGAGAGACACTGTTAATATCGAGGAGTAAAATGCGGTTCAATATGATAAAAATAATTTTTTTTGAATAGTAACTTTTTACTTTTACTTACCACGGTTAAAAGTAAATGGGGTAATTAAGGGTAAAAATGATATTATTATTACCCTAACACATGTCATAATTTTATTGGATAAGTGTAATTTGAAAAAAACAAACCTTAGGAATAAAATATTTCCCTTTAGGTCCACTTGGATTAAATTAGGACATTTATTATTATTTTATTTAAAGAAGAGTTAAAATAGTTAAAATCAAAGTTTATTAACTAAAACATTTTTTTAATATAGGGTTATACATAAGCTAAATTAAAATATAAATATTCATTATAAATATAAAAATATTTCCTACCTAATGGTATTTTATTTTAAATTTTTAGACATTAAATAATTTAATTTATTTATTACATAATGGTGATGCAGTTATTACCTAAATAATGAAATATTATAGTAATTGATATTATAAATACCCAAATAAATGTAATTTGAGACTTTCTATGAATTCCACTAAATTTATAGGTTACTAGACATGTTATTATTGAAGTAATTAACTTTTGTCAAACTATAATGTTGTTATGGTTTTCACAAAATTATTTACCAAATAGTGTCAAATTGACATAAAATAGTTTTAAAAAAAATATTATATTATTAATTGATATTATATTCCTAAAAATCTAAGGTTCAGACAAATGACATAGATAATGATATATATATTAATAATGAACCACTTGGGTTTCTTTTGGCTTGTTATAGTATGTTTATTAACCATGTAGTGTAAGAAAACAAGAAGACATGGTAAAAGTTAAATTATTTCACTTAGTGTTTAATCTAAATGATAAGGTTAAAATAATAACCTAAACTTGTATAAAACCTATTTTTTGATGTTATTTCCACCCATCCCCATTTTTACTTTGAAATAAATCAATTTGGAGCTATTATATACCGAATATGACGTTATTATAAAATAATATTTTATGTTTTTCCAAAGGTGCCCCTCTCATCCCTTATAAAAAGGGCACCCCTTCCCTATTCTCTTCACACCCTATTGAGACATGAATCTCAGCCAACCCCTGAAAATTAATCTTCTAAACCTCTCTAGTTACATTATAGTGGTTTTGGTCTTCTCAAAAGACCAACTCTAGTTCCCTAAGAAGAAGTTTAAAGGAGGTGCGTCGAGGAAGAGGTAATATCTTCTACCGACTCTTTCAAGTTTCATTCTTCTTATACTTCCTCCTCTTTTGTTGTTTCATTATAAAGTAATAACATTAGTATTTATTATATAATTATATTTTATTATAAATATGAAACAACCCTATTTCACATTCTATCCATCCTATGGAAAATGAAATCATCGTGAGTGCATACGTATGGAATACCGTCTCCACGCCGTGGTATAATCAGTTTTTCCACCACTACCTTACTTGGATGGGTATAATGGTGTAAAGAATAAATTTATATGGTTATTATAACATCATAATGATTCTGAGATATTATATCATCCACTCCAATACCATTCAATATATATGGGGACTATATCATCGCTCGTGCGTACGTACAGATTACCGTATCCACAATGCGATGAGAATCATTTTCAATGTCAATAATTCAAGAGTGATTATAAGGTATATATAATTAGTAATCATTAAATATATGACATAATAATGCTACTGGATTTATGTATATATATATATATATATATATGTATTTCATCTACTTAATTCCATTTAATTCAATAAGGAAACGAAAAACACCGTTCATGCGTACGTACGGCCTACCGTCTCCATGAACGGTGACTTTCTTTCCATTTATTGATCTAATATATATATGTATATTATTAATATATATTATATATAAATCATGTTTTATATTCTGGAATTATGTATTCATATTAATAATTACAATTCGAAACACAGATGATGAATGAAACGGTTTTATCCAAAACGCTGCTTTAACATGGAATTGACAAATGAACAGATAATATAATGGTGTAAGTGAATTTTATATGATATCATAAATATTATTATGGTTCGGTTAAAAGTTAATAATATGTTTAAACCCACTATACAAGATTCTCGGACACATACTGAAGAAATTTGACATAAGGTAAGGGATAAATTTTCCAATCTCGTTTTTATTCGAGATTGTTTATTCGTATGTATTTACTAGGGTTATATTTATAATTCATGACCTATTTTCTAAAAATTGTTTCATGTATGTTTAAAGTCCTTTTTACCCATTTTTTAATTTTACTACATGATATGTAAGGAATCTTTCTTTTGATTACCATACGAGGTGCTTTTTGACTTTTCCTGTAAAAGAACGAGAAGAATGTTTTTCTTAACTTATACGGCACAAACTGATTTTTACAGTTTCATAACGTCTAATTTTCAAAAATCATACTTTACAAGATTTCATGATTATTTTCAACAAAATTCCTTTTCTTTTAAAATTACGTGGCATTTTGTGAAAAGAAAATGATTTTGAAAAGAAAGGATATTTTCCTCAAGATTTCATTTCAAGTGTTTTATCAATACCATTTTCCATCTAAGAGGACATTATTTCATATGTGTATGTTTCAAGTATAATGCCTCTATGATTTTAATTGTTTCACTTTTTTTATGATTAAATAATATCGATTTGTTTTATATGGATTATGTGATGATGGGATTATGGTTATGAAACCTATTTTATTTTTTGGGTTATGATGAATGATTTATGTATATTTTGTGGCACAAGTAAGAATTATTTCATTATGAGATGGGTGGGACCTATATCTCCCTCCAATGCATTGATTAAAGATTTAAATCTCATGAGATAGACATGGCTAGAACGGTATGTTAATTCGGTTCAGGGATACAGGACTGGAAGGAGGAGTGAACTCGATTCAGAAAGGGACATTGTCCACTAAGTTGGTCTTAGCAGCAATGCCTTGGCTACTATGGAAATCATATCATGTAATTAATGGTTTTCCATAATTAAATGTTTTATTCCCATGCTATTTATCATGATTGATGTTCCCTTATGATATATGCCTTACATGTTTCCAAGATTTATGTCTTTTCTCAAGATTTTGATGTTTAGATTTTATGTTCAAGTGTATGCATTTAAAATTTTTATGGATTGTTTTATGTTCTCTATGTTTACCCTTACTGAGCATTTGATCTCACCCTTTATATGTTTTCTTTTCCCCAGGATATAATTAATGGTTTTAGGTAAGAAACTCCAAAGTGGAAGATCATTATGGGAGATGTTGAAGATATATCACCATGATTAGAAGATTATGTTCCGAGTTTCCAAAGACACTAAACTAATACGGTCTTTGGGCGTCTGTTTTTGTCATGTATTAAATATTCTGCAAAAGTAATGTAATGTCCATGTAGGTCAAGCTTTGGGTTTCTACAGTTGGTATCAGAGCGAAAGTTTAGTTAACCTTTGGAAACTAGGATGCAAAAACATTAGTGAAATCCCTAGAGATATTTCTATGGTATGTCTAGGGATGTCCCTAAGGATAAGTATATGTATATGTTATAGTCCTAGAATTATGGTAACGATCGTAGAATTTAACCTAATATGTTAGATATAGACGGTACTCTCCCTTTATTATGTTTTCCCCCTATCATGATTTTTTCCTCTCACACTATTCTTTTTGGGTTTTAGAAAATGGCTGGAAACAGGAAGATTCACGATAATGGAGGATATGATGGAAAATGGAATGATATTCTTCATGAGAAACCTAATGAAATGATATTTGGAAGTCCAAACATCATTATTATTCCTAATTAGCAATCTCATAATATGATCAATAATCTCATCTTTGGTAAGTTTCCCGACTCAGCCAATAAGAGAAATATGGAGTTTCATGATGATCATATAGGAAATAAAGTTCAATTTCTCTCATGTAAATAATGTGGGAAGAGGCATCAAGGAGAGTGTTTCAAAGGAACTGGAAGCTGTTTTGGGTGTGGAAAATAAGGACACAAATCCAGTAAGTGAAAAGGGAAAGGTTTAGTTAACACCATGGAAAAGGATAATGGTTTTACTATGAAATCATCGATGATTAAATGTTTTAAATGTGGAATGTACAAGAATTATGCAAACCAATACCCTAATGGAAAATTTCATGAAGAGAATCAGAAGTTTCATATGGGTAGTATTTATGTGGATAATGATGAAGGGACTACAAATGATATATGAGATGAAAGAAATGATGAATCGCAGTCAGTGGTTTAAGAAGGTAGTGGAATGATTGAATGTTGATCCAGAATAATGTATGGTACTATAGAATAAAGAAAAATCTAAGGATTGTTACACTGTTGTCTTTCCTTGAGTTTTTGAATGTATATGATGAATGGTACTTGTAACCACGAAAGGTTATTTATGTATTTTTGGAAAGAAGATGATATGTGCATAATGATGGGATAAAGAGATAATGAAAGGTTTTATAGTATTAATGAGCTCATGACTGATATAAGGACAAATCGATATCATGGTTTGAGTATACAGAATTTTTGGATTTTGGTATGTAGAAAGAGTTAAATTTTGACAACATTCATGTTTTCACTAAGGTTCACTGGGTACTCATGTTTCAATAGAATACATGATTAAGTAATTCACATGGCTGGAATGTGACCAACAAGATATATATATCTTATGATATACGGGTGATAAATGATTGTATTCAATGGTTGGTAGAGAAAATTTTTAGTAATCGTTTTATTTAAACTATGATATTGGACAGAAGTATTTTGGATATACCTGATGATTGTAATAGATTAAGTTAGACATCATATATTATTGTTTAATGATAGAAATTTTTGTTATGTTATAATAGTATAGTTTTAGAAAAGGGACAACCCGTAGGACGGGCAACAACCCATCGCGTCGGACAAGGATGCGAGAATTGAACCCACAACTGAAGTGTGACAGGCCTTTTTTGCCTACCACTGGCCTACAGAAAGTCCCTTGTTAGTGGAAACTAGTTTTATTATATTATGCTGTATGATATATGAAGTATAAGTCCATTTTAGGAACCATATTTGATTAATCTCACTATATATGGACTTATGTATTTTTTATACTTTTTCTATCCTTTTGTTTAAGATAGATGGAATGAACCATCATTCTATCACATGATCCTCTAACACTTCACAAATGAAAAATTCAACTTCATTTCTTTAAAAGATGAAGTGGAAATTTTCCAAGGAACGACCAACGGTGAGATTGTACCAAAATCAAGAAAGTATTTCTTTTAATTCCAATTTCTTCATCTTTAGGGAAATGATCTTGAAAACCAAAAATGTTTTCCTTGTGCCCTTATATCTGATGAATTATATGGTACCTTAGATCATCACAAATTTATGGCTTTGGGATTGTTTGCTTTTTTTATAGCCATGTCCTCTACCACTCTTTATCAGAATTTGATGGTTATATTTCTCTTCCATATCCATATTTTCACCAATGTTGTCCTATGTGGAAACCCAGCTCTGAGTTACATTGGGTCACTGTTATGATTCTAACTTCCCATTTTTAAAATGAAGTCTTAGTATTCCTTTTTACGATGTGGGTTTCTATGAAAGAAACTTTCATGTAGTAAACCATTTATAACCCCGAAGAATTTTGAGGGCGAAATTCATTTTAAAGGGGGTTGAATGTAATACCCCGAGATTTTATGAGATATATTATTTTTAATTTCTTTGAGGTCTTCTATTATATACTACACCAATATTATCTTGTACTATACGCAACATGGTATTAGCTTGCAGTATACACAACACTATTCTTGACTCATGTTACACACAATTTCAAGTTCGTTTTGTGGAAATTATTCTACGCAACAATAAGTATAGATTTTCCTTAATGTATAAATGAAATAAGTTTTGTTTTATTTTATCTGCAACACCAAACAGAGCTTTCACTACACACATCCCTGACTTTGCTTGCATTACACGCAGTCCAGACCTTCTTCGATAGCGTTTGTAGTACACAATACCAAGATTCACTAAACGGGATATTATTATAATATTATTATGAACTAGATGTTATTAATATTAATACACACTTTTTGAAATTTTATAAATTTTATCATTCAAAATGGACTTCGTTTTTGGATTCGGAATATAAAAATTATCCTAGGAAGAATTTTTGGTATTTTTCTGAAAACGTTCAATTTTTTATCAATAGTGAAAACACTGTGTAGAGACCCTAAGCTTGATGTACATGGACATTACATTTCTTTTTCGGAATACTTAGTACATAACAAAATCACACACACACAAGGACCGTAATAGTTTAGTTTATTTGGAAACTCAGAATATAATCTTCTAATCGTGGTGAAAGATCTTCAACATCTCCCATAAAGATCGTCCCTTTTTTTCTTACCTAAAACCTTTCTTTATATCCTGGGGAAAAGAAAACATAAAAGGGTGAGCTCAAATGCTCAATAAGGGTAAACAAAATAAATATCAATCACATCATATTCATAAGAACATAACATTTTAGAAATCTTAACTTGCAAAAGACATCATAATATCATAACATGGGATAAATCATAGTAGTGTAATGTAATCCCAATAATCATAACATAAAACATGAAAATTCGTGGCATACACACATAATCATAGAGAATCATTTCATATTAGTCTATACTCATTGCCAAGACTATCTTAGTGGACAAAGTCCATATCTGAACTGAGTTCACTCCTTATTTCATTCATGTTTCACTGAACCGGTTTAACATGCCGTTCCAGACATGTCTATCTCATGAGATATAAAATCTTTACCCAATACATTGGAGGGAGATATAGGTCCCACCAATCTCCTGATGAAACCATTCTTATGCGTTCCACAAAATCATAAATCATACATCATAGCATAACCCACTTAATAAAAATGGTATTCTTAAACATCGTGACATCATAAAACAATTCATATAAGATAAAGGAATTCATAAAAATAATTCCATCACAACATAATCAAATAAATATAATAATAGGGATAGAAACATAACCCTATATTATCATAGATGGAAAATAATTTTGATAACACACTTGAACTCCATTCTTGAGGAAAATATCCTTTCTACTTCAAAAACATTTTTCCTTTCTTAACAAGTCATACAATTCTAAACTAAAAGAAGTTGGTTAAAAATAAACTTGAAAACTTGTAAATGAATCTTCTTGGAAATAATGTTTTAAAAAATCCATTGATGCCATAAAATTTAAAAAAAACATTCTTCCCGTACATTGGACGGAAAAGTCAAAAAGTACCTCATACGAATAACAAAAAAAGATTCCTTTCATATATTTTACTAAAAACTCACCGAAGGGTAAAATTGGATTTAAAAAATTGTAGTTGGATGGAAATAATATTACATATTGAGTCATAATGGATGTGGATGATAAAATACACCCCAGTAAATTCCAAAGTATAAACAATCTCGGATAAAAATGAGATTATGATATTTCCTTTACCTTAGGTCATATTTGCTTCGTAAGTGTCCGAACCTACAGTATAATGATTTAAATAATGTCATTGAATTATTCCAGAATTATACTCTTTGTTATAATATCATATATGGCCATATTTATATCTTCTTATTAGTAATATTTCATTGCTACTTGTTATTCGGGTGTTTATTACTTTTTGTTCTTATGCGTGTTTTGTCGAATAAATTCTTATTCTTCTCTTTAGGTTATAGATACCTCATTTCCAGAATGTCATTAGTGTAAAATATATCATATTCATTCATTCAATTCATTTATATAATCATTATGCAATGAATATCATGTAGAACGAGTCACATCACATCGTGGAGACGATATTCCGTACGTACGCACGAGTGATGACATCATTTCCATGATCGTGGAATTGTATTGGAGTGTATGTATACTATTTCAGAATCAATATCACTTTACAATAATCATATATAGTTAATATTTACACCATTTTACCCATCCAAGTAAGTTGGTGGTGGAAAATAGATTACACCACGGCGTGGAGACGGTATTCCGTACGTACGCACGAGCGGTGATTTCATTTTCCGTAGGATGGATAGATGGTGAAATAGGGTTGTTTCATACTTATAATAACATACCAGTAAATTAGTTATACTGATGTTATTACTTCATAATGAAACAAATAATGAAGAAGAGGTGGAAGAAGAAATAAAGTTGAAATAATCGGTAACAGACATTACCTCTTCTTTGAAGCCCCTCTTTGAGACCTCCTATTAAGGCACTAAAATTGGTCTTTGAAGAAGACCAGGACATCTAGAATGTTTCTAGTGAAGTTGAGAAGATAATTTGGCAGGTTTTGGCTGAGCATGAAGTCTCAAAGTGGTGTGAGGAAGAGAGGGAGGAGGTTCCCTTTTATAAGGGAGGAGAGGGGCACCTTTGGAAAAACAAAAGATATTATTTTATTATAAAGTCATATTCAGTTTTTAATAGCTCCAAGTTGATTTATTTCGAAGCTAAGGTGGGGAGGGTTCGCAATCCTATCATCCAATAGAATTTAGACATGTTTAGGTTTCTATTTTAACCTTATCATTTAGATTTAACGTTAAGTTAAATAATTTTACTTTTATCGTCTCTTCTTGTTTTCTTACACTATAAGGTTAATAAACTTACTATAAAAAGACAAAAGAACCCCAAATTGTTTATTATTAATATATATATCCTTATCTAAGTCATTTGTCCAAACCTTAGATTTTTAAGAATAAAATAACAATTAATAACATAACATTTGTTTTAAAAATTATTTTATGTAAATTTTGACACTATTTGGTAATTGATTTTTGTGAAAATCCTAACAGAATTATTTGTTCGAAAACAGTTACCTAAATCAATAATAACATGTCATTGTAACATATATAATAATTTTAATTCATAAAAAGTCTCAAATTACATTTTTTTTGGTATTTATAACATCAATTATGTCAATATTTCATTAATAAGATAATTACTCCATCATCATTGTGTCATAAATAAATTAAATTATTTAATGTCTAAAATTTACAAATAAAATATCATTACGTAGTAAATATTTTTATCTTTATAATGAATATTTATAGTCGAATTTATCTTATGTATAACCCTATATTAAAAATGATGTAGTTATTAAACATTGATTTTAACTATTTTAACCCTTCTTTAAATAAGTTAATATTAAATGTCCTAATCTAATCCATGTGGACCTAAATGGTCATATTTTATACCTAAGGTTGTTTTTGGTCGAATTTCACTTATCCAATAGAATTAGGACATGCTTTAGGGTAATAATAATATCATTTTTCCCCTTAATTACTCTATTTACTTTTAACCGTGGTAAAAAAAGTAAAAAGTTACTATTCACCAAATATTATTTTCATCTCATTTAAGCACATTTTACTTTCTGACATCAACCGTGTCTCTCGGCTTTTTGAAATTCCATTCACAAAAGCGGTAAAATTAAGTTTTATTAAAATTTTCAAATTCTCCTAGGAGGCGGGTAAAAGACGGTCAAAAGTTCAATAAAATATTAATGTATCTAAAATTATTATAAAATGACTCCAATGAATTACATTGAACTTATAAAGGTTTTATGTATCAATTTTGACCTAAAATAAATTTAAATAAAATATATAATTATTTAAATAAAAAGTTGGTTTTTAAATAGTAACCTAGTGTTTTCACTATTAATCAAAAATTGAATGTTTTCAGAAAAATACCAAAATTTCACCCTAGGCTAATTTCAATATTTCGAATCCAAAAATGAAGTCCATTTTCAAAAATAAAATTTATAAAATTTGAAAAAGTTGGTAGTACTATTCATAACGGCTAGTTTTAATAATATTTTAATAGCATATCGTTGTTTAGCGAAACTCGGTATTGCGTACAACACACGCTATCATGGAAGGTCGCACTTGCGTGTAATACAAGCCAAGTCAGAGATGTGTGTTGTGAAAGCTCCTTTTGGTGTAGCGTACAACAGAAGACATTAATGAAATTAAAAAGAGTATTTTTCGTAAAATCTTGCGGTGTTACATTCTACCCCCCTTAAAATGAATTTCGCCCTCGAAATTTGTCGGGGTTATAAATGGTTTACTACTCGAAAGTTTCTTTAATAGAAAACCACATCGTAAAAAGGAATACCAAAACATGGCTTTAAAAACTAAAGTATGAAACGTAACGGTTACCCAAATTAACTAATCACTGGGTTTCCACATAGGATAACATAGGTGAAAATATGGATATGGAAGAGAAATCTAACAGTCATGTTTTTATGGAGAGTAGTAGAGAACATGGCTATGAGAAATCCAAAAATCACAAAGCCATAAATTTGTGATGATCTAGGGTACCATCTGATTCATCAAATATAAGGGCGCTATGACAACATTTTTGGTTTTCAAGATCATTTCCCTAAAGATGACGAATTTGAATTAGAATAAATACTTACTTTATTTTGTTACAATCTCACTATTGTTCGTGCTTTGAACAATTTCCACTTCATCTCTTAAAGAAATGAAGTTGAATTTGTTATTCGTGAAGTGTTAACAAATCATGTGATATAATGATGGGTCATTCCATCTGTTTCAAACAAAAGGTTAGAAAAAGATATCAAATATACATAAGTCCATCTATGGCAAGGTTAATCGTATAAGATTCCAAAAATGATCTTATACTTCATATATCATAACACGTATTAAAATAAAACTAGTTTCTACTAACCAGGGACTTCTTGTAGGCTAGTGGTAGGTGATAAAGGCCAATCGCACTTTGGTTGTGGGTTCGATTCCCACAACCTTGTCCGACGCGATGGGCTGTTGCCCGTCCTGCAGGTTTTCCTTTTTCTAAAGCTATATTTCTATAACATCCCATCAATAATGTCGAAAAAAGTTATATCCTTAAACAATACTAACTTATGTCCAACATAATCCATTCCACTCTTTAGGCTTATCTAAAATACTTCGGTCCAAGCTCATAGTATAAATAAAATTATTACTTGAAATGTCACAAGACAATCACGTGAATGCCATCATTTATCCCCCATATATCATAAGATATATCTTGTTGGTCAAATTACAAACATGTGAATACCTTAATCATGTATTCTGTTGAAGAATGAATACCCATTGAACCTTAGTGAAAACATGAATGCAGTTAAAATTTAACACTTTCCACAAACCAAAACCCTCACAATTCTTTATACTCAATCCATGATATCACATAGTAATTATATCAATCATGAGCTCATGAATACAATCAAACATCTCATTATCTTCTTATCCCTTCATTAAGCGCATATCATCTGCTTACCAAAAATATCTCAATCACTTTCCATGGTTAACGGTACCATAAAATTATTGAAAACCACAATGGACCAATACATAAATATTCCAATATTCCACGATACTATATACAACATTATTTTGGAATCCTATTTCATAAACACATAATCATTCCACCACATCGTTTTCATATTCAGCATCGCCAATAGTGATCGCATGCGACATCTCGTTGTCCTTTGCCTTAAGTGGTTGCTCATGTCGATCATCAATAACCATTAGATTAGGGCATTGATTAGAATAATGCCTCATTTCATTGCACTTGAAGCATTGAAGTGTTGTTGGTGCATTCTCTGCATTCTTTTCTTTATTCACACCATTAGCAACCCTTTTTCCATTACTTCAACACTTAGCTGCTCGATGACCTTCTTTTCCACACTTAAAGAATTTTATAGTCCCTTTAAGACAATCTCCACTATACTTCTCTCCACACTTTGAGCATAAGGAAACATTTATCTTCTTTTCACCATTAATCTAAGATTTCTCCTTGAGCTCCATCTTTCGTTTCTTGTCAAAACCATGAGATGGATATGTAACACCAACTTCCATTTCTACCTTAATATCACAATGCACAATTTCTTCATAGCTGCTGAAGTCTTTTATAGCTAATGCCCTTTGAATATTTGGTTTTAAGCCACTGAAGAATCGATCAACTTTACATTCAGGTTGGATGATAAATCCAGATGCATACCTTGCAAGCCTTGTAAAATTCGCTTCGTATATAGAAAAAGATTCATCATCCTTTTTCTTTAGTTCAAGAAACTCCATCTCCATCTTCATTCGAAGAATACGAGGGAATTACTTATTGAAAAATAAGTTCTTGAACTCATCCCATTCCATAGACTCAATTTCATCTCTTGGCCTCGTATTCTTGATAAGATTCCACCATTGATCAGCTTCACCTTCCAAACGATATACTGCTAAGATGACTTTATCTTGTTTAGAAAAGTGAAGAACTGAAAATATCTTTTCAGTGGTACTGATCCATTTTTCAGCAACAAGTGGATCAGAAGACCCACTGAAAGAAGTTGGACGTTGCCTCATAAAGCACTCAATAGAATATTGTTCCCTTCTCTGCTCATTTGGATGTGCAGAATGATTCATAGCTTATGTAAGTATAGCAATAAGATTTTGCACTCCATATCCCATAACATTTGTTTGTTCAAGAGGACAATCATTGCATTATCCATTACATTGATCAACACCGTTCCTTCAGGTTCCATCCATCGTCTAAAACCCAAAAAGAATAGTGTGAGAGGAAAAAATCACGCTAGGGAAAATAGAATAATAAAGGGGGAGTACCTTCAATATCTAACATCTTAGATTACCGTAATTCTAGTACTATAACCTATACTTATACATAACATTAGGTACATCCCTATACATACCTTAGAAATATCTATAGGGATCTCACTAAACTTCTCGCATCCTAGTTTCCAAAGGATGACTAAACCTTTCCTCTAATACCAACTGTAGAGACCCTATACTTCACATACATGGACATTACATTACTTTTGTGGAATACATAGTACATAACAAAAACACACACACAAGGACCGTAATAGTTTAGTGTCTTTGGAAACTCGGAATATAATCTTCTAATCATGGTGAAAGATCTTCAACATCTCCCATAAAGATCTTCCCTTTTTTTTCTTACCTAAAACCTTTCATTATATCCTGGGGAAAAGAAAAACATAAAAGGGTGAGCTCAAATAATCAGTAAGGGTAAAAAAAAGAAATATCAATCACATCATATTCATAAGAACATAACATTTTGGAAATCTTAACCTACAAAAGAGATCATAATTTCATAACATGGGATAAATCATAGTTGTGAAATTTAATCCCAATAATCATAAATTAAAACATGAAACTTTGTGTCATACACACATAATCATATAGAATCATTTCTTATTAGTCAAGACTCATTTCCAAGACTATCTTAGTGGACAATGTCCATTTTTTAACCGATTTCACTCCTTGTTTCAGTCCTGTTTCACTGAACCGGTTTAACCTACCGTTCTAGCCATGTATATCTCATGAGATATAAAATATTTACCCAATGAATTGGAGGGAGATATAGGTACCACCCATCTCATAATGAAACCATTCTTATGTGTTCCACAAAATCATAAATCATACGTCATAGCATAACCCATGTAATAAAAATGGGATTCTTAAACATTGTGACATCATAAAACAATTCATATAAGATAAAGGAATTCATAAAAATAATTCCATCATAACATAATCAAATAAATCTAATAATAGGGATAGAAACATAACCCTATATTATCTTAGATGGAAAATAATTTTGATAACACACTTGAACTCCATTCTTGAGGAAAATATCTTTTCTACTTCAAAAACATTTTTTCTTTCTTAACATGTCATACAATTCTAAACTAAAAGAAGTTGATTAAAAATAAACTTGAAAACATGTAAAGTAAGCTTCTTGAAAATAATGTTTTAAAAAAATCCATTCATGCCGTGTAAGTTAAAAAAACATTATTCCCGTACTTTGGACGGAAAAGTCAAAAAGTACCTCGTACGAATAACAACAAAAGATTCCTTTCATATCTTTTACTAAAAACTCACCTAAGGGTAAAATTGGATTTAAAAAATTGTAGGTGGATGGAAATAATATTACATATTAGGAAACATGGATGTGGATGATAAAATAAACCCCTTTAAATTCTAAAGTATAAACAATCTTGGATAAAAAATGAGATTGTGATATTTCCCTTACCTTAGGTCTGATTTGCTTCGTAAGTGTCCGAAACTCCAGTATAATGATTTAAATAATGTAATTGACTTATTCCAGAATCATATTCTTTGTTATAATATCATATATGGCCATATTCGTAGCTTCTTATTAGTAATATTTCATTGCTACTTGTTATTCGGGTGTTTATTTATTTTTGTTCTTATGCGTGTTTTGTTGAATAAATTCTTATTCTTCTCTTTAGGTTATAGATACCTCATTTACAGAATTTCATTAGTGTAATATATATCATATTAATTCATTCAATTCATTTATATAATCATTATTCAATTAAGATCATGTAGAACGAGTCGTATCACATCATAGAGACGGTATTCCGTACGTACACACGAGTGATGATATTGTTTCCATGATCGTGGGATTGTATTGAAGTGTATATATAATATTTCAGAATCAATATAAATTTTAAATAATCATATATAGTTATTATTTACACCATTATATCCATCCAATTAAGGTTGTGGTAGAAAATAGATTACACCACAGCGTGGAGACGGTATCCCGTACGTACGCACGCGCGGTGATTTCGTTTTTCGTAGAATGGATAGATGGTGAAATAGGGTTGTTTCATACTTATAATAACATACCAGTATATGATTTATACTGATTTTATTACTTCATAATGAAACAACTAAATAAGAATAAGTGTAAGAAGAAATAATGTTGAAACAATCGGTAACAGACATTACCTCTTCTTTGAAGCGCCTCTTTGAGACCTACTATTAGGGCACTAAAATTTGTCTTTGAAGAAGACAAGGACCTTTAGGATGTTTATAGGGAAGTGTAGAAAAGAATTTGGCAGGGTTAGTCCGAGCATGAAGGCTCAAAGTGGTGTGAGGAAGAGAGGGAGGAGGTGCCCTTTTATAAGGGAGGAGAGGGCACCTTTGGAAAAACTAAAAATATTATTTTATTACAAAGTCATATTCGGTTTTTAATAGCTCCAAATTGATTTATTTATAATATAAGGTGGGGATGGGTCGAACTCCTCTCATAAAATATAATTTAGACAAGTTTAGGTTTCTATTTTAACCTTATCAGTTAGATTTAACTTCAAGTTAAATAATTTTACTTTTACCGTGTCTTCTTGTTTTCCTACACTATAAGGTTAATAAACATACTATAACAAGAAAAACAAACCCCAAGTTGTTTATTATTAATATATATAACCTTATCTAATTCATTTGGCCGATCATTATATTTTTAGGAATAAAATAACAATTAATAATATAATATTTGTTTTAAAAACTATTTTATGTCAATTTTGACACTATTTGGTAATTGATTTTTGGGTATATCCTAACAGAATAATTAGTTCCAAAAGAGTTAACTAAATCAATAATAACATGTCATATTAACATATAAAATTATTGGAATTCAGAAAAATTCTCAAATTACATTTATTTTGGTATTTATAACATCAATTATGTAAATATTTCATTAATAGGATAATTACCGCATCATCATTGTGTCATAAATAAATTACATTATTTAATGTCTAAAAATAAAAAATAATATATAATTATGTAAAAAAGCGTTTTATCTTTATAATGAATATTTATAGTCTAATATATCCTATGTATAACCCTATATTAAAAATGATTTAGTTATTAAACATTGATTTTAACTATTTTTACCCTTCTTTAAATAAATTAATATTAAATGTCCTAATCCAATCCAAGTGGGCCTAAATGGTCATATTTTAAACCTAAGGTTGTTTTTGGTCGAATTTCACTTATCCAATAGAATTAGGACATGTGTTAGGGTAATAATAATATCATTTTTACCCTTAATTACATTATTTACTTTTAACCGTGGTAAAAAAAAGCAAAAAGTATTATTCACCAAAAATTATTTTCATCTCATTGAACCACATTTTACATACTGACATCAACCGTGTCTTTCAGATTCTTGAAATTCCATTCAAAAAAGTGGTAAAATTACGTTTTATGTAAATTTTCAAATTCTCCTAGGAGGTCAGTAAAAGACTGTCAAAAGTTCAATAAAATTTTTATGTATCTAAAATTATTATAAAATGACTCCAATGAATTACATTGAACTTATATAGGTATTATGTATCAATTTTGACCTAAAATAAATTTAAATAAAATAAATAATTATTTAAATAAAAAGTTGGTTTTGAAATAGTAACCCAGTGTTTTCACTATTCATCAAAAATTGAAAGTTTTCATAAAAATACCAAAATTTCACCCTAGGCTAATTTTGATATTCTGAATCCAAAAATGAAGTCCATTTTCAGAAATAAAATTTATAAAATTTCAAAAAGTGTGTATTACTATTCATAACGGCTAGTTTTAAAAATATTTTAATAGCATATTGTTGTTTAGCGAAACACTATATTGCGTACAACACACGATATCATGGAAGGTCGCGCTTGCGTGTAATGCAAGCCAAGTCAGGGATGTGTGTTGTGCAAGCTCTTTTTGGTGTAGCTTACAACACAAGACATTAATGTAATTAAAAAGATTATTTTTCGTAAAATGTTGGGGAGTTACACACTGGGCTACTATTTAAAAATAGAATTTTTATTTAAATAATTATTTATTTAATTTAAATTTATTTTAGTTCAATATTGATACATAATACCTATATAAGTAAAATGTAATTCATTGGAGTCATTTTATAATAATTTTAGATATATAAAATTTTTATTGAACTTTTCACCGTCTTTTACCTACCTCCTAGGAGCTTTTTGGAAACTTACATAAAACATAATTGTACCGCTTTTGTGAGTGGAATTTCAAAAATTTGAGAGACATGATTAATATCAAGGAGTAAAATGTGGTTCAATAAGATAAAAGTAATTTTTGGTGAATAGTAAATTTTTACTTTAACTTACCACGGTTAAAAGTAAATGGGATAATTAAGCATAAAAATGATATTATTATTACCCTAACTCATGTTTTAATTCTATTGGATAATTGTAACTCGACCAAAAACAACCTTAGGAATAAAATATTTCCCTTTAGGTCCACTTGGATTAGATTAGGACATTTATTATTTTTTTATTTAAAGAAGAGTTAAAATTGTTAAAATCAAAGTTTGATAACTAAAAGATTTTTTAATATAGGGTTATACATAAGCTAAATTCGAATATAAATATTCATTATAAGTATAATAATATTTCCTACCTAATGGTATTTGTTTTATAATTTTTTTACGTTAAATAATTGAATATATTTATGACACAATGGTGATGTAGTAATTACCTAAATAATGAAATATTAAAATAATTGATATTATAAATACCCAAATAAATGTAATTTGAGACTTTTTATGAATCTCACTAGCTTTATATGTTAATATGACATGTTAGTATTGATTTAATTAACTGTGTTCGAACTAATAATGAAGTTATGATTTTTCACAAAAATCTATTACCAAATAGTATCAAAATTGACATAAAATAGTTTTTAAAACAAATATTATATTAATAATTGTTATTATATTTTATAAAAATATAAGGTTCGGAAAAATGACTTATATAAGGTTATATGTATTAATAATGAACAATTTGGGGTTCGTTTTCCATGTTATAGTAAGTTTATAAACCATTTAGTGTAAGAAAACAAGAAGACACAGTAAAAGTTAAATTATTTAACTTAGCGTTAAATCTAAATGATAAGGTTAAAATAGTAACCTAAATTGTCTACAATATATTGGTTGAGAGACTTTCTACCCATCCCCAGTTTATCTTCTAAATAAATCAATTTGGATCTATTATAAACTGAATATGACTTTATTATAAAATAATATTTTATGTTTTTCCAAAGGTGCCCCTCTCCTCCATTATAAAAGGGCAACCCTTCCCTCTTCTCTTCACGCCCTTTTAGCCTTGAAGCTAAGGAAAACCCTGAAAATTCATCTTCCTAACCTCTCTAGTTACGTCATATAGGTTATTGTCTTCTCAAAAGTCCAACTCTAGTTCCCTAAGAAGAAGTTTAAAGGAGGCGCATCGAGGAAGAGGTAATCTCTTCTACCGACTCTTTCAAGTTTCTTTCTTCTTATACTTCCTATTATTTAGTTGTTTAATTATAAAGTAATAACATCAGTATTACTTATATACTGATCTATTATTATAAATACGAAACAACCCTATTTCACCTTTTATCCACCATACAGAAAATGAAATCACCGTGCGTGTGTACGTACGGAATACCGTCTCCACGCCGTGTTGTAATCGGTTTTTCCACCACCACCTTACTTGGATGGGTATAATGGTGTAAAGAATAAATTTATATGGTTATTATAACATAATAATGATTCTGAGATAAAATATCATCCACTCAAATACCATTCAATAAATATGGGAATGATATCATCGCTCGTGCGTAAGTACGGATTACTGTCTCCACGACGCGATGAGATTCATTTTCCATGTTAAAAATTCAAGAATGATTATAAAGTATATATAATAAGTAATCATGAAATATATGACATAATAATGCTACTGGATTTATTTATATATATATGTATTTCATCTACTTAATTACATTCAATTCAATAATGAAGTGAAAAATAGCGTTCATGCGTACATACGGCCTACCGTCTCGAGGTACGGTGAATTTCTTTACATTTATCGATCTATTATATATATGTATATTATGAATATATATTATATATAAATAATTTTTTATATTCTGGAATTAATTAATCATATTAATAATTACAATTCAAAACATGTATGATAACTGAAACGATTTTACCCAAAAATCTGCTTTAACATGGAATTGATAAATGAACAGATAATATAAAGACGTAAGTGAATCATATATCATATCATAAATATTATTAGGGTTATATTTCAAGTTAATAATATTTTTAAACCCACTATATAAGAGTCTTGAACACAGACAAAAGAAATTGGATATAAGGTAAGGGATAACTTTTCCAATCTCTTTTTATCCGAGATTGTTTTTTCGTAAGTATTTACTAGGGTTATATTTATCATCCATGTACATATTTTCTAAAAATTGTTTCATGTATGTTTAAATTATTTTTACCAATTTTTTGTCTTTTACTACATGGTTTGTAAGGAATCATTATTTTTATTACCATACGATCTGTTTTTTGACTTTTCCAGCAAAAGTACGAGAAGAATGTTTTTCTTAACTTATACGGCATGAACTGATTTTTACGATTTCGTAACGCCTAATTTTCATAAAGCTTACTATAGAATATTTCATGATTATTTTCAACAAAAGTCATTTTATTTAAAAATTACATGGAATTTTGTGAAAAGAAAATGATTTTGGAAAGAAAGGATGTTTTATATTGGAATTCATTTCTAGTGTTTTATCAAAACCATTTTCCATCTAAGATGACATTATTTCATATGTGTATGTTTCAAGTATAATGACTATATGATTTAAATAGTTGTAATTTTATTATGATTAAATGATATCCATTTGTTTTATATGGATTATGTGATGATGGGGTGATGTTTATGAAACCCATTTTATTCTTTGGGTTATGATAAATGATTTATATATATATTGTGGCGCAAGTGAAAATGATTTCATTATGAGATGTGTGGGACCTATATTTTCCTCCAATGAATTGGGTAAAGATTTATATCTCATGTGATAGACATAGATGGAACGGTAAGTTAATTTGGTTCAGTGATACAAGACTGGAACAAGGAGTTAACTCAATTCAGAAAGGGACTTTGTCCACTAAGATGGTCTTGGAAGCAATGCCTTGGCTACTATGGAAATAATATCATTTACTTAATGGTTTTACACAATTAAATGTTTTATTCCCATGATATTTATCCTAATTGACATTCCCTTATGATATATGCCGTACTTACTTCCAATATTTTTGTCTTTGCTCAAGATTTTGATGTTTAGATTTTATTGTCAAGTTTTTTCATTCAAATGTTAATGGATTGTTTTATATTCTATATGTTTACCCTTACTGAGCATTTGAGCTCACCCATTATATGTTTTCTTTTCCCCAAAATTTAAATAAATGTTTTAGGTAAGAAAAGCATAAGGGGATGATCTATATGGGAGATGTTAAAGATCTTTCACCATGATTAGAAGATTACGTTCTGAGTTTCCAAAGACACTAAACTAATACGGTCTTTGGGCGTCTGTTTTTGTCATGTATTAAGTATTCTATATAAGTAATGTAATGTCCATGTACATCAGGCTTTGGGTCTCTACAATACTGATGGATAATATATATATATATATATGGTAATTATGATATTATATTGATTCAATAAAAATTAATATATTATCCACTTATATACTTTTTCACCATTAAGGGAATGATATCGTCGCTCGTGCATATGTACGACATACCATTTCCATGACATGATGTGATTGATTTTACTTGTTAAACATTAACGAATGAATATGAAAATTTATTGAATTATATTTGATGATATTTGTAAAATTAATTACATTATTTAGATGTTGAATATATATATTATTCAATAAAATGGAGACCTTCATGAAAAAAAACTCATTGTAAAATAATGTAGTTAATAACAGAAACAAGAGTAATGATGATATATTTTAAAAGACAAGTGATAAAATATTATTATAAGATCATATGTGATAAAATAAATTTGAATAATACTATGATATAATGTAATAACATTCTTATAACCATTTAAAAAGTGTTTAAGTTTCATTTGACTAAAGGTAGCGTAAGGTAAGAAATTTCTTAATAATATCGTTTTATTGAGTCATATTGTAAGATTATGTACATAGTTTATTTTATATTGTGTATATACAAACATATGGAATGTTATAGAAATAAATATTCTTATTTTAATGATATTATAATTTTCTTTTAATGTTATTACTTCTTATGTATTATGATTAAAATGATTCAATGTTGTAAGGAACACTTTAGAATATTTAAATATTTTTTTCATCAAGAATGTTTTTAATAATCTTTCAATAGTATTTCGATTCATCAACAATAAAAAAAATATTATTGCATAGCCTAAAATAGGTAATTATTGATAAATACATATTCATTATTCAATACAGTTATTTGAAATGGTGTATTAATTACTAATTCAATCTATTACTCGATATGAGGAATGGTTTGGACGAGTAATGATAGATGGTTCAGAAAATTTTTATAACCCATTGACGCACCAACAAGTTCTCATGAGAAATATATTTTGGAAAAATTAAATATTTTTCTACCACTGGTTTTAAATAATATTTTGAATGTTCATGACAATATATTTTTTCATATGCCTCAAAGATGACTTCAAATAATTAAGTATTTCCTTTATAGATAGTTTAGTTATTGTTATTTTTTTCTATGAGGTTTTCATATGATAAAGTATATGGATGCATTTATTTATTAGTTAATTAATTAAATGGATTTTTTTTCAATTCACCATTCCATATTGATTATTCCTTATCCAATTATTTAAATGGAATTTTTTCTCTAATATTTACCCGGCATTATAGATTAATTCTCATTGTTAAAATATTTATTCCACCGTACATACCCATGCTAATCATTTTAGATCCCCCTTATTGTGTTTCATTCCCCATGTTATGAAAAGGAATCCTTTGAATGGTTGTCATGGATTCATATATTTTACTTATGCGATTATTTATTTTATTATCCCAATTTATTATTTGTATTATGTATGTTATAGTGTTTTCTAAAACTGCAAGATAGTTTAGTTATTTAGGATTTATTTCCATGTAATCATTCCAATTTAATAAAATAATTTACCATCTATAGGCTTCTAGTATCGACACATTACATTTAGTATTATTGGGAAATTTATTTAAAACCATAAAAACTGGATTTATAAAATATGGATTATGGAAAAAAACTGTAATAGAGAACATGAAGATAAATATAAAAGAACATCTAAGAATTTTGGTAAGGTAGAGACTATGTTCGAATTCCTATAAATATATATTTTTTTGGATACTACATGTATATGTTGTTCTAAAAAAATGTAACTATGGGTAATAGCACATACATGGTGTGTTGGTCTTGATTTAGTGTATCCTAGTACACAGAAATAGGGCTTACTGTGCACACTATTTATCACTCATGGGGGATACACATAGGATAATTAGAATTTCATTTTAAAACCATTATGATGTATTTTAATGTAATTATATCCCATATGAAATAATTTATAGGATTATGAGGTTAGATACACACATAATTTTCCATTTATATTAAGTATTTCACTAGTTTTGGGATTAAAAATTATGATTCATAATGATATGATCTTATTTAGTAAATTCCAGGGTATTGAAATTGAACCTCGAAGGATGAATGGTTATATTAATTGGAAAAAATATAGATATTGAACTGCTAAGTAAACCAATATAGATAGTTTTGTATTGGAAAAAATTATGACCACTCTATGGAATATTATTCAATTCACGGAAAATAAACCAGTCCAAATGGAGAAAACTATTCCACAATGAGATTATCTGATGTTGGATCGGTTTATACGATTGAGGCCCCCACATTTTAATTAGAATACTGAACCCATAGTGTTTGATCAGTCAATTAATTATTGGGAAAATATATCTTTGGAATTGGGATGTTGTGAAAAGGGAATGGTTACATTCATAGTTTATTATCTCAATGTATATACAAATAAATGGTGGACATTGATCCTGAATATTTGGGAGGAAGATGAAATAGAAATCATGGAATATAGATATTTTAAGGATACATTCTTCAATAAATACATCCCTCGTGATCAAAAAATAAAGATAAAGAGAATATTGATTAGATTTAAGAAAAAATCATGAATAATGTGTTGTGTATTATGAAGATACCTTTACCATGTTAGAAACGTATGTTTCATGTTTCATATGTAATAAATAATTTCATATTGATCATTTGTTTATAGGGATTAAGCCTAGTATGTAAATGGTTCTAGTTTCTCAAATTTTTTCTACATAGGATGAAATAGTTTTATGATTTATCAATACATATAATTAATTCTACATGTCTTATGAATTCAAAGAGAAGTATGAGAAGATGATAATTTAATAAAAAATATTATCTAAAGGGAAGAATAGAAAGAAGGATTTTCCACATGTTGTATCATTGGAATGAATCAACCTGGGAAATGCTTGAATGGATTGGGAGCATGTTATAAGTGTATAGAAAAAGGTTATCAGAAAAAAATAATTCAAAGGTAAGAAGGAAAATGTTTCTATTTAGTGTTACAACTATAAGGAAAAGGGCAATTATTAAAATTAATTCCTTATGAATTAGGGAAATATAATTCAGAAGAAGATAAGGGATCGAGGTAAAGAATATTTTATTGACAGAACCAGTGTGGAATGATTTATGGTGTTCTATATTTTGATCTAATAAATAAGTGGTAAAATTATTTAATTGACTATGGTATCATCATATAAATTATGAAATATATATAGATTGTACTATAGTAAATTTTTATTAAGGATTTGAGATCATATGTTTAATTATACTAGGAATAATGATTTTGTAGCAAGTTAATCATTTAAAAAAAATATGGTTTGGGGAAGATAAACCATAGTATTTTCCAGATAACCAGATATTGATGTTGTATAAAGATAATATTGATATGGATAACGTAAATTGGATACTATTATCTACCATAGAAATGATTTTAAATTGTTGGATCTTGGTCTTTTTGAAACGATAATTATTAAAAAAAATGTTTACGTTAAACTATGGATATTTTTTAGGTGGTAAATTAATTAATTCACTATTTGATATGTCTTCTTCTATCTAATGAAGTGGAAATAATTCAAGAAATAAACATTGTATGAAAATGATTTTTTTAAAAAAAAAAATTATTATATTCATAAAGAATTAAAGATGTACTAATGTCTGGGAAGAACGTTCATAAAAAATGGTTTCATATTATCCTCATTTTTTATGATATCAATGACCTTTATTCACATCTCTGGTTTATGGTTTTTAGTCAACAACTATCCAATGAACATGTTCTCTGTCACTCCCCATTTGAACATGATGGTAACATTTTCCCTGCATATCCTTGTTTTCACTAATGTTCACATATTCGAAAGCATATTTTTGTGCGGACCATTTTTTTTTACATTTTCCCTTTTAATAAAAAAAATGTGTCATTAAACCTACTTATGATGTGGGTTTTTCAATAGATTTATATTTTCAAATATCGATGCCCATAATACCAAAATCATGTTTAAATTGTGAGGACCCAATTTAGTTAATGTTGGGAGAATTTGACACCCCAATTCATTATAATATTTTAATTAATTAAAAAATATTTTTATTTATATATTTCATTATATGAAATTCCCTTATATGATTATTCTACACATAATAATGAGTTGTCTTGCGTTATATGCAAGGCTATGTTTTACCGAACAATAGTATATTTTAAAAATCTTATTATACAATATAATATGATATAACCTAGATGTTAAGTTAGTTGTTATAAATATTATTAACTAAATTATTATAATATGTGGTTGAATTAGTTGGTCACAAATTAGTTATAAATTAACATAGTAATTAACTGAATATATAGGGAATGTTTTTGAAAAGATCTAATTTTCTTAGACTAAAGGATTTTTGAATCAATCAATTAAATTAATTGTTATTACTAAAAATTATTAATGGAATATATATATTATGTATTCAATAAAATATTATTTACACTCATCCAATTTATTTTATTGTCATAAGATAAGAATAAATCCATCTATATATATAAAAATTGTATTTTTCTAAAAATAAAATTTTTTCCTCTTTTTAATGGGGAACCTATTTAAAATCCAATTATTGAAAATTTTATATATTATATATGAGGAGAATATTTTTATTTTAAATAATCACATAATTATATAATTTGGTATAGTTTTTTTGATAAGTTTCATTTTTTGATGAATTGTGATAATATATTGCATTTCAAGTGAAAAAAACTTTTCATATACATTATTTATTATGGTAAAATATTTTTTTTAATAGATTATTATTATTTTCCTTTAATTTAATTTAAATAATTTCAATCAATTTTATATAGAAACTGTATGTAAAAACATTTTATTCTTTTGAACGTTTTCACATTAAAACATATTTTATAATTCATTCAAGGATATTAATTTTCAATTACTTACTTGAAATTATGAATTTTTATTTTTTAAAAATGTATTCTATATTTTGAGTAATTTGTTCCAAATTATTTGAAATGGTTAATTTTATTTTTGGTCTTATTATCAAAAAATTTAGTAATATTTTAATTAACATGATTAAGGGTAAATTAGGAATTTTGGGTAAAAATAAAATTACAAAGACTATAGAATTACCTTAACACTTTTTAGAATTTAATTTGTTTAGTTTGTTTAGAATAAAAACATCCTTTCCCAAAATAGTAATAACCTTTTTATTCCATTTGGATGAGAGTTGGACATTTATAATATTATAGTAAAAAAAGTCACTTTTGGCGAACTTTTGTTTTTAAAAAGTGAAATATTTTTAATATGGGGTTATGTATGAGATATGTTAGGATATATATTATTCAAAAATATAAATTTTTTATGTTTATCATGGTAATTTATTTTTAATTTTTTGGGAAAAAAATTAATGGCTTGCACAATGATAATTTAGTAATTTTTAAATTAGTAGAAATACCAAATAAATAATAATAGAAATAATAATATAAATATAACTTGATATTATTAATTTCATTTAAATATTTTTTAGATTATTATGACATGATAGTGGAATTCTATAAATATTGGTTCTATTTTATCCTGTTTTTATGGTATTTTCAAAAATTAATATAATTAATAATTTCAAAATTGACATAATTGATGTATTAAAGTAAATATAATTTTATGAACATTTATAAAATTTATAGAAAATTAAATTTCTGAAACCAGATTAGGATATTTCTTATAATTTAATAAATTAATAATTTATTAGAACTTTTTTCATTTTATAGTAATTATATTAACACTCAAAGTGTAAATTTCATGGTGTCACGGTAAGATTTAATAGGGTTAAATCCAAAATATACAGATATTAATGTTACCTAAACATGTATAAAAATTATATTTTGGTAGAATATATACAAATAATATTATTAGATTCTAAAAAAACTCACTTTATATCCATTTGGAAGTGAAAATTAAATTATATTAATTTAAAATTTTTAGAGTTTGCAAAAGTGAACCCTAACTCAATTATAAAATGGTACCCCCTCCCTAACTTCTTCACACCAAATTTCACTTGATAGATTAACCAAAACCTACCCATTTATCCTCCTAATATTCTTATACATGTTATGTAGTTCTTGGTATTCCAAAAATTATAACACTAAATACCTTCAGAAAAGATCTGAAGGTAGTCCCCTAAAGAAGATGTAATTGTTTTATAGCTTATTCAAGTTTATTTAATCTTTTAGATCCTATTCATGTGTTTTTTCTACACTAATGTAATACCTTAATTATTATATATATTCAGATATTTTATTTGAATTATGGGGAAACCATATACCATGATTTTCCATCCTATTAAGAATGACAACATCACGCATGGGTATGTACGACTAACTGTCTCCATGTTGTTGTGTAATCTAGTTATCATCACCAATTTAAATTGATGGATATAATGATGGATATATATGTTAATTATTATATGATATTAAATCTATAAAAATTAAGATACCATAAAATTCCTAAAAATTTAACCATTAAGGGAATGATACTATCGCTCGTGCGTACATAAGACCTAACATTTCTACGATGTGATGTGATTCATTTTCCATGTTTAACATTAAAAAATGAATATAAAAATGTATTCGGTGATTAAATATGATATTTGAAACATTAATATCATTCTGGACATGTTGGTTCAATATACTATGTAAAATAATAGAAAAATTAAGAAAAAAACATGAATAAGAAAATGAGGTCATTAACACACAAAATAATGAAAATAACGAGATGTAAAAAAACGGGTGTAAAATAATATAAGAAGATAATATTTCATATCATAAATATGATTATTATTATGAATTAAGTTAAAAATATTCATCAAAACATTATATATGATGCTAAATCATTTTGAACTAAACGATGCATAAGGTAAGAGATTTCATCTCAATTTCTTTTCATTGATGCATATTGTAACGTTATGAATGTTGGTTCTTTTATGTGGTGTATAAACTACCATTTGATATGTTATAACTTCACTCTAATTATTTTCATGATATAATTAGTTTCAATTAATGTTATTCCTCCATGGGGATTATAATTCATATTTTCCCATGTGGTGTGGGATACTTTGGAATATTTAAATATTATTTTCCTCAAAAATGTTTTTAATTATATTTCCATAATATTTACACTTACCAACATAAAAACACTTGTTATTACTTATTATCCAATTAATAATTATTCATAAATACTCATTGTATATATTTTATGGATATTTTATAAGGAATATTAATAATTATTTAAATATATTACTCATAATAAGGAATGTTTTGGACTGGTAGTGACAGGTGGGGCCCAGACATTATATAAACCATCAATGAATGAATAGGTTATCATGAGACAAATAAGTTGACCAAATTAAATCAGTTTCCACTGGTGGTTTTAAACTATCTTTTGAATGTTCTTGACAATATATGTTTTCTTCTACCTCATACATAACATCCAATAATTAAGCATTTCCATTAAATATATTTTAGTAATCATTGTCATTATCTATTAAGAATTTATACAATAAAATCTATTGATGCATTTTATTCTTATTTTATTGATTAAAAAGATTTTTTTTCAGTTACTCACATTTCTATATTTATTATTCCTTTTATAGTTATTTAAATGTCATGTGCTCACATTTATTTAACTTAAGATATGAATATATTTTAATTAATACAATATTGTTTTTTTACATACCCTTATTGAGCATTTTAGATCACCCTTATTATGTTTTATTTCAAATTGTTATAAAGATGAATTCCTTGAATGAGTTTCAAGGATGATGATATTTTATTTATTTTATGCTATATTTTATCTCCAAATGTATTATGGATATCATGTATGAAATATAATTTTCTATAAATGATAAAATATTCAATCCTTTGAGATATGTTTCCTTGTAAACATGCTATTGTAATAAAATAATGCACTAGATTTGGGATTTCAGGGTTGGGCTGTTACTAATGAATTATGTTATTTTAGAAAAAATATTTTCTATTTAAAATTATATAATGATTCAAGATATTTAGACCATAAACAATTTCTGTGTTTCTATGGGTCTTGAAATATACCTCTCTTCATCATGGATTTCCACACATAGGACACTTAGGATCTCTCTACTACTTGTGATCATGAGAAATTGGTTAATATAATTATGATTGTAGATATCCAACCATTATTTCTAGTTAAGTTTTTGGTCAGGGTGATTATTTAATACCTATTGTTAAGTTGAAACAACTATGTATGGGTGATTAATGGGACATAATTTTATCTGCAGTTATATAAGATAGTTTATAGGAGAATAATTATTTAATAGGAAAGGTGAGATAATATCTATTGTTAGTCTAATAATAATTGAAATGAAAATTACAACTAATCAAATTAAATTTATTTTCACACCATAAAACAATTAATTGGAAGTAAAATACTCAAGAAACACACTATTCTTCTATGAAAAAACCAAATACAAATAGTGCCTAATTCATTCAGGTTTAAAAATTTTCCTTTTGAGGGTCTCATGACATTCATATAATTATATATGAATTGTCTCTTTGGTGGATGGAATTGTGTTTATTTATATTTGTTAAAAATGATGTCAAAAAATGAACAGATCCAATTTATTTTACTTCAATATTTTTTATGTACATGATTATGAATATTTTTTGCTTGAATTATAAACTTTGGAATAAAAGAAGAAGTGAAAAGAGAGTTTGTCAAAAATTAATTAAGTGACTCTCATCCTCCTCACCATCTTCAATAAGAGTATCCTAAGGAAGAGAAAGCATGGAAGAAAATGTGTCTTAATTGAATGGAAAATTTTGATAACTTTATGAACCTTACTTAAAAAAATAATCAGATCCAATAAATTGATAACAAATAAGACATATACTATAAAATAAGAATGATCCAATTTATTAATAAAATTAATGGGTTTATATGATTGGATCCAAATTGATACTTAAAATAATTTGTGGAAATTTCGTATAAATGAAAACTAATATGAGTATCATAATAATAGTTTAGCTTGAAGGTGTCAAAATTCTCCCATGAAGGGTCTTCCAAAAAGAATATCCATAAATTCGAACCTAGATATATCACCACATGGGATAAACATCCCAAGTAATTACACTAGAAATAATTCCATTAATCTATAATTTTCAAAATATGGAACGAGTTATATAGAATAAAATAAGGACTTGTAAAACATCTATGAATTTTTGGATAGATTAATGAAATAAAAAATATCTGGAAATACCCAACCTTATGAAAATAATAGTTTTGTTTTATTATTTTACCAAATATTGAAATACTGAAAAAAAATATTTTTGGATGCTTCATATATAAAAAAATAGATTATAAAATTATTTACTCAAGTCAAATACATGATAGAGGGAATGTTCCAAAATTCACATCATTTTGGCTCAAGAAATACTCTAAGGAGAGTATAAGAGGCAAAATTTTATCAATCAATTTAATACAAAAAATATATATAAGTCGTAAAAACAATTTTGAGAGATTTTTCTTTAGAAAATATTTATTAGAATAAATATTCTATAGCACATCTGGGCTTCTAACTATGTCACTCCTTATCAAACTACACTAATTGCTTCCCACAGGTGTAAGAAAATAGTGATCCAAATATCAATGATAGTACCAATGGAAGTACCAATGGAAACTAGTAGGAAATCAACAATTAAGAGAGTATTTCATACTGATTATGGGGATGATAACAAACAATTAAAAAATAACACTATTCAAACAACCTTTTCAACTATCATGCAATCTTCCACCCTTTCAAAAAAGAAATTCCATTCTATTTACAAGATATCAATGAATATGAGAAAAACCCCTAAATATGGTACTTGAGAAAATAGACTGGGAAGTAAAAAAAAATTATGATTTATATTTTAATGAGTGAATGGGACATGGTAGAAAAATTATTTTTGTCATCAATGACTTAAAAAACCAAGGTTATGGTACCCTTACATCATAATAAAATATTTTACAAAGTGGGAATGTTATTTTTATTTCTTTATAGATTGGAAATGATATTAATAGTAGATAAGATTCTCTATATCAAGAATGAAATGGAAGGGGATGGCCCATTAAACGTGAATATGTTTTCTATATAAAATATCTAGTGGTAGCAGATCTTTTAGAAACACCCCCAATGATGAAGTGAAAGGGAGAGGTGAAGATAAAATAATGTCATTAAAATTAACATCCCATACCTATAAGAAAAAAACACATCTAATAGGACTAGTGAAGAGAAATTACAGTATGATATATTGGAGATATATAAATGAGTATAAAACAACATTCATTGGATAGAAGTTTTCTTCTAATCCCATGGTATGTAATTTTTTTCAAAAAAATCTATACCATGATATGGAGATTTCTAGGGATTTAAAATGTTGATTTTTTTAGAAATGTTTCCTCCCTTGTTATCCCAAAACAACTATTAAATATCAAAGTGAACGTATACTCATAATCTCTTACAGAATTATAAAACTCACTTTTTTAAATTCATAGTCTGATTTATGAGAATTAATTAATGTTGTTTCTTACAATACCATTTTTTTCCATAAAATTTGGAATTCTTAGACCATAAATCGTGGTCATACAATTGTTTAATTGAGGAACTACCTATCGAGATAGATTACCAGATATTTTTTTCATAATTATGAAATAATTGTTTCTCAATGATGACATCTATATTTTCATCGTAGATTAAGAGAGAGGTAAGGTACACTCCACTAGCATAATAGGGTTCCCATTTCATAATAACATAAAATTAAAAATAAATAACAGGGAGGAATATTTTTAGGATTCACTACAAAATATCACAGAATCTTAAAATTTACATGTTCATGCTATAATAATCGAGAATACGGATTTAAAAACATTATAATAATACCAATTGAAAAGTAATTTATGAAACTCCCCTCAAACATCAAATATATTTATTTAAGGTAAAATAGGAAAGAATTGGTCATAATTTAAAATAATATTAGGCTTGATCATGAGAATCTATATATAGAAATATTTAAAATATATTCCAGATCCATAGACTATACATTCGAGGACATAATAAGGATTATAACTACCACCCATAATCACAAAAATTTGTTATTACATGATTAATGGTCCATAATATTGAACCATAGGAGACAAAAACTTACCATCATTAATGTAGCTAAAAATGTTGTTAACTATCTATTAAGATTTATAATTATATGACCATTTTGGACCCCCAATTGGTAAGTCCCATTTTAATTTTCTTAATGTAAATTGTATAAGTAATTGAAAAAAAATAATTACAATTTGTTAACACCTACAGGGATTCATAATTGTTGGATACTTTTTATTGAATATCGATAATTAAATATTGCAACCTAAAAATTATAGTTACACATTCCCTTAAACACAAAATTTTTAGTAGGTTGTATCTAAAAAGTCACTATAGTTTCCTCTATGTATTTTAATGTACTTTTATAATAGTCCCATATATAGGGCCTATTAATTACCCAGCTGAAATAAAATATTTCATTACTATACAACCCAATGATATTTTTGGTATATAGTTTTATATATTTAAGATAAAACATTGAATAATAAACCATTTATATTTTTAAATAACATATACTATCTAATATATTATCAAATGATTAATTTTAAACAAGCCATCAACATCTAAAAAATGATCCTTACAAGATAATATTATAAAAACATAATATATATTATATTTATTTATAACATGGATAAATTGGGATTAAGAAAGGGATGAGATCATATTCTTAGTATGGATAAAAATAATCGATACAAAAACATCAAAACTGATTATAAGATGAGAATATGGGTACAATAATAATGAAGAATTAAAATTATACTAATAAAAACATATATATTAAACAATTTCATAAGTCATAGACTAAAATTTAGAATATCTCAGGGAATGTTTTTATATCAGTATAGGAAAACACTAATAACTTGTTTTAGTTGCATAGTAATATTAGATTTAAGGATAATGAACCATGTAAAGACCTGTAAAATTCAAGGGAAATTTTTTCTTAATTTTTGTTTGGAATTTTACAAGAGCGCGGTTTCAGACGACACCTGATTCTGAGGCCCGGAGTGCTCGGAATCAATTTCCGAAGTTTGGCTCGGGTACGTTCAGTGAATGAATGAGCGGGAATTTCTAACTATTGATCCGGTGCTCGGAATTGAAATCTGAGGGCACCGATGAACTCGCAGCGCCGTTATTCTCTTAAGGAGACCTTTTCCGAGGTTGCGTTTATTTCGGGTTGAGAGTTAGTTTTTGGGAGTTTAGAATAAGTTAAATAAAAATTGTGGATTACAATTTTTTTTTAAACTTGTTGGTTAACTTCTCTCAAAGGATGTTAGGGGTGGGACCCACACCCACTTAACCTCCCTTTAGAGGATTAAGTGTGGTGTGGCCCACACGAACCCTAAACTTTTCATCTTCTCTCAAACTCCCTTAACCCCTCTTTAAATGACACGACAAATTGTTATTTAATTTTGGAGTTATCCTTTTTGAATTTCAAACCTTTGAAATTCATTTTGTTAAGATTGTGAATAAAATAAGTCTCTATCTTATTTTATTTGGTTAGTATTGTTTAGCCATCTTGAGAGCTTTTGAGAGCTTTTCCTTCTTCTTCATGCTTTGACGAAGAATGCTCAAGCCTTGACGAAGAACGCTCAAGCTCCGACGAAGAACGCCGCTCCACTCTTCTTCGTCTTCCATGTCAACGAAAGGGAATGCCGCTTCCTCCTCGGACTTCCTTCGTCGGCATACGAAGATTCGCCAACGACGTACCTCTTCGAACGTACCTCTTCGTCATCGGAATTTACGAACGACTACCGCGACGCCAGACCTCCGCAACGTTGTCTTCCGCGGGTCGTTGTCAATCTTCGGACTTGAACCCAAGGCAGGGGTTGTTGTTAATTGTTTATTTATTTATCCTTGTTCGTGGTTCTAGCATGACTAAAGTGAGGATTTTAAATATGTGTTATTGTTTAATGTGAGGGGGCCGGACCGCATGAACACGGCCGAACCCCCTCCTTTGTTCTTGATGTTTTATATTGCGGATGAAACAAGGTGGCGTGGTGCCGTCGCACCACGCGGTTATTCGCCCGATTTTATTGCGCGGCGCTGTCGCGCCGCGTCGAGGGGAATCAAAAGGCGCCGCGGAGGGGCGCGGTGCCGTCGCACCGCGCCGGACGACGAACACCGCGGCCGGTTCCGGGCCGTGGCGAGACAGGAAGACCGGCGGCACGCCGGGCCGCCGGCGTCGGAAGCCTAAAAGGGGACCGGTTCGCCGGTCCCGTTGGAGAAAAACCGGCCGGCCGGATGGTCAAAATCCGTGGGAAATTAATTCCCCCGGCCAACGGTCAAAAGCACCCCCCCCATTTAATTGGGGGGGGGGGGGCGGTTTCATTGAGGGGGGGGGGGGGGGGCAGGCGGCCCCCCGGTCCTCTTCAAAGTAGGCCCCCCACGAGGGGGGGGGGACGGTTCCAAATGGCGCGGCTAAAAGCCGCGCCGCCCTTTGCTGGAAGCGGGGGCTTAGCCCCCGCGCACTGCCTCCGTGCGGCGCCAGGCCGCCAGGCCGCCGCGCCGCCGGTCGGACCGGGTCGGACCCGGGGCGGGTCGACCCGGTTCGTGCCGACCCAGGGGGGGTCAGGCCGGGTCGGCCCGGACCCGAACCCCCCCGTTTCGAATCAGTTTCGGTCTTTTGGCCATAACCTGAGCCACGGACCTCCGATCGACGAACCGTCTACGGAAACACGATCCTTGGATCAAAACGTTCGATTCGGTATATTTCACTGAAAGTTTCGGAACACTTTGAGTTCGGCCGGGCTGGTTCGTTCACGAAACCAACCGGGCCTTCGGAGCGGAAACGCTCATATCTTGAGCTACGGACGTCCGATTGACGTGCCGTCAGCTTTGTTGTGTTCCTCTTGATGAGACGGATCTTTTGGCATACTCCGCCCGAGGTTTGGATGCAGGTGGAGTACGGTCGGGTTGGTTTTTCCTTAAAAACCAACCGGGCCCCGGGGATGAAAATGCCAATAACTCTCAGACCGGGCGTCCGATCGACGCGCCATCTGTTGCGTTGAGTTCCTGTTGATGATACTGAACTTTTGAATACATCAACTCTGGACTTTGTGACAGTTGATGTACCAGCCTCTCGACTCGTGGAGCGGATCCTCCTGTATGAGCTTGCTGTGTGCGGGAACCCTAGTGCTGGCTGCGACTGTGACTGCTACTACTGCTACTGTGACTGCGACGATGACAGTACAGAGATCCTGTGTGGATTCGACGACGACGACTACAGCACTCAGCGATCCTACGTGGATCAGTGCTATAGGTCCTCTGTGGGCCCGATCCTGTGTGGGTCCGATCCTGTGTGGGTCTTTGCGCTCAGCGGTCCTGTGTGAACCCGCGCCTACAGGGCCTATGTGGGCCCGATCCTGTGTGAGTCCTTTGCGGTGGTTAGTTACCTATCGATCCTTCGTGGGTCCGACGACTTAGATGGATCAGAGATCATCTTTATCGCCATCCGAAAAAGTATACCTGTGTGAGCTGAATCATGTTGCTTTCCTGTGTGGATTGTGTTGTGCTATCCTGTGTGGATTACGTTTTGCTTTCCTGTGTGGAATACGTTTACTTTCCTGTGTGGACTGAATTGTACTTGGGCTCGGAGGTTGGAGCGTATTTGAAATTGATGACTTCGGTATATGTATGGGCATATACCTATGCAGTGTCGGTTGTTACTTCGTGATTGTACATTTCTTCGTGGTTTATCCTTTGTGGATTTTGAGAGACCTTCAGGGGTCTCGGGGTCCCTACTGAGTAGCTTATACTCACCCCTGCACGGGCTTTGCCCGCACTGCGTTGTGTTGGTTGCAGACGACGGACAGCGTTGATCTTGACTGAGGCTTGCAGAGCAGGACGGTACCTGGAGGTGGACCACTGGACGGGATGTGTTCGGAGCGGACGGCGGGACCCGTGGAGCAGTGGAGCTATCTGTACCCACCCTTCAGGTGGGATTTCCAGTGGACAGCTCGGTGTAGAGGCTTTTACTTTTCAGTTGATGTTTTCCCTTTCGAGTTGTACTTTACTTTCAGTTTGGGTTTGTATACTGGCCCATTTACTTTTCCGCACTTTCTGTTGTACTCTGCTTTTTCTTGGTGTTTACTTTCCGCTTGCTTACTCTGTGGTGTTTGTTTACTTTACAAAGGCAATGCCTTCCCTTTTTACCGGGATTTACGCCTTGGTGCTAGTCGCCAGCCCCTGGCCTATGGAAGGTGGGCTTAGGGTAGTCACGACACGGGCCTCGAGGAAGGGTCGTGACAAATTGGTACCAGAGGAGTTCGGTTCTACCACGAACTCTGATATTTTCTATGTAAAGGAATAATGTTTAGCGTATTGAGTGTGGTTATCAGTCCAGGGCGTCCAGTGTTGGTGCGGCGGCCGACATATCCGTACACCAGGACCCTAACTTCTGATTTCCGACCTAATGCACGAAAACATTGATTGCGTGTGTGTTTCAAGTTTTCTTTGTGATTACTTATATCAGCTCACCAGGTATACTGTTCTGACCGTGGCGCACCTGTTTCCTTTTCAGGATGGCCCCACGACGGCAGCCAGCTAGGGTTCCGAGAGTCGAGCGTGACGATAGCCCACCGAGCGACGAGCCCTCGGTGCAAGGCCCTTTGTCAGCAGTAGCACCGGCGGTAGCACTACCCGCCGAGCCCCCGATGCTTCCAGCGCCATCCGCTGACGATGCACATCGCCTCAGCGCACTGCATGAGTTTCAGCGCCAGTGACCACCCAGGTTTCGCGGGCAGACGGATCCCCAGGCAGCCGAGGACTGGCTGGAGGCAGTGGTACGTGTGTTTAGGCTAGTGAGGACACCAGCAGACCTCATGGTGATCCTCGTTGCGAGCCTACTACACGCAGCAGCAGGACGATGGTGGAGCTTGATGCTCCAGGTGCACGATGAGGCATCTCTACTTTGGACGGACTTTGAGAGCCTTTTCCGCTCGGAGTTCGTCCCAGCCACCCTTTGTGCAGTGCGTATCCAGGAGCCTCTTCAGCTGCGGCAGGGCAGCATGACGGTCGCTCAGTACTCGGCGAGATTTACCGATCTCTCGCGCTACTCGACCGACATGGTACGGGACCCATTCTTCCGGGCTCGGACCTTCGAGCAGGGTTTGAGACACGAGATCAGGGAATCGCTGATCTCCCTCAGCATACCGACTCAGACAGGAGTACTGGAGCGGGCCCTTCTGATCGAGAGCTTCCATGCTGAGTCTACACCAGTGTCGCGACCCACCGTAGGGCGGCACGTGGCAGAGTCATCTGCAGCAGGCAGTCGACGGATGACTCAGGGGTCCAGACAGACCAGACCTTCGAGCAGACAACCTCAAGGCACTGGCTCAGCAGTGCAGGGCACACATCGATGAGCCAGTCTTTCGAGAGGCAGACAACGCTACTCGTGCGGAGGGCAGGGCCACATGGCTCGTGACTGCCCGACCAGCCGTGCCGAGGAGCAGCAGTCAGTTGAGGGACCACCGAGGCAGAGGTAGAGGGTCGACCGTGGAGGTCCGCAGGGAGGAGGTGGACGAGGCAGAGGAGCTGGACGAGCAGCCGGTGGTGGGCGAAGCTTTGAGGCTCTGCCACCACCACCACCAGGAGGTCCACCCCGACAACAGGGAGCTGGCGGGCAGAGACAGGCACAGCTCCAGGCAACAGAGGCCTACGACCACGGCGCACCCGAGATGACTCGAGGTACTATCTGTGTCTATTCCACCCTTGCTGCAGTACTTATAGACACAAGAGCGAGTCACTCTTTCATAGCCGCTGCCCTTGTTCGGAGCTCGGAGATTCCGACAGAGCCGTTGGCTCGATCCTTACGGCTAGAGACTCCTACGGGAGCAGACTCGACGATTACGCACTGGTGCCGGTAGTGTGTGCTTACTCTAGGAGGCGAGAGCTTCGGCTGGGATCTTCTTGTAGCAGCGTCGAGGCCTTACGACGTCATCTTGCGCATGTATTGTCTATCTACGATCCATGCACAGATTGACTGTTTTAGGCGCAAGGTGCGATGTGTACGCACCGACGGGAGCAGGTTCACCTTCATCGGCGAGAAGGGAGCCTTAGCAGCACAGGATGGACTTCCACGGAGGAGAGGACAGCCCATCACTCATCAGTTGGCTAGCCTCATCCTTGGAGCAGTTGACGTGTGGAGTCCTAGTTTTCCTGCATTGGTGGATCAGTTTGCAGACGTTTTTCCCGACGACGTTCCAGGGCTACCTCCTCGCAGAGAGGTAGACTTTTATATTGACTTGTACCCTGGGACAGCCCCGATATCCACTCCAGCATATCGGATATCCCCCACCGAGCTTCGAGAGCTACGGGTACAGTTGGAGGACTTGCAGGGCAAGGGGTTCATCCGACCCAGTGTTTCACCCTGGGCTTCCTCGATATTCTTCGCCAAGAAGGCGGACGGGAGCTTGCGACTTTGTGTTGACTATCGTCGCCTGAACCAGGTGACAGTGAGGAACAAGTATCCGCTACCGAGGATTGATGACCTCTTTGATCAGCTCAAGGGAGCACGGTGGTTCTCGAAGATAGACCTCAGGTCAGGCTATCATCAGATCAGAGTCAGAGACGAGGATGTGCAGAAGATGGCCTTCAGATGTCGGTATGGTCACTATGAGTTCTTGGTTATGCCTTTCGGTGTAACCAATGCTCCAGCAGTTTTCATGGCTCTCATGAATAGGATCTTTAAGCCATACCTCGATCGGTTTGTCGTGGTCTTCATTGACGACATTCTGATTTACTCTACGACTGAGGAGGAGCACGCCTATCACTTACGAGTTATACTAGACACACTCCGAGAGCACCAGCTTTATTTAAGCTCTCGAAATGCTAGTTCTGGATACGTGAGGTCCACTTCTTGGGACACGTTATCTCTGAGGCGGGAGTTGCAGTGGATCCTGCGAAGATCGAGGCTGTGTTAGCATGGGAGCCACCCAGGAGCGTGACTGAGGTTCGGAGTTTCTTGGGACTAGATGGATACTATCGGAGATTCGTGCCAGATTTATCTAGAGTTGCGGCACCACTCACAGCATTGACGAAGAAGGGGAAACCCTTCGTGTGGTCAGACAGATGTTATCAGAGCTTCCAGGAGCTGAGACAGAGATTCACTAGCGCACCTATCTTGAGGTTGCCTGAGGAGGGAGTAGGGTACGTAGTCTATTGCGATGCATCAGGAACCGGACTCGGATGTGTTCTGATGCAGGAGCGGGCATTGATCGCCTATGGATCACGTCAGTTGAGGCCGCATGAGCAGAACTACGCTACCCATGACCTGGAGTTAGCAGCAGTGGTCTTCGCTCTGAATACATGGCGACACTATCTGATGGGAGAGCGCTTTACAGTCTTTTCCGATCATCAGAGTCTCAGGTAAATCTTCTCACAGAAGGACCTGAACCTGAGACAGTGGCGATGGATCGAGTTCCTCCAGGACTATGACTTTGAAATAGTCTATACTCCTGGGAAGGGGAACGTAGTAGCCGATTACCTCAGCAGGAGGACGGGCATTCAGCTATTTGAGGAGGCGACGGAGCATCTAGCCTCTTTACAGATATCCTTCGTGGATAGAGATGGAGCAGCCTTCCTCCAGTCTCTCACAGTCACCCCTCCACTACTGCAGCGAGTTAGGGAGGCACAGCGTGGGGACGCTGACTGTGAGACACGGCGTGCACTGATATCCTCGGGACAGGCACCTGATGGATTCTCCCTTGGAGCAGAGCACGACATCCTTTTCAGAGGACGTACCATGGTACCAGTCGCTTTGCGAGAGGAAGTGCTGAGAGAGTTTCACACTTCTCCTTTGGCGGTACATCCTGGAGTGGCGAAGATGTTCCAGGATCTCAGACGACAACACTGGTGGCCGGGCATGAAGAAGGCTATAGCAGAGTTCGTTTCTCGATGCCTCACCAGCCAGCAGGTGAAGGCAGAGCATCAGGTACCAGCAGGCTTGGTACATACCTTGGAGGTTCCGGAGTGGAAGTGGGACGGTATATCTATGGACTTCGTGACTGGACTTCCACGCACTTCCAGAGGTCATGACTCCATCTGGGTGATTGTTGACTGACTCACCAAGTCGGCACAGTTCTTACCCATCAGAGAGCAGGGCTCAGTAGAGAGCCCGGGACGTCTCTACGTTCAGGAGATTGTGCGGCTACACCGCATACCATCATCGATCGTCTCCAATCGAGATGCTCGCTTTACTTTCCGACTTTGGAAGGGGTTGCAGGAGGCGTTCGGGACGCAGATACGTCTGAGCACAGCCTTTCACCCTCAGACAGATGGTCAGACGGAGAGGACCATTCAGACTCTCGAGGACATGCTCCGCGCATGTGTCCTCAACTTTGGTCGTAGCTGGGAGGACCACCTACCCTTGGTGGAGTTTGCGTACAACAACAGCTACCACTCCACCATCGGTATGGCACCTTACGAGGCGTTGTACGGCCGACCTTGTAGATCTCCTTTGTGCTGAACAGACCCTGGGGAGTCAGCACTAGTGGGACCGGAGATGGTCCAGGCCACGACAGAGAAGGTCCAGGTCATCCAGGAGCGGATGAGGACAGCTCAGAGCCGGCAGAAGTCATATGATGACAGGAGGCGGAGGCCACTGGAGTTCGAGGATGGCGACCACGTCTTCTTGTGGGTCTCACCTCGACGTGGTATTCGGAGATTTGGCCGAGGCGGAAAGTTATCTCCGCGCTTCATCGGACCCTTCCAGGTCCTCAGCAGGGTTGGTGAGGTGGCTTATCGCCTGGCTCTGCCACCTCAGTTGCACCGGGTGCACGACGTCTTCCACGTATCTCAGCTGAGGAGATACGTGCACGACCCGACGCACATCATTGACCATGGGGAGCTTGACGTTGACGATGGGGCGACTTTTACGGAGGTCCCAGTGTAGATAGAGGATCGACAGGAGCGGGTCCTACGTGGGCGATCGATTCCTCTTGTGCGCATCAGATGGCAGCACGGGAATCTCCAGGAGAGCACATGGGAGCGGGAGGCTCAGATGCGTTCTCAGTACCCTCATTTGTTTCCCTAGTTTTGAATGTATCTTTACAGGGACGTAAAGCCCTGAGGTGGGAGTAATGTAAAGACCCGTAAAATTCAAGGGAAATTTTTTCTCAATTTTTTTTTGGAATTTTACAAGAGAGCGGTTTCAGACGGCACCTGATTCCGAGGCCCGGAGTGCCCGGAATCAATTTCTGAATTTTGGCTCGGGTACGTTCAGTGAACGAACGAGCGGGAATTTCTAACTTTTGATCCGGTGCTCGGAATTGAAATTCGAGGGCACTGATGAACTCGCAGTTCCGATATTAGCTTAAGGAGACCTTTTCCGAGGTTGCGTTTATTTCGGGTTGAGAGTTAGTTTTTGGGAGTTTAGAATAAGTTAAATAAAAATTGTGGATTACAAATTTTTATTTAAACTTGTTGGTTAACTTCTCTCAAAGGAAGTTAGGGGTGGGACCCACACCCACTTAACCTCCCTTGAGAGGATTAAGTGTGGTGGGGACCACACGAACCCTAAACTTTTCATCTTCTCTCAAACTCCCTTAACCCCTCTTTAAATGACATGACAAATTGTTATTTAATTTTGGAGTTATCCTTTTTGAATTTCAAACCTTTGAAATTCATTTTGTTAAGATTGTGAATAAAATAAGTCTCTATCTTATTTTATTTGGTTAGTATTGTTTATACATCTTGAGAGCTTTTGAGAGCTTTTCCTTCTTATTCAAGCTTTGACGAAGAACGCTCAATCCTTGACGAAGAACACTCAAGCTCCGACGAAGAACGCCGCTCCTCTCTTCTTCGTCTTCCGTGTCAACGAAAGGGAACGCCGCTTCCTCTTCGGACTTCCTTCATCGGCATACGAAGATTCGCCAACGACGTACGTCTTCGGACGTACCTCTTCGGACGTACCTCTTCGTCATCGGAATTGACGAACGACTACCGCGACGCCAGACCTCCGCAACGTTGTCTTCCGCGGGTCGTTGTCAATCTTCGGACTTGAACCCAAGGTAGGGGTTGTTGTAAATTGTTTATTTATTTATCCTTGTTCGTGGTTCTAGCATGACTAACGTGGGGATTTTAAATATGTGTTATTGTTTAACGTGAGGGGGCCGGACCGCATGAACACGGCCGAACCCCCTCCTTCGTTCTTGATGTTTTATATTGCGGATGAAACAAGGTGGTGTGGTGCCGTCGCACCACGCGGTTAATCGCCCGATTTTATTGCGCGGCGCCGTCGCGCCGCGCCATGGAAGAATCATCAAGAACGCGACGTCGCCGCGCCGCGTCGAGGGGAATCAAAAGGCGCGGCGGAGGGGCGCGGTGCCGTCGCACCGCGCCGGACGACGAACACTGCGGCCGGTTCCGGGCCGCGGCGAGACAAGAAGACCGGCGGCACGCCGTGCCGCCGGCGTCGGAGGGGGGGAAATTAATTCCCCCGGCCAACGGTCAAAAGCCCCACCCATTTAATTGGGGGGGTGGGGGCAGTTTCCTTGAGGGGGGGCAGGCGGCCCCCCGGTCCTCTTCAAAGCAGGCCCCTTACGAGGGGGGGGGGTTCTAAATGGCGCGGCTAAAAGGCGCACCACCCTTTGCTGGAAGCGGGGGCTTAGCCCCCCGCGCGCTGCCTCCGTGCGGTGCCAGGCCGCCGCGCCGCCGCTCCGCCGGCCGGCCGGTCGGGCCGGGTCGGACCCGGTTCGGGCCGACCCAGGGGGGGTCAGGCCGGGTCGGCCCGGACCCGGACCCCCCCGTTTCGAATCAGTTTCGGTCTTTTGGCCATAACTTGAGCCACAGACCTCCGATCGATGAACCGTCTATGGCAACGCGATCCTTGGATCAAGACGGTCGATTCGGTATATTGCACTCAAAGTTTCGGAACACTTTGAGTTTGGCCGGGTAGGTTCGTTCACGAAACCAACCGGGCCTTCGGAGTGGAAACGCTCATATCTTGAGCTACGGACGTCTGATTGACGTGCTGTCAGCTTTGTTGTGTTCCTCTTAGTGAGACGGATATTTTGGCATACTCCGCCCGAGGTTTGGACGTAGGTGGAGTACGGTCGGGTTGGTTTTGCCTTAAAAACCAACCGGGCCCCGGGGACGAAAATGCCAATAACTCTCAGACCGGGCGTCCGATCGACGCGCCGTCTGTTGCGTTGAGTTCCTGTTGATGATACAGAACTTTTGGATACATCAACTCTGGACTTTGTGACAGTTGATGTATCAGCCTCTCGTCTCGTGGAGCGGATCCTCCTGTACGAGCTTGCTGTGTGCGGGAACCCTAGTGCTGGCTGCGACTGTGACTGCTACTACTGCTACTGTGACTGCGACGACGACAGTACAGAGATCCTGTGTGGATTCGACGACGACGACTACAGAACTCAGCGATCCTACGTGGATCAGTGCTACAGGTCCTGTGAGGGCCCGTTCCTGTGTGGGTCTGATCCTGTGTGGGTCTTTGCGCTCAGCGGTCCTGTGTGAACCAGCGCCTACAGGTCCTATGTGGGCCCGATCCTGTGTGGGTCCTTTGCGGGGTTTAGTTACCTATCGATCCTTCGTGGGTCCGATAACATGGATGGATCAGAGATCATCTTTATCGTCATCCGAAGAAGTATACCTATGTGAGCTGAATCCTGTTGCTTTCCTGTGTGGATTGTGTTGTGCTATCCTGTGTGGATTACGTTTTTCTTTCCTGTGTGGAATACGTTTACTTTCCTGTGTGGACTAAGTTGTACTTGGGCTCGGAGGTTGGAGCGTATTTGAAATTGATGACTTAGGTATATGTATGGGCATATACCTAAGAAGTGTCGGTTGTTACTTCGTGATTGTACCTTTCTTCGTGGTTTATCCTTTGTGGATTTTGAGAGACCTTCAGGGGTCTCGGGGTCTCTACTGAGTAGCTTATACTCACCCCTGCACGGGCTTTGCCCGCACTACGTTGTGTTGGTTGCAGACGACGGACAGCGTTGATCTTGACTGAGGCTTGCAGAGCAGGACGATACCTGGAGGTGGACCACTGGACGGGACGTGTTCGGAGCAGACGGCGGGAACCGTAGAGCAGTGGAGATATCTGTACCCACCCTCCAGGTGGGATTTCTAGTGGACAGCTCGGTGTAGCGGCTTTTACTTTTCAGTTTCTGTTTTCCCTTTCGAGTTGTACTTTACTTTCAGTTTGGGTTTGTATACTGGCCCATTTACTTTTCCGCACTTTCAGTTGTACTCTGCTTTTGCTTAGTGTTTACTTTCCGCTTGCTTACTCTGTGGTGTTTTTTTACTTTACAAAGGCAATGCCTTCCCTTTTTACTGGGATTTACGCCTTGGTGCTAGTCGCCAGCCCCTGCCCTATGGAAGGCGGGCTTGGGGTAGTCACGGCATGGGCCCCAAGGACGGGTCGTGACAACCCAAAAGTGAGAAACAATGTAGAAAATAGGCATTAAAGGGGATATAAATATAGCATAATAAGACAATAAACTTGTAGAGGTTTCACAGTCATAAAAATATGATAAATTATGAGAAATCCCATTATCCTCATTCCTTTAAGAATAAACCCATCATCTCCACATATTTAAATGTGAAAAAATTCATTACACCCTACCATTATGAGAAGACACATTATGTCTAGGAAATTAAATTTTTGAATACTAATTATTCCAATTCCTTTATAAACAAATAACTTATGGGCAAGATTCATTTTATTATGAGATATCAAACATAAATAATGAATTCAGGGTATATATAACACCACAGCTTTTATTATATATACATATGAGTTCCACTTCAAATAAACCATTCATCGTATCAAAATGAACCCATAGAAAAATGGCATTTTTATCTATTTAAAATGGAAACATGTAAAGAACACATTCATAATTTCATCAATAATCATTACATGATAAACCCATAATAAATAAATATTAATCCAACAAAATAATGAAAAATTATTGTTAAATACCTTTTAATAAAACAAATGGTATTTAAACTATATGTATAAAGGCTATATGGTTCAGTTATTAATATCCTTAACCAATTGATGTATGGATTCTTAGTGAAAACCCATTAATCAATAGAAGAAAAATATATAGTGTTTATAGAGAAAAGAAATTATAATAAAATTCATAAATATTAAATGCCTAAGAAATACAAATATTGTAATGGATTTCCATGAGTTTAATCCACCAAAATTTTGTAGGATAATTTAAAAGATTAATTCATGAAAGAAAATCTAAATGGAAATAATCAGTTTGAAATAAAGAGGAAAATAGAAGCAAATAATAAAAAAATTAGATATTTTTTATAAATTTTTATAAAATGAGAAGTTATGGGACACATTAAAAAGTGATTTTTGTAAAATATGATTTGAAATTATGTTAAATAAATTTCTTGTATGAATAATCCTTAATAATGGATAACTCAAAATATAAAAATGTTATTTCAGGTAATTTTGGTGGAGAAAATAATATATATTATCCTGAAAAAAATTGGTTAGAATATCATTATTGAAACCTAAATTATTAAACGTGATAAAAAATATTACATTAGAATATAGAAAATTATAAATTGTTATTCATGTGAAATGACACATACATGGGTTTCAAAATAAAAAGGATATCATTGATATAAAGAAAATATTTACAAGGAGGGGAAACCGTCATTAAAAAAGATGGAAATTATTCTAAAATGATATACATTCTGTGAAACATTTTATCAACATGAGAAAATTTTAATTAAAAGGAAATGTCACACCATAGTGGAAGAAAATTTCAGATGAAATAAAAAATTAGAGTGTAATAATCCAATCATGAAAGAAATAAGGTCATGAAGATAATTATAACTCAACAAAGGGAGTTTAGTTAACAAAACACTCTTACAACATTGGTCGATTTTCAAATGAACAATATTTAAATATATAGTATGATATAAATATTAAAACTAAAAGAATTAAATTTATATTATAAATAAATAAATTAGTATTTAATCTGACCATATAAATGATATCATGGAACATAATAACATATTTTTCTCAAAAACATTAATTTGAGATAATGAATCCCATACCATAATTAATGACTGCCAATAATGTTCTTGAATATATTATATCAAAAAATAAAAATCTTAATAACAAATTTTCGTCCATATATATATATAATTTATAATTATTCTCTATATTAATATTATTTAGATATTAACTATTATCAGTATCGACTTTAAGTAATCTTGATTGTTTTCAAATAGTTTTATGATGAAAATGTTTCTCTACAATATTATCCCAAATATTTTCATTCCAATATTTTATAATGAACTATAAATTATGATTTATAATTTTTTTATAATTTTATAATATCATTTTGATGGTGTTTTTATAGTTTCAAAAGATGAAATTAATGATGAGAAGGATTCATAGATTTTTAACAAACGAACCTTGGAATCATAACAAAAGTATTCAATATCAATTTTAGCATTAAAAAATTTTAATGTTTTGATTAATTATATGATATACCATCATCTATTAATTTATCATCATCATATGTGATATTATTATAACATTTTCCAATTATGTGGTTAGACCGAAAAAAACATTATCCTAACAAAATAAATTGATGAGTATGTTTTTGAAAGCTGCTTCATTTGGAATAATATCATTATAAAATAATAATAATGACATTATTTAGGTATTTTTGGTATTTTTAATTTCATATTAATATATTTTAATAAATAAATTAAATTATTCAATATCCATGATACATTGCATTTTTTGGAATTGATAGTCATTAGATGCACAAATGAAGTTTTAAATTTACTAATGGAAAATGGGAAAGGAGGTTAATATTAATTAAATAATAATGATAAAATTAAATATAAAAAATAAATTTTATTTATATAGTAATGATAAAATCATATTTTTGAACATCCTTTTTAAAATAAATGAATTTATGTAAAATTAATACTTATATTTTTTAAATGTGATTTATCTTGGAGGAATCCATTGAAATGGAGGGCTTAATCATGTTTATTAAGACCATAATGTAAGGTAATTGAAAATTTATTATTGGGGAAGATAAAATGTAATGTTTCCAATAGGATATTGAAACTTTCGAGTGATATAGATGGGATTTTACGAGGTTCTATTTATATGTGGTGAGAATGAAGTTTTGTATACATTTCATCTTAATTTAAAGGGAGTACATGTTTCACATGTAACGAAGACAGAAAAATTAGAATCTAATGGAGTGTAGATAATATTTGGTTGATTTTCACCTCAAAAACACAATTATAGATTTAATTTTAGCATTTTAATCATTTTTTCCATTTCATTTAACTCTTTTTATCCCTTTTTGGATTTTACTATGGTAACTAGTGTTTACCTGTGTAATTAATTTTTAATTAAAAAAAGTAAGATAAACCTTATTATATAATTTCTATATAAATATTCAAAATATAAAATTTATTTTATCAGGTAATATTTCATTATGTAAGAAAAATCATTTTTAAAATCAGCACATCTAATGCGTAATTCAACATTTTTTACATAGTATACTTTCAATATTATAATTTATTTGTAGGATAAAATAGTAATTTTATTTTATTTTATTGAGATATACCACTTTATAATAAAATAACAAAATTAACGTGCCTTTCAAACCAGTATTTAGATAAATTTTACCAATATAATTTTTATTTAAAAGAAAATACCAAAATAATTTTCATTGGAATATAATACTTATGTTCATAAAATGTTAAACAATGGTTTTATAAATTCATTATGGTATTAAGAAATTTATAGTTTTAAATCATATAGACATATTTCATCACAAATATCATTTTTATATTTTTCTATGTTATACATACTTCTCAAAAGAGTTATAAAAGTTCTGGTTTTATTAAAAATAATATTTTTCACTATTAAATAAAAATAAAAAAAATTAAAAAATTTTACAAAAACTAAAACTAAAATAATTTATACATCTCAATTAAAGAATTATATTATTTTAGTCAAATTTTAATTTTAAATTTGTAAATTTATTTTTAAAATTAAAATATAAAATTCAAAGAAAACTACTTTTATTGAAAAATGTAATATTTATACTTTAGGTAACCTTGATATTATTAAACAACTATAATAAATTTAAAAACATAATAGTATCTATTATGTAAATAATCACCTAAAATTTTTAATTTAATTTATTAAAAAATTAAATAGTAATTTGTGAAAAATTAATAATTTTCAATCATATTTTTTATTTATCATTAAAATGTAAGTATTTTTAATTGGTTATTGTCTTTTTATTTACTAACCATTTTATTACTCTTATAATATTATTTAATAATTTTCATTTAATATTTCATGGTTTGTTTAGTTATGTGTTGTGTATAATGTAAGCTAATAGTGTTTTAATGGAAATAAATTGGGAGATATTGGGTTGTTATAATCCACCCCCTAAAATAAATTATGTCCTCATAATTTTAATTATCACCTACTAATAACAATAATGCTCGGTATATAAAGTTAATCATGACTCGAGAAATATATTATAAGTGATACCAGAATTTATGTATTATGGAAGTATAGTTAAAATATTTCTTCCCACGTAAAATGTATATTTTATGATTCTCTACTAATTATTCCAAATATGTCTCTATAGATAAATCTATGGAGTTTCTAGAGATATGAAATTCATGTATTCATTTTCTTGATCTGATTTCCAAAAAAATTAAAAACAAAATTATAACTACAATATCCAATATGAATATTATTAAATGATCGTATAAACATGACAGTTAAATCCTATGATTTCATCTCTAATGAATTCTCCATTTTGACCTATGATTCATTAATTTCAACTATATAACACATTGTATATCCTATAACTCCCTTTGTTCTACCTAGGTTACAGAAAGTAGTATTTCTACATAATTATCAATCAAAGCCATTAATTTCATTGGGAAATAAATCCTTTATAATTTATTATGTATAAAATATAAATAACCAATGTATATTCCACCGAGTTATTATCATGGTTTGTAGTATTAGGCCCACACATTCTTCATAAGAGTTAATATTGAGTGAAAATTCAACCGTTATCTTTTAGGTTAATTACCCCTATGAGGATGCGATCTAAATCCACTTTTATATTACAATATCGTGATGGAGATTTTATTTCTCAGAGAATCACACAATCTTCAAATTACCAAAACATTTGGATGTTTTCTTATACTTATAATTATCACATAAAATTATCCTTTGGGTTTTTAAAAAATTTCTTTTGTCTTCATCCATAAAATATTATATATTATCTCAACCTACAAAAATGGTTATATATAACACAGATATTTTTACCCATACAAAACTTATAAACCCTAAACTTTTCCTCAACTAGTATCTTAACCTATAAAGTGATCTAAATACTACTTGGATACTAACTATGATAGTCCCATGTATATGAATATACCAATTACATGACATAAAGGCAGTATTTTATTATAATAAATTCCCTTGATTTTTTAGTAATAGTGTTTCATAGAATAAAGATAAAAAATTTAGAAACCATACCCATGTCTTTTTCATGTAACTAACAATTTTCCCATTATATAAGAAACATTTTAATCCATAACATGTATTCAACCTATCCCATAATTTCTCTCGAAATGATACTCTTCTATAGATATAAAAATGAAACATAATATATCCATAAAATAAAATAAACATAGAGAGGAGGAAAAAACATAATCATAGGAAACCTTTTTAAAAAACTCATTATGCCCATTTCTTTTTGAACAAACTCAATATATCTAAAAATTAAAATGTGATAAAGAACCTTATGGAAATTAATTTGTAAAAAAATAATTTTTTATAACTATTAAATTAAAATGTAACTCATTAATCTCACAAATTTATAAAAAAACTCATCATTTCAAAACATTACTATATACTAAGATAATAAACATATCTATTTCATGTAGAGAGATATAGGAATCTGACAATCATTATCTATACGTATTAGTGCCACTTGAAATCCACAATTCATCATATCATAAAGAAACCATGGATATAACATGTGTTTGATAAAATTTTCAATTGTAATCAAATATGGAAATATTATATAAATCCAATAATAATCATTTAATTATATACCAATATAAAATAAATTTATATCCAATGAAATTATATTACATTTAAGGCATGAGACTTTTAATTAATCATAGGTTACCTATACCATATAGAAAATGTTTGTATGATTACTTCAGTAATTCCCTCAATAAATTGATGTATGGAATCTTGGTGAACACCCTTCTGTAAATTGGTTAATATATATTGTGTTCATAAGGGAAAGACATTGCATAAAAAATAAATCAAACTCAATGACTAGTAATATATTTGTAGTATATAATTACCATTACTTTAGTCAACAAAAATTGAATATGATAATTTATAATATAAGTCATTAAAGAAAATTTCAATGTAAATAAATCATTGATAAAAGTTGGAAACTATAATTGAAATCGAAAAATAGTTTTTTGAATAAATATTAAAAAAAATTAACATTAAAATAATTTATATGTCATGACCAAAAGATAAATTTATAAATAGTAATGTGGAAATTATCGAAAAAAATTACCATTATAATGAATCCTCAATAATAGATCCTTGAAAAAATATAATGTCCATTTTAATGAAATTTGTAGTGTATAATAAACTAAATAATCCTGATATATAATCCATTTAAAATATATTTACTGTAACCTATATCATAAAAAGGGATTATAAATCATCCTTGGGAAATGAGTAAAAGAAAAATGTGAAGATCAAATTAAGAAACATATAATTGAGCTTCTAAATATAAAGGAGAACATTTATAGGATAGAAAATATATATAATAATGGAAAACCATTGTAAAAGGTTATGAGAATAAATATCAATAGTGATATATATTTTGAAATATAAATTTATAAAACTAAATATTTAAATTAAAAGGTCATTTCCACTGAAGGGGAAGAGAAACTACCATGAAATAAAATATTATGTTGGAAGAAGAAAATAATTGAAGAATGAAGTTCACAAAGAGTATTATAAATCAATTGTGGTAGTTCAGTTAACCATAAATATTATAAATTTTGTATCTTTCGAATGAAATCAATTTTAAGATAGAAAATGATACCTCTCATCAAACCACATCAATTATGAACATACCATAATTAATATATTAGTATGTTTATAAATTTTATGCAATTATTCATAATATCATTAATACAGAATCATAATTAAACTATTTTTATACTTTGATGATGGTTAATCGTATATTATGATATTCTTTTAAATAATAAATAGACAAGATAAAACATTAGATACTCTACATTTTAGAGGTAGCAGCGCACATAATCACGAATGATGTTTTTTATTTTCTTAATGGAAAGGGGAATTATTGTCATTATTTATTTCCATTGAATAATAAAATTAAAAATAAAAAACTAATTATTTTATTATATAGTAATGATAAAAAACTAGAATTAGGAATTTTTTATAGAAATGGATTTAATTTAAGAAATTTTATTACTCAAGTCAAGGGCTTAAACATTACCTTGGAGGAATAATTGTAAATTGGGGGGCATAGGATAATGTATTGTGGCCAGAAGCTAATGGACTTTAAATATTAATAGATTTTAATGAAGGGGGTAAAATTTTCAAGGAGAAACCAAAATATAGGAGTTGTTTAGAAGTGCTTCTAGGAGGTTCCTTTTGTGAGTGGATAGAAAGGAATTTTTGTAAATATTTCATATTAACAAGAAAAGTTCACGCGTTTCACATGTTAAAAAGAATGAATAATGAATAATAATGTAATTTAGATATCTTATTTATAATTCACTACTCAATAACTCAATTATAATCATTTATTAAATGTTTTTCCTTTACCCCTTTAGTTAACATTTTTTTACCATTTTTAGATTTTATTATGGTGACTTGTTATTAAATATATAATTAATTTTTTTTCATAAAAATAATATGTCCCTTATTTCATAATTTATACATAATAATTTTAAATTTTAAATCCATTTTATAAGATAAAATATCAATTTGTATGAAAAATTAAATTTAAAATTTGTTCATGTAATGTGTAAGGACCAATTTTACGAAATTTGTATTTATTTATTTAAAATTATGTGTATGATAAAATTATTAATGAATTTTATTTTCATGATATCAATTTTTTATTATAAAAAATTAAATGTATCTTAATGAAATCAAATACTAGATTTTTTAAAAATAATTCTTAATTATAATAAATTACCAAAAATGGATTCTTATAATGTAAAATTTGAAAATTTATTATAAAATGGTAAATATAGGATTTCGAAATTGATAATGGTATTTCTTTTAGCACCTTAATATTTCAGATTATATTTTTATAAATTAATATTATGTGTGTTATTGTTCTCCATATGTGAAACCAAACAAAAATGAGATGCAACATTTTATATTAATATAATTAATAAAATATAAGAATAATAAAACATATTGTTGATAAAATTACCATAAACAGTTAGTAATTTATAGAAAATATGATTTAGAACTTCTATAGTTTGAAATTGGATTTATTTTAATAATGATAATTTTTCTTCATATAATTTAATTTTTATCAAGAATTTTAATTGATTAATAATAGAAATTTAAAATTATAAAATTAATTACTTTTTTAATATTTAAATTTAATATTATCCTAGATTAAATTATTAATATTTTTATGAAAAAACAAATCTTTATGTGAATAGTGAAAATATAGTTTTTTCCAAAATATTAAATTTTATGAATTTATCAATATATAAAGATAGATTTCCAAGGTTATACATTTTAGAACATAGGATACATTTTTATTCTAATTTAAAAACTTTTAGTATTTTTTTAATTATAAAATTTAATGCTAATATTTTTTTTTGGAGACCCATTATTTTTAATTGTTTTATAATAACCCAGAGTATAATTATACAAACATTCTATAAAATCGGTTCATATATGATACTATTATTATTTAAATTTTTAACCTTTATAAATTTAATTCGATAAAATTGTTTTCAAATTTTATATCATGTTAATTATATTAATTATTAGTCCAATTTCATTTTTAGGAATAAAATTATGTCACCATAGTGAATATTAGTTACCATAACGAGATTGCTATTTTACAAAGAATGATACTTTTCTAAATGTTTTATGTTTTTAAAATAAATGGATATATTTTTAATTATTACTCCAATAGGTTTTTTAAAAATATATAAAAATGGATTAATTATCATATATTTTTTAATCAATGTTAAATAACATTGAGAACACTAAATGTTCAAAATGATATTATTTCTTCAAAAATATTTTTTCAACACATTATACGTGTAAATTTAAAAAATAATTAATTTTACTTTGATATTGAATTAGATTAAATAGAGTACCAATTTTTATTCAATGCTTAAATATTTAGTTGGAAGGTTTATATTATATTTTTTGAGTTAATATCATAACCATTATTAATAATTATTCATGATTAATAAGTGTTTAAATGGGTAATCAAATATGGCAGAAATTTTACTAATGAAATTGACACATAGACCATTTATAATACCTTTTTATGATGGATAGTATTACCTAAAAATATCACCAATATTTCCTCACCTAAATAACCTAAAACTAATTAAATTTCATTCCTACACCTTACATAACATTATTTTACCATGATTTATTCCCTATTTCACCTATTAAATAATATCACTAACACCCTTCTCAAGAAAGACCCATAATTAAAAATCTATAAGAACATATACCCAATTTACATTTTCTTGATTCCATATGAAATTTTTTCAGAATCAATACTCAACATATAGCCTCAAGTCATTCATTTGTATATGATAATTCAAGGGAAGAGAGAAATTTTCATTTCACGTATTACAGACACATCAACTTCCTTTCTTTATCATCATCATCCACTCTCCTCCAATAAAATGTAAGAAAAATGTATATAATTAAATAAAAATAGAAAATAATTCTTTATTTTATTTATTTTCAAGTATAAACCTAATTAATTCCCCACTCATTCAGCCAAAAATACAAAAACATTTCTCTAGAATGTGTTTGAATTTCCTCCTTCATGAACAACATTTTTTCATTTTCAAAGTTAAAATCTAGAACTGTAAATGGAATTATGTAATATATATGTTATATTTTCATGAATTATATTCTATAAAATTAATTTCGAATTCTATATGTTATATTATACAGAAGGGATCATTGTAAAACTAACCACCTAAAATGAACATTCCAAATGGGAAAAAATGATTTATTTATAAGTTACAAATTCTCTTGTATTTTCATTAATCTTAATAACCTAACCAATTATGATTCATCAACCTAATAAAATATAAATATTATCATTATAATTTTTTGATATAGATATTATAAAAAATGAATCTATTCCACAGTCATACACAATTTTTGTTTCAAGCATATTCCTGACTAGGAAGTTTACATACCTATGTGAAACATGGTATAAATTTATATCAATTAAAAAATTAGAAATTTCATATTGGAAATTAATTACTAAATAATGTTTCTAATTTATTTGTAATATAAAGATATAATATATTTATTATGTAAAGATTGTTTATTTGAAAAAAATCAACAAAACATGGTTTTTGAAACATTCTTATAACATAAAAATGACTAAAACATTGTTAGAATAAAATTATTAATTATAAACATTCACAAAAAATAAATTACAATATCTTTTATGAAATATTAACGAGGAAATTTAGGATAATTATGAGTAAAATCACTTTTATTATGAAACTTTTTCAAAACGATCAAGATTACTCACAACTGATGTTGATAGTATATAATAACTAGAAACTTACATTGGGAGAATAATTTTAATTGGGTTTTATAAAAGAATATAAATATTATAAATGTTATTAAATAGGTTATTTATATTTTTTGTTATACAAGAGAGTTAGGGTATTTACATGATGTTTGGAATTAGGGAAAGAGTATCTTGACTCAAAATAATATCCAGAAGATATATTTCTTATTATAAACCATTTTATAATAATGATGTTTTAGATAATGAACCCTTAATATTTTGTATCATGATAGTCTTATTATTCTTTTTATTTAATATTTTCATTGAAATAATTTTATTCTAGGTGTTTAAATTTTAATGTTTCTAATGTTATAATGTTATCTTTTACTGATTTTCCAATCCATGAGACATGTTTTATATTGTGAACTATAATTTATTTTATATATTCTGATTACTATATATTGAATTTATTTTTCAATATTCTTATTTTTCTCAATTTCGAGGTCTATATTATATTCCCTATTTAAATTTTATTCAATTAAAATTATACCAATTTTAGATTGTTTTTTGTAAACTCAACTCCCTTCATTTAGTTATAATTCATCTTCTTGAACTTATTTTTTATTATGTTAGTTTCTCTCATGTTAATAATTTATTTCATAATAATATATTATTCTCTCTAGGAAAATAATATTTTGACTAAAATATTCATACTAGATGAATTTATACCCAATAAAATGTATATAATTAATGGGAACAATTTTCATCTTCTTAAACAATGGTATCCCCTGATTTTCTTATTTTCTCTTCATATTAATGTTCTCCTATATTTTTGGAAATAAAACAATCTATTATCTCGTATAACGTTCATATTTAAATTCTCATCTTTTAAGAAATATTTTTTTGTTACTATACTCAATAGTTTTCTCATCATTTCAAATTCAAATTTTTATCCATCACTCAATATTACTTTTTTAGAACCTTCTTGTTTTTTAATTCTTTATTATTGAATTTTCTTTTTAAAATTAATGGTATTCAAATTATATTCACTTTACCCTTTCAAAATATTTAAATCAATTTCAATTCACCATTTTTAATAATCTTTTTAAATATAAAAAATATCCACTTATATACCCTTTAACATTTTGAAGCCATTATATATATTTACGAGGATCCACTTTTGGATGTTATTTTTGAAAAATAATTTTTTTCTAAGTTTTTACTTCATTATTTCATAAATGACTTTTCAAAGTAACCAAAAAATCTTATTTTGTGCTAATGATAAAAGATTTTTAAAAAAATATTTTATTGTTACCCAAATATTTTCTACTTTATCACTAAAGGGTTTTTTCCATTTTTAATACCCTTGAATGATAAAGGGTTAAATGACTAAATGATATGACTCATGTTAACAAGTTTATCCTTTCTTTTCAAGATCTCACCTAATTATAATTCCATAGTCAACAATGGTGGGTATGGAGTAATGATCAGGATATATGAGAATTTGGGATGCATCCTAGTGCGTCTGAGAGTGAGGCTAAAATATATATGAATGGACAAGTGTACTTTTTGGGGATGTTCATTAATATAATAACCCATTCGTGCACATCGGTGGGCTACAAGGAGGGTACCAGTATTCTGCAGACCAACTGGGGGTACCTGGTGGGCTAGGACCCTATTTTCATGTTAAGGCATGGTGTCTATGTTGTGAATGAGGCCTAGTTGTCTCATTAGTATCAGAGGAGGAATCCATACATAAGTGTGGGTCAACTACCTAGGTAGAGGTTTAGGGTTCTCATTGAGGATGTTGTACTCTAAAGGTGGTGAATGTAACATTCTAGAATGATAAAATGTTAAATAAATAAATGATATAACCCATGTAAATAAGGTAAAGCTTTATTTTGGGAGCTGACTAGATTGTAACTCCATATTTATGTGTGCATGATGTAGATTTGTGTTTTGGATGGGTGAACATTTTGAAGGTTTCCCAGGGTGTGTGTGAGTGAGGAAAATGAACACTAGAAATAAAATGTGTAGTCTTATGAAGTCATTTATTTTTCGGATTTCCCGTTTCATCATGTGGGTGGTCCCTATAGAAGGGACCATGTTTATGTGGGGAAACTGGTTGTACATAGTCGGATAAGACCCTATGACCATGTAAAGATGGGTTTTTTGGATGAAGAAATCTCATAGAACTATGTGGATCAACCATGACCTATTTTATTTAAATTCAAAGTAATATTTTGATCATTGTTTTGGAATATTATTATTGATCAAATTTTGATACCCTATCAGTATTTATATCTCATATACTAGAAATGAGAATGTACCCATGGGGTAAAGTCTCCTACATGCCATCCAAAAGACCCATGATCGATTACATGCAGGGAAATAATCCACATATACTATAGTATCAATATAGTAGGGGAACTGTCTAAGCTGTGGAACTATAAAAGCAGTGACACTATAGTAGTAGAGTTACTGTAGTGGGAACTGTAGGGGTATCAGTACTGTATCGTGTATTATAGCAGTCGGATACTGTATCAGTACTATTCAATAAAGGAAATTTTGGGCCAAAAAATGGTCTTTTATGTACCTAGGCCTTCGGTATATGTAATGGGTCTCCCTCTACCCAGGAAAAAAATTGGTCTTTTCTGTGCTTTAATAATAAAATGAGGCTTTGGTCCCAATATTTTGAAAACAATATCTCATATACTACTTCTACATTTTTTTAATTTGTATATTTCCTAATTCCAGTTCTGAGTAAAGGGAGTGATCCTCTTAGATGATGTTGGTGTAAAACTATAAAATGATAATGGGTTAAATGAATCAATAATATGACTCAGGTAAAAAAGGTGCCCCATTATTTTTAAGAGTCTACCAGATTATAATCCTATAGTTAATAGTGCTTGGTTAGGAGTAGTGATCACCATGGTAGACCATCTAGGATTTTCCCAGGGTGTGTGTGAGTGAGGAAAAATCACCCTAGGAGGAACATGTTTTTTCATATGGGGATATTCATTAGTCTTATGCCTTGTTTCGGTGTGTGTGTGGGCTCTAGGGAAGGGACCATATGTCTATGGGGAAATTGGTGTAACCTGGTGGTCTAGGACCCAATGGCTATTTTCAAGAAGGGTATCTATATGAGGAAAACCTAAAGGTATCTGGTATCCATTATTGATCAATTTTATTTTTACAAAAATCAGGATTTGGTTTATTATTATCATAGATCATTATGGAACACATTTTGATACCCTAATAGGGTTTATAACTCACACCATACCATTTGCTTTAGGTGTTTGTAGATTTCCTTCATCCATGTTTGAGTAAAGGGAAAGTGTCTCTTAGATTTTTTGAATAATATTGGTCCTTTAGGCTTGGTGTGATGTATATTCAGAACTATTGAGTTATCCTGTCAAATTTTGAGGCATTCCACAATGTCATGGTTCATGTTTCTGGTATACCTGTTTTATTTCCAGTACTTTCTCTTATGGAGTTATGGGAATAATGAGTTGTATATTTTATCTTCCTCTATTTTGTGGAATTTTTCCCACTTTTATATTTTATGTTAACATGTTCTCTTTTCTGACTATGGGTATTAGGAACACGCTTCTGGTCATGTAGGATCTGGCTCAAGTATTTGGGAACCATGGTATCTTGTTTAGTTCATGAAATCTGTTTGAATTATTTTTTATGAATCAAATTATAAAATTTATAATCATATGTTCATTTGATTTTATTTAATTTTTGGTATCATCCTTTTACATTATAGTGCTTCATTTTAGTGAAACCCTATGGAAATGTTGTGAATCCTAATTTTATTTCAATGAGAAAATTTTGATGTGATAGATTACTATTTTCCATTGGCACATATATGTATGTGTGATTCTCCATTGAGGTCATATATCACTCTCAATTCATTATTTAAGGATTTATATCTCATGATATAAGTATTTTAAGCATATATATTATTTTTCTCACAAGAAGAATCAAGGAAAATTCATTTGTTCTTAATTAGAAGTATGAACAATTTTTTGTTTAAAAATTGAATCATGAAAATAAAATTTGTTCACAATGTTTTAAATTCCATTTTCTGATATCATTTACAATGTTCCTTTTCATGATATATTTTAGGTTCATGTTATATATTCATTTGAAATCATAATGATTATTCATCATGGATCATTTTTTTCATCTCTTTATTTCACACATTTTTACTATGAATATGTTTGTTCATTTGTGAACTCATTTCTTTATTGCATGAGTCGTAAAATACTATTATATTTCAATTTTCTTTTTAGTATTAATTTTTTTGATTGGTCATGTTTCTTATATTATTATGACATAAATCTTGATAAAATTTCATACTTTCTTTCCTTACCTATCATTCAAGATCACCACATTATTTTATTTATTTCTCACTAAGAAATTATTTTTTGATGATATTTAAAGAGAAATTTTTTATATAAATACATTGTAGGAGATGTTGAAGACACAAAAAATGAAATATTATCAAAGTTAAGAAAATTTAATTTTGGATGATAAACACATGGGATCTAATCCATAAATACACTAAAACATTAATTCATTGAATTGTGTGATTATTTTTAGAAGTAGTGATTAATTTATAGTACGATTGAGAAATATATATAGGTATTTTCTTATATAATATAAAATAACATGTTTAAATAAATTATTTTTAACATTAGATATATGATCATAGGTATGAGGTGCTCTAGTTGATATTAGAGTATTGTTTAGTTATTATTTATGATTATTTTAGATATTTTGGTCATAAGAATATAGAATATTATTGAAAACGCAACTAACAAGTACAAGGGACATGTATAGGTATAATATAGCATCCTGAAGCATGGGTAATTTAGATATAAGATTTTTCTATTATACATGACATCCCAATGTTGATATTAGAATGTGGATTAATAGATGGAATAAATTCAAATAGGGGAAATATCCATAAGAAAGGGTCGTTGAGAATTGACATTACTTTCCCTCAATTTTATGATGATTGGAATTGTTATTATAAACATGTATGGACACTCTCATAGGATATGCATTCGTTAATCACATTCTATTTACATTCCCCTATGAATGATTTATTTTGTAATTACTTTATCATATTAAGGTATTTTTTTTAGAGAAAAAAACTTAGTGAAACCTTTATTTAAGTAATTTTGATTTTGGTTTAAGTAATAGATAATATAAAAATTTCAAAGATTAATATATTTTGAGGTAGAATTTTTCTTGTAATCATCTTATTATAATACTATTATCATCTTCATTATTTTTCAATCACAACTAACCACTTGTGGTTCTATAAATAATTGGAGTAAGGAGTTACCATGTCAATAATGGATGTGATGGAAAATTATGTAATTGTTACAATGGGGAAAAATGGGATGAATTAGGTGTTGAAAATCATGGTGCTATGATCAACTAATTATCCCAATTTATGATTAATGACTATATATCTTGAAAACATTCAAATAAACTATTCATGATAAGGTTTGAGTATCATAAAATATCTACTAACAAAGATAATGAATGAAATAATATTCAACATAATAAATATCAAAATTGAGGGAAGAAGTAAGCAAGGAAATGCCCCAAATGAAAAAGATAATGATTCCCGCATTGAAGAATTGTCCATTGAACTCATGATTGTCAAATTGAGGAAAAAATGTTCTCTAATATAATGGTTGGTATGGGAATTAAAAAGAAAACACCATCAATACATTTACACTTTAAATATAAGTATTTTAGGTATTATTAAAAATCATTCCCTAATCCAAGGTATAATTGGGATTATTGGTATTAAAACACTCTTTCTCCAAGTTAATAAGGGTATAACTATATAATCCTGATTGCATAAGTGGATTGTGATCATTAAGGTAAAAATATATTCCAAAATTTTTTATTGATGAAATATTATCATAAAAATAAAACCTAAATCACTCAATCCATCTTGGAGTGCCACATGACTTCATGCATGCCTCCCCAAAACCAAGATATTTTCGACAAATGGTAGGGGGTAAGGGGTTATAGTGAGGAAACAATTCGATTAGTATCAGGTAAACACTATAGTATAAAGGACACAATAATATAATCATTTAATAAGGAATAAATAAATAATGTATTAGAGTTGTAGTATACACATGAAGTTACAACCCATGAAATATAAGTATCGCTTGTTAGACACACAATCTAAAATGAGATAAAATATGGATCCCCATGAGAATTAGAGAAAAAATACGAGATAAGACTATTAGGAAAATAACATCATACATTTTAGCTGATATCCACCCCATACAATCTACAACCTCTAACTAAACCTGCTCAATAGACCACTATAAGGCCCTTTCCCTTCATCGGATCCCGGGACATAAATTCTACTCGTGCACCATGATTTCTACGTAGGGTATGAGAATAAATCCTTGTAGTGTACCACCAATGGTCCTTAATATAAGTTATTAAGATATAATATTACATGACATGAATGTAAACAATGCTTGGATATGAAACAAGTATATAAAAAAATAACCAAACATACAGTGGGTACATAGAGACCAACTCTATAAGCCTTAACATCATAACGAAAATAATATCAAGAACCCATGTTTGAAACATTCCCCTTCAAAGGGATGGTCTTAAAAATGTTTGAAACGTACCATGTAATGGGATAACCCATATACATGTTGCCAAATTTTTGAAACATCCATGTTTGGAAGATTTTCCATATTGATCTACTAACATGCTCAGAGGAAGAATACATAAAATATATATACATGATGAATGATCAAAAATATATTTGTAAAGAAAAATATCTATCCACCCAAAATCTATATGTTACAAGATGTTATTCATAGGTCCCACATGTTGTACACATACAACACATGTGATCAAACATGAATTATTTCTGTCATGGGATAAAAGACACACACATACAATCAAACATCAAGAATATATCTCCTCGGATACACACTCATTCTAGAAAACATGACAATAACTCTTAGCGTTGGTGATAAAGACCACCTACATTAATATTACTGATGAAAAACTCAAAATCCTTACAGGAATGATACCCATTTCCCATAAAATCTATAACCATTTTGTACCCACACAATGAGAACCAATATAACTATTTAAAACTCAAACAAATCAGTTTTCTATAGTGATATTCATGAATATGTCATACCAATGGACAAGGGTTACCACCAACATATATTTATGCATCCTCTACTAATTTTATTGTTAAGAATTATTAACAAAGGGATTCCAATCTATTAGCTTCATCTCCAATCTATTAGTGATCAAACATTAATCATTATATTGAATCATAATAAATAGATTAGTAAATGACATGTAAAATTTATCATTATCCTTAATCGAAATATTAAAAATAATGAAGAAATCAAAGGAGCTAAGGTTCACAGTTCACACACCTTAATTCAAAATCATTAATTACATTAGATAAACCATTCAATCTAAGAAGGTATGTAATTCACTTGAGAATACATATTAAATATCTATATTCAATGGTGCTTCCAATTTATATAATAAAGAGTAAAAAAGGTAATTAATAGATTCTAAAGGGGATTTTTTGGATGTCAATCCTAGGGAACATGGTTTGGTTTCATGATTTGAAAAACAATGTTCCAACCATGTGTGGAAATATACCACTTCTGGGAACCCTCATGATTTGATTTCACGATTTTTGAAATAGTGATATAACCATATTGTTTTCCACAAGAATATTTCAAACATTTTGACTAGTTTGTCTATAGGGTTAAATAAATGGTGTGCCACTATATATGATTCTTCCTCTTACCACAGGGTTTCCTAGTGGTCCATCATGGCTTGAGAAAACCATTATATATCTATAATCTTCCAAAAAGTCCTTTAATCCCTGAAAAAAATTATGAAACCCCTTAAACTCATCTCAAAACACATGATTATTGTTTTAAAATAATTCATAATGAAAATAATAAATCAATTGTTGTTACAATATCAATCCCTATGTACTTCTCCTCTATAAGAGGTATCCTTAGGTATTTTAATCAAACATCTTGGTCCATTAGGCAAGAATATCATACTACCACTCCAATGTATCCTATTAAATCAATGAATTCTATAATAGAATCTGAACAAAAAATATAATATTACATCAAAACACATTTTTATTTTGTTCAACTTTTCCAATGGGTACTCCAAAAATGATACCATTGGTTCCATCTCAACATCCTTCTTATCAATCACATGAATAAGACTGGTCAAAATCCTTCAAATCTAGGACAAGTGGAATAATTTATGCAACCCTGTAAACATTGTAAGAATATATAACCAATACTCCACCATTCATATGTGTTCAACTATATCAAACAACCCAAAATACCATTATGGAAACTTCCCTTGTTTATTCAACTGCCTACTCCCTAACCAAGTAGACACCTATAAGAAAACACATTCAACCTTACAAAAATACCTGGTTTCACTCCTTTCGGTTGTATATGATCATTTTATATTTTAATCCATAGCCTTTCACTTATGAATCAAGTAAACCTACTATGAGGAATCCTTTTCCATATTTTTCCGATCAACTGATGATTCACCTACCTCATTCTAACAATGATGTTAATGATATGGACACCCATAGAGAACCTCAAATGGTTTCATCTAAATAAAATATTGCAATTATTTTAGGTGAACTATGCTAGAGCTATGTGATCATCCCATGATCCTCCAAAACCTATAACATGTCCACTTACCATATCCATTATATGAAGGATCATTCTATCTAAATACCTCTTAATAAGAAGATAAAAAGTCATAAATAACATAATATGAGTCTCTATTTACTTATATAAATATTTCCAAAACTATGATGTGAAGCGATCATTTTTTGGATACCACTCCCAAGAAAACCTTGCATAGAAATTCAATCTCCCAAACATAGAGTTTTTTTCCTTATCATCCATTGAGTTAGTCTCTCTAGTTATCAAAAAGTGATCTTCTATAGTCCACTAATCCACTATAAGAAAACAAATGTCTCAACATCTTTGGGTCCAAGGAAAACCTACCAAAAATCCAATAGTTACCTCATCCAACATTCCTATAGGCATAATAACTGGATTAAGAAAACATATATATCTCTAATGCTTATATTTGATCCTACGGTTAGTCTAAAAACAAGAAATATAGATTTCAATATCACTTTTCATAACGGTTAGCTAAAAATTGTTATCTAACATAGTTATACATTTTTGTAACTCTAGGTACAATATCCACTATGATATATAGAAGGATATCATCACCTCATTCATTAAGGAAGAAGGAACCATAACTCTTCCATGAACATGAAGCACACCACAACCATCTAAAATCCATATTATAATGGAACCATTTTCCAAAAACCTTTTAAAGAACATGATATATTCTAGATCAAAGTACTGACTAGGCTTCACTATTTCTACCAATGAGGATGTGATATCTATTTGTTAACAATACTCAAACCCAATATATTTAGTTATCCCCACCTCACATAGTTCTACCAAATCCATAATCTACCACCCTATTTTTGACGACCACTCGCTTACATCATGTGTCAATTTACTGAGTTCTTCAACAATTATGTTCCCTCTCATATAAGCACATATCATATAAAATTCAAACTACTTCTAGTATACTACCAAATTACACTGATGAAGATTCATTTCACCCAAGGATAAAATATACTGAGAACTATTATAGTCCATCTATATGAAAAAATATCACTTATGAGGCAAAGTCACCTCCATTTGAATTCATAAACCCCATAATCCAACTCTAAGTCATGAGTAGGTAGGTTATTCATATATTTTCATATCTGGTAATACCCATAAGGAACTACTATATTACCATGTATTAAAAAATCCCTATGAGATAGTATATGCATCACAAAACTATAAATACACAACTCTGAGATTTGGGAGAATTCGAATCAGAGTCGACGTTAACCACTTATTCAATTGAAAATAGTCCCCATGAAATTGGTCTTCCCATTCAAACAGTTATCCCTTTTTTAATCAAGTCTATCTATGCTGCTAGGTGAGAAATGACTTAAATAATCCCCCTATACTATCAAGAGAAACCAGTAAAACTGAAAGTCCTGTAAAAATTCCAATGTGATTCCCAAAAAATTACTACTTCTAAATTCCCTATATTAATGAACATTCATACATAATAAATGAAATCTCTTGGAAATAATACATACTATATCAAAATGTGACACTTTTAATACTTTCTTGAAAGATCATGATCTAGAATAATACCAAATATGATCTTAAGGTAAGTGTCATGTGATTATACTATAATGAAATATATCAAGTTGTCATCAATGAAATATAAAAAAGCATTCTACATATAGATGAATTTTTTCTTACATGAGATCCCTAAATAATGATGGATAATTATTATGTTTAAAATATAGAATGATATACTTATATAATACACATAATCTTCAGAATGATGTATTTATTATGTTTCCCATTCTAACCGGAAGATGACGGTAGCAATAATAAATATCAGTCCTTAAAAAAAACTTGGCTCCCATTCATTGATTGAAAAATTATTAAATATTTAAAAATAAATATCAATTTTTTATAATAAACAAGTTCCACATCATATAGTTCAAACAAATTTATATAATACTATCTTCCTTCTTAGCAGAAACCATTAGGGCACCCCTATGGGAAGTACCCAACCTGATGAAGCCCATTGCTTCAAGATCCTCAAGATATATCTATATCTATTTTATTTTATATAATTCCATATGATATGGTCTAATCGATATAGGTCACACAAAAGGTTTAAGTTTGATCTCAAACACTAATCCCTTTTTAGAAGGTAACCCTGAGTAATCCTCAAGAAAAATATCTCGTTACAAGTCCACCACTGGAGTACTGGAGGATAGATTCACGGTCTAATCCATTAAAAGGATCATCCTATCCAACTACATTGAAATGAATTATCTCAAGTTAGTATATTGTCTCACTATATCTTTCCCTAAATCATAGTAACTAATAAATATGAACTTATACCCTTTCTGTGATGTAAAATTCCATCATATCCAATATGAATTGATGTGTGAAAGGGATCTAGTCAACCAATCTATTCTAAAGATCACATCGAAACCAAAAATTTATAGAATAGTGATTCTCTACACATTATCAAATATAATAATCACTATTAGGAATTCTATATTGATATAAAGATGATCCACTTTATTTCATATTGCTGTATTGATAGATAAAAACTTATAAGAGAACACAACCAATAATTCTAACCCAAAAACCACTTGAGTACATATGAACAAATGAGATTAACCTATATCAAATAAAGAAATAGATAGTGTAGTTGAAATCTAGACTATACATACAACTATTGAAGGTACCTATGCAGTAGAACCCAAAGACTAACCAAGCCCATATACTCTACCTTAATCCACTCTGTTACACCCAAAATTATAATAGGTTAAATTATTCACGTCCCTTATGGGTTTCATATGTACTATTGAGGTCCTCCACCAACATTGAGTTCTAACATTTCTATGTGTATCCTCGAAACCATATCACAAAACAAATTTACATAATCTTTCTTGACACACAAGTGATAATTATAGAAATAAATAGGATAACCCTTGAGATGATATCCCTTCTACCCAACATTATAGAACTTTATATAATCAAATCCTTCTGAGTGATTTAGAGAGCCCCTTTTCTAATCCAATGGTTAACTACTAGACTTGAGTCTATCATCTAACAATTATTTTCATATTATGAATAAACGAAACCAGAATTGCATTGGGAAAGGTAGCATTCAATTAATTTGAATCTATAATAAGACATATAAACTTGACTTTACCAATTCCTTTATATATCACTAGATCATTATGAACAAATATATAATAGGTTGTCAGATCAATGTATATGTCCTAGCAATTCATCTCTGGATGATGTCTAATATCATAATTCTTGGTTTCTATGCCATATTCCAAACTAAAAAATGATAAAATATAATATAATTAGTGAACTATTACAAATAGTATCGAATTTGAATCATCCCATACTGGAGATATATAATCTATTGAGCTTGGTCTAGCATTAGTTGTTTAGAAAAAAAGCATGAATGAAGGGTACCATAAATGTTTCCCTCATCATCTCTCTGTGTTTACCGTATTGAAGTTAAACATCCCACTATTTTTCTAGTAAGTCCCTAATGTATAATAGTCACTAACATAACATTTTCATACTTTGGGTTCTCTTCTAGGTTTAAGATTCTCTTAGTGACTAAAATGAACACTTCTGTATCATGGGGGGCTCATGTACACTAGGAGTCATAGGGATGTTGGAGTTTGAAGTCATGATCATAGTTGACTACTAAAATCCTTCCCATGTGGACTCCTATACCTTGAATAGTAATTAATCAAAATAATCATGACTAGATTGGTTATATATCATGGCCTATGAGAAAAATAAAAGGAGTTTGGTCAGATGTATCGTCTTACACAACATGTGTTGTAAATATTTATGTGGGGAAAATATTATATGAAATTTTACAATAATATCTACACTAAATCATAGAATAAACCCTTTTGATAACTAATAAGATCAATTGGTTATCTCATGTCCAAAAATGGGTTATAGGAAGGTTCAAACAAAGTGGATATCAGAAAATTAAGGCATAACACCCTAGGAACAACCCAAGCCCAATCCAAGCCTCTGTTGCCTAAAAATCTATCACAAAAATATACATAGACTCATGTATATAATACTCAAGGGAAAATAAAACCATAGATTATATGATATGAACAAAAAAATCTTAACAAATTTTCAATATGTATTTTATTTATTTAACCTCAATTAAATGAAAGAAATAAAAATGTGGAAGGTGATCTGACATTGATAAACATGATGCGTTAATTCACACAAAATCCCATATGAAATTATACCAACATCATGTTTATCATTCATGTTTTATTAAGTCGAAGGGGACATCAAACAATAAGGGATTCAATTCCAAAGTACATGGATACTCAAAGGTTCTCTATATAGTGTTTCTAATCACAAAATCCATTCCCCAACTCGAGTCCCCAAAATCTTATATCTTATTTACGGTTCCCCAAATCAAAACAAAAAATGAAATAAGTTTGTAAATAATGTTCTTTTATTTAATTTTGTAACACTATAACACAAATCACTAGGTTTAGGCTAGATTTCCACGCAACCTTATGCATGCCTCCCTATATGAAAGAGGATTTCAATTAGTGGTGATGGGAAGGAGGAAAATCATGAGGAAACAATTCCCTTAATTTATAAAAAATATAATTTTATAAAGGAAGGAAAAATACAATCAATGAATAATGAATGAATAAATAAACTTTAGAGCAATATCATATAGATAATGTGCCATCCCAAGAAATATAATTACTGAATTTAAAACACATTAACAAAAATTGGTAAAAAATTAGGATCTCTATAAATGGTTGACAAAAATAAGAGATACGGGAAAAATCAAAATAGCAGTATATATAAAATTATATGTCTATCCAATAATGTTTTCACCTTCATGATGAACATGTTTAACCACCCTCTACAAAGCCCTTTCATTTCACCAAATCTCTGGTCATAGAATCTTCAAATGTAGAGATATTCTTATGTGGAGGGTCAGTATGAAACCCAGTTATAGAATAAAAACCGTATTTAATATAAGTTTTTAAGATATACTGATGTGTTCCACAAATTTAGATGTATCACAAATAAAAAACGAGTATATCACACAAACAGCACACATAAGCCTAGTCTATAGAGACCTACTGTACCTTTTTCAAATCCATATGAAATGGAATGCAAACAAAACATGTTTGACATATTCCTCATGATGGGATAGTCCAAATATATGTTTGATATAAGCATCATACATTTGTGGTCCATGTACAAGATGAAAAAAAATCTGACAAATCCATCTAAGTGAAATAGCCCATTTAAATTAACTTGCATGATCATAGGAACAACACATGCAATTTAAATTTATATATTTATATGTATTTAGGATGAAATATGAATAATCACATCATCAATTGAGATTCATATCCATCGCAATTCCTTATCTGATTAAAATCAATCGTAGGTCACATGGGCTACACACACGCATCACATTCGATGAAACATAATGTATAGGTCTCACAAGATACACATGCATGCCACATGAAATCCAAAAACCATAATATGTGTCATGTAATAAAAAAACATAAAAATAATTATATATAACCTTATAAATATTTTTTTGTGTTAATGACCACCAACAAGAATATTTTTGTTGTAAACATCCAATTCCATCAAGGAATCTTACCAAAGTCAAACTTAAGCATAAACCAGTTTCATCCCGCACAATAAGTCCCCATGAAAAAAATTCCAACTCAAAAAACATAAAAGTTATAGAACATGATTCAAGAATATTGAATGGTAATATAGAAATATTAACACCAAAATACCTCTCTGGATCCTTTAATGAAATTAGAACTAATATGGTACACCGAAGGAACACCATCACACTTCATTCATCATTAATCTAACAATGGTTCATTAATTCATCATTATACAAAATCTGAATCCATAGATCAAAAAATGAAACCCCATATATATGATTTTTTTTAATTGGAATTTTTTAGTTCTAGAATAGTCATAAGTAATTGAGTATCATGGATCACATACCTTAATTATTGATTATCAATACCATTGGATCTTCCAGATTCAATATTGAAAGGGATGGAATTCATGGGAGATGTCATGCACATTCTCTAGTTTTGAGACAACATCAAGTAGTACGATGAAGAAATAAAAATGGGTACATAATACCAGTTAATGTGGATTTTTGGAGAATTAATCCATGTGGACATGGATTTGTACCTTGGTTTTATAGAAGCTTCACCAACAATATGAGGCTTACTTCCACTACATGGCCCTACATGGTTTCCCTGCTTGAATTTTTAGACCATGTAGTAACCATGAAATTGGAAACCAGAATATGTCACATGGTGTTTTTGGTGAGGCCAAATAGATTTATAATTTTTCAAGCATAATCCTACACCTCTTTAGGTTCTTCTATCACTATGACATAGTTTCTTATAGGGTTATAGCAGATTGGGAAAACCATTCCCCAACCATGTAGCAACAATGTGGACTAAAAATAATACCAATCTAACCCAAACCCCCTAAAACTATTATAAAAAACTTTACTGTATGAAAATTCATTATTAAAATCAGAATGTAACTCATAACAGACCTGAAATATCTAAAAACATTATAATTGGATTATCGACATGGGTATCTAAGATGATTTCTAAAAAAAATAAATCACTTAACTGATGATTTTATTAAGAAACCAAACTTCTCATTTATTATATACTAAGTTGAATTATTTTTGAACATGACTTGGTAAATCTTTTTATCCATCCATTATATGAATTTAATGTTATTTTGGAAATATATTTATCTTATCTTCTTATATATATTTTTTTGAATAAGGGGATCATGTGTTTTATCCACTTATAGTATTCTATCAATTCAAGAATTGGTATCATCACCCTATTGAAGAAAATAATATAATTTGGGTTTTGATGAAAAATAAAAACAGACTCTTGGATCAAATGGTAAGATAAAAACTCACTATCGGGGATAATAATATTTTATGGAAAAATCTTTTTATCTATGGTTGTAAGGTTCCTATATATCTAGAAATTGTATCTTGAATAAATACTATATTTTAAACAACCTTATATATGTTGATAATTATGTGATAATTTAAATTTTCAGGACAAAAAATTCGTAAGGGATAATGTAACACCACAATATATTGGAATATATTATTATAAATTTATACTATATTTGATGTCTTACTCCCAACACAATACAGAACAAAAATGTTCCTCAACATAATAGACGAATTTCGTTAAAATATTTAGGAATAATCACAAATAAAACACTGAATAAGAGTTTAGTAATTTATAAATTCATAAAAAGGATTATGTAAAATTAATGTTTTTAAAGTTATTTTTTAAAATAAAAAACATTTTTCATTATATACTATAATTTTCAACTATTTTTTTATAAAATTTGTAACTTTATTTTTGTTAAATTAAATTAGTTTTTTAATTCATAATTATGATTACACAATGTTGATGTTTTATATAATCCTAAAACATTTCATATTTATGTGAATCGTAAAAATGTAGTTTTTAGAAAAACTATAAATTTGATGAATTTATCAATATATATAAAATACCTATATGTTTATGATACACTTTAATTGATTAAATATTTATGTATGAATTAAAAAATCTTATTTTAATATATCATATAATACATAGAAACCCTATATTAAACATTTCCTTATCTTAGTAACATTTTATTATAATTTAATAAATATTTTTAGTGTTTTATGTATATTGGAAATTATAATGGAAATAATTTTTTTCCATTAATTTTGAGGTCCCATTAATATTTTTTGTAATGATCTAATTTATATCATGAAATTATATTACATTGAAAATTAATAATACCAATAAATTTTATGCTTAAGTTGTATTTTTTAAAAAATGTTTTTATACACAAATATTAAATTTTTTCACTCAAACCAATTGAAATTTTTTTATTTAATATGATTTTTCATATTTCAAATCAATATATTAATATTATATAGTACTTTTTAAATTTATTTTTTACCCATAATATTAATATACCGAGGTAAATATTAGTTATTTTGGTCGAAAAATTATTTTTCAAATAATGATAATTTTCTAATTTTTATTCGTTATTATATTTAATGAATATATTTTAAATTAAAGCCTTTATATTGATGTTTAATATTATAAAAAAATGAATTTACAAATTTTTAATTTTAAATAAATTTGAAATATTATTTAGAACACTAAATGATAAATATGACATTGTTTATATAAGAACAAATCTTCAAGGCATTTTATATTGGAATTTTTAAGTTAGTTTTTACAAATTTAAAAATTTTATTAGATTAAAAAGAGTCCAAATTTTAATGTAGAAAATTTATATTTTTTCTTAGGATTTTGTTTATATTTTTAGTGATAAAATAATCACTAATTGAAATATTTAATATGGATTAATTAGTGTTAAAATTTGTAATCAAATGTTGAGCAAGTGTTGAAAAATAAATTTCACACATTATACTTCTATAATACCTATTTTATTTTTAAATTATTAATAACATATCTGACCAGAATTTCTCCCACCTAACTCACATATCTCTCTTGAAATTACATTCTTACCCCTTAACATACATTCTATTTCAATTACTTGTCAATATTTTCCACCTATAAAAGGGGATCACTTCGACCATTTTCAAGGCACAAAACTTCATATAAATTCCAATGAAAATATTCCCAATTTGTGTCTTCTAGAAACCCTAAAATATTTTTCTTGCTAGTTTACTCGACAATATGCCTCAAGTCCTTCATTTTAAAAGTGTACAACTGGAAATGATCCCAATTTTTCATCATAAGTGTTACTTACCCTTTAAATGAATTATTTTATCCTTCTCATTCACCCCCCTCCAATAAATAAAAAATGAAAATGTTGATGATGTACGTGTGAAAACTATTTCTCATATGAATGAAAATAAATTGATCAGAACCATTAAAGAAATATTATATGAATGGATTTAGTGAATAAATAGGATATTTATTTCATTGTTTATATTCTAATACTATAAATTATTTAATATATAATTAATATATTCAATAAGAAATCACTTTAAAACTAACCACCTAAAACAGATATACAATGAAGAAAAGTTATTTAATTTTAATTGAAAAATTATTTTTCGGTAATATTATTCTTATTTATCTTCCCAATTTTATGTAATCACAATCATAACATATAAATAAATTCATTATACTTTTCTAACAATCATATAATTACAAATGAATATTTTCCATAGTCATACCCACACATATACTATATTATATTCATTTTCGGTTAGTTTAATAACTTATATTAAAATGATATAAATTTATATCAATTGTGGAAATAGAAAATTTATATTTTATTTGTATAAGTAAATATGATTTTTTGTCATTTATTTTTAATAGATAAATTTAACTCATTAATTATGTTATCACAGGTTGTTTGTTAAAACTCACTAGGGCATGATTATAACCATTTTTTTCTACAGGAAAAGAAACATAAAATCTCATAGAATGAAATTATAAATTTATAAAAAATAAATAAATAAAAATTATTCTACATTTTATGATTGAGGAATTATATACATTGGGATATTTATGAGTAACAACACTGATATTGAAACGCTAATAAAAGTTATCAATATTACTCACACTTGGTATTAAAAATAGATAAAAAACAAAAAATATACATTTAAAAATAATTATAAATAAAATTTATATATGGTTATAAGTATTATTAAGGTTCTAAAATTGGTGATTATGAGAATACAATTTATAAAATAGATTAAGGTTCTTTAGTGGAATTCATGAATCTAGGTAGGTGCTATTTTACCCAAATTTATTTTCCTGAGACATATTTAATCTTTTACCACATATTTTCTATAAAATATCTTATCAAAAAATCATTTAATAATTTGTAACATGGTAATATAATTATATATATTATTTAATATCTTATTTTAAATCATATTCTTTAAGGGTTTTTTTATTCAAAGGTTTCTAATATCATAAGGTTTTCTTTGTCCCATTTCCAAATACGTGTTCGATATTTCACACCACATTATATTTTATATGGTATTATCACTATGTAATAAATTTCATTTTCCATACCCAAAACATTTTATAGGTTTTGAAGAATAATATTATATTCCATCATTCAATGCACTTCAATTAAGAAGTAATAAAACCTCTTATTTTTTTGTAATCTCATCTCCATTCATTTAGTTATAATATCTAATTTAAAACATCATTATTCAGAGATTGTTTTCTCCGACAATAATATTTTATTTCATTTTAATTCTTATTTCCATCTAGTAAAATGAAGCTTTTTAGTCAAATCTTTTTAAATGAATTTCATCCTCATAAAAGTATATCATTTTTGTGAATAATACCCATTCTCTTAAACAATGGTATCTTATACTAGTCCATATTTTTATATGTATTTATACGTAATGATAAAATTATGTTAGGGTTGGAAATTTGGGTTTTTAACAACATGAAGTGTGGACATAATTTTTGTTAAAAATTGGAACCCTGAGCCTTTTTTGTGCACACCATGAATCATAAACATTTTGTTTATTCATAATGATATAATTTCAATATAATAATTTTTCTTAAAATATTACATGAAATTATATATTTGGACAACATGTCATAAATCCTTTCTAAAATACCATTATTTTTCATAATGGATCATCTTTATAAGCTCTTCATTATATACACTTCTTCCATGATATATGTTTTTCATGGGAGAACACATTTCCCTCAATTATAAAGTATGAAAATCATTTATTGTTCCATGTAATTTCAAATAAGAAAATTTCCCAGAGTCATGTTTTCTTATTTTCTTAGGATATAATCCCCGATAACATGTTGATTAGATTTTTCCTCACTAAGAGTTATATCTCACCGATTTTATTGTTTCATTTTCCTAAGGAAATTATTTTCCTAACTCTATTTAATAAGAAATATTATTTAGAGTAGTTTTTTTAATAATTTTGAAGACATTAAAATTATATATCAGTACAGAGGAATAAATATCCTCTTTAGAGGAGAAATATGGTGGATCTAATCTTCAAAAACAAAAAACCTTATGTGCATAGGACAGAGAGTTTAAGGTGAGATTAAATGATTAACTTATCATATTATCAGAATTAATGACTGGTTAATCTCACATTATGTCAAATACATTCTTAAAAAATAGTGTTTTTTGTATTGAACATGGGTGTGTGAGTCTGGGGAACTTCAACGACATATGTAAGGGTTTCCATGATGGTTAAAAATTAATTTCTCCCATTAGATAATTTCAACCTAAAATTAAAATAAATTATCATTTATATAGTATTCCCAAATAGGGGATAGATAGAGAACATATTGAACATGTATCTCATCCAATAAAAGATCAAAATTATATAACCGAATTTTGATGATAATAATTGATAGGTAACTATTTAAAACTGTAACGAACCCATGTTTCATTAATGGAAATCCCTATTGATCTAACTAAATTCCTCTTTATGTAAAATATTTATATAAAATGTCATCTTCTTTGGTTTTATGTTTTTGGATTTTAAAATACTATTATGAATTGTGACCTTTGCTAATATAGCCATTGAAAAGTGATCACATGATTAGTATAAATATAAGGCTTCAGCAAATCCAATTTACTCAGACAAAGGAAGTGATGGAATCATCCATTAGACGTGCCCCATACGAAGCCAATTTGTCAGATCATGGATAGGAGGTTGCATCTTTGGGATTCACTCTTGACCAAGCCCAATCCAAGCGTGAATATGTTAAACTCAAGCTATACCGCTTACGAGAGAAGTGGAAGTTGATAGAGATTACCACCCGAGCAATGTTATCCGAGCCACCCCAAGAGTTGGTCACCATCGCACACCTTACTCTTTGGTCTTATGTGGGTGTTATAAGGGTTTATGTAACTAGACTATAACACTATGGTTATGCGCATTATTTTTGTATATAATAATGAATATGATTTCATTTTATTATTGTTACCTTCTAAATAGTTCTAAAGCAGAAATAGTATTTTTAGTTAATATTAAACAATGAAATATATTTTGATGAATTAATGGACTTTTGAATTAAATAATATTTTAACAAAATATTATTATTATTAAATTATTTTTTATTAAATATAAATGATCATATAATTTTGTGATTGCAATTGAAATTTTTGTTAAGGTTTGAAAGCCATTTTTTTGAAAACACATGAATTTTCAATAAATGTTTGTTTCTATTTTAAAAGTAAATATTAAAATATTTCAAATTCTATTTAGATAAAATGAATAATATTTTTGGAATCAAGATGTTGAAATTATTTAATGGGGAAGTTTTCATAATTTTCGGAGACAGTCAAATATTTGGGTAAAAATTAATACCGTTTAAATAGATAATGTGTTTTATGAAATAATAATGACCCAATAGTGATTTAATAAAATACTACAAACTTTATGATCGTCCATTATATGATTTACCATTAAAATATTGTGATTTTGGGTTGTTTTGATTTATTTTACAAAGTTATAGTGGACCCTTCAAGACTTATTAAACACTTTGCCTTTTTAAATTGTTTTCCATTGGTGTGTGACTCACCTCCACATAATAAACCCAATTATTTTAATAATTTAGAACATTGGACTTATAAAATATTGTTTTAGACTTCCCGTTTCCCAAAAAGGACAAAAGCCATGGGCTGGTTTGTGGTTTGGATTAGTTTAATGTGAGGTGTCCCAAACCTAAATAATAAATAATTCCCTCTCCTTTCCTATATAAACTCACCCAAGCTCCCACTTACTCCTCACCCAAATCCTTTAGAGTTCGTCCAACCTCTCCCTAATCTCTCTATAATCCTCCCAAGGTGCTCCAAGATCCCAGGAATCCCCTATCAAGCCTCTTTGAGGCCTTGGGAAGCACATTTCCATGTAAGGGTTTTTCTTCCATTCTAATTTTTTTCCAATATTCATTAAATTGTTATGCCCTTTTAATTTAAATTATAAATGTTGTGGTAGGGTTTTTCAGATCCCCCATACTACCCCCTTTTTGTTTGAATTGTCGTATACCCCTTTATCTCTCATTAAATTCCCCCCATGTACACCCGTTACTATGCTGAAATACCAAAATTAATTTCTCACTCCTTATTTACATACAAGCAATTCTTTTGCATCATGAATATAAATTACATTAAATTTATTGGGACATTTATCTATATGAACCCCTTACTTTCCATGTCATGTAAATACTATGAGGCCCCCCTTTCTCTCTCATCATTCATTTTTATGAGATCTTACATCACGCCGTTACACTGCATAAATTGCACCGATTTTGCAAGCCAATGTCATTGGGTAGTGAATACCATGCCCATTTCTCTATCAAGGGTATTAACCATTATGCACATTTACTTATTGATTATAAAGTTTCATGTATGAATTCTACATACCTTTATCGTGGAATAAAGGATGATGTTTTATGAATCCATGTGATACGATCCATGTGTCACACTTATGAAAGAAATGAAATGTTTAAGAAGGGTGCACCCTTATAGCGTTCCAATGCATTGGGTAAAGTATAGTATCATGATAGGTCATGTGAAATGGGTGTTTAATCATTCTAATTCAAGTTCAACTAGGGTTTACTCGTGATCCATGTGAAATGAGGGTTTACTAATGTAACACCCCAAGATTTCATAGTATGTACTTCTTCAAAATAATTCAATAACTAGCTCTACACCTAGCACCGAGTTCAAGCGCACCATGACTTACCAAAAAAGCCGTTCAAAATAGGTTATGAATAGTATTAACTAGATTTTTATCCTTATATAATCCTTATAATTTTATAATCCATATTATGAGTTTCTTAGACATAATGTAAGAACAAATTCCTTTTTTTCAGATAAAAGAATTATTTTTCAAAAATGCACTTTTACCAACTTTAATAGTGAACCCTTTTTAGATCCAATATTTTACACTTTTATATAATAAATTTGACTAAATAAAATTATTCTTTATAATGGGGACATAAAAAAATTTACAATGTAACACCCCAAGCTTCCACGGTACGCTTCTCTTTGAATAATACAGTAGCGTGTGTTGTACCCAACTTCGATTTCTAACTCACACTACAACCAATCAAACTAGCCGTTATGAATAGTAATACCTAATTTTTGAAATTATATATATTTTATATTTCAAAATGGACTTCATTTTTAGATTCAGAATATCGAAATTATCCTAAGTGAAATTTTTGGTATTTTTCTGAGAACTTCCAATTTTTATGAATAGTGAAAAATACTAAAAACAACTTTATTAATCAAAATAATTTATAGTGATAAATTATATTATTAAGATGTTTAAAAGTATAATTAGAATATATTTTTACCATTTTATCCAATGTTGTTCATTATAATTAATTTCACTTTGAAATTGGACATAAACAATTGTCAATCTTTTGATATATATTGTTTCTTAAAAACACGCTATTTGTTGTAACATCGGAAATTAATTATAAAATTAATTAATGCAACTTATATGTTTAGAATTTTTTAAAATAGAAATAATTTTTGAATTCGGAATATCAATTATAGCTTAGGGTGAAATTTTGGCATTGTTCTGAAAAACTTCAATTTTTGATGAATAGTGAAACCACAAAGTGGTAGAGAAAAAAATGAATTTTTCATAAAAAATAATTTTACCACTTCTGTGAATGGAATTTCAAAAATCCGAGAGACATGGTTAATATCAAGTAGTAAAATGTGGTTCAATGAGATGAAAATAATTTTTGGTGAATAGTAACTGTTTTCTTTTATTTACCACGGTTAAAAGTAAATAGGGTACTTTAGGGTAAAAATGATATTAATATTACCCTAACACATGTCCTAATTCTATTGGAAAAGTGTATCTCAACCAAAAACAACCTTAGGAATAAAATATTATCATTTAGGTCCACTTGGATTAGATTTGGACATTTATTATTATTTAATTTAAAGAAGAGTTAATAGAGTTAAAATCCAAGTTTATTTACTAAAACATTTTTAATATAAGTTTATACATAATATAAATTAGATTTTAAATATTCATTAGAATTATAAAATTATTTCAAACATAATTATATTTTATTTAAAATTTTTAGACATTAAATAATTTAATCTATTTCTAACACAATGATGATGCAGTAATTACCATAATAGCGAATGAATTAAAATAATTGATATTATAAATACCCAATTAATATAATTTGAGACTTTTTATGAATTAAACTAATTTTATAGGTTAATATGAAATTTTAGTATTGACTTAAGTAACATTTTTCGAAGTAATCATTTTGTTATGATATTCACAAAAATCAATTATTGAATAGTTTCAAAATTGACATAAAAGAGTTTTTAAAACAAATATTATATTATTAATTGATATTAATTTCCTAAAAATATAAGCTTCGTCCAAGAGACTTATATCATGATAGGTGTATCATTAATTGACCACTTGTGGGTCTCTTGGATGTATATAGTTTGTTTATTAACCATATAATTTAAAAATACAAAGAGACATTGTAAAAGTGAAACTAATTAACTAAGAGTTAATACTTAAAGATAAGGTTAATATACTAACCCAAACCTGTCTAAATTATATTGGTTGAGTGGTTTTCGACCCATCCCCACCTTAATGTTTAAATAATCCATTGTGGATCCATTAGAAACCGAATATGAATTTATAATAAAATAATATTTCTAGATTTTCCAATGGTGCCACTCACCCCTCTTATAAAAGGGCACTCCCCCTTCTCACTAATTCGCACATTCAAAGCCTTTTTGTTCATCCAAACCCTACCAAAAGACTCTCTCAAATTCCCTCAATACAACCTAGAGGCTTTATTTTGATCATAAAGCCAACCTAAGGAGCCCTTTTGATCAAATCAAAAGGAAGAACTCAAAGAAGAGGTAATGTTTTCACCACCCTTTTTCAAATTCATTTCTTCTTCAACATCATCTTTCTTTGTTATTCCCATTCAAAAATAATGAATCCAGTATCTCCTATATACTGTAATATTATTATAAATATGGTACAACCATATTCAGTATTCTATCCATCCTTTGAATGAAATGTCACCATACATGCGTACGTACGCCTTACCGTCTCCGCGTCGTGGTGTAATTGTTATTCAATATATTATTATTTGGATGGGTATAAAAATGATTTATAATTCATTTAAATAATAAATATAACATGATAATTATTCTTTATATATGATATACCATCCAAATATATATTATTTTAATATCAAAAGAATGATATTGTCGCTCGTGCATACGTACGGACTACCGTCTCCACGAACGCGATGAGATTCATTCTCCATCATATCCATTAAAGTATAATTATCATTTGACGATTTAAAAATAATGTTTAAGGACTTGATATCATTATGGATAAGAATAAGATACAACCTATCCATAACAAACACGGATTATGTAACAAAACATATAAAAGAAAATGAGTAAGTTAACACCCAAAACAACGATAATTCTAAGATATTATTAACAAATCAATGTTAAAATATCATAAATGATATCATATTAATGTATATGACTGTTGAATAATTTAATAACAATTATTTATCCATTATACAAGAGATTAACCTACCCCCAACCAAGGAAAAGTACAATGTAAGGGTTTATTTCTTAGTCTCTTCATTTTCTGAGGTTGTTTATACGTAATAATCTACTGGGATCTCTTTATCAGCCACATCTATGTTTCTTAAAAATGTTTTTCAAAAAATTATCACTATTTTACAGAATATGGGTTAAAGTCATTTATACCCTTTTTGACTTTTTATAAGAAGTTTATAAAGGAATATTTCCATTGTTTTTCAAACAAGGTCCTTTTTAACCTTTTCGACAGAATTAAGGTAAGAATGTCTTTTTTTAACTTATATAGAGGGAGCAGCTATTTTCCACCGTTATAAAATTTTCCAAGCTTCCCTTACATGCTTATAAGGATATTTTCAAAGTAAATGTTTTATTTTATAATTATGTGACTTATAAATGATTTCAAAATGAATATTTTAAGAATTTCTGAAAGGTACTCTTTATCAAAATCAGAATTTTAAATGTTTTAATGATTTATCTTTCTAAATATTTTTAATTAATGTCCATGTTTTCAAAATTATTGTAACGATTTATTTATGTTGACATGAATTATTTGAAATGATATTTCTTTTCAAGAGTTTCAAAGTGGTATGATACACTTTGATTCAAAAATCTCTTTTAAATTACTTCCTTTATAAATATGTGACATTTCAATGATTTCGAGAAAAGAGATATTTCTCTCAAATTGTTTTGATTTCTTCTATGTCAACATCCTTTGATGGATTTTAAGCTTATTTGAAGTTAATTTATTATGATTCAGAAATTTCACATTGTATTGAAGGTTTTGTGATATGTTTTACTGTGGATGTGTTATTTTTATACCATTCATGGTTTATGGAGAAAATATTGACATTTCGTATGGTAGTTTTAATAACAATGTTTATGTTATGTTTAAACCTTTTCATATAGGAATTCATTGGACTTAGTAAGTGATGGGTGGAGCCCGATATAGCTCCTCGATGCATCGGTAGTCCTCATGAGACAAACTAGTGTCTTGGCATAAGGCCTTGGCAAAATCTTATTTGTAGTCTTGGCCCGAGGCCTTGGCTATGTGGTTATGATAGTCTGGCATTATGCATTCCATCATTATAAAACTGGTTATTGATATTGCATCTGATTATTCGACTAGTATAATATCCATGTGAATAAGTAAATGGAATTATTACATTTTATTTTTGCCATACTATGTTGAAGTTTATGTTTAAAAGGCTTTTGTTTTAGTTATAAATTGCCTTAAATATTTATGCTTATTTATGAAAGTTTCCGCTGTATTGCTTACCCTTACGGAGCATTTGAGCTCACCCCTTGCTAGGTTTTGTTTTTCCCAGGATTCCAAAAAGTATATTTTTATTGATATGAAGGGTTAAGACAAGGGAATAATGGCATTCATAAAGGATTATTTATGTGTTTTTGTATGTTATGAAGTGTAATGTAACATTCATGTATGTAATCTATTTTCCAAGACTACTAAACTTATCGGTCCGTTGGGACTTGATTCCTTGTAATCATTCTAATGTATTAAAATAATGCACCGACTCTGGGTAACTGGGATCGGGGCGTTACAGTTGGTATCAGAGGACGTTTAGAAATAACCTTGGAAACTAGATTTAGATAAACTCTGATTAGAGCACGTAGACCTAAGATGAACTTTGAGGATTTCTGTAGAAGAACTTCCTAGAATTTTGGTATTGTAGAGATTTTGTGAGTTTTCCGAGCAATACATCCCTGTCTGGATACGAGCAGGTAGAGGTGGCTCTGGCATAGTTGTACCTAGGGGTAAAACCCGAAAACCCCGCTTTGAGCTAGACTCGAACGAGAACTGTTACACGACAACAGGCCTTGTTTCACTATTGGTTACGACACTCCCAGGGGATATTCTTAGGATAATTCTCATTTTTTTTACAAAACATTATGAAGGGGTCATGTGTATATACTTACTCAAAGAAAACATTTTTATGATTATGGATTATATCTATAAACTGTTCAATTTGCGTTAGGTATTTTACAAGTTTGGAATTATTCATTGCAATTCATAAACTGACATAGTCTATGTTATTGTATAGAAATGGCGCCCAGTAGAAGGAATGTGAACTCCAGTAATACGTATGATCCAAAGAGTAAGAAGGATCATATATTTCATGGTTTTAAGCCATCATTTAGAAGGTAAATAGTCTACCACGTGTTATCATCATATGAATAAATAGTATCATGTGTGGATAAGATAAATAAAGAGTTTACTGAGTCCTATGGATTTGAAGGAAATCAAGAGATGAAAAGGATGGAAGAGAGAAATATGGATAAAGGGAAGAGGGAAAAGAAGAATTTCCCCATATGTGATAACTGTGGGAAGAAACACCCTAGAACTTTCCTGAAAGGAATGGGATTTTGTTACAAGTGTGTAGGAAAAGGGCACCAAGTACGTGACTACAAGGGTAAGAAAATGGTTTCAAATGTACAATGCTTCATTTGAAAGAAGTGTGGACACTACTCGAACCTATCATCAGACTATGCCGCAAATGATGCTATTGGATAACAATCAAGTTATGATACTACCACAGATGAGGAGCAATGATTAGAGTTCTTATATTGATTATGTCATTTGATTGTTGTCTCAGCAATGTACTTGTTATAATAATTATGGAGTATATAAGGATTGTACTGCAGTACTATTTCATTGAGGATTTGAGATTTTATGATACTAAGAAAAGTGACTCTACAGCAAGTTAATCTTTTTGGAAATTACATGTTTGAATTAATGATAAACCTTAATACGGTCCTAATATTGAGGTACTTATTTTGGAATAAGATATGGTTGATTTGGGTAAATTATATTAGATATTCTTGACTGCCTTGAAACTGATTAAAGATTTTCATATTCCCTAATTGTTGGAGTTTACAACATTTTTGGATGGATGAGGTCTATCCAGAATTCTATATGGAATAAGGGAGCATGAATGTAATAAATAAGGATTATGGTAATTCAGGTAGTTTTAGTGTTTTAAAAGAATACATGATGAAGGTATTCATATGCTATTACGGGGTAAAAAGGATCTACATTATGTTTACCTTCCTTATAAATGATGGAATGTGAGTTTAGACAAAAGTATTTTGGATAATTCTAGTTTGAGATTAATTTTGGATTGCCATAAAAGGACAACCCGGAGGTCGGGCGGCAACCCGTCGTGACCGGAAAGGCCGCGAGACATAAACCCGCAATCGATCGGCGACAAGGCTGTATCACCTACCACTGGTCCATGAGATGTCCTGGATTAAATAATGTTGTTTATTTTAAGAAGGTCTAGTAGATGAATTATAAATTCATTTTTTTAACCCCAAACGAATAGGATAAATACAATATTTTTTTAAGTTATATTATCTTTTAGAGTGAAATATGAGTTTGTGGTAGAAATTAGTTAAACGATGGAACTCTACTTTTCAAGTATATATTTTTCTTCTCCTTTTATTCTATGTAGAAATTAATTATTATACTTTATTGAAGGGATCTTAAAACCAAAAATGTGTTATCCTAATACCTTATGTTTAGTTGAACTGATGACATTTTAAATCCTCATAGATTACTGAATTTAAGGACCTCAATTTTAAACATGTTTAAGATTGATTACCTCAATAACCACCTATAAATATTTATGTTTTTCCACTAATTATATGTCTCTAATTTCCACCAATGTTCTCCTAATCAAGATCATCATTTGGTGGTGACCCTTTCATTTCTCTTTTCCTCTTATTAAGACTAAATTTTATTAACCAAATTTCCAATGTGGGTTTTCCCACAAAGATATTTTCTATTTTCAACCATTATTTTCGAAGAAGAATATGAAATTGTGAGGATGCAATTTATTGAATATGAGAAGAATGTACCACCCCAATATTTCATAGTATGTACTTCTTCAAAACAATTCAATAACTTCCACTACACGTAACACCATGTTCAAGCGCACCATGACTTACCAAACAAGACGTTAAAAAGAGGTTATGAATAGTATTAACTAAATTTTGAACTTTATATAATCCTTATAATTTTAGAATCCATATTATGAGTTTCTTAGACATAATGTAAGAACAAATTCCTTTTTTCAGATAAAATAAGTATTTTTCAAAAATGTACTTTTACCAACTTTAATAGTGAACCCTTTTTAAATAAAATATTTTAAACTTTTATATATTCAATTTGACTAAATAAATTTATTATATAGAATGGGCACATAAAAAATTTTATAATGTAACACCCCAAGCTTCCACGATACACTTCTCTTTGAATAATACGGTAGCGTGTGTTGTACGCAACTTCGAGTTCAAACACACACTACAACCAATCAAACTAGCCGTTATGAATAGTAATACCTAATTTTTTGAAATTATATACATTTTATATTTCAAAATGAACTTCATTTTTGGATTTGGAATATCAAAATTATCCTAAGTTGATTTTTTGGTATTTTTCTGAAAACTTCCAATTTTTTTGAATAGTGAAAAATACTTAAAAACAACATTTTTATTCAAAATATTTTATAGTGATAAATTATATTATTGAGAGGTTTTAAAATATAATTAGAATATATTTTTACCATTTTATCCAATGGTTTTCATTAAAATTAATTTCACTTTGAAATTGGACATAAACAATTGTCAATCTTTTGATATATATTGTTTCTTAAAAACACGTTATTTGTTGTAACAACGAGAATTAATTATAAAATTAATTAATGCAACTTATATGTTTACATTTTTGTAAAATAGACATAATTTTTTAATTCAGAATATCAATTATAGATTAGGGTGGAATTTTGGCATTGTTCTGAAAAACTTCTATTTTTGATGAATAGTGAAACCACTAAGTGATATTTAAAAAACTGAATTTTTCATAAAACATAATTTTACCGCTTCTGTGAATGAGATTTAAAAAATCCAAGAGACACGGTTAATATCAAGTAGTAAAATGTGGTTCAATGAGTTGAAAATAATTTTTGGTGAATAGTAACTTTTTTACTTTTATTTACCACGGTTAAAAGTAAATAGGGTAATTAAGGTTAAAAATGATATTAATATTACCCTAACACAAGTCCTAATTCTATTGGACAAGTTTATCTCGACCAAAAACAACCTTAGGAATAAAATATTATCATTTAGGTCCACTTGGATTAGATTAGGACATTTATTATTATTTAATTCAAAGAAGAGTTAAAAGAGGTAAAATCAATGTTTATTTACAAAAACATTTTTAATATAGGGTTATACATAATATAAATTCAATTTTAAATATTCATTAGAAATGTAAAATGATTTCATACATAATTATATTTTATTAATAATTTTTAGACATTAAATAATTTTATTTATTTATGACACAATGATGATGCAGCAACTACCATAATAGTGAAAAAATTAAAATAATTGATATTATAAATACCAAAATAAATATAATTTGAGACTTTTTATGAATTACACTAATTTTTTAGGTTAATATTACATGATAGGATTGACTTAAGTAACTTTTTTCGAAGTAATCATTCTGTTATTATTTTCACAAAAATGAATTATTGAATAGTGTCAAAATTGTCATAAAAGAGTTTTTAAAACAAATGATATATTATTAATTGATATTAAATTCCTAAAAATCTCAGGTTCTGCCAAGAGACTTATATCATGATATTTGTTTCATTAATGTACCACTTGGGGGGTGTCTTGCATGTATATAGTATGTTTATTAACCATATAATATAAAAATACAAAGAGACATTGTAAAAGTGAAACTAATTAACTAAGAGTTAATACTTAATGATAAGGTTAATATAGTAACTCAAACCTGTCTAAATTCTATTGGTTGAGTGGTTTTCGACCCATACCCACCTTAACCTTTAAATAATCCACTTTGGAGCCATTAGAAACTGAATATGAATTTATTATAAAAAAATTCTAGCTTTTCCAAAGGTGCCCGTCACCCCTCTTATAAAATGGAACTCCCCCTTCTCACTAATTCAAACATTCAAAGCCTTTAGATTCGGCCAAACCCTACTCAAATACTCTATAAACTTCTCTCAAAACAACCTAGAGGCCTTAGTTTGATCATAAAGCCAACCTAAGGAGTTTTTTGATCAAGTCAAAAGGAAGAACCCGAAGAAGGGGTAATGTTTTCACCACCCTTTTTCAAATTAATTTCTTCTTCAACATCTTCTTTCTTTGTAATTACCATTCTAAAATAATGAATCCAGTATCTACTATATACTGTAATATTATTATAAATATGGTACAACCATATTCATTATTCTATCCATCCTTTGAATGACATGTCACCATACGTGCGTACGTACGGCTTACCGTCTCCACGTCGTGGTGTAATTGTTATTCAATATATTATTATTTGGATGGGTAAAATAATGATTTATAATTTATGTAAATAATAAATATAACATGATAATGATTCTTTATATATGATATACCATCCAAATTAATTTTATTTTAATATCAAAAGAATGATATTGTCTCTCGTGCGTACGTACGGACTACTGTCTCCAAGAACGCGATGAGATTCATTCTCCATCGTATCCATTCAAGTATAATTATCATTTGATGATTTAAAAATAATGATTTAGGACTTGATATCATTCTGGATATGAATAAGATACAACCTATCCATAATAAACACGGATTATGTAATAAAACATATAAAAGCAAACGAGTAAGTTAACACCCAAAACGACGATAATTCTAAGATATTACTAACAAATCAATGGTAAAAGATCATATATGATATCATATTAATGTATATGATTTTTTTATAATTTAATAACAATTATTTAACCATTATACAGGAGGTTAAAATACCCCCAACCAATGAAAAGTACAAGGTAAGGGTTTATTTCCCAATGTCTTCATTTTTCGAGGTTGTTTATATGTAATAATCTACTGGGATCTCTTTATCAGCAACATCCATGTTTCTTAAAAATGTATTTCAAAACATTATTACTATTTTACAGAATATGGGTTAAATTTATTTATAACCTTGTTGAATTTTTATAAGAAGTTTATAAAGGAAACTTTCCGTTGATTTCCAAACAATTTCCTTTTTAACCTTTTCGACATAATTAAGGTAAGAATGTCTTTTTTTAACATATACGGAGGGTGCGGCTATTTTCCACCATTATAAAATTTCCAAATCTTCCCATACAAGTTTATAAGAATATTTTCAAAGTAAATGTTTTATTTTATAATTGTGTGACTTTTAAATTATTTAAAAATGAATATTTTAAGAATTTATGAAAGGTCCTCTTTATCAAAATCATAATTTTAAATTTCTTAAAGATTTATATTTCTAAATATTTTTAATTAATGTCCATTTTTTCAAAATGATTTTAAGGATTTTCATATATAGACATGAATGTTTTTAAATGATATTTCTTTTCAAATGTTTCAAAGTGGTATGGGACACTTTGATTAAAAAAATCTATTTTAAATTACTTCCTTTATAAATGTGTGACTTTTCAATGATTTCGAGAAAAGAGATATTTCTCTAAAATTGTTTTGATTTCATCTATGTCAACATCCTTTGATAGATTTTAAGCTTATTTGAAGTTGATTTATTATGATACAAAACTTTTGTATTGTATTGAAGGTTTTGTGATATGTTTTACTGTGGATGTGTTATTTTTATTCCATTCATGGTTTATGGAGAATATATTGACATTTCGTATTCTAGTTTTAATATGAATGTTTATGTTATGTTTAAACCTTTTCACATGGGAATGCATTGGACTTAGTAAGTGATGTGTGGAGCCCTCTATATCTCTTCAATGCATCAGTAGGTCACATGAGACAAACTAGTGTCTTGGCACAAGGCCTTGGAAAAATCTTATTTGTAGTCTTGGCACGAGGCCTTGGCTATGTGGTTATTATAGTCTGGAATTATGCATTACATCATTATGGAAGTGGTTATTGATATTGAATGTGATTATTCGATTAGTAGAATATCCATGTGAATAAGTAAATGCCATTATAACATTTTATTTTTTCCATACTATGTTGAAGTTTATGTTTAAAAGGCTTTTGTTTTAGTTATACATTTCCTTAAATGTTTATTCTTATTTATGAAAGTTTCTACTGTATTGCTTACCCTTACAGAGAATTGGAGACCACCCCTTTATATGTTTTATTTTTCACAGGATTCCATGAAGTATATTGGGATTGATAAGAAGGGTTAAGACAAAGGAATAATGGCATTCATAAAGGATTATTTATGTTGTTTTTTATGTTATGAAGTGTAATGTAACATTCATTTATGTAATATATTTTCCATGACTGTTAAACTAATCAGTCTTTTGGGACTTGATTCCTTGTAATCATGCCAATGTATTAAAATAATGCACCAACTCTGGGTAACTGGGGTCAGGGCATTACAACTAATGCTCCATGTGTAATGAGCGTTGGCTCATGCTAATTCCATGTTAAGTGTTGTTGTCACATTTCCATGTTATGATTATCATGATTTATCATGCCTTTATGTTTATACTTTTCTTTTGATCTATTTATATGCCTATTTTATGACATGTATTTTATTTCTCATGTTATTCGATGATTATTCCCTTACAGGGCTTTATAGATCACCCTTTTCTTATGCATGTCCTCAGATTATCCCACACAATGCTAAGTATGAGATAATGTAGTGTTCATGTAAAGGAATTTTTCAATAAAGATGTCATATTGAATGTTTTAAGTTGTTATTTAATGATCCTAAGCCCTAAAGACACTATACCTCTTGATATTATATGTTGTATCAAGTGATGTTTATGTAATAAATTATGATTAATTGTGTAATAAAAAGAAGGGTTGTCATAGTTGGTATTTGAGGATATGTTTAGTTATTTTTCGGATTAGGATCAGAAAACCCTAGTAAAACCTTATAGACATTGATACTTATAATAAAAATATCCCTAAGTTTTGGTGAGTATTGAGTAATTAGTTTATCAAGAAAATTCATTCTTTTCTGGTTAAGATCAGGTTGAGGTGGCTCTGGCATAGATGTCTCCGAGGGGTAAAACCCAAAAACACCGCTTTGAGCTAGACTTGAATGGGAACTGGTGCATGATAATGGGCTTTGCTGCACTCTTGGTTACGACACTCCTAGGGGATATGCTTTGGTAAATTCCCATGATTAGTATGAACCATTAATAATGGACAAAAAAAGACCTAAAAATATATGTTAGAAATTTGATCTTGGATAACCTATACTGAATCCAATAGATTCATATGTAAAGGAAATAAAAGTTATTTATAAGTCATTAGTTTTGTCCATGGATTACCCTTTATCTGTTACCCCTAAATTTTCTTTTATTCCAGCTAATGGCCAGTAATAGGAGGACTCAAGCTAACAACCTTTGTGAAGATCAATGTGATGATTGTACTAATGAGATGCCCAATCCAATGGATGCAAGAATCGCGAACTTTGTCACGCTTCTCTCTCATCTAACTCAAGATTTGAATAGAAACATGGGTCAAGATGAACATTCAACCCCTCATAATAAAGAACAAGTCTCTATCGAGAACTTCATAAGACAAAGGCCTCCTATATTTAATGGATCATTAGATCCCTCAATTGTTGAACAATAGATCAACTCCATTGAAAAGATCAAAACCATTGAAAAGATCAACTTCATCCTTCAATTTTCTGAATAAGAGAAGGTTCTCCTGGATGCTTATCATATGGAGGGTGAAGTTGATCAATGATGTACATTGATAAAAAATACGAAGTCTAAGGACGAGATCGAGGCATTGGGATGGAAGGATATACGGAAGATGTTTTTCGATAAATATTTTCCACACACCCTCCAGGTTAAGATGGAAGGGAACTTCCTTTCCCTCAAGAAAAAACATGTCGAATATGTTGGATAGTACGATGCCAACTTCTCAAGTATTGCACGATACGCTTCCAGCTTTGTCGTTACCCCCGAATGCAAGGTTGATCGCTTCTTTGGTGGGCTGAAACCTAGACAGCTGAAAGAGATGGCGATTCGTGACTTCGACATCTTTGAGGAAATTTTCCAATGTAACCTCAAGGTCAAAATAGAGATTAGAGATTCTCAGGGGTATCATGGGTATACAAAGCGTACGGTGGACTTCAATTCTGGTGGTCTGGTGGATAAATCCAATGGTTCTAAGAAGATCAACCACCACACTTTCCAAAGGTGCGAAAAGAAGCACCCCAGATATTGTCTAAAGGGGACGAGGAAATGCTTTAGGTGTATAAGAGAAGGGAACCTGGCAATTAACTATTGGAATGAAAGACCTGCAGCTACTATAGAGGAAAGAAATGCTCCGTTCGAACCTCAACGTATGGTTCAATTCTACAAGTGAAAAGAACCAGGGCATCATTCAAATCAGTGCCGTATGCCATAGGTTCTTTGAGGCAACCAAAAACCTACAAGGAAGAAAGGGAGAGATGTTTCTATCACTATTACCAAATTGAAAACCGACAACGAAGTGGTGAGAAGTATGCTGGTTATTCATTCAAGAATAGCGAATTTACTTTCTGATTCTGGTTCTATCCATTATTTTATATCTAAAAATTTTATTAGAAAAATCCCCGAACTAGCATAAATCATGGAAGTGAAGATGTCAGTGAGTACGAAAAATGGGACAATCATTGCATCCCATGAATATAACTCCTCCCCTATCATAATCTGTGGATTAAACTTCCCGGAAAACCTCATCATTCTCCCTATGGTGGCATTTGATTCAATTCTTGGCATGGATTGGATTTCCTTATATAGGGCCAACATACATTTCCATGAGAGGGAAATCACTCTCCATGTGGAGAATCGACCCTAAATTCATTAAAAATTCAAGGAGGAAGATGAATCTTCTTTAGCTCCATCATCTCAAGTGTGGATATTACTGCCCTATGAGCATGCGTATTTGGCTCAAGTTATTGAGTCTAAATAAGAAACCATCCTTGAAGGCATGCCTATTTTGAGGGAATTTTCTAAAGTGTATCCCGAAGAATTTCCTGGTCTTTCTCATAGAAAATATGTTTAATTCTCAATTGATCTTATACCTCGGGCATTGCCAATATCCATGACTTCGTATAGAATGGATATTGTGGATATTGATGAGCTAAAGAATCAACTACAGGAGCATCTGGATAAAGGGTTTATACGCCCAAGTTCTTCACTAGGGGGTGCACCAGTCCTCTTCATCAAGAAGAAGGATGGGTCAATGTGCCTTTGCAACAATTATTACGAGCTCAAAAAAATCACGATATAGAACATGTATCCTCTCCCACGAATTGATGACTTGTTTGATCAACTGCGTGGAGAAAATTACTTCACCATGGTGGATTTGAGGTTGGGATATTATCAAGAAAGGGTGAAGAAGGAATATATCTACAAGATAGCTTTTTGTACAAGATACTGGATCTATAAATCCATAGTAATTCATTTCGGACTCACTAATTCTCCAAAAATAATCATGGACTTGATAAAGTATTGGTTGAGCAATCATTTTTTAAAGGATTGATGATGTTACCTTGTTTATGATTCCCATGTCCATCTTCATAAAATCTATGAATATTGTATCCTTTTCAATTCTCATCAATAATAGAATCGGTTGGTCCTTTCTACTTAGGATGATGTGGGAATTCAGGAAAAAGTGGAAGCCATCGGAAAAGGGAAATCCTCGGATTTTAATGTCAATGAAGAAGGAATTGTGAGATTTGGGAAAAGACTATGTGTTCCATCAAATCCGGAGCTAATGAAAGAACTTTTGGATTATGAACAAAGTTTAAATTACTCTATTAACCAAGGAAACACAAGGATGTATCGAGATCTCCGAGAGCATTATTGGTGGGATTATATGAAGAAGGAGATCGCTAAATATACAAGAAAGTTCCTTGTGTGTTAGCAAGTGAAGGAAGAGGGGAAGATGTCTAAGGGGATGATGAAACCATTGACCATACCAGAATAGAAATGAGAGTACATCACTATAGACTTTCTCACCGAACTTCCTAAGACATCCAAAGGCAACAATTCAATATGTGTTGTTGTGGATCATCTAACAATGGTTGCACCCTTCATTACTATTCAGGGGGGGATTTCTCATTGGATCAACTGGAACAAATATATATTAGGGAAGTGGTAAGGCTACATGGAGTACCACTATCTTTTGTGTCTAATCGAGATCCTAGATTCACCTCTAAATTTTGGAAGAGTCTTCAACATGCTCTGAATACTGAACCGAACTTCAGTAGGTCCTATCATCCTCAAATTGATGGACAATCCGAGCGGGCTATCTAAACACTTGAGGAGATGTTCAGAGGGTTCTCAATGGACTTTAAAGGAGGATGGGATCAACACCTTCCTATAGTAGAGTTCTCTTATAATAACAGTTTCTACTAGATCATCCAAATGGCCCCATATAAAGCCCTTTATGGGAAAAGGTATATAACAATAGAGTGTTGGGATGATGTCGGTGAGCATAAGCTGCTTGGACTAGAAATTGCTGAAGAAATGGCGGAGAAGGTGAAAACCATTCACCAGTATATCAAGGCAGTCCAAAGTCGACAGAAGAGTTATGCAGATAACCGTCGATGAGACCTTGAGTTTAATGTTGGAGACATTGTATTTCTATGCATATCTCCATGGAAGAAGGTCATTTGGTTTAGAAAGAAAGGGAAGTTAAGTCCAAGGTACATCGACCTCTTCAAGATTCTTGATCGTGTCGCGGTTTTGGCCTATCAACAAGCACTTCCACCTACCATGGAAAAAGTAAATGATTTATTTCACATATCCCTCTTAAGGAAATACATACCAGACTCTTCACATGTAATCTCTTCAAAGGTAGTACAAATATAGGATGGTCTTTCTTATGAGGAGCAACCAGTGATGATCTTATATCATAGAGAAAAAGTTCTACGAAATAACACAATGCCCATCGTCATTGTGTTGTGGCGAAAGCACAAGTTTGAAGAAGCGGGGTGGGAATTGGTGGAAATTATGAAGCAGAGTTAACCAAATCTGCTTCAGTGCGGGCAATGAAAATTTTGAGGGCAGAATTTCTTATGGGGGGGGGAGATTGTAACGACCGAAACCTTAATTAATGGAAATTGATATTGATCTAATTAAATGTATCTTTATGTAAAATTATTATACAAATAGTCAAATTCATTTGTTTCGTGTTTTTGGATTTTAAAATAATGTTATGAATTGTGAACGTTGCTAATATAGATGTTGAACAGTGATCACATTATTAGTATAAATATACAGCTTTAACAAATCCAATTTAGTCAAGAAAAAGACGTGATGGCCTCATCCAGTAGACGTGCCCCATATGAAGCCTATTTGTCAGAGCTCGGAAAGGAGGTTGCATGTTTGGGATTAGCTCATGACCAAGACCATACAGAGCTTGAATATGTTAAACTCGAGCGGGACTGCCTATTAGAGAAGTTGAAGTTGATAGATATTACCACCCGAGCAATGTTATCCGAGCCACCCCAAGAGTCTGTCACCATCACACACCTTACTCTTTGGTAATATGCAGGTGTTATAAGGAGTTACGTAACAAGACCTTAGCACTATGGTTATGTAAATTATTTTTTAATATAATAATGAATATACTTTCATTTTATTATTGTTACCTTGTTAATAGTTTTTAAAGAACAAATAGTATTTTTAGTTAATGTTCAACTAAGAAATAAATTTTGATGAATTAATTATTATTTGAATTAAATCATATTTTAAAAAAATATTATTATTATTATTAAATTATTTTTTGTTAAATATAAATGATCTTATAATTTTTTGATGTAATTGTATTTTTTTAAGGTTTGAAATCCATTTTTGTCAAAACCCATGAATTTTCGATAAATATCAGTTTTTATTGTAAAAGTGAAAATTAACATATTTGAAAATTATTTAGATAAAACGAATATTATTTTTTGGAATCAGGATGTCAAAATTATCCAATGGTGAATTCTTCATTATTTTATGAGACATTCAAATTTTTGGGTAAAAATTAAATACCATTTAAATATATAATGTGTTTTATGACATCATAATGACCCAATAGTGATGTAATAAAATACTATAAAAATAATGTTCGTCCAATATATGTTTTACCATTAAAATTATGTGATGTTTGGTTTGTTTGATTTATTTTACAAAGCTTTAGTGGACCCTTCAAGACTTATTAAACACTTTTTCACTTAAAAATGTTTTCCCTAGGAGTGTGACTTTGGCCTTATAAAATAATGTTTTCCAATTCCCTTTTCCAAAAACCATGGGCAAAAACCATGGGTTGGTTTGTGGTTTGGATTAGTTTAATGTGAGGTGTCCCAAACCTAAATAATAAAGAATTCCCTCACCTTTCCTATATAAATCCAACCAAACTCCAACTTCATCCTCACTCAAAGCCTTTGGATTTAGTCCAACCTATGCCCTCCTCTCCCTATAATCCTCCCAAGGTTCCTCATGCTCCCAAGAAGCCTCTCTCAATCCTCTCTCAGGCCATGAGAATCACACATTCAAGTTAGAGATTTTTCTTCGTTTCTCATTTTTGTCCAATATTCTTTAAATTGTTATACCATTATAATTTCAATTATAAATGTTAGGGTATGGTTTAGAACCTCCCCCATACTGGCCTATTTATGTTTGAATGATGTTATACCCCTTTCATTCTCATTAAGTTCCTCCCATGTGCACCTGTTACTATGCCGAAATTCTGAAATAAATTTCTCTCTTCTCATTTTCATTCAAGAAATTATTTTGTATTAGGAATATAAATTCCATTACCTTTGTATGGAAATGTATCTATATGACCCAATTACTATCCATTTCATTTAAATACTATGAGACACCCCTTTCTCTCTCATCAACCATTTTTATGAGTTCTTACATCACGTCGTTACGCTACTAAAATTGCAGCCATTTTCCAAGTCAATGTTGTTGTGTATTGAATACCATGACCATTTATCTATCAAGGGTATTCACATTTTTGATCATTTACTTATTGATTATAAAGTTTAATTTTTGAATTTGACATTCCTTTATCATGGAATAAATTATGATGTTTTTTGAATCCATGTTATATGATCCATGTGGCACACTTATGCATGAAATGAAATGTTTAAGAAGGGTGTACCCTTATAGCGCTCCAATGCATTTGGTAAAGTATTGTATCATTATACATCATGTGAAATGGGTGTTTACTCATGCTAATTCATGTGAACTGAGGGTTTACTCATTATCCATGTGCAATGAGTTTTTACTCATGCTCCATGTGCAATGATCCTTGGGTCATGCTAATTCCATGTAAAGTGTTGTTGCCACATTTCCATGTTATGATTATCATGCTTTATCATGCCTTTATGTTTATGCTTATCTTGTGATCTATTGATATGCCTATTGTCTGACATGTATTTTATTCCTCATGTTATTCCACGATTATTCCCTTACTGGTATTTACTGCTCACCATTTTCTTATGCATGTCCTCAGGTTATCCCATGCAATGCTATGTACAAGGGAATGTAGTGGTCATGTAAAAGAGGTTTTCAATAAAGATGTTGCAGTGCGGGTATTGTAGCACTACTATTCACAGAATGGACTTTGGGCCAAAAAATTGGGCCTACAGGCTATGTAATGGGCTAAATGCCCACTGGGCCTTCGGGCTATGTAATGGGTCTCCCTCTACCCAGTTAAAGAGGTCTTTTCTTTGTTTCAATAATAAAAATGAGGCTTCGGCCCCAACCTTTAAAAAAACAACTTGACAATAACAATCCATTGATAGCATACAAAACCATTAGTGTTTCAGGAAAATATAATCCCCTTACCAAATTTTATGAATTGTTTTCTAATTTAGAACATCTTTTCAAATCATCTCTTTGTAATTCATCAAAATATTTAAACACTTGTATTTTCTATATTTTTATTATTCTAAAACAATTTTATCATTATTCGCTATTTTTCATACATATTCTCATAAGGTTTACTCTATTACATTTCATCATTAGTGATGGAACAATCTGAGGGTGATAAGAGACACCTAATCATTAGGTTAGGTGAAATTAACTCTTGTAATTATAATGGAATACCTGTAATTAAGATAAAACTTCTAGGTATGGGTGATTAGTAACATTTCATATGATCTGAGAGAGAATATGAGAGTTGAAATAAAAAAATGATTTAATAGTAAATGTCAGTGGATATATAAGTTTGGGAAACTATTATATAAAAATATATTTATAACCAATCTAATTCAGTCAATCTTTCACTATTAATAATGGGGAATACTTTTAAATTATATATATATATATATGGTAGTGGGCATGGAAACCATGGCCATATTCTATATCCATTATTAACATAACCATGAGAGAAAGTTCCATTATTGTAGGGATATTAAAAAACCATGATTTAAAACATGATCATAAAGATTTTACATCCGTGATAATTACTGTGGAATAATCCTTATATGACCACATTAAAGATAATAGGTATAAGAATTCATTTTCATGGTTAAGACAATAGTAATTTCTACCTGTATATAACAAAGTAGCCCTATTTTTATATTAATTCATTCAATTTTCAGAAATAAAATCCAAAAATAATCACATTAAATTAAAAATAAATCTAACATCACACATATAAGATTATTATTTTATAATAAATAAAACAAAATAAGACATATACATGTCATTAAGTGTGTGGTCAATAATTTTACACATCATAAATCCTATCAAGAACCTCATCATCATCGATTTCATTATAAAAAACATTATTATTATAATCTTTATGAATTCTACCAGAATCACTATCATCTTCACCCATATCCCTACCATCATCATTGTTCTCCCCACTAGCATCATCAATAAAAGGTGATATATTGTTGAAATGCTCATAAATTGAGCACAAAGTCGATAAAAAATCCATTTTTTCATCATTTGATAGAGGTGATGAACTTATAGTGAATAAATCATTGGATAATTTCATATTTTTAATTTTTTTATTTTGTAAGTAATATTTTAGATTATTTTCCTTTGTTATATCAATGGATGAATTTAACTATTCTTATGAAACCATAACTATAGTGTAGATGGAAGAATCAGTAATTGATTACCAATATTAATATGGTATGATTTTGCTTCCAGGTTTACAGTGATAGTGTCCCACCCTTGATTCCACTCACTGGTGCTCCAAGACGGTTCACCACAAGACCTCAAGAGTGCCTCCCAGAATTCTAGATCATGTTGCCTAGTAGCGAGGGCCTTGGTAAGTCTCTAAGGAGACTATTACCTCATTTATCAGATTGGAACATAGTAGTATATAATAACTATAATTAGGAGAATCAATTATAACCATTATACATAAGCAAACATTGAATAAGTAATCATTAAAGGCGAATAAACAATATGTGGAAGTTTAATAGTAATAAGATACAATATAATGATCTTTTCATAGTAATGTAACTATGAAAAAATGACATTTATGGGTTAGGGGATACAATCATATACAACATTCTATAAAAATAAAAATGGACCTAGAACTACTACACCTAGCATCTAGAGAAAAGTATCATCCCTCTACAGCAAAACTCCATCGTAATGATGGAATCAAACTCAGGAATCCATGTGATTACCTTTTTATCAAATACACCCATAAATTCTACTATGATTCTTGAGGTGCCCTAGAAGGGTGTGAGACAGAGTCTCAGCAGGATGACACCGATGGTGTTTAGGACATTCCATTTTTTTGAAAATAAAATACATATGGTTCCATATTTAATTTAAATGCAACAAAATAAAAATAAAAGCTTTGGATGGGATTCCAGTTGAACGTCCACCAAAAATATTGCTTCTACTTAAGCTAATAGTTCTAAACCTAAATATCCCTCAAGTGTAAAGTGAGTGATAATGTATAATATGATAGATTTTCCCTAAGCTTATTCATGGGGTTAATGTATATCCCCCTACATTTTTAAAAAAATGATCATTTGTTATTTTGACAACATTTAATTTACATTTTATTAAATTGAACCCTCTTTATAGATGACGTTGATTCACCCAAGGACCATACATGACAATTTTGAAAGACATTCCATGTATCCCTTTAGGGGATAAGTGTGTGTCTAATTTAATAGTGTCTTTCCTAGGTTATCCATGTATGACTTCCCAAGAATATCTCTTTCTTTATGTGAAAATATTTTAAAATGGACTCTGAGTATGTATATAGTATCGCATGTAGGGGACATATATTCTATTGTGGATTTTTATAACCAATCATGAAATAAAGACCATAAATGGGGTCTCCATTATCAATTTGGTGTCACTCTTCATGAAGAAAAAAACCAATAACACAAGGAAAGCCTATCTCAGGAATATCTAATGTCAACCCAACATGTTTAAAAAGTATTGAAATGGCTAACTAAGGAATGAGATTCTTTCAAGGGGATCCTTAAATCATAATCCCTTATTTCACCAATGATACTAAGGTGAATGCATTAAATAATAATTACATTCATAACAAGCTAAATCGAAAGGAATTTCATTTAAATCATAAGGAAATAGTCTTTAACCACTAGGACGGTTCTTTTAATCATGCCACATAATTTATATAATTGGTGTATACATGCCAAATAAATGGGTCCTCATATAAATCAAAAAAAATTATCAATTAAAGGTATTATCCATTTGATGACACACCAATGTGTATTTGATCAATTTTATGAAAATGGAATATTATTCTATATGTGGTCAGACACACACTTTGGGGTAGTTTGGATTGAGGAAATAAACCCTAGATGAAATTATCCACTTTTAGGATCATAATTCACATGCGGAACCACTTGAAATAATCTAAATTAACATTTTGGAGGCTTCGTCGTAATGTCCTGGTGAGTAGCACAACAACAAAATTTATAGAATGCAATGAAATGATCAGAAAAGGACAAGACCACCTTCCCTATCCTCATAGAGCTTCCCTCATCTCATATTATCCTCTAATTCGAACTGGGCTGGAATAAATCGATGAAACCGTCAAATTCCCAATGAATGGGAAAAATGATCTTTCACCTAAATAAAGAAATGGAAGGAAAATGAAACTTGAAATATATTATAATAGATCAAATATCTTACTTTTATGGGTGTAATTATTCTAATAGTGAGTGGAATGGATGATAGAATGATGAGTTATATAGATGCCCAGTTTGTGAGGGAGGAGGAGCTCATACGCATAAGAGGGGAGATCAGCCACTAGATAAGTAAAGAAAAGAAATAAGAAGAAAGATAAAAGGGGTTTAAATCATTTAATTTAATGTAAATTTTAATTTCGCCCACATTTTACAATGCACATGGTTTGGTTACACATTTGGAAAACTGTGCACCAATCGTGCATAAGGTACTTCTAAAAAGGAACACATCGCATGGTTAGGTACATAGTATAACTAACTGTTTGAATGAAGTGTGAAAATTCACTACCCAAAACCAATGCAATCTTACATGGTTATGTACAGTAGGTCGAATGATGGCAGAAAAACCATGTGACCCATTTTTTCTCAATGCCTGCAGTAGCCATGATTTAGATTAATTATGCGGGCTCTGCTTCACGGTTTCTCTAAACCATATAGCCCAAACCTATCTTCCCATTTTGGAGATGTGAGCTCCAAACGATCTTAAAATTCACCCAACCCTTTCATCACTTTAGTAGTCATTATTATTATGTCCTTTTATATGAATTTGAACAAAAAACTAATATTCAATACCTTTATGAAATGTCGGAACATTACAACCTCCCCTACTTATGACAACAAATTCCTAAGTTTCCCTTCTTAGGGTAGTAGAATGTCATTTGATAATGGTTTCGAGAATTGGGAATGTACATCAACCTCAAACTCCTATGTCTCATCATGTATGTGTCAGTGATTCCACAGCACCATGACCATAGGAGTATACCTACATGAAATAACCTATGTGATATGATAAATGAAATGTATTGGATTCTCTTTGAAGGAAGCATCTGCCTTAGCTCAATATCCCTGGGGTAAAATTAATTAGATGGGTTGACATCAACTATTGAAACTAATATGTGTGGAAGATAATGTTTATGGGATGTTACCACTAGGGTTACAAAAATCAATAGTCTAACAACCCAACTGGCTCCACAATATTGAAAGGCCTAACATCTCTCGGTGATAACTTTCACTAGATCCTCATTCATCTCAAATACTATCTAAGAGATATACATAAGAAGAACTGATGTCCAACCTTTAATTCCAAAGGACTACAATGGAAATCGATATAAGGAATCTTCTTAGACCGATCTATAGCCATATAATTCTGAATCAATTGTTCACACTCCAATGTCACTTTAACAAGATGAGGACATAGTAGAGCTGCACCACCCACCTTAATGCCAAACAAACGTGGCCAACATGGTCTTCCATAGAGAAACTCATATAGAGCCATATGAATTGTTTCCTAGAAAATTTTATTGTCAGATAACTCAACCAGAGGAATATGACTTTCCCACAAGCCTCAAAAATCTGGTTTACAAGATCGTAACATATCCTCGAACAATAATATGTCCCACATGGACCACCCATCAATTTGAGGGAGACATGTTTTACTCAAGATATCCTAAAATCCTAGTAAATTCTTAATGCCTTTCCAGAACCACTATGTGAACTAGGCATCTCGGTCCGATATGATAAAATGAGGAACACCATGTAGTCACACTATCCACCATATTTATAGCCTTCCCAAATCATTAATAACGAATTTCTCCTAGATCGGTAGGAAGTTTGTGACATTGGTCCACTTGCAAACAATCACCCAAATTTTTCAACGTCATAGATATTATATTGGAAAGACTATCAAGAAATCCTCGGTGACATTGTTCTATTCCCACTCAAGAATGGACGGTGGTTGTATGAGTCTCGCATGTCACAGATTCTGAACCTTCACCTACTAACAGGTGGAGCACCGAGTGATAAAGCCTTCTATCTTCCTCTTTATACATAGACACAAGTAATGATGGTGGATATCACATTAAATATTTGTGAGACTAGTGTAAACTATCCATATAGAGGGTTGTGATTCCCTTAACAACTCTTACCATATATCTAAATGTTCCCATACATGTCCATAGAATATTATGGTATCACTCGATTCCATATCCCAACTATGATGAGGCTTCTCTTGTTCGCCACTACCCCTCAGACATGGACCTTAGATTCAGAAAAATTCTTAATGCAGACCCACTACAGAAAGGAAGATATCACTACTAGAGCTATTATAAAGGGGTTGTTGTGTTGTTCTTAAACCACTAGATACATATTAGGGAAAAATAAATCATTTCCCACTAACTTCAAGCCTCTTTAACGACGTGAATGTAAGTCTTCTGGATAAAGAAATCATAATGAAGAGATGTATTTCATATGTTTATTGTCCTTTTAAACAATGATCTACTCATCCAACAAGTAATTCCTCCAACATCATAAAGATTGAAACAAGATCTCTTGCTTAAGGTTGACTGTATAATAGTTCTTCCCATGCTGACTAAGGTGATAAGATCCATACATTGCAACCTAGTAATCCTTCATTATAACAAAAGACATCCTATTCCAATAGGAATAAAAATATACTATATAAATTCTACCCGACTAAGGGAAAATCAGAATTGGAGATGTAGTGATTCTACACATTAACTCTACAAAAGATGTCTCACAAGCTTCAGTCCATTCGAATTTCACACCCTTCTTATTCAAGACAATAAGTAGCACTTCTAGGTATGAAAATTATTGGATGAAATACCATTAGTAATAGTTATCCCTAAGAATCTATATATATTTAACATGTTGTTTGGATACTCCTAGGATACCATGACGCTCTCCATCTCCGAGCCAATTAATATACCTACCTCATATATGATATTACTCAAGAATTGAATATTTTAAATCCAAAAGTGGCACTTTCTAAGATTCAAATATTCATATTTCACTATCAATGTTCTCAAAATGATCTAAATATGATTGGCATGGTCATTCCTAGTGTGAGAGTACACTAAGTGGTCTTTTAGGAAGAATAACATAGAAGAGTGATGATGTGGCTGGATAAAATGATTCATCAAAGCCATAATGACGACTAGTTCATTAATCAGACTAAATGAGATAACGAAATACTCATAAAATTTGAACCTAATCCATAATGTTATAAGTGGTATGTATGATGGCCTCACACAAACCTCGTCATAGTTAGACCTCATATCGATCTAGTAGAAAATAGTTACTCCACAGTACTGGATGAAGTAGTTATCTATATAAGGAAACAGATAACAGTTTATCACTATAAGTTGGATTAGATGGTGGAAATTCACACACAATAAAAGAGTACCATCTTCCTTCATGGTGAAAAGTACTAGTGAACCACATGGTGATTTTTTAGATTTCATAAAACCCATAGCCTATAAGTCTTCAAGAATCTTCTAGAGTAACTAAAGCTTTGTTGGTGCCATCCTATAGGGAGAAATGGACAGTGGTACCTCACATGAAATAGTCTCAATGGTGAACTCATCTTCTCTCTTGGCAAGTAATATGGAGAAATCACAAGGTAAGATATTCCTGATGTGATCTAAAATTAGAGGGAATTCTACTAACTGAATTACTGTTTTTTCTAATAAAGAGGCTTGCCATCATGGATTTTGTCCCACCCAACTTAATATGCTTGATCCCAACATGACTCACCTAAAGATCTGATTCAGCCTAATGTATATACTTGTATTCCTTGGGTGATGTGAATGAAAAATTGTGGTGATATAAATCCACATGGTCTCAATAAAGAACAAAAAAATCTATACCATGAGTTATAATGAAGTGAATTGTCTTGACGATGAAGAAAATACATATTAATTGGTACCAACTTATTTCAATGGGGAACTCCTTGAATTTTCATATACCATCTTCTCAAACTCCTATCAGTGTGTCATGGGTCATAACGCCACTTGTGTATTCTTCCGATAATCATAGTGTTCCTATAGTTGCAGTGGATTGAAAGATGTTTGTTTCGCCTATATTGAATAAAGAATATACAAAATTAGATTTTAATAGAATAATACCTCTATCTGTAGATGGATCGACACTCTTCTCCTCTGGAATAGATGAACAACATAGATATGACATGAACCATGACCATGAGATTCTTCATGCATATCTAGAGAAGATAAACTTTTTTGATGATAGATCTTTGATGTAGAAGGAATCATCCATGACCAGTCATTCGGGATGAATAACCTATATAAGACCACCATACTTTTTGAAGAGGTTTCACTGATCCCACACTAGAAGTTGATTCTGGGAGAGAACCCCATTCACTTGTCACTAAAGAAAAAGACGGGTAGAAAGGTTTTTGGTGACCCATCCTACCACAAGCCTGAAATATTATTGGGTTCCTCATAAATTTGGGTTTCTGTGGAATGGCATGATACACTGGTGACACATTATATTAATGTTAGTTCATGCCACTTGGTAGTTATTTCCCCATATGTGTACCCTCAAAGCATAACATCATACCATTGGATAAACTAATTCTCTTTCTAGAAGCTAAAGTTACCTTATTGATATCACCATATTCCCTCTGGTTCTACAAAATAATGACGAGATGGTAGATGATCTCTAAAATTTTGGTTATCAAAAATAGGATCACCAATGATGAAATAGAATATGTGTGACCACCATTGAAACACATCACAGTAGTTATCTCTTCACTGGAAATGTTTGGTGTGAAATGATATAATTCAGTGAAGAGAGAATAATATTCCATCATTTATATTTCACCTTACTCAAGGTGTATGAATTTATATATATGATTTTATCTCAATGTTTGAAGGATTAAATAGTTGAACAAGGCTATCTGGAAGTCCACACAGACCATACCATCTTATCGACAAGCCTCATTCATAACATCCCACCAATGCTTGGTGATGTCTTGTAATAGATAGGTCATGGTCATGACCCTCTACTCTAGAGTTACCTCTATATACATTAAGATGGATAACATATCCTCCAATAAGGATTTTTCAGCCTGAGGCCCACCATCCCTCAAGTAAGTGGTAGGATGCTGTTGTGGAAACTCGCTGGTCAGCTCTACCTTAGAAGGGGACTGTCAACGTGCACCATGCACTGATTCCATAAATCACAAAACTCTATCTTGGTATTGGGAATGATCACCTAGTGGAATATCAATAGGAAGTGCCCCATGTGGAACTACATGAGGTATCATCAGTGGATCAAGTCTCACTACCAGTAAAGTATTATCATCGCTACTCTTTTGGTGTACAACACAAGGTCCTCAAAGTGGAATGGATATATTAATTCAATATTAAATCCTATATAAATATTTATCAAAGATAGGGAAAATAGTAATAAAGTTCATGCATATGTATATTCTATGAAAGAAACACTCCAGTACACCTACTCCTAGAGAAATTTTTGGTTGAGAAAAATGAGAAACAGAAGGGTCAAATGAGACAAGTCCAACAACCCACTTATATGATCTGATTAGTCTATGGCATCTCATTTTAATTATAAATTTACCATTTCATTTTAACTCATTTAGATTCTTTTTTATTTAATTTTTTGTTAAAAATATTATCCAGTTAATTGAGTAAAAATTTCCAATTAATAAATGACCATGTAACTTATAAATTGAAATCTTCACCTCAACTAATAATATTCTATACCTTACACCATTCAATGGGTTTAACATGCTATAATGTGTGTTTGACCAGTCTAGATAAAAATGGACTCACCAATAAAACAAAATAATGTGAAATTATTATTCAATTGAACAAATTATTCCATCATTGAGTGTACTAGAACTCTAAAAAGTATAATAAAAAAGGGAAAAAATAGTCACATGAAAAACATTCAATACACACAAGAAAGTAGATATGGCATAGAATAATGCATCAAAGTTTAAATTCAATTATGGCTATTATGATGAAATATTCTATTCTCGATCCTATAACCAGGATGAAGGTAAAAATAATAATTCAAATAGTACCAACAATGTAACTGCACAACCAAGTGTGTCACCCAACAATGAAATCTAGTGAAACGATAGCAAGGGAGGGAATAACAACATTTACCCATCCTATGTAATTTGGGTTTCCCCTATAGGTGGGGTAGTTACTCACTATAATTGGAACACAACAAAATCCTAATATCATAGTCTCATGCCTAATCCCATATAGTAATACAAAACATAAGATTTTCAGACACCACTTTTTAGAATCCCACATTAAATGCCACTAATTAGATCTTTTGAGACAGTTGAACCCAATACCTGAAGTGTTCCTCTCCAAATCCCAGAGTATTTTCAATAGTAGTGAGGGTCCTTCATATTTCTATTGGAATAATATTCCCTCCTGGATAAGAGTAGAATGCAGTAGAATATAACAGTGAGAAATAACAGAGGTATATATAACCAATACACATCACTAGAAACAAAATAAGTAATCACGCAAGTGGAATAAATAGTATTAAAAAGTTGAATAGTAATAAGATACAATATGATGATCATGTCATAGTAATGTAACAATAAAAAATGAATATAATGGTGCAGGGGATACAATAAAATAAAAAATTATATCAAAAAGGGAAAAACTATTATAGATAGATTCTCAAGTATAGGGTTAGTTCTTCTACCCCCAAACACCACCCTAAAGATGGAATCAAATATTAGAGGCTAATAGGTTTTATTTTTCTAAACCTGCTACCATAAAGTCCTCTCGAGTAACAAAGTCACACGAGTAAGAGAGATATATAATCTCATTATTAAAGCACCCATGGTGTACAATCCTTTTGATTTCATGAAATATAAAATAAAATGTGTGCAAACTTTTATTTAAATGCAGCAGAAAACAAATAAATGAAATTATTGAATGGGATTCCACTTGTAGACCCTACAAACAACCTGCTTATAACTAAGGTTGTATTTCTAAACTAAAGGATCATGCCAGGGTATTGTGAGTGATAATTTATAAGATGATTGACCTTCTAGAATCTCTGTTCTTAGGATTAGTGGAAACTTTTATATATTTTATAAACCAGGGTTCACTTCTTATTTTGAAAAAGTTTAATTTCCTTTTTGTAAAATAGAAACCTACATATAGATTTTGGAGAGTCTCCCTTCTCCCAACCTTTTTAATCCTATGTGACTTACAAACAAGACTCTGTATAAGTACACTGTGAGATATTCTATCCAAGGTGACCTATGTATGAACTCCAATGTATCACTATGGCATTATCTAAAAATATTATGGATTGACCTTCGAGTATGAACCTAGTATCACATGTAGTGGATCAATACTCTCTCATGGAATGGTACAACAAATTATGTCATTGAGACCATAGAAGGGGTCACCCAGAAGTAACTAGTGTCACTCATATGGTTGAGAAAATAGATATTGCATGAGGAGTCTATCTTAGGCATAAATAATGTCGCCCATGGGGTGTTTAAAAAGCATTGATATAGATAACTAAGTCATGGGAGTCCATCCAAGGAATCTATAAATTAGACCAACATTATCACCCATGGCACTAAATTGAATATATTAAACAAGAATTGAATTCATTTAATGATTAATTAAATGGTATGTCATTTAATTCATAAGCGACACTTCTTTAATCACTTGTCCAGTTCTTTTAATCAGTTCATGTCATTTATGGAATGGGTTTATTGGGGCCTAAGACATAGATCATTAGCCGAATCAAACCGATTAATAAATTTAAGGTGTTATTTATGTGATGATACACACAATGGTATTTGATCAATTTAATTAAAATTGGAAATTATCCCATAACGGAAAAAATACACCCATTAGGGTGGTCCAGGTAAAGGTAAAAAACCTCAGAGGAGATTCCCCGCATCATAGGATCTTAATACATGTGTAGAACCACATAGAATAATTTAAATTGACTTTTTTAGGCTTCATCAGAATGGCCCAGTGATGAAAATAAGGAAAAATTTATAGAATTTAATGAAATGACAGGAAAAGGCCAGGACCACAAAAATTATCCTCATATGCCTTCCCATATCCAATATTGATCATTTGTTTAAGCTATGTTGGAATAAATCGATGAAACCATCGCATTCCACACACATTTTTAAAATAAGGTTACACCAAAATATTGTAATGGATTCAGAAATAACCTTGAAATATATTTCAGATGAGTTAATAGATTACCATTATGGATTTTATTCTTTTGATTGAAAATGAAACTGATGACATATAGAGGAGTTACTTGGATCCATAGTTTGTGAGGGAGGAGGAGCTGATGAGTATGAGAGGAGATCTCCACCACTAAATAAGGAGAGAAAATAAGTAAGAATAAATAAAATGGGGTTTAAGTCATTTCATAATGGAAAATTATAATTTTATCAACATTCAACAATATTCATGTTTAGGCCGCATGGTTGGAAAACTCGGTGCAAACCGTGTGCCACATACTGCTTGAAAGTGGAACATCACATAGTTTGGAACACGATTTAACCAACCTTGTGAAAAACATGAGAAAAAATCATTTTGTAAAACCTCTAAAATCTAAATTGATCATATTCCCTGGGTTTCACGGTTGCTAAAAAACTAGGTGGCCCCTAAGTTGTTACTATATATAGTCGCACGACCTTTGACTAACCATGTAGGTTTGGAATAATGGTTTCTCCAAACCATGCAGTAAGAAATTTCTTCCCATTTTGGGTCTCTAGAATTTGAAGGACCCCAAGGCACTCTTGATTCCTCTTTTACATTAATTGAAGTCACTATTAGGGCCATTTAAAGGAATTAGAAAAGAAAATTAATCGTCTTTAACTTTAATAAAAGATGGGATTTTAGAAAAATGAACCCTACAATGGTTATTATCAACTAGGACCTAATTTAAATTATAATTTGGTCCAAATTTTACTAATTAAATATATTTTAAAAAATTTATAGTGTAACAATCCAAGATTTTATGGTTTGTATCTTTCTAAACTATATCAATTTCATAGATAGTATACATTGCACGCAACATCTAAATTAAATGAAATGTGATGTAGTTTTAAATATTATTATTTTAACACAATCCACTAAGTTGGATATTTTGAATATAGTTAATTAAATTATGGAAATATAGATTATTTATGTTTATAAAATGAATTCATTGGAAATAGAAATAAAAACCAATAGAATTTATAGGAAGAGTTTTTAAATTGTTTTTGCCAAAATAGTATTTTTCCATAATAAATTAATTAAATAACTATTAGAGAAAGATATTGATAAAATATATAATATATATATTTAAAAAAATTAAATAATCCAATCATTTCAATAATTATAATATAAGAATAAAAAAAATAACCACAAAGTCTATATTTTACTAAAGACAGTTTTTCCGATTTTTGATGGAACATTTGTTTTAGATCATGTTTTAAACAATTTTATAAATTATATAAGAAAATAGGAAACTCTTTTTTAAATAAGAATATAAAAATTTACATTGGTTTAATTTTTTTTATTTTTCTCATAACATTTATGTTTTGATGACTAGTGAAAATGATATTACATTTTAATTAAAAATATATTTTTCATATAAATAATTTATGATGGTATGTTATATTTTTTATTCATTTTATTGTATAATTAAACCAATTATTTATCATTTAATCTAATCTAGGTCTTTGAAATAGTTTTCACAAAGAATTTGGGAAAAAACAGTTCAATCTTTTGAACATTTTTACTTTGAAACATAGTTTTATCGTTCTATCAACGAGGTTAATTTTTAAAAAAATTATATCCAATTCTAGATTTTTATTTTTTAAAAATAGATTCCATATTTGGAATCATAGGGAACAAATTTATAAAATATTTCCCTTTTATGTTTGGATAATGTGAATAGTGGCATCGGTATTTTTTATTACCATGGTTAAGGGTAAATCTCATAATTTAGGTTAAAATAATATTATAAGGGTTATAAAATTACCGTAAAACCTATACTAATTTTATTTTATTATTTATAGTAAACAAAAATAATACATGGGATGATTTATGGCCTCTTGGATCCATTTCTATGACTTTATGATTTTTATTTTTTTTAATTCAAATGAATGTCAAATGTGTAACATTCATGTTTATAATAATTGTTACATTTTTTCTATATGGTTTCTCAAAAGATAACGTAGACTATTAGTCATCATTTAACTATTAAATTTTTAACTTCATCATGACTATTTATTTTTAAATTTTGGATCATATACAATTATATTAAAGGATTCTACAATGATAAAGCAGTAATTGTTTATTTAAATGATATATCAAATAAATGTTATTAAATTTAATAAAATAAATATAATATGATATAATTAACGTCATAAACTAATTTTCATGATTACCTAAACATATTATAGATGTATGATTTTTTTAAAATGTTATCATGTTTTATGGTATTTATAAAAATTCTTGTAATGGATAGTGTCAAAGTTGACACCAGTGAAATATTAAAATAAATAATAATTTATGGAATGATATTAAATTCATAAAAAATCAGAAAAAGGAATTCAATAAATTTAAAATTTTCATCCATTACTCTTTTATGGTTGGTTTCACATTTCATATTAACTATATTAACCATGAATGAGTAAAAACACATGTTGTCATTATTCAAGTTAAAGAGATTAAATAAGGGTTGAAACCAAAATATAAGGGTAACTATGAGACCTAAACTTTTATAAATAGTATTGATTGTGATTATTTTGAAACATCATAATCTTATATTCTAAATAACTAAAATTGGATCCATTTTTAATTCTAATCTAACTTATATTAATTTAATATTTTTAGAGCCTCTTAAAGAGCCCCTCACCTCAACTATAAAAGGGAACCTCCTCCCTCAAATATTCACTACAATTTGTTCCTTTTATCTCGACCAACCCATGAAACTTTCTCATCTTGAAATCCATATAAAATTTCTTTATTTTTTGTTTATCCGAAAATAATAACTAAATGTCCCTTGGGAAGTGCTCTAAAGGAACTCCAGTAAAAAGGAGGTAATTATTTTAACAATTTATTCAGGTTTATTTCTTATTCAATATCCTCCTTCTTAGTTGGTTCAATGATAAAATAATAACTCTAGTATCATATATATACTAATATTTTATTATGATTATGGAACAACCATATTCCATTATTTATCTATCTTATGAAAAATGCAAAAACTGTGCATGTGTACGTACGACTTACCCTCTCCACGTCGTGGTGTAATTTGTTTCATCACCATTTTGCTTTTATGGGTATAATGATGAAAATAATGGATATATATAGTAAAATAACATTGTATTTAATTTTTTTTAATTAATATACCATCCAATTCTTTACACTTTCACGATTAAAGGAATGATATTGTCGCTCGTGTGTACGCACTGCCTTCCATCTCCATGACACAATGTGATTCATTTTCCATGCTAACCAATAAATAATTATCATAAAAAAGTCTATAATGAGAAAATATGATATCTATGAACATAATATAATTTTATATATGAATGAAATATGTCCTATGAATAATAATAAGACATATATGACCAAACATTCATATGAAAAGTGAGTAGTAAACACTAGAAACAATGATAATGCTGAAATCTTATTTTCCAAACGATATAAAAGGGTCATATATGATATCATAAATATGGATATAGTCTTGGTAAAAATTAATAAAATTCTTTAAACCATTATATAGGATGTTGATGAACATTTAACTATTTGAATGTTCAAGGTAAGGGTTAATTTCACAATCTCATTACTATTTTGGATTGTTTGTACATAAGTATCCACTGGGAAATATTTATCATCAAAGTCCACATTTTATAAAAAAAACTCAAAAGGATTTTAATATTATCATTAATATTTATAATTTCTTTTTACGCATTTTTAACATTTTATAAAAGTATTTGAAAGGAATTGTTCTTTCATTTCCAAATGGAGATAATTCATGACCTTTTCAACACAAATTCATAAGTAATGTTTTTTAATTTATATAGAGTGAGAATCATTTTTAGGCGTCATGACACTAAAACATTATGAATCATCCATTAAAATTTTAAATGATTATTTTCAATGGAAATTTATTCATTTAAAATTGTGTGTCCTTTTAAATAAATTATTTCATAATAAAAATGGTTATTTCCCTCAAGAAATGTTTAATCACTTTATTAGAGTATTTTAATTTATGTTAAAATCCTATGATGGATATTATGAATGATTGAGGATGATATATTGTTAATTCATTTAACAGATTTCGTTGAATGGATTATTATTCAAATTGAATGTGGATGTGCTATTTTGATACCATTCATAATTTACGGTTAATGTATTCAAATTTCATATTTTAGTTTTAATGTGAATGTTTATGTTTCACCCTATTCATAATATGAATTCATTGGAATTAGAATGTGTCTGGTGGGCCTAGATAAATCCCTTAAATGAATTGGTAGGTTTCATGGAAAAAATAGTTTTATTTTTGGCTAATTTATTATTGGATTATGTATGGGGTCTTAGTTGCCGCCCTGACGGTATGTTTGTGATGTCCGGCATTTTCCATTCCCTATTTATGATATTAGTTATGTGTATTCCATGTAATGTTTTGACTAGTAGAATATATATCATTAAGTTACATTCTCATGTGATTATTTATATGGAAATATTTGATCATCTTTCTTTCTTACCACATTATTCCTTGGTTATTGATTAAATGTAATGTGTTTAAGTTAATAATGATTTATCCTTACTCTGTATATATACTCTTATTGAGAATCTAAGATCACCTCTTTCATATGTTTTATTTTATCTAGAATTTGATGAAATATATTATTACAGAGATGCTTAGTTAAAAAAATTTGGGATTAATTGAAAACATAATGAAATTATATTAGTATTCCATGTTTCAAAATGTATTGTTAGGTTCAAGTATCTATCTAGTTTACCCTCACTACTATACCATTTGGTCTGTTAGCATGAGATCATATATATCTAGTTCCAATGTAAAAAAGTAAGGCACCATCTTCAGGCCACTAGGGTTAGGGTCATTATAGTTTGTATTTGAGGAAGTTTCGTATAAAACATGAGAACAAGATTTAGGAAAACATTGATTCTTGAATGAAACCCCAAGATTGAATTTCTAAAAATATAAAAATAAACCATGTTTTTGATTTAGAGAGTATTTATACCTAGGTTTTAAATTTATAATATGTGATTATCTAATTATGAGATTTTACATAATATTTCACAATTTTGTGATCTAATACAGTGTATTCAATTTTTTTAAATGGATCCTGACAGGAAAAAATTGGAATGGTATCAACACATGTAATCCGTGTAGGGATTTCCCACTTATGAAAGATAATGATGTCAGAGTATGAGCATCAACTTGTGTTGAACATATTATAATTATAATAAGGAAAATGAATTCAGTTAGGAAAAAGAACATTACCCATATGGAGTAGCCTGATCCACAACATATATGTTGAATTTCAGACCACTTCTAGGGACGAACACCTCCAACATTAAATGTGACTAAAGAAACATTTGTACCTGAAGTGCGGATATGTTTCTTAGATAAATGTTTATTTCGTTGGAAAGTAATTAAAGGGGTAATATTTTTATGGTGGTTTTTCATCTTCTGAAGATATAGATCAATGGTGTTCATTAATTCAAATATCTAAGGAGGATGGGGTAATAGAAAACATGGTATGGAATTATTTTAAGGAAATTTTCATGGAAAAATATGTTCCCAATGAATATCTAGTAGATATGGAGAGAAAATTATTAAATATGAGGTAACATAAGTAATGTTGCTAAATATAAATCCAACTTTACAAGTTTAACAAGGCATATTATGAACTACACACAAATCATAATGTGTATGATTGATCATTTTTGATGATTTAAATTCATCCTCTGGATTACATAAGGTCTCCCAAAAAACATCATCATATGAAGAAATACTATCATTTTCTAACAATATAGAGAAATAATTATCAATGTACTCTGGTTTTAAGGTAATGAATGAGAAGAATAGAATGGTGGAGAAATGGATGAGTAATGGGGAAAATGGAATAAAATAGTTTCCTATATGTGATAATTATTGGAAGAAACACATTGATATGTGCATTAAGGGAAAGTGATTTTGTTACAAGTGTGGTAATAAAGGTCATTAGGATCATAATTTAAAGGGAAAGAAATAATATCGTAATGTTTAGTGCTATAGTTATAAGAAGTTGGGACACTATGAATATGAATATATGTAGCATCAATGAAATATATCTCACAAAAATTAATAGGATCAAGGTAATTCTTTTGTTGTTACTAATTTTTATGTAAAATTGTTAATGTATTTGTGTTTTTGGATTAAAGAATTATGTTATCATATCATGTTTATAATAATCATTAGATATATGTGGATTATAATTTTATACTTATTCTATAAGGATTTAGAATAATACATGTTGTTATTACAGATTTAAAGGTGATAATGGTATTCATATATTTGGTACATGGAAAAATATCTATATTATTTTGTTTGGGAAAAATATGGTGTTATGTTGATTTTGGAAATTTAGTGAGCTTCCTTATTATTTTTTTACTACGAATTTGGATAGATGTATTTTGGACGAGTCTTATGTTTGGAAAGGAATAAGCTGAAAATTGTATATTTTTACATAAAGTTGAAGTATGATTTATTGGATATATTATTCTAATCTTTTGGTTTTAGTAAAATCTTAGAGGATGACGGAATCACCTACAAACCTTCTGATTGAAAAGTTCATTAGGAATTGAAATTCATCGTGAATATCAATATTCAAATGTATGAAATAATGGGAAAATAGATTGAAGTAAATTCAAAGGATGAGATTATTTTAATGACTTATAATGAAATCACATATGTCTTACCAGGATAATAAAATATCCCCTCAACTATAGGAATTTAATTTGGAACAAAATCTCTAATTGTTTAATTATCTTACTATGAAATTAATGGCCTCTTTAACCCATCACATATTTATGTTTTTGTGATGATATTATTTCTGATTATCATTCTCTCTAACAATCTCCATCATAACTTGATAGACTTATTTCTCTTACATTCCCAAGTTTTAACATTCCCCTAATTTTACCCTGTTCAAAAGCCCATTATTGTTGTGACCATTGTATTTCCATTTCCCTCTTATTAAGGGTCTATTTTACTTATCGTATTTCTGATGTGGGTTTCCAACAATATAATTTTGAAGTATCAGCCAACGATTTTAGAATGAAATTTCAAATTGCGATGATGAAATTAATTTAGTGAAGGAAGAATGTGACACCCATTGATTTTATAGTATGTATATACTTAAATAAATTCAATTTCATAGATTGTAAACATTGGATACATCACCAAGCACAAATGAACTATAATATAGTATTAAATATTATTATTTTAACACGAGCCATTATAGTAGTGATTATGAATTGGATTTTATAATTTATGAAATTATAGATTTTAATCTTTATAAAAATAATTCTTTGGGAATTAAAATAAAAATCAATTGAATATAAAGAATATGTTTTTATTTAAAAAACTATTTTTATATGCACAATGGTATATTATCATACTAAATTAAATTGATCATTATTATAGAATGATGGTAATGAAATATATTTGTTTTTTAATCCAAAAAAATTTATTTAAATTCATCCAATATGTTTAACATATATTAGACAAGAATGAAACCAAATTGAAGAATAATATGTTATATTTTTTTAGGCAGTTTGATGCCTTTTGGTGGAAAATTGTTTTAAATCTATTTTTCAATAATATAAAAAATTATATATGAAAATTTAAACTTCTTATTTTAATATAGAATATAAAAATTTACTTTGCTTTAATTTGATGTATTTTTCTGATAAATATCATTTTATGATGAATAGTGAAAAAATTGCATTTCAATTCAAAAATAGATTTTTTCTTATAAATATTTGATGGTGCTAATTTATATCATTTAATTTTTTATAGTATAATTAGATTATTTTTAATTTAATAATATAATTTATTTTATTGGAATAAATTTCACATTCAATTTTAATATAAAAACATTTCAATCTTTTGAAAGTTTTTACTTTAAAAACCAGTTTACTCATTCCATCAATGGGAATAATTTGAAATTAATTTTAACCAATTATGTGTTTATAATTTTAAAAAATTTATTCCATATTTTTAATCAAAAATTCAAAATTTAGTAACTACGTATATTTTATATTTGTACAATTTTAATATTAACGTATTTATTTTTTTATTACCACGGTTAAGTGTAAATCAACCAATTAAGGGTAAGAATTATATTATAAGTATTATAAAATTAACCTAATAATTGTCCTAATTTTATTAAATTAGGTATTTTAACCAAAATAATCTTTGGTATTATTTTATCACCTCTTGGAGCCACTTGTATCACTTTTTTTATTTATAGTATTTTATTCTAAAGAGAGTAAAATATGTCACCCTAATGATCTAATAGTTGTTACATTTTTTTATATTCTTATTATAAAGATAACATTAACTAAAAATATTCATTTAAAATCTAAAAACTTTATCCTTATCATTATAATTTATTTTTAATTTAGGTAATAAATAATAAATTTAAGGTCTTTCACATAGATTATGCAGTAAGTGTTTAATTAATGGACATATCAAATAAAGGTTAATAATATTATTAAAATAAAAATGATTTAAAAAAAATTAATTCCACAATATAAAAATATTTATTAAATTGACATATTATGGGTGTATTAAATGGGTTATTTCAAATTTATCTTGTTTTTAAAAAATTTGATAGAATCCATGTAAAGAATAGTGTCAAAATTGACACTAATGATATTTTACAATAAATAGTAATAAATAAAATCATATAAAGTTCATAAAATTATAAAATTTGTCCCAATGATTTTGATAAAGATATAAATGTCCTTTATGACTCATTTAAGGTTCTTTTAACATTTTATAGTTATCATATTAACCTTCAAAGTGTAAAAAGAAATGTTGTCACAATAAGAGTTAAATGGTTTCGATGAGGGTTAAAACCAAAGGATAAGGGTATTAATGACACCTAAACAAGTCCAAATATTACTGGTTTATAGGATATCGTCCCATAAACATATTATATTATATATAATTCCCACTTGAGATAATTTTTAATTGAAAATTAGTTTATAAAAATTTAATATTTTGAGAGTTTCCAAAAGTGGCCCTCACCTCAATTATAAATAGGCGCCTCTTTCCTCACATATTAACACCACATTCAGCCTTATATATTAAACAAACCCTGAATATTTATCTTATTAACATCCTTATACATGTTTTGAAGGTCTTGGTCTTCTAAAAATACCGACTCCTCATCCCTTTGGAAGTGATCTTAAGGAAGTACACCAAAGAAAAGGTAATTATTTTTAACAAAATATCATGTTCATTTATTTTTATACTTCCTATTCATGAGTTGTTCCAATTATAAATTAATATCTATAGTATCATATATATTATGATATTTTATTATGGTTATGGGAGAACTATATTCGAATATATGTCCATACTATGTAAAATGAAAGCATTGTGAGTGAGTGTGTACGACTTACCATCTCCATGACATGGCCTAACAATCATTTCATAAAAACATTAATTTTATGGGTATAATTATTAAAATAATGGATATATATAGTAAAAATAACATGATATGGTTTCTTTTTAATTATTATACCATCCAATTCCTTTCCCTTTCACCATCAATGGGATAATATCATCGCTTGTGCGTATGTACAACTTACCATTTCCATGATATGATGTGATTCATTTTCCATGTTAATAATTTATGAATGATTATGAAAAAGATTATAATGGGTAAATATGATATATATGAACATAATATAATTCTTCGTATTAATTAAATATATCCTATTCAAATGAAACATGACATACATTACAGAACATGCATAAGAAAATGAAGTAGTTGACACCCGATACAGGGGTAATAACAGAATATTATTCACAAAACTATATAATAGGATCATATATTATATCATAAATTTAAATATTTTTCTATAATAAATTCATAACATTTTATAATCCAGTATAAAATATGATAAATATTTTTCATCTAAAGGAATGATCAATGTAACAGATAATTTCACAATCTTGTTATTATTGGGGATTGTTTTTATGTATGTATCTACTGGGGAACATTTATCATCCATGTACATGTTTAAAAAATTAAAAAAGTATTTTACTATCATCTAAAAATAATTATAGTCTTTTTACCCATGTTCAACTTTTTAAAAAATAGTTTGATGGGAATTGTTTTTTCCATTTTCTAAACAAGGTTCTTTATGACTCTTTTGAAAAAATATGGAAGGAATCTTTTATAACTTATACAGAATGAGTTGAATTTTCCATTTTCCTAAAAACATAATGTCTTGATTCTCCGTTTACAATTTCATATGATTATTTTTAGTGAATGTTTTTTGTTTTATCTTTTCAAAACATTTTAATAAATTTATTTCTCTGTAAAAAGGATTTTTCCCTCAAATATTTTTTAATAATTGTTTTAGAGTACTTTCATCTATGTAAAAAATACATTATTGATATCATGATTAGTTGAGGTTGATCCCTTATGATATAATTAACAAAATTTCATTTAATGGTTTATGATTTTATTGAATTTCAATGTGTTATTACGATATGATTCATATCTTATGGTTAAAGAATTTAAATTTTGTATGCTAGTTTGAATACGATGGTATGTGTTTCACATTTTTCAAAATAATAATTAATTGGATGTAGTAATTTTCAAATAGGGCTCACTATAATCCCTCGATGCATTGGCAATTATCATGAGATAGACTCATTTGGGTTTTGGCTAAAGCCTTATGTGATTATATATAGCGTCTTGGATGAATCATTTACTATATGTTTATGATTTCTCGTATTATGTGTTCCCTATATATGATATGTGTTATTGATATTCCATGTTATTATTCAACAAGTAGACTATTTATGGATTAGTTTCATTTGAATGTTATTATTTATGTGTATTTATTTGATCATATTTATTTCCTACCATATTTTTTCATGGTTATTTATTTAATGATATGTGTTGCGGTTAATCACCTTTCCATAATCATTTATGCTTGTTTATGATATATTCAGTGGTATGTATACCCTTACTGAGAATCAGATCCAAACTCTTTCATATGTTTCATTATTCCCCAGTATTCTAAGAAGAATTTTATGTCTAATATTTTTAGTTACGCAAATGGGTAATAGTGGTATAATTAATGAATTTCTCTTTGTATTTTCAATTTCAAATGTAATGTGAATTTCATGTATATATCTATTTTACCAAGTGTTCAAAATAATTTGGTCCTTTGGGATGAGATCACTTATATATTATGCATTGTAATAATGTAGGGATCTATCTCTAGGCTACTGGGTTCAGGGTCATTAGCTAGGGAATCCGATAAATGTTTGTTTCAATTTAATAGTAAAAAATAAAAATAATATAAAACATGAATATAGCCTATATAATATGAAAAAATAACAAACATTTGTCACACTTTTCTCCCATGTTTTTTGATTCAAAATTATTCATATTTTTATATTTATTTTTTGTAAAAATTAATGATTATAAATGAATAAATTAGTGAGTATTCAATTCCTAATTTTTAAGAAAACATAAAATAAATCGGTTGGATTTTAAGAGTTACAGTGGATCCATGAGGGTCTGTGAATTGTAATTAAAAACCAATATTATGACAAAATATAAAACCTCAATACTTATAAAGATTAAACTCAATTGTCATATGATGATCAGAGTCTGTATTAGATTCAAAAATAATCTGATAAATTGGACTTATTATCATTCTCAAAGATACACCAATGTAATATATTATTAAAAAGTTCATTATAAAAAACATTCTAATATTAAGTGATGAAAATAATTTAAACTTGTAGATAAAAGTAATGTAAAAGATTTTAATAATGTAAATTAGACTTCTACTATTCATAATATTAGATTTACATTTTATCCTTTTGAGTTAAGGAAGATAGAAATTATAACTTAATATATCCACAATTTTACTCTTAATATTTATGGTATGTTTTCCTTACCTAGAATACCCATGATACTATGATTTTAATTTATATATATAATAAAACTCTAGTATACATTGATCAAATAGATTAGTATAAGAACATTCTTTCCTAAAAAATCAATCAATAAAAATATCAGCACAAACTCTATCTTCCAAGCATAGGAATCCCTAAATCTGATGGATTGAGTTCACTTACCTTTCTACCCCAAAATCCCTAGACCTAACCATGACTTAACACAATGAATAAAAAATAAATTACAATTATATGGATTTTAAAATTCCTCACTTATAATCCTTAGAACAAATCACTTTAATAAATTTATATGCATGATAACAAGATGTTCAAGAAGAGAAAAATATCATATGTGTTGATTTACAGATGCATCGGCTCCAACCTACTTAAATGTAGTATTATTTATAGGAATTCATCCGAAAGTTGTATTTATATGATTCTTTGGGTTGGTTTCAACTGATTTAAATTTTCTTCATGTGATAAATTTGAAAAAACATACATCTGATTTATTTATTTTTAGAACCATTATAATTATATAATGAATTTCTTCTGATAAAAAGAATTATAATTACACCAGTTATACTAAATTTCTTTTTATGAAGGGATATAACATTATAATTCAATACAATGAATTGAAAAAATATTAGTATTATAGATAGGAACTATATTATTTCCAATGATTATGAATTTAGTCAGTCTAGTAGAAAAAACACATGTCTAACCACTAGAGAAATGCTAGTAACTATGATGGATCAAACACATGATTAGTCATATTAATTTTACTGAATCATAAAAATATTATATTAATTTTATATTAGAATCGTGTTTTCATTTTTTTAGTATATTTTTTTGTACCTAATCATTCAAATACACTTGCGATATATAATTTTAGTAAAATAGTGTTTTAAGAAATAGTTAATGTGTTTGTTTTTTTCAAAATAAAGAATGAAAAAAGTTGAAAGTATACATTTAAACTAACCAAATACCACTTTTTGGAAAACATAAAACAAAACCTATATGATTAAAATATATTAACATGATGTAATTAAAACCCATTTTTATTCTATGAACATCAATGAGTGTCTTCATAAAAAATTTTCTCTTATAAAATGTTAACACACCCTAATTTTAGGGTTTTTTTCAGAAAACACCATCTAATAAGAAAGTAATAATTCGGATTCTCAATAATTAATCAATTGATTAACTTAGATTGATTCTCATCCTTTGGATTTAAATTTCACTAGAACTATTACTAAACTTTTTTAACAAACACTCACCCCTTATGACATAAAAAAGGAATTGTGAAAGTATATAAATTCATTAAATGTTATAAAAATTATATGAACAATTTTTTTAAATAATTATTCATCCAATATATAAAATAATGATCACTAATCCAAAATTTATTGGAAAAGATTTATAAAAAAATCTGGATAAAAATTTATTCAAACTTATATTTCATTGAAATGTTTAAATACATTAGTATTTTTGATAAAAAATAATTCCTTGTAATAAAATTTCATAAAAATCACTTTTATCTTCTTTAAATCATCATAGTCCTTATGGATTCAAAAAACTGATGACTTGAGATTTATAACCCTATACATCATTATTTATTTCTTATAAATATATATCATTAATTATTCAAAATATTCTCCAAGAACACATATCTTCTTATATTCATATTTAATTCTAAAAAGATAAACATAAAAAGAACATAGCCTAATATTTATTTTCTTTTGGTTCATTATCCATTTCTTTCAAAACTAAGATTTCTTAATTTTGATAATTAGGTAAGTCTTGAAATTTCTCAAAAAAGTTCACTCTGTAGGATACACAAGTGAATAACTTGTTGAACAAATAAAAAATGTCAAGGGAAATATTCATCACTTCCATGATTTACTCATCATGATCCTTCAAGTCATCATAAAAATACATTTTCCACATTACTATCTAATAAAATATTCTTATTTATGCCTTTGAAATTACTTTTAATGTTTTTACCCTTTCCTCATTTTTAATTACTACCTTATTCAACAACTTAAATTATTCTAGTTTTCATTATGATTTTTCAGAATCTATTTACTTCTTACTTCTATATTATGAAGATATGGTATTGAGTTGGTTAATTATTTTTGGGGCTCACATATGTAATAAATAATTTTTTTTATCTCAATAATATGAAAACTGTGATTAATAATTTGAAACATGAGGTGTGGATGGTCCAACATCAATTTTTTATTTCTCTCAAATATCATCTTCTTCTAAAAATTGTTCACATTAGCTCTCTATTCATTACGCCCTTGTTGAACACATTTTTGTGTTAATTATAGGTTTCCACTTATTCGTATGATTATTTAACATCTACAAAAATATATACCATTGGGTTTTTATCAGAATGGGTTACTAAATAAGTGGATGTGGATGATGATTTTGAAAAGCATTCATATTCTTTTGTTTATTCATCTATTTCATCCTCCTCCTCCTCTTTTTCATCTTGTAATTTTTTATAACTATGATATAGTTATCTACACTCTATTTCTAACATTCTTATCTAAATTATCCTTATCCTTCCTCACTAAATAATTTCCTTATTGTGGAATAGACTATTGAACTACTTATTCAACTTTGGATTGAACATCAACATCTTCTAAAACATCTTTTCATTTTTTTACACATAACTACTAGGATTACATAGGTAAGTAATAATGTTTCTAAAAAATTCTATAATAACATCAGGAGTAGTATGTAAAATAAGAGGAATTGTTCTAGAATCTAGAATTTGGTGTACTAATGATAAGGGATAAAGTGATGAAGATCAATATTCTGAAACACTTTCAACTCCCTCTCACAATATTTCCACCATTTTCCCACCACAAACCTTTTCAATTTTTTCTTTTTGTTTTGGAAAACATTTAATTGATATTGTGTTTTATTATTAAAAATAAGACATTTTATTTTTTGAGTTTAAAAAATAAGATCCCCTTGTCTATTTTATGCCTTATGTGTCATGAGATTCATGAATTCCTCATTTGATAAACCCTTTTGTTTTTTTAATTTTGGAGGTAAAGACTCAACCTTCTTATTCTCATTAACTACATCCTTCCATTTACATGTTAAACATCGTATATGGATTTATCCATTTTATCTATTAATTTAATGAAATTATAATTAAGAACCAATTTCATCCCAACCATTTTTTCTTCATAATAATAATAAAAATTTTCTGAATTTCATATAAACGATTCTTGATTTGAAAATTTTGATATATTTCACTAAAATCTTATTAAAAAAATTGGGAAACGTTATAATATTAGACATCATTGAATATTTCTTATGTAATTCTTTAGAGATAAAGACAAAATTAACAATGTTAATTTTTCTCATGTTAACTAGAAAGTTAAAAAACGATTTCAATAATGTTTAGAGTATCTATGTCTCCTTATATCACTTTTATGTACCTTTATATATATAGAGTAAAAAATATCGCATCTAGGGTTGAATATAAAAAATTTCTTATTATCTCTGAAGATGAAAAAAAAGGTGATTTTTTATTTAACTTATCAAAACTCTCATGCTTTTGTACAAGATAGTGGGAAGGTAAATATGATTCTCCTAATAAGGTTACATATACTATATCAGTGACTTTTTTAGATGAATATTTTGAACTCTGACCAAAAAACATAAAAATAATCTCTTATTATTTAGAATGATGTTCAACTGAGGAATAAAACTCATTAAATATTTGTGGTTAATGTGTATCAAACACTTATTTATCAATATATATTTTATCCCATCCTTGAAATTTAATAACTTTTATTATAAGATAATCATATATTTCATACCAAGTTCTTCCAGAAATCCTTTCTCTAATAACTTCTCTTTTTGAAAAATAATTTACATAGGCCATATAATTCATACATATTTGTTGTCTCGTAGTCATAAAACAAACCATATGAATGAAAAAGTAATCATACTAAGAAATATATAGGTTTGCAATATTAGAGAACAATATTCCTAAAAACCAATTTTGGGCATGAATACCCCTCCACTATATTTGGGGATGTGGTGACGATTCAAATTCCAGAAAATCTAATAACTTATATTTTAACCCCTTTTTGATCAAATGACTGAAATTTAATGTATGAAATAATTTAAATTAATTGTGAACACTTATGGTTTTTTAAGATTACACCTTATAGGACATCTATATTTTCCGTCTACATATATTTTTTGAAATTATATAAAAAATAATGTTTAGAAATATAAAATAATATGAAAAAAATCATTCATAAACTAAAGTATTAGATAATTAAAAACCATAATGATTTAGAAGAATATCTTTTTATGTAATCATATATTTGGTTATTTTTATCATTTTCTTCTTGGTTTTTATAATATAAATAGAATCAAACAAATTTAGTAAAAAAACAATCTGGAAAACTTTTATTAAAATTTCATGTCCCAAAAAATCTTGACTCCAATTTTTTTATTACTATTTTTAATAAAGAAAACATTTATAAATTTTCATGGAACAAATAAATTTTTAGATAAAAATATAAATACTTTTTAATATATAATTATTTAAACTTTCATAATTATAAATATTTAGAAAACAATAGTATTTTGAAAAAACAAATGATTTTTCTATGAAAAGTTTTATTGAAAACAAAAACATATGTACTTCCCATTTGTAATGAATTTAATTGATGTTAGGATATTGATACATGTGAAGTATATAAGGGTAATAATTTGATATTGATCATTGAAATATTTTATTTAATATATCCAAATCATATGGAACTATGGGGGTTACTAAAAATCCTAGCAAGTTGTTCATGGATTTTTTTAAATTTTACAATGATGTCCCCTTTTTTGATTAATCCTTTTGAAATAGTGTCTTATATATTTTTTTAGAACATGAGTGACATGATGAGGTTTTAATTAATGTAATGGATCTTTTCTTGTTTCACAGTATTTTAGTTTTAGTGATACTAAAACCATTGTTAATGACTGTGTTTTGTATCCACGTCACATGAGCACAAGAACTTTGAACATCTACATATTCAGCTTTAGTAATGGAAAGTAATAGTAAGTGTTGTTTCATACAAGACTGTGACACTAAGTAATCTACTAATCTATGAAATTTTCTATATGTAATTTTCATATCTATTCAAAATTCAACAAATTCAGTATTCGACAAAGATTTTTACTCTAAATAATTTCAAAAGGATAAAAATAATATTAATCAATTATTGAATTATACTAATTAAAAAATAATTTAATAGCATTGAGATGGGAATATATGTGATAATCCTATTATCATGAATATAATCATTCAAAAATATTTTATTTTGACAACTATCTGTTAATTTAAGTTATCGTGAAATCATACCTCAAAATATATTTTGAACAAATATATTCCCAACTACATCAATGAATCGAGTATTTGAGGTTTTGATAATAATACTAATACATTTAGTGTCTATTTACAAAATTACTTAATAATATCTTTTATATAGTTATGTTTACATAAAAAATTTCATTTCAGTTTTATTTTGGAAATTTGAGAACCTAGAAAATATGTTTACTCACTCATCATACTCATGTTAGACTCAAATTATATAAGATACACAAAGTAATATGTTAAATAATTTTGAGTTTATATGAATATAATATCATTAATATATATTTTTATAATCAGAATATTTTTATTAAACTATTTTTTAAAAATATTTGGATTTTTACCTCACTTAACAATTTTTGTTTGTAAAAAGAATCTAGTTTACCTATCATACCGGGCTCTAGGGGCTTGTTTATTTTTATGATTTACCTTTGTAAGTTGAAATACATGATTTTTAGGTTATATATTTTAAAAACTATTGGTTTTTCAAAATAAAATTCATCCATAAAACAATAATTGAAGAAGAAGAACTACACATAAATTGAAACTGTTTGAAATTTAATAATTTATTATATTCTTGATATATTTGAATAGCCCAATTTCTAGATACCATGGAATAATATTCATCATAATATATTCCATCTTGATGATTATAACCCTTATAAACATTTATATCCTTATTGATTACTATTATTCTATTCTCATCCCATTTTCCTGATAGACCCATTTTATACCCATAATAGAAGTATATTTTTGTGGTCCAGATAAAGTCCAGACCTAGTTTCATTAAAATTTATTGAGTTCATATTATATTTAATTTATCCCATACTCATAACCTAAATCCTCATTGGGAGTCTTAGGTTCTAAATGAGAGAAAAAATATAAATATTCATTTTCATTTCTCAAATAAATTATAGTTTAAACTAATTGATCTACATTACGAAATATATTATTGATAGAATGATTTTTAAAAAATATTGATTTATTAGGTTTACAAAAATATAACAACTACTAGTTTTATAATGACCTAAAAATATTAATTCATCATATTTTGGTGTAAATATGTGTATTTGTTTCTTTATTATTCATAATGAAAGCCTTGAATCCAATAACATTGAACAAATAATGTTTTGGTTTCCCTAAGATCCACAACCCCTAAATATTTTTATTAATAAAACATCTTCATAAAACTCAATTTATTGTATAATAGGTAGTATTAACTAATTTAGTCATAAAATTTTCAGCATTTTAGAATTTAATCTGCTTTGTTCTATTAATCTATTGAATAATTCAGATTCCTCTTTTGGAAACACCATTTTCATGTGTATTTCTAAGTGTTAAAAAGCTATGTAAATTAATTTTTTTAGTTGAAAAGTTTCAAATTCATAATATAAAAATTCTCTACCATGGTCACTTTGAATAATTATCAAGGATAATTTTTCCTATTTTTTAAATATGGTTAAAAATGTTTTAAAAAAACTATATTATTTGGACTTCTTTTTATGAAAATAAAAAAAAATTATATTATGTGTAATCATCAACTAAAACATGAAAAATGTATTTTCCACCAATACATTTAATTTTTCTATAAACAAATAAGTCCATGTAAAGTACAAATAATGTACCTTAAGTTGATACTTCACTAATATATTTAAATATTGAATTATTTTTCTTTCTATATTCCAAAGTATCCCTAACATTAGAAGTATCAAACCTATTATTGGGTAAGTCCTTCACTAGCCATTTCTTAGAAATCATAAATAATTTTGTCAGATTATATTGTGTTAATATTCTATTCCAAAACCCTTATTGGTCTTCTATTTCCCAAATACATGTAATATCTTCGCCCCTAAGGTATTCTATATTTAAAGTGTATGAAGTCTCATGTTGATTGTAAGAAAGAATAAATTCAACTTTTTTACAATAAACATTAATTTTATCAATCATGATGTTCACAAGATTAACCTCGTAATATAATTGACTTATACTAATAAGTTTGGGATTAATTCCTACAAAAAATAATACATTAAAATTCAATCTTTTTTTATGAAGTACAATGCCACCTATACCGATAATTTCTCCTTGATAACTATCTATGAAAGTGACTTGGAATCCTTTATTATTTATAATCTTCTAGAATAAATCTATGTGTCCAATAATATTTTAGAAACAATAACTATCCATGTACCAAATATTCATATTGTTGGAAAAAAACATTATTATCCTAACAAAATATTCCCACTTCAAAACCTATGCCATCTTGTGTCTGGTATTATCAAAAAATAAAATAATCGGTTTGAACATTATTCCAACATTACTACATTAAGAAAATGTCATTTAATTTGAAGATTAAAATTTATGAAAACATTTATATTAAACTTTATTTAATGAACTATTTTTCTTCCAATGTTCATCACATTTACACATAGTGAATAATGAATCACTTTTCAGAACAAAATAGTTATTACTAAAACATGTTTTTTTTACTAAAACCCACTATGAAAATAAAGTGATGAGGTCTAACTTGTTTTGACATTTTATCAACGTTTTCCTTGATATAGACTTAGAAAATATGTTTTTTATACTATAAATTTCATATTGTAGTTCAAAATCTCAAATTTTTTCATTAGTAATGTTATAATTAAAAATAAAATGCAAAATCTCACTTTATAATTTTTTTTCAAAAATATAATTTTCAGTTTCTTTTTTAAGACTATCTTTTTTAAAATTACATCTATAAATAACGTTATATAGATATTGTAAATAAAAAAAATTAACTATTGAATTTACATTACAAGTAACACTTGGTCATTATAATTTTTTTTATAAATAATATAATTTTCATTTTCTAGTAAAATATAAAATCTAGATAATTCTCTAAAACTAGCTAAAACATTATACTATTTAGTTGAGGTATAATATTTATTAGGATATATAGAATTATTCTAATAATCTGTAATCGTTTAATTTTTTTTTCAGATATGTATTAATAAGTTATTCAAAAGTAGTTACCTTATCCATTATCCATTTGTTCACCTTTGGTTTTTTTATAAGGAACCTCGTATTATTATTTATTAAATATCCAATGTCTAATTAATTCTTTGGGGAGATATCCACTCCAAAAAAACACCATGTTTATGATGCTATTAGACTATTCATTCTTTGTTGGTAATAATATGTCTTAAGATTTCTTTAAAAATTCATTTCTTTCATGTCCATTATTTTAGGTTAGGACTATCTAGTCTTATATGTCCTATTTTTTTAATCCTATCATTTAACCTTAGAAGAATGATTTTTATCCCCTTTATCTCTATGTATCTTATTTTATATATAGATATATAATAAAATAATTTTTTCAAAATATTATTCATCCTTCTTAAAATATTTTAAAATTCATTTTCATACTTCTTAGTTGAACTACTATCTACTTGAAAAATAAATTTATACTTTATAGAATATTTTTAAATTTTCTGAGAAGATTGAACATTTTTTGCAAGATTAACTATAGTTTCAAAAGAAACTACTCCATTATTATTTGTATTATTCTCTGAATCACTTTCAAGGTACCTTCATATTTTATAAGGGTTCCAATAAGATCATCCAAAATAAGATTTTGAATTCTTCTTATATCATCCAAAGTTGTTCTTTTTTATTCCCACTCATACATCAAAATCTCAATAATTTTAAGAACTAAAACATTATCTTAAAAAAATCACTCCAAGAGTTTCTAAATAATTGTTAATATTACTAAATATTTAAGGAATCTTAGAAACTGACTCTCCAGGTAGTAAATCAAAATATTGGTAGTCAACATGAAGCATATATCCTTTAGGCACAATAACATTAGAAGTTCCAAATAGAGTTATATCTAACTTCTTCGAAATATTGTTTTTTGTTTTTAATGATGATATCTAACTATATATTTCATGTTATATAATGAAAATTAGTTCTTCTTACTCTAAAAATCAATTTATATTCCAAAATTTATGATTTTTAAAATTAATAAATCCTTATATGGAATATTATAATTACTAGTAAGCTTCCCAAAATTAACCTCACCAGTATTGAAAAAATAATTCTTCATTATGTCTATCATGTATTCCTAATTAGCATCATCATATACTGGTAGTATACTAGGATTCAGATGCTCTGGAGTACCAATATTTGACCCTGTAATCTTATAGAGAAGATAAATAATTTTCTACAATACGTGATGGTTTAATAGAAATTTATAATAAACATGTTTATAACAAAACATAACAACTTGCATTATATAAAAAATGTAAATTCTCAAAATGTATAGCTATAGAACCTACCTATGATAATAATTATTCAAGCATAATAGTTATGATTTTTACAAGAGGGGGTGAATTTTAATTTGAAAATTTAAACTAAGACAAAACTGAAAACCACTGTATTGGAGGAAACTGAATGCATGATTTCCTAGGGGAGGGTGAGCAGTTTAATATAACCATGATACAACTTTGTTCCACCAACACTCAATACTAAAAACACAACAATCACTAAATATTCTTAGAGAAACTAAATAATAAACATTAGCCAAAAAATTAACATAGTAACACCTCAAAATAATGTCATAGATGTGACAATCATCCCCACCATTACATTTTCTTAAACCAGAAATCCACCAAAAGATCTAGTTGAACGATTCGAAGGAAAAAATTTCACATTCTTGCATGATTAAACTCATCGAATAGAATAATATCTAAAACACCACTAAATAAAGCTTACTTATTTTACACGGAATGATCCAATGATCCAAAACAACTTCTGAACAAACAATTGAAAACTCAAAAAAATAATCCTTATCCATTCTCTAAACAAGATCATTGGTTTTACTCCAAAATCCCAATGTTTATTGAAAAGTAAAGACTCAGAACCAACAACCCCAAAAGAAACTATCCATTTTTTATATAAACAAATGATTTGACTAGATTACCAAAATGGGATGCTAGAATGGACGACCCACCATTATAAACCAACCAACACAAAATGACATGGGGAAAACCAACATGGAACAACCCCAAAACACCACACACAGAAGAAAATTGGATGTCCCCACACAGACCAAACTGGGAACTCCCTATAGAGAACAACCTAGAAACACCCCACACAGGCCAATCCCCCACCATAACATAGGGAAATGAAAGGAACTCTAAACCAGGAAACAAACCAATCCACGATTCATCATCCTCATAAGACACAACCATATATAAATAACCACCGTACAAAATAAAAATAGAGCCACATCTGTTAACCACACCTATAAAATCAGTAAAAATTTTACATAAAAAACTCACAACCATTATAATTTCCCAAGGACAAGACCTCCATGATTTTTTTAAAAAGGATGGAATTACAATGAAATAGAAAACTAAAATAGGAACATTTAATGTTCCTACACACCACTGATGGAGAAAAAAGAAGAGAAAAGGTTCCCCACCTCCCTAGGGATTCATGAATATGTAAAGTGATTCAGGTAAGAACCTATTATTATAGAACTGATGTATTGAGGCATAGTTTTACCCATAGTGAGGAGCAGATCATCACTGCTCAACACAATTTCGTAGGGCCTGAAAATCAGCCACACAACACCCTAGGTAGAACCAAAATAACATGACACATCAAAAGACTCATTTTTCTCCCAAAAGTCACTTTTACCAAAACATGGATTTATAAGATATAAATGCGTCATCCCCTTTCACCATAATGAGAAACAACACAAACATGGTATAGGTAGAATACACCTCCACTTTAAACAAAAAAATTTAAAAATTTCTAGAATATACACATTCATTAAAATAGTAGTTCATGAAAGGTACACATAATTTATCTTTGTTACAAGGAATGAAAAATAAAAAATCCACTACTACAGAAAGAACAATAAAATTGAAAGCATCATCAAATTATACTCAAACCGTATTCTTATTCCTGTAAATAGACAGGGGTGTCTTCCGAAGGGGTGGATCATGATCCACATCATTTTCTAGAAACACCATGACCGAACTTTTGAAATTGACCTAGGAATCCACATGTATGGAGGACTATTGGAGCATATATACATTAAGAATTATTATTATATATATTTCCACATTGATGAAACACCATGAATCTCTAGTTTATAGAATTTGATGAAAGATCTATAGGCCTTTTAATTTTGTGACCAACACCAAAAACATTAGGAAAATTACCCATTTTCTTACTATAATTTCCTACACAACTTATTTAGAAAAGAGAAAGGTTGAATTACTCAAGAAAGTTTTCTAACACGGTTGAAACACCAACATCTTGCCCCACCACATTGGAAAACTAGGTTAGAATGAAGTCTGGCACCTTAAACAACATATCTTGCCAAAACCCATTCTAAAAGATATTATTCTTCAACGACTCATTTTCATCCAACAATGTATGGTAAGGGACTAGACAAAAAACAATAAAATTACCCCAACACTGATCAATTACATTTCTATATACAACACATTTTCATCCCTTTCGTCACCTTCACTATCTCAAAAAAATACTTTTGTATGAATAAATCCTTGAAGAACTACTAGGAAAGATCTTCATGAGGCCTAGTTAGAGAGACCAAATTGAAATACTTCTAAGTCGGACCTTCAAAAATAATGGTTCTGAAATTATCCGTTAATGACTAAGAAAACCCAATGAAACTGAAAATCCTTTCAAATATCTGCATCCACTCATCCTGTTCAAGAAGACCCTATTTACCAAAAAAGAGTGGAGGGTTTAGATTTCAAAACTCATGAATGAATTTTACGGTTTAATCAATAGGAGGATTTTCTGATGATTAACCACTAATATCTCACATCAAATATCCATTGAATCATTGGTAGGGGAATAAACTAAGAAATTGGAAAACCAAGAACTCAATTAGAACCAATTCATTAATAAGAATAGTCATACTCAAAATACTACATAAGCAACATTCCAAAATCATATGAAAATACACCATACAATCATTGGTTATTAAAACATCATATCCTTTCCACTTATGAAAACTATAAGAAATTTAAAAACAATCTTTAGAGCTTTCATATTCACAAATGGTATTCCCTGGATCCTTACACACATATATTCCCATGCCAATATGATCACCCATCCACTCAAACATTGAACTTCCATCATTATCACACACATCCTTACACTTGAGCACTGATAAAACTACCAATGTTCAAAAAAGACCTTTTCCATCTTATAAATAAAACAATCATCCCATGTTTCAATTTGTCAATCTACTTCCATTTTTAATATTCATAATACTTTATAGAAAATTCATTAATTCGATCCCAAAAACCAATTCATACAATATCAAAATATGTTCATCAATTACAAAAATCTCATTCCATTAAGATGTATTTGATTAAGAATCATTTTATAAAAAAAATATTTTTTAAAACATATTTCAAAAAACCTATTTAATAAAAAAATTCCCAAACAAACACATTTGATAGGCCCCATTTTTTGATTATAGAAATCCAATTTCATTAAACTCATCCCTGTATCATCCAATGATAAGTTTATAAACATCCATTTCTTTAAAGTTTTATTCATAATAAATCAGAAAATCCATTTTCTATTATCTTAAATTTGAAACCATTTCCACTTGAAATCTTGTTTTCACAATTTCAAAACTAGGGTTTCAAAACAATTTCTAAATAAAGAGGTACCCAAAAAAACTCAAAATGGGAAACTAGTGTCGATGGGTGGGCTGGCCATATGGTTAGAGGATATATAAAAATCACACAACCATCACAGGGAGTCCTTTAGAACCATATCCCTATATCCACATGGCTGTCAAGGCCCACCGAGCACATCAATACCACTAGACAAACTCCCATTTTGTATCCCAAACATAGAAAAATGACAAGAACCCGATATACCAAATAAAACCAAAATACCCAAGGAGTCCCAATGTTCGACATCAAAAGTGGTTTCTAGACACTACCTCATACCTACACGCCATTTATTGACTCACCTACTCCATCTACCTTAAATACCGAAATAAAAAGGGGTGCAATGAAAGCTAACTTCTCTTAAAAAATATAACCACCTCAGATACCATTTTTTCTCAAACCAATCAGGTTTGACCCCAAACTGGTCACCCATGTCCACCCAACACAAGGACGAAGAGGTATTCTTGATCCTACAGGGAAGAAAACTATTTTTGGGGAACCAAAAGAGTACCCAATAGAATGATTTCTCCCTAAAAAATTAACAAAAAATAGAAAATAAATAGATAATTCTAAAATATAAACCATTATCAAATTGAAAATCATTTATATAAAAAAAGGAAAAAAACATACTAAAAAGAGACCCAAAATAAAACTGATGATGGAAAAGTTATCATGAAACCTTGAGGGTCAGTCTCAAATACCAAAACCAACTATTTCTCATGGTGATCGAGACAAATATGAAACAAGTACCAAAATTTAAAAACAATAATGATCTAAACACGGGAGAATTTTAACATAGTAGGCATGTCCAAAAAAATTATTCCTAAAGTATTCCTTTTAATTAATGAAACAAATAATTTAGTTTTGAAATACAATATATGAAAGTATATTTTCCACACATTTCCACTTTAAAACATACACAACCAATTTAACCTTTTATATTCAAATATAGATTCTTTTCCAAGGAAGAAACATTCAAATTTTCAAGGGGAATGATGGTGTTTTTATTTAAATAAGGGAGAAAAGGAAGCAAATTTTTTTTGTAAACACATTTCCATGAATCATTGAAAAACTAATCAACCCTATTAATAAATAAGTACACCACATGAGAGAGAAACAATAGTAATCAGTTAACAAAGTAAATGGAGAAATAGAAGGCATAAGAGTAACCAACCAATGAATCATCTAAATCCTTCATAGAAGATGAATATGTGCCAAAGAAGATGGGAGAATATAAGAGATTGGTGGAAATTTTTAGAATAGACATACATATAACTCATCATGAAGGTTTGCCTCACCCTACGATATCAACTCTGCAGTATGATTGATCTCACCTTACTTGGTCTAACTAAGAGGTAGTATCCCAAAGTATAGAAATTTATGTGCTAAGGTAAGCTGTCTAGAGTGAAATATTAATCTAATAATGCATAAATTCACCAAAACTCAACTTGTTTTGTCAGGTTCTCATGTTAGGACTAAAATGTGGTTGGGCCAATAATTCAAAAAAATAATCCAATAACATACACACACATCAAACACCATAAAATCACACAATAAGTCAACCCTAATTCACTAAAAATAATAATCTATTACCTTTCATCCATTTAATTACCATGGAGTATCTAAGTGTTGAACTCCCACAAAATTCCACATATCCATGTAAAGGTAATTATCCAATGATATTTTTTTAAACAACCAATTTTAAAAAGGATTCAAATGGGCCTAATAATGTCTTCGTAAAATCAACCACTTCCAAATGGATACCAACTTGTTTCCATAACATTTTACAATGTTTTAAAAATCCAAACACACATCATTCAAATCCAAAATCACTTGGAAAACCAATTCAAGAAACCCAAAACTTCATTTTAAATGGATAAAATAATTTTAAAAATACAAACAATTATTCAAAAACCATAATCCTATTACCGAGACCAACATGGAATTTGTTTAAATATGTGGTGTGCATGATATAACAAAAAAAAATACCATATAATTCAAAAAAATCTATAAAACCACATCATTTCATATAAATTTTTTCTTCTATATGTAATAAATCATTATTTCACATCCAAGGATGGTGAAAAAAGTAATAAAAAAATTCTTATCTTTAATGGACATGTTGAAAGGGAAAATGACTTTAAAATCACAATGCTTAAATAATTACCACAAAAAACAACCTCATAATGGTTCTAAGAGGAATGAAAATCAAAGATAAACCCTAAAAACACAAACCCCCAAATTTTAACCAAGGGAAACACAAAACCTACATCCATAAGACCAAGGAAAAAAAAATAAGTCAACAGAAAATGGGAGGAGGAAGAGGAATAATAAAAGAGAATAATTCCTGGAATATTTTTCCTCCAAACATAGAGAAATAACTATATCCCACCTTTGGGAGAGGAGTTGAGGCTTTGAGAATAATGGAGAGTCACCCTTTGGGTCGTAAGAACCAAAAATTGAAAAAATGGGGTGTTCTTGGTTGAAAAATATGAGAAGGTGGAAATGAAAATTCAAACATTTAATGTCTAGGAAATGATGCATGGTTTTCCCAAATGGTATCCCAAATTGTGTGGCAACTGTGTGTCCCTAGTATTCTAAGAGGAACATACTACCTAGTTATCCCACTTAATTTTCTAAATGGGTGGAAATCATGTGGTCTCCTCTAATAAGTAGGTAACCAGTCATATGTTTTTCTTATAGAGGGTGTAAGGACTCCTCAAACCATGCCCTGCCTAGCAGCAACCCCAAAATCGAAACATTTCACAAAATAATCCAAGAGAAACTAAAGAATAAACATAGGATTAAAAAAATAATAACTAAAGTAAAATAACATATGTGATAATAATATTCAAAATAAATATTATTCATGATTGAGGGAAAATGAGGCTAAGTAATATACATTAAGAAAATTATCATTTTGTACTTTGTAATGAAAGTAAACCAGTACATTATGAGAAACGTTAATATTATCCCCTTTTAATGTTTTATAAACTATGTAAAATATGGTTTAAATTTCCATTAACAAATCATCGAATAATTAATATCAAAATTATTGAATCATTATTAGAAAACAAGGTCTCATAATTAATACTTCTTCTAATATAATTGGTATATAGTTGACTTTTCATAAAAAATATTTTACTGATCATATTAGTTAACAAAGGGTAGATAATTAATAAAAAAAATGTAATATACCTTTAAAAAATAATAATAAAATATAATTATTTTAAAATAAAACTATATTTTAATTTCACATAATATAAATGAAGACACAAAAAATCCTGAATAAAAATAAAATTTTGAAATAAACTGTTACAACATTTGAAACTTTTGAATCATAACACCCTTAAAATAAATAATTTTAAGTGAAACATTAAGTGACATGAACATAAATATATTATTAATATAAAATATCAAATGTTATGTTTAGTAACCTTATAAATGAATCAAGTGGTGAATATAATATATGTCTCCCACAAAGAAATGTGAGAGGAGAAACACTTAAAAAGATTATAATAGTGAATTGAGAATTAATTAATGTTTTTATTAAATGTAAAAAATGTAAATACACATAAAACAATTCATAATTAAACATTAAATAATCCTGGGTTATTACACACATAAACATGGAATAACATAGACAATGAAGATGTAATATAACCAAATATAAAAAATTGTGTTAAGAAACTTGTTACCCTAAGTCGGAATTCTAATATATGCAATTTTTCTCTTATATAATAAACTTTTATTTGTGTTATACTTAACTAAAAATGCTTTTCATTTCTATCACCTTAATATTTTCCCTTTCATTTATTACTGCGACTTATAAATTTATCAAATTAATTAAGTTCACATTGGATGTTTTGAGGACATTCAATTCATAATTAAATTATAAAATTCGTAGGTTTAACATGATCAAAGGGTTCATGGTTCCATAATATAAAGAATAAAAATAAATAAAACAATATCAGTTTTTTAAATTAAATATAATCTTAGAGTCATCCATTAATAGTGAAGATGAAAAAACAGCATCACATTATGGATGTGGTAGTTCACCCATACACACAAGTGATGTTATCATTTTTTAATTGGTGTTGGGGTAAGAAGGAAAGTAATATATTATACTAGAAAAGTAATTATAAGTCATGGTTCTAATATATATTTAATAAATACATCATGAAAAAAACCATATGATTTGGTGGTGTAAAATGAAACACATCACTTCATGGAGGTGGTAGTCCAATGTACAAAAGATCAATGATTACATTTATGATATGATGGAATAGGGGATGAAAAATGGTTGTAAAATAATCAAAATAAAACGAAATATATTATATAAACATATATTATTATCTCATCTTGGTTTAATAATATTTTAAACTGATATAATAAGAAATAAAATAAAAATGATGAGTTAAAAGGTACAACAATTATTTAGAAAACCAGCTTTTAATTACAACTTATGAATTATATAGTGGTATTTATATGAGACCAGATACTATAATTCATGAGGATGATGTTTTTGAATGGATTTTTTAGTCATTTGGAATAGGTAGAGTGTTCCAAATGTTTGAGGAAGATAAGATACGGTGTTCCACTTTATTATTGAGGAATGGATACACATAGAATTACTAAAAGAAAAAAATATAAAAAATCTATTTCTCAAGTAATATAATTATAAATGGATATGGATTTTAATAAAATAGGGTATGGTAAATATAACATAATATAATACAATTTATAATGGTTTTAGTTTCATTTAAACCTTATATTTTTTAACCCCTCCATTAACCCCTTTTAACTATAAACATTACAAAACATTTCTCCCATTAATGGTCTAAAATTTACTTATAAGGTTACAAGTTGAAAAAAATGGTCCATGGATGACACATTCAAAAATTTCTCATTCCACCTATACCAATTAATTATTTTTTAAATATTTTATGATATTTTTGTTTAATATTAAATACACATTAAGGACAATTAAAATACATTCAATTTAATTTGGATATATTGTCATTTTTGAAACCTTCTAAATAAAAATTGTAAATTCTAAAATTTTATAAATACTCAAAGTGTGGGTATTATTTCCATTTTAATGTAATAGAGGGAGAAATTTGGTTCCCTAATGATCAGGCTTCTGGATCATTTGAATTATGTTATCCTTATGAGGAAACTTGATCTCATGACCTTGGGAATGACATGCTAGAAAATATTGTTCTCTGTATGATATCTTGATTGTAATGAATATCCCCTTAAATGAGTCTATTTGGTCATAATGATCCACCCAAAAGACCCCTATTCTTCTTGTGAAGGTTTCCATAAATGCTTTGTTGATCCTTAAAATCCTTTAATATGATCCCTATTATTCTTACAAAGCTATCCAAACAAGCCCTGGATATCATTTAAAGGCTACCTACCAATCTATTCCTATCATGGGATATACTAGGTTGAATACAAAAGATAATCAACATAATCCCATCATAAATTAAGAACTAATAATTGGAAAGGCATAAGCCTATCACGAAGTAAAGATAACTGATTTTCCTACGAAATGGGTTATGAACCTCATGTGATCACCATTGAACACAAGATGGAACATTGAATATTATGCATGATTTCATGGAGACCTACTGATATTATATCATGATCACGAGTTCTGACATTGGAAATTAATATTCATATCATGAAAGTCCTATGAAAATCCATCTTAATCTCACAAAGGATACCATAAAAGTCATCTTTCATCGAGAAAAACACATTTAGAAAGCATCATTATCTCACGAAGGATATCATACATCTCTTCTAAATGGTTAAAGATCATTAGAAATGTCATCATGATTTTGGAAAACCTATTGGAGGATAAAATGGAAAATAAATATATTATAAACGAGTGTTCTCAAAGTCAATGTATATCATGCGATGCATTGGAAGACCTGGTAGATGATCATGAAAAGAACCTGATGTTATACCCCTCCACCAAATCCTAATAATATCTATGAAATATGTTTCATTAAAGTCATCTTATAATTAGGGGGTGATGCCTTTAAATACCCCCCAAAAAAAATGAAACACATGGTTCTCAAGGAATAACCAGTAGAGAACTTAATAGAGGACCTCTTAGAGTTGAAATTCATGTCATAACTAGGGTGTTCCAGCTACTAATGTCTGATGTAATACCAATGGGGTCACATGGTATGAATACTTACATCACATTATCTCCCCATAGATCATGTGACAAACTTATAGCCTGAAAAATTGTTCCTTTGATTGAATTCTTTCATGTCAATTTGGGAAAATGAAAACTAAACAATCTATCTTTTATAAAAACATGAGGTGCATACACAATAAAGAATTAAATATATGGAAGACTTATGTGAAGGAAGATACACTAACATTCATTTGATGGAAACATGAACTTTTCATGACCACTACAAATCTTTTGAAAGGGACAATACATATAGACTATGTCTTTTGATGTACTTTGGATATATCTCCCATGTTCTGAAGAGTCCTCTGAACATGTCAATGATGTCTTGTGCAGTCCTCTGGATATTCCACCTATGTCTTCTAATGTCCTCCATAAATTTTAAATATCATTTGATATGTCCTGAAGACTTGTCACTAAGTCATAAGAAGTTATCTAGAAATGTCAATTATGTCTTTCAAAGTCCTAGAAAATTGTTTCCCAATTCATGACAATTCTTCCTAACATATCTCCCATGTCGTGTGAGGTCCTATAGAAATGGAACTTTTTTTCATAAAACACCATTGGATATGTCCACATTGATCAAGCGAAGATGCTCAGACGTTCTATCCAATTCATGTAATAGTCCTCTAATCATTCTAGTTTGATCATGCTATAGATCTCCAACACATCTCCCCAAATCATGAGAACCCCCCCCCCCTAAAACATGTCTTCATTATTATATATACAGTAGGAAATGCATGGTAGGAACTCCAGACATTTTAGGATAATACCCTATGATATGATTGCCAGTTCGATTAGACATACTTAGATAAACCCCAAACTAAACTACGGGGACTCTAATTCCTTTTATAAACTGGATACATAGGATGTCTTCAAAATTAATGAGCTAAAAATGGTATTCCACCTTAGTGTAAGTCCCTACTTATTTCAGACACTCCAACCCATGGAAAATAAACTCTCACCTAGGTTTATCATTATTCCTCATCCATCGGTGGACTGAGATGCTAACTAAACTATACTGACATCTATTATTGCTATTGAAGGTATAGATATGTTTCCTTCCTATGGTTATATGTCCATATCAAATACCCCATAAGGTCCATCCTGGTTCAAATGTCCCCTATACATTTTTTGTGAGTCTGATCTCTTGTTATCCCTTCTTTATAGAACTAAGAATGGCATACATGGGATTGAGGATATAAAATGATCATATGATTCACATCATACATCTTCCCAAGCTAGGTAATCCTTCGTGAGTATGACCCATTTAGTTATACAATACGATTTCCCACATTCAAGGAAAATCACCTTGTTGTAAGTCCAAAATTAATTACTATACTAGTAATCCCTTAGGAAATACCCCTTGTAAGAATTTATTTCCAGTCACCACCCCTCTGTGCGTAGAGGAAAGATCAAACTATAATAAATCCAATTGATGTTATAAGAATGATACATATGACACCTTCATAAGGATCAATCTCCATACATGGCTCCTAAGAGCCATAATATATTTCCTTTTCTCATGATGTTAAGCATAACAGTTTAAATGAGAAATGAGGGTTTTGATTCCTTTTATACGTTGGATACATATGACACCATGAGATGATTCAATCCAATCCAAAAAATACAAAATTCTTCCCGGGATGTATGTAAACTCTAGAAAGCATGGATATATGGATTATAAATATAAGAAACTACCCATTACCAAAAATGATGGTAAAAACTTGAAGAACCTAAAGTACATATAGATTATCTCATTAATAGAGACCTTTAATACAGAAAAAAGGATTTTACATCTAATAAGTTTATTAGGAAACTCATCCCATATGAGAATTTTCAAGAAATTTCCAAACATATGTTAAATCTACTAGAGACTCCTCAAATAGAATATAATTCTGACATAAAGGGTGTGATGAGCCTGAACCCACATCTTTTATTAAAATGTGTGTGTCCAAGTGTCATTGGGTTGAAGGTCCCAAATGACTACATGCCTTTGGAAAGATTTTTTCGACCTTTTTATGGACACTAGAGCCACATGTAGTTTTAGGAGATGAAAATGGTAAACCATGTATAAATAATTGTGAAACCATACTTGAAAACAGACAATAATCCCTGAAAAGGGAAACAAAAATAGGAAACCTATTGTGAAGTGATATAATGATAAAATTACAGAATCATTATACAAAACTGGTACCATGTCTCATAAACCTAGGGCACTATTCATTTTCAAGAAGAGAATATTGAACCCAACATAAATCTCCAAACTAATAAAAAATCATGTCACCGTTCATAGAGCTGTTTTTTTCATATACAATGAACAAAGTGGTAAGGCTAAAATAAAATCTAACATAACCATGGTACCCAATATATAATTCATTCACATCATGAATATTCCATGTGATTAAAATGTAGGAACAAAGAATGATAATGGAAAATTATATTACATGTTCATAGTTTATTATCTTTTTTCACATATGTGATGATTTACTAATTAGTTACCATGTTCCTTTTTGTATTTGGAACAATAGATACCACTATAATAAATAACACATATACTAGAGTTCATGTATTCCTTGATTAAATGTTTGGGAACTGAATCCATGACAACAACCTCTATGGATCTCTTAACAATATCTCTCACCCAACACCGTTAGGTGGAGAAAATAATGGTTCCATAATACCATCGATGTAGTATGATACTAAACCCCAATGATACATATAAATAACATCATACACTAAATTCAATGATTCAATCACATTTGAGGAAAGCTTCAATGATACTAGTGGTTATCATTCACACTTCTAATTGACATAGAAGATTGTCCCTAGAGCACGAAAATCATCACCTTTTGTATATTTGGAAGGTGGATCAAGGAGTCTAGTGTGGAATCATTCCATTTTATGAGATACCTAGGTGGGATCCAATCAACAATGGTTACCAATATCATCCTGTCAGTGCCCCTCAATCACTTATTGAGGGAACTCCCTATTAAATTTACAACATTAATACAAATTAATGGGTGAAAAGGATGTCTCATTAGGCATGGAAAGATGTGGATAAATAGGAGTGGTATAATATAAGAACCTCTACTAATGAATCCCATCAGTATATTCTGGAGGAATCCATCTGGAATGCTCATTTCTATTCTCACTCAGATAAAGTCGAAACACATATTCTTACCGCAAGCATGGGAGGTGAACATATCCCTACCCCATTAATGAATCCCATAGGAATATTCTGATTTAATAAGGAGGATAGAAGTGGGATTATATTCCAAATTTAAACGAATATAACTTCTAGTGTATTTTAGAGGATACAATTGTGTAAGCCTTCATTAAAATACAAACTTTAATTTAGTTCCACTACATTCTAGTAGTAGTTGATGGATTATGCCTACATATTTCACCACTTGTATAGAGGCAAGGAAAAAAACATATTTCTATACCGACATCCAGAGTAACACACCACTCAGATCATTTAGAAGGGGTCTCTACTCCAGAGAGAGCATACATATGCTATGTTTTCCTAGGGATTGTCATAAATGTATAGTAAAATATGAGGTATAGGACTATTCTAACATCCCTTTTATAACTATGGCTCACTAACTTAGTTAGAAACATGCCTTAGTAGATGTGCACATTTCTATTGAAAATGAACAAAGACATACTCCCAATGCATGAAATAGGGATCATATCCCTATTTCGACTAGGTATCACCTTGTGAGAGGGGGACATGCCTTGGGTTAGACTCATCATCTTGTTAAAAACAACAACCTTCATATGTCATTGGTATAGGAATGTGATCAAATCTGTATTACTAATGCAGATCTTAATTTGAGGGAAACACATGCATCAAGATATGATCATATTACATTTCAAAGAATATATGAGGCATACTCCAAAGGCACATGGTCGTGCTTATATAACATTAGGACAAGGAATCACTATGTAAAAGTGGCCATGCCTTGGGAAGATATGATATTCTTGGCAGAAAGGACCAGTATCCTACTCCAAAGGTACAGGATTAGGCTTATATCCTAGGTCCAACAAATGTCTGTCAATATAATATAGTTTTCCTATCTATGCATGTTCGTATCCCTACTAGTTAAGCTACTCAAAATAATCCATTAGCTCCTTAAAATCATGATTATATACCTAATTTAAACAATTAATGAGTACCTCATTATCCTTTAGAGGCTATATAAGAGGAGGATCATTTCCCTTCTCCAATTTGTAAGGTACATCAAAATATTCCAATAGGGAATTCATTTTTGAACTGGACTCATATCCCCTATTCTTCTATGTTTGATCGAAATTATCCCACAACCACCCATAAGAAGGATAACATTCCATTTCATAATATGAAATATCACTAGAATATGCTAGTTTAATCTCAGTTGTTGGCTCATATTCCCAAAAAACAATATGATTATGAACTTATTTTTGCATCAATAATAGAAGAGACTCATATCCATTTTCAAATATAACAGGTAGTTCAATATATTTTTACCAAGACATAGAATGAGGCTCATATGAATTATCATCCAATATATAGTGTTCTTGATGTTTTTTTATGTATATTCTAATTACATTAAGGGTCTTTCTATACTTCGACCAGAGAGAATGAAAATCATTACCTCGGTAGTCCTCCATGTGGTAATGTTGTAATATATTATAGGGACTCTATTCATAAAATCCACCATGGTCAACCTCTACATGCTGATATATCTCTAGTAAAATGATATAATTTACATTCCCTGGAACCTCCATAGATTGAGGTACTCAAAATATAAACACTATTAAATTAACAGGTTTAAAAAACACAGGAGTTAGTCTAGTACAGTTACCCATCATTAATCAGCAGAACTTCATCGTAGTCAATTGGAAATCTATAAAATAGAACAGTTTAGTCTTTCCATCTAGAGTTATGAAAATCTAACAAGGAGGAGTATGACATGGATATATATATATATAATTATCTAGAAATAACTTCCCATTCTAGTACAAATTTTTTTTACATCATCATTTTCTATGTCAGTTATAAATAATAGATGATAAAAGACATTATCACATCAGCTATATTATAACCAATGTAAAAAATGAATTATATTGATTTATCACGACGGTTATAAAATAAATGACTTGATAAATCAACTATGTTTCTTTATGACGTCAGTTAAAATATAATTGACATTATAAAGCCTATTTTTTACGTCGGGTATATAATAACGGACGTAACAAATTAGTTTATAAGGTCGGTTTTAAATAAACCGACGTGAAAGTAAAAAATTTAGAATCGTGCCAATAACACGCTAATTTGTTTTTTACAATATAGCATTGATATTTTCAATTACTGAAAAGTATTTTGTATATTGTGGTTTTATTTTCATGTCGGTTATAAAAGAACCAATGTGAAAAATACAGTTTTATGACTTTTTCACATCGGTTATTTAATAACCAATGTGAAAATTATTTAGAAACAAGTAGATAATTATCCAATATTTGGTTTGGCTTGTCGCAGAGCTTAAACCAAGTAATGGATCCAAATTTATGGCTATCAGAAGTTGACATTCTTTAAGACTTTGTTTATATATGATCAACTTCCAATGGATATAACTTTTGATCTGTAAATCCATTTGAGCTCTGCGACCAGTCAAATTTAATGTTGTAAAATAATCTACACGTTTTTAAACATTTATCACGTCAGTTATTAAGTAAAATAATTTTGAAAATTCTTACAAACATGTAGATAATTTTCAAAGATTCAATTTGACTAGTCGTAGAGCTCAAATGGAGTTACAGATCAAATTTTATGTCCATCAGAAGTTGACATTTCTTAAGACTTTGTTAAAAGGTGATTGACATTCAATGCCCATAAATTTCGATCGATAGCATTGTTTGATATTAGAGACCACTAAAATATAATTTTATGAAATTATCTATATGTTTTTTTTAATTTTCCATGTTGGTTATTTAATAATCATCGTGAAAAATAAATTTTCTATCCATTTTTCACGTCAGTTATTATATAAACAATGTTAAAAGGCATTTTTCAAGTCACTTATTAAATAAATGATGAGAAAAATTGATTGAAATATTATTTTTATATCCTTCCAATGCAGAAATTTTAGTATCTTGTTTTGACGGTTATCATAAAACCAATGTAAAAAATAATTTTTATATCCTGCCAATGCATAATTTCAATATTTTTACACCGCGACATTGAAATTTTCGATTACCACCTAAAACTTTTAATATTGCATTTTCTTTTACCATATCATTTATATGTTTTCATTATACACAATTGGTAAAGAATTTTAACAATAATTTATTTCAACCATCATCATTCTATCGTCGAATCATTTGATCTTCAACATGAATCCATTAGTTCTTCATTCCGTGATCTATTCAAGGTATTTTTTATTATTTTTCCCTAATTTATCTTTTTCTGATTACTTTTATTAAATATTATTCAATTTAATGATTATTATTTTATTATAATGAAGAATAATGTTTCCTATCATGGTAAAAATACAATTCTACCTTCAATTTCAAAAAAATCCTTCTAAGACGAAGTTCTTCATTCTGTGATCTCGTCAAGGTATTTGTTATTATTTTTCCATGATTTATATTTTTTATGATTAGTTTTCAAAATTTATATACCATTTAAGGATTATTATTTTATTATAATGGATAATAATGTTTCTTATAGTGGTAGAAATACAAATCTTTCTTTGGATTCAAAAAATACTTTTATGGCGATGCTTTGGTTGGCTCATTCAATGTTTCTTTATAAAAATATATATCAATCTCCTGATAGTCATAACATCTGGTCCATAACTCTGTTTGGGATCTAAAACCTATCACATCGAAGCTCATGAAATTATCTATGATATTGTTAACCTTTTGTATGTCGGTTTTTAAAAAACCGACATAAAAAATTCCTTTTCAGGTCAGTTTTTAAAAAACGATGTGAAAAATCAAAAAACAATTAACATGAGTTATTTAATAACTGACCTAATTTTTTTTGGGATTTTTGACGTCGGTTATTTAAAAAACCGACCTGAAAATAGAGTTTTAATGTCATTTTTTAAAAAAATAGATGGTCTTTTACGTCAGTTTTTAAATAACTTGCGTGAAAAATCCTAAAAAAATATTTTTAATGTCAGCTAATAGATGATCGACGTTAAAAGAAATATTTTTAACATCACTCGCAAACACGTCATCTCAAACCCAATGTTAAAAAGCTAAAATAACCAACGTAAAAATCTATTTTTGTACTAGTGCCAACCATGTCATAAACCTCACCACATCTAACAATGAGATCCAAGATGAGATAGAGGTGGATTTCATAACATACATATATAAAAAGATGTGGGAAACTCATTAGTTGTTACAAGATAGACTACTCACCTATCCAATATATGAGTATCACATTGAAGCCATAAATACACTGTGTTTTCAGCTAGTCATGGCCACATTTTCCATATCATGAAACCTTGGAATGGTTGTTCAAGAAAAATACCAACATTGTTTTTTCTCTATATCATGAAAAATAACTATTGACTAATTTAAAGATCCCCTTTAGACCTGTGTATCTGAGTATGGGGATAATATAGAGCATTACACGTTATTGTTTCTCAATAATTACAAAATCCCCTCAGATTCAGAATCCTTTAATGTCATAGCCTCATAAGAAATCAGGGGACCGGGTAATTCACATACTAAGTTGGTAAATGTGATGAAATAACCCTAAGTTATAGATGAAATGACTTTTTTGATAGTCGGATATTGCTTCCAAAATATCATTAAATAGGGCCCCTTGAAAAAATAATAATGAATTTCAAATAGAGATGCTAAAATTATAGGAAACCCATTAACATCCTATATAAAATGATTCCCATAATGGGATCCTTTTGAAAATACATCATTTATAATAAAAAATGTTCAAAATCAAATGGGTCACAAAAGCAGTTGTCTTAGTAGTTGTCTAAGATAGATCCAATACCAAATGGGTGATGGAATATTTAGCACCACCTTGACCCCTCAGATCATCAATCCTTCATATGATCCAAGAAATATATTCTACAGCTAAAAAACCACATCCCATAGGGATGGGGGAATATTTATCTCAATTTCCATCACGAGGTTCATCACACTACGAGAGGGTCTGTGAGAAGTTAATGGTAGTACACGTTCAACCCCAGTCTATGGGAAATGAGGCATTTAAATCCCAATTTCCATCTCGTGATTGACCAAATATTTGTCTGGAATCATAAAAATCCAAAAAAAAGGTTCAACAATCAGCATTAGTGGCTCCAAAATCATCCCCATCCCACATGGATGGGGTAATTCTCATCATTATAAATAGCGCAGATGGAATCAGACATCTCTAGGTTAGGAGGAATATATCAACAGTCACTACACCATTTGTTCCTCCTTCTACATAACAAATATTTTCCATTCATGTCCCATTTGGAAAACATGACCAGAAGAAACCCTAAAGATCACTATTCACATTCTAGGATTGGAGGAATGTACATTTAAGTCCATTACAACCCTTATGATTCGTAATCCAAAATTTCACAAAATGACTAAGGGTTATTAGAATGACCCTGATGAAACTCTTGGGGAGGGATTAGACATGCAGAATCACCCTAGTGAGTTTAGTTTAATGATATGGCTATAATTTATTGGTGGACCATAGTGAATGTTTTCACCACAAACCCAACAGATGATGTGGCTCATGATGAACATGTAGAGGGACATAATACAGAAACCATTCCTTGAAAAGTGGGTAACATGGATTTTATAACTGAGGCTCCACATTTACCAAATCATAAGGATCCCAAACATGGATCCTCTAAATAACGTTTTTCAACTACTATGGTGGAAAACATCCATGTATAAAAGGAGAGGTGTGGTTATATCCCGCTCACCTACTAGAAGAGCTCAAATTATTTTTGAGGAGGAAAGGCTAGGACAATATGAGTATGATATAAAATATCCTAGAGATATTAATGATTAACTAGTTAGGGGAAACATTTTCACCAGGTATCGTCTCAATATAAAGATGAATATCCCTCCTCCCATGTGTTAGGATATATCAAATCTACTTTAAATAGTGGAAATTGAGTATCAAGTTTGATATATGTCTTGGAATATGGTATATATAAATGATGAAATCAAAGGTGATTGTGTCTTCCCAACATTACAATGATTTATCATCCACAACTAGGAAGATCATTTCGTATTACCACAGATCGAGAATCAACATGATATGAAAACAGTGCCACTTCATCAAGAAACACCCACTTCTAATAGAAGGGAGGTGGCCCAGAAAATGGTTCCTACCATACTACTCAATGTCATAGAATCCCTAGACACCCATATGAAATCCATGGAAGGGTTGTGCACACCTGTGTAGCATAAGAAGAATCCATATCTTGAATTGATGGATTCCAATTACACCCCCATAAAATTTTCAAAAGCCTAAAATGTAAACCTTTAGTGGAGTGGGAGATCCAAAACAACAAATCATGCTTTTTGTTTCCCGACGTGGTCTGATGATAATCCCTTGAGATCAGCAGTAGGAGACAAAGATGATATGTTTTTGAAAAAATATATTGGGTCAAACTTTTGTTTTGTACATCAAAACAAAAAATTGTTTTTCTTATTAGGATGGGGATACCATACCTGTTAATTAAATTATTAGTTTAGTTATATACTAATGAAAAAAAACAATTATTTACCTCACAAACATAAAAAAATATGAAAATTATAGGGTTACTAACTTCATCGCCAAATGGAAGGGTTTGACTTGCTCACTCATTACTCCTCTCCCATAGCATCATAAAGTCCACCTGGTCTCTTGTGTTAACACAATCATGTACATCCTTATCTTCCATATGTTGACAATGAATTTGAAAAAATGGGAACAAATTCTAAAGCAGTATGACATCTAGTTTGTGTCTCAAAAGGTAGTGAAAGGGTAGGCCCTGGTATATTTCCTAGCCAAACATCCCTAAAAAAGTACAACAGTTGACCCCAAAATTATAAAAAATAGAATTTTTATACCCATGACACTCCATGAACATGTGAAAAGTATTTTGATGTTTCCTAACAATGTCTTATAGGAAAGTGGCTACAAATCCAAAGCTCAATTGGGTCTCGGTAGGGATTTTATTTTTCTCCTTGGAAAATTAAATTCTACCCTACTCATTTTCACTATTATAAAGGCATCACTAATAGTAAGATAGAATTCCATGCCTTTAATTTTGGCTTATAACTAGGCCTACATCTTTAGATGTCCAACATAAAAATAAAATGGTATTTAAAGATAGTGGTGAATCAATCATTTGTAAATATACAATCAAGAAGGATAAATTGGAACCTATAGTGGGTTATGTTAGAGGAATGATGGAAAACTACCCATATGAACCTACGTTATATCATGTACCACGATCCCAAAATTCTCGTACTAACGCACATACTAATGCAGCCAAATTTTTGGCCAACCCTGATTGGGATGAGGCGGTCTCCCACATCCCACATCATTGTATGCTTTCATCTATCCACAAATATGATATAGATTAAATAAAAAATATTAAAAATTACCTAGAGCATGATGAGTTTACAAAAAATCCTAGATGGATGTATCCTATAGTTTAATAAATCCAAAATGGGACCCTCATATCATACAGATCCAAAAGGGATAAGAATCATTGTTGAGCATCAAACATTAACACACATGATGGACTAAAAGACAAGAAAGACCTATAAAAATGAGATAATAATGGAAACCTACTTAGATGCATATTAAAAAGAGTTATTAATACCATAATATAAGGATTCAGAGTGGTATACTAAAATTCTAATCTGTCTGGGGCCGGGCTCTCCCATAGATTAGGTGTCTTGGTCAATATTGGGAAAAATGATAAAGGATTGTGTTTTTCACCAGAAAGTTTAATTCATGAAGAATTACTTAAAAATTCATCCATATACCCCAAAAATTTATAAAAAACATTAAATATTCCTATATATTTTTTGGTTTTGGGATGGATGTTGGGGGACCATATCCCCTACTACAGCTATGCAGTTTAAGTTCATCCTTACTGTAACTAAATTCTTTTCAAAATGGGTTGAGGAAATACCACTCAAATAATTCAGTTTGAATTTTATAATTAACTTCATAAAGACAAATATTGTCACCAGATTCAGAGTTTCTAAAATGATAGTAATAGAATACAATTCCAAATTATTATACAATAAGTTAAATAGATTACACCATAAGCTCAATAACGGGTTCAACTATTCATCCCAAAATCATGCATTTGAAAATTGGTAATAATATACCTTTAAGAAGACTCCATCAAATAAATTTAAAAATTTGGGGGATAAGGACAAGAATTACTATCCATAAAATATCATTCATGCTTCATGGGCCTATTGTACCAACTCTAACACTACTACACAAAAAACTATATATTCATTGGTTTATGGAACTGAGTCAGTATTTCCCATATAAGACTAGTTTTCCTTTCATCAAATAGATATCTATGGAAAAATACAATTTTATAAGAAATCAAAAAAGTGGTGGGAAGAGCTGGAATGAATATATTAGAAAAGGCTATGTACTTTTCACAAAATCAACATCTATGAGAATATGATTTTATGTTCCTTCAATAAAATTTTCCACCACTTATCATTCCCTTAAGGATAACTATTATCCGTTCTGAGAACCCCAATGTTACCATTAATAAAACCTCTATGGATGAATAAAAAATGGGAATGGCCATACATCATACATAAACTCTAATCTAGTGGATCATACTCATTGGATACAATATATGGAGAACGATTTACATCCTCCCCCCACTAATGAACGGTTTCTCATAAATTTATTAATCTAGGAGCCAATAAGAATCATATGTCATTGTAATATGATGTTAAGTTTCTTTATTCATCTGGGTGGCATGACTGTAAACTATGTGGTACCTCTTTTCCACATGAAGATAAACTACAAGGAATATTTCCATGTCCCATGAAGTTAAACTACACAATAGACACATGATCACCGTATGATATTAAACTGAATGAAGGGGTTACTTGTAGAAATACATTAAACTGCATGGTATAATACATCTTGGTATCACGAAATTAAGATACATAGTGCATTACATCCTTGACACATGACATTAAACTATTTGGAGAATAATATTTTATGGAAAATTAACTAAACAAGGACATGATCAGTGGAAAAAAATGAAGTGCCCATGTTCCTTTGTGTGAGTCTTATTCATATAGTGAATCTATCCATTCAATGGATACAAATGGATTGATTCCTACTATTAAATGATATATAGTGATTCTCATATCCCAAATCCTACGACCATCCGTAATATATAGACCCCATTTCTACATCCTTACCATATGACGTTAAACTTCATGGATGACGTCCTTCTCATTCGACATTACAATGGTCCCAAAACAATGTATTGATTTATTCTCACTCTAATAAGTTATGTAGAGACGTCAATATCGAATATTTTGGCCCATAAACCCCATGATGAAAATTCATTAGTCATGTCTTTTAATCAACAATATGCTGTGAAAGAAACCATTTCAATTCCTTATTTCTCACACCAAGAATAGCTCACATGGGATTTGGAATTTTTATAACGTATTCCACACAAGATTTTAATGTATCAATTCATGAAAGGGGTAGCATGGTCTGTGATTAATGCCCTTAAATGTAACACCATAAGTCCCTTCTACATGGTGATAAACTACGTGGTTGAATTCTACGAAAATTTAAAAAATTGGTTATTAATATGGTACTTGCTAAAGAGGACCAAATATCCATGTTGTTGGTTTCCCACTACAACTGCAGTCATAAAATATATATAGCTTGATTCTTCTCATCATATGATATGTAGTGATTCCCAGATATCCAAACCTGGGTCCAACATCTATAATTAATAAAAAAAATTCCACCCCCTACAAATGGGATAAACCTATATGGGGAGTTTCTCATTCACGAGGTTTGTATTATTTCATTCCTTTCATCACATGATACATTGAAACACCTAAATCACTAAACCATGACCCAACTATAGTAACTAACAAGAATAATGCCACCGTCTATGTCTGGGTCAGACCTTCATGGAGAGTTTCCCATCAAGTACTATGCATGGATTGATTCCAATCATCACATAATACATCCTGATGCCCAGATGATAAATCATGAGACATGTCGTAGTATATAGATACCATTTCATCATCCATTCTACATGAAGATAAACTTATTTGATATTTGAATGTTCCTAGAACTACATATTCTATGACTCTCATTATAAAAAGATACATCAAGATACCTAGATCTTATATCTTGGAGTAGGCACCAAATGATACAAAATTTTCCAATCCTTTCTTTTAATTGTTTCTTTCTAGTGAATGAAACATTTTTTATTCCCTTTTTATCACATCAATAATAGATCACATAGGCTAACATATTTTGGTAAGGGATTCCCTAAATGACTGATACATATTATTTCATGTCAGGGTTATCCATGGTTCAAAAATAAATATCATAAAGGAACACAATAAGTTCTAGCCTCTTGACATTAAAATACATGGTTGATGTCTCTAGCACGGTTTAAAAAATGTATTAAAATACATGGACCTCCCCAAAGAGGACCATTATAATTGGTGTTGGTCTCCCACCACATTTGAATTTGAGAACAACATGATTCATGATTCGTGTTATCACAAGATACATAATGACACCTATATCTTCAAACCTACTTCCTTGATCAATAATAAATAGGAAAAATTCCCTCTTATGAATTTGGGTTTGGAATGTGTGGATACTTTCATGTACTAGAACCATATGTGGCTTTATTCCTACAATTACATGATACATAATGATTCCTAAATCTCCAATACTAGGTCTAACAAAAATAATCATTTGGAATAATGCCTATAATGCATTTTGGTCAGAGCTATGCCCTGATTTTCCCACTCTAGAACTATGTGTGGCTTGATTCCCACTATCCAAGGCTATGTACTGATGCCCGAATCTCCAATTTATGGTCCATGCATAATAATGAACGGGTAAAATTCCCTTCATTCATATATAACACACCAATGTGAAGATTTCCTCATTATAGAACTATGGTTATATTGAATCCTGATAACACAAGATATAAAATGGCATCCAGATCTCCAATCTAAGGTCCCATCCTAATAATAAAATGGGAAAATTCCCCCCTCTATATATGGGTTACAACTGTGTGTAGAGTTTCTCGTTCAATACCATTGTTGTATTTAATCGTAACCTCACAATATACATAATGAAAATAGGATCTCCAATCCAAGGCTTAGACATCGTAATCAAGGAGAAAAATTCCCCCTCCATGTATGAGTCAGACCTGTATGGAGATTTATCTATTAAAGAACTATATATGCATTGATTAATTCGATCATAGGATATGTAGTGACACCCAGATCACTAATACTAGGCACAACCATAATATTCAACAGGAACAATTCCGCCACTAGGTACGGGTCAAACTACATCGGGTTTTTTTCATGAACATTGTGTGGCTTGATTCCTTCCATCCCTAGATGTGAAGTAATTCTATGACCCCCCATTATGGGCCTAGCCATGGGATTCCATTACACCCAATCACATACCCTACAATGATTTTAATTTACAGTAAGGATTTTTCCTTAAAGTGGATAGTTATGGGATTATTCCTAACCATGAAATAAGGATAGAGAATCCTAGAGAAACCCATCCTTTAAATTATCACATACCTACATTTAATGATGGATGATTCAAACAAGATCTCTTTTCCTACTCAGGATTTATATCTACATATGGAATTCTTGTGCACAAGATAGACCTTTGAAAAAATTGGATTTGACATAAACCTATACATCAATAAGATTATGTAGGTATAAATGTTGTTTCCTACATCAAAATTGCCACGACAAGTGAAATTCTCCCCAAGGATATCTGGCATAATTTTGCATCGGTTCCTATATCCTTACCATTTGAAATTAAACTAAAAAAACATCCATATCATATGAAATTAAAATGTATGAAAAATAAGACTCCACAATAGGATCTTAAAATTTGTAGACCATCACCCATTGCCATTCCTCGTCAAAGGAATATGAGATACTTACAATGTCCTAATAGAGTACATAATGATTGATCCATCTTTTAAGAACCTCTACCAATAAATCAGACTTAATCTATTGAGTACCTTGGATTGCCACAAAATTTCCATGAACCCATGAAAAGAGAATAGATCTCTTTGTTTGACCCTGAAAGAGGTGGATCTAAACAATTTCTTAAACCTATTTGCTAGAGTAAACATGGAATTGTAAGAAGGGGTTTCTAATCCTTATGAGTCGGACATCGCTAAGGAAAAACTCAGCACCTTATAATGTTTTAGGCCATCTCCAAAAATATTTTTACTTACAATTAGTCATGATCAAATAACCTCAATATGTGATTTACAATATTTTCATATCATATTTAAAAGGACATTGGAGTACTCTTAACCCGTTTTGACATGTTTATGTTGTTCTTTATCGTTACCCTCATACCATATCCACTTGAATCATGAACTCAAAATGTATTCACTTTTTCAAATCTATATAACTATATACATTATCCATTGATGGTCTAAATAAAATGTACCTAATACTACAAGTAAAGAATAAATAAAACTCATTATATTTAAACCCATCAAAGGGTGGTCTAATTAAAATTCATGTGTCCACCTGATAGACTCAATCCATAGATTTCAGGATAGTTTTATAGCATAATTAATAAATTCATAATTCTCATAGGGCCCACATTGTCTACCCATTAAAATCTACGTGATTCTCACTAGACCTATGGTCTAGGAAAAAGATAGAGTATTGATTTGTTGCATCTCATCTCCATCGTATTGTTTTCACTAGGTGTATAATCAAATTATAGGGTGCTCAAACTCTTTTACAATATTAAATATTTCATAAAACATTTTCATCTCAATAGTTTTGGAGCTAACATATCCAGATCCTTGAGTTAATATCATGTAATTATAACCCCATGGACCTTGATCTCCCTTACATATGGATTTTCCTCATCAAAAAATAGTATCTGAGAGTAGTAAATCCAAATGGACCCTTATGTCTTAGATTCCCCCCCCCAATCCATGAGTTATTATAATAACTGTGAGGAACATTATATTCTTCTTCCACTACCAATGGTGGTTTATTACCCACTAGTTATGACCTCCAGTGACTTCAAATATTCCTTGACCATGATTTAAAATCCCCATAACTAGAAAATTCATATTGAGCCAACATCCCCAAAATTATGTCACCATGTTTTAAACATTTCTTAAACATGGAAAGTGACCCTTAATTCAGTAACCTTTTGACGACCCACACCACATGACTCAAAACCATTGGGAATAGGGATTTATTCTATATGACAAAATATAAACAACCCCAGGATCATAGGACCCTAGTTGGATAGCATTTTTCTACATTCTCAATTTCATAGATTTGATATTGGTGTCTTAAAAATATTTAATTTCCCAAATAATAGAGGGGGGTGCTCTACTGGTCTATGAATGTAATCCTTAAGGTCCCACGTATAAAATATTTTGACCTACCAACTAGAGGAATCTCCTCATTTTAGAAAAAGAACTCTTATCCGAAAATGCCCCAGTAACACCATAGGAGAACTCATCCCCTTAAAATGTTATGGGTCATCCACAATATGTCTATCCCATTTCATATTTATCAGTTCAAACTTCTAGACATGTGATTTACACAACCCATATTCCAACTATCCCAATTGATTCATATTCCTTAATATTTTACGAAACACCAGTATCGTCTCAAAAAAATCACCCATAGACCATGGAAAAGAGTATGGATGATATTTACATGACCATACATGTCATCCTTATTGTCCCATTCATAAGGTCATATGACCAACCAACTTGGGGTATCACCAATTTCAACTTCCCTAAAAGGAAATATAATCCTCATTATCCCAACCAACATTGTAGAGGATCCCTACACGATATAGTGTTTTAGGTAATCCTTAAAATTTATTCCCCATTACATATTCCTCAGTCAAGTTCTGACAGTAAGACTTTAAGTTTCACCTCATATGAATTCATTGAATAAATAATCTACACTTCAAAATATCTTAAATCATGGCATCCATCCTCTAAACTAAAAATTTTCTTAAACCCTATAAAAAAGAATATAAACTAGAGAATATCTTCAGAGAAAGATTCTAAATTTCATAGAATATCATGTCTTGTTAGAAAAAAATTGTATACCATCTCAATTCCTTGAAGAAATACTCTAAATTGAACAATGTCTCTTGTCCTGGAATCAAGAATCTATGTTTTATAATGCCTCAATGTCCAAGATAGAAGATCTTAAACTACAGCAGCAGATGGTCCATGATAGGAGACATTAAAATACATTTCAAAAACTATCTACATTATAGGGCCTTAAATAACAAATTGAATGAGATAAAATTCATACCAGGCTGAAAACCCAAAAATGGGAACCCTGGTATATGTTGATTCTCTGCTCCCCTGATAAGCACTTTGGGTCATCCCAAAATTATTTTGCACTCATAAAATTTAAAAGGAGTAGAACAAGTCATTTAAAAACCAAAAAGTGGGTGTCCTTGTAATATTCCATGTCCACACCAGTAATTCATATTCCAAATATTACATACGAAAAATATAGGGAAATAAAAAATTAAAAATGTAAAAATACATTAGGTTTCATTATTTTTTTTCTACCAAAAATAAAGCTTTGGTTGATAAGTATATTTATAATATAAAATTTTGGAGCACTCTCCCTCTAGGACATATATCTTATGCAAATGATACATTTAGATCTTGTGATCTTAAGTCAGCTAGAGAAGGTAAATCAATGATTAATATGATATCAATTCATATTCATAAGAAATTATCAAAAGAAATATATTGTTGGTTAAGAATTAAAATATATCTATTTGGTTTTCCATGGTATCCTAAAAAGGATGGGTATCATTGAAGATCAATATGATATCAAGACAATGAAATTCCATGTTCATCATGAATTGATGAAATTTGGGCAATGATATGAAAGGTTTATAATTAAATTTATTGATAAAATACATAAAAAGAAGGATTTACATATTTCAGAGCCTTTCCATGGATTCCATAAAAAAATTTATTATCATACTACACTAAAATTCAATCTTCTAAATTTTTATAATCATCCCATGATTGGAGATAAATATCGATTAATCCCTGAATTGTGGTCAACCTCACTTCTTCTATTATTGATCGAGGATGAAGAGTTATGATTACATAGAAGAAATAATAAACTCCTTTTGTATTAGTAACCAATAATGATAATGATATCGAAATATCAGACATTGAGAGAGCTATGAGCCACTCGAATTTTTTTCTCCATGCGGTCAGGTCATCCATCTAGGTGTGAAACTAAGAGATTATGTAATGATTTTATTTCAACAACTCTGAGGATTCACTTAATTTTTAAACCAAGGGACTCACTTCATCTAAAACACACAATTATGCCTCAATAAAATTTAATTGTTATTGTTATAGGAGAATTTGATTCACGAAAACATACCACCTTCCCCCAGGTCTTGAATAAGCAGGTGAAGGCATTCCACTTTCCCATGAAACCCCTTTGAGGAAGTTTTACTAATTAGGGAATAGATTTGATTTCATAATTTCATTTATAATATTTGTATCATTTTCACCACTAGGGTGGGAATGTTGGATGGAGGAGTGGTTGGAATAGTAAATGAAGAGGAAAGAGAATAATTTTCATATTCTCTACTCTCAGTCGAAGAATAATCTAATGTTTATATTTAAGGAAGAAACACCCCAAAAATTATGTCGTGATAATTGGATGTTCATTACTATGATGACAATGCTTCCTTTGTGGCCCTATAAAGTCCTCAATCAACTCCATTTATACTAAAAATAAGTGGTTTGATGAATCACATGCTATTACACATGAATGAAAAGTCAATTTGATACACTACTTGGGTAGGATTTCACACAAGTCAAGGCTAATCATAAGACATGAAGATAGGTGAATTAATTGGTGGAAAAATAATCTCATATATTTTTTTCTCCAGGAACCAAAATTTTACATAATTATAGAATAAGTATAGGAAGTATTGAGTTTTTTTATATAAAGGTTTTTTTTAATTTTTTATAAAAAAGGGGTAGGTTTACAACTATTTATAAAAATGGGTCTCAAGATGTGTGCACCTCGTTCATGCATCGTTTGTGCAGAGAGATGAGTAAATGAGGTTCACGCATCCTACACAGTCGTGATAAAATATGTGTGAACCCCGTTCACACAAATCCTTTCACCAGGAAGCGTGAACGAGGTTCACGCATCCTGTGTAAACATTATGAATGATGTGTGAACCACATTCACGCATTCTACAAAAGGTTTTAATTTTTAATTTTTAATTTTATTTTTTTGTTTGTTTTTTGCTTTTTTGTTTATATATAAATATATAATTTTTAACAAAATTTAGCTACTATTTAATATCCAACAATACTACCAATACAACAATCTGGATTTTGACTAACACCCTTACCCAGGGCTCTCTTTTATAAGAGGGTTTTCCCTTGAAATAATTTTGCATTTTCGATGTGGGATTCAGGTTCTCCATTTCTAGCGCAGAACAATTTGCATTTCTGATGTGGGATTCTGTTTCAAGTACGAGTATTTGAAAGACTATAAAATCTAAACAATAATTCCAATATAAATGAAACTTAATACATGGATTTAACATATAAATAATTGTTGAAAATAAAAAATAATTTCATAAAACATATTGATGAATAATAATTTATAAACTTTCCAAACTACCAACTTGAAACTTAAAAATATTTCAAGTACATGTCTTTGAAAGACTATTAAATAAAAACTATAAGACCTATATGAATGGAACATAAAATATGGATAAACATATAAGAGATAGTTGAAAAAAAATCATAAAAAGTGTTGATGAGAAATAACTTATAATCTTTCAAAACTACCAACTTTAAACTTAAAAACGTTCCTAGTGCATGGCTTTGAAAACCTATAAAATAAAATCTATAAGAGTAATATAAATAAAAATTAAAATATGGATTAAACATATATGAAATATTTAATAATTAATTAGTTAATTAGTAATATAATTATAAATTAGTTAATAAGTAATAGAGTTATTAATTATAAATTATAAATTTTATAATAATTAAGAAGTTAATTTGTAATATATTTATTAATTATATAATAATTAATTATGTAATAAGTAATATAAATATTATTTATATAATAATTGAGTATTTAGTTAGTAATATAATTATTAATTAAATAATAATTCATTAGTTCATTAGTAAATTACTAATATTATAAATAATTATTATTATTCATTACAATTATTAGTTATTAATTATTAATAATTAGTTAGTCAATCAGTAATATAATTATTAATTATATAATAATTAATAAGTTAATTTGTAATATAATTTTTAATAATAATAATTATTAATTATATAATTAATAGTTATATGACTAATTAACTAATTAATTATTATATAATTAATAATTAATAATTATAACTAGTAATTATATTACTAATTAACTAATTAATTATTATATAATTAATTTTTAATAATTAATAATTATATTGGTAATTAAATAATAAATTATTATATAATTAATAATTAATAATTATAACTAATAATTATATTACTAATTATAATTAAGAATTATATAACTACTTACAAAATTATTTATTATATAATTAATAATAATATTAACAATTAACTAATTAATTATTATATAATATAATAACTGAAAATTAAAAATTAAAAATTATAATGAATAATTATAATGAATAATTATTTTAATAATTAACTAATTTATTATTATATAATTAATAATTACAAATTATAATTTGTAATTATATTACTAATTATAATTAATAATTATATTACTAATAAACTAATTAATTAATATATAAAATAATAATTAATAATTATAATTATTAATTATATTATTAAGTCATTATTGTATAATTAGTAATTATATTACTAATTAAAAAATTAATTATTATATAATTTTATTACTAATTATAATTAATAATGATATTACTACATAACTAATTAATTAATATATAATTAATAATTAAATTTCTAATTAAATAATTAATTATTACATATTTAATAATTAATAATTAATAATTATATTGACTAATAATTACTAATTATATTACAAATTGAATAATTATTTATTTTATAATTAATAATTATATTACAACATAAGAAATTAATTATTATGTAATAATTAATTAATCATTATATTAAATAGTAATATTATTAATTAACTAATAAATTATTATATTATTAATAATTAATAATTATAATGAATAATTATAGTTAATAATTATATTACTAATTAACTAATTAATTATTATATAATTTTATTACTTATTAAAAAATTAATTATTTTATATTAGTAAATAATTAATAATATTTAATAATTAATAATTAATAATTATATTAAGTACTAATTAATTAATAATTATATTACTAATATAGTAATTAATTATTAACTATTTTTTTATGTTTAATCCATGTTTTAATTTTCATTTATATAGGTCTTATAGTTTTTATTTTATTGGTTTTCAAAGCCACGTACTTGAAAATATTTTATGTTTCAAGTTGGTGGTTTTGAAAGCATATAAATTATTTTTCATCAACATTTTTTTTGAAATTATTTTTATTTTCAAATATTTATTATATTATTAATCTATGTTTTATGTTTCATTCATATTGGCCTTATAATTTTTATTTTATAGTATTTCAGAGTCAAGTATTTGAAACATTTTTATGTTTAACTTGGTGGCTTTGAAAGGTTATAAATTATTATTCATCAACATTTTTGACAAAATTATTTTTATTTTCAAAATTTTCTTATATGATTAATCCATGATTTAGGTTTCATTTATATTTGTCTTATAGTTTTTTTATAGTCTTTCAAAGTCATGTACATGAAACAGAATCTCGCATCAGAAAATGCAGAATGTTTTGCACAGGAAATGAAGAACCTGAATCCCACATCGAAAATGATGGATGATTTTCAGGGAAAGTCCTCTTATAAAAGAGAGCCTTGGGTGAGGGTTTCATTCACAATCAAGACTACAGTAATGGTAGTACAACTGGATATAATGTAGAGGATAAATTCTACAGAAAAATTATATGTATATATATATACATATAAAAAAAATAAAAATATGAAAAAACTAAAAATTAAATCCTCAGGTCTATTGCCTGAATGGGTTTCACGCATCCTTCATAAAGTTCACAAAGGATGTGTGAACCCCGTTCACGCTTCCCAGTGAGAGGAGATGTGTGAATGCGGTTTACACATCTTTTATCACGACTGCGTAGGATGCGTGAACCCCGTTCACGCATCTCTCCATGAAAAAGATGCTTGAACGAGGTTCACGCATCTTAAGACCAATTTTAATAAATATTCTTAACACTATCCCTTTTTTATATATTTTTTAAAAAAAACCTATTTATAAAAAAACTTGGAAGTATCCCATCCTACATGCCAGCATAAGAGAGAGGTGAAACCCATTTAACAAAAAATAAATTAGAGAGTGAACTGATAAGAGGTATTTGGATCACACATATTAATCTCGTCTAAATGGGCTGCAAGAACCCCACCATAGAGAAAAAATTTATTAGAACACTCTTTAATATAGAAACTGTTATTTTTAATAATTTTCCTGGCCATTGTAGAATAGGGCCTGAAGATGAAATGCTCATGTAGAAAAAACATGCCACTAATGTCATCAGGACCGATAGAAATAATCTCAACCACATAAACATTCAACATCATAGGATGGAATGAATCATCAGTGATCTCTCTAGTTTTATGATATTTGTAACATTTGAAATTTTCTGATATCCATTAAAATAAAAAATGGAGGGGGACATCAATTCAATATGGTATATTTCTTATCTTGATTTAACCAAGGAGTTAATAAGAGCCAGTAAAACTCAAAACAACTTGCATATGAGGGTTCCTCACTACTAATCGAGCTTCCATCGCCGAAATTACAACTCAAATTTCTTTGTATGCATCACTGGCTAGGAAAATCCGTCAACTAAAAAACATGGATAAAACCCCCTCTAACCAATGGATTTTAGATACCATCGGTATCAACCTGTATCCCCTTGTGGCATATTCCCCATCCTCAATGATGGACACATATGTTTGAATTCTATTATGAACCAGTCAGGAAGTGTGCCGATGAGAATGTATAATTGTTGTTTGAGTCCTTTGATGGTAGATGAAAATGTTTATCCCATACATAATGGAAATGAGTGGGTGCAGGTTCATATCCTTTCTCAACAACTCCTTTATGATGGTGGTCATGTAATTTTCCATGGCTGTAGTTTTTGAAGGTTCATCCCAAACATCTGAAATAAGATGAAATCCATCATACATATCCACAAGAATGAGTATTTTGGATAGATGGTAAATATCCCAAAGGCTTATCCCTACTTCTCTAAGAGTCAAATATATAGAATTAGTGTTAGGAGTAGAATGACTAATGAAATATTATAATTGTTACAATAGATGATACCTGAAAAATTGAGATATATGTATCTCATCAAAAAGATGAATTTTATGCAACTCACTAGAGAATTTTGAGTATCTCTACCTGACCAGGAGTAGCCATGCCCATTCATCAGATAAATTACTATCATCTCACCTTTCCCACTATTAGCTCCAACTGTTACGTTGATTATTTAAGGTAGAGATGAGTATTCTCAAATAAATTTGATTGATTTGATGATGTAAAATATCACAACCATCTTCACCCCAAGGGGAGTTATCCAACATAGAGGAAAACATTTGGAGCAATGTATCAACCAGTTTACTATATTTAGAAATCATCATTTAAAAACATTTAAGGAAATATGATAGCCAACAAGATGGAAGATTGTAATCATGTGAGATAATGACATCATCATCAAGGGGGCCATGTACATATAATGAATATGAGTGTGATGGGGTATATCTGGAATGATCATGTGGGAGTATCCCCGTTTTCATAGAAAACATAATTATGAGGGTTGTAATTTTGATTCCCAACAATCATAGACCACTATCCAAAAACATTAGATGATGTCTGAGTAATGGAATCCATATGTACAAAATAATAAAAATGAAATGTCATATATGTAATGAAATACTATAAAAATACAGATTTATATGATATATTTCATCATATAAATCACTTAAACTATAAAAGGATTCACTATTGCATGAAATGATATAAGTTTCACTAGTTTCATGACAGATGAAACATATCATGATAACATGAACCATTGAAATTCACATGATAACGTGGCCCTAAGGGGGGCATGTGAACCACATAATGATCAAGTTATCACAAAAATGATTTGACTAAACATGTGAAGCCCAGAAACCTATTATACAGTTGAAGGCATGCATTTGGGTAAAACAAAATTACTGAAGATTTGGTCCATCATTTATTTGAAAATTTTGTTTGTAAGAATAAGTATCACAATGACATCACACTATCAAATTTCATGAATTGGTCTTTCAAAGTAGTCTTTTTATCAGCTCTTAATAAAAGTTCTTATGAAACTATACTTACAATAAGTTATTATGAAGTAGTCATACACTATTAGAAACCGAAAGGGCTCTAGATTTTTAATTCATTGGAAGAATGAGATGCCCCCTCACTCTCCCATTTATTGTAGGATACATGAAATACCAAATGTATAATATAAGAACAAATGTCATATGAAGCACCAATCACCATAATCCTAAAGGACATAGGAGGACATTTACACTCATTAGAAATGAGTCATTTTCCATATGATCCTTTCTACAAAGTGGGCGAATTTGTGACACCTACCAAATGAAGAATATAAATTCAATAATTTTATGAATATTGAAATCATGGGTATTATTTTCAATCTAATATAGAGTAAATTGAAGTGAATATTTTTAATTATCATGTAGTTAGACCATGAGAATCATTAGTCCTATAACACCCTATGATTTTATGAGAAATATTTTTCTTATGTAAATGAAACACCAAAAGAATATTTCACTACACACAACACTATCTTGGCTTGCGTTACATGCAAGAGAAAACTTCCTCGATAGCTTGTGTTGGACGCAATACTGAGTTTCATTGAACATCGATATGTTATTAAAATATTATATAAACTAGACGTTATGAATTTTAATACCAACTTTTTGAAATTTTATAACTTTTATCATTCAAAATGGTCTTATTTTTGGATTTGGAATATAGAAATTAGCCTAGGGTGATTTTTTTTGTATTTTTCCGAAAACATTTAATTTCTGATGAATAGTGAAAAACACTGAGTTAAAGTTTAAAACTGAATTTTTATTTAAATATTTATCTATTTTATTTAAATTTATTTTGGGTAAAAATAGATACATAATACCTATATATGTTCAATGTAATTCATTGGAGTCATTTTATAATATTGTAGACATACAAAAATCTTATTGAACTTTTTACCCTCTTTTACCCACCTCCTATGAGATTTTGAAAATTTACATAAAACATAATTTTACTATTTCAGTGAGTAAAATTTCAAAAATATGAGAGACATGATTAATATCATGGAGTAAAATGTGGTTCAATAAGATAAAAATAATTTTTTGGTGTATAGTTACCTTTTATTTTTATTTACCACGGTTAAAAGTAAATAGGTTAGTTAAGGGTAAAAATGATATTATTATTACCCTAACACATGTACTAATTCTGTTGGATAAGTTTAATTAGACCAAAAACAACCTTAAGAATGAAATATGACCATTTAGGTCCACTTGGATTAGATTGGGACATTTCTTATTATTTAATTCAAAGAAGAGTTAAAAGAGTTAAAATCAAAGTTTAATAAATAAAACATTTTTAATATAGGTTTATAAATAAGATCAATTCAACTATAAATATTCATTAGAATGCTAAAAATATTTTCTACATAATAATATTTTATTTATAATTTTTAGGAATTATATAATTTATGTTATTTATGACACAATGATGATGCAGTAATAACCTTATTAGAGAAATATTAACATAATTGATATTATAAATACCCAAATAAATGTAATTTGAGACTTTTTATGAATTAAACTAATTTCCTAGGTTAATATAACATATTAGGTTTAGTTATATGAATTTGTTTCGAAGTAATAATGATGTTATGAATTTAAAAAAAATACCAAATAGTTTCAAAATTGACATAAAAGAGTTTTTTAAAAAATATTATATTAATAATTGTTATTATATTCCTAAAAATATATGGTTTATCCAAAAGTATTATATAATAATATATATGAAATTACGGAATCAATTAATGTTCTATTGGATGTTTATAGTATGTTTATTAACCATATAGTGTAAGAATACAAGAAGACATGGTAAAAGTTAAATTATTTAACTTATAGTTAAATATAAATGATAAGGTTAAAATGGTAACATAAACTTGTATAAAACCTATTTGTTGAGATTATTTCGACCCATCCCCACCCTATCTTATACATAACTCACCTGGGAGCCACTATAAACTGAATATGACTTTATTATAAAATAATATTTTATGTTTTTCCTAAGGTGGCACTATCCTCCATTATAAACGGGAACCTCCTCCCTCTACAATTTACAACATTTTGAGCCTTAAATCTCGGCCAAACCATATCCATTTCCCTTATCCACTTCCATATAAACATAAAATAGGTTATTTACTTCTTCAATGACCCACTTTAGTGTCCTAAGAGGAGGATTAGAAGAGTCGTGTCGAAGAAGAGGTAATATCCTTTACCGATTATTTCAAATTTATTTCTTCTTCTACTTACTATTATTTTTTTTCATTATAAAGTAATAACATAAGTATCACTCATATACTGAAATGTTATTATAAAAACTAAACAACACTATTTTACCTTCTATATATCCTAAAGAAAACGAAATCACTGCGCGTGCGTACGTATAGAATATCGTCTCCACGCCGTGGTGTAATCTGTTTTTCCACCACCGCCTTACATGGATGGGTATAATGGTGAAAATAACAACTATATGTGGTTATTATGAAATAATACTAATACTAAGATATTCTATCATCCACTTCAATACAATTCCACAATCATGGGAATTATATCGTCGCTCCTGTGTACGTACGGCCAACCATCTTCACGATGTGACGCGACTCGTTCTACATGATCTTCATTGAATAATAATTATATAAATGAAGTGAATGAATAAATATGATATATATTACTCTAATACCATTCTCTAAATGAGGTATCTATAATATAAAAAGAGTAATATAAATTTATTCAACAAAATATGCATAAAAACATAAAGCAATGAACACCTGAATAAAATGTAGCAATGAAATATTTCTAATAAGAAGTTAAGAATATGACCATATATGATATCATAACAATGAATATGATTATATAATAATTCAATGAAATTATTTAAATCATTATATAGGAGGTTCCTATATGTATGAAGCATATCAGACCTAATGTAAGGTAAAATCTCACAATCTCATTTTTTTCCGAGATTGTTTATACTTCAGAATTTACTAGGGAATATTTATCATCCACATCCATGTTTCCCCAATATGTAATATTATTTATATCCTCATAATTTCTTTAAAAATACAATTTTACCTATTGGTGAATTCTTAGTAAAATATATTAATGGAAACTTTTTTCGTTTTCAGTACGAGATATGTTTTGACTTTTCTGGCCAAAGTACGAAAAGAATGTTTTTTAACGTATACGTCATGAATGAATTTTTATGATTTAATAGAACATTATTTCCATGAAGCATCCTTTACAAGTTTTCAAGTTTATTTTTAATTAACTATTATTTAGTTTAAAATCGTATGACATGTTAATAAATGAAAAAAATTGAAGTAGAAAGGATATTTTCCCCAAGAATGGAGTTCAAGTGTTTTATCAAAATTATTTTCCATCAAAGATAATATGTGGTTCTGTTTTTATCCCTATTTTTACATTTATTGGATTATTTTAGCATAAAATTATTTTTATAAAGTCCATTTATCTTATATTGATTATGTTATGATGGTATGATGTTTAATAATCCCATTTTTATTACATGGGTTACGATATGATGTATGATTTATGATTTTGTGGCACATATAAGAATGGTATCATTATGAGATGGGTGGGACCTATATATCCCTCTAATGAATTGGGTAAATATTTATATCTAATGAGATAGACATGGCTGGAATGACAAGTTAATCTGGTTTAGTGATAGAGGACTAGAAGGGGGATTGAACTCGGTTTAGAAATGGACTTTGTCCACTATGATAGTATTGGAAATGGGTCTTGACTAATATGAAATGATTTTCTATGATTATGTGTGTATGACACAATGATTCATGTTTTATGTTATGATTATTGGGATTACATTTCACTGATATGATTTATCCCATGTTATGATATTACACTACTGAAAATCTTGGTTTTCCCAACAGTTGTATACCAACAGTTCTTTTGAACCGTTGGTATAGTTTATCTTTACCAACGGTTTTCATTAACCATTGGTATTGATCTATAAAAATTGATTTTTCCCAACAGTTTGATGAAACAATTGGGAAATATTGGTAGATAATTAGTTTTCCCAAGGGTTTCATTAAACCGTTGATAAAGATGGGGAAAAACTATTTTCCCAAGGGTTTAATGAAACGGTTGCAAAAACTCTATCATTCCCAACGGTTTTTAAGAACCGTTGGGAAAGATTTCCCCCAAATACAAACCAGTCGAACCCCCACCCAGCCCGATTGCAGACCGATTGCAGACAAAACCACCTAAATTCTTCTCCGCCATGACACTCTTTCCACCCAAGAACCATCTTCAATCAAACAAAATCTTATTTCACACTTCAAATTAGAAAGTGTTAACTGAGTTCTAGCATTATTTCTTTAATATTATTTGGTGTTTGATGTTTTCATTTAGGCTAAATTAGGGTTGATGTCTACGGAACCCTTGGATTTCTTTTTTTTGTTCTACACTTCAAACATGGTAAAGGGTTTGTTTAGTGGGGTGATATGGTAATTTTGGTGGGATTTATTTTAGTTGAAAATTAGATTTTTATTTGGATGAATTTATGTTTCAATTTGAGGTGGGGAGGGTGTACAAGTAGGGTGGGGGAGGATGTCGAGGGCTATCCAAGTGGGCTGGTGGAGGGGTTTTCTAGGTAGGGTGGGGAGGGGGATGGGTTGTCCAAATGGGGTGGTGGTAGGGCTGTTTGGGGTGGGGGAGGGGCTATCTAGTTAGGGTGGGGGAGGGGGATGTCTAGGTAGGGTGGGGGAGGGTGCTGGGTTGTCCAAATGTGGTGGGGTTAGGGATGTTTGGGGTGGGGGGGCTTTCTAGGTAGGGTGGGGGAGGGGCCTGTCTAGGTAGGGTGGGGGAGGGGTCTAGGTTGTCCAAATGGGGTGGGGGTAGGGCTGTTTGGGGTGGGGGAGGGGAAGTCTAGGTAGGGTGGGGGAGGGGGCTATCTAGGTACGGTGGGGGAGGGGGATGGGTTGTCCATATGGGGTGGCGGTAGGGCTATTTGGGGTGGGGGAGGGTGTGCAGGTTGGGTAGGGGAGGGTGTCCAGGCAAGGTTGTCAAAGTGGGGTCGGGAGGGTGTGCAGGTGGGGTGGGGGAGGGGCTGTCTAGGTAGGGTGGGGTATGGGAAGTCCATGTGGGGTGACGGTAGGGCTATCCAAGTGGGGTGGGGGGTGGATAGGTTTTCCAAGTGGTTTGTGGGGGGGTAGGGGTGTCCAGGTATGGTGGGGGGGGGGGCTGGGTTTTCCAAGTGGGGTGGGGGTAGGGTTGTCCACATGGGGTGGGTGGTGCTGGGTTGTCCAAGTGGGGTGGGGGTAGGGCTATCCAAGTGGGGTGGAAACCCTAAATTCAATGTTTTAATTAGAGATTTGGTTTGTTTTATTAGGGATTAGGTGTATGAGGCATTCCAATTCCTACTATGGTTGGTTTTAATCAAAAGTTATGATGTTGGAACCATTTATGATGTTGTTGTCTCTATTTAATCTTATTTCCCCTAACTTAACCTTAAATTATATATCACATTTGGTATCTGTTTTTTTATTTCCAGTTATGTAATTTGTGGTCTATGATTGTCTCATGTTAATTGTTTTCAATGGTTTGGCATGGAAATTAGGCATTTAATGTGACTTTTCCAAATGGGGGTGCCTTGAGAATACTCCAAATATTTGTTAAAAATGATCAAAGGGATTTTGTTATTTAAAATGGATTTAAAAAGATATTTTCAATTAAATTTCAATCCTATTGAATTGTTTATGACAAAATGACTTATATAAATTCTTTTTACAGAATAGACATAATTTGGATGTTTGAAACCGATCGGATCTCAAGAGATTTTCAAAACAATTTGGAGAGATTTATATATTTTTCATTTCACAATGCTTCAGATAGTGGTCGCATACACTACCCATGTTCCAATTGTGTTGGTAGACCTTGGTTGAGCAGTGAAGAACTCAACAACCACATAACCAAAAATGGTTTTCAAGAAAACTACTTTGTGTGGTATCACAATGGGGAGAAAATGAAATCTCAAATTGGTGATGATTGAAATGAAAGTACTGGAATGTAAAATTTGTTAGATAGTCGGTTTCCATTTATTCATCATCATGAAAAGGAAAGGATTTCTACTCATGAAGACTTCTATATGAGGACAGTTGATGCATCTAGTGAAAATGATGATATTAATAGGGTGAAAAAAATTAATGATGTTGCCACGACTCGATTATATCGACAATGCGATAAAATGAAAAATATGGAATTTTTAATCTGATTATTTCATGGGAAAACTATGTATGGGATTTCTAATACAACAATCGATTACATTCTTACCCTCTTGAAGGATTTACTTCCAGATGATGCAGATATTCCATCAAACCACTATATGGCATAGAAGTTAGTTGTGGAATTTGTATTTTCAAGAAACAAAATTCATGATTGCCTGAAAGATTGTAGTTTATTCTAGGAGGAAACCGCTGAACAACAAGATTGTATAAAATGTGGCACATCCCACTGAAAGTCAAAATCTGATGGAACACAATCCCGCATTCCACAGAAAGTAATGTGGCACTTTCCATTGATCCCCAGACCCCATAATCTTTTTTTGTCTGATGACATATCAAGAAAAATGAGATGGAATGATACCGAGAGAAAGAAGACTAATGATGAGTTGGTTCATCCTACAGATGTATTTTCATGGCATAGATTTGATGCTCGACATCCTGATTTTACAGCTGACGTGTGTAATGTGAGGTTGGGTCTTTAATGTGACGGTTTTAATCCGTTTGGCCAGATGCTTACTTTGCATAGCACATGGAAAGTTGTTATACACATTTATAATCTTCCCCCATGGTTGTGTATGAAAAAACTTTTCAATTTCATGAGTATACTCATATCTGGTCCTTCTGATCCAGACATTGATATTGATGTATACATGAAACCTTTAATAAAAGAGTTGAAAATTCTTTGGGATGTGGGTGTGCGCACATATGATGCATGTTCGAAAGACATATTTCATATGCGTGCAGCACTTATGTGGATGATCAATGATTTTTCGGCTTATCTAATGATGTCTGGATGGAGCATAAAGGGAAAATTGTCATGTCCAGTTTTTATGAAGAATACATGATCCAGAAGACTGAAACATCGTTGTAGTTTTTGTTTTATGGGACATCAATGATTCTTTCCAAAGGATCATCCATATATATTGAATCGTCGAAGATTAGATAATACCATAGAGACCGATGATCTACCTCAGCATATGTCTAGAACTGGCGTGCTTAATGAATTGAAAGATTTCAGTTTTTCGTTCGGGAAGGGTCAAATGAAATCTGGAAAGAGAAAGAATGTTTCCACTAAAACCTGTTACAATTGGAGGAAGAGGAGTATCTTTTTTTATTTTCCGTATTGGTCAACCAATTTGTTACGTCATTGCTTAGACATAATGCATATTGAAAATAATATATGAGAAATGTTGCTTTTGGTTCTTCTAAATGTCAAGGGGAAGAAAAAAGATGATTTACGATATCGGCGTGACTAGGTGGATTGGGGCATCAGACCAGAATTACATCCTATTCGTATTAGTGAAAATAAATGGCAACTTCCATGTGCTTATTATGTGATGAAACCTACAGAAAAAACAATTTCTGGAAGTATTAGAGACTATTAGAGTTCCTTATGGCTATTCAACCAACATATCTAAACGGGTCAACAGAAAAGAGTTGAAGCTAAAATCATTGAAGACTCATGATTATCACGTTATAATGCATGAGTTTCTTCCAATAGAAATCCATCATCTTTTGTCCAATAATGTAAGGGTGTCTGTTATTCAGTTGTGCGATTTGTTTAGAGATCTTTGTGATTAAAATTTGTCCAAGTTTTTATAGCAAAAAATGTTGAAAGATGCCCTATTAATTTTGTGTGAGTTGGAGAAAATATTTCCTCCATCATTTTTGACATGCATGCTGCATCTGACTGTCCATATTCCCACTAAAATACTTCTCATAGGACCTGTTTCTTTTCATTGGATGTATCCAACTGAAATAAATATGTTCACATTAATGACTTATGTCCGAAACAGAAATAATCCCAAAGGTTCTATCGTGAACGGTTACTTGGCTCAAGAATGTATGAATTTCTGCTCGATGTATTTTTCTGATCTTACTACATGATTGAACAGACCAATGAGAAATTAAGAAGAACAGTATGAGAAAATTGAACCCAGTTTTCCATCACTTCCTCAAACCGGAGTAATTCCTAGATCATATACATTGAAGACATTAATCCATGAAGAGAGGGTGATGGAAAATCTCATAGTTTTGTTCAACTGTTATTTTTTCGATGACTATATCAGGTAAAAAAATTGATTTTGTATATCTTACATATATATCTGAAAAATAATCATATTTTTTATCTACAGGGAACATAAAACAATGATAAATAGGATGCATTGTTCTTTATCTTTGAGAAGGAGAGAGACTTTGCATAGCAAAGAGTTTTCTGCTTGGTTAAAATTGAAGGTAAAAAAATTAATGTTTAAAATAAATATATCAATATTTAATTAAGTTTAATAGTCATTTATATTGTAGGTATTGAGTTTTTCTGCTGACTCTGTCTCTGAGGAAATAAGAGCTTTGGCTTTTGGTCATAATATTGTGGTTCTTGACTGTAAATCAATTGTTATCAATGGGTAGAAATTTATTGTAACTGAACGAGAAAAGAACATGAGAACACAACATGATGGTGTTATGGTTACTGCCACAACAGATTATTATGCCTGTGCATCATATAGTAGACCATGATTTAAAAATGTGGGTTATTATAGAGTTGTTGAGAAAATGATAATATTGGATTATTACTCGCATGGACGAGTCAAAATTATGAAATGCCATTGGTTTGATTCGATGACGAGACATGGCACATTTATTGATGATTGTGGATTTCGATTAATAAATATGACTCGTAATCTTGCTACTGAAGAACCATATGTGTTGGCATCAATGGCTAAACAAGTTTTTTATGTCAAAGACCAACATCGGCCTGAATTTGGTGTCATAGTTGAAGTAATTCCAAGAAATATTTTTGATGATGGTGATAATGCAATTGACATTGTCCCTACTACAATTGGAACCAATCCATTTATTTCTTATCATGACTTCAATAGCTAAATTTTCAGAGTTGATTGTGAACCTGAAGTTGTGGTTGAAAATATATAGAATCAATAATCCATGTTCTCAATTATTTTGGTTTACCTTGAGTTGGGTTGTTATGGTTGGTAATATTCAAATTGATTTAGTATTGATCACAAATATGTTTTAGCTGACTTGACCGTTATGTGAATTTTCAATGTTTATTGGTTGCATTTTTATTTGAATTTCATTTTCTAATTTGGAATTGAACTGTATTCAAACATAGTCAAACAATATTTCTAACATGTTGAACATTACAACTTGTATGATTTATTAAATATATTCAAGATCTTATAAAACAATTGATAGCTAACTTGACTATTATGTGAATTGTCAATGTTTATTGGTTGTAGTTTTATTTGAATTGCATTTTTCTAATTTGGAATTGAACTGTATTCAAACATAGTCAAACAATATTTCTATATTGCTGAACATTACAACTTGTATGATTTATTAAATCCATTCAAGCTCTTCAAAAACAATTGATACCTAACTTGACCATTATGTAAATTTTAAATGTTTATTTGTTGCAGTTTTATTTTAATTACATTTTGTAATTTGGAATTTAACTGTATTCAAACATAGTCAAACAATATTTCTAACTTGTTGAACATGACAATTTTTTTGATTTATTAAATCCATTCAAGCTCTTATAAAACAATTGATAGCTGACTTTACTGTTATGCAAATATTTGGTGTTTATAGGTTGCAGTTTTATTTGAATTGCATTTTCAAATTTGGAATTGAACTGTATTCAAACATAGTCAAACAATATTTCTAACTTGGTGAACATTAAAACTTGTATGATTTATTAAATCCATTAAAGATAATCTAGAAACAATGATAGATAAATTACCAATGAATCCCCCTATTCACTCATATATTTAGTTTTTTGGGTTACACATTTGTTTCCTTTTTATAATTAATTACATATTTGTTTTCAAAAGCAGGAAATAAATCCAATTGAAGAGAGACGGAGGAAAAAGATGTTGGATAACTATCATCGAATGATGGATTTGGGAATTCCATCATTAGTGCATGTAGTGAGTAGTTTATTTCCAATTGATATATTTAAAGAATATATAATGTCATGTGATTAATTTTTTTGTAAACATTTTTGTAGGATCCACCTATACATCGACAGTTATTTGACGAGGAGACTAGTACTGGTCCTAGTACTCATGTAACGCCCCGAACCCAGCTACCCAGAGTCGGTGCATTACTTCGTAACATTGGCATGATCACAAAAGATCAAGTCTCGAAAGACCGATTAGTTTAGTTGCCTTGGAAACACTCGATACATTCATAAACGTTACATTACATCATAAAGTGAAAAACTGCAATAAAAAAAGTCTCCATAGTCCACACTCATATCCTCTTCTGACTATCCCTGCAGGTCATTCATAAAATACTTCTTCACATCCTGGAAAATATTAAAACATTGAAAGGGGTGAGATCAGATGCTCAGTAAGGATAACAATATTGCGGAAGCTTTGATAAATAAACATTAACATTTAAGGCAATGTATAACTAAAACAAAAGCCTTTTTAAACTTGAACTTCAAAATAATATGGCAAAAATAAAATTAAATAATGCCATTTACTTACTCACATGGATATTCTACTAGTCCAATAATCTGATGCAATATCAATAACCACTTTCATAATTATGGAATGCGTAATGCCAGACTATCATAACCACGTAGCCAAGGCCTCGTGCCAAGACCACAAATAAGATTTTGTCAAGGCCTCGTGCCAAGACACTAGTTTGTCTCATGAGACCTACCGATGCATCGAGGAGCTATAGTGGGCTCCACCCGTCACTTATTAAGTCCAATACATTCCTAATATGAATAGCTTTAAACATATCATAAACCATAACATAATTGTATCACATAAAACATGCATAAAAGAAACATAAGATTTCCACACTTCCATCACAAGATATTAATACAACACATTGATATAATAAAAACTATATCAAAACCATTTTCAATACCAAAATAAAAGAAAAGTAAAACATGATATATTTTTTAAAGTTATAGCTTATAGAGGAAGCCGAAACTCAAATAATAGTCACGACGGTGGAGAAGTCATTGTCGCCGCATACATACGACAAAAAACATTCCTTTTGTCATTTAGTAAAAACTCTTCGTATAAAAAGATTCCTTTTGAATAAAAGTAAAATTCAAAGGGGTTTATACACCGTATAAATGAAAGGTGTGCATAAAACCAAATATGCCTCAATGAATCGAGATTGAGACGATGTCCTTACAACGATTATTTTTTTAAATAAAATAGATATATTATGTGTATTCACTATAATTAAACATAATGATGTTACAAATACAAGATAGGATATAATAATATCAAGACATAATTTGAAAGTAGGAGATTTACCCAAAGAATGGAAATTGGGTTAAGAATTTCCCTTACCTTGCGTCCTGTCTTGACTCGACCATTCTTTAACCTGTTGAATAATAAACTAGACTTAATTTATAATTGCTTAAGAACCTTTTTCAAGTTTTTTCTTCCATTTATATCACTTATTACCATGTTATGAACAATATGTAATTGTTTAAGTTAATAATTGTCGTTTTGTCGATCTTTGGTACTTGAGTCAAAAATAAACTTCTTATAATTACAAGTTGTTCATGTGGTGAAATATCCATTATATACAGAATTATATTCATGATGTAGATGTCATATATATCAAATATTTCCAGTATATACATTCATTTATAATATTCCATAACGTTTATAGGTAAGAAACGAACTGCACCATTCATAGAGACGGTAAGCCGTACGTACGCATGAACGCTAATTTCATTTCTATTTCATATTTAATGGAATAAAGATATAATTATATAAAGGTATAATATAATTCAAGTATAATATAATCTATAATACCATTTACTCCATCCTTTATACATCCCACATATGGAATTAACGATTCAAATCACTTTGAGGGGGCGGTAGTCCACACTTCCTAAAATGAAATTATCGCGTTTACCCATTATGGAAATCATAAAGTATGACACAAATGAGAAATAAAGAAGCATAAGGAAAACATAAATATAATATATATATCATATATGAAAATAGTGTCATCAAAATGGCCACCATTAGAGGTGTTATATAAGTTTTGAACAATCATCGTTTCGTGAGGCAGAAATTCGCCATCCACAGAAACAGTATGTTCTTTAACCATTAGATGTAGGTGTGTGTAAGTGTAGCTTGAATAATTCTTATAAAAACATCCTAGTATATTTAGGATACTGGTGTTGTTACAAATGAAATTAATAAAAAGAGTTTAGGGGGTTGGATAAGAAAAATAAAACAAAATAATATAAGAGAAGACATTACCTTAAAATCGGGTAACTCTTTTGATTTGAGCCAAATGCATCCTTGGGAAGAATTCTGTCCAACGTGAGGCTACTAGGAGTAAGGGAGGGAAGTTGGGAGAGTATTTGGGCAGAGTTTGGCCACGCCAAAAGGCTTTGAATGTGTGAGTAAGGTGGTAGTGGTGGGGGCCTTTTATAAGAGGAGAGAAGGGACACTCTTGGAAAGATTGAAATGTTACTTTATTATGAAATGATTTTTCGGATTATAAAGGTCCCACACATATATATTTCTAGGATAAGGTGATAAGGGTTCGAAATATACTCATCCAATAGGTTTTTGACAAGTGTAAGTCTTAGATTTTACATTATCTTTTCATTTTATTTAAATCGTTAATTAATGAGGTAATCGCTGCATCATTATGGGGTCATAAATAATTTAATTTATTTAATGTCTAAAAATTATAAAAAATATATAATTATGTAGGAAATAGTTTTATCATTCTAATTAATATTTATAGTAAAAAATATTACTTGTATAACCCCATTTAAATTTTTTTTAGTAAAACAACTTATGTTTGTGACATTTTTATTTTAAATTTAAATAAAAGTTATTTATGTCATTTTCCTACCAAAGTGGCTCCATGGGATCCCCAAGTTGACCCATGTATTTTCTTGGTCGTCCATGACTCATCCAATAGGGGTAGGACAAGTGTAAAGGTCATTTAATATTTTTATAATACCATTTTTACCTTAAATTTCACTAATTACCTTTAATCACGATTAATTAAACTTAAAAGTTACTCTTCACCAAAAAATTATTTTAATCCCATTTAACCACATTTTACGTACTAATGATAACCATGTATGTCGTATTTTTTAAAATCAAATCACAGAAGTGGTAATATTTCATTTAAACGAAAAATCAGTTATTTAACTACCACTTAGTGGTTTCACTATTCATCAAAAATTGAAGTTTTTTAGAACAATGCCAAAATTTCACCCTAAGCTATAATGGTATTCCGAATTCAAAAATGATGTCTATTTTAAAAAATTCCAAACATATAAGTTGAATTAATTAATTTTATAATTAATTCCCATTTTCAAAACAAATAGCGTGTTTTAAGAAACAATATATATCAAAAGATTGACAATTGTTTATGTCCAATTTCAAAGTGAAATTAATTCTAATGACCACCATTGGATAAAATGGTAAAAATATATTCTAATTATACTTTAAAACCACTAAATAGTATAATTTATCACTATAAATTATTTTGATTAAAAAAGTTGTTTTTAAGTATTTTTCACTATTCATAAAAAATTGGAAGTTCTCAGAAAAATACCAAAATTTCTACATAGGCTAATTTTGATATTCCAAATCCAAAAATGAAGTCCATTTTGAAATATAAAATATATATAATTTCAAAAAGTGTGTATTACTATTCATAACTCCTACTTTTATTGGTCACTGTGTGTTAAAACCTTGAACTTGCGTACAATGCAAGCTATTGCATTATTGAAAGAGAAGCGTATCGTGAAAGCTCGGGGTGTTACATTCTCCCCTCCTTCAATAAATTTAGTCCTCGCAATTTGAAATTTTTCTTTGAAAATAAAAGGTTGAAAATGGAAACTACCTTTGTGGAAAACCCACATCGGAAATAAGGTTAATAAAAATATAACTTTAAAAGAAATAAAGAGAGGTATAAAGGTCACCCGAGATATCCCATACTAGGATTATATAAAAATATGGATATGGAAGAAAAAAAACCATAAAGGTCTGATGGAGAGTTTTAAAACACTGGATTAGGAGAAAGTTAACCATAAGAAAATCACAAACTTGTCATTGGTTAAACAGTCATTGAATCCATCATTGGAAAAGTTAATCGGGAACGTTTTTGTTTTAAGTTACCTTTTATAAAGTTAAGGAATTTATTTAGGATATTTACTAAGAATGTAAGGGAATAAACATACTTGTTATATAGACTTTCATTATTTCATAAATTTTTACACAAATCCATCTTTCACTCTAAAAGGTAATAGAACTCAAAAATATTCTATTTATCCTAATTGTATAAGGTTCCAAATATTAGCACATACCATTTAGATTAGTAAAACTATTTTGTAATAACTAGGGACTTTTTGTTGGCTTGTGGTAGGTAATAAAGGCCAGTCGCAATATGGTTGTGGGTTCGATTCCTGCAGCTTTGTCTGATGCGATGGGTTATGCCCCACCCTAGAGGTTGTCCTTTTCCTGAAACTATAGTATTATAATATTCCAAAAATAATCTTCATAAATGTTTTAACCTTAAACAATACTATCCAAAGTTCAACTTAATCCATTCCAACCTTTATAGTTATCCTAAATACCTTCATCCATACATTCTCTAAAAGGTCCTTAAATTCCAAAATCAATTGTAACATTAGATTCCCCAAACAAAGTAAAGTTCCTCTTTTTGTCACATAATCAAAATATGATAACCTTCATCATATTAAAACCTTAGTGAAAACAACAAGTACTGCAGTACAATCCTTATATATATCACATTATGATTATAACCATAATCTAGTTCTTGAGTCCAAAAACACAAATACAATAATTATTCAACTTCATCTGTAGTAACAGCATAAGCTTGGCATTGATCCATTGGCCTTTTTTGAGGTAAGTTTCCCTGACGCTTAGGACAATCATTTGCATAATGACCCATTTCCCTACAATTGTATCATTCAACATTGATAGTCTCTTTCTTTCCCTTATAATCACGAGCCTGGTGACCTTTTTCTCCACATTTGTAACAAACTCCCATTCCGTTTAGGAAAATACCAGGGTGATTCTTCCCACAATTATCACATAATGGAAAATCGTTCTTTCCCTTTTCCCTTTTATCTGTCTCATGTTCCACTATTCTCTTCTTCTCTTGCTTTAATTTGTTGTCATAAGACTTAGAGAATTCCTTTTCTATCTTGATAGCAAATGAGACTATATCCTCGTATGTTGAGAAATATTGTGATACTAAAGCTCGACGGAGAAATGGTTTTAACCCATCAAAGAAACGATAAATATTACTTCTTGGGTTACGTATATAATCTGCAGCATGCCTTGCTAACCTTGTAAAGTTAGCCTCATAATTTGTGACATTCTCATCCTCCTTCTGCCTCAGACTTAGAAATTGCCTTTCCATATCTGCTCGATGGTCATGTGGAAAGTATTTTTTTAAGAAAAGATCTTTGAACTCCCTCCATTCCATATTTGATACTTCATCATCTTCATTTGTGTTTTGAATTAGCGACCACCACTGATCGGCATCTTCAGTGAGGCGGTAGACTGCCATGACAACCTTCTCCCTTTCGCTACTCCCCAAGGTGTGGAATATTTTCTCTAAGGAGTTTATCCATTGCTCAGCTACTAATGGATTTGTACCCCAATTAAATGTTGGTGGTTGTTGCCTCATGAAACGGTATAACATTGATCCTCCACGTTGCGGATCAGGGTGCTCCATACGAGTAAGGTTATTATTCATAACCTGAGTGAGTTGTCCCAGTATGGTAATAAGTTGATCAGCACTAGTTGTATCTCCAGCTCCACAATAATTTTCTTGAGCAGGAGAGAAATCCCCACATGGAGTGCGTGCATTGATACAATTTACATTCCTTCCACTAGGCACCAGATCTAAACAATGGCATAAACTAGATTAGTTTATGAATCAAAATACATAATTCCATACTTGTAAAACACTTAACACTAATTGAACTATTTATGGATATAATCCATAATCATAAGAAAATTTTTCTTTGAGAAATTATATACTCATAACCCTTCATTGTGGTTTGTAAAGAAAATGAGAATTATCCTAAGGATATCCCCCGGGAGTGTCGTAACCAAGAGTGCAGCAAAGCCCGTTTTCGTGGACCAGTTCCCGTTCGAGTCTAGATCAAAGCGGTGTTTTCGGGTTTTACCCCTAGTTACATCTGTGCCAGAGCCACCTCTACCTGCTCGTATCCAGACAGGGATGTATTTCCTGGAAAACTCACAAAATCTCTATAATACCAAAATTCTAGGAATTTCTTCTATAATAATCCTCAAAGTCTATCTTTGGGCTATGTCCTCTAATCAGACTTTATCTAAATCTAGCTTCCAAGGTTTATACTAAACTGCCTCTGATACCAACTGTAACGCCCCGACCCCAACTACCCAGAGTCGGTGCATTACTTCGTAACATTGGCATGATCACAAAAGATCTAGTCTCGAAAGACCGATTAGTTTATTAGCCTTGGAAACACTAGATACATTCATAAACGTTACATTACATCATAAAGTGAAAAGCTAAAATAAAAAAAGTCTCCATAGTCCACACTCATATCCTCTTCTGACTATCCCTATAGGTCATTCATAAAATACATCTTCACATCCTGGAAAATATTAAAACATTGAAAGGGGTGAGCTCATATGCTCAGTAAGGATAACAATATTGTGGAAGCATTCATAAATAAACATTAACATTTAAGGCAATGTATAAGTAAAAAAAAGCCTTTTTAAACTTGAACATCAACATAATATGAAAAAAATAAAATTAAATAATGCCATTTACTTACTCACATGGATATTCTACTAGTCGAATAATCTCATGGAATATCAATAACCACTTTCTAATGATGGAATGCATAATGCCAGACTATCATAACAACGTAGCCAAGGCCTCGTGCTAAGACCACAAATAAGATTTTGTCAAGGCCTCATGCCAAAACACTAGTTTTTCTCATGAGACCTACCGATGCATCGAGGAGCTATAGCGGGCTCCACCCGTCACTTATTAAGTCCAATGCATTCCTCATATGAATAGGTTTAAACATATTATAAACCATAACATAATTGTATCACATAAAACATGCATAAAGGAAACATAAGATTTCAACACTTCCATCACAAGATATCAATACAACACATTGATATAATAAAAACTTTATCAAAACCATTTTCAATACCAAAATAAAAGAAAAATAAAACATGATTTTTCTTTTTCTTTTTAAAAAGTTATGGCTTATAGAGGAATCCAAAACTCAAATAATAGTCACGGCGGCAGAGAAGTCGTTATCGCCGCATACGTATGACAAAAAAACATTCCTTTTGTCATTTAGTAAAAACGCTTCGTATAAAAAGATACCTTTTGAATAAAATTAAAAGTCAAAGGGGTTTATACACCGTATAAATGAATGGTGTGTATAAAACCAAATCTGCCTCAATGAAAGGAGATTGAGATGAAGTCCTTACAAAGATCATTTTTTATAAATAAAATAAATATATTATGTGTATTCACTATAAGTAAACATAATTAAGTTAAAAATACAAGATACGATATAATAATATCATGACATAATTTGAAAGTAGGAGATTAACCCAAAGAATGGAAATTGGGTTAAGAAATTCCCTTACCTTGCGTCCTGTCTTGACTCGACCATTCTTTAACCTCCTGAATAATAAACTAGAGTTAATTTATAAATGCTTAAGAACATTTTTCAAGTTTTTTATTCCTTTTATATCAATTATTACCATTTTATGATCATTATGTAATTATTTAAGTTAATAACGGTCGTTTTGTCGATCTTTGGTACTTGAGTCAAAAATAAACTTCTTATAATTACATGTTGTTCATGTGGTGAAATATCCACTATATCCAGAATTATATTCATGATGTAGATATCATATATATCATATATTTCCAGTATATACATTCATTTAGAATATTCCAAAATGTTTAGAGGTATGAAATGAAATGCACCGTTCATGGAGACGGTAAGCTGTACGTACGCATGAACGCTACTTTCATTTCTATTTCATATTTAATGGAATGAAAGTATAATTATATAAAGGTATAATATAATTCCAGTATAATATAATGTATAATACCATTTACTCCATCCTTTATACATCCCACATATGGCATTAACGATTCAAATCACTTTGAGGGGACGGTAGTCCGCACTTCCTAAAATTAAATTATCGCGTTTACCCATAATGGAAATCATAAAGTATTCCACAAATGAGAAATACAGAATCATAAGGAAAAAATAAACATAATATATATTTCATATATGAAAATATTTTCAACAAAATGGCCACAATTAGAGGTGTTATATGAGTGTTGAACAATCATCGTTTCGTGAGGCAGAAATTCGCCATCCACAGAAACAGTATGTTTTTTAACCATTAGATGTAGGTTTGTATAAGTGTAGCTCGAATAATTCTTATAAAAACATCCTATTATATTGAGGATACTGGTTTTTTTACAAATTAAATGAATAAAAAGAGTTTAGGGGGTTGGATAAGCAAAATATAACAAAATAACATAAGAGAAGACATTACCTTAAAATCGGGTAACTCTTTTGATTTGAGATAGAGGCTTCCTTGGGAATAATTCTACCCAAAGTGAGGCTTCTAGGAGTAAGGAAGGGAAGTTGGGAGAGTATTTGGGCAGAGGTTGTCCGAGACAAAAGGCTTTGAAAATGTGAGTAAGGTGGTAGTGGTGGGGGCCTTTTATAAGAGGAGAGAAGGGGCACTCTCGGAAATATTGAAATGTTACATTATTATGAAATGTGTTTCCGGATTCTAAAGGTCCCACACTTATATATTTCTAGGATAAGGTGATATGGGTTCGAAATCTACTCATCCAATAGGTTTTTGACAAGTGTAAGTCTTAGATTTTACATTATCTTTTCATTTTATTTAAATCGTTAATTAATGAGGTAATCGCTGCATCATCATGGTGTCATACATAATTTAATTTTTTTAAATAATTATAAAAAAATATAATTATGTAGTAAATTTTTTTATCTTTTTAATGAATATTTATAGTAAAAAATATGACTTCTATAACCCCATTTAAAAATTGTTTTAGTAAAACAACTTATGTTTTGACATTTTTATTTTAACATTTAATAAAAGTTATTTATGTCACTTTCCTACCAAAGTGGCTCCATGGGGTCCCCAAGTTGATCCATGTATTGTCTTTGTCGGCCATGACTCATCCAATAGTGGTAGGACAAGTGTAATGGTCGTTTCATATTTTTATAATACCATTTTTACCTTAAATTTCACTAATTACCTTTAATCGCGATTAATTAAACTTAAAAGTTTCTGTTCACCAAAAAATTATTTTAATCCCATTAAACAACATTTTAATTCCTAATGACAACCATGTATGTTGTATTTTTGAAAATCATATCACAAAAGTGGTAAGATTTCATTTAAATGAAAAAGCAGTTATTTAACTACCACTTAGTGGTTTCACTATTCATCAAAAATTGATGTTTTTCAGAACAATGCCAAAATTTCACCCTAAGATATAATTGATATTCCTAATTCAGAAATGATGTCTATTTTAAGAAATTCCAAACATATAAGTTTCATTAATTAATTTTATAATTAATTCCCGTTGTCACAACAAATAGCGTGTTTTAAGAAACAATATATATCAAAAGATTGACAATTGTTTATGTCCAATTTCAAAGTGAAATTAATTCTAATGAACACCTTTGGATAAAATGGTAAAAATATATTCTAATTATAATTTAAAACCACTAAATAGTATAAGTTATCAAAGTAAATTATTTTGATTAAAAAAGTTGTTTTTACGTATTTTTCACTATTCATAAAAAATTGGAAGTTCTCAGAAAAATACCAAAAATTCAACATAGGCTAATTTTGATTTTCCGAATCCAAAAATGAAGTCCATTTTGAAATATAAAATAAATATAATTTCAAAAAGTGGGTATTACTATTCATAACTGCTACTTTTATTGGTCACAGTGTGTTAGAACCTTGAACTTGCGTACAATGCAAGTTATTTCATTATTGAAAGAGAAGCGTATTTGTGAAAGCTCGGGGTGTTACAACTCAGGCCGGTGGTACGAGGAGGGTTCGTACTAGAGGTGGACGAGCTACTGCGCGTACCCGACTAGACCCTGCCCCTCCCACTGACTTGTCATCCTTCCCATATTCTGATCCTGGTGTGTTGTTAGGGACACATGGGATATTTAGGCCTCCCATGTTTCCGTCACCTTCTTCATCTTCTGGCCCATCATTTTCACATCCCATGATGATTCCCACACCGCAGTCAGCATCCAGTCAGACAGTTGTCCCATCTTCTTTTCCTTCTACTTCTGTCTCTCCGAGCTTCTATATTCCATCGTCTTCGACTCTTGTTCCACCACAGTGTGTTCCATCAGTTTCTATGGATCCAGCGGTGCTCAACGATCAGACCGGCACAGGTATATTTATGGAACCCTAACAAATTTTTATAGTAATATTTATTTTCATTATAACATGTTTTGATAAAATATTTGTTTTCTTTCATGATAGATACATCTACTAACAGGAGGCATGGATGGGGGCGTACACGCATGCGTTCGGTGTGGAACCGTTGGACATAGGTTTTGGTGGATTATAATGAAGATAACCAAATGGTTGAGAAAACATGGTAGAAATGTCGGAGTTTTTTGGAGACGCTTTCCAAATACTCCGACATCAATCTCGTCAGCCCGCTATCATGGTGACATTTTTGACATGAGGTCAAGGATAGATCTTGGTAAGAGAAATGGGTAAAATAATATGTTCTATTTAATAACATGAATTATTTTTGTATTTATATGAATTAATATTTTGATTTCATCATTGATTTAATTTTCCCGATGGTGAGGGTGCACGACCAGAACGTCTAAAGGATTTAGGCGAGCTTTTGAGAGCCTAGAAGCATGAGTTGTATATTGGATGGGTTACTAGAGTTGGCACTGAGTTAGAGGCGGTACCAGTGGTGTATGATTGTCCAATAGAGCAGTATCGTCAGATGATTATTCATTGGACGAGTACCCAGTTTAAGGTATTAATAACATTTGAGGTATTTAAATAATAACTTTCATGTTTTGATTTAATACTATCTGTTGCATTTTCAAATTTTATTTAGGAATCATTTGGAAAAAATAAAAAGAACATTGATGAAAAAAATACTTCCACACACTTGGACGCACTATGATGCATGATCATGAGAGGAAGCATGTATGACAATTGTTTATAAGTTTTCTTTACGACTTACACTTTCTTTTGTTTCTTCAATTATTTAATAGTTTTCTAAAGTTTACATATAACTTTAGTTTTCAAAGTCATTATAGTGGAAAATATAAAATATTGTAGGACATGTGCCTCGAGAAAAACTGTTTTTCTCGAGTAGATGGAAAAACGATGCAAGTGTCGTCAACGAAGCGACTCAGCAGCAGATTGTAAGTTTTAATCTATTGAATATATATTTTAATATCTATTTTGTAACTTAATGATATATTAATATTTGTAACAGGATACATTAGAGGCCCTCGATTCCCAAGAACCAAAAAAATTTGGGCCAACAGATCACTTATATCAGGTGTTGGGAGAGACGCATTCTAGCAGAGTATGCTGCCAACCTAGGCTAGCCCCGATGAGGTATTGGCCCTCCTAAGGTATGAGCTATAGTACCACTGAGCTGCAGCAAGTTAGGGAACAGGAAGAATAGGCAGAGAAAAGGGCCACAGAGACGGCAGAACAGTCCACAAGGGAAAACAGTGCGTTTATGAAATTTATTGAAGGTCTACGTCCAACACATCCAGCAGAGGCCAGCCCAGCTTTTGATGAATATATGTCATCGATACATTCTATATATGGTGCACTAGGTGGAGGTTCTAGTGGTGTTCAAGACGATGTCCAGCTTGATGATGATGATAGCGATGAGTCTGATGTGGAATAGGAGGGAGAGGCGGAGGGTGAGGTAGGTGGCGAGGGCGAGGAGGAGGGTGAGGGTGAGGAGGAGGGCGCTGAGGAGGGTGAGGACGATGATAGGGATGAGGAAGAGGGCGACGATGATGGTGGTGGTGATGTGGGACAAATTGATCCATTACATTTTTGTCTAATATTACTGAGATTTGATATTTAATCTATTCTAGTTTTTGGTTTTATCTAGACTCGTAGTATAGTATTGAAGTTGAGTTATTTTTATATATTATCTGTTTTTATGGATGTTGTTGTCTTTTAGTGGTTGTCTATTTGGGACCCCCCCATCCTTTTTGGACCTTGGACAACCACCCACCATCATCCTTGGACCCCGAACACCCCCCAGACAACCCCCCAAATAGCCCCCCCCCCCCCACCCTCCTCCCTGGACCCCAGACAGCCCCCCGGACAGCCCCCACCCTATTCCTTGGACCCCGAACAACCCCCCAAACACCCCCCGGACAGCCCCCGGACATCCCCCCAAAAATCCCCCCAGACATCCCCCCCTCCGCCACCCTCTTCCTTGGACCCCAGACAACCCCCAAACACCCCCCAGACAGCCCCCCGAATAGCCCCCAGATAGCCCCCCCATCCTCCTCCCTGGACCCCGGACAACCCCCCGGACAGCCCCCCAGACAGCCCCACAGACAGCCCCCCACCCTCTTCCTTGGACCCTAGACAACCCCCCAAACACCCCCAGACAGCCCGCCGAACCCCCCCGGACAACCCCCTACCCACCTCCCTAGACCCCGGACAGCCCCCCAGACAACCCCCCCCCCCCCCACCCTCTTCCTTGGACCCCGGAAAACCCCCCTAACACCCCCCGGACAGCCCCCTGAACAGCCCGCCGGACAGCCCCCCCACCCTCCTCCCTGGACCCCAGACAACCCCCCGGACATCCCCCCTGACAGCCCCCACCCTCCTTCTTGGACCCCAAACAACCCCCCGAACACCCCCTGGACAGCCCCCCGCACAGCCCCCCCACCCTCATCCTTGGTCCTCAGACAGCCCCCCAGACACCCACCGGACAGCCCCCCACCCTCCTTGATTTCATTTAATACTAGAAAATCATTAATATATATTTTATTTATTTTCATCATGATAATCAATGTAAATCACATTTACACATCTAATCAATATCATAGATTCTTGGTATGTTACAAAAGAGATGTATCCATTGGGCATGACATTGTTAGCTCCGAAATGTTTCATAGAATGATAAACTAAAATCAAATACATACTAAGAATGATATAAAAATATTTTATATGAATCTCCACAAGATTTTAAGTAAATACCATTCCACTAATTGACACATGCGGATTCTCATAAAATGGAAGACATTTTAAGAACATACGGAAAACCTATCAAACGCATTCGATTTCCGTTGAAACTTTAGGAGAATGATCTATGAGTCATATGTGACGTGAATGAATCAACACATCCTCAATCTGAGATGCGATGTGGCCGACACCACTCAATGTGTATGTCTTCTGTTTCAAAAGGACGTCATTTTAATTGAAAAACATCAACTGGCATACGGAAAACCGACCAAACACATTCAGTTTCCATTGAAACTTTAGGAGAACAATTCATGGGTCATGTGTGACGTGTACAAGTCAACCCCACCTCAATCCGAGGATCAATGTGTCCACCACCACTCAAAGTGTCTGCCTTTTGTTTCAAAAGGACGTCATTTTAAGCGAAAAACACCACGTGGCATACGGTAAACTGACCAAACACATTCGGATTGTGTCGATAATTTAGCACAACGATACATGGGTCATATGTGACCTATACAAGTCAACCTTGGCTTAATCTGAGGCACGGTGTGGCCAGAATCACTCTAAGTGGATCTCTTTTGTTTAAAATGGACAACATTTTAAGTACATATGGAAAACCGAACAAACACATTCGGTTTCCATTGAAACATTAGGAGAACAATTCAGGGGTCATATGTGACATGTATGAGTCAACCCCGCGTTAATCTGAGGCACGGTGTGGTCGGAATCACTCTAAGTGGTTGTCTTCTGTTTCAAAAGGACATCATTTTAATGGAAAAACATCAACTGGCATACTAAAAACCGACCAAACGCATTCGAATTGTGTCGATACATTAGCAAAATGATCCATGGGTCATATGGGACGTGTATGTGTCAACCAAACCTCAATACGAGGTGTGATGTGGCTTCCACTACTCAAAGTGTCTGTCTTTTGTTTCAAAAGGACTTCATTTTAAATGAAAAACATCAACTGGCAAACGAAAAACCGACCAAACGCATTCATATTGTGTCGATACTATTGTAAAACGTTCCATGGGTCATATATGATGTGTACGAGTCAACCCCACCTCAATCTAAGGCGCGATGTGGCATGCACCACTCAAAGTGTCTGTCTTCTATTTCAAAAGGACGTCATTTTAACTGAAAAAAATAAACTGGCATACATAAAACAGACCAAACGCATTTAGTTTCCATTGAAACTTTAGAAGAACAATTCATGGGTCATATATGACGTGTACGAGTTAACCCCGCCTCAATCTGAGGTGCGATGTGGCCGCCACCACTCAAAGTTTCTGTCTTTTGTTTCAAAAGGACGTCATTTTAAGTGAATAACATCAATTGGCATACAGAAAACTGACCAAACGCATTCATATTATGTCAATACATTAGAACAATGGTCCATGGGTTATATGAGATGTGTACGAGTCAACCCCTCCTTAATCTGAGGCACGAAGTGGCTGGAATCACTCTAAATGGCTCTCTTTTGTTTCAAATGGACAACATTTTATGTACATACGGAAAACTGAAAAAACGCATTCAGTTTCCATTGAATCATTTGGATAGCAATTCATGGGTGATATGTGATGTGTACGAATCAACCCCGCCACAATCGGAGATGTGGTGTGGCCAGCACCACTCAAAGTGTCTGTCTTCTGTTTCAAAGGACGTCATTTTAATTGAAAAACATCAACTGGCATATGGAAACCCGACCAAACACATTCGGATTGTGTCGATAATTTAGAACAACAATCCATGGGTCATATGCGACGTGTTCAAGTCACCCCCACCCCAATCCAAGGCGTCATGTGGCCGGCACCACTCAATGTTTATGTCTTCTATTTCAAAAGGATGTCATTTTAATTGAAAAAAATCAACTGGAAAGCGGAAAACTGACCAAACGCATTCGTGTTGTGTTGATACTTTAGCACAATGATTCATGGGTAATATGTGACTTTTACGAGTCAACCCCGCCTCAATCCGAGGTTCGGTGTGGCTGCCACCACTCAAAGTGTCTGTCTTTTTTTTCAAAAGGTTGTCATTTTAATTGAATAACATCAACTGGCATATGAAAATCCGAATAAATGGATTTGGATTGTGTTGATACTTTATCACAATGATCCATGGGTCATTTGTGAGAGGTACGAGTCAACCCCGCCTTAATATGAGGCACGGTGTGGCTGGAATCACTCTAAGTGGCTCTCTTTTGTTTTAAATGGACAACATTTTACGTACATACGGAAAACCGACCAAACACATTTAGTTTCCATTGAAACATTATGAGAAAGATTCATGGGTCATATGTGACGTGTAAGAATCAATATCGACTCAATATGAGACGCGGTGTGGCCAGCACCACTCAATGTTTCTGTCTTCTGTTTCCAAAGGATGCCATTTTAATTGAAAAACGTCAACTGGCATACGGAAAACCAACCAAACACATTCGGATTGTGTCGATACTTTAGAAAAATGATCCATGGGTCATATGTGACATGTAAGAGTCAACCCCACCTCAATCTGAGGCACGGTGTGGCCATAACCACTCAAAGTGTTTGTCTTCTATTTCAAAAGGACGTTATTTTAATTGAAAAAAATCAACTAGCATATGAAGAACCAACCTAATGCATTTGGATTATGTCGATACTTTATCAAAATGATCCAAGGGTCATATGTGACGTGTATGAGTCAACCCCGCCTCAATCTGAGGCACGATGTGGCCGCCACCACCAAAGTGGTTGTCTTTTGTTTCAAAAGGACGTCATTTTAATTGAAAAACATCAACTGGCATACAAAAAAATGACCAAACGCATTCGTATTGTGTTGATACATTAGCACAACAATCCATGGGTCATATGTGACTTGTACTAGTAAACCCCACCTTAATCGGAGGCACGGTATGGTTGTAAATACTCTATGTGGATCTCTTTTGTTTAAAATGGGCAACATTTTAAGTACATACGGAAAACCAAACAAACGCATTAGGTTTCTGTTGAAACTTTAGGGGGATGATTCATGGGTCATATGTGACGTGTATGAATCAACCACACCTCAATATGAGATTCGGTGTGTCTGACACTACTCAAAGTGTATGTCTTCTGTTCAAAAGGATGTCATTTTAATTGAAAAAACATCAACTGGCATACGGAAAACCGACCAAATAATTCGGATTGCGTTGATACATTAGAAAAACAATCCACGGGTCATATGTGACGTGTATGAGTCAACCCCGCCTCAATACAAAGTGTCTTGTGCCCAGCACCACTCAAAGTGTTTGTCTTCTCTTTCAAAAGGGCATCATTTTAATTGAAAAAATTCAACTGGCATACGCAAAACCGACCAAACGCATTCGGATTGTGTCTATTCTTTAGAAGAATGATCAATGGGTAATATGTGATGTGTAAGAGTCAACCTCACCTCAATACGATGTGCGTTGTGTCTTCCACCACTCAAAGTGTCTGTCTTTTGTTTCAAAAGGATGTCATTTTAAGTGAAAAACATCAACTAGCATACAGAAAACTGACCAAACGCATTAGGATTGTGTCGATACTTTTGAAAAGCGATCCAGGGGTCATATGTGACATGTACAAGTGTACCCTGCCTTAATCTGAGGAACGGTGGGGTCGGAATCACTCTAAGTGGCTCTCTTTTGTTTAAAATGGACAACATTTTAAGTACATACAGAAAACCGACCAAACGCATTCAGTTTCTGTTGAAACTTTATGAGAACAATTCATGGGTCATATGTGACATGTATGAATCAACCCCACCTCAATCTGAGATGCGGTGTGGCCAGAAAAACTCAAAGTGTTTGTCTTATGTTTTAAAAGGACGCCATTTTAATTGAAAAACATCAACTGGCATACGGAAAATAGACCAAACGCATTCGGATTGTGTAGATACATCAGCACAACAATCCATCGGTCATATGTGATTTGTAAGAGTCATCCTTGCCTCAATACGAGGAGAGATGTGGCCAGTACCACTCAAAGTGTTTGTCTTCTGTTTCACAAGGACGTCATTTTAATTGAAAAAAATCAACTGGCATACGGAAAACTGACCAAATGCATTTGGATGGTGTAGATACTTTAGAACAATGATCCATGGCTCATATGTGATGTGTACGAGTCAACCCCGGCTCAATCCAAGATGCGATGTGGATGCCACCACTCAAAGTGTTTGTCTTTTGTTTCAAAAGGACGTCATTTTAAGTGAAAAACATCAACTGGCATACAGAAAACTGACCAAATGCATTCGGATTGTGTTGATACATTAGAACAACGATCCATGAGTCATACGTGATGTGTATGAGTCAACCCCGCCTTAATCTGAGGCACAGTGTGGCTGGAATCACTCTAAGTGGCTCTCTTTTGTTTAAAATTGACAACATTTTATGTACATACATAAAATTGACCAAACGCATTCGGTTTCCGTTGAAACATTAGGAGAACAATTCATGGGTCATATGTGATGTGTAAAAATCAACCCCACCTCAATCTGAGATGCGGTGTGGCCGAAACCACTCAAGGTGTCTGTCTTTTGTTTCAAAAGAACGCCATTTTAATTGAAAAACATAAACTAGCATACGAACAACCCAAAAAACACATTCGGATTGTGTTGATACGTCATTACAACGATCCATGAGTCATATGTTATGTTTACGAGTCAACCCCAACTCAATACGAGGTGTGGTGTGGCCACCACCACTCAAAGTGTTTGTCTTTGGTTTCAAAAGGATGTCATTTTAAGTGAAAAACATAAACTGGAATACGGAAAACCAACCAAAAGCATTCGCATTGTGTCTATACTTTAGTAAAACGATCCATGGGTCATATGAGATGTGCACGAGTCAACCCTTCCTTAATCTGAGGCACGGTGTGGCTGGAATTACTCTAAGTGGCTCTCTTATCTTTAAAATGGACAACATTTTAAGTACATAGGGAAAACCGACCAAACGCATTCGGTTTCCATGGAAACATTAAGAGAACGATTCATGGGTCATATGTGATGTGTATGAGTCATCCCCGCCTTAATCTAAGGCACATTGTGGTCGAAATCACTCTATGTAACTCTCTTTTGTTTAAAATGGACAACATTTTATGTAAATATAGAAAACTGACCAACGCATTCGGTTTCCGTTGAAACATTAGTAAAACGATCCATGGATCATATGTGACCTGTACGAGCCAACCCGGGCTCAATATGAGTCCCATTATAGCCAGGATCAGTGTAAGTGTCTCTATTTTTTTTAAAATGGACACCAATTTAAGTACATACGGAAAACCAACCAAACGCATTCGGTTTCTGTTGAAACTTTAGGAGAACGATCCATGGGTGATATGTGATGTGTATGAATCAACCCCACCTCCATCTGTGATGCGGTGTGGCCAACACCACTCAAAGTTTCTATCTTTTGTTTCAAAAGGATGTCATTTTAATTGAAAAACATCAACTCGCATACGGAAAACTGAGCAAACACATTCAGAATATGTTGATACTTTAGGAAAATGATCGATGGGTAATTTGTGACGGGTAAGAGTTAACCTCAACTCAATACAAGGCGGGGTGTGGCCGGATCACTCATTGTGTATGTTTTTTGTTTAAAATGGACAAGATTATAAGTAAAAAGAACAACTAACATACGGAAAACTGACCAAATGAATTTTAAATGTTTTGATTATTTAGGAAATCGATCCATGGGTCATATGTGACGTGAAAGAGTCAACCCCTCCTTAATGTAAGGCATGGTGTGGCCAAAATCAATCTAAGTGGCTCTCTTTTGTTTAAAATGAAGAACATTTTTAAGTATATATGGAAAACCGATCAAACAGATTCTGATTGTGTTGATAATTTAGCACAACGATCCATGGGTCAAATGTGATGTGTGCGAGTCAAACCCGACTCAATCCGAGGTGCGGTGTGGCAGACACCATTCATAGCATCTCTCTTTTGTTTAAAATGGACAGGATTATAAGTGAAAAGATCAACTGGCATATGAAAAACCAACCAAACGCATTTGAAATGTGTTGATGATTTAGTAAAATGATCCATGGGTTATATGTGACGTGTATGAGTCAACCCCGCCTCAATCCAAGGCGCGGTGTGGCAAACACTATTCACAGTGTCTCTCTTTTGTTTAAAATGGATAGGATTATAAGTGAAATGAACAACTAACATACAAAAAACTGACCAAACGCATTCAGATTGCGTTGATGATTTAGGTCAATGATATATGGGTCATATGTGACATGTAAGAGTCAACCCGGGCTCAATTCAAGGCATGGTGTGGCCATGATCACTCTAAATGGCTCCCTTTTGTTTAACATGGACAACATTTTAAGTACATACGGAAAACAAACCAAACGCATTAGGTTTCCATTGAAACTTTAGGAGAACGATCCATGGGTAATATGTGACGTGTACGAGTCAACCCCACCTCAATCCGAGACACAGTGTGGCCGCCACAACTCAATGTGTATGTCTTTTATTTCAAAAGGACGTCATTTTAAGTGAAAAACATCAACTGGCATACGGAAAACCAACCAAATGCATTTGGATTGTGTCAATGATTTAGAAAAACTATCCATGGGTCATATGTGACATGTACGAGTTAACCCTGCCTCAATCAGAGGTGTAGTGTGGCCGACACCACTCTAACTATGTGTCTTTTGTTTAAAATGGACAGGATTATAAGTTAAAAGAACAACTGGAATACGGAAAACCAACCAAACGCATTCGGAATCTGTTGATAATTTATCACAATGATTCATGGGTAATATGTGACCTGTACGAGCCACCCCAGGATCAATCCAAGTCGCGGTGTGGCCGGGATCAGTCTAAGTGTCTCTCTTTTGTTTAAAATGGACAACATTTTAAGTACATATGGAAAACTGACCAAACGCATTCAGTTTCAGTTGAAACATTAGGATAATGATCCATGGGTCATATGTGACATGTATGAATCAACCCCACCTCAATCTGAGATGGGGTGTGGCCGGCACCACTCAAAGTGTATGTCTTTTGATTCAAAAGGACATCATTTTAAGTGAAAAACATCAATTGGCATACGGAAAACTGAGCAAATGCTTTTTAAATATGTTGATAATTTAGGACAACGATCGATGGGTCATTTGTGATGTGTAAGAGTTCACCTTGCCTCAATCTGAGGCATGGTGTGGCCGGTATCACTCCAGGTATATGTATTTTGTTTAAAATGGACATCATTTCAGGTAAAAATATATGGTATACACAAAACCAATCAAATAATGAATTGAATTCCGGATTCCACATATAATTTTAATCTAAATTTTAAATTGAATTCTAAATGAATTATATATGTTTATAATGAAGTTATGAATTATAATTTAAATATGGATTTGTATATTTATATGATGCATTATGTGTTAAATTTGTATAAATTTGTTTTCTATATGTATGTGTTAGTTGGTTATTATAGGTACAATAATTGTATATGTATGTGTTAGTTTATTTCAGGTACAATAATTGGATTTAAAATGGGAGGGAATACACAAAATGAGGCCTGTTGTCCAAATTGTAGAGCTGCTGTGCAAATTGTAGGTTGTTGGGCAATTTGCACAGCATAGGCTCTGCCAACGGTTTCAAACCGTTGGAATAGATTCTTTGATTCTTTTTTTACCAATAGATTAATGAACCGTTGGTAAAAAACCTTTCCCAACGGTTTCTAAACTGTTGGGAAAGAGGAGAATCCTTGGGATTTCCCAACGGTTCAAGCCAAACCATTGGGAAAAACTATCCCAACGGTTTGGCACAACCGTTGGGATAGGTTAGGCTTTCCCCACCCTATAACAACGGTTCACAGTAAACCATTGGGAAAAGCTTTCCCAACAGAATACTTCCATACGGTTTGTAGAACCGTTGGTATAACATATACCAACAGTTCTGCAGCCTTTCCCAATGGTTCAGAACCGTTGGGAAAGACAATATTTCCAATAGTGTTATGATCTCTTTTTTAGGTTATGATTTTCAAAATTTTATGTTCTTATGTATATGATTTGATTGATATTTCCTTTGTTTACCTTTTCTGAGCATTTGATCTAACCCTATTGTATGTTTTATTTTCCCCAGATCAGGGATAAGGGTATTAAGTAGCTTATCCAAAAAGGGACTCTAGATATGATGAAATGAATAGGAGGAAATGTAGATGATTTATGAACCAGTTGTTTATGTTTCCTAGTTTCTAAAGACACTATACCTATACATCCCTATCATGGTTTTGTTATATGTTTTAATAATTATGCTTCAATTCTGAAGTAATAACAATGTATGTAAAGTATGGGTTGTTACAGTTGGTATTAGAGAAATGGTATAGTCATCCTTTGGAAACTAGGATGTGAAAGCCTTAGTAAGAACCCTAAGGATATGTATTAGCATAGAACACAATCTTAGTGTTTTATAAATGGCCCTGAATATCCTATGATAATTCCTTAAATGTGAAATTTTATGTGGTTTTCCTATTATGATTAGTGTTTCCCACACTATGCTTATTGGTTTTAGTCAGTGGCTGGAACCTGAAGGAGTCGTGTTAATGCTGAATGCGACGGGCAATGCAATGATTGTCCCCTTGAGCAACCAAACGTTATGGGATCTGGAATGGAAAATCCTGTAGCCATGCTCACACAACTCTCTCATTCTATGAATCATGCAGGACTTCCAAATGAGAAAAGGAAGGAGTAACATTCTGTTGAATCCTTCATGACGAAGAATCCACCCTCATTCAGCGGCTTTACTAATCCATTAGTGGCTGAACAATGGATCAGTACCACTAAAAAGTTAGTTTCTGTTCTTCAATGTTCTAATCATGATAAATTCATCTTATTAGTATTTCATTTAAAAGGTGAAGCTTATCAATGGTGGAATCTTATCAAGAATATGAGTTAAAGAGGCAAAATTGAGTCCACGGAATGGGACGAGTTCAAGAACATATTTTTCAATAATTACTTCCCTTGTAATCTTTGAACAATTATGGAGAAGGATTTTCTTGAACTAATGCAAAAGGAATATGAATCTATTGGAACCTACGAAGAAAATTTTACAAGACTTGCAAGGTAAGCTTCCAGAATTATTATCCAACATGAGAGTAAGATCGATCGATTATTTAGTGGCTTAAAACCAAGTCTTCAAAGGGCATTATCCGTAAGGGACTTCAATAGCTACAAGGAAATTATTCGATGTGCTCTCAAGGATTAGATGGATATTGGAGTAACCCATCAGTCATATGGGTTTGATATGAAGAGGAAATGTAATTTAAAGGGAAATATAAATACCGCAGTGAAAGGAAGATGATTTCTCCCTTATGATCAAAGTGTAGAAAGAAACATGGAGGGAATTGTATTAATGGGACAAGTAAATGTTTCAAATGTGGAAATGAAGTTTATCGGGCATTTGAATTCCACAATGACAGGAATGAGATGTCTAGTGATGCGAACAAAGAAAAGGCTACACAGAATGCACCTCCTACACATCAGAGATACAAGTGCAAGGAAATGGGGAATTGTGCTAATAAATGCCCTAATTCAACGGTTTTTTATGATGATCGACGTCAAAAAACTCATAAGGCCAAAGACAAAGGAAAGTCACATGAAATTATTGTCAGCGATTTGGAGTATGATAACGAAGTTTTGAATGGTACACTTACCATCCACTCTAAAGGTACAAATGTTTTATTTGCTTCTAGATCCACACACTCATTAATTTATGAATATTTTTCCAAGGGTATCACCATACTATATCAATAATTATTTGTTGTGTTAGCTATGACAACTCCTAATGGCACAATGTTTGCATCAAAAGTTTATAATTCTTCTCTAATTGAAGTTTGTGGGAAATTGTTTCCTAAAAATCTTGTGATCCTTCCGATAGTGGAATTTGATATGACTATTGGCATGGATTGGCTTTCCTTATATGGAGCTCATATCAATTGGAAATTTAGGGAAGACACATTTCATATTCCTGATCAATCTATGATCATCTATTGATGCAAGGATGAATATAACCATCCAGTAGAAATTTGTTCCATCTTATGGGACTTGATTCCAATAAATGAAGGTTATTTACCACAAATTGTTGGTGAGAAACTCATGATTAAGAATATTCCCATTGTAAGGGAGTTTGATGATTTCTTTCCAGAGGAATTTCTATGTCTTCCACCAATTCGTGATGTTGAGTTTTCAATAGAACTCATACCGGGTGATATACCCATTTCAAAGACACCTTATAGAATATCCCCAATCGAGTTTCATGAATTAAAGACGCAACTCCAAGAGAATCTTGATAAGGGTTTCATACGCCCTAGTGAATCACCATGGGGAGAACTTGTTTTGTTTGTTAAGAAGAAATATGGATAAATGAGACTCCGCATTGATTATCGAGAACTTAACAAGATCACTATCAAGAACAAATATCATCTTCCCATGCATTGATGACTTATTTGACCAACTATGTAGAGCTCAATAATTTTCAAAGATTAATCTTCGTTTAGGGTGTCATCAATTAATGTTCATAAGGGAGGATATAACAAATATGGCTTTCTGTACAAGGTATGGACACTTTGAATTTATAGTGATGCCATTTGGTCTCACTAATTCCCCTGTTATCATCATGGATCTAATGAATATAGTCTTTAGAGACTATCCTAATCATTTTTTGGTAGTCTTTATAGCTGATATTATTGTCTTTTCAAAGAGTAAGGAATAACATGAAGATCACTTGAGAATTGTATTAAAGACCCTAAGAAAAGAGAATCATTATGCCAAATTTTCCAAGTGTTAATTTTCGCTTAAAAAAGTTTCATTTTTGGGTCAGATAATCTCAAAAGAGGGAATATCTGTGGAACCAGCAAAAACAGAGGTTATCAAAATATGGTCGAGACAAACAACAGTAACTAAGATCCGATGTTTTCTTGTTTTTTGCTGGATATTATCTAGATTTTGTGAAATATTTTTCACGATTATCTAATCCACTCACCAGGTTGACTCGAAAAGAAGTTAAGTTCGTTTGGATGGAGGAGTGTGAAGAGAATTTCGATGAGTTAAAAAGAAGGTTATCCAGTTCACCTGTGCTCACACTTCCTTTTGTAAAGAAAGGTTTGTGATCTACAGTGATGCATCCAAGAAGGGATTGGGGTGTGTTCTCATGAAAAACGATATGGTGACAGCTTATGCCTCACGACATTTGAAAACCCATGAGAAAAATTTCCTAACTCATGACTTGGAGTTAGCTGCGGTAATCATTGCATTAAAGATTTGGAGGCATTATCTTTATGGTGAAAGTGTGATATTTATACTGACCATAAATTTTTAAAGTATATTTTTTACACAAAAGGAACTGAATATGCGCCAAAGAAGATGATTGGAGCTGATTAAGGATTACGACTGGTCAATTCATTACCATGCTGGGAAATCAAACAAAGTGGCAGACGCATTAAGTCGACAAGACCATGTTATCTTATCCATGGTGAGGATCACAAATAATCAAATATTTATGGATTTACAATGAATTGATCTTGGAATTGTAATGGAAGGGAAAAAATCTTATCTTTCTCAAATGAATGATCAACCATCTATACATGTGAAGATTAAAGAGGCACAAAAAGAAGATGTTGAGTTACAAAAGAAGGTGAGAAATGTTCCTGAATTCCACATTCATTATGATAAAATAATAAGGTTCTGGAATTGGTTTTCTGTTCCTCCCATACCAAAATTAAAGAAGTAAATATCAGATGAAGCTCATAGTTCATCATTCTCTATTCACCCTAGAATCACAAAGATGTATAGTGACCGGATGGAGTATTTCTGGAGGGATGGAATGAAAAAAGATGTTGCTGAATATGTCTCTTGATGCTTGGTTTGTCAGCAAGTTAATTCTCAGAGATAGAAGTCTAAAGGGATTTTACAACCATTACCCATACCAGAATGGAAATGTGAAAACATCACTATGGACTTTGTCACTGGACTTCCTAAAACATCCAAAGGAAATAATTCAATCTGGGTTATAGTTGATCGTCTTACGAAGTCGACACACATCATTGTTATTAGAGAAGATTTCTCTCTGGATCATCTTTCAATGATATATCTAAAGGAAGTGGTATGATTGTATTGAGTACCACTTTCTATTATATCTGATCGGGATCCAAGGTTTACCTCAATGTTTTGGTAAATTCTTCAATATATTCAAGATACAGAGTTCAGTTTCATCAATACTAATCATCCTCATACAGATTGTAAGTCTGAGAGGACAATTCAAACTCTAGAATACATGTTGAGAGTTTGCTCTATGGATTTCAAAGGTGGTTGGGATCAACTCCTACCTTTGGTGGAATTTTCTTATAATAATAGCATTCACTCCAGTATTTAGATGGCTTTTTATGAAGCTCTCTATGGAAATAAATGCAGAACTCCAACTTGCTGGGATGAAGTTGGGGAAAGAAAGCTATTAGGACCTGATCTTGTTGATGAGATGGCAGAAATGGTCTGATCTATTTAACAACACATAAGAGAAGCTCAGAGTCGACAAAAACATTATGATGACAACTGAAGAAAATACCTAGAAGTTGAAGTGGGTGATAACATGTCCTTGCGAATATCTCCTTGGAAGAGAGTCATGAGATTTGGAAAGAAGGGAAAGCTGATCCCAAGGTATATTGGTCCTTTTAAAAAACTGGATCATGTTCGGAAGGTAGCTTTCTGATTAGAACTTTCACCGAATCTCTTTCAAGTTCATGATGTGTTCCAGGTATCTCTCCTGAAAAAATACATACCTGATCCTTCACATGTACTAAGCTCAGAAGTTGTACAGCTAGAGCAAGATCTTTCTTGTGAAGAACAACCAATAATGATTATGGATCATAGAAAAAATGTTCTATGAAAAAATACCACTCACTTGGTTAATGTTTTATGTAGGAACCACCAATTAGAAGAAGCTATATGGAAACTTGAGGATATGATGGGGGAGTGGTATCCTCAACTTTTTGTACGAAGTGATGAATTTCGAGGGAGAAATTCTTTTTAAGGGGGTAAAATGTAACACCATGAGATTTTATGTGAAATATTTTTTTTATGTATATGAAACACCAAATAAATATTTCACTACATACAACACTGTCTTGGCTTGCATTACACGCAAGATAAACCTTCCACGATAACTTGCGTTGTATGCAATAACGAGTTTTATTAAACAACGATATGTTATTGAAATATTATATAATGTAGCCATTATGAATATTAATACCCACATTTTGAAATTTTATATATTTTATCTTTTAAAATGGCCTTCATTTTTGGATTCAGAATATTGAAATTAGGCTAGGGTGAATTTTTTGTATTTTTTTCTGAAAATTTTCAATTTTTGATGAATAGTAAAAAACACTAAGTTATAGTTTAAAACCTATTTTTATAGAAATAATTACTTATTTTATTTAAATATATTTTGGGTCAAAATAGATACGTAATCCCTATATAATTTAAATGTAATTCATTGAAGTCATTTTATAATAATTTTAGATATATAAATATCTTATTGAACTTTTTATCGTCTTTTACCCACCTCCTAAGAGAATTTGAAAATTTACATAAAACATAATTTTACCGCTTCTGTGAGTGGAATTTCAAAAATCTGAGCAACATGGTTAATATCAAGGAGTAAAATGTGGTTCAATAAGATAAAAATAATTTTTGGTGAATAGTAACTTTTTACTTTTATTTACCACGATTAAAAGTAAATTGTGTCATTAAGGTTAAAAATGATATTATTATTACCCTCAAACATGTCCTAATTCTATTGGATAAGTTTAATTCAACCAAAAATAACCTTAAGAATAAAATATTTCCATTTAGGTCCACTTGGAATAGATTATGACATTTATTATTATTTAATTCAAAGAAGAGTTAAAAGAGTTAAAATCAATGTTTAATAACTAAAACATTTTTAATATAGGGTTATACATAAGATCAATTCTGCAATAAATATTCATTATAATTGTAAAAATATTTCCTGCATAATGATATTTTATTTATAATTTTTAGACATTATATAAGTTAATTTATTTATGACACAATGATGATGTAATAATTACCTTATTAATAAAATATTAACATAATTGATGTTATAAATGCCCAAATAAATGTAATTTGAGTCTTTTTATTAATTAAACTAATTTCATAGGTTAATATAACATATTAGGGTTAGTTAGATGAATTTTTTTCAAAGTAATAATTTTGTTATTAATTTAACAAAAACAAAATACCAAATAGTGTCAAATTTGACATAAAAGTGTTTTTAAAAAATATATTATATTATTAATTTTTATTCTATTAATAAAAATATATGGTTCTTCCAAAAGACTTATATAATAATATATATGACATTAATTAACCAATTGGAGTTCTATGTGAATTTTATAGTATGTTTATTAACCATATAGTGTATGAATACCAGAAAACACAGTAAAAGATAAATTATTTAACTTAGAGTTAAATCTAAATGATAAGGTTATAATGGTAACCTAAACCTGTCCAAAACCTATTGTCTTAGAGGATTACAACCCATCCCCACCCTATATTCGAAATAAGTAACTTTGGAGCCATTATAAACCGAATATGACTTTATTATAAAATAATATTTTACGTTTTTTCTAAGGTGCCCCTCTCCTCCCTTATAAAAAGGAACCTCCTCCCTCTCCACTTTACAACATTTTGAGCCTTCAAGCTCGGCCAAACCCTATCAATTTCCCTTATATACTCCCCTAGAAACATACAAGAGGTTATGGTCTTCTTCAAAGACCAACATTAATGTCCTAATAGGAGGTTTAGAAGAGGTGCGTCGAAGAAGAGGTAATATCCTTTACCGATTATTTCACATTTATTTCTTCTTCTACTTCCTCTTATTTATTTGTTTCATTATAAAGTAATAGAATCAGTATCACTCATATACTGATATTTTATTATAAAAATTAAACAACCCTATTTCACATTCTATTCATCATATGGAAAACGAAATCACCGCACGTGCTTACGTACGAAATACCGTCTCCACGTCGTGGTGTAATCTATTTTTCCACCACCGCCTTACTTGGATGTGTATAATGGAGTAAAGAATAACTATATATGGTTATTATGACATTATACTAATTTTGAGATATTCTATCATCCTATTCAATACAATTCCACAATCAAGTTAATGATATCATCGCTCGTGTGTACGTACGGCCTACCGTCTCCATGATGTGATACGACTCGTTCTACATGCTCTTCATTGAATAATAATTATATAAATTTATTTAATGAATAAATATGATATATATTATTCTAATACCATTATGTAAATGTGGTATATATAACATAAAAATAGGAATAATAATTTATTCGACAAAACATGCATAAGAACATAAATCCATGAACACCTGAATAACAAGTAGCAATGAAATATTACTAATAAGAAGAAAAATATATGACCATATATGATATCATAACAATTAATATGATTCTATAATAAGTAAATAACATTATTTAAATCATTATACAGAAGGTTCGGATATGTATGAATCATATCCGACCTAAGGTAAGGGAAAATCTCACAATCTCATTTTTATTCAATATTGTTTATACTTCAGAATTTACTGGGGAATATTTATCATGCACGTCAATGTTTCCCCAATATGTAATATTATTTCTATTATCCTACATTTTTTTAAATCCAATTTTACATATTGGTGAATTTTTAGTAAAAGATATGAACAGAATCTTTTTTCATTTTCAGTACGAGATAATTTTTTACTTTTCCGGCCAAAGTAAAAGAAGAAAGTTTTTTTTAACTTATACGGCTTGAATGTATTTTTATGATTTCATAGAACATTATTTACATAAATAATCCTTTATAATTTTTCATATTTATTTTTAATTAACTTCTTTTAGTTTAAAATTGTATGACATGTTAATAAAGGGAAAATGTTTTTGTAGTAGAAATGATATTTTCCTCTAGAATGGAGTTCAAGTGTTTTATCCAATTTATTTTCCATCTAAGATAATATAGGGTTCTATTTTTATCCCTATTTTTACGTTTATTGGATTATGTTATGATGGAATTATTTTTTTGAATTCATTTTATCTTATATGGGTTAAGTTTTGATGGAATGATGATTATGAATCCCATTTTTATTACATGGGTTATGCTATGATATATGATTTTTGATTTTGTGGAACACATAAGAATGGTATCATTAAGATATGGGTGGGACCTATATCTCCCTCCAATTAATTGGGTAAATATTTATATCTCATGAGATATAAATGGTTGGAAAACAAGTTAATCCAGTTCAGTGATACATGACTAAAACGAGGAGTGAATTCGGTTTAGAAAAGGACTTTGTCCGCTAAGATAGTCTTTCCAATGAGCCTTTACTAATAAGAATTTTTTTTTATAATTATGTGTGTATTCCACAAAGTTTCATGTTTTATGTTATGATTATTGGGATTACATTTCACTGCTATGATTTATCCCATGTTATGATTTTATGATCTCTTTTGCAGGTTATGATTTTCAAAATGTTATGTTCTTATGTATATGATATGATTGATATTTCCTTTTTTACCCTTACTGATAATTTGAGCTCACCCTTTTTTATGATTTATTTTCCCCGGGTCAGGAAGAAGGGTATTAAGTAGTTTATGCCAAAAGGGACTATAGATATGTTGAAATAAATGGGAGACAATGTAGATGATTTATGAACCATTTGTTTATGTCTCCCAGTTTCTAAAGACATTATACCTATATGGTCCTATCATGGTTTTTTATATGTTGTAATAAGTATGCTTCAATTCTGAAGTAATAACAATGTATGTAAAGTATGGGTCGTTATAAGTCCTATAGAGGACACATGATTTCATGACCTTGGAAAGGACACATGGATGAGTCATGTACTACGCATGATCTTTGGATGACCACACGAAGCCCCTTTGGTGAGTCCCTTTGATCATAAAAATACCCTTAGATGAACAATCCTATTCTTGAGATGGTTTCTAGACAATCATTAATTATCATACATATCCTCTTATATGATCCTTGTTATTATTTATAAGGTTTTTTGAAAATCATTGATGAACATGTTAAGGCTTCCAGACATGATCCTCTAATTATGAATCATATGAGACAATAGATTACCAATAATGACCCAAATACCCCCACAAAATAAAGAATAAATACTAGAAAAGGTAGAATCCTCTCATGAAATGAATAAATGATAGTTTTAATGAAAAATGGGTTACATTGGTGAATCATACACATCACATGATCTATGTATGATAACCCAAATTCCCTTTGGTGAGTCCCTTTGATCATAAAAATACACTTGGATGAACCCTTCAGTTCTTGTGAAGGTTTCCAAGAAAGCATTAATGATAATAAAAATCCCCTTAAATGAGCCCTATTATTCTTGAGAAGGTGTCTAGAAAAACATTGATGATCATGTGAAGGCTTCCTGAAGAGATCCTAAAATCATGAATCATACTAGGTAATAGATTCCAAATAATAACCCAAATATCTATATAAAATAAAATATATATATCACTAAAAAAGGTAGAATCCTCTTGTGAAAGGATGATATAATTGTTTTCATAAGAAATGGGTTAGGTTCCTTGTGTGACCATTTTTTATCAGGTGAAGTCACTTTGACATGTCACCATGATCTCACGGAGCCCCCCTTGATAATAAAGAATGATATTTTGAAAGTACCTTATCAATACATCATTCTCTTATGAAGGGAATCTAACAAGAAATGTTAATCACATATGGGATCCCACACATGTCATCATCGATCATATGAAATACTTTGGACTGGCATCTTGATGTCATAAAGACTATAAGACATTTCAGATCTATAGTGAAATTGTAGTTCCAAATGTCAACAAGACAATGTGAGATCCATTTTATGAGTAGGGGTCCAATTATGTTAGGAATAATAGAGTATTCTCATGAATTTTGAATTTCATATGACTCATTGGATGACCCAAGGTAGGTTCATGTGAATCACAAGAGGTTATAATCCCTCTACTGGATCAATCTGATATCTAGGATACACATGACTTGAAAGATGGCATATAATAAGGTTTGATAGGACCATAAATTCCTCCCCCTCAGCACAAAATACAAACACATGATTAAGTACATACCCATGTGAGAATAGAAATTGAAAATCATAGTGCATAAAGTCACATAATCCCAAGGTTGATACTCTAAATAAAGTCAATGGAATGACCTAAGAAATCACACATTATGAATATGTGATTCACATGATCAACCAGTACATAATGCGATGGACTTCTGGAAGGACATGCAGGGAATATGAAGCAATTGATTTCGGTTGAAATCACCCAGAAAAACATAGACATCTAATACTTGATATTACATGAGGGTTATACAAAATAAAAAATAAAAAATATGGAAGACTTTGGAAAATATGGACTCAATAACCTTCATGTGGTGGAACAATGTGCTTCATAAGTCTTATCCAGATCATGTGATAATAAAGGGGAATGTCGACCATGTCTTGAAATGTCCTCCAAAAATGTCACACAAGTCTCAAGAAGTCCATCAAATATGTTTCCCATGCCCTTTTGGGAACTCTATACATATCAACATAATCATGAGAGTCCCCATGACATGTATCATAGTCCCTGGAATGTCCTCGGGATATATCTATCATATTTTGAGAAGTCCTCTAGACATGTCTCGAATCTCTTGAGAAGTCCTCCGGACATGTTTCCTAAGACATGTGTGGTCCTCCAGACATGTTAGGCCTAGTTCCATGACACCGTTTTTACATGTTTTCATTGATCACACAAATACCCTCAGATGTTTCGACCAATTCATGTAATAGTTATCCAGATTACTACCTAGAGGGCACATAGGTCGTACCTTGTAGATACCTCATGAAACAATAACCATGTCTATTGGACATATTTGAACATACCCTTATCCAATGTACAATCACTCTAATTCATGCAGTAAATAGGATATAGATGACCCTTACCTAAGCCCTAATATCTAAATGGGAATACACCATGGTGTATGTCCCATTATATTATTGACACTACTACCCACACAATTTAAACGCTAATATGGGTTTATCATCCTTCATTACCATCAAAAGATTGAGAATATAACAAAACTATAGGGACTCAATATCCTATTATAAACAAGAAACATAGAACTCCTTCCTATATCCTGAGATCCATATCAAACACCCCATTAGGGCAACCCTAGTGTTTTTGTTTCATATTCTTATGTTTTGTGTCTTATCTCTTAGAATCTCTTGTTTCTCACACTAATCATGGATCATGTGTGAATAAGGATTTGAAATGATAAAATTATCTACATCAAAAATATTTTCCATCTAGGGCAGCCCTAGTGCGTATTACCCATTTTGAGAGGCAATTTGATTTCCCCCCATATACAGTAAATCACCATAGTGTATGTACTAAAGGAATTACCATATTAGTACACCTTGGGGAATTAACCATCACTAGAATTTATTTTTTCCCTACCCATTAGTGAGTTGAGTGAATATCAAACTATGATGAATCTGATTCCTGTTACAAGAAAAATACATAGGATTCCTTCCAAATGCCTGAGCACCATGCATGGTTCATTAGTCACCTCGTATATATACTTTATGTATAATGTTAAAATGATTTGTGTAACAAAATTATGTTGGTTTTCTTTCATGTTATCAACATGATACATAGGACACCTCTTGAACGCTCAAAACCATACTCAAAATTTCAAGAGACACACTATCTGAATGTAAACTCAAGAGTTCACGGTTATATGGATTCAAAATATAATTATCTACCTACTGATAAGAAATAAATGGAAAAAGGTTGATAATACAGAATTTATACAAGTGGTCTCATTAATAGGAACCCCTCTATATAATAAATCTTGCAACACCCGATCATTTTATTAGGTTTACCGGTCCTGTATTGTGATTTTGTATAAACACTTGAATAAAACATAAATCAATAATAGACTCCCTAAACAAGAAATAATTCCCAAAAAGGTTTTAATTATCATAAAATACCATCCTCTAATCTAATGTATGATTCTATGTGATAATTGTTTTGAAACCCCAAATGACCGCCACCCTCTGGAAAGCCATTATGTTCTATATTATGGATTTGGGAGTCGTCGGTAATATATAAGAGATGAAAATTGTGAAATGATTGTAAATGACTGTGCATCCACACGTAAACCCCCAAAATGAACCCTAAAAATGGAAAAATAAATGGAAAAAAATGTGTGAATTCATGTGATGACATTATAAAATAATCATTATAGGCATCGAGTACCTTATCTCTTAAACATAGAGAAACATTATTTTCTGAGTGAATTAGTCATCAATATTGTTATTAATTTTGAATATAATATATTTTGACATAAATTATATATTATAATTTAACAAAAAATTATTGTAACACGATAAATAATCCAAAATAAATTTCTTTTAATATTTTCAAAATCCTTTAATAGATGTTTCTTACTGCCTGTGTAAGCACTATGTCTTGCGTTTTCTAATCATTTAATGTAATTTTACCATACCCCAAAATATATATATAAATTACCCTCTTAAAACCAACTAATTTATGTTCAAAATAACTAGTTATTTTCATTCATGAAAATATTGTATCCCTATTAACACACATCATAGAAATTAAAATCAAGAGAGTTGAATTTTTCATATTTCTTAACCCAAAAAAATATAGATGTCATTATCAAAGAAAAATGTACAGATAATTCTATATTTTAGTGGTTAGGATGGATATAGTCGAATTCCACTGATCCAATGAAATAAATATTTGACTATAAAATATTATTATACCCTTATCATTATATTTTAAACTATAATTAATTTATTTAACCATTAGTGGGGAATTATATTTAACAATGTTGTTATTCTTAATGAAAAAATTGATACCTGTTTTACAAATTTGAACCCCCTAATTCCAAATCTGGAAAAAATTCCCAAATATAAATTTTTATAAGTTGATGACATCAATTTTAATTTTCATGATTAAAACACAATGAAACGCGTTTTCAGAAAAACATTTCTTTAAGCATAAAAGTGTACTTAAAAAAAGAATAAAATATTGATTAATATGAAATTATTTAAATTATTTTTAATGAAAGGGAACTTATATTACATTAAGACCATATTCAAAAGAGACTAGGTCTTTTAAATTTATTAATTTAAATAAATGGATGTGATTATATTTATTTTTTCAAATATTATTTCCAAAAGAGGTACAAATTAAGTACAATATCCATGAAGTAAATGAAATAAAAGTTTTTTTGAAGAAAATATGTATTTGAAGCCTAAAATGAACATACTATAAATTTAATAAATTTTTATTATAAATTAATAGATATATTATATTATTTGTTATGATTATATGAATTATTTATAATGTGTTAATATTATGCATGCATTCCAATTTAACAGATTGGCTATATTAGTCGAATTTAAAAAAATTATATTTTTATAGTATTTTTTCTTCTCTAAAAGTTTACTTTTTTGTGTCTATAAATATATTTAGCATATTTTTCTTTTAAATTGAATTTTTATGATGTTATATTCATTCCCCATTAAATAAATTATGTCCTTGAAATTTTTATATTTTCCATCTAAGGTTCAATATTTAAGAATATCTTGTTTTAAAACACAAATTATACAAAAGGATAATAAAACATATTTTCTAAAGAAAAAGTTGGAAACATAATGGTTTATAGAAATAACCCATAATCAGGTTACATATAAGAATAAAATTACATGGAAGTAAAAAATATAGTCATAGAGGAGAAAGAAAATTTATAATGTTTAATATAAGGTGATATATAACATGGTTTTGTTAAATATAATGATCATATATCCAAAAATATTTAAATGATAAAAGAGACAATAAATTTAGTAAAAATATAGGTAAGGGCATAATATTTTTTTCATTATCATTTTCCTATTGTTGAGGGATTATTTTACTATAATCCTTTAGAAGATGATAAAATTTACTTACTTGCTTCATAAGCACAATTCAATCCTTGGGTTGTGCTTTGAGAAATTTCCACTTCCAGTTCTTCTCTTACAATAATAAATAATTTTTAAAGATGATTGTTTCATTGCTAATGAACAAATATTAACTTCTAGTGAATTATAATATCCATTAAATAATTAAAATTTATTCCTATTATAACTAGATATAACCAAATTGGGTATCATAAGTTAATATAATATCCAACATTAATAAACCACTATACAAGTAAATATTATATTTGTGTCCAAATCAGTAATAATAACACTCAATATTTAACATAAATCATTCAATAAAATATAACATTAAAACAATTCATCAATTCTAATCCAAAAAATAGGAATGTTTCAATCACATAACCTTTTAAAATTAACCGATCATTTATTTCCAATAAAAATTATTCACATAAATAGCAACATAATCATATATTCTACAAAAAATAATTTTTTTTCAATAAATTACATTAATCATAGTAAAACCTATATAAGAAATTTTATGCTTCCAAAAGATAACTCAATATATATTCATAATATTGAATTTTCATCCTCAATAATAGTATTGTGTTTACTATAATCATATAATGTTTCATAAAAATATTGTGAACATATTCTAAATTGAATTTTATCATTTCATAATGAAATCACTTCTCAGTATCATTGTTATATAAATGATACAACATGTGTTCTTAAGTTATTATAAACCTTTTATCCTAATTAACCATAATAACAAAAAAAGATGAAATTAATCCTAATGGTTATTAAATAATATTCAACATATATCCACAAATTAAAAAATAATTCTTACTCAAATTACCTTTTTGCTAAAATGAGTTCTAAAGTAAAAAAGTTTTATTCAATAAATATAACATAAAATGTCCTTAATAATTTTAAATTGGAATCAAATAAAACCTGAGATGGGGAATCTATGTCATTAAAGTTATAATAAACCTTTGGCTTATCAACCCATCACATGTTATGTTTATCCTATATCACATTGTAATTTCATTGGTTTCCGTAGGTTTTACCTGAACATTCATCAAAATGGTTTAAAATGATAATCTAAATTAATTGGGTAGTTCTCCTCCATAGAATGCTCTGTTTCCCTTGTTATTTCTTCCATATATGAGTTTCTCTATAGTACCTTTACCTGATGAGTTGTCTAATTCCTCAATACATGATCTCTAGTATTATGGATCAGGGTGGGTTCTTCATGGTATGAATGGTCAGGTTATAACTCAATTTAATACTTGGGGATCACATGCATTGGGTCAGGAATGTACTTTCATAGTAGAGATATATGAAACATATTCTGTACTTTTGATAGATTTAGCAGAATTTCAAAATGGTAAAAAAAAACTCCAACCCTTTTGTGAGTCTCAAATGTTATGATATACAAAGGACTTAGATTCCATTTATTATTTATCATTGTAACACCCTTACATGGAAATAATTTCATGATTACCTGATATCCCAATTGGAACACTAAATCATTCCTCTAATTATCGACATGACACTTTTTCCTACCTTGATGTGCTTTCAGATAATCCTAAATATCCTTTATATTTATAGAAACCAGTTCAAAAATATCCATTGACCAGCTTCATACCAACGTGTTGGAGTATGACACCTATTTTTATATGTTTATTAATACATTGCCATTTGAATACATAAATAGAATATAAATTAATAGAAAAAATCAACAAAAGGTAGGTACTAATCTCTTGTTCCTTGAATGTTATGTGAGAATGACCTCATCATGTATTCCACTATTTTATTTCTTCTTTTAGACTTTCTATCAGTATTAGGATGGTAGATAGTGGTCAAATGAAGCTTTGTATTAAGAGCCTTCTAGAGACTCTTCCAAAAATTTTAGGTAAAGTGGGGATATTGATCAGAAATAATTCATAGAGGTTCTCTATGAATTATTTTAGCTTCATTAATATCGAACCTGGAAAGGTTCTCAAGTCCAATGTCTTATCTTATATCAAGGAATTGTTTATATTTGGTTAGGTGATCAATGAAAAACCATATTGTATCATTTATTCTAGGAGCCTTTGGTAGTCTCGTGATAGAGTCCATAGTAAATTCTTCCCAATTCAAAATATGAATAATAAGATGTTGAATGACTCAATTAGGATGATGCCTGATAGATTTCACTTCTTGAAAAACCAAAAATCTAGACACATAATAAGTAATTTCATGCTTTGTGTTATCCCACTAATAATGTTTCATCAAGTCCCTATACATATATATACTACCAGTCTGTATAGAGAAATGTGATATTTTATCATAATAATCCAATTATATTTTTATCTTAGGTATGGATGGAACAAAAATCCTCTTTATAAATTTTATAAAAACATTTTCCCAAAAAAATTCTATAAAATGTTCTTATTTCCCACCATGTTCAGTTTTCAATAATTTGTAAAATGATTTATGTCTCTCCTTAGAAACTTCAATATCCATATTTAATAGATCTATGAACATTATATCCTTCTAAATATTTATTTGTTTTAGATCTCTAGGATACTTCCTTCTCAATGGTTATGCTCCCTTATATATCTTTCTGGGGTTATAGTGTATTTAAAAATCATAAACCTTTAGTAGCTCAAGCCATCTTCATTATATCATTTTGAGATCATTCTATGATAAGATGTATTTTAGACTTTTATGATCCATGTATAGATTAAATATTTCACCATATAGTTAATGACTTAATATTTTAAAATAACGGATTACAACTGCTAGATCAAGATCATGGGTTCGATAATTCTATTTGTGAGTATTTGATTTCATGGATAAATATGGGATAACAGTATCATTTATCATTACGACACAACCAAGTACCTTTTTCAATGAATGACTATTTATGACATACACATATTGTTGGTAGAGTCAAATTTAGACCATTGAAAAATATTATATTTATTTCCTTATAACATTCTTACATTCCATTGTCCAAAAAAACATAACATCTTTATGTGTAACTGTGGTTAATAGGTTATCCAATAGGGAAAAATATTGAACAATCCACTGATAATAACCTTCTAAACCAATGAAACTATTTACCTCAGTTATGTTTCTTGGGGTTGGAAATTTTCTAAATACCTTTTTGTTCATAGGATCAAATGATATTTTATCCTTTGATATATTATAGACTTGAAAAAAAAATTCTTGAATCCATAAATCACATTGACTAAATTTACCATATAACTGTCCCCCTCTAAGAGTCTTAAGAATGATCCGCAAGTGACTGTCATGATCCCCATAGATTTTATAATACTCCATAATATCATTAATAAATACCACAATAAAATCAATAAGATATTCTGTGAATACTCTTTTCATTATATCCATAATCACATAGTGTGAATTTTTCCATCCCAATTGAAATAATGTAACGTCAAAATAACCATACCTCATCTAAAAGGCTGTCATTATTCTTTAATAGATATTTTTGATACCTAGAACAATGTTTAATCATTAAAAAATAGTGGGATCAATGAATTTTATAAAACAATCCATCAATGAGAGGTGGAGGAAACCAATTTTCATTATTACAGCCATGATTTAACTATAATTGTAGAGACTGAAAGCATGGCGTACATGGACATTACATTACTTTTGCGGAATATTTAATACATAACAAAAACAGACACACAAGGACCGTAATTGTTTAGTGTCTTAGGAAACTCGGAATATAAACTTCTAATCATGTTGAAATATCTTCAACAACTCCCATAAAGATCTTCCCCTTTTTGTTTCCTTACCTAAAACCTTTATTTATTTCCTAGGGCAAATAAAACATAAAAAGGGTGAGCTCAAATGATCAGTAAGGGAAAACAGAGATAACATAAAACAATCATAAACATTTGGAAGCAAAAACATGAACATGAAATTTAAACATTAAAATCTTGAGCAAAGACATAAATCGTGGAAGTACGTATGGCATATATCATAATAGAACATCAAACGTGATAAAATATAATGGGAATAAAAAATATAATTGTGGAAACCATTGAGCACATGTTATGATTTCCATAGTAGCCAAGGCATTTCTGCTAAGACCATCTTAGTGGAAAAAGTCCCTTTATGAATCGAGTTCACTCCTCGTTTCAGTCTTGTAAAACTGAACCAGATTAAATTACCGTTCCAGCCATGTCTATCTCATGAGATATAAATCTTTACCCAATGCATTGGAGGGAGATATAGGTCCCACCCATCTCATAATGATATCATTCTTATGTGTACCACAAAATCACAAAACATACATCATTGCATAACCCATGTAATAAATAATGGATTCTTAAACATCGTGACATCATAAAACAATTCATATAGGATAAAGTAATTAATAAAATTAATCACATCACAACATAATCAATTCAATGTAATAATATGGATAGAAATAGAACCCTATATTATCTTAGATGGAAAATAATTTTGATAAAACACTTTAACTCCATTCTTGAGGAAAATATCCTTTCTACTTCAAAAACATTTTTCCTTTCTTAACATGTCATACAATTTTAAACTAAAATAAGTTGATTAAAAATAAACTTGAAAACTTGTAAAGGAAGATTCCTAGAAATAATGTTTTAAAAATGCATTCATGCCGTATAAGTTAAAAAAACATGCTTCTCGTACTTTTTTCAGAAAAGTTAAAAAGTACCTTGTACGAAAAACGACAAAAGATTCCTTTTATATCTTTTACAAAAAATTCACCGAAGGGTAAAATTGGATTTAAATCATTTCATTTATCATACATGTTTGGACTTGTTGTTCTTGATATTATTACTTATATCCTTATTTACTTAATTCTATAATGTAAAACATGATTTACATATAATATATATTTCAGTATATACATATATATATGATAGATCGATTAAATGAAATGAAATACACCGTTCATGGAGACGGTAGGTCGTACGTACGCATGAACGATGTTTTCGTTTCCATATTGAATTGAATGAAATTAAGTAGATGACATACATATATATACACATAAATCCAGTATCATTATTATTTCATATATTTCATGATTATTTATTATATATACTCTATAATAATTCATGAATGGGTAACATGGAGAATGAATCTCATCGCGTCGTGGAGACGGTAGTTCGTACGTACGCACGAGCGATTATATCATTCCCATGATCGTGGAATTGTATTGGAGTGTATGTATATTATTTCAGAATGAATATCACTTTACAATAATCATACATAGTTATTATTTACACCATTATACCCATCCAAGTGAGGTGGTGATGGAAAATAAATTACACCACGGCGTGGAGACGGTATTCCGTACGTACGCACGCGTGGTGATTTCGTTTTCCATAGGCTGGATAGATGATGAAATAAGGTTGTTTAATACTTATAATAACATATCAGTACATTAGTGATACTGATGTTATTAATTTATAATGAACCAACTAAATAATAAGAAGTGGAAGAAGAAATAAAGTTGAAAGAATCGGTAACGGACATTACCTCTTCTTTGAAGCGCTTCTTTGAGACCTCCTTTTAGGGCACTAAAATTGGTCTTCGATGAAGACAAGGACCTCTAGGATGTTTCTAGGGAATTGGAGAGGAGAAATTGGCAGGGTTTGGCCAAGATTTAATGCTCAAAGTGGTGTGAGCAAGAGAGGGAGGAGTTGCCCTTTTATAAGGGAGGAGAGGGTCACCTTTGGAAAATCTAAAAATATTATTTTATTATAAAGCCATATTCGGTTTTTAATAGATCCAAATTGAATTATTTCGAAGCTATGGTGGGGATGGGTAGCAATACGCTCATAAAATAGAATTTGGACAACTTTAGTTTACTATTTTAACCTTATCATTTAGATTTAACTTTAAGTTAGATAATTTTACATTGACTATGTCTTTTTGTGTTCTTACACTATAAGGTTAATAAACTTATTATAACAAGCCAAACGAACCCCAAGTTGTTTATTATTAATATATATAATCTTATATAAGTCATTTGGCCAATCCTTAGATTTTTAGGAATAAAATAACAATTAATAATATAATATTTGTTTTAAAAACTATTTTATGTCAATTTTACACTATTTAGTAATTGATTTTTTTGAAAATCATAACAGAATGATTAGTTCAAAAAAAGTTAATTAAATCATTACTAACATGTAATATTAACCTATAAAATTAGTTTAATTAATAAAAAGTCTCAATTTACATTTATTTGTGTATTTATAACATCAATTATGTCAATATTTCATTAATAAGATAATTACTACATAATATTTGTGTCATAAATAAATTAAATTTTTTAAAGTCTAAAAATTACAAATAAAATACCATTATTTAGGAAATATTTTTATATTTCTAATTAATATTTATAGTCAAATTTGTATTTTGAATAACCCTATATTAAAAATTATTTACTTATTAAACTTTGATTTTAACTATTTTAACCATTTTTTAAACAAATTAATAATAAATGTCCTAATCTAATCCTAGTGGGCCTAATTGGTCATATTTTATTCCTAAGGTTGTTTTTGGTCGAATTACACTTATCCAATAGAATTAAGACATGTTTTAGGGTAATAATAATATTATTTTTACCCTTAATTACTCTATTTACTTTTAACTGTGGTAAATAAAAGTAAAAAGTTACTATTCACCAAAAATTATTTTCATCTCATTGAACCACATTTTACTTACTGACATCAACCATGTCTCTCGGATTTTTGAAATTACACTCACAGAAGCGGTAAAATTATGTTTTATGTAAATTTTCAAATTCTCCAAAGAGGTGGGTAAAAGACGGTGAAAAGTTCAATAAAATTTTTATATATCTAAAATTATTATAAAATTACTCCAATGAATTACATTGAACATATATAGGTATTATGTATCAATTTTTTCATAAAATAAATTTATATAAAATAAATAATTATTCAAATAAAAAGTTGGTTTTTAAATAGTAACCGAGTGTTTTCACTATTCATTAAAAATTGAAAGTTTCCAGAAAAATACCAAAATTTCACCCTAGGCTAATTTCGATATTCAGAATCCAAAAATGAATTCCATTTTGAAAAACTAAATTTACAAAATTTCAAAAAGTTGTTATTACTATTCATAATGGCTAGTTTTAATAATATTTTAATAGCATATCGTTGTTTAGTGAATCTCGGTATTGCGTAAAACACACGCTATCGAGGAAGGTCGCGATTGCGTGCAATGCAGCCAAGTTAGGGTTGTGTGTTGTGAAAGACTCCTTTGTTGTAGAGTACAACACAAGATATCAATAAAATTAAAAAAAAATATTTTTCATAAAATCTCGGGGTGTTACATTCTACCCCCCTTAAAATGAATTTCGCCCTTGAAATTCAACGGGGTTATAAATGGTTTACTACTCGAAAGTTTCTTTAATAGAAACCCACATAGAAAAAAGGAATACCAAAACCAATCTTTAAAAACTAAAGTATGAAACATAACGGTTACCCAAATTAACTAATCACTGGGTTTCCATATATGAGAACATAGGTGAAAATATGGATATGGAAGAGAAACCTAACCATCATGTTATGATGGAGAGTGGTAGAGAACATGGCTATGAAAAAGCCAACAATCACAAATCCATAGATTTGTGATGATCTAAGGAAACCATCTGATTTCATCAGATATAAGGGAACTAGGACAACATTTATGGTTTTCAAGATCATTTCATTAAAGTTGATGAATTAAAAGAAATACATACATGATTTTGGTACAATTTCACTGTTGTTCATGAATTGAACAATTTCCACTTCATCCCTTAAAGAAATGAAGTTGAATTTATTATTCGTGATGTGTTAGTAGATCATGTGATAGAATGATGGGTGATTTCATCTATTTCAAACAAAAGGTTAGCAAAAGTTATAAGTCCATCTTATGGTTAGATTAATCGTATATGGTTCCAAAAATGAACTTATACTTCATATAGCATACCGCTTAATAAAATAAAACTAGTTTCTACTAACCAGGAACATCCTGTAGGCCAGTGGTAGGCGATAAAGGCCAGTCGCACTTCGGTTGTGGGTTCAATTCCCACAGCCTTGTCTGACGTGATGGGCTGTCACCCATCCTGCAGGATTTCTTTTTTTCTAAAACTACATTACTATAACAACCCATCAATAATATAGAAAAAAGTTCTATCCTTAAACAATACTAACTTATGTCCAACATAATCCATTCCAATCTTTAGGCTTATCTAAAATACTTCGGTCCGAGCTTATAGTATAAAGAAAATTATTACTTGAAATTTCACATAACAATCACGTGAATGCCATCATTTATCCCCCATATATCATAAGATATATCTTGTTGGTCAAATTACAAACATGTGAATACCTTAATCATTTATTCTCTTGAATAATGAATACCCATTGAACCTTAGTGAAAACATGAATGCAGTTAAAAGTTAACACTTTCCACATACCAAAATCCTCAAAATTTCAATATACTCAAACCATGATATCACTTTGTCCTTATATCAGTCATGAGCTCATGAATATTGTCAAACATTTCATTTTCCCTTTATCCCTTCATTATGCGCATATCATCTTCTTTCCAAAGATATCTCAATCACTTTCCATGGTTACCTGTACCATAAAATTATTTAAAACCACAATAGACTAATACATAAATATTTCAATATTCCACGATACTATATACAACCTTATTTTGGAATCCCATTACATAAACTCTTAATCATTACACATCTTCATTTTCATACTCAACATCACAAATAGTGGTCTCATGAGACTTCCTGTTATCCTTTTCCTTAAGAGGTTGCTCATGTTGATCATCATTAACCCTTGGATTAGGGCATTGATTATCATAATTCCCCATTTCATTGCACTTGATGCATTAAAGTGTTGGTGGTGCGTTCTCTGCAGTATTTTGTTTATTCAAACCATTAGAAACCCTTTTTCCATTACTTCGACACTCAGCTCCTCGATGACGTTCTTTTCCACACTTAAAACATTTTCTAGTACCTTTTAGAAAATCTACACCATGCTTCTTTCCACACTTTGAGCATAAAGAAATATTCATCTTCTTTTCACCATTGTTCTGAGATTTCTCCTTGAACTCCATCTTTAGTTTCTTGTCAAAACCATGAGATGGATATGTTACACCAACTTCCAGTTCTACCTTGATAGCACAACACACAATTTCTTCATAGCTACTGAAGTCTCTTATAGCTAATTCCCTTCGAAGGCTTGGTTTTACGCCACTGAAAAATCGATCAACTTTACTATCATGTTGGATGATAAAGCCAAATGCATACCTTGCAAGTCTTGTAAAATTTGCTTCATATATTCCAAAAGATTCATCATCCTTCTGCTTTAGTTCAAGAAACTCCTTCTCCATATTTGTTCGAAGAATACGAGGGAAGTACTTATTGAAAAATAAGTTCTTGAACTCGTCCCATTCCATGGACTCAATTTCATCTCTTGGCCTCGTATTCTTGATAAGATTCTACCATTGATCAGCTTCAACTTCCAAACGATATACTGCTAAGATGACTTTATCAGGTTCAGAACATTGAAGAACTGAAAATATATTTTCAGTGGTACAGATCCATTTTTCAGCAACAAGTGGATGAGAAGACCCACTGAAAGAAGGTGGACGTTGCCTCATAAAGGACTCAATTGAATATTGTTCCCTTCTCTGCTCATTTGGAATTCCAGAATGATTCATAGCTTGTGTATGTATATAAATAAGATTTTTCACTCCATCTTCCATAACATTGGTTTTTTCAAGAGGACAATCATTGCATTTTCCATTACATTTATCAACACCGTTCCTTCGGGTTCCATCCATCATCTAAAACCCAAAAAGAATAGTGTGAGAGGAAAAAATCATGCTTGGTAAAACAACATAATAAAGGGGGAGTACCATCAATATCTAACAACATAGGTTAAATTCTAATTTTTGTTACCATAGTTCTAGAACTATATCCTATACGTATACTTATCCTTAGGGACATCCCTAGGCATTTCTTAGAAATATCTCTAGGGATCTCATTAACGTTTTCGCATCCTAGTTTCCAAAGGTTGACTAAACCTTTCCTCTGATACCAACTATAAAGACCCAAAGCTTGACGTACATGGACATTACATTACTTTTGCGGAATACATATTACATAACAAAAATAGACACACAAGGGCCGTAATAGTTTAGTGTCTTTGGAAACTCGGAATATAAAATTCTAATCATGTTGAAATGTCTTCAACAACTCCCATAACGATCTTCCCATTTTTGTTTCCTTACCTAAAACCATTCTTTATTTCCTGGGGCAAATAAACATAAAAAGGGTGAGCTCAAATTCTCAGTAAGGGCAAACATATTTGACATAAAACAATCCATAAACATTTGGAATCAAAAACATGAACATGAAATTTAAACATCAAAATCATTAGCAAAGACATAAATCGTGGAAGTACGTAAGGAATATATCATAATAGAACATCAACCGTGATAAAATATAATGGGAATAAAAAATGTAATTGTGGAAACCATTCAGCACATGTTATGATTTCCATAGTAGCCAAGGCATTACTGCCAAGACTATCTTAGTGGACAAAGTCTTTTTCTGAATCGAGTTCACTCCTCGTTTCAGTCCTGTAACACTGAACCAGATTAACTTACCGTTCCAGCCATGTCTATCTCATGAGATATAAATATTTACCCAATGCATTGGAGGGAGATATAGGTCCCACCCATCTCATAATGATACCATTCTTATGTGTTCCACAAAATCATAAATCATACATCATTTCATAACCCATGTAATAAAAATCAAATTCTTCATCATGAAATCATAAAACAATTCATATAGGATAAAGGAATTCATAAAAATAATCCCATCACAACATAATCAATTAAATGTAATAATTGGGATATAAACAGAACCCTATATTATCTTAGATGGAAAATAATGTTGATAAAACACTTGAACTCCATTCTTGAGGAAAATATCTTTTCTACTACAAAAACATTTTTCCTTTCATAACATGTCATACAATTTTAAACTAAAATAAGTTGATTAAAAATAAACTTGAAACATGTAAAGTAATATTCTTGGAAATAATTTTTTAAAAATACTTTCATGCCATATAAGTTAAAAAACATCCTTCTCGTACTTTTGTTGGAAATGTCAAAAAGTACCTCGTATGAAAAACAAGAAAAGATTCCTTTCATATCTTTTACTAAAAACTCACCAAAGGGTAAAATTGGATTTAAAAAATTGTAGGTGGATGGAAATAATATTACATATTGAGGAAACATGTATGAGGATGATAAAATACTCCCCAGTAAATTCTGAAGTATAAACAATCTCGGATAAAAATTGAGATTTGCGAGATTGTCCCTTACCTTAGGTCTGATATGCTTCGTACGTTTCCGAACCTCCTGTATTATGATTTAAATAATGTCATTGACTTATTATAGAATAATATTAAATGTTATGATATCATATATGGTTCACTTATGACTTTATATTACCCCTTCTTTTGTAAGTTCCATGTTAAAGCAACGTTTTGGGTTAAATCGTTTTATTTATCGTACGTGTTTGGACTTGTTGTTCTTGATATCATTTCTTATATCCTGATTTAATTTATTCCAGAATTTAAAACATGATTTACATATAATATATATTTCAGTATATACATATATATATGATAAATCGATTAAATTAAATGAAATACACCGTTCATGGAGACGGTAGGCCGTACGTACGCATTAACGCTGTTTTCGTTTCCCTATTGAATTGAATGAAATTAAGTAGATGGCATACACATATATACACATAAATCCAGTATCATTGTTATTTCATATATTTCATGAGTACTTATTATATATACTTTATAATAATTCATGAATGGTTAACATGGAGAATGAATCTCATCGCGTCATGGAGACGGTAGTCCGTACGTACACACGAGTGATGATATCATTACCATGATCGTGGAATTGTATTGGAGTGTATGTATTTTATTTCAGAATCAATATCACTTTACAATAATCATATATAGTTATTATTTACACCATTATACCCATCCAAGTGAGGTGGTGGTGGAAAATAGATTACACCACGGCGTGGAGACGGTATTCCGTACATACGCATGCACGGTGATTTCATTTTCCGTAGGATGGATAGATGGTGAAATAGGGTTGTTTAATACTTATAATAACATATCATTATATGATTGATACTGATGTTATTAATTCATAATGAAACAACTAAAGAAGAAGAAGTGGAAAAAGAAATAAAGTTGAATGAATTGGTAACGGACATTACCTCTTCTTTGAAGCGCTTCTTTGAGACCTCCTTTTAGGTCAATAAATTGGTCTTTAAAGAATCCAAGGACTTCTAGGATGTTTCTAGGGAATTGTAGAGGAGAAATTGGCAGGGGTTGGCCGATCTTGGAGGCTCAAAGTGGTGTGAGGAAGAGAGGGAGGAGGTGCCCTTTTATAAGGGAGGAGAGGGGCACCTTTGAAAAAACTAAAAATATTATTTTATTATAAAGCCATACTCGGTTTTAAATAGATCAAAATTGATTTATTTAGAAGATAATGTGGGTTTGGGTATAAATACTCTCATCCAATATAATTTGGACAAGTTTAGTTTACTATTTTAACCCTATCATTTATATTTAACTTTAATTTAAATAATTTTAGTTTTACCGTGTCTTTTTGTGTTCTTACACTATAAGGTTAATAAACTTACTATAACAAGCCAAACGAACCTCAAGTTGTTTATTATTAATATATATAACCTTATCTAAGTCATTTGGCCGAACCTTAGATTTTTAGGAATAAAATAACAATTAATAATATAATATTCTTTTAAAAACTATTTTATGTCAATTTTGACACTATTTAGTAATTGATTTTTCTGGAAATCATAACAGAATTATTAGTTCAAAAAAAGTTAATTAAATAAATACTAACATTTCATAGTAACCTATAAAATTATTGTAATTCATTAAAAGTCTCAAATTACATTTATTTGGGTATTTATAACATCAATTATGTAAATATTTCATTAATAAGATAATTACTGCATCATCTTTGTGCCATAAATTAATTAAATTATTTAATGTCAAAAAATTAAAAATAAAATACAATTATGTAGGAAATCATTTTATATTTCTAATTAATATTTATAGTCAAATTTATCTTATGTATTACCCAATATTAAAAATTATTTACTTATTAAATTTTAATTTTAACTATTTTAACCCTTCTTTAAATAAATTAATAATAAATGTCCTAATCTAATCCAAGTGGGCCTAAATGATCGTTTTTTATTCCTAAGGTTGTTTTTGGTATAATTAAACTTATCCAATAGAATTAGGACATGTTATAGGGTAATAATAATATAATTTTTCCCTTAATTACTCTATTTACTTTTAACCGTGGTAAATAAAAGTAAAAAGTTACTATTCAACAAAAAAAATTCATCTCATTGAACCACATTTTTCTTACTGACATCAATCGTGTCTCTAAGATTTTTGAAATTTCACTCACATAAGTGGTAAAATTATGTTTTATGTAAATTTGCAAATTCTCTTAGGAGGTGGGTAAAAGACAGTGAAAAGTTCAATACATTTTTTATATATCTAAAACTATTATAAAATTACTCCAATGAATTACAATGAACTTATATAGGTATTATGTATCAATTTTAACCTAAAATAAATTTAAATAAAATAAATAAATTATTTAAATATAAAGTCGGTTTTTAAATAGTAACCTAGTGTTTTCACTATTCATTAAAAATTAAAAGTTTCCAGAAAAATACAAAAATTTCACCCTAAGATAATTTCGATATTCCAAATCCAAAAATGAAGTACATTTTGAAAAATAAAATTTACAAAATTTACAAAATTGGTTATTACTATCCATAACGACTAGTTTTAATAATATTTTAATAACATATCGTTGTTTAGTGAAACTCGGTATTGCGTACAGCACATGCTATCGAGGAAGGTCGTGATTGCGTGTGATGCATCCAAGTTAGGCTTGCGTGTTGTGCAAGAATCCTTTTTTGTAGCGTACAACACAAGATATCAATAAAATTAAAAAGAATATTATTCATAAACTCTCTGGGTGTTACAATAATCAATGCACAACCTCATGGATACATCTTTTTTCATAATGAAAATAACGTGATCTCCTCATGGTAAAACACTAGGGTGAAAAAATACATTATTACCTAGATCAATTAGTTGTTTCATTAACTATACTAATTATATAGTGAATATTCATTATGTATTTTATAAATTTAACTTTAATTGGTGATTAAATCATTGGAAAATTAAACTTCACACTCTATGATATTTCATGGTAATTCATCGAGAAATACATAAATGTATTTCTATAAAATAGGTACATACACAATTCGAATACTTTATATATCACATGATATTGTTCTCTCTAATTTCCCAATAATTTCATCTATTATAGCTATTGGGGGTGGATATAAATGGGAATTCAGTGAGGTTGCTTCTACTTGGAAGATAAGGAATTCTACACCTCCCTCACAATTTGTAATTTATTTCTTTATGAAATAAATTTTTGCATTATACATTTAAATATAGTCTTTACAAAGGATTATATCAAACTCAACCATTGGTATAGTAATAAGGTCATCAAATATATCATTTTTATTTTTCTTAGAGAGAATATACCAAAACATCTTTTTTCGATCAGACTTCCATTATGAATTTTGAATGACAACTCCCTTGTAAAAACAAAATGAAAATGTATCATTTTTTGGAAGCATCATATATAGAAAAGATCACGATCATGTGAAAAAAAATATATATTGGATACATTTTAAAAGTGGATTTATATACCGTCCACCACATCATTGGGTAATTCTACCTTAACTATAGTGATTGCATAATCTTGGTTATCTCCACTTGGCATGTTTTGTGGTAGATTGTCTTGATGCTAGAGGATTCCATTTTCATAGTGTACCATATGTTTATAATTTTATCCCTTTAACTTAGTAATTTTTTTCTTCCCCTTGCATTCATGAGCCTAGTGACCCATATCTCTCTGCATATAACAAACTCTCAGTCCCTTTAATCATTTCCTTGTGTTCTCTCTTCTATATTTTTCACAAGATGTAAATATCAAACACTTATTATTATTCTTTTATGGCTTCCCTTTTAAATTTGGATAAAATGGCCTCTTCTTTCCTCTGTTTCCTGTGAATATGATGATTTATAAAATTTCTTCTCTGACTTGATTGCACATAAAACTATTTTCTCATATGATGAAATTGTGTGAGAAACTAGATCCATTTTCTTAAGAAAGCGAAATAACTAATCCATCATGAACTCCTTGTTGTTTATATACTCTGTAGAAAACCTAGATAACCTTGTAAAGGTAGATTCATAATTTTTATCACTCTCTTCATTCAATATCTTAAATATTAGTAACTTCTCCTTCATCTTAATTTAGTGATCACGTGGTATGTATTTATAAAAAATGTATCCTATAAAGTTATTCATTCCACAAGTTCAATTTTTTCATTCTCACTAGTATTTTGGATCAGGGACCACTATTAATTAGCATCACCCCTGGGATATTAGACTGCAAGTGTAACCTTTTCCATTTCATTGCACCCTAAGGCTATATGTATTTTCTTTAGAGACATAATCCACTACTCAGTTATAATTTTATTAGTAGTCTCACTAAATGCTGGGGGCTTCTGTCACATAAGGTGATCTAGTATAGGATATTCTCTCTATGGAATATATTTCTTGATTGTGGCTATGTTATTTTCCATAACCATATTAAGATGTTTTATTGTAGCCATTATTTTCTGCATTCCAACACTAGTTGTTTTGGATTCCTCAGTGGGGAAAACTCTACAATTTCCACAGGTTTTGATACCAATCATCCTTCGAGACACCATTTTAAAATAATGGAATATACTATATTAAGTCATAAAAGTGTGAATTTTAAGCCATAATGTATAATTCTAAACATGGTATGGTACTCAACATAAATTAAAAGTTTATCCATCATAATTCATAGAATTATAACCTTTGGTTTCTTTTGGGACATACTTACTTTTTAATCCATCATAATTGTTTGTAAAGATAATTTTAATTATCTTAACCATATCCTATAGGAATGTCAAACCATGTGTTCCTTAGTGCTTGTTTTCTTGTACCAGTTTACACTCGACTCGGGCTTGAAAAAACTTTTTAGAGACATTACCCCTAGATATATTTATTCTAGAACCCCTTCCAATTTTAGTTTCTAGAAATGGATTTATTTTTAGGATGAACCACATAATATCCACCTAACCAAAATTCTAGGATATTATTCTATACATATCCACAATGATTAACTTTTTGTTATGTTCCCTGATCTATGTTTTCTAAAATTATTTTTGAAGGTTTCTTCAAAACATTCTTTGACGCCATCTATAATTCCCCGACCCCAGAAGCCCAGTGTCGGTGCATTATTTTATTACATATGAATGTTTACAAGGGATGAAATCCGAAAGGAACTAATATTTTAGCAGTTTAGGAATGCTAGATTACATACATGATAACCATAACACATTAGAAAAAAATCATAATATAAATAAAATATTAGAATAATTAAAACACATTCAAATGATTCTTCTACATAACCTTGGGAAGAGAAAAAAATAAGGGTGAGCTGAAATTCACATTAAGGATATGTAAAATAGATGAAATAATGTATTAATGATAATAAGTTTACATATAAAGGTAAATAACTAATAACACATTCTATTAAAAAATTTGGATAAGACATAGTATGTATGGAAAGTAAAATAAGAAATAAACATTCAAAATAATAAATAGACTAAGAAGTAAATAAATCCATATAATTAAACATATGAAAATATCATTGATAATAACAATAATAACTGAAATATCTATAAAAGAAAAGCATAATTATCGGATGTCATGTCTAAGGCATATAAAATCTTATAAAATCAAGACCTTTTACAAGACTGACAAAAAAAATTTAGAATTATAGTTAATTTGGCCATCTTATTTGTCTCATGAGAAACTTTTGATTCTTAAATGATCTTTATAAAGTCTGGGACCCACCTTTTATTTCCATTACAATGCATTTTTTCATATCGAATAATCAATTTTATTAATAATTATCATGGATTATAAAATATCCATATTGAATAAAGAATATATATTTATAAATAATTAACCAATGTAGGATAATTAAAAACAATAGTTTTTGACTTTGAGTAATTGAAATACAATTAAAATATTATTAAAAACATTCTTGAGGAAAATAATCAGTAAATATTCCACCATTTCCAATACCACTTAGAAACACTTTAATCATATTTACCATGCAAGAATAATAAGAAATTAAACTGAAAATATCATGGATATAAAGAGATTAATTATTATCATTTAAAATGGGTCTTATATACACCATTCAAAGGAAACTATGTGCATAACATTATAGTATGCCTTAATGAAATGAAATTTAGAAGAAATCCATTGCCTTCCAATTATTTTTTTGAGTGAACTCCCTTACCATAATATATAACATTTTTAATCTTGTTATTAACTTATATTTAAACTATAATCATATATATAATATCATATAATATCATCTTATAAAATATCATTATCTGGTTTTTAACAATCTTCCACTTTTTCACAATTTTGGGTTTACATTGTCTAGTTTTCTAAGTATGTTTTGACTTTTTATTTGTTGTTAATATTAATTAGATCATGTTTTAATCATCTTAAAAATGTAAAAAATTATGTAGATCTAATATATTTTTTGAGTATATTTATTTATAATAATTTATAATGTTTGTATATAGTAAATGAAATTCACCGTTCATGGAGACGGTAGGTCGTACGTACAAATTAACAGTACTTCCATTTCATTATAGTATTAAAATAATGAAAGGTAAATGACATATATGTTTATTATAATTCCATTATTAGATCTATTTCATATATTTCACATATTTTTATCATAAACATCCCTCATACGTTCCATTTATTGTGTGAATGAATCACATCTCTTTGAGATGACGGTAGTCCACACTTCCACAAATGTTGTTATTGTATTTACACAAAATGGAAATCAGGAAAATATGTGTCATATGATAATTACATAAGTATTTAATAAATACATATATATATATATAATATAAAAATAACATGTTCATCATAAATCTCATCCGTGAGAGGAGGAAAAGGATAAAAGAACGATAGTATTTCACGAGGTAGTAGTTCACTGTACATGAAAGGTAAGTTAATTAAATATTTTTTTAAAGGGTGTGTTGATGCTGGTTTAACCCATAAAAAATATCTGTAAATTGAGGATAATTTTTTTTATCATATTATAATTTAATAATAATAAATTATGGGGTCAAGAAAAAAACATTATTATATATTAAATAATGATACCTCATATTTGGGTAACTCATTTTGGTTTATACCAAAAGACTTCATTGGTTGGATATAATCTCAAATAAAGTATTCTTGTGTGAAGGTACGTAATTTGAGAACTTATTTTTTCAGGATTTTATTGTTGTATAATTCTCAAATTGTTGTGAGGAAGTGAGGAAAGAGTTCCCCTATTATAATCGAGAAGCGAGGTACTTTTGGAAACTCTCAAAATATTAAATTAATATAAATTAATTTTCAATACCAAAGGGACAAAGTGTGTTATTTAAAATATAAGAATATAGGGGTTATAAATACTCTAAAAAATAATTTTTATACATATTTTGGTCAAATTATTACCCTTATCTTCTAGACATAACCCTTAGTTAAACCATTCAAATATTACTATGACAACATGATTTTTTAATTTCAAGCCTTAATTTAGTTACTATGATATGAAAAAAAACATAAATGAGTCATAGATACAATTTTAAACATTTGACAAATTATTTTTCTTATTTTTAACTTTTTATTAATTTTACATCATTTAGGAAAATATTAATTATTTTAAAACATTATTAATTTCAATTTCGACATTTTTCATTTCTTGGCATTAAAAAATATTAATATACAAGATAACATCGAAAAATAAACAATAATAAATCTATATAATTTATATTTAATCTATAATATTCTTTGAAAAAAATAGATATATCAAATTATATTTATTTTAATAGTTTTAATACCATTTATTTGATGTGTCCACTTATAAATCCATTATTGTGTCATCATTGTTAAAGCATTTAATTTAATTATCTATTCCTTAAAAATTAAAATTAAATTATAATGATGAAAATAAAATTTTATCATTATAATTAATACCCATATTTGAAATGATCCCCTATATAAATCGATATTAAAAATATTTAACATGTTATAAACAAAATTATGACAAAATGATTTTTTATTGAATAAAATAATATAAATGGATTTAAGTTATCAAGGTTCTATAAGAGCTAAAAAAATAATCCCAAGTATGATTTCGGTAAAAAATAACTCATCCACTAGAAGTAGTAAAATTTTTATTATAGTTATAAAATATTATGTTTAACATTAATTACCAGATTTACCCTTAATCGTGGTAATAAAAATTTACAAAGCTAAATATTAATATTTTATACAAAAATAAAAGGGACCTAATTAGTAAACATGAATCTTAGGATTCCAAATTTGGTATCAATTTTTTAAATATTTGAAACATTTAATTGGATGAAATGAATTTTAAATTAATCTCATGTATAGAATGAGAATACATGTTTTTAAAGTGAAAATGTTCATGATATTGAATTGTTTTTCTATACAAAGTCAAAGTTAGATTGATTAAAATAGCCTATATTAGTTTAAATGAAAAAAAATTGATCTAATTATTCTATAAAGAAATTTCAATTATATTTTAACACTATAATTTCTCATAGGCAATTTTTTTCAATTAAAATGCATAATTTTATCACTGTTCGACAACACATGATACTTATTTGAAAAAATAATAAAAATAAATCCAAAGTAAATTTTTACATTATTATTTTAATAAATAAGTTTATTTTATCAAATACTATCTATAAAATGTCCAAATTAGATTTAAAATAGGTTTATCATTAAATGGCGGTAAAACAGATTTAAAAAATATATTTATTTTTATGTGTAATATTTGGGATTTTCTTATATTATGACTATAAAATATTTCAGAAAAATTTAAAAAAGTTTTATTAGCTATATAACATATAAATTAACTATATTAATTCCCTATAAGTGTTATAATTTAATTTAATTTTAAAAACTAGAAAATATAGTTTTTTATACCCAGTGTTCCGTGCATTGTAATCTTTCAAAAAAATATTCTAAATTGAAAATATTGTAAATTATTAGGTTAATACAATTATTTAATTATAGCGAATTTTTAGGATGAGTTGTATTTATCATGATAAATAAGAGGAATGTATTATATGTGAATGTTATGTGTCAGGACCTATTATAGATATCTATTTGATGATTCAATAGGTGACATGAGATAAAATAGGTTGGCCTGATGTATAGGATAAGGATATAAAATCATGTCATATTGAGGGTTTATATGGCTTATTAATACCCATAAGTAATAATTTCTTGGGTGAGACACCCTGAAGGTATGGTAATGCCTTGGTTGAGAGGCCTTGATGGTAAGATGCATTATTTCATGGATGAGAGTTGTTGATTATGAATTTATATAATTAGGCATTTCCTTTACAGAGAGTCCATTTTTTAACTATGTATTTTTATATTTATATTATCTAGGGAATCTCATTGAAATCAAATTAACGATTAAATTGATTGTGTTTTCAGTTATTTTACTATCTACATTGATTATGCATTTGCGAGTCATGATTAATTACTCTATAAAAACCATTATTGGGAATATTAGCTCTACGTTTATTTATTTTCATTTCCCAAGATATGGAGAAAGATATTATTAATTGTATAAATGATGAAATAATGTTTCTTATACTATGTATTTATATTTAAAAATTAATTTTCAAATCATATATGTAAGTTGTTTACCAAGAATATTATACAGTTCTGTTTTTTGGAATTTGATCTCTTATATTTATTAAAAATTAAATATGTAACAATAATCTTTTGGATACCGGGGTCTTGGTATTTTAAATAAGCATACCCTTAAAAAAAATTAATACATCATCAATTTACAATTAAGGCCTTATGGGAAGAAAAATAAATAAGTGCGCATGTATGCAATGAATACTTATGATAGTTTTTCTCATGAGACGTACTGATGTATCCAAGGGCTACAACAGGGTGAACCCATCATGTAATAAGTTTAGTTAATTCACCATAAAAAATTCTAGTAATATATACAATGAATAATCAATATGAATATCCAAATTTGAAATCTATATTACAAAATAAAAATATTTCAACATAGTAAAAACTAGAACATCATGATTGTAAGCTGTCTAGAGTAATATAGTGTATAATATCATTATATTTTATACATAGTGACACATAATATTCTTACAAAGATGTTAAAAAATATGAAAATAATTTTAATATATTGAAAGAAAATTTATTGAGAAAAATATAATTTCTCATTTGAAAATCACATAGTTTAATTATAGAAATTTGATGAATATTAAAAAAAATTGGAACACAATCATTGAAAATTTTACAGAATGTTTTAAAGTATATATTAGTCATGATGATATGATTATTCAATCATGCTTGTATGTTAAAAAAATTGTTCATTTAATTTGTAGAGAAATTAAAAATGAGCCGTATTGAAAAATGTTAAAAAGACTCATTTTTAAACCATTGTAAATAATGTTATAGATAGTTTAAAATGGACTCAATAAATAATTGAAATCTAAATTAGAATATTCATGAAATAATTTTAGAGAAAATGAATATGAAAGAAAATGTGTGATTACAAAAGATAAAATAAGGTTAGTTTTTCCTAAAAAAATGTTTCCTTCGTAGTATTAAATACCTAAGATATGAAAATTAATAGAGAAAGTGTTAATTCAATAGAATACAAGAGAATAATAAAATTCTTTTAGTTTAAAAGAGAAATGTCTTATAATTCATGTCATGTCAATTTAAACAAAAATAATCTGGAATAAAAATGGGATTGTTGGATAAACCCTTTCTACTTTGGTAACTACTAAATGATAATATTTTTGAATGAAATAAATTCAAATAAAACATAAAATACAATTAATATAAATAAATTTGCGATATGAAATTTTAATTTTGAATTAAAATCACCAAGAAAAATAAACATGTGGTTAATATGGAACATATATCATAAAAAAAAGTGAGAAGAGAACCACAAAAAAATATCCAAACATTAATTTGAGAATTTGTCAATGAAGTGATTATGTATAAAAAATATATATATAGGTGAAATAAGTGGAAATAAAACATAAAATAATGAGTGGTAATTACTATTATGAACCATCATGTGAAACATGATAAACAAATACTCGAAACAATTCTGAAATGGTTTGAAGGGTGTTCCCGATCCTGAAAATCCATCAACCAGCACCTAGGAATCAAGAAACAATTTGAGGGAATAATTTTTCCATAATATTTACTAAATATGAATAAAATAGTTTATAGAACACATAAACAGTCAGTATACTAAAATAAGTAATAATAATGATGTAATGACATGGGAATTCATTGTATTTTTTTATTTTATGGTAATTTTATGAGTTTGCGAATATTGAAAGTGCATGATTACGAAGCCCAGAGTTCCCAGAATGAATTTATGAACTTTTTTATGTACGTTTAGTAAATGTGCGAGCGATTTTTTATAACTTCTGAATCGGTGGTCGGAATTGAAATTCAAGCACACCATTGAACTCGCAAAACTGATATTCACTTAAAGAGACCTTCACCTCTACCACCTTAGGTCGAGGGTGGAAGATAGTTATTCACTTTTTTGTGGAAGAAGAAAAATAAATCAATTAACATTTTTTTTCATTTGAAACCTCTCTTTTGAAATTATGGAGGTAGGGACCACCCGACTTAGAAAAACATCGCAATTTGAATTCATGGTGGTGCAGACAACCCGAACCCCTCTTAATGGGGAAAAACTAAAGGTCCCAGGTGCAACAGAAGCTCGTGGGAGGATGGGCCCACTTGAATGTTTTTCACTATCAATGATCAATTCAGTATCAATAAGACGATAAATTCTAGATTCCACGGATCGAATCGTGAAAATATAAAATGAAGAAGAATAGTCCCAGAACCACAATGGAGGATCATCACAGGTTGATTATAATTAATTTGATTAATTGGAAAGAAGTACCTTTTATAGCGTTCATTCTTCATTGATATGTCTGATCACATTCCAATGTGGTTTGTCATTGCATCATAGAATCCAAGTGTAGACTTCCTCTAGTAGTGATCTGCACGTGCACCACATATCCTTGAACGTCGCCAAAAGAATCTTCGTGTGCTAGCGTTGAGAATACTTTTCTTGTGTTATCTGCCTTATATCACTTTGATCTGATGGAGGAGGATCTCTCTTGGTCTTGAGAGAATTCTTGGAGGAAGGAGTTCTTTATACCTTCATAGAATTGTCCAGAGTTGTTGTGCACAATGATTAGGGAAATGTGTTGGGGTTGTGAGGATATTTATAATCAGGTTTGAGGTTATAGTGTTATGAAAATAAATAAACATGTTACACATTTTATTTATTTCCTTATATCTTATTGAAAACCCCCATATCAAATAATAAATTCTTTTACATGCACCCACGCTGATTATAATAAATATCATTTAATAAAATGATATTTTTTCTTTAAAATCCAGACTGGAAAAACTACATGGTGTGTTATTATTTTTCATTTCATTTCCAAAATGAAAACTACACGACATGTAAATTTAATGTACACAGAGTGTATATGTTTTTTTCATTTTATTCTTACTCCAACATTAAAATTATTTACGCTTCCTTGAATACTTATTAAACCACATTCAGGAATAATATTTATTCTACTTGTGATACTTGGATACATTGTTCACATTAAGAGGGCATGCCTAATGTCCAAGATTACTGTCCAGAAACCGGTCAAGGCACCCAAGAGAAAGAAGTTGATGCTACATTAATGTGTCACCTCATATGAATTTTTACTGTGTAATTTAATCCCTTTTTCTCAATATCTCATCAAGAAGGTTTCATGGAAGTTTCATAAACATATATGCTTGATCTGTCATTCTTTGACTTCTAAAAATAAACCTTTCGTGACACCATGGCCATGGAATTTTTGAAATAGTTCTATTTCAAACGAAGGGCCTGAGATATATACTTCCATAAATATATAAGGGGAAAATCCTTCCTCGACATATCCAATAACAACAGGTCATTAGTGACACACCCAACATACTATACTTCTGGACAACAGTCTTCGTGACAGTTTTCCTTAGAAAATCTAAGTGCGCGAGTCATGACAAAAGTTAATTATAATATTCCAGTATAAGGACCATTACACACACTCATAGATAGAAATTTCAGATGACACCAAGACATGTGGAATTATAACTGGTGGGTCTGTTCTCATAATCTTCCATCTTGGTGATTACCAAAAGAGAACTCCATGAGAGAGAGTCTCATCTTCTTACGAGTACTCAAACATGACTGTCTGTAAAAAATCACTCCTATCAAAACAAGTCATCCAACCATATAACTTTATATATGAATATTTTTATATCATTTCAAGGTTCTCATCACAGCGGGGATCTACCATGACCTTATTAATGCAACAAATATTCTAGAACATTATTATATTATAGTCATGTAGAACTATGAAAAATATATAATAAGTGTAAAATCATTGTAAAGACTTAGAATTTCCATGTAGATTTTTTAAATTTAAAAGGGAATTTTATGAGTCTGTTAAAATTAACGGCACGTGATTCCGATTCCCAGTGTACCTAGAATCAATTTCGAAAGTTTGGCACGGGTACGTTTAGTGAATGTTCTAGCTGCTTTTTATAACTTTTGAACCAGTGCTCGGAATTGAAATATGAGGACACCATTGAACTCGCAGCACCAGTATTCGCTTAAGAAGACATTCACCTCGATGGTAGTTAGTCAAGGGTGGAAGTTAGTTTTTGGGTTTTATGTGGAAATAATAAAATAAAATAAGCTAATATTTTATTTTATTTTGTTGTAACCAACCATGTGGGAATTAATGTGTGTGGACCACCCGACCTTAACCACCCATGAGAGGTTATCGTGGTGGGGACCACTCAAACCTAACCTCCCACAAGATGTTATGGTTGTGGGGACCACATGGGACTAACCCCCCATTTAATTGAGAGAAACTCTCAACTCCCCTAATTATAGAGGGAGAACCTCTTGACCACCTCTACGTTTATTTGTGAAAACCCCTCCCTTAATGGTGCCCCCACCTCCATTAATTTATTACTCCACCCACCTTAATTAATTAATCTTTTTGAATTTATAAAAACAAAATAATAGATGGTTTAATCAATTATTTTGGGACACCTTTCATATTGGATTGAATTTAGGGGGAGGAGGAGCTCTTGGGATAAAGTTTCTCCTATAAAGAACGAAGAACTTCCTCTATGAAGAAAGCGGATAAGGAGCGTCTTCATCATCTTCCTCGGATGAACCCTGTGGCAGAAACCGACGTGGGACATCTTCGACGACTGGCATTCCCTCCACATCATCGTCAATGAACCGATGCACAAGCTTGGGATTAGAGGTGTGTGGCGGATGCAACGTATGACGGAAATTCTGTCTTCTTCCCCGTGACTCTGTCGACGAAAAACGAACAAGGGTATTTTTGTGATTGATTTTATATTCTCTTGATTCATTCCTTCTAAAACAATGAATACAAATCATCTGCTAACTAGTTGATCCATGTATGTTTTCCTTTTGTGGGTTTTGGGATTATTTTTTGCAGGAGGGTTTTTTGTGCTTTGTTCTTGAGAGCCAAATGATACCACCGTAAACGCGGAGGGTGTGGCCAAACCAACATGGCCGGACCCTTCCGATGTTCTCTTTTTTGGTTTCTTCGAAACGGATGAAGGTGACAACGGCGGCCAAGGCAATGGCCGCACCGCCCGTAGCCTGCATAACCCGCACCACCCTCGCGGAATTCTGTACTGTTGCCGGCCGAACCGGCTGTGCCACCTCGTGGAACCCTAGCCGAACTGACCCCGCGGTGTCTGCCCTTCCAGCTTAGCCGCCGCAGGCCGGGCCTAGTTGCCCTGGATGCGCCATCCACAGGACACCCCAGCCACCCTGGCTGTACCAGCCTACTAGCCCCACGCTGCCACCGGCCGCACTGCGCCCCGACCACGTCCCCTCGGCCCGCCAGCTTCTTGAGCCCCCCCGGTCGAGCCACCCCGACCTTCCATCTTCCCGAGCCACCCCGGCCGCGCAATCCCACCTGCCTCCCGAGCCCCTGGCCGAACCCATGCCCTCACGTTGCCCCGACCAAACCAGCCCCTCGTGGAAACCTTCAGGCTGAGCCTCCCTCACGACACCCTTTGGGCCGAGACGCCCTCGCACCGACCCATGGACGGTCCATGCCCTTGTGACCGTTCCACGCCCTCACGGCCTGCTGGCCTGGGCCCAATATGTAGGGCTGAACCTAACGGGTTGGGCCAGACCCAATGGGTCAGGCCCGGTCGACCCGAACCGGGTCGACCCTGACTGGGTCGGGCTGGGTTGGTCTGAATGGGTCGGACTGGACCTGGGGCCTCTACAACCCCTTTACATTATTTTGTCCATATCGTTGGCAGCAGACATCCATTTGACGAACCGTCTGCAGTCCTAGTAATCTTGGAGTATGAAGGTCCCTTTGAGTATACCCACTGATATTTGGGGTATATCTGAGATACGGTCGGGTTGGATGAGGCACAAATCCAATTGGGCCCCCGGGACTAAAAGACTAATAACACATAGACCGAGCATTTGATTGATGCGTCGTCTTTTGCGTTGAGACCCATATGATATGGTGGACCATTGAAATACTTCTTCTTGGGACTTCATGAGAATCAGTGTATCGACCAGTAGCTCATGGAGCGGATCCTTCTAGTAACGAGCGAGCAGAGTGCGAAGACCTAGTAACTAGATGAGACATGATGACTCCTGAATGTTTGACTCATATTGACTCTACTAGCCCAGTGGGGAGCGCCTAGGGGTAGAAGAAGACCCACAGTGGAGGAGCGTGCTTGGTGATGCGGCAGACCCATGGTACTCGACAGTTGGAGTACCTCAGCAGGCTACGAGGGGGAGCACCTGTGTGTGGCGGCAGACCCGTGGTGGAGAGCGCCTCTATGTGACGCGGAAAACCCATTTTCCTTGAAAGGAGGATTACCTCAGCAGTCCATGTTTAGTGGTAAGCACACTTGGTGTCACGGAATTCTCACTGTACTCGATAGAGGAGGAGTTCTCCAGTAGCCAAGGTTTCCATAATATGTTGGGGATGTTACTTGATACTACCCCTAGAATAAAATCTTGGTTGAGATGAGTCATTACTTTTTTGTTTTTCCCATTATTGAGATGGATTACTTAATAACATTGGTATATGTATGGGAATAGACCGAAGTAGGGTTATATGTTTATTCCTTACTTTGTGGTTAATCCTTGGTGGATTTGTGATACCTTGAGGGTCTTGGGGTTCCTACTGAGTATCATTATACTCACCCCTGCATGGGCTATGCCTACACCTTGTTGTATTGGATTCAGATGATGGATAGTGCTGACTGAGGATGAGAGTACCAGGACTGGACGGTACCCAGAGGTGGAGCATACGGTTTGTCGGTACACGGAGAAGATGGACGGACGTGGAGTGATGAGGAGGCTATTTATACCTACTCTTCAGGTATTAATCTTGGAGGATGACCCAATGGAAGTTTTTCCTTTCTTTAGTTGTACATGTACTTCCAGTTCATTGTACATTACAGTTGGGATTGTATTTATGGACCCTTTTACTTTTCATCAATCTTTTGTTGTACAGTTTACTTAGTGTTTTGTATCCAGCTGTGTGGTTTCTTGTATGTGTGTTACATGTTATAAAGGCATTGTCTTCCCAGTTTTAGGGAATTATAACTTTGGTGCTAGTCTCCACCCCCTAGCCTATGAAAGGTGGGCTTGGGGTAGTCACGGCACGGGACCCGGGGGACGTGTCGTGACAAATTGGTATCAGAGGAGTCGGTTCAACCGCAGAACTTCGGGCTTTGATATTTTCTATGAAGAAATAGTGTTAAGTGTAGTGAGTGTGGTTTTCAGTTTAGGGAGTCCAGTTTTGGTGCGATGGCTGACGTATCCATATACAAAGACCATGACTTTTGATTTTTGACTCAGTGAATGAAAACACAGATTGCGTGTGTGTTTTCAAAAGTTTTATTTAAGTCAGCTCACCAGGTCAGCTCTCTAGGTATACCTTTTTAACCATAGCACACCCGTTTCTTTTCAAGATGCATCCATGTAGACATCTTGCTAGAGTTCGAGAGTCGTATGCACTGATAGCCCACCAAGCTATGTAGCCTCAGTGCAGGGCCCTCTTCCAGTAGTGTCACCAACGGAGGCACCAGTGGTACCACTACCGATTGGGCCACCAATTCCACCTTCCACAATAGTAGATGGTGCACACTGCTTGAGTACGTTGCACGAGTTCCAGTGATAGAGGCCACATTGGTTCAGGGGAGAGATGGACCCACATGCAGCTGAGGATTGACAAGAGGCTGTGGTGAGAGTCTTCCAACTCATAGGGACACCAGTTGATATCATGGTGATTCTGGCTTCCAGTCTTCTACAAGTTTCACCGACTAGATGGTGGAGATTGATTCTCCAGGTCCACGACGAGGTGACGCTTGTCTGGGAAGACTTCGAGAGCCTGTACCAGGAAGAGTTTGTCCCAGTGACTCTCTGTGTAGTGCGAATACAAGAGCTACTTCATATGCAGAAGGGAAGCATGACAGTAGCTCAGTACTTAGCGAGGTTCACAGACCTCTCATGCTACTCCACCGATATGGTGCGGGGCCCATTCTTTAGGGCCCAAATCTTCAAGCAGGGACTCAGGTGGGAGATCAAGGCTTCAGTGATCTCACTTAGCATCTCAACACAGGTGGGGGTGTTAGAGAGAGCCCTCCAAGTGGAGGGTTTCCTTGCTGAGTAGTCTCCAGTAGTGAGATCCACCACCAGTAGACATGTAGCAGAGTCTTCTATAGCTATAAGTAGACATATTTTTCTGAGTTCCAAGAGGAACAGACCTACAGGTGGATGACCACATGACGCAGGATTAGTTTTGCGGGGCACCCGAAGAGGAGACAGACATGCCAAGAGTGGGTAGTGTTGCGCATGTGGCAGAAAGTGTCACATGGATCTTGACTAACCGACCTGCCATTTGGATAATCAGCAGACAGTCGAAGGAAAGCCCGTGTAGAGACAATGATTTGATTGAGATGGTCCGCAGGGAGCAGGCAGGCGTGGCAGGGGAACTAGTCGTGCAGCTGGCGGTGGACAATGATTCGAGGTGTTACCACCAACACCTCTAGGAGGTCCACCCCAACCGCAGGGAGCTGGTGGATATGGGAGAGCTCATCTCTAATCAACTGAGGCACATGATCATGGTTCTTTAAAGATGATTTGATGTATTATCTGTGTCTACTCCAACATAGATGCAGCACTTATAAACACAAGTTCCAGTCATTCTTTCTTTGCCACTACCCTTTTTCGGAGCTCGGAGATTCAGACAAATCTGTAGGCATGGTTCTTACGTCTACAGATTCCTATGGGAGTGGATTAGACTATTACACACCAGTGTAGGCAATGTCATCTTATTCTAGGAGGTGAGATATTTGGCTGGGATCTTTTTGTAGTGGCATCGAGGCCTTGCGACATCATCTTGGGTATGGACTGGTTATCTGTTATCCATGCTCAGATTGACTATATTAGGCACACAGTGCAGTGTTTCCTCACGTATCGGACCAGTTTTACCTTCACTGGTGAGTAGGGAGCCTTTGCAGCATATGATGGACTTACTCGGAATGGAGTGTAGCCAATCACTCATCATTTGGCTAGCCTTACCCTCGGAGCAGTTGATGTGGAGAGTATGAGCTATCCTTTAGTGGTGTACCTATATGTGGATGTCTTCCCTGATGATGTTCTAGGTCTACCCCCTCAAGGAGTGGCGGACTTTTACATTGAATTTTACCCTGGGATGACACTGATATCTACACCAGCATATCGGATGGTTCTCGCGGATCTTCATGAGCTGTGGGTACAGCTATAGGATTTGTAGGGAAAGAGAATCATCCGGCCCAGTGTTTCTCACTGGGTAGCCCCGATTCTGTTCACCAAGAAGGTGGATGGGAGCATGAGACTTTGTGTTTATTATCAGTACCTAAACCAGGTGATTGTGAAGAACACGTACCCACTCCCATGGATTGATGAACTCTTTTATCAGTTGAAGGGAGCACTGTAGTTCTCAATAATAGACCTCCGATTATGCTATCCCCAACTCAGAGTTCCAGATGAGGATGTGTAGAAGATGAACTTCTGATGTCGGTATGGCCTCTACGAGTTCTTGGTTATTCCATTAGGTATAAATAATGCTCCAGCAGTGTTCATGGGACCCATGAATAGGATCTTTCATCCAAACCTCGATCGCTTTTTTGTAGTCTTCATCGAAAACATTATGATCTTCTCGACTACTAAGGAGGGGCATGTTTGTCATTTTCAGGTAGTACTGGACACAATCTAAGAAAACCTACTTTATGGTACAATCTCAATGTGCTAGTTCTAGATCTGAGAGGTTCACTTTCTGGGATATGTCATCTCATAGGTAGGAGTTGCAGTGGATCGAGTGAAGATTGAGGTGGTACTTTCTTGGGATCCACCCAGGAGTGTGATGGAGGTATGGAGTTTCCTGGGTTTCGCTGGATACTACCAGAGGTTTGTGCTAGACTTCTCCAAAGTTTCATCACCACTATTAGCCTTGAAAAATAAGGGGAATCACTTCGTTTGGTTGGAGAAATATCGACTGAGTTTCCAAGAGTGGAGGTAGAGGCTGACTAGTGCCCCCATCTTGAGGCTTCCAAAGGAGGGCATAGGGTACGTAGTTTACAATGAAGCGTCAGGGACCCGACTCAAATGTGTTCTGATGCAAGAGCTTGCAGTGATTGTATATGGTTCATGAAAGCTAAGACAACATGAGCAGAACTATCCTACCCATGACCTGGAGTTAGCAGTAGTGGTGTTCTCCTTGAAGATGCGGCGACACTATCTTATGGGCGAGGGTTTTCCGTGTACTCAAATCACAAGAGTATCAGGAATATATTCTCTTAGAAGGATTTGAACCTAAAAAAGCACCATTGGCTTGAGTTCCTCCAGGACTATGACTTCGAGATAGTCTGTACTCCTGGGAAGGGGAACGTTGTTGCAGATGCACTCAGCAGGAGGTCTGGTATACAGCTAATAGGCGAGGTGACGGAGCAGCTGGCTAGTTTACAAATATCCTTTGTGGATAGAGATGGAGCAGTCTTCCTTTAATATCTTACAGTCAATCCCCTACTTCTTCATCGTGTTAGGGAGGCATAGAATGGGCACACTGACTGCGAGACACGACGTACTCTGATATCCATAGGGCAGGAACCAAAAGGATTTTTATGAAGTTGGGGAGCACATCATCCTATTTAAGGGATGTACTATGGTACCAGTGTTACTTTATGAGGAAGTGTTGAGGGAGTTCCACACATCCCCTTAAGCGGTACATCCAGGAGTGGCGAAGATGTTCCAAGATCTCCAACGACAGCCCTAGTGGCTGAGAATTAAGAAGGCAGTTGCAGTGTTTGTCTCTCAGTACCTCACTTGTCAGCAAGTGAAGGCGGAGCACCGAGTAGCAGCAAGCATGGTTTAGCCTTTAGAGGTCACAGAGTGGACGTGGGATGGGATATGCATGAACTCCATGGTAGGACTTCCATGTACATCCAGGGGTGATGACTCTATCTGGGTGATCGTCGATTGACTCACCAAGTCGGCCTACTTCCTACTGATTAGAGAGCATGGTTCATTAGAGATCTTGGTACACCCTTATGTTCAATAGATTATGTGGCTACGTGGCGTACATTCGACGATTTTCTCCAATTGTCACACACGTTTTACATCCCGGCTATGGAAGAGGTTGCAAGAGGCTTACGAGACGCAACTTCGTTTGAGCACCACATTCCATCCTTAGACGGATGGTCAGACTGAGCGGACCATTCAGACCCTCGAGGACATGTTGCGTGCTTCTTTCCAAAACATCAGTTGTAGCTGGGAGGATCAATTTCCTTTGGTGGAGTTGGTGTACAACAATAGCTATCACTCCACCATTGGGATGTCACCTTTTGAGGCATTATACATGAGACCATGTAGATCACCATTGTGCTAGACTGACCCTGGGGTGTCAGCACTAGTGGGACCAGAGATGGTACAGGATACCACAGTGAAGGTTTAGATCATCCAAGAGTTGATGAAAACTACACAGAGAAGCAAGAATTCATATGCTAATAGGAGACTGAGACCTCTAGATTTCGAGGATGGTGATCATTTCTTTCTACGGGTCTCACCCCAATGATGTCTACAGAGATATGGATGAGGTGAAAAGTTATCTCCGAGATTCATCGGACCTTTTCAGGTCATCAAAAGAGTTGTCAAGGAGGATTACTTCTTAGATCTTCCACCTCAGCTGCACCAAGTGCACGACGTCTTCCACATATCCTAGCTGAGAAATTTGTGCATAACCCTTGTCACATAATTGACCCTGGTGATCTCGACGTCGACAATGGGGAGAATTTTATGGGGGTTCCAGTAGAAATTGAGAATCAACACCAGCGGGTCCATCATTTAATATTTATACCTCTGGTGCACGATCGTTGGCATCATGGGAACCTCCATGATAGCACATGGGAGCGGGAGGATCAGATTCATGCTTAGTACCCTCACTTGTTCCCTTAGTTTTAATTGTAGCTTATGGAGATGTAAATACATGAGGTTGGAGAATATAAAGACCCATAATTTCAATGTAATTTTTTTTATTTAAATGGAAATTTTAAGAGTCTGCAAAAATTTACGGTGCGTGATTCCGAGGCATGGTGTGCCCAGAAACAATTTTTGAAGTTTATTTGGGTACGTTCAATGAATGTTTGAGCGGGTTTCTATAACTTTTGAACTGGTGATCGGAATTGAAATCTGAGGACACCGTTGAACTCGTTGTGCCAGTATTCACTTAAGAATACTTTCACCTCGATGGCAGTTGGTCGAGGGTGGAAGTTAGTTTTTGTGTTTTACTTGGAAATAATAAAATAAAATAAGCACATATTTTATTTTATTTTTTTGTAACCACCCATGAGGGAGTAGAAGTGTGGGGTCCACCCGACCATAACCTCTAATGAAAGGTTATGGGGGTGGGGCCCACCTGAGCCTAACCTCCCACGAGTGGTTATAGTGGTGGGGACCACCCAGGACTAAACCCACATTTTAATTGAGCGAAACTCTCAACTCCCGTCATTAATGAGGGAGATCATCTTGACCTTCTCTACCTTTATTTGTGCCAACCCCTCCCTTAATGGTACCACCACCTCCCTTACTTTATTACGCTACCCACCTTAATAAATTAGGCCTTTTGAATTCTTTCCAAGAAAATAATAGATGGTTTAATATATTATTTTGACAGACCTTTCATATTGGGTGGAATTTGGGGAGAGGGGGAGCTTATGAGAGAAAGATTCTCCAACGAAGAACGAAGAACATCCTCCATGAAGAACACCGGCAGGGAGAATCTTCGACTTCTTCCTTGGAAGGACCTTGCGGTGGAAACCGACATGGGACGTCTTCAACGACCGACCATCCCTCCTCATCGTCGTCAGCAAACCGATGCATGATCTCGATATTGGAGGTGTGTGGCGGACGTAATGAACGAAGAAAATTCAGTCATCTTCCTTGTGACTCCGTCGACGAACACCAAACAAGGTAGGGGATTTTTGTGATTGATTTTTTATTTCCTTGATTCTTTCCTTAGAAAACAAAGAATGCGGATCAACTTCTAACTAGTTGATCCGCACAGGTTTTCCTTTTGCGGGTTTTGGGATTATTCTTGGTGGGAGGGTTTTTTGTGCTTCGTTCTTGTGAGCCAAATGAAACCACCCTAAACGCGGAGGGTGCGGAGAAAAAAAACATGACCAGACCCCTCTGCCGTTATCTTTCGTAGTTTTCTTCGAAACAGAGGAAGGAGACAATAGTGACGAAGGCGATGATCACACCACCTATGGCCTCTGCAACCCGTGCCGCACCTGTGGTGTTTCGCACCGCCGCTGGCCGAACTGGCCATGCCCCATCTCGGTGCCCCGGATGCAATTCCCCTACGGTCTCCGCCCTTCCGGACATGCTTCCCCAGGCCAGGCCGAGCCACCTTGCCGAGCCATCCACCGACCTCCCAACCCGGCCCCGCACCGCCCTTGGCCGAACAGGCTCCGACCGCGCCTAGCCTTGTTCACGCCACCCCATCCCTTCAGCTTTCCAAGCCACCCCGGTCGCACCACCCCAGCCCGCTGGGTCCCCGTGCCACCTCTTCCATGCCTGCCTTCCAGCCTCCCGATCCCTCGGTCGAACCTGCGCCCTCACGGCACACCGACCAAACCGGCCCCTCACAGCGCCCTCCGGGCCGAGCCGCCCTCCCACCGAACCGCAGCCAATCTACACCCTCACGGCCGGCTGGGCTAGGCCCAGCGGGACGGGCTGAACCTAATGGGCTATCTCGCGCAATGGGTCGGGCCCGACCCGAACCGGTTCAGCCCATACTGGGTCAGACCGTGTCTGTTCGACTAGGTCAGACCTGACCCAGGCCCCCTACTACCCCTTTACTTTCATTGGGCCATATCGTTAGCACCTAACGTTTATTTGATGAACCGTCAGTGGCCGTAGTAATCTTGGAGCATGACAGTCCCTTTGAGTATAGCCCACTGATGTTTGGGGTATAGTTGAGATACGGTCAGGTTGGATCATGCACGAATCCAACCGAGCCCCTAAGAGTAAAACGCTAATATCTCACAGATCGGGTACCCGATTGATGGGACATCTATTGCGTTGAGACTCCAATGACATGGTGGACCTTTGAGATACTTCTTTGTGGGACTTCGTGATAGTCGGTGTATCGACCAGTAGCTCATGGAGAAGATCCTTTTAGTGATGAGCGAGCAGAGTGCGAAGACCTATATGTTGGATGAGACCTAACAGTTTCTAACCATTTGACTCGGTGTGACTCTACTAGCTCAGTGGGGAGTGCTTGGGTGTAGTGGAAGACCCCCGGTGGAAGAACGCGCTTGGTGACATGGCATACCCATGGTACTCGACAGGAGGAGTACCTCAATAGGCTATGAGGGGGATCTCCTGGGTGTGGCGGCAGACATGTGGTGGGGAGAGACTCTATGTGACACTGCAGACCCATGGTACTTGACAGGAGGAGTACCTCAGCCATCCATGGTTAGTGGGAAGCATGCTTGGTGTCATGGTAGTCCCACTGTACTTGACAGAGGAGGAGTTCTCTGGAAGCAGAGGTTTCAATAATGTGTTGGGGATGTTACTTAATACTACCCCTTTAATAAAATCTTGGTTGAGTTGAGTCATTACTTTTGTGTTTTCCTCGTGATTGAGAAAGATTACTTAATAACCTAGGTATATGTGTGGGATTATACCTATGTAAGGTTAACTGTTGATTTCATACTTTGTGCTTAATCCTTTGTGGAATTGTGAGACCTTTAGGGTCTCGGGGTCCCTAATGAGTATCGTTATACTCCCCATGCACTGGATATTCCCTCACCTTATTGTGTTGGATGCAGACGACAGACAACACTGACTAAGGCAGAGAGTACCAGGACTGGACAGTACCCAGAGGTGGATCATACAACTTGTCAGTACACAGAGTAGACAGACCGATGTGGATTACTGAGGAGGTTATCTATACGGACCCTTCAGGAAGGAATCCTAGAGGATGACCTAGTAACTGTTTTCCCTTTCTTCAGTTGTACGTGTACTTCATATTCGTTGTACATTACAGTTGGGCATGTATTTTTGTCCCATTTTACTTTTCAGCACTCTTTTGTTATACAATTTACTTATTGTTTTATATCCAGTTGTGTGATTTCTTGTGTGTGTGTTATAGGTTATAAAGGCAATTCATTCCAAGATTTAGGGAATTATGCCCTTGGTGTTAGTCGTCAGCCCCTGGCCTATGCAAGGCGGGCTGGGGGTAGTCATAGCACGGGCCCCGTGGGATGGGTCATGACATTCATGTAATCAAATTATAAACACTTGGTTCTGAGGACACAAACTCTAACAAACTCCCACTTAGACTAGAGCACACTGCCTACAACTTATAGTCCACTAGACCTCACATGATGATCATGTTTCTGATGAGTCAATGATTTAGTCAAGGGGTCTTCCACATTGTCTTCCATGGAAACACATCTCACTATAACTTCACCTCAATAAGAGAAATTTTTCAAGAGATGATACATCCAAAGTATGTGCTTTTTCCGCTGATGTGACCTTGGATCTTTTGTATCTGTCACCGCTACATTATTATCACAATATAGTGTGATAAGATCTTTACTTCTAGGTACTACATCCTTCTCTTGGACGATGCTTCACATCCATACTGATTCTTTAGTTTCCATAGAAGCTACAATATATTCAAACTCTGCTGTAGAATATGCGACCACACCATTCTTGGAGCTCTTCCATCTCCCTGCACCTATATTCACACTGAAAATGTATCCAACTGGGGACATCATGTCATCATGATTAGTCTGAAAACTAGCATCTACATGTCCTCTGATGACTAGTTCCTCATCTACTCCATAAACCATGAACATATCCTGAGTAAGCCTTAGATACTTAAGGATAGTCTTGACTTCCATCCAATGGCGGTCTCCTGGATCAACATGATATCTACCTACAACACTTAATACGGAAGCAACATACGGCCTTGTATATAGCATAGCATACATGACTGACCCAATCAATGATGCATAAGGGATCCTTGCTATTTTCTTTCATTTCTCATGTGCCTAAGGACACATTTGCGTGGAAAGATGAATGCAATGTGACACTAGAAACAATCCCCTCTTGGACTGTTCCATACTGAATCTCATTAGCATATTGTCAATGTATGTACTTTGACATAGGCCCAGCATTCTCTTGGATCTATTACGATGGATATTGACCCCAAGAATATATGATGCCTCTCTCATGTCTTACATAGAGAAGCATTTATCCAACCATGCCTTAACTTACTGTAAGACAGGCACTTTGTTTCCAATTAGTAATATGTCATCAACATACACTATTAGGAAAACGACTGCACTTACCCTAAACCTTTTATATACACAAGGCTCGCATTCATTCTTAACAAAGCCAAATTATGTTACAGTTTCATCAAAACTAATGTTCCATGACCTTGATGTTTTCTTTAATCCATAAATGGATTTTTGCAACTTTAATACCTTGTTGGTGTCCTTTGGAGTCACAAACCCTTCAGGTTGTATCATGTAGACATATTCCAGAAGGTTCCTGTTATGTAATTCTATTTTGAAATACATTTTCCAAATTTTATAGTCACGGTAAGCATCAATGGCCAATAGTATTCTGATGGATTTCAGCATCGCAAACAGTGAATAGGTTTCATAATTATCAATTCCTTGATGCTATCTAAAACCTTTTTCCACCAGTCGTGCCTTAGAGGTCATGAATTGTCCCTCATGTCCAGTTTCTTCTTGAATACCCATTTATTACCAATAGAATTTACATCAACTGGATGATCTACCAAAATCCAGACTTGTTTTTGGTACATGGAATCCATTTCAGAATTCATGGATTCTTGCCACTTGATAACATATGTGCTTCATCTTCTTCCTTATAGGTAAGAGGATCATCATTTTCGACTAGTAATTAGTCACATTCCTTATTGACAAGAAAACCATATCATTCTGGTTCTGTTACCTATCTCATGATCCTACACAGATCTTGTTCCTTTGGAATAGATTGTTCTTCCACAGGGCTTTTTGGAATCTATTCTTGTACCAACACTTTAGTATATTGAGCCTCTACTTAATAGAATCCTATCTCGATCCCACTATCTCTTTTAGAGATGTGATCCCTCTTAAGGAATATGGAGTGTCTTTCCATGATAAACTTTTTATCTGAGGTGTTGTATAAATAATATCCCCTTGTTTCCTTGGGATTTTCTATAAAGGTACACTTTTTTCCTCAGGGTGAATGTTTTTTACCTAAAGAGGCCTTAAAAAATTCTTTGGTACCCCACACATGTAAATTTGATAACATCTCTTTGTGTCCACTCCATAACTCGAATAGAATACCATTTATCGATGTATTCAGCACTTGGTTTAGTGTGTGTTCTGTTGTTTGTAATTCATATCCCCAAAATGATAATGTAAGACATCCATGACTCGTCATTGATCTCACCATGTCCAATAGGGTGTGGTTCCTCCTTTTACTTACACCATTCCAATGAGTTTTGTAAGGAAACATTTGTCGACATAGAATCCCAAACTCTGGTAAGAAATCAATGAAGTCCTGATTAAGATATTCTCCTCCTCTGTCTGAGCGGAGTTTCTTAATCCTCATTCCCAATTTTGTTCTCAACTTAATCCTTTTATTCTTCGAACCGATGAAAAGAATCTGACTTATACCTCATTATGTAAATATATCCATATCTACTAAAATCTTCAGTAAAAGTTATGATGTACAAGAAACCACAACATACTTCAACTAGAAATGGCCCACAAACATTTGTGTGAACTAATTCTTGAATCTCTTTAGTCCTTTCACCTTTCCCACTAAATGGGCCTTTGGTCATTTTTCCTTGTAGACATGCATGACATACACCAAGTGGTTTTAGTTCAAAAGAATCTAAATACCCATGTTGATGTTATTTTTTCAGACATTTCTCATTAAAATGACCTAGCTGGTGAAGCCAAAGTTGGGTGTGGTATGAGTTATGTGAATTAAATATTTTATCACTTAAAATTACTTGATTTGTGTAGTCTAACACATATAGTTCGTTATATAAATGTGCCCTACCATAAAAAAACATCTTTATTAAAGTTACAACATTCATTTCCGAACTTGAATATGAATCCATAAGTATCTTATCTGGACACTAAAATAATGTTTTTTTATTATAGAGGGAACATAATAACATCCTTTTAATACCAAGACCATCCCAGTAGGCAATGTGAGGTTGTAGTCTCTGATAGATACAACAGCGAGTCTGGCTCCATTGGCTGCTCGCAGACCCACCTCACCTTGCTCAATCTTTCTGAATCTACTTGGTTCTTGTATTTGGACACAAATGTGAGAACCACAAATAGTATCTAATACCCAATTGGTAGAAATAGATAGATTTCATTCGATAAATAATGCACATGTAGCTTCCCCTTTCTTCCTTGGCTGGGAGCAGTGTTTCTCCCAGTGGCCCTTTATGCAACATGTGAAACAAACAACCTCACGTTCTCTTGCCTCCCCTTTGATCTTCATTTTCATGGAATGCCTTGAAGATGATTTGAGCTTAAAGCTCATCGCATTCCCTTTCCTATTATTCACCATAATGATAGAAGGCTTTTCACACATCATATCATTGTCCACTTGGCGAATGAGGATAAGAAGGTCAGATAGAGACTTCTTAATACTGTTCATATTTAAATTTACAACAACATTAGAGAAGCTCTGGGGGAGTGATGCAAGAATGAGATAGGTACCTAGTTTTTTGGGGAGTTTAAACCCTAGGTCCTCTAAGTTCTCAATGTTCCCAATGATCTTGACAACATGAGGCCCAGCTGGGGAACCCTCTCCAATATCACTCTAAAATAGTTATATGGAGATCTCAAATCGTTCCTATCTTGCTCTATCCTGGTATAAACCACGAAAATGATTGAGCATGATATAGGAATCCATGTCTTCATGAGACATCATGAGCTCATTAGACATTGATGACAACATCAAACATTATATGTTGAGTGCATCATTCAAATTTTGATCATAACCATGATATATTCATCACTCACCCCTTGGGCAGATGAATTAGGAAGTGAGGACTCCAGTATGTAAAACATTCATTCATGGCACAGGATAACCCAAAGGCTCCTAAACCATCCCTGAATGTTACTACCATTGAGGATATTGTCTTTATCGAGAGTTGATCACAAAGAAAATGGGGTTGATGAGTTTGTCATATTGATTCTCCAAATTAAAAGAGCAGATTTATCAGTGCCTTTTGAATACATTTAATGAAAATAAATAAATGAATTTATTAATTTTGCCACTATTTTATTATGTCAAAATGGCACCCACCATTGAACATGGAACTCCTAGTTGATATGAAATTTTAGTGGCAAGGATCCATATTCCCCTTCACGTAACCCCAAAATGGGTTGGTCAAGCTATTTAATGGTATTTAGGTAGTCAAGTATTTTCCTAATATGAGATTATAGTTCCTTGATCTATTTAGTGGACTCCTCAATCCTGAAATCCTGACTTGTATTTATTCAACAATTCCCTCCATTATAAAACAAGTCAAGCAAGGGCTACTCCTCATGATGTAAAATGTTTAGGTCAACCCGAAACATTCAGAAGAAGTTCCTTTATAAAAGTATGTGTCCCAACAAGGGTCGGTCAAACACATAGTTTAATTGATTCTTTAACTTAATCAAGTAACGAAAGGCTTCCTCTGACTTAATATGGTATTTTAGGGATTTCAATCCTTTAAGAATTTTTTTTCATTATCACATGATTTTTAATATTATGTGATGCTTGCTTAAGTGATTTACAATGTTCTAATAATGTTTACGCATAGTCTGGTTTTTATTTTATTCTATATTTTCAAGTTTGTTTATTTCATTAACTATGTGATCGTGACAACACATACATAATAAATAAACCATGCAATAAGATAGAAATAAAATAAGATGGCATGATCATGAGCTCATATTGGTTAGTTTATCTACCGGTTTTGATAAGCTAAACCTGACCACGGGAGAAACACCTTAAACCTGATGGTTCATGTTTTGCAGCTCCCACCTATCCACCTTCGTATATTCTTAGGTTGATATCACCTCAGCTTCAAATTTTGAACCATCTCCTCTGGCTTGGGAGATCCTCCATGACATGGGTTTTACATTAAAGAAACCATGGTTACGCATTCCCTACATTTTATTATAAGAAGTCCCACAGGACTACGAATTTTAATGAAATAAATTTAAATGAAACAATACACTCACAAAGGGTCATTGGTCTAGCTCATAATCATCCATATCATGAAATGACATTTACACATATTTAGTATTCAAATTATTTTAATCATTCTTTTATTTAAGATAAGTCCCGCTTGAATTAAATTAATTATGATATTATAATTAATAAATTTTTTATCTTAAATTTCTCTCTTAATTTCCTTGAGATTCTTCTCATCCACATTCCTTGTACGAGTCTTTGTAGTTTTGTGGAAACCTGATGAAATTAAATTTCTATAAAGTACATGACATATAGGTTATATTACATGGAGTGTATTTGTTTTCACCCTTTATCCAAAGTACACACCAGGGGATTTGGCGCATTTTCTGTACTTTGGATATTTTTTGAGTACATGGTGTGTAAATTAATCTATCACATGATGTACTTCCTTGTTACGTAGTTACCGGCCTAGAAATCCCATGTATTGGTTACACGAATTCTCCTCGTACACGGTCTCACCTGGGCCAGATCAGACATCACGACATTTTGATTCAACATACACGTCGTGTATTTTGGTTTACACACGTCATTCATTTCTGGGAAACCTGGTGTATTAAAAAAAATATGTATGTTCAATTCACACAATGTGGTTTGGCGGACCAGAACTGGTTCTTTGAACCTAAGTACATGGTGTGTATATTTCACTACACGCCGTGTATTCCTGTGTTAAATAGAAATAATGAGTAGCTCCTCCAGATGAGTTCCTCATTTTTATTTGAATAAAAATTAAAATTAAAAGGTCACTTCTGTGATGTGAATCGAGAAACGAAGGAAAAAATAGATCTCGTTCATTCAGTTTTGTGGAACGATTTATCTTGAATTGAATTAAATATAAATGCGTAAATTATGAACAAAAATTAATTAACTATAATCAACGTTGTGACCGCTCTGATACCACATGAAGGTCCTGGGCGCAACAGAAGCTTGTGGGGGGATGTGCCCACTTGAATTTTTGTCATTAGAAATTATCAATCCGGGATTAATATGATGATAAATGCCAAACTCCATAGATCGAATCACAGAAATAGAAAAAGAAGAAGAATAGTCCCAGAACCACAAAATAGAATCATAACAGGTTGATTATAATTAATTTTATTAATTGACAAGAAGTACCTTTTATAGAATTCATTCTTCATGGATATTTCTGATCACATTCCGATGTGATTCCTCATTGTTCCTCAGAATCCAAGTGTAGACTTCCACTAGTGGTGATACACACGTGTACCACATATCTATGGATGTCGTTGAAGGAATCTCTTGGTGTTATCATATAGAATCCTTTGCATGTGTTGTCCGCCTTTGATCACCTTGATCTGATGGAGGAGGATATCTCTCGGTCTTGAGAGTGTTATTGGATGCAGGAGTTCTTTCAGCCTTGGGAGAATTCTCCAGAACACTTGTGCACAACGATTAGAAAGAATTGTTAGTGTTTTGAGGATATTTATAATCAGTTTTGAGGTTATAGAGTTATGACAATAAATAAACGCGTTACACATTTTATTTATTTCATTAACTATTATTTAAAACCTCCATGTCAAATCATTAATTCATTGACATGCACCCACACTGATTATAATAAATATCATTTAATAAAATGATATTATTTCCTCAAAATCCAGACTAGGAAAACTACACGGCGTGTAATCATTAATACACGGTGTGTACTCATTTTTCATTTCCTTTCAAAAATGAAAACTACACAGCGTGTACATTAAATGTACATGGTTGGTATATATTATTTTCATTTTATTCTTCCTACAACATTTAAATTATTTAGGCTTCCTTGAATAATTATTTAACCACATGCAAGAATAATCTTTATTCTACATGCGATATTTATATACACTTAGTGTGTGACCCTCTAGGCCTCTTTCTCGTAGGAATTACACGTTCTTGCCTAAAGTCCATGATTACTATCTAGCAACATGAAAATGCACCCATGAGAAATAAGTTGACCCAACATTGATGTGTCTACTCATACGAACACTTACCGTGTAATTTAATCCCTTTGTCTCAATATCTAATCAAGCAGGTATCATGGAAGTGCCATAAACCTATATTCTTGATCCGTCATTCTTTGACTTCCAGAAATAAAATCGCCGTGACACCTCAACTATGGAATTTGGGTGATAGTTCTATTTCAATCAAAGGGCCTAAGATATCTAATTATATAAATATGGAAGGGAAAAATCCTTCCTCGACTTATCCATTAACAACATGTTATTCTTGATGCACCCAACATACCCTACATCCCGCCAACTGTCTTCGTGATGATTATCGTCAGAAAATATAAGTTTTTCAGTCATGAAATGAGTTAATGATAATATTATAGTCTAAGGACCACTACACAGGCTCGTAGAAAGCAATTTATGATGACACCAAGACATGCGGAATTACTACTGGCAGGTCTATTCTCATAATCTCCCATATTGGAGATTACCAAGTGTGAACTCTATAAGAGAGAATCTCGTCCTCTTACAAGTACTCGCACATGGAAGTATGAATACTATGTGTCCTATCATAGTATTTCATCCAACCGTAGAACATTATTTAAGAATATTGTTATAGAATTTCAAGGTTCTCATCGTAGTGGGGATCTTCCATGACCTTATTAATGCAACAAAAATTTTGGTTCATTATTATATTATAGTCATGCAGAACAATGAACGATATATAATATGTGTACATTCATGGAATCAATGTATAAACAGTTGGTTCTCAGGACACCAACTCTAAAAAAACCTCTCAACTCTCTAATTATTTAATTGTGCTATTTATTTGGGCCAACATTAATTGTGCCAATGTAAAATAATTTTATAAACTTGTTTTAATTTGTTGGCTCCTCATTTCCTTGGGGAAATCATTAGGAAATGGGAAAATTTTGGAGAAACTCTTCCTCCAACGAATAACTCCCTCTCTAACGAAGAACGAGGAACCAATCCTAAGCCTGGATCAGAAGTGATTTACGGAAGCAGCAAACACCGACATTCTTCAATGACTTCATATTCTACCTCTCGAGTTCTTCATCGAACGACAAGGTAGGGGTTTGTTTTGATTGATCTTAATTATTTTATTTGACATTGAATCTCTCTCCATGAGCCACTTTCTACCTCTCTAACGTGGAGGGTGTGGTCCAAATGAACATAGCCCAACCACTCTATGACCTTTGTGTTTTCTAATGCACTCTTTGTGATGTAGGAGGATGACGATTGTTATCGACGACAGGTTTCAGTAGGACTCGGAAGCGGCAGTGGCACAACCACGCTGCTGGTGGAGGGCTGCGGGCCATTGGTCGTGGCGGAGTGGAGGCGGTGGCTGGTGCATGACAAGCCCTGTGAAGGAGAGGCGTCGGTGCACGTCCATGCTAGAAACATGCAAGATCCACAACACAAGGTCGGGACATTGAAGGAGGGCGGTTGGATCGCTGCTGACCTCCTGTGGGGGTGCAGCGCGCGACCGTGTCGCGGAGGAGGGATGGATGTTCGGACAGTCGTAGGCCACCCAACAGGACACCTAGTGCATGAAACACCATGGGCCACCCATCGCGGTCCCCCAGTCGGCCGCCTAGTGGGCCGGGCAGCACCAGTGGGCCGGGCTGGATCCGGCAGGCCGAGCCAAACGCAGAAGGCCATGTCGGACCCTGTAAGCCAGGTCAGACCCATGTTAGAACCTAGTTTAGGCCAGGTCAACCAAAATTGTGTCAGGTTGGCCCAGGCTGGGTCGACCCGGGTTGGTCCGATCGGGTTGGACCAGACCCGGACCAGCTTCGACCCTTTTCGCTCTTTTGGACATAACATGAGCTATGGGTGTCTATTTGAAAAACTGTCTGTGGCATCAGAAAACATGGATCAAGATGGTCCTTTTGGTGTACCCCACATGAGTTTTAAATAATATTGGTGTCTGTCTGGGTTGGATGGAACATGAATCCAACCGGACCCTCAGGACTAAAAGACCAATAACTTACAGATCATGCATCTGATTGATGCACCGTCTATTGCGTTGAGACCCCTATCACATGGAGGTACGTTGAGATACATATTCATGTTACTTCATGGAAGTTGGAGTATCTTCCTATGGATTGAGAAGTGGACCCTCCCTGAATCAAGCGAGCTTAGTGTAGGAACCTTGTGGCTGACTGCAACATGAAAAAGGGATCCCCTGTGGGTATGTGATTTGGGATCTTACTTGGGACTTTGTTCAAGAGTCCCACTTGGACAACTCTAGGAAATCCACATGGGACTACTCTAGGATCCTACGTGGGTCTGATGTACTAGGATCCAATGTGGCTATAATGATTTAGGTTCCTATGTGGGTCTGCCTCTTAACGTAGTAAGATGATTCAGTAGTTACATCTAATCATCTTTACTATTTTACCTATGTTATACGTGGTGTGAGATAAGTTCATACCTTTGTTGTAATCTTCTGTTTGGAATACCAATGTGGTACTTACCTTCATGGTGATATCTTTGTGATATTCTTCTGTGTGGCATACCTTTGTGATACTTACCTTCATGGTGGTTGCCTTCATGGTATTCTTTCCTCTCTGGAATAGTTGTACTTTGGCTAAGGATTGGGGCCTTGTGTTTCTTCATGAATGAAATGGTTATACATGATAATTTAGGTATTTGTATGGGAATATACCTAAAAAGGATTGTTAGTTGTTTTAATGATTTTTTTCTTTAACATTTGTGGATTTTTTGAAATCATTGAGGGTATCAGGGTCCCTACTGAATATCCTTATACTCACCGTTCCAAGGGCTACGCCCGCACCTTATTGTTTTGGGTGAAAACAATGGACATCACTAACTGAGGACGAGAGTACCAAGACTAGGGGAATCTCGGAGGTGGACCCTAGGTGTGGCATACCGCATAGAAGACTATTCTATAGCTGTACATACCCTTTAGGTAGGATCCTTTGTGGGTGTTCACATGATATTTTTCATTTTACTGGTACTTTTCAGTTTTCTTATACTTTCTAGTTGGGATTGTATTCTCACCCACTTTTCTAATTGTACACACCATGTTTACTATACAATTTAAGTGTGTTCATATCTTACAGTGTGCTTGGTTCTATGTGTTTACAGGTTATAAAGGCAATGCCTTCCTGGTTTTATGGAATATTCCTTTCAGTGCAAGTCTCCATCCCATGGCCTATGAAAGGCAGGCTTGGGGTAGTCACGACACGATCCCTGGGAGACGGGTCATGACTAATCAGTATCAGAGGAGTCATTTCTACCATAGAAAATTGGGCTCTAAAATTTTTAATGGCAATAATATTAAGTGTAGTGAGTGTGGTTATCAATTTAGGGAATCCAATGTTGGTGTGGAAGCAGACGTATCCATACACGAGGACCCTGACTTCTGATTTCTGACTCGGTGCACGAAAACACTGATTGCCCGTTTGTTTTGAAAAGTTTTTATTCTGGTATTTTTGAGTCACTTCACCAGGTATAACTGTTGACCATGGAACACTTGTTTCTTTATAGGATTCCTCCATGTAGACAACCAACTAGGGTTTCGGGTATAGTATGCGATTGTAGCCCACTGAGCGACGAGGCCTCGGTGCATGTCCCTCTTTCAGTTGGGGCACCAGCGGAGGCACCACCGGTACCATTACCCATTGGTCCACCGATTACACCAAACCCAGTAGCAGAGGGTGCACACCGCTCGAGCACATTTCATGAGTTCCAATGCTAGAGACCACATTGGTTCAGGGGTGAGATGGACCCACAGGTGGATTAGGATTAGCTGGAGGCCATGGGGAGAGTCTTCCGATTGGTAGAGACACTAGATGATTTCATGGAGATCCTTGTCGCCAATTTTCTATAGGAAACAATAGGCATATGGTAGACCTTAATGCTACAGGTTACGGACGATGTGAGACTTCTTTGGGTAGACATTGAGATCCTATTTCGGGCAATGTTTTTCCAATTGACCTTTCACGCATTGGGCATACATGAGATTCTTTATCTGGAGTAGGGCATCATGAATGTGGCTTAGTACTCAGCAAGGTTCACTGGCCTCTCTCACTACTCCACTGATATGGTGTGGGACCCATTCTTCTGGGCCCAGACATTCGAGCCGGGAATCGGGCGGGAGATTAGGGATTCTATGATTTATCTCAGTATCCTGATGTAGGCGGAGCTGTTAGAGAGAGACCCATTAGTGGATAGTTTTCTTGCTGACCAGTCACCACCAGCGAGACCCACCACCGAGAATCATATGAAGGAGTCTTCTACATCTTGTAGTAGGCTGATTTCATAGAGTTAAAATAAGACCAGACCTACAGGTGGACGACCGCGGGATTTAGGTTCGGTTATGTGGGGAACTTGAGACAAATCCAGTCATGCGTGGAGTAGGCAGTGTTATGCATGTGGCAGGCAGTGTCACATTTCTTGAGACAGCCTAACCCGCCGTACGGATGATCAAAATGTGGTCGAAAAACTACCTGCCCGAGACAGAGGTTCAACCGAGGAGGTCCGGAGGGAGAAGGCAGACGTGGTAGAGGAGCTGGTCGTGCAGCTGGCGGTGGACGACGATTCAAGATGTTACTGTCACCACCACTAGGTGGTACACCCGGACCATAGGGAGTTGGTATGTAAGGGTTATATCTGCTTTAGGAAGTTGAGGCATACGATCATGGAGCTCTGGAAATGATATGATTTATGATCTGTGTCTACTCCATCTTAGCTGCAATACATATATACATAAGTTCCAATTATTATTTCATTGTCATTTCCCTCGTTCGGAGCTTAGAGATTCCTACAGAGATTTTGGATCGATCTTTACAGTTAGAGACTCCTACAGGAGAGGATTCAGCGATTACACACTGGTGTCTACAGTGTGATCTTACTTTATAAGGCAAGAGCTTAAACTGATATCTCTTAGTAGCGTCGTTGAGGCCTTACGACGTCATCTTGGGTATGGACTGTTTATCTATAGTCCATGCTCAAATTGAATGTATTAGGAGAAAAGTGCGGTATTTACGCAAGGATGGGACTAGATTTACCTTCACCAGTGATAACTGATCTTTTGTAGTACATAATGGACTTACCTAGAGGAAAGTGCATCTGATCACTCATCAATTGGCTAGCCTTACCATCGAAGAGGTTGATGTGGAGAGTTTGAGGTATCCTATAGTTGTGGACCAGTACACAGATGTCTTCCCTAATGATGTTATGGGTCTACCTCCATTTAGATTGGTGGAATTTTACATTGACTTATACCCTGGGATGGCACCGATATCTACACCAGTGTATCAGATGGCTCCCACAGAGATTCATGAGCTACGGGTACAACTAGAGGACTTGCAAAGGAAGGGAATCATTCGACCCACTGTTTCTCCTTGGGCAGCCCCGATTTTGTTCGCCAAGAAGACGAATAGGAGCTTGAGAATTTGTGTTGACTATTGGTGCCTGAACCAGTTGACCGTGAAAAAAAATTACCCACTCTTGAGCAAACATGACCTCTTTGATCAGATTAAGGGGGCATGGTGGTTCTTGAAGATAGACCTCAGATCAGGTTATCACCAGCATAGAGTATGAGATGAGAATGTGTAGAAGATGGATTTCAAATGTCCATATGGACACTAAGAGTTCTTTTTCATGCCGTTCAGAATGACCAACGCTTCAATAGTGTTTATTTGATTCATGAACAAGATCTTCTAGCCATACCTTGATTGCTTTGTAGTCGTATTCATTGATGAAATTCTGATCTACTCGGCTACTGAGGAGGAGCATGCCTATCATTTGCAGATAGTTCGAGACACACATTGAGAGCACCATATTTATGGTAAGCTATCAAAGTGCCAGTTCTAGATTTGAGAGGTTCACTTCCTGGGTCATGTCATCTCGAAGGATGGAGTTGTAGTAGATCCAGCAAAGATGGAGGCGGTACTTGCTTGGGAGCCACCCAGGAGTGTGATGGAGGTACGGAGTTTCCTAGGTTTGGCTAGATACTACCAGAGGTTTGTGCCAGATATCTCCATAGTTGCAGCACCTTTATTAGTATTGATGAAGAAGGGGAAACCATTTGGGTGGTTGGGGAGATGCCAGCTGATTTTTCAGGAGCTGAGGTAGAGGATGAATATTACCCCCATCTTGAGGATTCCAGAGGAGGGCGTTGGGTATATAGTCTAATGTGAAACAGCAGGGACTAGTCTCGAATGTGTCCTAATGCAAGAGCAAGCAATTATCGTATATGGTTCTCGACAGCTGAGAGAACATGAGCATAACTACACTACCTATGACCTAGAGTTAGTAATAGCGGTCTTCTCCTTGATGATGTTGCGACATTACTTTATGTGTGAACATTTAAAAAAGGATTTCTTAAAAAATAACCTTTATACCAAAAACTAATGCTTCAAATGATTTATGGAGGATAAATTCATATATTTCGTATGAGAAAAAAGAACATTCCTTTTACATGATTAAACAGGTAAAAAATTTCCTCATTCTGAAAGAGACAAGAAAATATATTTGAAAACAATGGTAAAAGAAAAAAAGGGTAAAATTTATTTTTAATGATCTTAATAGATTAGTAATAAATTCTTGGAATCCCTTTTTAGAAAACATGGGTTTGAAGGAAAATATATTTCTAACTGCATAGAGGGTAATTATAGTATTTCATAATAACAATTTATTAACTATCTTATGTACCAAATAGTAAAAAAAGGTTAAAAATACATGAATATAGAATGAATAACCATAGGATTATAAAATTAGTGAATTTATTGAGGTATGGGACACAAAAAAGTATCAATGTAATCATAAACGTAGACAATCTCAAAAAGCGATGAGATTGTCTCAATAAACTCTTATAACATGGTAACTTGAGATCATACTATCCATATAGGAAATTAAAATTACATGAAGCTGAAATATCATTAAAATAATTATAATCATTATATAACTTTTAAAATTTACGTATATACACCTCGAAAAAGAGTTATGGTGCATAAAAAAACATGAGTCTCAAGGAAGGAAAATTGAGACAAAACATTTTTACTGATTTGGAAACATTTAAAACTAAAAACCCATGAATTAATGCTAATAAAAAAGATATATTAATACACATAAATTTGGGTTTAAAATAAATGGATTAAATTCATGTGATTTACTTACACCACACAAAACAAATGAGTTGTGAACATAGAATGTATCTTTTGGGAATAAAAAATGAGATGAAATCCCTTCACCTTATGTCTTGACTCTTGTCTTACGCGTTAAAACCACATTCATAATAAATATAAATTTATTATAAGTCTTATAAAAAACCATATTATTACATATAATTCCAAATAGGGATTTATTACAATCTTATATTACCCTTTTTTAACAGTCATATGTTAAGGTTTCACTTCAGGTAATATTCACTTTATTATTCACATGTATCTTAATTTGTTATTTATTTGTTATTTATCATTTATATCATGATTTACTGAATATTATTCATGATATCAATATAATTTATATAAATTATATTTTTTTTTATAATTATCTAATGAATATATAAGTATAAAACAAAATACACTATTCATAGAGACTGTAGGTCGTACCTACTAATGAAAGCTATTTCCATTTACTTGTTTTATTGATACAATGTAAGTAAAAGTCATATATGTGTATAAATGTATATATATATATATCATTATTAATGAATATTTATTATATCATATATAACTTATATATTAACTAAACCCATCCTGAATACAATCCATGGGGTGTAAGAATGAATCATATTGCTTTGAGGGGGCGGAAGCCTACTCTTCCTCAAATGAAATTTACATACTATCAAAAAATTAAAAGTAAAATGATTATTTTAGGTCTCTCCATTTATATAAAAACATAATAGTATATTAGGTAAAATGTTGTTTTTATATAATTAGTGGATGAATAGAGTTTTATGGGGTGGAGAATGAAAATAAAAGAAAGGAATTGATAGACGATGTTACCTTTTAATCGGGTATCTCTATTTGGTTTGGGTCAAAAGGATTCCTTGGAAAGGGTTCTGACAAAGGGAAGGCTTCTCAGAGAAAGGGATGATTTTTGAGAATGGTATTGTTTAGGGCTTGGATGAACTTATGAGTTTTAAGAGGTGTTAATAATAGGGATATGTGGTTGCCTTTTACAGGGAAGGAAAAGTACTCATGTGGATTTTTTGAAAACTTGTTAGGTGTACACATTTAATTACCTAATAAAAGTCATAAAAAACAAATATAAATCAATAATGAAATCCATTTTGATGAACTATGGAAAAAAAATGGGTGCTGGATATGTGTATAGGTCATTCGGACTCAAAATTTTATGGTTTAGTCTCTAATTTTGATTAATTTGACCTTAATCATTGTGATTAATTTTAATCACTTTTAATAAAGAAATTGGTAAAAAATTAAGTTGATCTTATTATAATTTAAATATTGTACTGAGTAAAATTGTGTATGTTAGTTTTTCTGAATTCAATCCACATATGCAAGAAAATTAATATTTATGTTAATCCTACTGATATAACAAAATTATGGGTTTTTATAGTACAAAAATGTTCAAACATTTGTAATGTTTTTATATTAAACTAAAAAGAGATATTCTTTATAAGGACATTAATTTTATTAATTGATGTAAAATTTAACTAATATATCCTTAAAACAAATTTAATGTATAATTTAACCAAAATGCAGTTTTAAACTAAAACGTAGTAGTTTGCATTATCCATCAAAAAATTATGTTTCTCAGGAAAATCCTCAAAAATCACCAAAGGATAATTTAGAAATTATAAATTCAAATTGATGTTTATATTATCAAATTAAATTTATAAATTTTTATAAAATTAATTTTATTATTAAAAGTTGTTCATTTGGGGAAATAATAATTTTATACATATAAGGACTATACTAAAAATCATATATTTCATTATTAATATGTTTTACTTATATAATACAATTATATAAAATATTTGAAAAGTAGGTATTAATATTTATATAACTAAGTTTAATGGTGAGGTTATAATTATCTCATTTAAATAATTATATAAAAAAGATGAATCGAAGAAACTCAGTATTGCATGGATCTTATACTAAGTCGGTGTTGCATGTAAAAGGAATGTTTGACTTAGTGCATTTAAAGACATAAATGAAAAAATAATTTATTAGGTTAAAACATTTTTTTGGCCATACTAATAGTTCCTTTTATATTAAATTGGTTTTCATATTCATTTAAAATTAATTGGTAACCTATGACATCATATTATATTTTACTAACCAAATATTTTCAAAAATTAGTTATTACTATTCATAACCTCAAATTTTACATCTAGGAATTTTTCTTATTATTTGAATTAATAATATTTTAATAATATATTTTTGTTTGGTAAGACTCAATTATTTATATTACACAATTATTTAAGGAAGGTACCTTTTGTGTATAACGCAAGAAAACCATGATGTTTCTTGTAGAGCAGGCCAATGATTTTATTGCATCCAGTCTACTATTAACATGATATTGCATATGAAACAATCCCAAAATAGTTCTTTAATATAAAATTAACTATCTTTAGTTCTTCATGAAATGAGAATTATAAAAAATATTAAATTATTTTAAAAAAATCTCAAATTATGAGGGTGTTACATTCTACCCGCCTTAAAATGAATTTGAACCATGCAATTTTTCTGGATTATTAATGGTTAAATACTTGAATGTTTTATTCATATAAACCCACATCATAAAAGTGAATAATCACTCTTCCTTTTTTAGCTTTATCCTATCATTGAGTAATTATTTTATTGACCAAAAATTGAACAATGTTTTTCCTTATTTGGTTATGTTTTTATGTATTTTTAATTCACCAATTACTTAAAGAAATTGATTTCTAGAAATTAACCATTTTTCCAAAAGCACTAAAATACACTTTTAGAATATATTGATGCCAATAAAAGAATGAAAATTATAATTATTTATCTATAACTATTCTTAAAAAGAAATATGGTTAATAAATTCCTCTCTAAAAAATAAAACTTCTATTTAATCATAAATAATTATTAATTGATAATAATTATACATAAAATAGTATGGCGTGTTGGATAGTGTTAGGCATGAAACCCTTATATATCATCCTTCAATCATGTGTTCAAGACCCGCGACCTTTCCAGACATGATTGGTTTTCACCAGACATACATAGTGCCTTTTTCTAAAACCACACTAATATAATTTCCAAAATAAATATGATAGACAAACTTTAATTAGGATAAATCACTAAATATACTTTTATGAAAGGTTTTTAATACATACTCAATACACAAATACATCCTCTTATGTTTAACATAAATTTTGGTGATTGTTTAAATTAATATTTCTTCTAAAATATGGAAATCCAAATCTTTAGGAAGAAGGTCATGAAATCACATTAATATTGATTCCACCTATATCACAAAGTTCCGCTTGTTTGTCACATTCCAAAAATGTAAATACCCTAGTCATGTATTCACTTGAAACATGTTAATGACCATAATTACCATAAATCCTTTTGGAAAACATGTATGCTTACTTATTCCAAAGTATAATGGTTATATTCCTAAATACAATAAATGTTATAAACTACATCCATGGGAGAAAAACCCACCTATTAAAAAGTCCTTACATTGTTCCACTATAACCAATACCATCCAATGTACTTATTTATATTAGAATTATCATAAAATAAATAACATATTCATTGTTACCTTCCATTAGTCAAAATATCATTTTGTAATTAAATCACAACAATAGTCCATTGGGAACATTCAACATAAACCTGTAAATATTGAGTTAAATACATAAAAAAACCTTTGTATACTTCATCATTCATATAACTTATTTTCTAAACCAAAAAACATAAGAACATTGATTATTACACTTCATACTTATGAAATTAACAAGAACACTATTACACAATACATCTTACCTTTTATATTTCATCTATAGTCTCTTCATCAAAATTGATGTAAACATTACTCACACCACCTATTTGATCTTCATTATAAGTTTTCCTCTTTCGAAATTGAGTTTCGTAATGACCATTTATTGAATATTTTAAAACACTTAACCTTTAATGATGTATTAAGGTGGCCAATATTATCATCAATTTCATTAATTGAACTCTTCATTTTTCTCTTGCAGTCACTAGCCTTATGTACTTATTTTCCACAATCAAAACATATTATTGTTCCTCAAATACATTTACTTAGGTGATTCATTCCAAAATCATAAAACAAACGAAATGTAATCTTATTTCTACCATGGAATCCATTGATTGAAATCTCTTCCAAATCCTTCTTTCTCTTCCTTAGTGAGTCGAATAGTTGGTTTAGGTACACATTGTTAATAATGTTCCTTGAAGCAAATTAGGCATGATCCCATCATCTATCACTCCGGTGATCATCCCACTTGTATTACCAATAGAAAATATTACAACAAATTCAATATGAATCAAGTTAATTTCAGGTCCCTCTACTAACAAAAACTTGAATCGTAGTGTGATCATTACATATCATAGTATATAACCACATAGTCAAGGGAATATTTTCTTTTGTTATTTATAAATCCCGAAACCTTCCTTGATATACGAAACCATAGGTTCATACAAGGTTATTCATACACAACATTTATCTAAATCTTTAATGAGGGTTTGTAAAGATTTTGTGAATTTCAAACGCATGTATCTCATGGGAATAAAAAAAGATGAAATCCCCTTACCTTGTTTTTTGACTCGCACCATATGCATTCAAATCACCTGTATAAAAAATATAAATTTATTATAAATATTTTAGAAAATCCTATTATTATATATAATACTATATATGGTTTTATTATGACCCTATATTAACCTTATGTTAAAAATCATATGCTATATGTTCAGTTTGGGTAATATTCACCTTATTATTCGCATGTGTCTTAATTTGTTATATCTTTGAAATTTCAACTCTATATCTTGATTTAAAAATTTTAAACAATTATATATATATACAACTTCTATAAATTATATGTGTATTATAATAATCTATAGAATATTTAATTATGAAATATAATAAACTATTCATGGAGACTATAAGCCATACATAAGCACGAACACTATTTCTCTTTTATCTTTCATGTTGATAGAATTAATGTAAAATACATTTATTTATACATTAATACACATAATTTTTAAATTATATTTACTATATCATATATATTTTATATATTTACTAAAACCATCCTTAATACAATCCACGAGGTTTATGAACAAATCATTTCACTTTGAGGGGGCAGTGGTCCCCACTTCTTGAAACAAAATTATCATACTAAAAAAATAGAATTTAAAAGAGATGTATGTTATAAAAAGGAATATAGAATATTAAAGAAATAATAAATTTAATATATTAAATACATAAATATAGTGTCAATTATAATTCCTTCCATGTTATGTGGTAATGAAAAAATGAACAATCATCATTTCGTGAGGTAGTAGATCACCATACACAGAAACAATATGTTAGTTTCCCATAAGATGGAGGTGTGTATAAGTTTAGGTCAAACCATTTACAAAATAAAATCCTTGTATTTTGGGTATACATTTTTTTATACTCATATAATGAAGAGAGATTGAGGGGGTGGATAAGGAAAAAAAATAAAGGACTTGAGATAAGATGTTACATCTTAATCGGGAAACTCCTTTTGGTTTGTGTTAAAAGGATACCTTGTATTTTTTATGCCAAAGAGAAGGATTATATGAGGAAAAGAAGATTTTTTTGTAAGTGTATTTGGAAGGTATTTTTTGAACTGAGGAGGTTTTATAGGTGTGAAGAAGAGGGAGAGGTGGGTGCCTTTTATAGGGAAGGAAAATGACTCACATGAAATTTTCAAAAACAAGATATCGGTACTCATGTACTAACATAAAAAAAATCATAAAAAGTAATATAAATAAATAATGGAAGGTTTTATTCCTAAATATGTATTGAAAATGGTTTTTGATCAAGTGTATAGGTCATTAGGGCCATTAATTATAAGGTTTAGTCCCAAATTAAGCATAATTTGACCTTAATCACTATGATAAAGTTTAATCACTTTTTCTTGATATTTTGGGTAAAAAATATATTTGATGTTATTATAATCTTAATATTATACTGATTAGAATGGTTTTTTTATGTTTTTTCAAATTCTATTAACATAATCACGAAAATTATGATTAATGTTAATCCTACAAATGAGATAAGATTATGGGGTTTTAAAGTTGAAAAATGTTCAAATGTTTGTTATGTTTTTATATTAAATTACAAAGTTAAATTGATTATAATGAACTACGTTATATTAATATATGTATAATTCATATAATGTTACATTAAAACAAATTTAATGTACAATTTATCAAAAGGGTGGTTTTTATCTAAAATGCAGTAATTTTAACTATTCATCAAAAAATGAAGATTCTTTGAAAAATCCTTAAAATTCACCATAGGATAATTTTGAAGTTATAAATTAAAAGAGATTTTTGTTTTACCAAATTAAATTTATAAATTTTTCTAAAATAAATTTTATTATGAAATTATGTTTTTTCGAGAAAATGGTATTTTTAAACATAAAAGGATTTTAACAAAAATCATATTTTCATTATAAATATTTTTTATTTACATAAATGAATTAAAAACATATTTTATAATAAGTTATTATGATTCTTATAACTATGTTTAACAGAGATTTTATAATTATCCCATTAAAAATTTACATAAAAAATTATGTTTTGTAGAAATTCGTTATGTGCATCGTACACCAATTAGGTGTTACATGTGAATGGAATGTTTCAAATAGTACATTATAATAAATAAAATGGTAAAAGAATGTAAACATATTGGAGGAAATTTAATTGACCATTACTTATCTTTATTTAATAGTTTTGTGTATTGTAAAAAATATCACTCACATCACTTATAAAAGAGAACCACTTCTTCTATTTTATTCACACATAAAAATACGTTTATTTCATGCAATACCTAATAAAATCCATTTATTATATCCCTCAACAACACGTAGATCACTGGGTTTTAATATATAGTTATTCTATGAAGGATTTTTCTTTAATCCAAAAGAGATTGTCTAAACAAAAGGTATAGTTCATAACCTTGTATTTTCCTTTTTTTTTCTTTTTATACATTCAAAAATATTATTTAATTATGTTCAAATAATAACACCTATTTATAAAATAAATTTATAAATTTTTATGGTAATGTAATGACCAATATACATCTCATCATTCATCTAATGGGAAATAAAATCATTGATTGTGTGTATGTTGAACTACCGCCTCATGAACTGATGTAATTACCTTCCATCTCCACCACTCAATGACGGATATAATGATCAATATAATGTTTAAATATGATATTTAAGACATTATTTATAAGGACCCAGACTTAAAACATTACTTAATCTTGAATTAAATTAATAATTTCCATTGAGGATATTTTCAGGTTTAGTGTTATAGAGAATTAGTACATAACTATTACATCTGAAAGGATTACAAAGTACACACTACTACTATAACCGATTTTTCACAACAATAAAAAAAATACTTAAATAAAAAAGAGTTCTATTCTTGATATAAATCTTCTTGAATACCTTCTTTCTCTTACCCTTCCTTATAACCTGTGAAAAACATTCCAAAAACATGGGGTGAGCATAAAAAAGCTCAGTAAGGGTTATAACATAATGAAAGGAAACATTAACCTGCCAATAAATACAAATCAATGAAACCATAACTTTCAATCATAACATACCTTCTAAAATCATAATATTTATTTATAACTCATAGAAATCATAAGAAAAAAGGTAACTTGAGGCATTCATAACATTCTTGAAAAGGGAGTAACCCTCATGGGTACATTTGGAATAGCCATCACAATATATTCCTTAAATCTTTTTGGAGATACCTTAGAGTTTAACTCCTTCACATTAACCAATGAATTGGAGAGCTATAAAGGGCTCACCCGCCATTATTTTATCACGAACCACCCGTCTTCATAAACAATTCCCAATAACCATAATATAATTTTATCACATAAAACATGCATAAAGGAAACATAACATTTCCACATTTCCATCACAAGATATCAATACAACACATTTATATAATCAAAACATTATCAAAAGAATTTTAAATACTGAAATAAAAGAAAATTAAAACATGATATTTATTTTTCATTTAAAAAAATTTATGGATTGTAGAGGAAGCCAAAACTCAAATAATGGTCACTGCGGCGGAGAAGTCATTGTCGCCGCATACATAAGACAAAAACATTCCCTTTTGTCGTTTAGTAAAATGATTCATATAAAAAGATTACTTTTGAATGAAATTAAAATTGAAAGGGGATTATACACCATAATAATGTTTTGTATAAAACAAAATATGCCTCAATGAAGGGAGATTGAGAAGAAGTTCCATACAAAGGTGGTATCCTTAGATTAAGGATAAATCAATTACATAATTATGTGTGAAAAATATAAATACACCCAATATAAGTGGATATTAAGTGTAAAACAATCAGAGGTCATCCACACATATTCAAGGAATGATATAATCAAGAAGTAGAGGTTTAACCAAAAGAATTGAAATTGGGTTAAAAAGTTTCCTTACAGAAATTCGACAGCCTAACGATGTCACTTTAATATTCAGAAAATGAGTTGATGAGAGATAAAAAGTGTATCTCATCACTTTGACATACCATTTACTGCAATAAGGATATATAAGAACATATCCCAACATAATAAGATGTAAATTAAAATATCTAACAAAAAAAGAAGTATTTTAAAAAGTGGAGGGTGAAAGGTTCCCTTACCGATTTGGGTAACTTTCAAAACGTCACCCCATGAAATAAGGGTCATACAATTAAGTTTTAAATACCGATAAATTAAATTATATTACACAAATAATACAATCATTTTAAGTACATACACCACACAAAAGGAAATTGTGTCAAATTTAGAACAAATCTCACGGGAACAAAAAAGTGAGATAAAAAACCCTTATCTCGTTATTATCAATCGAGTCGTATGACCAAAAGATAATAAACACCATAATAATCATATAATACCATGAATATAAATAGAATCATGATTAAATATATGAAATGGAAGTAAAAATTACACCACATGCAATAAATAAGTGGCGAATAATGGAAATCTCACGGAATTAAAAGTGAGATAAGAAATCCCTTACGAAAATTCGGCAGCCTAACAACGCCACTTAAAACATCCATAAATGGATTGATGAGTTAAAATAGGGTCCCTAATCATATTAAAATAAAAATTACAATAATATTAATATAAAATAACATCCCCCAACAAATGAAATATGAGCTCAAAAGAAGTGACAAAAAAATAGAGTACTTAAAAAGAAAAGATAGGTAGGATCCCTTACCTCAAGTCCGACTTGTCTTATTCTTTTCATAACCTCCTAAATAATAAACATTTTTCAATTTATAATTTATTAAGGACCTCCTTTAAATTTTATTATTCAATTAATATCACATATTATAATGTTATAATAATTAGTAAATTATGTGAGTTTATATCATATGTTTTTGTCGATGTTTGGTACATGAGTTAAAAATGAACTTGTTTTAAAATAATTGTCCATGTAGGTATAAGTACATCATCTCCGGAATATTATTAATGATTTAAATATCATATATATCCATTACATATTCATTTTATACTATTTCATAAAAATTTGAGATAAAAAGAAATGAAATGCACCGTTCATGGAGACGGTAGCCCGTATGTACGCATGAATGCTACATTCATTTCTTTGTCATATTAATGGAATTAAAAATGAATGATAGATATTTTTTTATAATTAAATATAATATATTTTTTATATATGTCACATAAGTTCATTAATTTCATTCTTTATACATTCCACGTATTGCATGAACGAGTCACATCACTTGAGGGGGCGGTAGTCCACACTTCCTCATATGAAATTATCACATTTACACAACATGCCAAGCATAAAGGTATGTTTTAAATATAAAATACAGAAGAATATATAAAACATAAATACCATATATATCATATATAAAATACAGTGACATCATAATGGACACCATAAGAGGTGGTAGGAGATAATTGAACAATCATCATTTCGTGAGGCCGTAGGTTTACCGTCCACAAAAACAATATATTCTTCACCCATTAGATGGAGGTGTGTGTAAGTGTAGCTCGAATAATTATTATAAAAACAACCTAGTATATTTATGATACTGGTGTTGTTACAAATGAAAGTAATAAAAAGAGTTTAAGGGGTTGGAGAATCAAAATAAAACAGAAGAACATAAGAGAAGACATTACCTTTAAATCGGGTAACTCTTTATGATTTAAGCCCAAAGGATTCCTTGGAAAGAATTATTCTCAATGTGAGGATTCTAGGAGTAATAGAGGGATGTGGAGAGACAATATGAGCAGAGTTTGGTTGATTCAAGGGCTTGATAGGTGTGGGTAAGGGTGTAGAGTTTGGGGCCTTTTATAAGAGGGAGAAGGGGACTCTTGGAAAGTCATGAAATGTTACTTTATTATAAAATGGTTTTCAGATTTTAAAGATCCCAAAATTATATATTTCTAGGATAAGGTAATAAGGGTTCGAAATAAACCCATAAAATAAGATTCTCACAAGTTTATGTCTTAGAGTTTACCTTATCTTTTCATTTTAATTAAATCGTTCATTAATGATGTAATCACTAAATCATCACGGTGTCATAAATAAAATTATTTATTTAATGTATAAAAATTATAAAAAAATTACCATCATGTAGGAAATATTTTTAGCTTTCCAATTTATATTTATAGTCAAAGATATAATTTATTTAAACGAAATTAAAATTTTTTAACTTAGGATATACAAACCTTTGTTATATTTCCTTTCTTTTAAAAAATAATATGATAAAAAGTCAATATCACACTAAAGTGATTCCATGGGGACCCAAAGTTGTCGCAAGGAATCCCATGGTCGTTCATGACACCACCAAAATCATTAGGACACATGTTAAGGTTATTTTATCTTTTTATGATATTATTTTATTACCCTTACCTACCCAATTACTAACTAAACACGATAATTAAAGATAATTACCATCATTTCTATTCATAATGTCCAAAAACAGAAGATTCTTAATTAAATAATATAAAAATTCTGATTAAAAATGTGGAACACATTTTAAAAATTAAAAACATAGAAATTGTTGTAATTAATTTTAATGTAAATCCCTTTGTCAAAACAAAAGACGGGTTTTTAAGAAGTAAAACTTATCAAAATATTGACTTGTTTTTACATCCAATTGAAAAGTGAAATTACTTCCAATGAACAACATTGTATTAAGTTATAAAAACATAATTCCATTATACTTTAAAAACAAATAACATGACAATCTATCTATATAAATAAAGTGGATGAAAAGGCAGTTTTGAATTAAAATGTTGTATTTTTCACTATTCATTAAAAATAATGAACATTATCAGAAAAATACCAAAAGGTCACCCATAGATATATTTGATATTCCAAATTCAAAAAATGGAATCCATTTTACCAAATTCCAAAAATATAAGTTTCATTAATAAATTATATAGTTAATTCCCGTTGTCCAAACAAATAGCGTGTTTTTAAGAAACAATATCTAACAAAACATTGACAATTGTTTATGTCCATTTTCAAAGTGAAATTAATTATAATGACCAAAATTGGATAAAATGGTAAAAATATATTCTAATTACACATTAAAACAATTAAAAATATAATCTAGCCATATAATATAACTAGATGAAAAAGTAGTTTTGAAGAAAAATGCAGTATTTTTCACTATTCATTAAAAAATGATCATTTTCAGAAAAATAAAAAAAAAATTATCAAAAGTAAATTTCAATGTCCGAATTCTAAAGAATAAGTTTATTTTGACAAATAGAGCTTATAAAATTTTTAAAAATTAGATTTAAAAAATGCACGCCATCAAAAGGCGGTAAAACAATCTTTAAAAAATATTACAGTATTTATTTTTAAAATGGATGCATTTTCATTTTAAGCCTCTAAAATTTATTGGATAAATGTAAAAATATTTATCTAACATATGTAATCATTTTGTAGTTAGTTCTGTTAATTCTCTCCATTACAACGGTTAGGCGTTAACTATTATTTTAAATAATAATATTATATTATTAGTGTGCAACATAAGATTTCAAAGAAACTCGTTGATGCGTATTGGGTACGCCCTCGAGAATAGCATTCCCTTTAAACTAATATTAACAATTTTTAAACAAATATTGATAAATATGAGAATTTCATATGTTTTATTTACCCGGGATGTTACATCCTTCCCCCCTTTTGGGAATTACATCCTCACAATTTTAAAATTGGGCTCGAAAACTTCATTGAAAGCCCCACATTAGAAAAGGAGTAAAATAAAATATCACTTTAAAAGAAAGAAAGAAAAGTAAAAATGTCACCTGAGATAACAGATACTAGGATTCCATGAAAACATGGATATGGAAGAGAAAAAAAACCATCAAGTTCTGATGGAGAGTGATAGAAAAAATGATTAGGAGAATATTAAAAACCATAAAATAACAAATTTGTGATGGGTTAAACGGTATTTTATTCCCTAGTTGGAAAAGTTAACAAATAAAATTTTTGTTTTAAGTTACTTTTCATTGAGGAATTTATTTATGATCTTGACAAAATCATTAAGAAATATACTTATTTGTCGTGTAGACTTTAATATCTTACTAGATTTCTTACAGAAACTCAGATTTTCTCTGAAAGATGTGTATTTAGGACGACTTGTTCACATAAAGAGTATTATAATCAACTTCTAGAGAATCACCTAATCCAAAAAGTAGAACTATATATTTCCCATGTCTTTAGACCTAAACCAAATCCAAAATTGTTAGTATGAGAACAAATAATACCCAAAAAGGATAGTCCTTTATAAAAAGAAACACAACTCTTAATCTCCAAAATTTGTCAAACATTATCCAAAGTTCAACAAAGACCATTCAATAAACAGCTGTCCATAAAATTCTTCAATGATAAACCAAAATATGATTGAAACCAAAATCTCTGAAATATTTAATCACATAGTCATCCAAGGTAAATCTTAACATTTATCTCCAAATAAAATCAGTAACTCTTAAAGTCTCATACTGAAAAGTAATTAACCTAATCACATATCTTCCATGATAGGTTAATAATTTTCCTATATAACCCAAAATAAAATTATTCCCGATTCATAAGATCATTTAACTAAAAATAATTAGTCAAACTAACGAGGGTCATCACGTAGCCCAGTGGTAGGTGTTAAATACCTGTCGTACTTTGGTTGTGGGTTCGATTCCCACTACTTCGTCTAACACGATGGGTTGCCACATGGTCTGTGTTTTTTCCCTTTTAATAACCATATAATTTTATAACATTCCACAAAAAAAGATAAATTCATCAAAAATAACCATAACATATTTTAACCAAAAAGGTTATCTAATAACATTCGTTTTGCATCCCAAAATGTATTAACTGGAAATTGCCCCAAATTCAAGGATCATATAAACCCAAATGGTTCTTTATAACTATATCCAAAAAAACAAATAATTATTCCTTGAATAAAATTTTCATATATAAAACATTAGGGTTACACATACTATAATAAGTATCCTAATGTAACCCCATCATCAAAAGAGCCTTAATACTTTTATGAATTTCACCATCCAAAAATATACCGTAACTCTTGAATCCCTTATATGTTGACTTTTTACTCATTCGACATTCTTCATGATCCATTAACCATTACTTTCCATCTTATTCTAAAATAATTCTTTCTTACAAACAATATCATGAATCATATCCCAAGATTCAATAATATGAAAACATATCTTAAGAAATAATCCAAACCTTTCATTGGTAATTGTCAGTTTCTTCATCCTCAATCAGAATGACATTAGGTTTTGGTAAACAAATATTTATACGATCCTAGTGATCCCATTCACGAAACTTTTTCGTAGGACATGTGTTTGCATAATGACCATGCACACCACATTTAAAACATTCAATTGATCATTAAGAAATAAACTCTTTCCCTTTCCTAGAGTCAACAAGATGATTCCTTTTTCCATTGAAGGTTCTTGTTTTATGACCTTCATTTCCACATCTATAACATCTTTATGTCCCTTTGAAACATTTTCCTGTGTGTTTATTTCCACATATTTTACAAATAGGTTTTTGAACATACTTACCTTTATGAATATTACCTGAACTTCCGTAGGGATTTTTTTCTCGCATATATGATGCCTTATAAAAATCACTAAGGTCTAGGTGGTCAATCATGACTCCAGATAGTTGGTTGAGAATAAATACAAGAGTTCTCATTACAGCTCCCATATCATTCAGTTGCTCATTCAGAAAACTGTTACAATTTCTTTCACATCAAGTGTTACTTTGGTGCCTGCTAGATCCAGCCATTAACTATAACCAAAAGTTTCCGTTTGAGTATATATGTAAAATCATCATATAATAATGAGTAAGATAAAAACTAAGATATACTTATCCATGTGATAACAAACTCATTATAAATTTCAAAAAAAAACAATTACTCCATCTAATATAAGAACCATTTTGATTATACACAACTTGTCACTATTCTTAAACAACACTCTAACCTATAATGTAAATCCCATTTTCAAAACAAAATATGGGTTTTTAAGAATAAAATTTTTCAAAAGATTGACTTGTTTTAAATCCCTTTGAAAAGTAAAATTACATCCAATGAACAAAATTGTATTATGTGATTAAAAACATAATTCCATTATACTTTAAAAACAATTAAAATGACAATCTAACTATATATAATAATTGGATGAAAAGGCGGTTTTGAATTTAAATGTTGTATTTTTCACTATTCATTAAAAAAATGAACATTGTCAGAAAAATGCCAAAAATTCACCCTAATATATATTTGATATTACAAATTCAAAAAATTATGCCCATTTTACCAAATGAAAAACATAGAAGTTTCACTAATAAATTATATAGTTAATTTCCACTGTCAAAACAAATAGGGTGTTTTTAAGAAACAATATCTATCAAAAGATTGACACTTGTTTATGTCCATTTTCAAAGTAAAATTAATTCTAATGAAAACCATTGGATTAAATGGTAAAATTATATTCTAATTAAAATTTAAAGAAATTAAAAATATAATCTAACCATATAATTAAATTACATGAAAAAGTAGTTTTGAAGTAAAATGCAGTATTTTTATCTATTCATTAAAAAAAGAACATTGTTCGAAAAATACCAAAATTTTCTCCAATGTAAATTTCAATGTCTCAATTCTAAAGAATAAGTTTATTTTTAAAAATAGAGCTTATAAAATTTTCAAAATTAAGATTTAAAAAAGGTTCTCCATCAAAAGGAAGTAAACCAATCTTTTAAAAATATTAGAGTATTTATTCTTAAAATTAGATTCATTTTCATTTTAATCCTCTAACATTTATTGGATAAATGTAATAATATTTAACAAACATATGTAATCATTTTTTAGTTAGTTATTTTCATTCCCTCCATTACAGTGGCTAGGCACTAACTATTATTTAAAATAATATTATTGTATTGTTAGTGTGCAATATAAGATTTCAAAGAAACATATTGTTGCGTATTGGGTACGCCATTGAGCATAGAATTACCTTTAAAGTTATATTAACATTTTATTCACAAATATTGATAAATATGAGAATTTCATATTCTTTATTTACTTGGGATGTTACATCCTTATTATATTTTAATTATTATTTCACATCTATATTCTTCCCTTAAAATGATTTGCAAAACGATAATGTCGCTTGTGCATATATATTCACTACCACCTCCACGAAGGGATGGGATTATTTTTTCATTTTACATTGAAGTGGATGGTAATAAGGTTGAACTTATTGAATATATATGGCATATATGATATTATAATTATTCTATAAAGGTTAAATATTATTTACCTTTCCCTAATTCCATTATTTCAAAAAATAGATATAACAATCAAGTTTATGTATGACATTCTGTCTTAATGAAAGGTCGAATTAATTTTCTATCCATAAAATTTATAAATTACTCGACATTAAATTATAATGAATATATATGAAATTTATTTTAATATTAATATTTTTTAGATTTTGGAACCATGACCAATGTACAATGATTGAAACCACTCAACCAAAGCTTACATAAAAAAGAATTAATTAATACCCAAAAAAAGGGATTTTAACAAAGAATTGTTAATAAATGGGGGATAAAATGTTATAAATAAATCATATATGTTATGATATATATGAGTTTGGTTCTGTAATATATGCATAATAAGAAAATATATATTATATATGAGGTTCAAAGTTGTACAAAGGAAGTCAACACTTGAGGTAAAGGATATTTATGTCACTTTTATTTCTATGAGAGACATGCCATATTCACCACTTATTTTTTTATAAATTATATGATTACCATGAATTATTTTTATGATTATTATTATTATTATTATTATGGGATATTAATATCAATATATGTTTATTCTTAAATGGTATTACAATTCAAAATCTAAAAAGTAGGTAAGTTTTCTATGTTATAATCTCATTGTTTTTTGTGATTGTTTATAATTAATTTTATGATGATGATATATTATAATATTTTTCCCATGAATCTCACAAATTATTTTATCCTCTTTTAATTTATTGTAATTAAATATTTTCCATTTATTTTTTTTTCTATTTATGTAATCAATGATAAAAAATAAATCATTTATAGGAAATCGACTTTATTTTTCTATTCGGTCAAAAATCATATATCTTCCATGTCCATCTTTTATAAAAGTGTTTAAATAATGTTTTTACTATTATACAATTATTTTTATGTAATTTTTACCATTTTTTTAATTTTCTAAAATTATTTTAAAATTAATCTTCTTGTTGTTTTCTAAACATGGTTCTTTTTAATTTTATCGAAATTGTGAAATGAATATGTATTTTAAAATATAAGACATGAACTATATTTTCCACCATCATGAATAGTAAATGATTTGAAGATTACATTAAAATTATAATAAATTATTTTAAGATTAATTTTTTTCATTAATATTTGGTAATTTATTAAATTTCAAATAAGTGATTATAATGTGTAAATGATATTTTCCTCAATAAATGTTTCAAGTTATATTTTATAATCATTTTCATTAGAGAAGAAATAAACTGATGTTACATAAGATTTATTGAAGATGTGATAAAAATATAACTTCCTTATTATTTCTATATATGGTCAATGATAGTGATGAAAATATTTTTATAAAACTTGTTATTTTTCCACTGGGGTATGATTATGAAACACATTTCATTTTCATGGGTTATTCTATAATGAAATGTTTGTAAAATCTATTTTTTATGGGTTTTGATATGATAAATATTTTATGTTCCTTTGGAATACATATGTATGATTTTAACTATGTGATGGGTGGTCCTATAATTATATATCCCTCCAATTTTATGGTTAATCATTAGTTTTTTATAAGATAAAATGTTATATTGGATGTTATCCCAAGCATAATATATGGTAAATATGACGTTATCCCAAGCCCAAAATATGGTACATGGGAGGTTATACCAATAGAAAAATAGGGTATAGGGTAGGTTATCCCAATCACTAAAGTTGGTACAAGTGAGGTTATCCCAATGCTAAATCAGGTAAAGGGGTGGTTAGCCTATACCTAATATGTTATGATGGTGTTGTTCGGTATCCTTGATATAAGATTTTCTATGCTTATGTGTGTGCCAAAAATCTATCTCATATGTCAATGTTTCAATCTCTCGGATCAATTTCATTGATTCTATTATGATTCATATCAAATGATTTACAAATGTGTATTCCATGACTCTAGTTAATATTCTATGATATACAGGGTATGATTTTCAAATATTATTCTAATATTATAAAACCCATATGCTCATGTTATATTGATTCCTCCCTGGTTTACCATAACAAAGAATCTTTGATTACACTTTATTGTGGATCTTTTCACCATGTTATAAAGAATAGTATTAAGTATTATCTATCAAAAAAGGTCTATATATTTTAAGGACATAGTGTGTGATGATTTAGTTCACTTATAAACTAGTTAATTATATTTCCAAGTTTCAAAATATAGTAAACCTTTATATTACTCAAAAATGTAATGTAAAATTATATTAATATTAATATATTAAGAAGTAATATCTATGTATAAAAATTAATGATCATTATAGTTGGAATGATAGGATACGTTTAGTAAAATTCTTGAACTACAATGATAAATCATTATTAATATACCTTTTGATAAGTCTATGGACAAGTCTATGTGTTTCTATATATCCTCTATATTTTTTGAAGGATATGAGGAGTGGTTTCTAAGAAATTACTTCTATGTGTAGATATGAAAAGTGGTCATGGATCTGGAGCAGTTGGATATAAGGGTAGTATCTCCAAAAGGGTGAATTTTTCTTTGACTTGATCATTACGTTGTGAAAGATATTTTTCCTTGTTTCACACCTAGTTTAACCCTCATAGACCAATCATAATGGATTTAAAGATGAATTCATCATGAATGTCCTTGGTAAAACCTACGGTATCTTAGATTTATAATAATAGATCATGATTTATATATCATATAAAGGAATATATGGTTTTCAAATATGATTACTTATTCTCATACTATTCTTTTTTGTTTTTTCACTAGATGGAACACTTAAGAGTCATATTCACACTGAAATTGGTGGACAATGAGGTGATTATGAGAATCCAAATTTGAATATGAATAGAGATAAAGTTATTATAATTATACCTAATTAGTTATCAAGAAAAATTATTAACAACATGAACATTGGTGATATTATTAACACATAAAATAATAGGGATATGAATTTGTTTAAACTTTTGTGTGGTAATGATGATATAAAAAGGAATGCTCAATTTCCTCCATGTCATTATTGTGGAAAGAGAAACCTATGAGACATAATTAATGGAACATAAATTTATTTATGTGTCATTAAAAAATGTATTTTAGCAATGAATTTCTATGGAATTGAATTTATTATTTTTGTGGAACATGGGAATGACACAATTCAATTACCTAATACAAGATTTAACTCCATGGTCGAAGAAGGAAAAATGATATTCCAATTTTTCGATTAAAATGACTGAAGTGTTTTTATATTGGTATTTTATAATTATGTTATGGATGTTTCATATAAGAGATTTTTTGTTTAATAGAAATCATTAGACATATAAGGATTGCTCTATAGTAATTTTTCATTATGTAATGAGAATAATATGTTGAATGTTATTGATTAACTAGAAAAGGGACATAAATTTAAGGTGATATTTAATGGAAATAACATTATTGGGGGAAAAGATAACCCTTACTATGTTCCTAATACTGAAGTAATATAGTTTAGGTGGGATAAAGAGATTATTGAAACTGATGTATTAAATAATATAGTATTACTAAACATTCAAATGACTAGTTAATTTTTTTGGCAATGTAATTTATGATGGATTTTAATTAATTTTTCGATTAATTTGATAATCTATGATTTTATTTATGGAATACAGATATAATTAATTTTGGAAGCTGATATATTTTCATTGTGGTTTTATGGAGATCATGTTAATCAAGTATTTGGTAGGGGGCACTAATAGATACATTATAATGTTTGAGGGATTAATGATAAGTTTATTTTTGAAATTTAGTGACCATATTAATAGGTTTTTGAATTTTTATTTTTAGACATATTTTGGACAGTTTAAAGGTTAAATATTTAAGTATTGGAAAAAGTTGAACCTGGGGTTTTACTATTGAGGTTTTAGTGATTAATGTATTATATTAGATAACATGTGCTAAATGTTTTCGTATTTTGAAAATATTTAGAGTTAAAAAGAATGATTTTTCACTCTTTTAAAGGTCTTATTATTTCATGAATAAAAAAATAATCTTGGATTTTCAGTACCTATACTAAAAATTTATGTGAGAATTGATTGAAGAACATCCAAAGGATAAACATGTGTTTTTTAAAAATAAATATATCAAATATATTTTATTTTATTAAATGAATTCTTCAACTTTAGGAAAAGGATGTTGAAATGAAAATGTTATACATTTACCTTCATTTTTGATTAATTGGTGGTATTTTTCACACTTTGTTAGTTTACTATTTTTAGTCATTAACATTATCATGATCACAAAATTTCATATGATCAAGAATAATTATCACTTTTCATCATTATGTAAGAATTATGACTTTCTTCCATTTCTATATTTTAACATCCGAGTATTTGTATCCAACATTTATGTCTACCATAGTATTATTATAGATTACCTTTATACTATCACATATCTATTATCAAGAGGAATCTTTATTGACCATTTTAATGGTGTTGTTTTTCAAAAATGGTATTTACAAATTTCAAGCCCATGTATTCTATGATAATTTTAATATTTTAGTTATTTAATTTATTAAATAGGATGATAATGAAAAACCCATTTATTTTAAAATAAAAACATAATATTTTATAATATATAGGACATGCAACCCCAAACATAAATGACCTGTAGAATATATTATTTTAATACGACCATTATTACCTAGTCATTAAATTTATGGGTACAGATGGGATTAACTAATTATTGAAATATTTATAATGTTTCTACTCTGTGTAAATTTATTGATAAATTATTACCAAATAATCACTCGATTTTTAGCACACATTTTATTTATCAAATTCATTTTATCATTAAAAATAATTTTTAACTATTTTGTGTGAAAATATTATAAATACTTTTTCCAAATATATAAATTATAATTGTTAAAATGAAATTAATTTTTTATTTTTGTACATAAAACGTTACTTATAGTTTTTTGGGATTTTTATGAAAAATCAATTAATATTGAAAAATATTACATTTTATTGATAACTGTTATAAAAGAAAAATATACTTCCATTATACATAATAAAAATAATCATTAAAAATTAAAAATTTAAATGAATTTTATATATTATATATCTTACTATATGATTTTAAATTTATTTTATTATGATCACCAGTTTTATATTTAATGTAATATCATCTTATTCTAGAAAAATGTATTCACTAAAAAACAGTTTTTTACACATTTTATGGGTTTATTTTAATTTAAATATATCCGCATATTTGAATTGAATTTCATAAAATAGATTCAATATTTATTATAATAATAATAATTACAATTAGGTAATAAGGCCAATTTAATTTTTTTTATAATGAATAGTAAAACAATGAGAATCATTTACCATTGTTTAGGGTAATGTGGGTTTATTGAGGGTTAAACTAATGAAATTAGAATTACAATGACTAGAAGAAATATATAAGTTATATTTTATTTCCATATTTAGACCAAATACAATCTTATCCAAGTAAATTTTTTAATTTGGATCCATATAGTCATGATTATGACATTTCTAATAATTTAATCAAGGAAATGGACTAGATTTCACTCTCTTACATTTATAAATATATTATATGTTCACATGGGTAAAAAAAGAAGGTATTTTCCATTGTAGTTATTTATTTTAAGGATAAATGTTTTTTCATCATCATGTTAATTTTTTTTATAAATTTTAGTAATAAAATAACTAAATTAAATGTGTATATAACACTGCCATAGAAATTATTTATGTAAAAGGAAAAATAAAATAAATTATCATAAAAATATTAATATTATATAATTTTAATTAATTTTAATGTAAAAAAATATTGTCAGATAATTATAATATGTTATGCAATTATTTAATGTATATATTTTAACTACATCCATATATTAATGTTCTTAATGTCAAATTAAATTAATACAATCAAAATTGATATTGATGATATTTTATAATAAATAATACTTTATTAAATTATTTAAAATAATAAAAAAATAAGGTATTTTGAAAATTTAAAGGGAAATGGTTGAAAATACTAACAATAGTCTATTTTTTGGTCGTTTTTCATTTTATTGGAACTTTCCTTTTAACATGAAGAGTAAAAGAATTAATCACCAAGGTAAAGGAATTTTTTTTGTGTGTTACATGTACATCTGATAAAATTAATCTTAAATTGATGTAATTATTTTGTTTCATAAAATGGTAATGTAAGTAGCATTAATGGTTAAAATAATAAAAAATTTAAAAAATGGGTTATTTTTTAGGTGTTAATGAACCATATCATATCTTCAATCCATTGTTTATCAATTTTGTAGGTTCTTGGATTGAGTGTGACTTTACATTATAGAATTTATTTCAGTATTAAAAAAATTTACCCACCTTACTTTTAAAAGGTAACCACATATTCTTTTCTATTAACACTAATGAGGAAAATTTCTTCAAAAAAACTCTAAAAAACATTACTTATATCTCTCCCCATGATATATATAACTTTTTTATGAGAAACAAATCATGATAATTCTTTAGGTGAAAACCAAAATGGATTTTCTGAAGATGATTTATAGTTCATAACAATGATTTTGTTTTCATTTTTTCTTATACTTCAATAAAATATTATTCAATTATACGAAAATAAAAACACCATTCATTACCATATACTGATACGTGATCATTTTACTATGATAACCAATATACAAGTCCTATTCCATCAAATGTTAATTGAAACTATAAATCAAGTTTACGGTGGGATACTGCATCACGACCTAATGTAATTCATTTTTCGTCACCTACTTTCACAGATTGATATAATGAAGAATGTTTTTTTATATATGATATTTATTATAAATTTATACTCTTTTAATTATAAAAATGGATCTACCTTCTTACCTACCAATTTGTTGTTAAAAAATAACGACGCACCATTGTGTGATTGGACTATCACCGCCACGAAGTGATGTGATCCCTTTTTCATTTTTTTTGACAATGATAGTAATAAAGATGGACTTTTTAAATATATAGTATTTATAAAATTCTAGTTTTATTATTTTAATGTAAAATATTCATTATATTTATTTTATCTCATCAATTAAGTATTGTAAATAGTGTTCATTCGTACGTATGTCCAATCGTCCTGATGAATGGTGTAATTTTTTTTCTATTTCCATATTTTGTGGTTTAATATAAATTCATGTATAATTAAATATATTTAATATTTATATAATGATTAAAATTCTGGAAATTATATAACCATTAAATATGTGGGTGGAATAAAACTACCAAACCAAAATATATACAAAAACAAAGCAATTATTACATAAAATAGTGGTTTCAACAATTAATTGATTGTTAAAAGGTTGATAAAAGGTTGTAAGTAAATCCTATATTTTATTTATTATTTATTATAGATATTTAATACATTTATATAAAACCTATATTTATTAAATAAAATGTATGAAATTTGTTTCAGACGAGAATGTTTTTTCACCTGACGGTCGATTATAGGGGTTGGGTTTTGTACAATCATTCATGTAAAATTTACTATTTTGGAATGTTTTCCAATGGGTTTATTAGTGGAATAAAAAACAGCCAAAGGTTCTTTATCTATGAGGCTCTAACTTTCCAAAAACATTCACTCATTCTGTAACACCCCAAGATTTCATAGTGTGTTATTTCTTCAAAATAATTCAATAACATGCACTACATGCAACACCGAGTTCAAGCACACCACGACATACCAAACAAGCCGTTCAAAAGAGTTTATGAATAGTATTAACTAAATTTTAAACTTTATATAATCCTTATAATTTTAGAATCCATATTATGAGTTTCTTAGACATAATGTCAGAACAAATTCATTTTCAGTATTGCATTTTAACCAACTTTTAATAGTGAACCCTTTTTAAATAAAATAATTTAAACTTTTTGACTAAATGAGGATATAAAAAATTTAAAATGAAACATCACAAGCTTCCACGGTACGCTTTCCTTTGAATAATACTGTAGCGTGTGTTGTACGCAACTTCGAGTTCTAATACACACCACAACCAATCAAACTAGCCCTTATGAATAGTAATACATACTTTTTGAAATTATATATATTTTATATTTCAAAATGGACTTCATTTTTGGATTCGGAATATCGAATTTATCCTAGGGTGAAATTTTTGAACGTTTCGGATAACACTTATATTTTGATGAATAGTGAAAATTACTAAATTTTAATTAAAAACAACTTTTTTAATCAAAATAAATTATATTGATAAATTATGAATTTGAGTGGTTTTAAAGAATATTTAGAATATATTTTTACCATTTAATATAATGTTGGTAATTTTACATAATTTTACAATTAAACTGGACATAAAAAAGTGTCAATCTTTTGATAGTTATTATCTCTTAAAAACACGCTTTTTGTTATAACAACGGAAATTAATTTTAAATTAATTTCTACCACTTCTGTGTTTTGAATTTGGAAAAATAGATTCCAAATTTGGAATCAGGATGTTCATATTGTGTAAATAGGTAACTTTTATTTTTAGACATTTTGAATAATAATTGCGGTAAATATTTTATTTACCATGGTTAAGCATAAATCCGGTAAATAAGGGTTAAACATTAATATTATAATAATACTAAATTACCCTAAAACGTGTCCTAACTTTATTGGTGGATACATTTCCGACCATGGGCATCTTTTGGTCTATTTTGGGACCCCATGGAGCCAATTGTAGGTGATAGAGACACTTTATTTTAATTAAGTTAAAAAAGTACAAAAAGGACATAAGCATATATCTTTTAGAAAAACAATTTTTACATAGGTTTATATATGTTTTATTTTAGACTATAAATATTCATTAGAAAGATAAAACGATTTCCTACATAATTATATTTTATTTATATTTTTTAGACATTTAATAATTTAATTTATTTATGACACAATGATGATGCAGTAATTACCATAATAGTGAAAAATTAAAATAATTGATATTATAAATACCCAAATAAATAAAATTTGAAACTTTTATTGAATTAAATTAATTTTATAGGTTAATATGAAATATTAGGATTGATTTAATTGAATTTATTTGAAGTAATAAATCTGTTATGAGTTTCAGAAAAATCAATGATTGAATAGTGTCAAAATTGACATAAAAGAGTTTTTAAAACAAATATTATATTATTAATTGATATTAAATTCCTAAAAATCTAAGGTTCGGAAAATAGACTTATATCATGATATCTTTATCATTACTGGACCACTTGGGGGTCTCTTGGATGTATATAGTATGTTCATTAACCATATAATATAAAAATTAGAAGAGACATTGTAAAAGTGAAACTAATTAACTTAGAGTTAATACTTAATGATAAGGTTAATATAGTAACCCAAACCTGTATAAATTATATATGTTGAATGTTTTTCGACCCATCCCCACCTTAACCTTTAAATAATCAACTTTGGAGCCATTATAAACCGAATATGAATTTATTATAAATTAATATTTCTAGCTTTTCCAAAGGTTCCCCTCACCCCTCTTATAAAAGGGCACTCCCACTTCTCATTACTTCACACCTTTAAAGCCTTTTGGTTCGGCCGACCCCTGCCCAAATGCTCTCTAAACTTCCCTCACTACTACCTAGAGGCCTTAGTTGGATCAGAAATCCAAGCTAAGGAGCCCATTTGATCAAATCAAAAGGAAGAACCTGAAGAAGAGGTAATGTTTTCACCACCCTTTTTCAAATTCATTTCTTCTTCAACTTCTTCTTTCATTGTTATTACCATTATAAAATAATGAATCCAGTATCTCATATATACTGTAATATTATTATAAACATTGTACAACCATATTCATTATTCTATCCACCTTTTGAATAACATGTCATCATACGTGCGTACGTACGGCATACCGTCTCCACGTCATGGTGTAATTGTTATTCAATAAATTATTATTTTGGATGAGTATAATAATGATGTGTAATTCTTGTAAATAATAAATATAACATGATAATTATTCTTTATATATGATATACCACCCAATTATATATTATTTTAATATCAAAATAATGATATTGTCGCTCGTGCGTACGTACAGACTACCGTCTCCACGAACGCGATGAGATTCATTCTCTATCATATCCATTCAAGTATAATTATCATTTGATGATTTAAAAAAAAAAATTAAGGGATTTATATCATTCTGTATATGAATAATATACAACCTATACATGACAAACACGGCTTACATAACAAAACATATAAAAGAAAATGAGTAAGTTAGCACCCGAAACAACAACAATTCGAAGATATTATTAACAAAGCATTGTTAAAAGATCATACATGATATCATATGAATGTATATGATTCTTGTATAATTTAATAACAATTATATCACCATTATACAAGAGGTTAACCTACCCCCAACCAAGGAAAAGTACAAGGTAATGGTTTACTTCGCAATCTCTTCATTATCTGAGGTTGTTTATACATAATAATCTACTAGGACTTCTTTATCATACACATCCATGTTTCTTAAAAATGTATTTCAAAACATTTTTACTATTTAATGGAATATGGGTTAAAGTAATTTATACCCTTTTTGACCTTTATAAGTGGTTTATAATGGAATCATTTCCGTCATTTTCCAAACAATCTTCTTTTTAACCTTTTCGACATAATTAAGGTAATAATGTTTTTTTATCTTATACGGCGGGTGCGGCTATTTTCCGCCGTTATAAAATCGTCGAAGCTTCCCTTACAAGATTATAAGAATATTTTCAAAGTAAATTTTTTATTTTATAATTATGTGACTTTTAAATGATTTCAAAATGAATATTTTAAGAATTTGTGAAAGGTACTCTTTATCAAGATCATAATTTTAAATGTTTTAAAGATTTATCTTTCTAAATATTTTTAATTAATGTCCATGTTTTCAAAATTATTTTAAGGATTTATTTATATGGACATGAAGGTTTTGAAATGATATTTCTTTTCAAAAGTTTCAAAGTGGTATGGGACACTTTGATTCAAAAATCTCTTTTAAATTACTTCCTTTATAAGTGTGTGACTTTTCAATGATTTCGAGAAAAGATATATTTCTATCAAATAGTTTTGATTTCATCTATGTCAACATCCTTTGATGTATTTTAAGCTTATTTGAAGTTTATTTATTATGATACAAAACTTTTGTATTGTATTGAAAGTTTTGTGATATGTTTTTACTGTGGATGTGTTATTTTTATAACATTCATGGTTTATGGAGAAATAATTGACATTTCGTATTCTAGTTTTAATACAAATGTTTGTTTTATGTTTAAATATTTTCATATGGGAATGTATTGGACTTAGTAAGTGATGGGTGGAACCCTCTATAGCTCCTCGATGCATCGGTAGGTATCATGAGACAAACTAGTGTCTTGACACAAGGCCTTGACAAAATATTATTTGTATTCTTGGCACGAGGCCTTGGCTACGTGGTTATGATAGTCAGGCATTATGCATTCCATCATTATGAAAGTGGTTGTTGATATTTCATGTGATTATTCGATCAGTAAAATATCCATGTGAATAAGTAAATGTCATTATTTCATTTTACTTTTTCCATACTATGTTGAAGTTCTAGTTTAAAAGGCTTTTGTATTAGTTATACATTGCCTTAATTTTTTTTCTTATTTATGAATGTTTCCACTGTATTGTTATCTTTACGGGGCATTTGAGCTCACCCCTTTTCTATGTTTTATTTTTCCCAGGATATGAAGAAGTAATTTAGGAATGACCTGCAGGGATAGTATGTGGGAATATGAGTGTGGAATATAGAGACATTATATTGTTGTAGCTTTTCACTTATTGATGTAATGTAAAACTTTATGAATATATCTAGGCTATCCAAGACTACTAAACCAATCGGTCTTTCGATATTTGATCTTTCTCGTGATCATGCCAATGTTATGTAATAATGCACTGACTCTGGGTAACTAGGGTCGGGGTGTTACAGTTGGTATCAGAGGAAGTTTAGTACAAACCTTGGAAGCTAGATTTAGATAAACTCTGATTAGAGCACATTGATTTAAGATGGACATTGAGGTTTAGTATAGAATAACTTCCTAGAATTTTGGTATTGTAGAGATTTTGTGAGTTTTTCGAGCAATACATCCCTGTCTGGATACGAGTAGGTAGTGGCGGCTCTAGCACAGATGTACCTAGGGGTAAAACCTGAAAACACCGCTTTGAGCTGGACTCGAACGGGAACTGGTGCACGATAACGAGCCTTGCTTCACTCTTGTTTACGACACTCCCAAGGGATATGATTTGGATAATTATCATTTTTTTACAAACCATTATGAAGGGTTTATGAGTATATACTTCCTCGAAGGAGAAATTTTTATGATTATGGATTATATCCATAAAGTATTTAATTTTTGTAATGTGTCTTACAAGTTTGGGATTAGGTATTGTTATTCATAAACTAATCTAGTGTATGCCATTGTTTAGAAATGGTGCCCAGTAGAAGGAATGAGAACTCCAGCAATGCACATGATCCAAAGAGAAAGAAGGATCATATCATTCATGGTCTTAAGCCAGAATTTATAAGATAAATAGTCTCCCAAGTATTATCATCATATGAAGAAATAATATCATGCGTTGATAAGATAAGTAAAGAGTTTACTGAGTCCTATGGCTTTGAAGGGAAGCAAGATAAGAAAAGTATGGAAGAGAGAATGATGGATAAAGGGAAGAGGGAAAAAAAGAATTTTCCCATATGTGATAACAGTGGGAAGAAACACCTTGGAACTTGCCTGAAAGGAATGGGAGTTTGTTATAAGTGTGGAGGAAAATGGCACAAAGTACGTGACTGCAAGAGTAAGAAAATGGTTTCAAATGTACAATGCTTCATTTGCAAGGATTTTGGACACTACGCGAACCTATGTCCCAGTCATCAAACTATGCCGCAAATGATGCTATTGGATAAAAATCAAGTTATGATACTACCACAGATGAAGAGGAATGATTAGAGTTCTTGTGTTGATTATGTCATTTGAGTGTTGTATCAACAATTTACTTGTTATAATAATTATGGAGTATATAAGGATTGTACTATAGTACTATTTCATTAAGGACTTGAGATTGTGTGGAACAAAGATAAGTGAATCAATAGCAGGATAAATATTTGGAAAATATATGGTTGGGAGAATGATAAACCATAATATAGTTCTGATAATGATGTAGTGATTTTGGAATAATACATGATTGATTTGGATAAATTATATTTGATATTCTTGACTACCTTGAAACTGATTAATGATTTTTATATTCCATCAGTGTTGGGGTTTAAAACTTTTTTGGATTGAAGGAGTATATCTATTATTCTTAAGGAATAAGGGATCATGAATGTAATCAATATGGTTTTAGGGTAATTCAGGATGTTGCAGTGTTTTAAAAGAATACATGATAAAGGTGTTCACATGTTATTACGCGGAAAAAATGATCTTTATTGTGTTTACCTTCCTTATAAATTTTGGACTGAAGTATTTTGGATAGTTTTAGTTTGGATTATTTTGGATTTCCATAAAAGGACAACCTGGAGGTCGGGTGGAAACCCGTCGCGTCCGGCAAGGCCGGGAGACTTGAACCCACAACCGAAGGGCGACAAGGGTGTATCACCTACCACTGAACCACGTGATGTCCGAGATTAAATAATGTAGTTTTTTTTAAAGATCTGGTAGATGAATTAAAAATTCGTTTTTTTATCCTATACGAATAGGATAAATAGAATATTTTTTTACGTTATATTATCTTTTAGAGTGAAAGATGAGTTTGTGGTATAAATTAGTTAATGTATGGAACTCTACTTGTCAAGAATATATTTTTCTTCTTCTCTTGTTCTATAAAGAAATTAATTCATATACTTTATTTAAGAAATCCTAAAACCAAAAATGTGTTATCCTAATACCCTATGTTTTGTTGAACCGATGGTATTTCAAATCATTATTGATTGATGAATTTAAGGACCTCAATTTTACACTTGTTTGTGATTGATGACCTCAATCACTACCTATAAATAGTTACGTTTTTCCTCCAATTATATGTCTCTAATTTCCACCAATTTTCTCTTAATCGAGATCATAATTTGGTGGTGACCCTTTCATTTCTCTTTTCCTCATATTAACACTAAATTTTAGTAACCCAATTTCTGATGTAGGTTTTCCCACAAAGATATTTTATATTTTCAAACTTTTATTTTCGAAGAACAATTTCAAATTGCGAGGACACAATTTATTGAAGGAGGGGAGAATGTAACACCCCAAGATTTAATAGTGTGATATTTCTTCAAAATAATTCAACAACATGCACTACACGCAACACCGAGTTCAAGCGCAACATTACTTACCAAACAAGCCGTTCAAAATAGGTTATGAATAGTATTAACTAAATTTTAAACTTTATATAATCCTTATAATTTTAGAATCCATATAATGAGTTTCTTAGACATAATGTAAGAACAAATTCATTTTCAGTATTGCACTTTTACCAACTTTTAATAGTGAACCCTTTTTAAATACAATATTTTAATATTTTTGACTAAATGGGGACATCAAAAATTTAAAATGAAACATCCCAATCTTCCACGGTACGCTTTCCTTTGAATAATACAGTAGCGTGTGTTGTACACAACTTTGAGTTCTAACACACACCACAACCAATCAAACTAGCCGTTATGAATAGTAATACCTACTTTTTGAAATTATATATATTTTATATTTCAAAATGGACTTCATTTTTGGATTTGGAATATCTAATTTATCCTAGGGTGAAATTTTGGAACTTTTCGGATAACACTTATATTTTGATGAATAGTGAAAATTACTAAATTTTAATTAAAAACAACTTTTTTAATCGAAATAATTAATATTGATAAATTATGAATTTGAGTGGTTTTAAAGTATATTTATAATTTATTTTTACCCTTTAATATAATGTTGGTTATTATACATAAATTTACAATTAAACCGGACATAAACAAGTGTCAATTTTTTGATAGTTATTATCTCTTAAAAACACGATTTTTGTTTTAACAATGGGAATTAATTTTAAATTAATTTCTGCCACTTATGTGTTTTGAATTTGGAAAAATGGATTCCATATTTGGAATCCGGATTTTCATATTGTGTAAATAGGTAACTTTTATTTTTAGACATTTTGAATAATTACTGCGGTAAATATTTTATTTACCATGGTTAAGGGTAAATCCGGTAAATAAGGGTTAAAAAATAATATTATAATAATACTAAATTACCCTAAAACTTGTCCTAACTTTATTTTTGGATACATTTCCGACCATGGGAATCTTTGGGTTGATTTTGGGACCCCATGGAGCCACTTGTAGGTGATAGGGACACTTTACTTTAATTAAGTTAAAATAAGTACAAAAATGACATAAGCATATATCTTTTAGAAAACAAAAATTTTCATAGGGTTATATATGTTGTATTTTCAAATATAAATATTCATTAGAAAGATAAATCGATTTCATACATAATTATATTTTATTTATAATTTTTAGACATTAAATAATTTAATTTATTTATGACACAATAATGATGCAGTAATTACCATAATAGTGAAAAATTAAAATAATTGATATTATAAATACACAAATAAATATAATTTGAGACTTTCATTGAATTAAACTAATTTTATAGGTTAATATTACATATTAGGATTGATTTAATTGACTTTATTCAAAGTAATCATTCTGTTATGAGTTTCAAAAAAATCAATTATTGAATAGTGTCAAAATTGACATAAAAGAGTTTTTAAAAACAATATTATATTACTAATTGATATTAAATTCCTAAAAATCAAAGGTTCATCCAAGAGACATATATCATGATAGGTTTATCATTAATGGGCCACTTGGGGGTATCTTGTATGTATATAGTAAGTTTAATAACCATATAATATACAAATACAAAGAGACATTGTGAAAGTGAAACTAATTAACTTAGAGTTAATACTTAACGATAAGGTTAATATAGTAACCCAAACCTGTCTAAATGCTATTGTGTTAATGGTTTTAGACCCACCCCAACCTTAAACTTTAAATAATCAAATTTGGAGTCATTAGAAACCTAATATGAATTTATTATAAATTAATATTTCTAGCTTTTCCAAAGGTGCCCCTCACCTCTCTTATAGAAGGGCACTCCCACTTCTCATTACTTCACACCTTCAAAGCCTTTTGTTTCGGCCAAACCCTACCCAAATACTCTATAAAATTCCCTAAATACAACCTAGAGGCCTTATATTGATCGGAAATCCATCCTAAGGAGCCCTTTTGATCAAATCAAAAGGAAGAACCCGAAGAAGAGGTAATGTTTTCACCACCCTTTTTCAAATTCATTTCTTCTTCAACATCTTCTTTCTTTGTTATTCCCATTCTAAAATAATGAATCCAGTATATCCTATATACTGTAATATTATTATAAATATTGTACAACCATATTCATTATTCTATCCACCCTTTGAATATCATTTCACCATACGTGCGTACGTACGGATTACCGTCTCCACGTCGTGGTGTAATTGTTATTCAATAAATTATTATTTTGGATGGGTATAATAATGATGTTAAATTCATGTAAATAATAAATATACCATGATAATTATTCGGTATATATGATATACCATCCAATTATATATTATTTTAATATCAAAAGAATGATATTTTCGCTCGTGCGTACGTACAGACTACCGTCTCCACGAACGCGATGAGATTCATTCTCTATCGTATCCATTCAAGTATAATTATCATTTTATGATTTAAAAATAATATTTAAGGACTTGATATCATTCTGGATATGAGTAAGATACAACCTATCCATGACAACAACGACTTACGTAACAAAACATATAAAAGCAAACGAGTAAGTTAACACCTGAAACAACGATAATTCTATGATATTATTAACAAAGTAATGTTAAAAGATCATATATGATATCATATGAATTTATATGATTCTTTTATAATTTAATAACAATTATTTCACCATTATACAGGTGGTTAACCTACCCCTGACCAAGGAAAACTACAAGGTAAGGTTTTACATCGCAATCTCTTCATTATCCAATGTTGTTTATACGTAATAATCTACTGGGACTTCTTTATCATCCACATCCATGTTTCTTAAATATGTATTTCAAAACATTTTTACTATTTACTGGAATATGGGTTAAAGTCATTTATACCCTTTTGACCTTTATAAGTGGTTTATAAAGGAATCTTTCTGTCGTTTTCCAAACAAGCTCATTTTTAACATTTTCGACATAATTAAGGTAAAAATGTTTTCTTAACTTATACGGTGGGTGCGGCTATTTTCCGCTGTTATAAAATCATCAAAGATTTCCTTGCAATATTATAAGAATATTTTCAAAGGAAATGTTTTATTTTATAATTATGTGACTTTTAAATGATTTGAAAATGAATATTTTATGAATTTTTGAATGGTAGGCTTTATCAAGATCATAATTTTAAATGTTTTAATGATTTATCTTTCTAAATATTTTTAATTAATGTCCATGAATTCAAAATGATTTTAAGGATTTATTTATATGGATATGAAGGTTTTGAAATGATATTTCTTTTCAAAAGTTTCAAAGTGGTATGGGACACTTTGATTCAAAAATCTCTTTTAAATTACTTCATTTATAAATGTGTGACTTTTCAATGATTTCGAGAAAAGAGATATTTCTCTCAAATAGTTTTGATTTCATCTATTTCAATATCCTTTGATGTATTTTAAGCTTATTTGAAGTTGATTGATTATGATACAAAACTTTTGTATTGTATTAAAGGTATTGTGATATGTTTTTTCTGTGGATGTGTTATTTTTATACCATTCATGGTTTATGGAGAATGTATTGAAATTTCGTATGCTAGTTTTAATACGAATGTTTATGTTATGTTTGAACCTTTTTATATGGGAATGCATTGGAAGTAGTAAGTGATGGGTGGAGCCCTCTATAGCTCCTCGATGCATCGGTAGGTCTAATGAGACAAACTAGTGTCTTGGAACAAGGCCTTGACACAATCTTATTTGTATTCTTGGCACGAGGCCTGGGCAATGTGGTTATGATAGTCTCGCATTATGAATTCTATCATTATGAAAGTGGTTATTAATATTGCATGTGATTATTCTATTAGTAGAATATCCATGTGAATAAGTAAATGGAATTATTTCATTTTACTTTTTCCATACTATGTTTAAGTTCATGTTTAAAAGGCTTTTGTTTTAGTTATACATTGCGTTAAATTTTTATTCTTATTTATGAAAGTTTCCGCTATATTTTTATCCTTACTGGGAATTTGAGCTCACCCCTTTTCTATGTTTTATTTTTTCCAGGATGTGAAAAAGTAATTTATGAATGACCTGCAGGGATAGTATGTGGGGATATGAGTGTGGATTATATGGAGACAATATATTGTTGTAGATTTTTACTTTTTTATGTAATGTAAAACTTTATGAAAATATCTAGTGTTTCCAAGGCTACTAAACCAATCGGTCTTTCGAGATTTGATCTTTCTCGTGATCATGCCAATGTTATGTAATAATGCACCGACTTTGGGTAACTGGTTTCGGGGCGTTACACATTAAGTGTGTTTTTCCATGGTACATAATAAGTCACATTGGTCAAGAGGTTTGGAGTTCATCCTCATAAAATCCTTTTGGGGGAGTTCTTTCCTACCTCGGGACTCTCTTATAAATTTAATATGTGTTCATTAATACTTCATTAATTCCCATGTATGACATCGGCCACCCTAGAATTAATACTAAATTAATTTCATGTATGGAATTTAGAATCATCTGTATGTATCCAAGGTTCTTCATTAATGAATATATATATCAATATATCTAAGTTTATCCATCAATAGTATCCTCTTATTTAATGGCTAGAGATTCTGTAGACATTAATACGATGATGTTGGTTTTCATGCACACATAATTGTTCTCTGGTGTGTATCACCATCCAATGATATGGGATCTATTTTGATTTTTGGATCAGATTCATAATATGGGATTCCTACTTATTCTTGTGAATGTAATTGAATCCCATGAAGTTGTGTGTCACATTACTAGAGACATCATACCTTTTAAGGTCATGTGGTATGGACCAAACTATATAGTTTAGTGAAATTTGATGAGGAAATCTAATCGGAATGTTCCTTGTCAAATCTTGATGTGGGAATTATGTCAAATAAGAAAGACAATCCTAGAAGTGTAATGGACTCTTAGAATGAATAAGAACCTACTAGGAATGTGGCCTAAAGAGAATAGGGTTTATTTTGGGTGTTGGGTTTGAACCTCATGGAGGCTTCTTACATATCCCATTTGGGTGGGAATCATATTCCATATAATTGTTTTTGTGGAGTCATTCCTATGGAGGCGCTCTTAATATTTTTCTCCAATTTGAGTATGTCGATTTAAGAGGATTAAGTTGTGAATTATTTCGAAAAAGGTTATTGTGGATTGTCTTTTTGGGTATTACTCCGCAAAAGGATTCCATATGAAATGGTACAAGTTTTTTGTCTCAAATCATAGTGATCTATAGGCTTTTTTAGGGCTTACACCTATTGAGGTGGGAAATATATGATTATAGGGATTTTATTGGGACTTATACCAAATATTATGCCCGTATATTCAATTTTAAGGCTCATTATTGAGGAGGATTCCATGTATTGAATGTTTGGGGCTAATAACTAAGTAGGAGACCTATAAATATATTTGGCCAGGGCGTACTCCATAAAAATATTCCCAATTATAAAAGGTTGGAGATTATACCTATGTATAAGGCCCATGGATTTTTTTTTGTAGGGGATTCCCAATTATGAAATGTTGGGGATTACACCTAAGTAGGAGGCCCGTGGAACGGTTTGGTTGGGGCGTACTCTTAATTAGGATTCCCAGTTCTGAATGGGAGGGGATTATACCCAATGTAGAGGATGATGTGTAGATTTGGTTAAGTCTTAATTTTGAGAAGGATTCTGTGTTTATAAATTTGGGGAATTAGACCTAAGTATGAGTACCATTGATTAGTTTGTCTAGGTTTTACTCATAATGAATATTCCTAGCTGAGAAAGGTATGGACTTATACATAAGTTTGAGGCCCATGGATCGGTTTGGTTTTGGCTTAAATCAGAGGTGGATGCCCAGTTGTGAATGGTTGGGGATTATACCTAACTAAGGGGCTAATGGATCGGTTTGATTGGGAATTACTCATATGGAGAATGCCCAATTTTGAATGGTTGGCGATTATACCTATATAGGAGGACCACAAATCATTTTTATTATGGGATAATCTGGGGGAGGATTCCCAGTTGTAAAATGTTGTGGATTGTACCAATGTTGGAGGCCCATTGATCAGTTTGGTTTGGGCTTACTCATGAGGAAGATTCCCAGTGATGAACAATTAGACATTATACTTAAGTATGATGCCCATAGATTAGTTTGGTTGGTTCTTAATCCAATGAAGGATTCTTAGTTGTGAATGATTGGGGATTATACATAATTTTTTGGCCCATGGATCAGTATGAATGGGTCTTAATCATAAAGAGTATTCCAATTTGTTAAATGTAGGGGCTTATATAAAGGAGGATCCCCATAGATAGACTTGGTTTGGTGCTTAATCCAGTAATGTATTCCCAGTCAACTCTTGTTTCAGATTCATTTAGGGATACTACCCCAGTTTTGTTGTATATTTTGATTTTCTTCTTCGATGGAAGTTTGTGATCTACGGTAGTGGTTTCATTATCTGGTGTTGGTTTTTTGGTGGTGATAAGGCAAGTAAGTGTCTATGGTTTGATGTTGTTGATGGATTCAACATTCTGGCAGGATGTTTGAACAATGTTGAAGATGTGGTGACGTATCAGAGTCAGAGAGGATATTCAGTGCTGGAAGCAAACATCGGAGAAGTGGCTGGTGATGACGACTCATTGAAGACGATGTTGACAGTGATAGAACATGTAGATAGTTGTGAGGGTGGAAAAAGGATAAGGTTGGCGTGCGATGATAACTGTAATGTCCCGGGCAATGGATTTCTCTGATGATGTTGGATTGTGGCCGGCTATTATGGGGTTGGTGAAGCGGGCTGGGGCCACGTTTGAAAATTTAATTTTGAAGTGTAAAAATATTTTTTGGACACGGTTGGTCAGTTTTGAGGTTGGTGTGATTTGTATTCTCTTTTTTTTTGCAATTGGTAGGATTTGTATTTGGATGGATTTGTATTGGTTTCACACTTACACTAATAAGTGTCATCTTAAAATACAAAAACAAATGGATTGGATAATGGATAGTGTGAATTTCATGATAATGTCTATCATCTAATCCAACATGGGTAATTTCGAGTCGTTCTTGAATACGAGATACAAGAGGAAGTGGAATATCTATAAATCAAACACTCCTCCCATCTTCTATTAGAAGACGTTTCTGATATAAAGAAACAAGAAAAAGATTGTATTCCCATGTTCCATCTCGCATTTCATATCTAGGATTGTCACATTCGACTACCCATTATGGTACAACCCATGAATATAATAGGGGAAAAGGTTTGTCCTCCCACAAAAAGAGGGGATTACTCTATGAGGGGTGTTCTAAAATTGTTTTTTCAACAGGAAATGAGTTTATCATTCCTTTTCAATGGGAATGTAAAGGGTGATCATCACTATCATCACCAGGAACTGAAGGCTTTGGGTCTTATAGATTATTAGCAAAGAACATGGTCCCTACCCTAATACTCGTGACTAGGAACTCCCTGAAAACATCAATAGGGTAAAGGTGCTCATTACCATTGGAATTTATACTCACATGCTCCCCGAGAACCCTATCCATCAGGTTGAAAATGTAAAAAAACATCTAATCATTTAAATACATACCCAAATGGGGAACATTATTTTATTCCTCCTTCCACTGTTTTTGATGTAGGGATGTTTTGGGGGAGGTTTCCATTTGATCTCTCTATAAAAACGGATCCAAGTGAAAAGAGGAACTACCATTAGTGTCTTGGAATATGACTTGTTATTTGGATCACATAGGGTAGAGGATGGGCTAGACAAGGGGGTATCACAAATGATAGATGATTAGAATTTCACAGAGGTCTCATGTAGGGTAGAGGTTGGCCGAGACAAGGGGGTCTCTGAAAGGGTAACAGCTAAGCAAGCCTGTGATTTATTCACGTAGGTTGTCCCTTGTGAGATTACGTTACATTGGGAGATGCACCATACGGGGAACAACATATGGGAGATCATTTTCTCAAGGATCCAAGAGTCTCTAAATGTGTTCTCAGATGTGTCTCTTGTGGGTCCCGAGTTTGGGAGGGGGACCTCATTATAGTGTTCATCAATAATGGGTATAGTGTTACTCCAATAGATTTTATGTATTTTATACCATGGTAAGAATTTGGATCCACTTCCCCCAGCAACACATTAATTCCCTCTTCTTCAGGATTTAGAGTACTACATGGAAGGTTTCAAAGGGAATAATAAATGGACTAGGGTTATCAGAGTGTTGAGTGTTATTAGATAATTTTCATCCATATAAATGAAGAGACATAGGGTTCTATTTATTGAAAAAATATGGGCCTTTGCGAAAAGGTGATATCTCACATAGGTGTGTCTCACATTTTGATACATAGGTCTTTCATGTAGGTTGATGCACCATTTTCCTGTGCGCGAACGCTTCTTGGGGGTACCGGGATGGAGGGACTTTTTGAAAGGGTTAGGTCCTTGAATTTATTCACATTCCTTATATCATTCTTCTATACATATGTTTCATTAAAAAATTCTCATCCATGGGACAATAAAATGGTTTAATAATTCCCCCCACCCATGATTGGTTCCTATCAAAAAATGAGGCTCTAATCCTAAGGTAAAGGGGTTAAAATGTGGATGGATCACTAAGTTATTTTGAGAAGTTCCTTCATGTGGGTCATCCACCATGGTCGAATGTGTAGGAAGACTAAACATAGGGGTTCCAACATCTGTAAACAATTCCACTGTTTCAACATATGGTTCTCAAGCCTCGTTACCTCTAGTCTCTTCGTACTAGTGTGATTCTGAGAACTTTTTTGTAAGATTCATTACTAAATCACCAATATTATAAAAAAGTTATTCACCTACCTGCATGATAATTATGTTTGGGTGAGTGATCACAGAAACCCCACATAGGTGAGGAACCTATGTAGATATTTATAGATATAGATCACGATTGTATGAAAATCACCCTACCTCTAGCAGATTCATCTGATGGGTTTACCTATTTGTATGCAGAGGTATGGATTGCATCATATCTCGATAGAGTGTTAGCTGAATCGATTTCTAATTTCATGACTATAATTACTGAAAGCCAATAAAAGTGTGATACAAAGAATCGTATAGACACAAATGGTGTTTGATCTCCGCCAGTGGATGCTTATTATCTTTTTGAGGGTATGTATGATGATATCCCTTGTATTCCCTAATGAACACATTCACAGTTTAGTCTTCCATCCAAAATACTAAGGGTTATGCCAACTATGGCTGACCCCAGATGATATAGCCATCACCATCAAGAGGTTCCCTAGGTTCCCTTATCCCATTCTTTATCTGGGATATAGAGACTCAATAATACTCTAAAAATTAAGATTATCATATCAGCTACACTGTATTCTTGGACAACCTTTTTATGTTGGAAACTATAGGTAATCAAAATTTGGAAAGTCCTCCTTTCTGATGATAAAATAATATGGTCACTTCTGCATATTGGGCTACAGATTTCAAATATAATATATGCTCAAACCCCATCCAACCATTATTTTTAGTGAAATCCCATTGATTTAGGGATTTATATTCGAAAACTAGATATTGTTATTTATGAATCATACAACCATACCCTACCATGAGATGGGTGGAGGACATATAGACATGGGGTGATGTTGAAGGGGTTGACCACCCATATTCTGAGGAATATAATGACTATATCAATCCTGATGATGCAATTCCTAATTTTCATGTCTCTTCATCTATTATTCCATTCCATCTTCTCAAACCATGTATTGTTTTTGAGGGGAAAGTATATCTTGATTTTTTTTGGTCTAGGGGAACTCATCTGAGATTCCTTTTCCGAAATATGGCCTCTATGGAACCACACTAAGAATCGATGAATCATGTCTTGAACTAGAAGAGAACTCCCCAGATCATTACAAAATGGACATAGATATAGTAGGAGAAGATCCAATACCACTTATAAGACCTATTTTTGATGAGTCTCTTTCTATCCATTCTTCTTTTAAAAAAAGAATGAACATTAGAGAATGAAACATTTGTACCGGAGCCACATTATTGAAGATGAGTCTCCATGATATCATTAATCTTGTGTTTATCCATAAAAAATGTCTGTCCTCAATTCTGGGTCAAGAATCATATTTCTTTACTCTCTTTCTCAATGGGATAAAAAATGAACCTCCTAAAATTAATTATTCTTTGGATCAAGCATGGATCCCTTCCAGTGAGTTAGTTCTGTTTATAGAATAAGCCTCAAGGATTGAAGAAACATTATTTTCTCCTATAACAACTCTGTCCACAATAGAGGGGGGGGATGATTCTAGTTTTGTAAATTACACATCAGAAAGTATCATAGTCTAGCTACTATATTTTATTTATTATGATATTTCAGGTCCATATCATGCAGCCCCCTATGGTGACTAATGATGACTCAATGGATATCTCTTAGAATGTAGTTATGGGTCTTAGGTTGTTATAGGAGGGTGTCGCAATGGGCGATAACTCAAATTGTTTTTGTGTTCCCATGGGTGATACTACCATGAGGTGTGGCATGTCAATATGTTCCATGAAATTTCATGACATGGAATTTGGTGAAATTATGGAATATATTAATCTTCTCCTCACATTATAACATGTTGAAGAACTTAATAGGGGATTTAATGGATATTAGTCTTCATTTGTTTTGCAAATATTTTTTTGCCTAGTGTTTTGATCATGAATCATTAAATTGTGTAGCTTCACACATATAAAATTATGTAGATTCAGTGCCTGAAAAAGATTTTGAAATCTAAACTACTCCTATTTTTTAGGTTGAAAATATTCAAAAGGGATTGCGTTGTAGGTCATGCTCATGATATTCCCCTCGTGATCAATTGGAGACTCGAGAGTGTGAATATTATCAAGAGGATTTAGCTTAAACTACTGAGGTTGGGAATGTAAGCGAGGAATCCACCCAATCTGCTAGCCAGTTAATGGGTTAGTGTTACCATATTCTTAAATAATCTACTTATTATGTATGTTATCCATTTGAGGTTAATAGTTAATCTCATCTGATGTCCATCACCATTATCTTATGCATCCTTGTCTGAGGGGGGGGGGACTCTATTGCAATACAACTGATAATGGAAGGAGAAGCTTCTACTATCCCAGAGGGAGAGGGACATGCTACCTCATTAAGCACACTAATCTCGAAATACATTTCTCCCCCTAACATTACCTCTAAGTAAGATTTGGTGTTTCAAATTCCATTCATAACACACACAGTACAAATTTCTAGGATATATAGAATATAATTTATAGAACCCCATTTTATGACCTACCTTAAAGATTCTACCCAATTACATTATTGTTTGATATACTAGAAAATAGAGGGTATGATTATTTTCTAATTAATACTATCATGAATACTTTCATTCACAAATGAGAGTGAGAACACGAGCAACAAAGGGACCTCAAAAGGTCAATATTCTTGTCAACACTAATGATATCTGAGATGCATAATCCTAGGTGGAGGCCAACCATGTTAATTAGTTGGCAGAGTTTATATGACAGAAAAATGAGTTTACTATTCAAATATCCCACATTCAACAAGAATTGGATTATACTCAGTGGAACTCATTAAACATACCCATTCCCTAAAAGGATCTCCAACTAAATGGTTAACTGTTATTGAGACTATGGTGGAGAAACATTGGTGATTCAAGGATACCCAAGTTATTTAGTTGGGTATTCATCAAAAATCTATTGAGGGGGATTAGAAGACTATTTAGAAAATTAAAGAGTCATGTTGTCACTTTTTTATGAAGTGTGTTGGAACAAATCTATCATTGGGATTTTCCGCTGATTTTTGTCTCATAAATGAAATGAAATTTTGATTGTAATAATCTATATTTTTGCACATGTTTTTCTATAGTGATCACACAAAATTATTTAATTTTATTTTCATTGAAAACCCCCTTCGTATAATAATTCAAACCATATTTTCATGTATGGGGAGCTTCTCTAGTTTTTTCCCAATCAACGGGGTCCTATAGAAAGTAGTTTAACTATTTCAATGGTTATATAGATAGCCATACTAACATAAAATCTTTTGTTTCATCACCTTGATTTTTTTCTATGTCTCATATGAAGACGTGGTGGATGAGACATGTATTTTCCTTAGGCCACCCTTTGTGTGTTTTTGAACTTACAATTTCTGTTTCTATTTCATTTCATTGATCGATTTTTTTCTAAACCACATAGTGTGAGTGTCTAGAAAGTCGAGACTAAAATTTTTTATAGAGTTACCTTTTTGAGTTTTCAATCTTGTGAGTACGATGCCTCTTTTATTGTAATTTTAAAGTAATGAAAGGTGGACTTGTAAGAAAATTGTTTTGGTGAAATATTTTTGACCATGAGTTTAAGGTCAATGTACAAAATAAGTCTTATTGGCCATGAATGTTTTGATATTTTCAAATGCCTTATAGGGATTTTTTGATCCATGATTTTTGGTTCCGAAATATAAAATGATACATTAAATAATAGAGGATTCCTCTCCAATGTATGACATTACCACTAGTTGATAAACCTATATTGTGGGAAAATTTCTCCAAATCCAATAGGCATGTGTTACTACATAAACAAATTGAGGCATCCCCTTGGTGAAAGGTAGTAAAATTTGTAGGAAACATATAGAAAGACACTTGGGGTTTGTTACCGAATAGTCGTGAAAATGTGTTATCATGAATTATGAAATTCTATTTCTAATTACAGAATGATTTTTATGATGATTTGGATATCTCATGAACATGAATGATGGGTTTTCCAAGGGAATATTTCTATGAATGAAGAGATAATTTTTTTTAGCATTTCCCATCAATGGGAAACTACTCATGCATGAATTTGGTTTTTGTGAAGGATGATGCTTTTATAAATGAATTATATCAGGAGGAAGGTCCCATTATGACAATGGTTAAACAATCATTCATTTAATATCATTCCACTAGGATATTGACAATGTAGATTAATGTCCTATGGTAAGGATGTTGTTGTATAGTTTAACATCTTTTAATTAGGATATTATGCTATGTATTATAATTTCATAGAACGAGTACATTATGTTATGTAGCTTAGAGTTATAGAGTAAGAAGTGTATAATATTATTTTTAAATTCATACAATATGGAAATTATGTTATGGAGTTTAATTTCATATGACAAGAACATTAGTGGGCTATAATTTATGGTCTTTAGATTTTACTAAAAGATTAATAATTATCATTTTTCATGTCATTTCTTCAGATAATGTTTTTTCACTTTTAGAAATGAGGGGAAATTTTTGCAAGTAATAATCTAGAGATCTCTAGATATGAATAATGTCATTGGAAAAAAATATTTGGGCAATAGAGGAAGTATCTCCCAAGGAAAAAGTTACCAATGGTTGAAAAAACCCATTTTGGGGGATTATTTATGTAAAGACAACTGAGGATTGTTACAACATAGTCATATTGTGGGATCCATAGGATGGTCAGACCTTTTGTGGGTGAATTATGAAAATCCAGCTATGGTGTGTTACAACATAGTCAGGTATATGAGTTCTCATGATTTTTCACGTTCAATTTCTCATAGTCTAAGGATGTTTATGGAGATTTATATTTATCTCCACAGAATGTCTAGTTTTGTGTAAAGAATGTACCTAGATACAAAAGGTGTAGTTTATGTAAATATTACCAAATAATTAGGAGAATAGGTTCCCTAAAAAGGACTTAACCAAATGTGGAAAATATTTTGTTTGTTTTTTTAGGCCATATGAATATGAATAAAACATTATTAAAACAATTAGTGATATGTGGCCTTTCAAACCAATTTCATTTCAGTATATTTCAAATTTTTGGGAGTAAATAGTAAGACATTGTCATGGGGTTACCAAATTGGGAGAAAGGTTATATGAAAAATATATGGGGGATGATCATGAAATGAATTTTAATTTCAGGGCCCAACATAATGTCATTAAATCATAATAGAATAAGACAATATTATCTCGAGGTTAATGTTACTAGTAGTTGAAAAAACCATTTGGTGGAATACTTTATGAAAATTCAATTTGTATGTGTTACTACATAGTCAAAGAGTGAAATCCTTTTTTTGAGAAAAAAATTTATGGGAAACATTATGCAAAGACAACTGGGGTGTGTTACAACATAGCTAGGAAAAAGAGTCTTTAGGTCTCAAACATTCTATCACCAGATGTTGGAGAAAGATTATGAAGATTCTAATGTTTCCCTGATTATGAGTATGACAGGTAGAGGAGATATGTATGATCATAATGGAAGAATTTTTATAGACATCGACCATGAATCATAGAGTCCCTTTCATATATATAACTCATATTCTAGAAGGGGCATCTCTATTTACATGGGGGAACCCTAAAGAGGATATCCAAATTAAGAGATCCTACATATATATTTGTATGTACATAGGAGGGGGTATGTATTTTTACCCCATGATAAGGACTTGGATATGAGGCTCAAGGGTCCCTACATATCTCACTAGGATGAGAATCAATCCAAATTATGTTCCTTAATTACCATGAATTTTTACATCATGAATCCATGACATTATCCATACAGTTTAATATCATGTAGTAAGTAAGGAGATTAGTCAACGTGAAAAAATGAATATTGTGGCTAGACACGGTAATAGGACATGAGCGTCACTATGTATCAAGTTTCGCAAAAAGTCAATGATCTTGTAGTTATAAAAAGGATTCCCCATAATAATTAAATTAATGTATGGATAAAATGGGGGTCTTGAATAAATTCTCATTCATAGGTTGAGACCCTATATTGTATCCTCTCATATAGATATTACTCATATGAAATATAATGGTGACATTTCCTATATCGTGTTGTGGCTAGGAGTAGGATTGAAAATCAGAATGTCACAACGTATCTCATTCCGATTAGAATCACTCAACATGTAGTTATTGATGAATCCATGAATCTTAACTTGAGGTGCAAAATACATTTGGTGTGAATATTATGGTCCAAGAGCTACTACCATGATTAACCCAATGTTAATTGATATTCCTTACTCATTTAGGGGACTCATTAACAAAAACCCCATAATCCCACATGATCTATACTAGATTTGGTAAAAAAGGAGTGGAACATTTTTCTTTCCCCACACATAAGTGATATATGGTATGTATAGGGTAATTTATATTTTTTAGAGGCTACACAAAGAATGAAAATTCATTTATCGCTACGTATCTCATCAGAATTAGAATAAATCCTTAAGTAGTTATGAAATCCCATTAATTTTAACGTAAAGTGGTGAGGATAAAGGTGACCCAATGTGAAAGAGGGGAAATGTTGTGGTTGGGCCAAAGGATTACAATCTTGATGTCACTACCAATCTCATTGGGATTATAATTAGTATACATATAGTTCTTGTAAGGTTCCCTATATAGGTCCACCCCATAAAAAAAGTGAGGATTTTTTTATGGATGGAGCAAATATTAGAGATCATAGAGTCACTACATATCTCATTAGAATGAAAATTAATATACACAAAGTTTTTGAATGATTTTCAAATTTATCGTCATTAAATTAGGACATTTACATTGTAGTTCATCTTCTTATTATAAGGATGTGGCCACCTGACATGGAATGAAATATCACAGCTTGACTGAGGGATAAGACTCGAGCGTCACTACATATCTTACTAGAGAATAATAATCCCACACATAGTTATTATAAAAATATTTCCCCACATTAATCATGTTTTTATATGGGGGAAAGGGGGATTAGATATTTTCATAATGATGGTTGGGACCAAGACTTGAGGTCTTGGTATCACTACATATATCATTGTAATATGAATCAATCCATAGGTTCTGGAAAAGTTCTTCATGCATGTTTGGTTCAAACATAGAGAAAATGTGGTTTTTATATTTTCATTACCAAGGTTGGACCTAGGATGTGAGGTTTGGGCATCACTATATATCTCATTGGAATGAGAATCAGGCCACATGTTGCTCATTAAAAAATTGCGTACTCTATCGCTATGAAATGAGGATGTAAACAATGTAGTTTTATGTCATTTGGTAAGGACATGATAATGTAGTGGATTATATAGATAAAGGATTATTGAGGTAAACTATGGAGTGGAAATGATGTTAGTAGGGCTTGTGGATGGGGGTTTCATTTCCATTCCTCCTCATGTATATCTAAGAGGGAATCATAGCCCAATGAGGTGTTAGAGGGATGTGATTGGGACTTACACCTAAGATTCAGGACAAAATTTAAGAGACCATTAACAGATTCCCACCACATTTTATTTTAGGGTTTTATCAATGTCGAATGAGAGGGAAATTAACCATTGAGTCTGATTTCATACGATGAGGAAGAATGGTGTCTTTCAGTTTACATCATATAACTATGAAAAAATGTCATGAATTTTATCATCTTGTGATGAGGATGACGATGGCACATTGTTTAATGTCTTGCAGCATAGACATGAACCTTGTAGTTTATCATCATAAGTTTAAGAAAACATTCTACACTATTTAGTGTTTTTTGATTGAAATACATATGGTGTTGTTTGATTTAACATCCTACAACATGAATGATATGTCATGCAATTTAATGTCACACAACATAGATCGAATACACCATTTAAAATCTTGCTATTGAGACAAACATCATATGATTACCCAAAATGATTTCAGTAGGATCCTTGCATTGATTGGGGTTTTAATGTTCTCTTCATCCTTTGGGATTTATTGGTAATCTATGTTATTGTGGATTTTGTATATGGAGTAAGGTCCCTCCCACATGGATTCAATATTTCTAGTCTTCATTCTTGGTATAATTGGATTCATATGGTCCATTACGATTTCTCATTATAGGAATGAATAGAGGTATAATTTCTTATTAAAGGCTCACATTATCAGATTTTGATAGACATCTAAGTGATTCAAGGTGTGAAATCATTCCACATCGAGTCCTTCTGATTCATCAAGTCACTTCTAGAATTATTCATATGTGGATATCTATCCATATTTTGGAATAAAATGTGTTGGTAATTGAACATAAATTGGGGTGATTTAATTTTTTCTATTCATGAGTGAATATGGGGTTGATGTGTGGTAGTATAGGTTGTATTATGGAAATACTAAAATGCATGCAAGAGCTTTCCAAACAATTAATTTTTTCCTTAATCCACTATTTTCTAAATTAATTTTGAGGGGGTTTTGTTGAAGGCCTCTATGTATAAATTATTCATTTCGTGATAGTGATGTGAAGGGTTGGATTTAATATTGTACTCTTAAAATTTATTTTCCACCAAAACAAAATAAATGTTGGTGCCACTTTCAATCAATATTGTATGAGGGAATCTAAATGTTATAATGATGTTATCTTTCAGAAATATGATAGTTCTTTTGGACCCAAATTCTTTAAGGTGTATTGCCTTACCCCATTTTGAGAAGAAGTTTGTAGTAGTTATGATGTATTTGAAATACACGGTCATTCCACGAGGATATGACCATATAACATCCATGAACAAAAGGTAGAGAGTATTTACCTATATTTAGAAACTCATGGGGTTGATGGATAATTTTTTAATTCACTTGGAATGAATGAAATTCCATGGTTAAGTCAGTGAAATCCTATATTATCAGAGTCTATATATATCCATGCCTTTTGATTTTACTGGAAATCTTGTACCATGACTGGTGGGTACCACAAGACTTCATGGGTACTTCTACCATAATATCCTCAATCTATTTTCCACCAATAAATCTTAGAAATAATCCATCAATTTTTTTAAAGGACTTTATGGAATTTAGACCATCATAATGCTTTAGGTTGGTTTCTCATGATCATAATTTTTCATTCAAATCTCTATCTGATGGGAGTAATCCATTTTGGATGTAGTCTATAATGGTAATCAACCATCCAGTGGTAGGACCGTGCTGTTGAATGATATAGACAACTTGATTGATTTTATTCATTTTGACATGAAAAAATCTTGAGACCATTCGGCGATGTGAAATTTTGATAACCATTTTATCCCGATTTATATCTTCCAAAGCTATAACTAAAATTTACGATGCTATAAAGTAGTAATTATATGATTGGAGGATATGATTCAATGTTGGATCTGATGGTAACTCTTCCATTAACCCTAAAACATTGTCAAGAAATGGAATCATCTCATCTTTTTTGATGGATTAATCCTCATTGATGTGTTTAATTACAAACTATGAACTCCCTTTTAGCACTAAATGGTCCACATGTAATTATAGCACTAGTTGAAAGCCTTTAATGAGGCCTAATATTCATACTCATTTGTTGAATAACCTTATAACAATATTAACGAGTAATGTAAAAAATCTTCAATTTGGAAATGAGAACGACCCCTATCCCATATTTTTTTAGCATAGGGTTTCCATTGTTCTCCCTATTGGTCTCTTGGAGGCATCGTCACAATAAATTTCTCATATATGGGGGCCATCCTGAATATATAATATATCCTCATCGAAAAATTCAATATTCAATGATGTTCATTTCTTTTTATTGGTTTTCCTTAAGGAAATCTTCCAATGCCTAGCATTTCATTTCTTTTTGAGGCCTAAATTATATATTGAACTCTTATAGAATAACCTCCCACTAAACCAGACATCATGTCAGCATAGTATGGTTGAGTATGTATTTTTGTAGGTTATTACAAGAGTTCAAATATGCCTCAGGGTGCTATAGGTAGTGACATAGTCTCTGAACCAAAAAAATTAATTCCATGAAGATCTTCACAATATCTAAATATTGGGTAGTAATGTAGATCATGGTTTGATAGAGATAATAAAGGATGTTTTCATTATCGATGTCATTATTATAAAGAATAAAGGAACTCACTAATCTCTCCAAGCCTATCACAAAAATAATTAGTGTCTTTTACTCAATAGGTGGCATTATTACTGGTTCACTTAAGATATATTTCATCTGGTTGTCAAATGATTTCACACAGTCGTCTATCCACTGATATGTGACTCTATATTTCATTAATTTGATAAAGTTTAAACACATTCTTGGAAGGTTGGAAAACAAACACCATATATAGGCTTTGTGTCTTTGATGTCTAATCAAATATTTAAAGTTTCGTGGTGGTAATATTCTAAGAACTACCTTTTTCGTATCAAGTTTAACTTAGATATTTTTATGGCCTATATTGAAGTTGAGAATCTTTAATAAGGTTACCCAGAAATAATATTTGAAGGGGTTCATTTCCAAGATATGTTATTGTAGCTTGTGGAAAATGGTCTCAAGATCAGCAAGATGATAATAATGTAGTCGTTAATTAAAATCTGTATTATGAATGCAGAATTTGTAAAACATCTCTAATAAGGGTTTGATGTTGTGATGTAGGGTACACTGGTATGTGGACCCCGTGTTCTTTAAGCCAAACAAAATTAATAGATAGAAAAATACTCTATAGGGGGATGAACCTAGTGGATTCTTCATCATCCTAGGACATCTGAATTTGGTTGAGTCCCAAATAGTCATCCATGATGAAGAGGTACTAATAACTAGATGTTTCTTCAAATATGGTTTTTTATTAGATCTGGTAAGTCATATTTTGAACAATTTTGTTTGAGATCTCTAATGGGGATGAAAACTATAATTTTGCAATTCATCTTTTTCACATGGAAAATTTGGGATACAAATATCAGATACAGTCCCTCTTGGATGAAGTCATCCTTGATGATTTTTTTCACTTCAGTACCAATTTTTGTTCCATGAGTTCGTTATTTCTATTTTTATACTTGTTTTATCCTTGATGGTCTTATAGAAATCCCAAGAAATGGGTGGACACATTTGGATCGCTGCCTGGAATCTCTTTGTACTTATTGTAAAAAAACATCTTGATTTTACATTAAGAAGGAAGTATATACCTATAATTAGTAATAAGTCATGGTTTCATTTAAAAAATTTAGTTTTGGATCTCTATATGTACCTATATTTATTTCTTTGAGTTCGTCAATAGTGTGGAGACACCTTACTTCAATTCCAGAGTGGCCTCCACGAGGTCTTCCTTATCATTCTCTTCTTCATTCTGTACCTCTTATTCATCGTCCTTGGAAGGAGGTGATGAAAATATTTTCACATATATATGTGAGGATTAGACATTAAAACATTTGTAGGATAAATAATTTTTTGTCGCTCTATTGCTGGTGCAAGGCCTCTTTGGAACTTCGAAGGGGAGAGGAGATATTGAGAATGAGAATTTTAATTTTCTCCAATTTTCATGACAAATTTTTCTAGACGAGATGATAGAACATGGATTTTTTGAAGAATATGATATGAAGTAAATATGTTTTCATTTAGTATTTCATTACTTCATGGAGAGTTAAGAGCTTTTCTAGTGCTATCGGGATCAGTTTCCACAACCAACATAAAATAAGTTATTGAGTGTGTTATTTGATTCAAGTGAAACCCTCAATAACATAATGTTTCCCCCCTCTAGGGTGGAATCCAACATCAATGTAATGTTACTCACATCATTTTAATGAGGTTTTTTCACCATGAAACGTTCCAATTTTTTCACTAATATGATATTTGAGGAAATGGTTGTATTATGAATAGATAAACTCATGTTGATGTAGCCAATGTCTTCCCAACAGAACATTGAAGGTTGTATCTTGCCTAAAGAACCATGAATTCTTAATCTGACATGAGATACCTGAATTGATTTTTGAGTTTTATTTCTCCTAGGTTATTTTTCTCATTATTGTAATATTGCTGATACATCGAATTATAGGGGAGATGTGAGAATTATTGAAATAGATTTAACATAGTTTTTAACTAGGATGTGGTTGAATCCAGAGTGGTTTTCATATATCAATTTCATTTATCCTATGAGATATATATATATATATATATATATATATATATATATGGGTCTGACATTTCCTAGTATGATGCATCCTCATCCTCGTATATGAAAGAGCATCCCACTTGGCATTCCCTAGGATCATTATCATCATCATATACTTGAACAGCAGCGACATCAACATCCCATTCCCAAGGAATAAAAAAATCCTCTATGAGTTCTTCCTATTGGTATTTTTATAGACTCAGAGGATCCAAGATAGAAAACATCGTAAGAACTATAGATAGTTTCTTTGAAACATCATAGTTCGGATCTAAAGGTTTGCACTTCCCATCATGGGGAATCTCTTACATAGTTTCTTCTGGTGATGATGAACCGGATGTAGATGGATCTTCCCTTGGAATTGGAGATGAGGTAGATTTTACTCTAAGAGGATTATACTGAGTAGGTCTTCATTATGGATTAGGTTTATTAGATTATAATGTATCCTTTAAGTGATATTCTAGGATTATTGTGTCCATAAAAACCCCAACATGTGTGGTAGAACATTCTTCCTCCTTATAAGATCTTTGGAGAGCCCTCCCATGAGTTTCGGTTGTATAGACAGTTCGAGTAGGGAAGTGTTAAGATTAGTGAATCTTGTCCTTACTACATCTTCCCCTATATCCTCGAATATGAAGGCCTCTTCCCCAGTTCCCAAATCAAGTGTAGGGAATTATAGTTCATAATCAAATTTATAGTCTAAGAATACATCTATTATGTGAATAACATTAATGGAACTATAGATCAACTACACATCTAATTGTGATTCTGTCTGTAGGTTCAACACTTATTGGGTTATTTAGTTGGGTGGTACCAATGCTTTTGGGTCTGAAGTCATGAAGTCTATTTAATCCAGTTGCATATTTTTTTTATAATAGGTTTGTCTTCAAATTTTTTGTTCTTCTTTCGTCCATTCCCTTTTTTAGGCGACTATATTCCATATAATCTTCTTTTTGACGGATTTTTCCACATTATAATTGAATTGGTTGATGATTCAATTTTTTATTTCAAATTAATTTATAGGATAACATGATTTTGGTTTTTTATATTTCATACTATCCAATTACTAAAATTCTAGGTACCCTTACTGTTAACTATTTTCCATTTATCCTCCCCATATAGATCGGTGACAAAAACACAAGTTACCTAAGTAGGTGTCCTTCCCACCATAATTTTCCTAGATTCCACCATATTTTTTACGATATCATCGAATAAAAAACAATTAAGTTTGTTGTGCCCCAATACTTCACATATGGGAAAATAAGTCAGGATATCTTTACCACTATCCTTGTAGGTTTTCCTAGGAATTGGAATCTTTATCATTTTTTTCTAATTAAGATATGATATATTCAAGGAATTGTTCTTTATAGAAAGGATATACCTTGTTTTTTATCTCATACACTATTTTCACAAGTTCTCTATTTAATTATCCTAAAGAGGTTGGAATTGTGGTTGACACTCTAGAGGTAGAACCGCACGATATGGTGCTTGATTTGGAGAATGAGTGTGCACATGGACCATATTAAGCTTAAAAGCGGCAGCCTCTACCTTCTATTTTCTATTTACTTGGGTTCATGGAATTACTCTAGACATATATTTGGACTCTATGATGAATTATTCCACTATTTGAGTGATAGAAGTGAGTTCTTGAAACCGTCAAGTATATTTCACAGCGATATATGGCATGCGTAACACATAATGATGATTCAATATAGAGATGGGAAATAAGTCTTCTTGAGTGAGTGGTAGGATAAAATTTTATTAGAAAAATTTCCACTAGGAAATTAAATCTAATACCCTGTCATTCTATTGGTACATGCAGTTTGGGAGGTTGAGGACTATTTTCTTTTGAATCATCGAGATGAATGGGAAGTTAAACATATAAAAGAGGTCTTCCTACCCCATAATCTATCAATCCTACAAACTAGGGTACCATACAATGGATGGGACCTGAAGTTATTGCAATAAACACATAAGTTTCACTACTTAATGTTGTTCAGGGGTCCCCATCATGGCTTCACAATGAGAGGATAAATGTGTCAAATACTAATTTGGGTCTCACGAGCCATTAAACATAGAAAAATAGGGTTACCAATATTTTTTGGTGGATGATTTAAATCCATACATTTATTGGTAGGATTCTTTTTCAATTTATTAGAACATTTCGTTCCTCAAAGTTTATCAATCAAACTATGAGATACTCATGAGCATTCATGGGTGATAGAGTAATGTGTACCTGATCCTAGTCTAGCGATATGATATCTATGCATATTTGTGGTTGGTATCCAATTTTTATCGGATTTTATTGGTCTAATTTAGTCATTATGATGAACACTCCATGCTGAGTTATGCTAGTTTGTAGTATGATTTGAGGATCTTCTTGTAGAGTATATCCATCATCATGGTTATCTCAGAGTAGTTTTGCATTGAGTATCCACAATTATTCATCTCATATTCATTTTTGTAAGATATTTCTTCAAGTAGTAGGGACTAAACCATTCTTAGATGTTTTTGAGGCGTAATATTACCCTCACCCTTTTCATTTTTGGGTGAATTTTGAGGAGGTAATGGTAGAGTGATTGAGGGATTTCTTGGATTCAAGGTGGGTATCAAGTTCTAGGTATTAACACCTCTTTCAATTATTTCATTGTGTACTGTATTCTGAACCAAAACATCCACCACTGATTTGGAATTATTTTTAGGGTCTGTATGGTAGTGTTAATGATAATGAATTGTAAGAATCAAGTTAGTGTCTTTACAAGATTTTTTTTTTCTATTTTCTCCTTGAGGCATTGTCCTCTCTATTTTAAATTCATTATGAGTCTTTTGATAGATAGTAATAAGAATAAAATATCCATATAGTTCATTTGTGCATGAACCTAGTGATGATACCTGATCAAGGGATGCGAATAACTGAGAGGGTCAATTCTTCATTGTTTCTCAAAATTTTGAGAATAATGACTTTTACTAAGGAGTAAGTCAATGAGGGGAAAAATCCCCCATCCCTGATGATAGGGGATGTTCCCATTTCGCTTTCAAAACTCTTTGGGCCTAGATTAATGACTTTAATGATTGTAATTAAAAAGACCATAGCCTTATAAGTTGTGGCTTCTCATCAACTTCCATAGATTCTAGAGCCATTATTGCCCTTCTATTTTTTCAAAATTAATCTGAAAATGTGTTGGGTAAATCATCTATTATTTTCCTGAATCACCCACTTCTGAATATCATTTCAAGATTTTCTACATTTTCACTACATGAATATGGAATTACCCTAAGTGGGTGGATTGATTTATATTTTTAGATTTCTGATACAAAAGTCTCCCAAAATAATTCTCTCTTCTGGGCCAACATATATGAGAGTCAGTAAGGACCTATTTTATATTGAGAATGTATTTAGTTTTGGATATAATTTTTTTTGATATTTTTACTAAATCTATGACATTGAATGATACCATATTTAGTGGGATTTAATGGTTGTGGATCAGGGTCAAATGTTATACTCTTTTTCCACCCCATCATATGATATGAAATCCATATGGGACATCTATAATCTATTATCCCAATCATTGTAACATGTTGAGGCATGTATGTTGATGGGATCCTCATTGTATATATATATGTTGTGTAGAAAGGAGCACCTTAAATTTAATTTGTCATTTAATTACATCTATTACATTGATGTGACTTCGATACTCATCATAGGGAAATAATGTTTATCTCAAGTGGTGTAGGGTTTTCAAGATATTGAGGAAGATTTTATGCACAAAATATTTTAAAAATTCCACTATAATGATTTAATTTGAACTTTATAAATTCCAGAACATGACTGGTATGATGTCTTTACCCAACATTTTACACATGTTTAGCAAGTAACATTTTTATTTCTTAATAGGTCCCTCATCCTGGTCTGACCCAATTAGAAATTTTACCATTACTTTATCATACAAAACAATTTTAGTAGCGACTTACACTATCATACTAAAAGGTACATAGACCAAGGGTGGTTTATATAACTACTTTCACAATGGGTTTTCATATGGTTGATAAATAAATACACTTGCTAATGACAAGGGATCAAATATGTCTAGCCTTGTATTCATGAGTTACACATCGAAGGAGGGTTTTCTCATTAATAAAGCACTATGGGGATGACCCTTCTAATAAAGTTAAACACTACGCTGGAGATAACATTCACATTGAATTCTGTTATTGAGAGAAATTACATAGTGGATTGTAGTTGGGGGAGGAATCACTTTATCCCTGATTGTCTGGTCATATAGAGGGTTTCGTGAGTCTTGTAGAGAGATAAGCTCTCAAGAATGACTAGATTTTTTTCATGATGAATGCATTTATTTTGATGTTTCTCAGAAGTACCTTCTAAATTACTAATAATGATCCTGAAATTTAGTAACAGGAGAGTACAATCTTGAGGTCCCACATATAATAATTTTAGGGAATAAAAAACTCTAGAATTAAGTAGATTAGGATCATAGATTGGCTCTTCATTTTCTAGTCACCATTGGTGAGGCTTATTTTTAGATTCCTTCTTGTGAGTGATTGGGGAAAATTGCTAGGGGAAGTAGTTTTCATGGGAACGAGTTTGTTATTTCTTGAGAGTATCCATTGGGATAGGCCAATTACATCCTATTGAAATTGGAGTATGTTCCCAATAATGTGGTATATATTTTATGGGGGAATTATCCCAATAACCCTACTAGATAAGATCATAAGTATGTGTCGACGTTGGGTTGATAAACTAATAGGACACCCTATATATGGGCATAGAGATGTGCATCTTTTCTTTTGACACTACTGTTGTTTTCATAATGATGTCCTCGATGGTCATTGGGAGAAGGAAAAAAATTTATTTCTATCCTATCACCATTTTCATAATATTCTTAGTGGATTCAATATTTGGAATGGGGATATATTTCCATTATGGATCTTGGGAAGGGGTATGTGCCTGCTTATATTCTCCATTTTCTTCGAGTTGATATTTTTAGAAATTAGATGTGGGGATAGGGGTTTGAATTTTCCCTATATTCATTTTTAGGACAGTATAACTGATCTCCCGAGATGATCTTAGATGAATCTACATGCATAATTGATAAATGTAGGAAGGTATGACCATTTGCTTATGGTTTTCCACCAGACATGGTTGTTGTGAATCTTTGAGTGCTTAGAGATGAGTTTACTAGTAGGCTTGGTTGGTGTTGGCTGGTGTATGTTCTTTATCATGGTGTGCCAAGATATTTCGTATATGGGATTCTTTGATTGATTCCATATGGGTAAATTAGAATTCTTGGTTGATTCATAAAGGTGTATATTCCTAATCATTGTGTACCATTCTATTTGAATGGTAGGAGTATTTGGGTGCTGATAGAAGATTCTGGAGGCTATCTGAATTAGGGTGGGGTGGTGTGTTTGATATCACTCATAGTTTTAAACCAAATTTGATTTGTGGTCTTCTTGGGAGGTGGGATGAGGTTGGAACTACTCCATGTTGGTTTGTTTCTTCACTCGGTGGGTTATCTTTCATGGTTAAGCCTTGATGACCTTTTCAAAATATCCAAGGATGAAACCATAATCTTGCTTATGGTTCACTACCATTCGATGTTGGTGGAATAGATTGTTAGAAGGAGACATTTGGGAATGACCCATGTGTTTTTTTTGTGAGGATGTATGAGGCCTTAGGATCCACATCCCTGAGAGATGGTTGGGACAGATAATTTTTTTCTGGGGATAATCTCCTAAAATGGTTGAAGACGAAAATATGTACCACCATCTTCTGGACCATTGGTCATCACTGATAACATGATTAGTGGGGTGTCACGAGATGGAGGTCCAATCATCTAGCCTCCAGGGTTGGGATTTTGTTGTTTTGGTGATAATTTTGGACCAATGAATTTGAAACACATCATTCAATAGAAAACATTGGTGATGACATCCTCTACTTGGATAAATACCCAACCTGAATAGTAGTTAGGTCATACGACTGTTCAAGCTTGAAGGACACCATTAGATTGAAGGGAGTTCTGAAAGAATGTTCCAAGAAGTAGTTGAAAAATAAAAACTAAAAAATTACATAAAATAAGCATCTCATTAATGAAACACATCAGAAATTTAATTTCTTTCTTGTTCCTCTTTCATTTAGATATTGAAAAAGGACTAACGGGTGCATGAATCTATCACCTCATTTAAGGATTCCAGGTGGGTTCACTTTTTTTCGGACGAGAACATGTCTATCATCAAGTGATCTATTAAAAGGGTTGAGATTTGTGAAATCAATCACATTGAGATTACTATTTATAAATGGTTTCCAAAAGTTTTATTTGTTGAATCAGAAACACCTAATGGTTCTATATCCATGAGGATCCTACATTCTAAATACAGGAACTCATTAGGAAGTATGGACAAAGGTGCTTATGAACTAACATTGGTCAAGAGGATGAAATTTCGGTTTCATTATACATTGGGGGGGTTATAGCATACTCTTGGAATATTTTATATATTTAATACATATTATCAAATCCACCATTATTTATAAATTATGACATTGGTTACCAATGAATTAAAAATCAATTATTAGAATGTATGTTGTTTACAACAATTTATATTTATATGAGTTCCTTAATCAACAGAGATATCTGTATGTATGTATGTTTATCCATTAATGGTATCCTCATATATATTGATTAGAGATTCACTATTCATTATTACGATGATGATTTTTTTATCAACATCGTAGGATACTCTGAATTATGTTGTCATCTAGAGAGATGAGAGTTGTTTTGATGCTAGGATCGAACCCATGAGGTGGGAATCCTATGTATCCTTTTTAATGTAATTAGAACCCATGTAGTTTGGAGTCACTTAACATGAAACATCATACCTTTTATGTTCATGTGATAAGGACCAAACCATGGAGTTTAGTGTCAACTGGAAAGAAAATCTAACCCAAAAGTTCTTAGTCAAATGTTCTTATGAGAATTATGATGAAATATCATGGGAAAACATAAAGGCGTATGCTCTCCCATAATAAATAATTAACTTATAGTAATGTGTCCCAGATATAATATGGTCTATTTAGGGTGCTAGGTTTGAACCTTATGGATGCTTCAAATATATTAAATTTTTATGAGAATCAAATCCCATATAGTTCAGTTGTGAGGAATCATTCCTATGGATGCACATTGATGGTTTTTCACATGGGGTTTGGGGTAAGGTCCTTTTAGAGGATAATTTTGGGGCTTATTAAATAAAAGTATGTCCCAGTTTGTTTTGGTTGGATCTTTCTCTTGAAAATTATTCCATGTGAATGGGGCCATGAGGGATGCCTCAACTCATTGTGATTTGGAGGCATGATTGGTGCTTATACGTAAGGAGGAGGACAAAAATGTATATAGTAATATGACTTGGAATTATAAAAACTAAGATACCCATGGATTGGATTTTAGAGATTATTCATGAATAGTATTCCTTGTTGGGAATGTTCGGGGAGTATACCTATGTAGGTGGCCCATAGATCAAGATTTTTGGGCTTACATTTGAGGAGGATTCCCATTTGTGAAAGGTTTTGGAATATACCTATGTTTGAGCCCCATGGATCAATTTGGTTATGGATTCATACTCTGGAGGATTCCAAATTGTGAATGTATGTGGATTATACCTAAGTATATGGATCATGGATGTGTTTGGTTTAGGATTAATCATGAGAATGAGGACCAGTTTTGAATTGTTGGGGAATATACCTATGTAAGAGGCCCATGGTTTGGTCGGTTGGGGCTTACTCCTGACTATGATTCCAATTTTTGAATGGATAGGGCTTTTATCTATGTATAAGGATCATGTATCAATTTTTTTGGGGCTTAAATCTTAGGAATATTCCCAGTTGGGAATTTTTTGGTCTTTTACTTATGTAGGAGGCCCATGGATCAGTTTTGTAGGGGATTACTTCTGAGGAGGATTCCTAGTTGTAAAATTTTAGGGCTTATACCTATATAGGATGGTCATTGATTATTTTAGTGAAGGAATAATCCTAAATATGATTCCCAATTGTGAATGTTTGGGTCTTATACCTATGTAAGATTCCCCTGGATTGGATTTGGTAGGGATTACTTCTATGGATGATTCCCATTTTTGAAAGGTTTGGGATGATACCTATGTAGGAGGCCTATGAATCAGTTTGGTTAGGGATTACTCAGGGGGGTATTCCCATTTGTGAATGTTTTGGGATTATACCAAAGTAGGAGGTTCCTGGATTGGTTTGGCTGGGGATTACTCTTAAGGAGGATGCCTTGTTGAGAATGTTTGTATCTTATACAAATGTAGGAGGCCCATGGATCAATTTGGCTCAGTCTTACTCTAAAGTAGGATGCCCAATTTTGAGGCATTGGGGATTATACCTATGTAGGATACGAGTGGATTGGTTTGGTTGGGGATTACATCTGAGGAGTATTACTTGTTATGAGAGCTTGGTGAGTACACCTATGTTGGAGGCCCATGGATTAGTTTGCAGGAGGCTTACTCTTGAAGAGGATTCCAAATTGTGAAAGGATTGGTCTTATACCTAAATATGAATCCCATTGATCATTTTAGTTGGGGAATACAGTGGAGGATGATTCCCAATTAGTTTGGGATCATGATTTTTTCTTGACCACCATGAAACTCTAACTATATAATTTTTGTCATCAAATAAAGTGTTTATTTAGAAATAATAAAATTACATTATAAAGTGTTTTTGAATTTCAAAATAAGTTCATGATATAAAATAGTTTCTTTTATAAGTATCAATTTATCATAATATTAAATTTGTAATTGTTTTAATATAAATAGGACCCCATTATATATCATTTAGATGACATCAAAAAATATTATATTAATGGTTTAAATAATATAAAATATATGAAGTTTAGATTTTATAAATTTATAATATTATACAAATTAAATTATAAAACGTGTATAAAAATATAAATATCTAATAGAAATTAAATATATTACAAAATATGAAATATTTCATGTACAATTTAAAATAATGTGTTTGTATTCAAGATTATGGAACGTCCATAATGCTTAGCTAATTTATGAAATGTTTATACTTGGAATTTATTTATGAATCATTCATAAATATTTCTCATGTTTATATATTTTATTTGATCATTTATTTAAATATTATTATATTATTTATTCATGTTTGGTAAATTAATTAATAAATATGAATATTTTTTTATTATTTAGTCTAATAGTTCAACTACTTCCTAGATTTAAACACTATACATTACACGGTAGGTACTTATAACATAATTACATATTCTGTTGGATTAGAATGAGATAAGGTTATATTAACCATAAGTAAAATCCCTTAAACAAAAAAGGATGGAAATAATATCAAAGTTCTTACTAATACAATAGTGGACAACTTACCATTTTAGGAAAACATAAACTGGTAATAAAATGAATAAAATAAAAAATAAAAAAATATATGATGAATGGAATATAATTATTAAAACTCAAAAAATACAATAACCTACTATATCATATTATTATCCATATTTAAATAATAATTAAAACCCAATATAAAATTCAACAAACACATTGCCATCGTAGTGGAATTACCTCAACTACTAAACCACATCCTCTACATGTTCTAAATTCCAATCCCAAGAACATTACATCATAATGATCCATGAGGAAAGCAAGATAATTTTCCTGAACTTATTTCATTAAGACAAAAATATAAATTTTCACCAGGGTACTTTTCTCATGGAGAGTAATTTCACCATGTAATAAATTGGAAATGGACATCCCGACTCCAACCAATAAGATAAGTACGAGTTGGATCACAGTTAAAAATATAACTACAAAATAGATAAAAACAAAATTCATTTGACTATTTAAAAAAAGTAAATTAAATTGGTGACATATTAATTATTTCTTCTTATAATACATGGTTCTACATAAAACACACACTGACACATGAATGAATCCATCGAGGAGAAGTACTAACTCACAAGTTGAATCCATTAATACTAGACAAGTTTCCACTTGGTTGTGGATCAAAGGTACCCCAAAATACAATGAACCATTTCATGGACCAAATGAGGTGTCTTCCTTTGAAATATGAAATAATGAAATTCAATTTGTGTTCCAAATTATTACACCATCTCATTTATTTCTAATCAATTAATACTTCAAAAACATCTAGTCACATGACTTTCATGTATTGTCCAAAAAAATATTATAACCAAGTAAAAGTTGTTTTTTTAACTATTTAAAATCCAATATTTCCAATTTTCATCCACAATGGTTTTTACTAAGGATATATTCCTTGGTTTCCTTGTAAATATAGTCAAATAATTAATTAATATTTATGAATGTATGTTCTAGAACATTTCTATTAAAGAGATAATCCTCTAGAGCTTACAACAATTAATGTTCTAGAATAATCTCACAATGATCCATCCTTTGATGAAATTATAAAATTCATTAATATTAGATAACTTTATGCTCTATATTAATAAAAAACTCTAACATCATTTAATATAGGCCCTAAGATTGTGATAAAAGGGGGAGAATCCTGTTATGATTGAATGTAACTGGAAATAATAAATTCCCAAGATCAGACATCACTGAATGTATGGCAGATGGATTCAAATAATTCATTTTTGAGATTCCACATAGAATAAAATCATTTTCTCTTAGATTTAAAATAATGAAAATAAATTAACCTCATGAATATAATTTCATGCAGTAAATATCCATAGAAATAATCCTAATAAATATTCTTATTTAACTAATCACACCCTAAATTAAATTCATGACATCTTCCCAAAAATCATTCAGGTCATGTATAACCATTCATGGAATGAACCCGCACTAAAATCCACATTTCACCATCCATGTTACATCCATCTATATATACCTCTATCAATTCAACCCAAGAACTCCAAATAAAAAATCCAAATGTAAAATAAGCTCATACCTCAAAAAGGGATGGCTACATTTCCCTCACCAAAATAATTTTCCCCCAAAAGATGGCTATTATTGTCCACATGGAATATTTATAACCATTTCTTCAACATCCCATTATTGGGTACCTTCTTATCCTCTTTAGGCTCACCATATTTCCACAAAAAATAAACCAAATGAAAATATTTTCCATATGAGACATTATCATGTCTATCTAGGATATGAATTTGTTCATGAAAAATCATACCTTCTGGATCAAGATTAACAAGATGCCATTAAATTACATGAGTAATATCATCTTGATACTTCCTCATTTAAGATTGATGAAATAAATTTTGTACAAAACCAAATAGTGGTGTAAAATAAAATTGATAAAAATCATCACATACGCATTCAGGTATCTCAAAAGTTCTAACATAATGAGAAGAAAAATTTACTCACGTACCTAATCAATGATGACCTATACTTTAATAATTTATCCACAATATATAGTCACCCACTAAAAAGGATAAAGGGAAATTCTGATGATCAATATAATATTTTTTAAATTTTGGGATGAAACTATTTATTTATTTTACATATAAATCCTTTTAGTCACCTCATATAAATAGTTGGGTCCAAATGGAAATGTTTCTCTTATCTGTACTGAGAAACCTATTGATTATACTATGAGGAAATAAAATGTCTTAATTGGATCACAATTTATCATGAACTGATAATTTTTTTTATATAAAAACATAACATAGGGAATACGTTCTTCCCCTCATCCGAAAAAATCCATAACACTATATGTGAGTATGTTTTATAGTTTTTGAATCATTCGTACATATTTCCCATCAAATTGATGATGATGTATTGTAAACATGGTTAATGTTTTAACCACATATTTATGAAAATATTTCTAAAAATGGTAGATAAATCAAGGACTATAGTTATAGACAATTCAAAAGGGTATTTTATGTAGTTTTACCAATTCCCGAATGTAAATTTTATTATATTCTTACACAATATTGGATACAAAATTTATAATGAAGTGGGATTACATCATGAATTGGTCCATAGTCACCCATATCAAATAATTACTTATAATAGTTATCATTAATCCCATGAAAAATTCTATAGAAATATTATTTCATTTTAATATGGATATAGGTATAGATTGTGATACTCTAGCTGGTCAATGATGATCAGCCTTATCATGTTGATAAGAGATGAATTTTTTTCCCATAATCTACCACATTTTTTTCCTATGTATCCAATAATAATTTTACTCAAATACGCATACATATTTTGGATTCCAATATAAATTTCAGCATAGAATGGTGATAACCATAAAGATGTTTTTTTGGGAATATTTTAGAACTATTATTTGATATTGAAAAAGAAACACTAAATTCCAATATTGTTTCCATCCATCAATGGTCACCCCACTATTGGGTTTTTTTGTAATTTTAAGGAAATCATGAATTGAATTAAATCATCAGTCATGTATCCTAGATTTGAGGGACTTGGGTTGGAAATCCTATCATATTGGGGTCTATTCCATATATATAAAGGTGGATAAGGTTATCTATCTATCACTATGAGATTTCTCATATAGTGATTTCAAATATCATATAACTCAATTACTTTACATGAATATTTTATATAAATTATTGATATTATGTGTTCATATATGTGTGAATATGTTTATATTCTATTTTTTGGTGAGTAACAGAATCTTATTAGTTGTGTAATGAGTTAAAAATTAATTTGGTGTGAAAACAATAATATGGTGGATAGAATTGGGATTCCAAAACTAAATCATTAGAAACATGTATAATAAAATAGGGAATTAAAAGAGATAAAAAGGTAAAACCAAATCCTTTTTAAATGAAATATGTGATATTCCTTCTAATGTGACCCTTATCAAGTCCTAGATCATTAATCCATGTTGGTTCAACCATATCTAGGAGCCCCTAAATTAGTATGTGCAATAAATAAATTAATAGGTAACAATGGATCTTTCTTTGATAGGTTCATCCCTATAATGGTGAATCTGGATATCCATGAATTAAAAAATTCATGGTGTTTGATTTAGGATACACATATTTTAGAAATCCATAAGAATGATACCTAATGAATATAGTTGATTGAATCTATAAGTTGGATTTGAATAAGAGGTATTCACTATAGTACATAAGAGTAATAATTGTTTTTGTTAGGATGATTTCATACCAAAATCTTTATGTGACATGATTATTGTCATTAAAAACTCATTTCAAATTGAAATATACACCTTGGATCCCTAAATTTTTGTGATGGAGTGGGTAATCATATTTAGAGGGAACCAATTTAGTAAAATCACTTTTGAAATGGTTATATAATATGATACTCATATTAAAAATCTTATGTTATAAATTAATAACATCATTATCATTAAAATTTCTTATAATATTAATGCCTAGAATGAGATTCTTAACATATTTCACTCCACAGACTGGTAACTTATGGAAAGTTTTTAAGAAGGGTTTTTTATTAATAAAAGTTCGTATAGAAAATTCAACATTTCATAATAGTTCCATCCTCAGTAAAATGTGTTGAAATTGATCCTCTGTTAAATATAGATTCTTTTGTAATCATACAATGTGTAGATTATGGTTTCAAAATAGTTAGATGTAAAATGGGAAAATGTATTTTTTATGAATATACTCAATATCATAGGGTAAATCAATAATATAATGAATTTTAGTTTCATAAATCAATATGATTGGGCATACTAAATGATATTCAATATGAATGAAAAGGATAGTGAATATGTGGAGGTAAACGTTTTAAAAAGATTTTTTAGTAATATAATTCCATAATATTATTATAAATATATATATGATATCATCTGGGTGATGTATACATTTTTTATATATAAGGAAGGCCACAAATAGAAAACAATTAAAGAGAATGTATTTAATTAATGGAGAAAAGTAATTACTACATCAATAACATGGAATCTCCATTCTTGGATGAACATTACATATGATGTGTATTACCTCATTTTTTATCCAAAATAAATCATGTAAAGAATTTATTTTTAACAAAATAATATATATACTCTGATAAAAATGTTAATGAATTATTTATTTCTATAACATGATTCAAGAGAGAATAAAATAGCTTTCTCTAGTTAAAAATTCATCCTATTATCATTTATGAAAATATTCTAAAATTATGATTGAAATAAAGAATGGTCGACTTTATGTTTTAAAATATTATTTATTATTTAACTACACATATGATCTCTATATACAAGTTCTATATAGATAGTGAAATTAGGTAAAATATTATTGATGTTTTCAATAATGCTTGTTTATGAAGCCAGTAAAGTTCACTAAAACATAAGGTTTTACGACGGAAAAGTAAGAATTCAATATGATTAGACTACCCATGTTATACCTAAATATGATTAAAAAACTCCATGAAATTTAGTGGTTAGGTATAAGTGTTATAGAGATATGTTATTTAATTTTTAAGGGTATATGATATGGAATATTGATTTTAAAAGTGTCATTAATATCCAAGAGATTAAAATCATGGGATGAATTCTTAAAAAAAATCATTCAAATAATAAATCAAAGGGATTCTACTAATATGATTTGATTTTAAATTAATTTATCTTTATTAAGTGATTCTATGTGAAGGATGCGTTTCCTAATATTATTTATCTTTTATAATAAGATAAGTTAAAATATATTTGTGATTTTATGTGAATAAAATTTGAGTTTAATGATAGTATACACATGATTTATGAGTCAAGTGTTTCTATTACATCACCAGAGAATACAGTAAAACTGAAAGTGTTCATCCAAGATAAAGTGTTTATCAAAATAATTGTTAAAATATAATATCATATGATTCTCACCCATTAGTGTTGAATTACATTTAATAAAATCTTCATCCCAAGATAGTATTCATACTCATAGAATTAAAATACAGAATATGGAAAAATATATTATTTTTTGAATGTTTTTACTTAATATAAATTAATTTTATTTCATAAACACCATGTTGGTTTTGTATAATGAAAAAAACTAAAAAATATAGTAACTAAGAGGTCATTGGGAGTGTGATTGGACATTGAGATGTTCAAAGCTACCAAATTAGAAATTATAAAAATAAAATACTATTGTGTCTTTTTTATATAATATCCAAAAAGTGTTTCAAGATATGTGAAGGTAAATAAAAACTTAATTATTGAATATAATTACCAGAGGAAAGTGAATATCTCTATTGACAAAATGATTTCAATTGAATTAATTTTTCATTTAATGTACTAAATGGTTATAGGATGCGTGATGGTAATGATAAATATAAAGAGTTAAATTTAATTACCATTATAATTGAATATAAATATGTCTATATGAATTCTATGAGTAAAATATAAAAATTAAATTACACCATATATGATAAAAGGGATTAGGATATATTGGTAGGGAAAAATTTAAAGAGATTCTTTTTTAAAGAATGGTTGGGGCCGAAGCCTCGCTCACTAATTAAAGCAAAGAAAAGACCACTTTTAACTGGGTAGAGGGAGACCTGTTAAATATCCCGAAGTTCCAGTGGGCATTTTCCCCATTACATGGCCCGTAGGCCCAAATTATTATCCCAAGGCCCATTCTGTGAATAATACTTCTACAGTACTCTGCCTGCTCCAGTACTGCATAGTATCCACCGCTACTATAGTACCCTGCTACTGCTAAAGTGAACTGTCATTGCTATAGTGCCCACTGTTGCTATAGTGGCACTGTTTCTATAGTTTGATACAATACTGCAGCAGTCTGAACCGAATGGGTTTTGAACCCCCATTTTTTATGTAGGATTACAGGGTTCTTACCACTAATCAAAACCCCAACTACATTAAATAGTTTCTTTAGTTACCATAACAAAGTGTATATCACTTTATCTTAAATTAGTTTTGGATGTACTACTGAATGAAAGTTTACATATTTATATAATATAAATTGAAATAGATCCATGTATTATGATGAACATATAAATTTTTCTAAGTATACATCATAAGATAAAATTTTAAATTTTCATGTTGTGAAGTTACAAAGATTGAATATGTTTATGTTGTAAAACATTAGGAATATAACTCCTAAAATCACTAAATTATTCAACTTTGTTTAATTCAATTTTTTTAGTAAACAATTTAGTGGGGGAATTTTATTTGATGGTCATATAGAGACCCGACCCCAGATAACTCAAAACCTATGTTTTATATCAATTAAATTTTCATGATCACAATGAATCAATCCTTGATGGAATGATAGTTTAGTAGTCTTGGTAAACTAGATACATACATGAGTCTTTTATAACAAAATAATACACTAATTACAACATTATTTAATTATAATACCTTCCTTCTAAATAAAATAATTAATTCTAGGATATCTCTAATCCATCTAGTAAATTTCATCATATCATTCATATTACACTTATTGTATTCATGTGGAAAGAAACATAATCAGGTTGGGATAAATTGCATTATAAGGAAAAATAAAATATAGAAGAAGCAATAATGAATCAATGATAATAGTCAATATGGAAAGGTAAAAAACTATAGGCACATTCCATTAAAATAACATGAAAAGAAAAAATAATTATGCAAAGGTAAGAAACTAAAATTCATGTTATTTAATAAATGAACAAAATATTAAATGTATCCATAGATAGGTCGATCCAAGATCTCATGGATGAATAATAAGATAAACTAAATGAGGGATAATGGATAATTATTGGAATCAATGTTTCCCATGGTATATATAACTAGTACAATCAAGAGATAGTTTAACCATACCAATTTTCTCAACTAATTTGTTGCATGAAACTGTCATTACATCTAGAGGCTTTCATTAACTAGTTCTTAACCCTTGTATTTAATTTCCTAATAATTCTTAAATCAAATAAACAGTATGCCTTATCAAATATATGTATGGAATAAATTATACAAATTTATCATTATTTCTAAAAATAATCAAATAAATGTCAAAGTAGTTACCGAATGTAAAACATTAAACAGTTTATGAAGTAGTACTATCCATGATAAATGGAATGGATAGTTTAAGGGAAATTCAATGTTCAATTATCACATGAGATTAAATATTTCATGGGGAGTACAAAATAAAACAAGGAAGTGAATCTGAATACTAGAGTTGGCCTAAATAAATCTTAAACTATTAAGGGGAAGAATAAGGATGGCATCAAGACAAAAAATTCTATGTGGAGTAAAAATAAATGGTTATTGTCATTAATTAATGGAAACATTATTAATTGATATTTAAAAAAAAATTGAGGAAAATATAGATTTTTTTAAAGAATTTTGAGAACCCTATTCATTGAAAATCACTTTTAAAAAATTATTTTAAAAATTAACCTTTTATCCATGAAAGGGGAGCACTAGAGAAATGATGATGAGTAAATCCACACTTTCTATTCGAGGAAAAAGATCATTCCTTTCACACAACAAAAATGTTTGAAAAATGATTTTTTGGGAAAGAGACAAGAATATTTCTTTGATCATATTTATAAAGTAAAAAAGGTGTTTATTTTTTTTAGCAAAATTTGATAAAAACATTTATAAAAACATTTTAGTAAATCATTGTTTTTAGAAGAAAATAGGTTCTCTGACTAAAGAGTGAAATAGTGTCAGGTTTTCTGAAAAACATTTTCTAAAATATTTGACTACAAAATAATGGAATATTGGTACAAATATAGGGAAATGATCAGGAATAACCAGATAATAAAGGAAGGGTATATTTAATAAGGGGTATATAATTTACTCTAATTGAAAACCCATTGAAATATCCTTAATGTTATTGTTCCGGGAAATAATCTTTAAACATTATAAAGTGTCCCATACCACTTTTAATTATTTTAAATCATAAAAATCTAGAAGAATAATTTTAAATGAAATTATAAAGTACCATTAAGAGGATATAATTCATGAGATAATATAAAAAAATGGGAAGTAGATACACCACACAAAATATTTATGTGGTGAACATGACATTTATCTCACAGATGTAAAAAGTGGGAGAACAATCCCTTACATATGATTCAAAAGTCCCAAAAGTCTTCATCATCATCATCATTTCAATTTTTAGTCATGAAACACTTACAAAAAATCCATCGCTAAGGAGGAAGGAAATAACAGAAACCAAGGGCATCACCCAGGATCATGTTCACCCCCTCATTCTTTAATTGAGAAACATGAGAAAAACATTTGACTGAGACTACATTTCTCGCAAGAGAAGCCATGTGATCCACCACTTTGTTTCCTTCTATCAAAGTATATGTAACGCTAATTATCTTGTCCATTAAGGCTCTGCATTCCCTAATCGTATAAATTATTGACCAAGGGCTATAAGCTTTACTTTGGAGCACATCATGGGTAACCTGAGAGTCCGTCTCGACCTGTGATAAGAAAATTATTATCTGACTACACAAGGTGAGGCATGTTAGTACCGTTATCGCCTCTTCATGTAGGGAGATACCGGTACCATAGTTCATAGAGAAGTCCATGATCATGCTCCCGAACACATCCCAGACCCCCCCCCCCCCCTCGCATCACTCACTGGATACAGGACCCATTGGTATTCAACTTCAAACCCTCACCCAGAGAGAGCCTCTGCACCCATTTCCCTAACTCCCGAAACCCACTGCCGGGACCATGACCTGAGACACACATAGTGCCTCCAATGATAGGACCTCCTTCTAGCTACCTGAAAGAGAAAGCTAGTCCGCCATGGTGAATAATATCCTGGAAATGATCACCCTTCATGTGGAAGGTGCCTCCTCAAACCTAGCTCAGTTTCAATCCGGCCACAACCCCCAACATCCAGTGCTTAGGAAAACAGTCTGCACCTAAATTTTCTTACCAGTAGACTCAACCCCCTAGAACCAGCCCAACAGGAAGTCCTTCAAACTTTCTACCTAAAACGACAGCCCGAAGAAGCCACTGAAATACCCCCACACCGATCGAGCCCAATCCCCTTCTATGAAAATGTGTGACAACATCTCCTTATTAAATTCTATGAATCACTGGAAATGAGAGGCCATACTAATCCCCAGACGCTTAATATTATCATCAGATGGAAGTGCACTATTATTTATCATCCATGTGAGAAATTTGAACTTAGTTGGGATGAAATTACACCAAATCCACCCACTCCACCCCCTTGTTTCCCTTGGGTGTCGCTGCTCCTGCATAACTCTTTCAACATGAACTTACCCTTGTAGGCAGGAGGGAAGAAACATCAATCCCACTCAGCACTGATGAGGATAGAATCACAAAACTCACACTGGTCGACATCCAGGATGACTCTGAAAGAGGATGGGTACTGCGCCACCTCCTTGAAAGTGAAAATAGGCGCTGGGCAGCCCGGATACCCGAGGGAGCTACCTAACCAATTATGGTGCCAAAACAAGATATCCCCCTCCCAATTATCCACCAAGAGAGCTGAAAAATGTAAGGAATTATGTTGATGACTGCCAACCACAAAGGTGAACCACTCACCGAAGACACTCCAGCACTATCCATGTACCTTCACGACATGAGGCTCTCCCACAGAGAACGTTCTTCTACTACCTCCCATGCCAACTTCGCATGCATACAATGAATCATGACATATACACTCATCACATTTAACTCACCCTCTCTAATGGGAGAGTCCATCCTCCCTCAAGAAACCCAATGTCTGTTACCCTCCGAAGATGCATCCCAAATAAAATGAGCCAAATTCTTATCGATGGATCTGAAAACCCCCTTCGGTACATTAGTCACCGAAAGCACACTGACTATAATGGCTGAAAGGACACTATTAAGAAACGATATATGACCTCCAAAAGATAAAAACCGGTTTTTCTAATTCATGATATGCCCCGAGATCCGACTCACCACCTGGTCAAAATCCCTTATCCGCATTCTACCTGCCGACACTGGGGTCCTAGGATACTTGAAGGGAAACGACCCATGCCTCATACCCAACCATGTACGCACAGTATCCACCCTACTCGTAGAGAAAGCCTTAGATACATAGAGCTTACTCTTCTCCCTGTTGATGATTTGACCACTCCAGTGGTAGTACTTCTCAAGAATCTTGATAATTCTATGCACCGTCTTATGCACCCTATTGTTGAAAATAATGGTATCATCTCCATACATCAGGTGCGAAATGGATGGTAGGCCTACCATCCTCCTGTAAGGATGGATATCCATATTTGATAGCCCTCTGTTGATCATCATGCTTAGAGTATCCTCCATAAGAATAAAAATGCTCGGGGAGAGAGGGTCGCCCTGACAAAGGCCACACACCGACTTGAAGAATCCATGATTCCACCCCATAAAAGACACAGCCATGAAAGCAGAGCTCAAACACATGAAGATGATATCAAAAGCCCAAATAGAGAGACCCAACGTTCCAAGAACCCTAGTAATAAAACCCTATTCAACTCTGTCATACTCCTTATTCATATCCATCTTGATTAAAATATTGTTCCCATGAACTTTTGTGTTAATGTCTTTCAACATCTCTTGATCCAAAGTGATAGCTCCTTGGATCAAGCGATCCTGCACAAACCCATTTTTCGCCAAAGAGATCGACCAAGGGAGAAGGCTTGAAAGACAGCAGTTGATGATGCTCGTTAGAATTTTGTAAGGGATGTTACATATACTCATCAGCTGGTAGTGAAGAAGGGATGAAGGGTCCTTGACCTTCGGTAAGAGCACCAGTTTTGTGGAAACCGCAATCTAAAGCAAGCTACTGCTGTGGAAAAAATCCTTAATTGAAATGGATACGTCCCCCTTAAACACATCCCACATGCTTCTATAGAAGTTTCTAAGAAAACCACTAGGACATGCCACACTTTCATGATTGAGTTTCACCATAGCTGCATAGATCTCCTCCTCATTTGGCATACCCTCTAGAATTTTATTATACCGGTATGATACCTGGGACATAATCCTCTCCCAGAATGCCTCATCCCCTTGAGGATTCCCCTGGCTCATTTTTGGGTTTGGGCCAGTAAAAATATCCTTAATGAAAGAAACTCCTAGCCCACCAACCACTTCCTGGTCATCCGTGAAGGTACCATCACTGAGCTCCAGGTTTGGAGTAACAAAGCGCCGCCTCTCCCTTATGCATGCATGGAAAAAATCTGTATTTTTGTCACCCTTTTTAAGCAATTTAATTCTTGAGATTTCTCTCACCCTACGTTCCTGTGAAAGGATCATGAGAGCTAAAACACTTTTCTTCTCAGAGAGCTCCCCAAAGGCTTTCTCATCCAAAGCATCCTCTGTTTTAGCCTCAAGGCGGTCAATGTATTTATTAATAGACTCCAGATCCTGGTCCATTGGAGGTATACTCTTATCCCATGTTTGAAGGGTTGTCTAAAGGCATCCCAATTTTTGATACAGGGCCACCCAAGAGTGTCCCTGAATTGGACCCTCCCAGCTCGACTTCACCATTTGGTCATAGCCTGGAATAGTCGACCAATTACTCATTAACCTGAAACTCTCTTGCCATGAGACCCCCTGTTTATAGTTAGCAAAAATGGAGAGTGATTAGAGATGTTGTGTGTGAAATGCTCTAACTTCAAATTTGGGAACATCACGATAGCTTTCACATTGGCTACACATCGGTCCAGCCTGCTCCAGCCATAGTTTCCACCCCTTCTGTTGTTACACCAAGTGAAAGGGTCACATGTGTTTCCCAAATCCAATAGCCCCTTCCTTGACAAGAACTTAACAAAGGATATGCTAGCCCATCGTTGAAATTCACCCCTCACATTCCTCTCCTCAGTGTCCGTAAAAATATTAAAATCACCCCCACCACCCAAGGCATATTCCCTGGGTCGAAGGCATTCAACTAGCTACAAAGCACCTCACTCCTCTAAGCATCACAACTACCATAAATGAAGGACATGATTATGGTATCCCCAAAACCTAACGCTCTCATTGTTATGTGATGGTATCCTTCCTGATTCACCTCCACCGAGACATCCTTATGCCAGAAAATCAATATGAACCTGTTAATTAGGTCCACATGCAAGGATGCATGCAACTTCACCCTACATGAGAACTCCTTGATTTTATCATAATTCTGCTTGTGTTCAAGGACCGCTGCCACCTTGATCCTGTGTTTTTTCACTCCTGATTCAATAAAATAAATATTCAATCATTCCCCCATACCTCAGGAATTCCATATTATTATAGGTATCATTGGAAAAACTGTCACCTGATATTGACCCCATGAACCTCAGTCTCAGACACTTTGGAAGCAAAGAGATGCATATCCTGCCTCTTTTTCACTATAGACTTAGTACTCACACCCAAAAGACCCACTGAAAGGACTAATGGAGAGGTTGGAGGCTTCTCTAGTCACTTGACTACTGACCCACGCTCCACCAACGGGATCAACCGACCCTTTGCATCAAGCTTCGCAACCACCAGATCCACCGAGGTACCTGAACCAACCTAAGACCCCTCACTGAATATCCCACCTTGATCTAAATAGGGCCAAACCTCAGACGCTGTAGAAACATCCAGTGTAGAACTACATGCCAGCCTCCTGAGATTTCCAAAGGTACCCGAGGCAGATATCCTAACCTTGTTTGCATCAACGAACTTGAGAGATTGTTGCACCCCAAAAGTGTCTTTCAAGGATAATTTAGAACTGGCCCATACCCTTTACACCAACCCTCCCAGAGGAGAATGTAGTATATTTTCCAGACACTCCCCAACTAACAGTAGCTGGGAGGAGTCGCAGATCGGCTGATAAGAATCCATCATCGGTCAGCCAAATCCTGGCTGGAAAGGGACCAACACCTTGCATTGCTATTGGGAAGGTTTTGTTGAGGCCTCAGAATCCTTGCAAGGAGACAACGCCCAAGAAGAAACTGAGCCACCAAAGGGCCACGAAGGGATAGAGGACCCCGAAGAGAACTAATCAGAAACCACCCCTACGTGTCAGGGAAACACCACCCTAGCCCTGGTGCCTTTTTCAACTCGAGGTCGGAGCTCATGACCCATTCTACTACAGCTCTGAACCGAATGACCCTACAGAAGATTAAATTTACAATACCGAGGAAGATAGGGAAGATGAAGACTTGGGTCTATACAGAGGACTCCTGCACCTTCAGAGATATATTTTCTGGAATCGGTAAGGAAAGGTCCATATCAAAGAAAATTCAGGGGGGCCAACGTCTCCTCACCACGCCGATACAGATTATCCATGCACATAAAACCTCCCAAAGCATCACCTATATCATTGAGGAAAGATACATTTTGAAATGGCATCAGAAAACCTGGGAGGCTTACCCACACAGTAGCCGAAGGGCTTTACTTCCATTAGTGAACCTTTAACGACCATCTAGAAAGGTTGAAACAACAGCAACCCATATACTGAGGATCATGGCACCATGCCCGGATGAATTTTACCTATGAGGAGAAAACCAGGCAAAATGAGAGCCTCTTCACTGTCGACACTCGAACCTCTCCTTGCAACCCCCAAGAATCCACGAATATTTTGAACACTTGGAGCGAGGGATTCGTAGACCCAAACCTCGCCACCAAATGTTAGGGTAGTAAATGATTGGCCCATGGTGCAGCAATAATCACGAGATAAAAATAAAGTGAAAATGCAGAAATAAATGGGACACCAGATGTATCATAGAAAAACCTCCAAAATGAAAGGGGTAAAACCCCACGGGAAGATAGAAGGATCAATATGGGGTAAAAGTGGGTACACACACTCTCACTATTACAAGGAGAAAACCCTCATAAATATCTCTCTTGAATAAATGGGGAAATCGCTAAAACCGCTCTTCTATGGGATCTGTTGTACTGGTGATGAGAACCGATGATGAGATGATGAAGGGAGAGGATGTGTGTGCCTTTTATAGGAAACCCTCACCCATTCACCTCCTTCTCTCGCTGGAAAATTGGGTGAGGGTTTGGGCACCAAACACCAACCCAGACCAACCCCTTTGACAAAGTGGGGGCCGATGCTGTCCAGAGAAGCTTCTGCCAACCCATCTACCACTTGGAGATTTGACTGAGAACCAATCACATCTCCACATCCTTTCTATCTGCCCGACCATACTTCTCACATATCTGTGAGGCCACTTGAAGATCTGCACCATCTGAACTTATCAGAGTTAGTCGCCTTCGTCAAGAAATCATCCAGTTTTTCTTTAGAATGAATCTTCTGCAAATCCACACTTCCTTCCTCCACCACATCTCAGACAAAGTGATATTGTACCCCAATGTGCTTCATCCTGGAATGAAAAGATGGATTCTTTGCAATGTGAAAGGCGCTCTGACTGTCACAAAATAATAGAATCTGCATCGGTCTGTGCCCGAGCTCCTCCAACAACCTTCTCATCGAAATAGCCTCTTTGAAAGCCTGTGTAGCTGCCATGTACTCTGCCTCGGTCTTGGATAAAGCCACAACTGACTTTAACTTCGAAATCCAACTCACAGGTCCTCCTGCAAGAGTAAACACATAACCAGTAGTGGATTTCCTCCGGTCAGAATCACCTGAAAAATCTGAATCAGCATAGAATCTGACTGTAAAATTTGATCCTCCATAACATAATGCAGCATTTGAGGTCTCCTTGATGTATCTCAGGATCCTCTTCACTGTGCTCTAATTCTCTCATCCTGGATTCTCCATGTACCAACTAACTACTCCCACTGCATGTGCAATGTCTGTTCTAGTACAAACCATAGCGAACATTAGACTACCCAGTGCCGATTCATACGGTACTCGAGACATTTCCATCCTCTCAGCTTCACTACTAGGACTCATCGTGGAGGATAACTTGAAATTAATGGAATGAGGGGTAGAGATTGGCTTACAGTATTGCATGTTGAAGGGTTTAAGACTATCTGTAAGTAAATCTTCTGTGATAGCCAAATCTTCCCATTATTTCTATCTCGGTAAATCTACATCCCAAGAATCTTGTTTGCTGGTCCCAAGTCCTTCATATCAAACTCCCTAGCCAATTGTGCCTTCGCCTCATGGATCTGATCATTGTTGGGGCCTGAAACCAACATGTCATCCACATACAATAGAATAATGATGAAATCATTACCATCCGGACCCTTGAAATATGCACAAGGACTTGAATGAAGTCTGTCATATCCAAGGCTCATGATATAGGAATCAAATCTCCTGTACCAACACCTTGGTGCCTGTTTGAGACCATACATAGATTTTTTCAAACTGCAAACAAAGTTCTATTTACCTTCTTCTAAAAACCCTTCTATTTGGATAATATATATCTCTTCATCAATATCACCATGGAGAAAAGAAGTTTTCACATCTAACTACTCTAGATGTAAGCTGTATGTTGTACACATCGTCAGAACTATCCGAACAGTCATCAGTCTAATAACAGGAGAAAATATTTCATTGAAATCAATACCTTCCTTCTGGGAAAATCTTTTGACCACCAATCTTGAACGATATCTTTCCACATGGTCCTTTCCACCCCGCTTGATCTTAAATATCCGTTTTCTTCTGATAGCCTTCCTTCCATGAGGTAATGGAACACGATCCCAAGTCTTGTTCCTGTACAGAGGTTCCATTTCCTCCTGCATCGCTGCCATCCATGAGGATACATCTGGACTCTGGGTCGCCTCCACAAAATAATATGGCTCTCCATCCTCTGTCAATAATCAATACGCAATATTGCTCTTAGTGACATAGTCTGAGTGCCATACTGGTCCTCTTTTCTCTTGAGTTGACCATCATGGTCCAGACTCAATCAGTACTTGATCATCATGCTCTGGTAATACCTCAGAGGAAATTGATTCTTCCTTGGACTTCTCCTCTATTTCGACTATTGTGGTTTCTATATTCTCCTTCACCCTGTCTTGATTAGTTGTTATTTTCACCTTTCCTTCTATAAAAATGACATCTTTGCTGATGATAAATTTGTGGGTAGTGGGATCCCACAAACGATACCCCTTCACACCTTCAGAATACCCCAAGAAGATACATTTCTGGGATCTCGAATCCAACTTTGATCTTTCCTGGTCATTAAACATTACATATACACAACTTCCAAAAGTATGTAACTGAGAATAGTCAGCGGGTTTAACAGTCCACATCTCCATCGGTGTCTTTAGCTCAATCTCCATTTAAGGAGATCGATTGATCACATAACAGGCGGTATTCACGGCTCCTGCCCAAAAAGTTATGGAAATACCTGCAGTCTTCAGCATCTCCCTTGTTATATCCAATAGGGTTCTGTTCATCCGCTCTGCCACTCCATTCTGCTAAGGAGTGTACAACACCATGAACTACATCTTGATCACTTATTGTTGACAAAAAGTATCAAACTCCTCACTTGTATATTATCCACCATTTTCTGTCCTCAGACAGTTGATTTTCATTACAATGTCAAGCTCTTTCCGCGCTTTGAATGTTTTGAAGACTTCAAACACATCTGCCTTCCTCCTGATTGGGTACACCCAACATCTCCTGGAATAATCATCAATGAATGATACCAAGTACCTTGCTCCTCCCAGGGATATAACCGGTGCTTTCCAAACATCAGAATTGATCAACTCCAAGATCTCCTGACTTCTTGCTGTTGACGTCCCGAACTTTAACTTGTGTTGCTTTCTCAAAACACAATGCTCCCAAAATGGTAAGGATACCTCTGTCATCCCAGACAACAACTTATGATCCGCAAGAATCTTTAGGCCCCGTTCTGACATATGGCCAATCTTCCGATGCCATAACGTCGTTAATGCTTCCATAAAGGTAGATGATGCAACAACTATCTCCGCCTCCTTTTACGTTTTACCCATAAGCACGTACAGGTTCTTTGAGATCTTCTCCGCCTTCATTACCACAATCCCACCCTTCACGATTCTCATCACTCAATTCTCAGTGCAATTCTTGCATATGATGTCATCAAATTGTTCCAAAGACAATATGTTCTTCTTCAGGCCCTTCACATGATGTACTCCTTGGAAAATCCATACTATGCCATCATGTATCTTCATTTTGATGGTACCGACTCCAACGATCTTCAGAGTGTGATCGTTCCCCATGTACACAAGTCCTTCCAGGATGGTTTCATATTGGTCAAACCATTCCTGTCGAGATGTCATGTTCCATGTTGCTGCTGAGTCGATAATCCATGCATCGTCGAGATGATGCCTACTAAAGTAGTCGTTGCTGCTTCACTGACTAGTATATCTCCACTTCTAGAAGTACTCACCACATTCCCCTAAGAGCCTTTTTCACCACTCTTCTTATTCCAAAACTCCTTCTTAATGTGCCCCTTCTTGCCACAATCGAAACATGTGACATTCTTCTTCTTACTCCTTGATTTGGACCCGCCATGATTTCGGCTTCCACTGGAACCACGCTCCATCATCCACCCTCTCTCCATTGACATAGCTTCTACTTGGTGCGATGTTGTCTGTCTGTCCTCTTTGTTCTTGCGCCAACATTCTTCTTCAAGAACCGTGGCTGCAACGTCATTAAAGAGCAGCATATCTGTCAAGATATTATTGATTTGGTTGATGATGAGTTGGTCATATGAATCTAGAAAAATCTGGAGTAGAATCTCCGCACGTTCAGTATCCACAATTTTATAGCCCAACATCGTGAGTTGAGAGAACAGGGTATTGAGGTTTTTGATGTGGTCGGTCACCGAAGATGACTCTACAATCCAAAGAGTGTACAATTTTCTCATCAGGAAAATTTTGTTGTGCAGTGACTTGGCCGCATATAGCTTCGTCAGAGTATCCCATATTTCCTTTGCCGTCTTTTTCTCCGCAATGCTCGATAGGACCATATCTGCCAAAGCCAAATGGATGTTGGAAGTAGTATTCCTGTCCATATCGTTCCATTTCTCATCCGTCACACCCACCATCTTTTCAGTAATTGCCAATAGGCAATTATCCTTCCGCAGTACTGCCTGCATCTTCATTTTCCTCAACGAAAAATTATTCCCATTGAATTTTTCGATCTCGAATTTCACCTCCATCTAGACATGTTGTCAGTCCAGAACCTCCTCTGTTTCAAAAAGTTGTATTTAATAATCTCAATAAATTTTTTCGGATGTGAAATATCAGCCGGAGTCGCAATCACAGAGCATACAAAAATTTTACGAGAATTATTCATACCCAAAAACGTGAACAACACCGGGCCAGAACATTGCCTCTGATACCACTTGTTAGGACCGTAAATGATTGGCCCACGGTGCAGCAACAATCACGAGATAAAAATAATGTACAAATGCAGAAATAAATGGGACACCAGATGTAATGTGGAAAACCCCCAAATGGATGTTAGAAATAGAGGTTTCCCCATTTATTCAGGAGAGATATTTATGAGGGTATTATCCTTGTAATATTGAGGGAGTTTGTACCCACTTTTACCCCATAATGATCCTTCTATCTTCCCGTGGGTTTTTACCCCATTCATTTTGGGGGGTTTTCCACGTTACATTTTGTGTCCCATTTATTTCTGCATTTTCACATTATTTTTATCTCGTGATTATTGCTGCACCGTGGGCCAATCATTTACGGTCCTAACAAGTGGTATCAAAGGAACGGTTCTGTCCCGGTGTTGTTCACATTTTCGGGTATTAATAATTCTCGTAAAATTTTAGTATGCTCTGTGATTACGACTCCAGTTGATCTTTCACATCAGAAAAACATTATTGAGATTATTAAATACACCGTTGTGAAACAGAAGAGGTTCTGGACTGACAGCGTGTCTATATGGCGGCGAAATTTGAGATCGAAAAATTCAACGGGAATAATTTTTCATTGTGGAAAATGAAGATTGAGGCAGTGCTATGGAAGGATAATTGTCTATAATAATTGATTGGCACACGGTGCAACAATAATCATGAGATACAAATAAAGTGCAAATGTGGAAATAAATGGGACACCAGATGTAATGTGGAAAAACCCCCAAAATGAAAGGGGTAAAAAACCACGGGAAGATAGAAGGATCACTATGGGGTAAAAGTGGGTACACAATCCCTCACTATTACAAGGAGAAAACCCTCGTCTGTATATTCTCCACCATTGTCTGTCCTCAGACACTTGATTTTCTATCCAGAGTCAAGCTCTTTCTGCGCTTTGAATGTTTTGAAGACTTCAAAAACATTTTCCTTCCTCCTGATTGGGTACACCCAACATCTCTTGTAATAATCATCAATGAATGATACAAAGTACCTTGCTCCTACCATGGATATAACCAGTGCTTTCCAAATATCGGAATGGATCAAATCCAAGATCTCCTGACTTCTTGTTGTTGACGTCCCGAACATTAACCTATGTTTCTTGCTCAATACACAATGCTCACAAAATGTTAAGGATATCTTCGTCATCCCAGGCAGAAACTTCTGATCTATAAGAATCTTTAGGCCTCGTTCTGAAATATGGCCAAGCTACTGATGCCATAACGCCATCAACACTTCTGTCGAGGTAGTGGATGAAACAACTATCTTTTCCTCCATGTACGTTTCACCCATAAGCACGTACAAGTTCTTTGATATCTTCTTCACCTTCATTACCACAAGTGCGCCCTTCACGATTCTCATCAAACCATTCATGGTGTGAGTCTTGCATCTAATGTCATCAAATTGTCCCAAAGACAATATGTTCTTCTTCAGGCCCTTCACATGATGTACTCCTTGGACATTCCATACTATGCCATCATGCATCTTCAGTTTGATGGTACGGACTCCAATGATCTTCATGGTGAGATCGTTCCCCAGGTACACAAGTCCTTCCGGGATGGTTTCATATTGGTCAAACCATTCCCGTTGAGATGTCATGTTCCATGTTTCTCTTGAGTTGATAATCCATGCATCGTCGAGATGCTGCCCGCATGCAATAGTCATTGCTGCTTCACTGACTAGTATATCGCCACTTCCAGAAGTACTCACCACATTCCCTTGAGAGCCTTTTTCAACACTCTTCTTATTCCAACAATCCTTCTTGATGTGACCGTTATTTACACAATTGAAACATGTGACATTTTTCTTCGTAATCCTTGATTTGGACCTGCCATGATTTTGGCTCCCACTAGAACCACGCTCCATCATCCTCCCTCTCTCCATTGACAGAGCTTCTACTTGGTGCGAAGTTGTTTGTATGTCCTCCCTGTTCTTGCACCAACTTTATTCTTCAAGAACCATGGCTGAAACATCATTAAAGAGCAGCATATCCTTCAAGATATTATTGGTGAGGTTGATGATGAGTTGGTCATACGAATCTTGCAAACTCTGGAGTAGAATCTCTACTCGTTCAGTATCCACAATTTTATAGCCCAACGTCGTGAGTTGAGAGAACAGGGTATTCAGGTTGTTGATGTGGTTAGTCAACGAGGATTAATCCACCATCTGAAGATTGTATAATTTTGTCTTCAAGAAAATTTTTTGTGCAGTGACTTGGCCTTGTATAGCTTCATCAGAGTATCCCATATTTCCTTTTCCGTCTTTTTCTCTGCAATTCTTGATAGGACCCCATATAACAAAGACAAATGGATGTTGGAAATATAATTCCTATCCATATCGTTCCATTTCTCCTCCGTCACACCCGCCAAGTTTTCTCCAATTGCTAGTAGGCAATTATCCTTCCGCCGCACTGCCTACATCTTCATTTTCCACAACGAAAAATTATTCCCGTTGAATTTTTCGATCTTGAATTTCACCGCCATCTAGACATGTTGTCAGCCCAGAACCTCCTCTTTTTTACAAAGGTGTATTTAATAATCTCAATAAATTTTTTCTGATGTGAATGATCAACCAGAGTCTCAATCACAGAGCATACTAAAATTTTACAAGAATTATTAATACCCGAAAATGTGAACAACACCAGGCCAAGACCTTTCCTTTGATACCACTTGTTAGGAACGTAAATGATTGGCCCACTATGCAGCAATAATCACGAGATAAAAATAAAGTGAAAATGTGGAAATTAATGGGAAACCATATGTAACGTGGGAAAACCCCCAAAATGAAAGGGGTAAAAAACCACGGGAAGGTAGAAGGATCACTGTGGGGTAAAAGTGGGTAAACACTCCTTCACTATTACAATGAGAAAACCCTCATAAATATCTCTCTTGAATAAATGGGGAAACCGCTAAAACCTCTCTTCTATGGGATCTTTTGTACTGGTGATGAGAACCAACGATGAGATGTTGAAAGGAGAGGATGCTTATGCCTTTTATAGGCAAACCTCAACCCTTCTCCTCCTTCTCCCGCTGGAAAATTGGGTGGGGGTTTGGCCACCAAACACCAACCCAGCCCACCCCCTTTGACAAAGTGGGGGGCGGTGCTGTCCAGAGAAACATCTACTGACACAAAATTCCACATCAAACCTGCCACTGCCTCATTGAACGCTGATGCAAGGGCTAACAAAGTAATATTAGTTCCATCCCTCACCACCGAGTGCGAGAATAGTGAGATCGCTGGAAAGCACTGGTCAGAAACTCCGGGAGTATTCCCACACATCACTTCTTTAAAAGACACCGTCGGCCGACTGTCCCTGAGGAAAGGAACTGCGGACCCCCAACTAGAAGGTTACCTACCACACAGTGCCTCAGAACCAAGATCTAATGGGGAAAGATCTAGGATTGGCACTGGAGAACGAGATAAAGAGGTCACATTGGGAAGAAAAATTTGATAACCACCAAGCGCGGGCGGCGCATTCTTCAAGAGAGAAGCAATTTTTACTACAACCAAAAGTTATAATAATCAACTGATACTTATAAATACCATGAATATATAATAATTCATGATATTATTTGTCAATTTTTCAATATGTACAAAATATAAATGAAATTATGTGCATACTAATAAAGTATGCCTCATAGAAAGAAAAGTGGGATAAGAGTCCCTTATATTGTGTTTCATTTTGGGTCAATGTCTTTTCACATGATATATAATAAACTTATGTAAAATTTATACTATATTGATAAAATTGTCCATTTTTATCATTAATTTTATTTTACTTATTACTATATTTTATTAAACTACATAAACAATTATGTTTACATATGGTGTTTTGACCTTATTTGGTAAATGTGTCAAAAACCAACTATGGTAGGTCACTATTGTCAAAGGCGTCAATATATAACATCTCATGTATGGTAATAATGAAACAATTTTCATATTTATAAATTTATAATACTTTTAAAATCATTCTATAAATATGGTTATTAAAAATGAACTTATGTTACAATCATGGAGACGTTAGTTCATACGTACACGTAAGTAACGTTCTAATTTTTCAATGATCATTATGGAAAGAAGGAAAATAGACCTATATCATTACATATGGATTATAATATAATTAATACAATATGACATATTAATATAAAAATATATATTATATTCTTATGATATAAAAGGAATCACATCGTGTAGAGGAGGCGGTCGTCCACACGTCTGTGGCTGACATTATCACATTTCACTGTGTGGAAGGATAATAAAGAAAATGATATGAATATATATGTATAAAGTAAATTATTTCATGAATATTTTATATATTTTTTTATGTCTCCTACTTTTAATTATAACCACCATTTATACATATGATGTATTAGGTGAATGAATCACATCGCTTTCAGGGGCAGTAGTCCAAACTTCCTCAAACGATGTTATCGTATTAACATAAAATGGATTGTATTAAATGTATGTGTTATAAAATTATTATATAAGTATAAATACATTATAAAAATAATATATAACATTAAAAAAATACTTTTTATCATAATATCCCCCATGATAGGTGGTAATGAAAAATGAACAATCATCATTACACAAGGCATTACTTCGTCGTACGATGAAACAAAATGTTCATTACCCATTTGATGGAGGTGTGTGTAATTTTAGGTATAATTTTTATTAAAAATACTTCATAGTATATTTAGGATACTGTTTATTTTGTGTAATCATATAATAATTTGATTTTATGGGTTGGATAAAGGAAATAAAACTAAAAATCCTTAGAAAAGGTGTAACCTCTTAATCGGGTAGCATCATTTGGTTTGAATCGAAAGCATTAGTGGATTTATTTCTGACCAAAAGTATCCCTATAGGTAGATGGTAGGGATATTAGTTTACTATTTCAGATGATATTGTCTGAACCTAATCGTTTTGAGAGGTTTGAGTATGGGGAGATGTGGTGGCCTTTTATATGGAAAGAAATTTTCTCACTTAGAATTTATGGAAACAAGTTAGGTGTACATTTGATCATACCTAAAAAAGACATACCAAACCGAAAATACTCAATAATAGGACGTTAATGGCCTATATATTTTCATACAATGAATGTATGAAAATTTTCTATGTCAATTGTGTCCTTAATGTTAGGGTTTAGTTCGTTTTTATCCTAATTACACCTAAATCATTGTAATTAGGTTTAATCACATCAACAAATCCTTTTGGTAAAAATATTAATTTGGGCTTGTTAGACTCAAAATATAAAATTTAATATAATGTTTTATGTCCATTTTTATAAAATCAATTCATATAAGAGGGAAAATTAATATTGAGGCTAATATATGAGATAGGCAAATTAACTGGTTTTAGTTGAAAAATGTTCAAAATATTGTTAGATTATTATATTCAATTTCAAAGTGAAATTGATTATAATAAACTAAATTTTTATTAATAGATTTATAATTTACCAAATATGGATTTGTATAAAATTCACAATAGATTTTATCATTAATAAGTATTTAAATGAAAAGGTTGATTTTAACTAAAATCCAGTATTTTTCATCATTCATCAAAAACATAAAGACTCTAAAAAATCCAAAAAATCATCCTAGAATAATTTTGACATTATTAATTTGATAATGAATTTTATTTTATCTGTTTAAATTTAAAATATTGTCAAAATTAATATTTAAAATTTGTTCTCTATTAAAAGGTGATAAAATTTCCTTTATAAAAATATATGTTTTATGTGTGAAATAGGCTTTGTTATTATCTTAGGCATATCAAACCTAATAGATACGTTTCAAAATTATTTAATTGAACATATAGAATTATTTTTTATAAAAATAATTCACAAATTGTAATTATTTATTTTTATTAATGTAAAACCCCTTTGGAATTGTAAGAATAATAATATATAGTTCTATATCCAATTGGTTTTTATTTTAATTTATAATTAATTTATAATGAGTGAATTCAATTTATATTTATATAAACTATAAATTTTTATAATTTTGTTTTTATTATTCATAACCACTAACATAATGAATAGGTTATACCATATTATATATAATAATATTTTAATAATATATTGTTATTTGGTAGAACTCATTCTTCTGTTTACCGCAAGCAATCAGTGAAGGATTCTATTATGCGTAACACAAGCTATCAAAGAAGTTCTCTCTATCATGTAACACAATATAAATAATTTTTTCATATATTAAAATATATTGAATCTATTCAAAATAGTAAATGTTATTTAATGTATTCAGATACTATGTTACCTTACACACTCAGTGTCACATGTCATACATGCTATCAAATAAAAGGATCCTACATTATATATTTGGGTTTCCACATTCTCTCCACGTAATTTAAATTTCAACCCCTCAATTTTAAACTCAATCATGCAGATAAATTGATTGATACTTTCTGTTTTTGAAATACCACATTGTTAGAATGTTTCATAAGTCGTCCTCTATAAAAGAAATAATTAAGAGTAAAATGGTCACATTTAATACCATGTAACTAGGTCTCTAGGTAGAATAATATTAGTGGTATGTAGAGATACCTACATGGATGGATGAATAAATATTTATAGTTAGTGAATGAGGCATCAATCATGAACAAGTTAATAGTTAATGGAATGTCGAGGGTCTCAAATCCATAAATCTGTGACGATTTAGGAGACCATATATTCAAAATAAATTATGATATTATGACAACATTTTTAATTGAATATACATTTCCAAATGTTGAGAAATTATTTTATTTCCAAAAAATATAATAAAATATACTTAATTGATAAATTTATATTTCAAATGATCAATCCTAAGTTTTCTTTATGCTTTTATCAAATTAAAATTCATTTAAAAGTTAATATTTGGGCATGAAGTAGAAAAATACATTTCTAAAGGATATGAAGGACCATAAATGAGTGAAAAGTAGGACTATTTTTCTTTACCTATCGTTCAAAACCAATATAGTTAATATATAATTTTCTAATAATAAAAATTTATACAATTTTTTCATCCTTAATATATATTCATCAATTTGATTAACCTAAAATAATGAAAATATATCTAGGACACTATGTAGGTCAGTGGTTGACATGATCCACTTATCATCCTTCGATCATTGGTTCAAGACTCACGGCCTTGCTGTATAGCATCCCACCATTTTATAACATAAACTTTCATTACATTACACAAAACTGAGGATCGTTAAGGTTTAGTGTCTTGGAAACAAGGATCATAATACATAAAAAAAACATAAAAACATTCTTCTTAAACACTTGAAAGGCTTCTCCTTTAGTTCATCCTATGTTCATTATGCATCTCATAACCTGGGGACAAACATCAAAAGAAAGGGTGAGCAGAAGGCCCAGTAAGGGAAACAAGAGGAACATTTCACATGTGAACTTGAGATACTTCAATAAGGACATGAAAAGAACTTTAAGGCATGAGAAAGAAATCATGAGGCATTTCATAATAAAAATAACATTTTTCATAACTTGAAGATGTGGCTACATCATTTAACATAGACAATCATGAACATATCACCAAGGTCCATCCCCAAGGTGTCATTTGAAAATTACCAAGGTTATTCACCGAGGTATCGTGAAAATTGTAATCTCTAGTGGTTACATCATTACCCAATGCATTGGAGCGCTATCAGGGCGCACCCTTAAATTTGCCTTTATTATCATGTGAGCCACATATATCATCATCAAACATTTCATAAATAACCCATATAGCATAAAATAAATGGGTTTCATTTCATAATCATAACATTTTAAAAACTGCTTTAAAGATATGATCTTTACGACACTTTAAAACCCACAAGAAAGGAAGGTGGGTCTCATGTATGTAAATCCCAGAATTTAAAATGGAACATTTTGATATATATGTGAATACCCTTGTAGAAATAAGGGCTTTGAGTATTCACTTTATAACATAAAATAATTTTTGAGAAAAGAGAGAGGCATTTTGAGGGGAAAATTCTGCAGCATAACGGCTAAGTTTCGGGGTTTTAGAAAACATTGAAATGAGAGGGGACATGGGTCACCCACTCATAAATGATCCATAAAACAGTAGGGTGAAAGAATAAGAAGGACATATGGACATGGAAATGAAATTTTAGGGACATACCATTTGAAATGAAAATCATGGAAAAAAAATTAGATTTCTCTTATGAAAATTCGGCAGCCTTACGGCGTCACTTAACTTCAAAAGAAAATGATTTGACAAGATCAAATAGGGTCCCTCATAATATGATCATAAGAGATCAGTATGATATATATAGAGATCATACCCCAACATAATAAAAAGGAACTTGAAAGACTTGACATGAAAATCGAACTTGAAAAATGAGAAGGGTGAAAGAATCCCTTAAAAATTCGGCAGCCTAACGGCGTCACTTAAACATTCATAAAACGAAATGATGAGAGTAAGAGGGGATCTCTCATCATATAAACATGAAAGGGCAGTAAGAGGAATATAAAAGAACATCCTCTCACATAAAAACATGGAGCATAATAGGAATGACATAAAAGAGATTTCATGAAAAGAAAGAGAGGGGTCGGATCCCTTACCTTAAAATGTGACTCTTGAAACTCAAAGGATTGGACCTTGAGGGCTTGGGGGCACCTTGGGAGGACTCCTTGGAAGGTAAGAAGACCAGAACTTCGTTGGGGAAGAGTTGGGAGTGAAAACTAAGGGAGGAAAGGGTGGGTATTTATAGGGAAAGTGAGGGGACAAAGCATTAATGGCCAAGGGACACCTCACATTTGCTTTTCTCAAACCCATGTGCTCTCCCTTGGCACTTATCATGGAGTTAGGCCACATGGGGCCCCCAAAACAATAATTCATCACCCTTGTCCGGCCAACCCTTGAAAAAACTCATGACATCATCATGACACAGTTATGATGTCATTAAACATACCGAAACCCTAAAACTGTATTTTTACTATTCACTAAAAATTCAACTTTCTCAGAATAATCCCAAAATTTCACCTTAATCAAATATCAATGCTCTGATTTCAAAAATGAAATCCATTTTATAAAAATAATTTTCTAAATATTTTTAATTTAATTTTTAAATAAAAACACTATTCATCGAAAATTCATTTTTTTCAGAAAAAACCCCAAAAATTACCATAACATAATATCGATGCTCTGAGTTCAAAAATGAAGTCATTTTTATAAAAATAATTTTCTAATTATTTTTAATTAAATTTTTAATTAAAAAAACACTATTCATCTGAAAAAACTAATACTTGAATAATAATTTATGAAACCGTTATTTACCCATTTTATTGAATCACATTACTTAATCTAGGTGTCTAAGTTATATTAAAACTTTCTTTGAGTGAAATTACTAATCCATTTGGTCACATTACTAATCCTAAGCGTAAAATCACTATTCATAATTTACTATTCATCAAAAATAAAGTTGATCTTATTAGACTCCAAATTCCTTACTGAACACTTTTGTAGAAGACCATTTTTTGAAAATCATTACACATCATTAGTTATTTAGGGTTTACATAAATATTTTAAAATATCCTTTTTTCGAAATTCATCAATAAAATACATTCTAAAATTATCTAGACATTTGAAATTTCACAAACATTACTAAAGGAAGAAATCTCAATTTATTCACCCGAAAGGATTACACAAGGAAACTAGGGTCTCATCACATAGCCCCTTATAACACTGGCATAAGACCTAAGTGTAAGGTGTGCTATGGTGAGAGAATCTGAGGGAGTCTCAGATAACATTGCCCTAGTAGCAATCTCCACTAACTTGAACTTCTCCTGCAAGCGTTTTCGTTCAAGCTTGACACGCTGGAGCTCGGATTGGGCTTGGTCCAAAGCGAAGCCCACAGATGCTACCTCCTTCCCAAGCTCTGATAAGTGGGCTTCGTAAGGGTTGAGTCTACTGGATGAAGCCATCGACTCCTCTTTCTGCATTAACCATTAACATCTTATTAAATAAATAAGAGTAAGTTAATATACTACTCAAAAAGATTGGGTCGTTACATTCTTCCCCCCTTAAGAAATTTCGTCCCCGAAATTTATACTTGAGGCCTAGTTGAAAAGGTGAGGGTACTTTTGCTTCATCGTTTCCTCAGGCTCCCAAGTCGCTTCTTCATATTTATGATTCCTCCACAACACTTTCACAAGGTGGGTAGTCTTGTTTCGTAGGACCTTGTCTCTACGGTCCAAGATCTCCACTGGCTGCTCCTCATAAGAGAGGTCATGTTCAAGTTGTACCACCTCTGGGTTCAGTACATGCGAAGGGTCGGGTATGTACTTCCTCAAGAGAGATACATGGAAGACATCATGAACTTGAGCTAGGTTCGGTGGAAGTGCTAGACGATATGCCACTGCTCCTATGCGATCAAGGATTTCATAGGGGCCAATGTACCTAGGGCTGAGCTTCCCTTTCTTCCCAAACCGCATGACTCTCTTCCATGGAGAAATTCGAAGGAAGACTTTGTCACCAACACCAAACTCCAAGTCCCTTCGACGATTGTCAGCATAGCTCTTCTGCCGACTCTGAGCAGCCTTTATGTGTTGTTGGATGGCATGAACCTGTTCTGTCATCTCTTGCACGAGATCAGGCCCAAGAAGCTTCCTCTCACCAGTTTCATCCCAACAAGTAGGAGTTCTACACCGCTTTCCATACAGAGCTTCATAGGGTGCCATCTGAATACTCGCATGGAAGCTGTTGTTATAGGAGAACTCCACTAATGGGAGGTGTTGATCCCATCCACCCTTAAATTCCATTGAGCATAATCTCAACATGTCTTCGAGTGTCTGAATAGTCCTTTCAGATTGGCCATCAGTTTGAGGATGATAGGCCGTACTAAAATTCAATTCAGTATTCAGAGCATGCTGAAGACTTCTCCAGAATTTTGATGTGAATCTTGGGTCACGATCAGATACGATGGATAGTGGTACCCCATGCAGCCTTACCACTTCCTTCACGTATATCTTGGCAAGCTTATCTAGAGAGAAATCTTCCCGAATAGGGATAAAATGGGCTGTCTTGGTGAGACGGTCCACAATAACCCATATCGCATTGTTCCCTTTGGATGTTTTCGGGAGACCAGTTACAAAGTCCATAGTGATATTATCCCACTTCCATACTGGTATGGGTAGCGGTTGTAATACCCCCTTAGGAAGTTGTCTTTCTGCCTTTACTTGCTGACACACCAGGCACCTTGTAGTGTAATCGGCAATCTCCCTCTTCATGTTATCCCACCAATAATGATCACGAAGGTCTCTATACATCTTAGTGCTTCCCGGATGTATAGAGAAAGTAGAGCTATGATCTTCATCCATCAGTTCTTTCTTTATCTCCGGAATAGATGGAACACATAGTCTTGTACGAAATTTCAATACACCTTCTTGATCAATATTGAAATCAGGGAACTTCCCATCCTTTACAGCCTCGAACTTCTCCTGCAGTAAAGGATCTTCTTTTTGAGCCTTCTTGATCTTCTCTAGTAATGAAGGTTGAGAAATCATTTGGGATAGGGTTGATGATGTCCCTTTCCTTATAATTCCCATGTCCAGTTTTACTAGATCTTTAATCAAGGGATCTCCCAGGATCCTCATTGTTGCCAGAACAACAGGATCTTTCCTGCTTAACGCATCTGCGACTTTGTTTGCTCTTCCAGGGTGATAATGAATTGAACAATCATAGTCTTTAATAAGCTCCAACCATCTCCTTTGTCACATGTTCAATTCTTTCTGAGTGAAAATATACTTTAGACTTTGGTGGTCAGTGTATATATCACATTTCTCCCCATAAAGATAGTGCCTCCATATCTTTAGAGCAAAAACAACTGCCGCCAGCTCTAGATCATGCGTAGGATAATTCTGCTCATGAATCTTCAACTGTCGAGATGCATAAGCAATTACTTTGTCATTTTGCATGAGGACGCACCCAAGCCCTTTCAGAGATGCATCGCTAAAAATAACGAATCCTTCTCCGATAGAGGGTAGTGTTAACACAGGTGCAGTAACCAATCTCTTCTTCAGCTCTTGGAAACTTTCCTCGCATTCCTTTGTCCAGATGAACTTAACCCCTTTTCGAGTCAACTTGGTTAGTGGATTAGAAAGCCGTGAAAAGTTTTTCACAAACCTCCTATAATATCCCGCTAAACCAAGGAAACTACGAATCTCAGTTACTGTTGTGGGTTGAGGCCACTCCTCCACAACCATTGTCTTTGCAGGGTCAACCGAGATTCCTTCATTGGTTACGATGTGCCCCAAGAAAGCCACTTGTTGTAACCAAAACTCACACTTGCTGAACTTCCCAAAGAGCCTCTCCTTCCGTAGAGTTTTCAAAATAACCCTCAGATGATCTTCATGCTCCTCCCGACTTTTTGAATATATCAAAATATCATCAATAAAAACTACCACAAAGTTATCAAGGTAGTCCTTAAAGACTCTATTCATCAAATCCATGAAAATAGCAGGAGCATTAGTCAAGCCGAAGGGCATAACAGTAAACTCATAATGCCCATATCTTGATCGGAAGGCAGTCTTTGGAATATCTTCCTTCTTTACCCTCAGTTGATGATAACCAGATCGAAGGTCAATCTTAGAGAAGAATTGAGCCCCACGAAGTTGGTCAAATAAATCATCAATTCTTGGAAGAGGGTATCTGTTCTTCACGGTGATCCCGTTCAGTTCTCTATAATCAATGCATAGCCGCATTGATCCATCCTTCTTCTTCACAAAGAGAACTGGTGCTCCCCAAGGAGACACACTCGGTCGGATAAACCCCTTCTCCAACAAGTCTTGGAGTTGTTTCTTTAGCTCCTCTAGCTCCACATTTGCCATTCTATACGGAGTCTTTGATATCGGTTGAGACCCAGGTATGAGTTCAATGGAGAACTCTACCTCTCTTTCTGGGGGAGGTCCAGGTAACTCCTCAGGAAATACATCCATGTATTCTTGAACAATCGGAACATCTTCAATTTGTATGCTCCCTTTCCCTTCTTCCTCATCACCGATTAACTCCATAAAGAAAGATATAGGAGGTGCTTCTAGATAGGGATCAGTTCGGGATATCTCTCCTCGGAAGATAACTGTAGGTCGTTCATTCAAGACTACTGAGATTTCCTTACTTCTGCATTTGATCTTAGCATTATACTTTGAGAGCCAGTCCATCCCTAGTATAATGTCAAATTCCATCATGGGAATGACTACTAGATTTGCGATAAGATTGTGCTCACCAAAGTAAACACTAGAGTCTCTAAACACTGTTGATGCATGGATAATCCCACTTGGAGTCTTGACTGACAACTCTACCTCAAGCAATTCGGGGATTGATTCTACATTCTTTGCAAACTTGGAAGAAATAAAGGAATGCGTAGAACCAGAATCAAATAAAGCACTTGCTAGTTTTGAGAGGACAACAAGAGTACCTGCTACCACATCGTTCGGAACTTCAACTTCAGTTGTTGTGATAGCGAAAGCACGACCTTGCTCCCTTGGCCTCTGCTGAGGTTGATGGTGATTCCCCTCCACCGCCCTCGGATTTGGACATTGATTAGCAAAGTGCCCAAGCTGTCCACACTTGAAGCATGTGACTTCGGGTAGGGCCGGAACCATCTTTCCTCTGTCGTTAGTGTTGGGAAGTTGAGGCTTCACATCACCACGACAATTCCGAGAAATATGGCCTTCTTTTCCACACCTATAGCACTTGCCACTTCCGATCAAGCAATTCCCCGGATGCTTCTTCCCACATTTATTGCATGTGGCATGTTGCATATGCTTTCCACCTCTTTCCTGATCAAAACTTCTTCCCAGGCTTGGTTCTAGAGTTCTCTTCTTCTCATTAGATTTGTGAGACCACTGTGTCTCTCCAAACTCTAGTTCAACTTTCATAGCACTTCGAACTATTTCTTCATAGCTATCGTAGTCCCTGTTGGCTAGATTCTTCCGCAGATGTGGTCGTAGTCCGCCAAAGAATCTATCAACCTTCCCATTAGGGTCCATGACAAAGCTTGAGGTATAATGGGAAAGCCTTGTGAAGTTCATCTCATAGCTTCCGACAGATTCGTTCTCCTTCTGCTTCAGCTCGAGAAACTCTTTCTCCATTTTCGTTCTCATGGAACGAGGGAAATACTTGTTAAAGAAAATCCCCCGAAATTCTTCCCACTCCATAGCTTCCATCTCTCCTCGTGGCTTCGTGTTTTTGATCAGTGACCACCACTGATCAGCTTCTCCCTCTAGGCGGTAAACAGCAAGGGTGACTTTTTCTTGTTCCGAACAATGAAGTACAGAAAAGATCTTTTCAATGGAGCTTATCCATTGTTCCGCAACCAATGGGTCAGTAGATCCACTGAATGTTGGCGGTCGTTGACGCATGAAGGACTCAACAGAAAGTTGTTCCCTTCGTGGTGAGGTCATCCTCTCAGCTTGATTCAAGTTATTACTCATAACTTGAGTCAGTTGGTTCATCATCCGCATGAATGTTTCCATTCCGGCTTCCATTGGAGGGCCGTCAGCACATGGTGCATTGCGGTCACCATCGGCACGGTTTCTCCTATTGCCCGCCATTTTCTAAAAGAATAAAACCTTAGTGAGAAACTTATTTCATTTATGAATCTTTTAACTAAGACTTCGTGCTTAGACAATTATAGTTCTCTATAATTCCTTCATAATGATTCATAAAAAGCATGTGATTAACCAAACATATCCCCCGGGAGTGTCGTAACCAAGAGTGCAGCAAGGCCCGTTATCGTGCACCAGTTCCCGTTCGAGTCTAGCTCAAAGCGGTGTTTTCGGGTTTTACCCCTATGTACATCTGTGCCAGAGCCGCCTCTACCTGCTCGTATCCAGACAGGGATGTATTTGTTTGATAGACCACTTACTTAATACTTACCAAAATACCAGGAAGTTTTCCTATATTTAAACTTTTCTATAGGGTTCTTCCTAAGTTTTTTTTTATATCCTAATTTCCACAAATAACTAAACCATCCTTTGATACCAACTATAGCATCCCACCATTTTATAACATAAACTTTCATTACATTACACAAAACTGAGGATCGTTAAGGTTTAGTGTCTTGGAAACAAGGATCATAATACATAAAAAAAACATAAAAACATTCTTCTTAAACACTTGAAAGGCTTCTCCTTTAGTTCATCCTATGTTCATTATGCATCTCATAACCTGGGGACATACATCAAAAGAAAGGGTGAGCAGAAGGCCCAGTAAGGGAAACAAGAGGAACATTTCACATGTGAACTTGAGATACTTCAATAAGGACATGAAAAGAACTTTAAGGCATGAGAAAGAAATCATGAGGCATTTCATAATAAAAATAACATTTTTCATAACTTGAAGATGTGGCTACATCATTTAACATAGACAATCATGAACATATCACCAAGGTCCATCCCCAAGGTGTCATTTGAAAATTACCAAGGTTATTCACCGAGGTATCGTGAAAATTGTAATCTCTAGTGGTTACATCATTACCCAATGCATTGGAGCGCTATCAGGGCGCACCCTTAAATTTGCCTTTATTATCATGTGAGCCACATATATCATCATCAAACATTTCATAAATAACCCATATAGCATAAAATAAATGGGTTTCATTTCATAATCATAACATTTTAAAAACTGCTTTAAAGACATGATCTTTACGACACTTTAAAACCCACAAGAAAGGAAGGTGGGTCTCATGTATGTAAATACCAGAATTTAAAATGGAACATTTTGATATATATGTGAATACCCTTTTAGAAATAAGGGCTTTGAGTATTCACTTTATAACATAAAATAATTTTTGAGAAAAGAGAGAGGCATTTTGAGGGGAAAATTCTGCAGCATAACGGCTAAGTTTCGGGGTTTTAGAAAACATTGAAATGAGAGGGGACATGGGTCACCCACTCATAAATGATCCAGAAAACAGTAGGGTGAAAGAATAAGAAGGACATATGGACATGGAAATGAAATTTTAGGGACATACCATTTGAAATGAAAATCATGGAAAAAAAATTAGATTTCTCTTATGAAAATTCGGCAGCCTTACGGCGTCACTTAACTTCAAAAGAAAATGATTTGACAAGATCAAATAGGGTCCCTCATAATATGATCATAAGAGATCAGTATGATATATATAGAGATCATACCCCAACATAATAAAAAGGAACTTGAAAGACTTGACATGAAAATCGAACTTGAAAAATGAGAAGGGTGAAAGAATCCCTTAAAAATTCGGCAGCCTAACGGCGTCACTTAAACTTTCATAAAACGAAATGATGAGAGTAAGAGGGGATCTCTCATCATATAAACATGAAAGGGCAGTAAGAGGAATATAAAAGAACATCCTCTCACATAAAAACATGGAGCATAATAGGAATGACATAAAAGAGATTTCATGAAAAGAAAGAGAGGGGTCGGATCCCTTACCTTAAAATGTGACTCTTGAAACTCAAAGGATTGGACCTTGAGGGCTTGGGGGCACCTTGGGAGGACTCCTTGGAAGGTAAGAAGACCAGAACTTCGTTGGGGAAGAGTTGGGAGTGAAAACTAAGGGAGGAAAGGGTGGGTATTTATAGGGAAAGTGAGGGGACAAAGCATTAATGGCCAAGGGACACCTCACATTTGCTTTTCTCAAACCCATGTGCTCTCCCTTGGCACTTATCATGGAGTTAGGCCACATGGGGCCCCCAAAAAAATAATTCATCACCCTTGGCCGGCCAACCCTTGAAAAAACTCATGACATCATCATGACACAGTTATGATGTCATTAAACATACCGAAACCCTAAAACTGTATTTTTACTATTCACTAAAAATTCAACTTTCTCAGAATAATCCCAAAATTTCACCTTAATCAAATATCAATGCTCTGATTTCAAAAATGAAATCCATTTTATAAAAATAATTTTCTAAATATTTTTAATTTAATTTTTAAATAAAAACACTATTCATCGAAAATTCATTTTTTTCAGAAAAAACCCCAAAAATTACCATAACATAATATCGATGCTCTGAGTTCAAAAATGAAGTCATTTTTATAAAAATAATTTTCTAATTATTTTTAATTAAATTTTTAATTAAAAAAACACTATTCATCTGAAAAAACTAATACTTGAATAATAATTTATGAAACCGTTATTTACCCATTTTATTGAATCACATTACTTAATCTAGGTGTCTAATTTATATTAAAACTTTCTTTGAGTGAAATTACTAATCCATTTGGTCACATTACTAATCCTAAGCGTAAAATCACTATTCATAATTTACTATTCATCAAAAATAAAGTTGATCTTATTAGACTCCAAATTCCTTACTGAACACTTTTGTAGAAGACCATTTTTTGAAAATCATTACACATCATTAGTTATTTAGGGTTTACATAAATATTTTAAAATATCCTTTTTTCGAAATTCATCAATAAAATACATTCTAAAATTATCTAGACATTTGAAATTTCACAAACATTACTAAAGGAAGAAATCTCAATTTATTCACCCGAAAGGATTACACAAGGAAACTAGGGTCTCATCACATAGCCCCTTATAACACTGGCATAAGACCTAAGTGTAAGGTGTGCTATGGTGAGAGAATCTGAGGGAGTCTCAGATAACATTGCCCTAGTAGCAATCTCCACTAACTTGAACTTCTCCTGCAAGCGTTTTCGTTCAAGATTGACACGCTGGAGCTCGGATTGGGCTTGGTCCAAAGCGAAGCCCACAGATGCTACCTCCTTCCCAAGCTCTGATAAGTGGGCTTCGTAAGGGTTGAGTCTACTGGATGAAGCCATCGACTCCTCTTTCTGCATTAACCATTAACATCTTATTAAATAAATAAGAGTAAGTTAATATACTACTCAAAAAGATTGGGTCGTTACATGCTGGATTTGATTGGTTGTCACCCGACATAAATTTTGTCATTTTCCAAAGCCAAATTAATATCATTTCCAAAATGAACCTAATGGACATCCTTAAAATTAGGCTAATCACTAAATTTCCTTTAAACTAATGTTTTCAACATAACCTCAATAAAAAAATTCTCCATCCATATATTTCCACATATGACCTTCCTTGGTATATGGTTTATCTCTAATAAGATGTATAGGATTCCTAAACCATGACACCTTATCATCAACATAAAACATATTAGGTTTAACCTAGGGTATTCATTTGCATCATATGTTCAAAACCTTCACAATGGTTTATAATGAAAATGTGAATTATCCTAAGCATATCCCCTGGGATTATCAAACTACGTGCCTAGTAAGGCATGTTGTCATGTACCAGGTTACCTTGAGCCAGGTTTGAAACACCTTATTAGAGTTATTACTCCTTGGTAAATCTATTCTATAACCACATCTACTTGTAGTATCCAAAAATGAATGTATTTAAAAAATAACCCACATAATCAATTATTTACCAAAAGTATATGGTGTTCATCTATACATATAATCAAATTATACTATAGGGTTATTTTCTATAACCTAAGTTTTCCTAAATCTGGTTCCCATGGTTTTTAGTAAACATTATCCTGTATTTACTATAATGACATGACCCTATATTTTTGGGATCCCATGTATTCTATCAATTACATTTCTAGGATCATAATGATTCAAGAGCTGGTGGAATGGGGGTCTAGAAGTCTTGGTAAACAAAATACATACCTAATTATTTTATTATTAATGAATACACTAATTAAATTTTTTTTTTACTTTTAATAAATTATTTCTAAATAAATAAATGACCCTGACATTAACTCCCATTGATCTAGTAAATATGTTTATATATTTCACAGTAGTTTTCTTGGATTCCAAGGGAAATAAATAAATAAAGGGTGAGATCAAATTCTTAGAAAGGGAAAAATAAAAAATAGAAAAATCAATAATTAATGAATGGTAATAGTCAATATGGAAAGCTAAATAACTATGGGTACATTTCATTCAAATGAATATAAAAGGGAAAAAATATTTCAAGGTAATAAACTAAAATACATTCTATATAATAAATGAAATAAAAATGAATCGTATCCATAGATATGTTGATGCAATATATCATGGATGAATAATAACTGAAACTAAATTAATGATAATTATTAATTATTGTATGACATGTTTCCCCAGGTACATATAACTAGTACCATAAATATAATTTTTAGCCATAACAATATGTGAAACTAATTCATCACGTAATACTACTAATGCATCGAGGGGATTTCATTAACCGGTCCACCACCCGTTTATGGAATGTACTAGGATTGATCATAAAAAATAAAACATGCCCCTTGTAAAATATCAATATTGAATAAAGTATATGGATTTATCCTTATATCACAAAATAATCAAAAAATATAAAATTATACATTATATGTAAACTGGTATATAGTTTAGGAAATAGTAATATCATTGATAAATCAAATGGATAATTTAGGGGAAATTGAATGTTCAATGATCATAGCAGGTTGAATATTTCAAGGGGACTAAAAATAAAATCATGGATTTGAATGTGAATTCTATCCTTGACCCATATAAATCTTAAACCATGTTGAGGAAGAATAAGGATGGCATCAATACAAAAAATATAATGTGGAGTCAAAATAGAGGGTTGTTATTTTTGATGAATAGAATCATTATGAAAACATCTTCTGGAATAATTGTTAGGGAAAATATCATTTTGTTTTCAAAACAAATCTCTAAATAACATTTTAAAAAAATATTATTTTAAAATTTAACCTTTTAACCATGAAAATGAATATTTGAAGACATAATGATGAGTAATTCTATACTTGTTGTAAGAGGTAAAATAACATTCCTTTTGCATAATAAAAGGATTGAAAAATTCCTTTTCAGGAAAGAAATAAGTAAATTTCATTCAAAACATTGGAAAATGAAAAAAGGGTAAACTTTTATTTATGAAATATTATTAAACATTTGTTTATTTTATTTACTAAAACATGGTTTTTAAAAGAAAACAAATTCTTTTACTAGAGATAAAAATAAAGTTGGGTTTTCTAAAAAAATATTAAAACACTTTGAGTACCAAAGAATCAAATATTAGTAATAATACTTGAAAATATTCATGAATTACCAAAGAATAATGATAAATTTTACTAAACAATGGTAATATAATTCATTTGAATAGAAATTCCGTTGAAAGATCATTAATGTTATTGTTGTGGAAAAGAATCTTTAAACCCTCCTATGTGTCCCATAACATTTTGAAGCATTTTAAATCAATAACTTAATGAAGGAATCATATTAAATGTTAGAATTAGACACCATTAATATGAATTTTTTTATTATTTAATATATAGAAATGGACCACATAAAATATTTTAGAGGTGATCATGACATTTATTTCACGAATGTAAAAAGTGAGTGGGGAATCGCATACATATAAATCAAAAATACAAAAAAGTAACAATAATAAATTCAAACATCAAAATAACATGAATATAAAATAATTAATTATATTACATTTCAATGTGGTATTATTTACACCATATAAAATAAATTAGGTTCACTATAATAAATTATGCCTCACGGAATAAAAAGTGAGACAAGAGTCCCTTACCTTTTGATTTCTTTCAAGTGAATGTCCTTTAAAATCCTGTATAATAAAAATATGTTAATTTTATTCTTTTTTGAGAAAATTTATCATGTTTATAATTAAATTTATTTCACTTAGTACTGTGTTTTATACAAATAGTTGAACAATTATTTTTATATTAGGTGTTTTGATAAAATTCAGTTTATGTGTCAAAAACAACTTTGGTAGGTCAAATATGGTCAAAGGGGTCAATATATAACATCTAAATAAGAATAATAATGAAATTATTATCATATTTTTGTATTAATTATACTTTTAAAATCAATCATTCAATATGGTTATGAAAAATGAACCAATGTTACAATCATAGAGATGGTATGTTGTACATATGGATTAGTAACATTCTCGTTTTTCAATGATTGTTATGGAAAGAAGGTAAGTAGAATTTTATCTATCCATAATGATAATAATATTATGAAATATATACTATTTGGACATATATATATATATATTTATATATATAATTCTCAGGATGTAAAAATAATAAGATGATGTTTAAGAGGTGGCAGTCCAGACATCCACGACAGACATTATCACTTTTTAGTGTCTGAAAAGATAATAAAGAAAATGATATATATATATATATAAATGTTAATTATTTAATTAATATCATTTATATGTTATTTATGTCATATATTTTAGTTATAACCATCATTTATACATTCCATGTACCTTGTGAATGAATCATATTGCTTTGAAGGGGTGGTAGTCCACACTTCCTCAAACGATGTTATTGTATTGATGTAAAATAAAATGTATTAAATATATATGTTATAAAAGTATTATTAATGTATAAATAAATTATAAATATCATGTATAATATAAAAAATAGAGTTTATATCCTAATTTACACCACGATATGTGGTAAGGGGAAATGAAGAATCATCATTTCATGAGGCATTAGTTCAATGTACACGGAAACTATAAATTTGCCACCAATTAAATAGAGGTGTGTTTAATTTTAGGTCTAAATATTAACATTAAACGTCCTAGTAAATTTATTATAATGTTTATGTTTTTTGATAATATTATAAGAAGAGTTTAGGAATTAGAGATAGGAAATTTAACCAAAAAGATTGAGAGAAGTTGTTTCCCCTTAGTCGGGTAACTTCTTTTGGTTTGAACCAAAAGATTATATGTATTCTTTCTTTAAAAAGAGAGGAATTTAGGTATAAGGGAAGGCTTTTTGGAGACTATTTTAGAGTTAATTTCATAAAATAATAGTTTTGAGAGGTTTGAGGAATGGGGAGAGGCGGTGGCCTTTATGGGGAATAAAAATGACTCACATGGATCTTTTGGTATCAAGTTAGGTGTAAACATAATATTACCTAAAAAAATACATAAAAAATAAAAATAATAATGTAATGTCAATTTCAATTATAGTTCCATCCAATGGGTGTTGTACAAGTAGATAGGTTCATCTTTTCATTAAATTTAGGGTTTAGTCCCCTTTTTCAGCCTAATTACCCTTTAATCATTGTAATTAGTTTTCTTCGCATTCACTAATGTTTTTGTTCAAAAAATTATGTTGGTCTTATCAGAATCAAAATATAATATTTATTACAATGTTTTATGTCCATTTTCCAAAATTCATGTCACATAAGAAGAAAATTTATGATTAATGCTAATCTCATAAAACAACAAATTAACTGCTTTTAGTAGAAAAAGGTTCAATATATTGTAAATTTTTTATACTAAATAAAAATGAAATTATATATAATAAAATAAATTTTATTCATATCTTATTAATTGATCTAAAATTAATTTATAAAAAATTTTGTAAATAATTTAAAAGTAATAATTATTTATTCAAAAATGTATTTTTTAACTAAAATGCAGTATTTTTCCCTATTCATAAAAAATGATGTTTCTCATAAAAATACCATAACTTCACCCTCCGATAATTTTGAAATTATGAATTTAATAATGAAGTTTATTTTATAAAATTATATTTATAATATTATCAAAATTTGTATTAAAAATAGTTTCTCCATTAAAAGGTGTAAAAATTACACTAATTAAAAAAATGCTATTATGGGTGAAATATTGTTTATTGTTATATTATTATTAAAAAACCAAATAGATAAATATTAAATATATTGGACTGAATATATAAAATATACATTTCAATAAAATCATTTTCTAATTTTAATTAGCTGTGTTTATTAATGTGAAAGTCTTTTTGAAGCATAAAAATAATAATATTTCATTCTATATCTAACTAGTTCTTATTTTCGTTTCTAATTATTTGGTTGCCTGTGAATTAATTTCATATTTATATAAACCAAAAATTTACATAAGTAAGTTATTACTATTCATAACCCCTAATATAATATCTATGTTATAATATATTTTATATAATAATATTTTAATTAAACTTTGTTATTTTATGAAACTCAGTATCGTGTGTACCACAATATTTCATGGAAGGTCACTCTTAAATATACACAAGATATCAGGGATGGTCTCTCTTGCATGTAAAACAAGCTAAGTCAATTTTTCATTCATTGAAATATATATAATCTATTTTTAATATTAAATATATTATAATGTATTCGGATATTATGTAACCTTACGGGCTAGGTGTCACGTGTCATATACGTTATCGAATACAAGGATCCTACATTAGATTTTAGGGGTGTCCCATGTAATTGAGATATTTGGTATGAATTAAATATTGTTAAATGAGTTAACAAAACCCCTAAAAGTGTATCATAAATAATGTTTATATGGTAGTCTCTCATGTATGATAAGACAGACAGGAGCTGAGGTTTGGTTTGTTAAATATTCATTAAAATTTTAAGGATATAAAATTTATCATATTTTAAAAAATATAGATTTTTTATTTTTTTAATATTTAATACATAAATATATATATATATACATTTTAGGATGTGTAATGATAATTATCCCCTAAAATATTGGCTATGAGTTTCCTCTATCTGATGATCATTACAGAGTATTGTGGGTTTGGAAGATATGAAAAGGTTATATTGAATACATTCATTTACCTAACAAAATAATATATATATATATATATATATATGAGGAATATATTCAAGAGGATACAAGTAAAGAAAATTATCTTAGACTGAACGTCCAAAAAATATCTAATGGAATTTCATATGATCATTGACAAACTTTGGGGGTTTGTTATTATTAACAATCCTTTTTAATTATAGTTGGTGAGATACCTAGAATTAAAACCTTCATCAATTTATACCCTACTTATAATAATTTTAATATTAATTAGCTAGTGAGTTGGTGGTTTTGTTTGTAGTATATTTTTTTAATGGTTATAGCACCCCAAGATCAGATTTTGTCACTTGTATGATAAGAAAATACATATGTACCTTGATTGAATTAGACAATGTAAACTCATTTACATGCTTAGTTGAGTCATATAATATGATTTCTGATAAATTGAATAAGGTCTTGTGAAATAATCATATTCTTGGTGAATGACAAGTGATGTATTAATTGACTTGGTTGGTATTTTTTCGAGAATCAACAAAACATGAGTGGATATAAGAGTTTGAAATATTCCATATCTAATGGTCAGTGAATGTCATATAAAAATGGATTATGTTTCTGATCTTATGATGTTAAAAACATATCATTAGGTAGATATGTTCATGTAGAGATAATATTATGTTTTAGGTATATCACGCAAGACCCCTTAGTAGCTTGATTGTCACTTATACATTTCTATAGGCCAATCACTTCATACATAAATTAAATATATATTTTTTATTTATTATTGGTTCTACTAATACCTAAAATGTAACATATTTAGGCCATTGTATAAGAATTTTTTTTTGATAAAATGTATGTTAAAAATTAAGATCCTTTACTGAAATGGTATTCATAAGATTTTGGATAGATTCATAAAGAGTTGTGACGTAGTGCATAAAGTCCTAATGGGATTTTATTTCAAATTAGGGAATTTTGTAAGTGTACTAAAAGTTAAATTCATAAGACTCATGTACACTTGAATATAATGCATAAATTATATATATATATATATAATATGATATTTTATATATATTAGTGTAAATTTAATAAATACATATGATACATGTATATTATCATGCACAAAATGCATATGTAATATATATATATATATATATATATATATTAAAAATAGATTAGATGTATATTTTAACTATTGTGTGTGATGAAATTACCATTTCACACCTAAATGGATTCATCAGTCTTAAACCAATGTTGTTTAATAAAAAATTTATAATTATTCATTCAAATAACATCAATGAATTACAAGAAATAGCAATAAAATTTAATATCTATTATAATTTAGGAGTGGCTTCCTTTATTTATATGGTGAGATATGCTCCATCTTTGTGGTTTTAATTTCATAGTTTTTTCTAAATAGTGATGCGATCATAATTTTCATGAAATGTTTTCTTTGAAAAACTCTCATATTCATCATCTAAGTTTCTCTCTCCTAATAAGGTATTATCATCCCTTCATACATTTAACTATCCTCAATATACCTTCATCAATCCTTTTATTAATTGATTAAAATTGATGAAGGGTTATTTTTTTAATTAATACTTGTAATCTTACTCAAATATTCTTCCCATTTTAAGGAATATAGCTGCTAAAACTTGTGGTTTTCAGATAAACTATTTTTCTCTATTTTTAAGATAACTTAAATATTTGATATGAAAAAGATAGATTTTTTATCGTTTAGTTTTTTTGCATCCAATGATTATTATATGATGAAATGAAACTCATAACATTGTTTCCTCTCATATTTTTGGGTATAAATGTTCACTAATATAATCTCATTTTAGTTCCTACAAAAAAAGTTATATTAAAGGAAAAACATATTTAAAAATATAATATGATAGGAAATGATAGTATGTTCTACTTTGTTATGTTGATACAAATTGGGTAAGAAATGATGATGACATAAGACATACATATAGTGGAGTTTTCTTTATATGTGAAAGTTTTATATATACTGTAACATAAATAATAAATCTATGTGAACTTTGAAACAGTTGACGTGAAATTTTTGGCTATAACTCAATCCAAAACCTGTTGATGTGGATAATAAAATTTTTAAAAGTTCTCAAAGAGGAGGGGAAGAAGTCACTATTTTTTCATTGTGATATGAAAAGTGTTATTAATATATTAAGGAATCCAACTACACAATTATGTTAAAAAACATTTATAAAAATTACAACTTCATCAAGGATATTGTGAATCATAATGTTTTAAATCGTTAATTTTTTCCTATAATTGAGAAAATATTTGATAAATTCACTAAAACATTTTTAATTGATAATTTTAAAAAATTGAGGTTTTTATGGGGTTCAATGTAATTCATCTCAATTATATAGTACGATGAATCTATCCCTTATCTCATATTGTTCTTTTGAAATTGCTTTCAATGAGGTTTAAAAATAAAAAAATAATAACTTCAGTATTTTTACCCTTATACATTTACAAAGTAAAAGAAAACCATTGTTATAGAGTATAAATTGATATGTGATTGACCAAAGAGGGGATATATACTTTTTTTTGGTAGAACATGTATTTAGAGAGACATATTAATTGGGGATTGTTGTGAAGGACTGTGTGTGTTCATGTAAATCTTGGTAAACTATTTTTGTAGTTTTTGTGATCATGAATGTTTAAAACCATTATACTTAGTTTTTAGTAATAATATTTACAAAGTGAAAGAAGTTTTTACAATCTAATTGAATCTAAATTTGTATCATGTGGCTTCTCAAGTGGTATTATGGACTGAGAAATGTTATTTTTTCAATTTATATTAGGATTATCATGATATATGAATATGTTATAGTATGACACCATTTTATAGATAGAATGGTATTATTGATCAATATTATTTTTTTTCCTACACTGAGTTTTCTCAATTAGGGTTATACGTATTTAATATTTATTTATTGTTAAGCATTCTAAATTTTAACATGACTTATGTGTATTAATTTCCATTAAAATCTATAGGGGGAGATTTTTTATAAAAAGATTTGTTTTAGAAGCTACTGAATCTTTAGGGAGATTATCAAGATCCCATAAAGAATTTTTTGTGACATAAATTTAAAGATTTTTTCTCTATATTTACTATTTTTTAGATAATATGTATTGAAAATTTGAAGTTCGTAATTTTATTTTGATATTATTCTCAATGAATAAAACATATATAAACTCACATGATAAATTTTTTACAATGATTGGTAAAGGATTTTTTGGAGGTTTGGATAAGGTTAAAATTGATTTGGTTATGTTTTTATGTAATATAAATTTATTTTGAGTTAAAGAATATTGGCTTTAAAAAAACCAAAGGTTAATATGTTTGGTACATACTGGACTTCATAAAAATTCCTAATAACATCATATGGTTCATTACATTGTAAAACATAAGATAAAATTTAAGAGTTCATAAGGCTAAAAGTTGAATTCGTAAGGTTGGGTCAAGACTATATATTGTTGTTTTGTGAATTTTTATGGTCAAATAATGACTTAATATAATTTATTTCCATATTTAGAAAGTTCTATTTGGAGACAAAACAACATTATATGTTTTTCAATTAATATTCTAAATGTTGATCTATGTAAAATTATTATAAAAGGATAAATAAATATATTTTTAATGTTCAATAGTGATCTTTTTAAGGTTTAGCATGACAACTAATAAGGTCAAATAAATTATAAGGTGAATTATTAAAATTTATATGATTAATACATACTTCATATGTTTGAAGACATAATAAGGTATATTATATTCTATTATAATTCTAAAATTATAAAATATTGTTTGAGAAACATCATTTGCGTGATCTGGGATATTATTAATAAATTTAAAAATTATTAAACTCATATTTAATCATTTAAAAATCACAATGGGTGGTTTTGTGTTTAGATAATGAAGTAAAATGTGAATATATGGGACATGTTTTTGTGCAAAGGAGAGAAGTAATGTTTTAGTTTTTTGGATAAATAATTTATTTCACTACCAAGAATCCAATTGTTCAAAGAATATTTTAGTAGTTGACCTAAAAAAGATCCATAGCTAAAACCTAATAATAAATAGTAAGAAATGATCAATACTTTTATGATTGATTTAAAGAAGTTACATGATTGAATTTGAAGTATAAATTCAATTTTTCAATTGAAGTTTTTTTACCATGAAAAAGATATAATAAAAATATTTTTGACATAGTGAACATGTGAGTGGATGCAGGAAAGAATGGATCAATTAAGGGATGACGTATTCACTTTTGTATAGAAAATAGAAAAATATTAATCTACATATAAAAATTAGTGTGGGAGTGTTGTGTGATTTATAGTGCAATCAATGGGAAGAATAATATTTTAACTATGTAATATAGAGGAGAAGAAAACTTTAATGTAGCACATGAAACTCAATGTAATCATAGTCAGTTAAAGACGAATTATTATTGAAATAAAATTGAATATTACTATATATTTTTATATAGAACATAAAAATAGTTAGGATAAATTGTATCATGAGTGTAATGATAAACCTTAGTCATTGTAATCCACATAGTTATACAAGTGGGTCATTTGTCCTCAAATGAATCTAGATCTTTCTAAGGAATTTCCTTCCCATTTTGTGAGGTGGATATTATGAAACTATAGCTAATTTTTTTTGTGTGTTCCTAATAAAATTTATCACTTTAATAGGTGGATAATGTTCTTACTAATACAGACATGAAAATAATAATTTCATCATTGATCCCCCTCTCCACCCTACCCTATGATTTCAATTGATTTGTGGTTGTTTTTGAAACTTTTCACTCCCGAACTCATTATAATCCCAAATCTAACCCATCTGACACCTTAAAAAAATTATTGGACTATAAAATGTTTTAGAGTCTATATTAGATAACATTAAAATGATTATCATCATAGAGAGTCAAAAATAGTCCTAGTAAAGAAACAAAACAACAAAAAAACCAAAGACTCTACAAAATACCTCTCAAAATAGAATCTCAGCATCACCAAAAGTACATCACAATATAAAGAGAAAATACATCTTATCATAATAATAAATAAAAAAATATTAATACATTGATCAAATTTTTATAATTTCAAATGCATTATCTATATAATAATCATGAATCAAATAACTCAATATTTTTGTCAAACATGTGTGACTCATATTCCTATATACAAAACTACATGAAATTGTGGCTCTAGAAGACATGAACCAATATAATGACACAATAATATAAAGGGATGTTACACCCATGAAACACCTACTCCTGATGGTATAAAATTAAAAAATCACTACACAAACAATTCATTATCCCCAAGATCCAACTCACCTTGTCCATAAAAAGTGTGTAATCACAAAGATATTGGTGAAGCTACAACACAGGGAAATACATTATAGATCTATTCTGGATAAAGATCAAATGGTTCACAATATCCCAATTTATTAATATTCTCAAAAATATCAAAATGCTAAAAAATTTAGGGATAAACACTCGTTCATGGCCAATCCACTACTGCATAAGGTCACGAGAAACCTTCAGGAACACATAATATCCAACCTTGAACACTCAAGGAATAATTATATATTTTAAATTGGATTTTTATGGTATTTAGAAGAATTAATCAATTTAAGAATAAACTATAACTTATTTATCATGCTCTTAGCCATATATAGTCCAAGAATATCCATATCTCCCACCTCATTCTAACATAATAGCATTTCACAAGACTAACTACACATTTAATTAAATGGATCCGTGATAATGGATGAGTGGTGATTATTATTATAAGAAACCTTAACCAAATATAGGAAATTGACATAAAAACCTCCAGAATCAATAATTCATATACTCATCATTTAATCTAATGAATGGATATTCCACTCTATATACCCCTCCATTTAAGGATAGAACCTGATGCAATGCATAATCGAGAGACAAAAGAATGATAAATAATATTCCACACTCATGACGTATATAAAATTATATCATCTTAAAAACCCCATGGAGTAAGAAAATATCCTCAACATACAACCTTGACACTACACCAAGCATGAAAAACTCCTTAATTGGTAATGAAAGAGACAGTATTTTTAGATGATCTATAATCACCCTGATAGAATCACATCCAATCCAATATCTAGGAAAAGTGGTGAATAAATAAATAGATATGTATTAAAGATTTCATTGAGGAAAAATCAATACTTTTAACAACCTATAAGGAATATAATGTTTGGTCCTAACCATATAAAAAGAACCCAAATGGATAAACTTTATTACTGATAACTCCATCCATTTCCTAAAGAACTGACTCTTCCTAGCATAAAACATCTTAGTGATATTATAGTATAATGAAAAATGTAAAATATAAACATCATAGAGAATATCCTTATGAATGTTTAATGAATTAATGAATATTTATTAAAACAAAATTAAATGGTGACCGTCTCCCAACCATCCCATGGGAGAATCACCAAAAATGATACAAACACACAAAACATTCACATCAAGAACATCTAATAAGGACTCCTGCACCTTCTATGTCTTGATGATTGTACCATGGTGATAAATATTTATACTCTTCCAATGTATTCTTTCTTATGAAGATATAAATTTTCAATATTCTTTATCAATCTCATTGCATAACTATATAAACAAAAAAACATCACAATGGGATTGTTTTTTCTCACCATAGTAGCAAACACATCCCCTTTAACTAGTGCATAATGGATCTCAACATAATAATCATTAAATAAATCTATCCACCATAACTGATTCCAATTCTAATCACACTGAGAGAAAATATATCTCAACATCTTATGACCTTATAAAATTATAGTGGCTCGACAACTCCAAGGAAAAAACATCCAAACTATATATATTATGATTATATTTGGTATTTTCATGATTACATAAATTCTATGACCATATATGAGATACCATACCTTTTTCATATCCAAAATAATACAACCATAAATGGGAAGCATTATAGAAAATAGTAAACATTAATCATGCCTTTGGGAAAAAATGGGATCACTGAATAGATTCTCCTTCACATACTCAAATGGAACTTGAAATTGATAATTTCATATAGAAGCCTTAAAATTATTTGTCTAGGTTGTAAATGGAATCTTAATATAATTGTAATGGAATAAAAACCTTGGAAAATGTATTACCATAGCCTAAAAATTTGAAACCTCTAAATCATTCTATGTATTAAACAATGAAACAATTGGTTTAATATTTAAAGGATAAAAATATAATAATTGTTGAGATATAACATGCCTAAGGAAATACACCCAATGAATCTAAAATATACACCTTGATAACCACCCATAGAGAGAATATTATTGCAAGTATTTTATAGACACACTCATGTACATAGAATAATATTCCTTGGGTATGAAATATATATAGATTTCATTGATGATCACTAAAAACCCCTAATATAGGAACTCAAAATAATCATAGTTTATTTGTTCAACGAATAAAGTTCTTGAACTACTGACATCAAATGATATAACCCCAGAATCAGAGTACCTATAAAAAAACTAGAAAGTATTTATTGTGATATATTCATTTTTGACTCTCATAGGTTGATACTATAAAAAAGATCATAGAGTTCAAATTAGGTCCCTTAACCTAATAAAAAAATCAGTAATTTTAAATAGATGATAAATTATCTTTAATGTCATTGGATTTAACCTCTGAAATTCGATACATACACAAATACTATTGTATTACTTTTTAATGAAAAACCCTAGAGTCCCTAGGGTGACACATTGGAACTGATTAAAGGCTTATGAAATAGATCTTAAATCTTTATCCTTAACTCTCAATACCCATAAGGTGGAATTCGATAAGGTTCTATCAAAATGGGAGATACATCGGGTTTTGAATCTATCCCCCATGATATCATATCATAGAAGATGTGTCACAAACTCTTTGGAAAAAACATAAATAAAATATTATATAACATCCATACATACAAAAAATTTAGTCATTCATTAATAAAAAAAATAAATCATAAAAATGGGATGAAATGGGAACTATATTCCAATGACCAATTTGATAATCTAACTCACAAAGAAAACATTTTTCTCACCTTTCACATCAATGAAAAACACCTTTCTCTTTTACTAATAAATAATATCATTCATCAAATATGACCAATCCATGCTAATGATGAAATCATATGGCTATATCAAAAAACATGAAAGATATATTAAGGAAAAGTTTTTCCAATCATCATCTAAGAACCTTAATACAAACAAAACATTATTGATTAAACATCAACTTGAATTACCAATACCAAGGGAAATTGAAGTCTCTATAAATTGATCCCTATAGATCATACTATGGTTGGTGAAATGAAGGTGTGTTCATCTATCAAATAAAAAAACATACAATACTGTATAATATAAACATATTGTACATCAATGTATGTGGGCTTTACCTTGAACTGTAAACAGTATGTCATGCATTTGACTACACACTACTCCTCTACCCTCTTAACTGTAATGATGGTGACCATGAAAATTATACTCAACTCTATATCCTGATGGATTAGGAACGTCATGGTTCTATCCTCATATTACATCATCCACTATCTGTTATCTAAAAACGTACTACCCCATACAATTATTGATAAGGAATTAATGGAAACAAATAAAAAGGTTGTTCTTGAAGAATTCCACCTTCTCCATGATAATATCCAAGGAAAGTTTGATATTAAATATTTTGATGTTCATGGCCTTCAAAATATAACAAACATGCACATGTTCCATGTAAATACCTAATAACATTCATCCCTAGAGAAACTAAAAGACATAATATTATACTAAATCTTCATTGGATATTATATTGAAAGTACAAATATCTGAGAAGCTCAATATGTAGCTCCTCTCATCAAGGTGTTCTAATGACTCCTATCTTGAGATGAACCAACCTTTATAGTATTTTTTTGATTACATGAACACTAATTATCATATAGAAATATATTATCAAGATATATGTTGTTAATATTATTGAATCCATAGATAAAATGAATCCCCAAAATATCTTTTTTGGTTCTCATTTTCAAGAAGAAGGATGATAACAGTGTAAATACGACACATGAATAAAATAAAGAACTCTCAAAAAATAGATCTACACTTCCAAATTGATACTAAATCATGTAATTATGAGACCTACAATGTAATTGAGAAAAAAGTGGCCTAAAATAAATTTTAAAAATTCTCCAATTATGCCTGATAATATTCTCAAAACTTTAGAACAAGATTGAAAACTCAAAATCATTACCTCCTAAAAATATAATTTCCAAATGAATCTAATACTCCTTCTTCGTAAGGATCAAAATAAAAATGATCTCCAACACCAGTATATTTCTCTTTGTCTCATGATTGGAGATAGACCCCCCATACGTCTATAAGCTCTAACAGTGAAACTCATATAGTATATTCCACCAAGAATCATTCTCATCCACTTAAAATCTATTATGATATTGTGGATAATCATGTTACGACACATTTTCAATAAATTTTGAGGATTCAAACAATAAGATATCTCTATAAGGAATAGAATAACTCATAATCCTTAATTTTTTAAATTTACATAGATCAATTAAAATAATTCATATTAAATTTCACATCACATTTAATAATTCAGTTACATAAAAAACAGGAATGATTCATGAACCACATCTATTCTTATACCCTATAATACACCATCTAGAATACCAAGTGATCTTAATGTCCTTAAATCATATAATATGGGGCTATAATATCCTATGACCTATTTTATATTCCTTTTCAATGTCCCATGAAATGTTTAAATAACACTATTTACCTAAGAAAACCATACAATCCTCACCAGTAATTAACTTTATACTCAATAATAAACCCGATGTAGAACCTATAATACCACTCTATCATGAACTTGACTAACTAAACACCGTTTAGGGATAGTTATAAAGACTATAGTGGACCTCAATCCCATATCCTTTTTCCTATAGGTTAGAGAATAACATATAGGGACTAGAAACATGTGAATGAGTTGAATTTCCCTCATGAATCCAATTAAAATAATATATAACACCAATAAAAGCCATAAATAAGAACTCAAGGAACTATCTTTGATAAAAATTTTATAAACACCCATTAACAGACACAAATTCCTAAAACTGGTTATCTACAACCCATTCACCGAACATGTTCACAAAACATGATATATATATACATATATATGGGTGAGAGTATAAATAAATTTTTTAATATTCTCTCTAAGAACCCTCATTAAAATGTAAAATAATAATAAAAATTCCTTAATTAATAAATATTGAAACTACCTCATTAGCTAACAGGTTTAATTAATTTCTCAATCCCCACTAAGGAACACCCAGCCAATATCACACATTAGTATGAATATATCTAGTTTATTAAAATATATAATGAGGTACCCTATATTAGAGAAAACCCATATAAACCGTACATACATAATACATCATCTCTATATTTTAATAATTATATGTTACAAAAAATCACAACCTCGAACCTCTATGTTTATTGTTTTATTAAATTAGATAAATAACTACATGATTTTCCAACATCTTCAACATCCCCGACAAATTGTCTTTTCACATGACACAATTTATGAAATATCATAATTAATGTTCGTCTATGAAACCAATGGAATGGAAAAAAAATGAGAAATTATAATCATATATTCTAATTAAGGGTAATCCAAATAGAAAAAATCGAATATCACTAGTGAGAATAAGGTGATAATGTGGGAATAAGAACACAATCATGGTTTATAGACATAACAAAAGGGAATCATACCCAATAAAATGTAGATCATAAATCATGACTAATTTGATAATTAATTTAGAATAAAATATGATATTAATAATAGTAGAGTGGTAACATGAGTCAATAATCATGAGAAATGAAAACATAATATAACCATAAGAATGGGGTGTTTAGATAATTATATAAAATAATTTCTTATCCCAACTCTTACTAACAAGACCATAATCACATAGCGGATAGAGTCCCATACAAAAATGGGTATACTCATAAATCCCTAACATGTTATCCCATTAAATATAGGGCTTCACCTAATGAATTGTAGGGATTTTTAATTCTGGTCCCATCCATTAGTTAATGAGAAATGATCCTTAGGGTTTTCAGTTCACTCTCTATTACCTATAATATCATGAGATACAAAACATTACCCAATGAATTAGATGGATATATAAGACCCACCAATCAAATAATTTCAAACCATATATATGTGTAGTATATACATAAGAAACCATTCATAGTTCCATCATATCCAAAAAATACTACGCAAATAAAATGGGTTTTGGGGAAATTTTACCATGACAAGGTAATGTGATATCTAAGGGATGAAGGTCTATAGTATCATTATAGTGTATCTAAAATCCAAAATAAGAAACATTAATGGATATTCGCAAAGATAAAATACTGTTATCTGCTCGATATGATTAAATTTCAGAAATATGTAGTGAAAACAAATGCAATTTAAAACAATATTTTAAAATTAAATAATTTATAAATCAAAGGGAATATAAATTTCCTTTAGAACCCATTAATAGTAAGAATTAAAGATTTGTGAATAAATTTGAAAATATTGTAGGAATATGCATTGATGCAGAATACATTAAAATGACATATTTTGTTCACACATTTCTAAAAATATCTATTTCAATATAAAATGAACTCTGATGAAAATGTTTAAAAAGATTCATTTAAAATTTAGTTCAAGATAATAAAATTTTATAGGAAATGATATTAATAAATAATATAAGTATATAAATTTATATCCATAAAAATATTATATAAATTTTAGACCAAGAGGAGAAATATTTCTGACCAAAATAAAAATATAATGTCAGTACTATTTAGCAGATTTATTTTAGTTTAATTAGGAACACAAAAATGGTAATAATATATTTATAATAAAATAATATAAAATAGAGAAAATAGGTAGATGGGGGAGTGAATGAAAATATTATTTTCCTATATTAAAATCAAAGTCAGAAAAAATCTTTATTTCAAAATGATATAGTTAAACTAACCCTTTCCTTTTTTCCTAATTTCAATTAATTTAATTTAACGTCCTTTATAAAAAATATAACCATATTCATAACTTATTTAATAATATAATTAATATCTATTATATATTTTTTATTTAATTATAGTAATTAATTACCCATATATTATCAAGTTATTAATAATCTTCATCATCTACTTTTAGTAATTTTGATTCTTTTCTAAAAGGATTATAATGATAAAGTTGATCCTAATAATTTTATAATATTTCAATCCCCAAAAGATTATTTATTTTTGAATAATAAATGTATTCCAATTATTTATTTAGTTCCAGGTTTATTTCATTGAAATTATGGGTTTATTTTCATAGAATGGATTCCATGGCTAGCATGTTTTAGGCAACATACAAATAACATCAAGTTACTTTATAATGACCATTAATTTTTTTATTTCAAGATTATCTAACCATTTTCTAGAACTAAAATAATTAATACCATAATATTCTAAAATTATTAACAAATTTAGACTCATTCATGATGAAAATTATATGTTTGATATAACATCATTCATGTAGTTTGTTGAACCTACCGTAATAAGAAATTGCTATACTAATGAATGAGTAAGTGTTTGGAGTTACATAATAAAAGTAACCTTTTCAAAAAATCATAATCATGTTTTTAAAATGTATTTTCAGTTGATAATTATATATAAAATTCATTGGGTAATATAAGAACTTAGATACTAACATTTTTTAATTTACCCCTTCTCGATACGGGTTCCTTTGGAATGCAGTATTTAAGATTATTTTTTAAAAAACACTATCCAAAGTCTAATAATGATTTGTGAGAGGAAATTGGGTAATTGTTCATGATAAAGCCAAAAGAAAATATATGTCTGGGGTGGTTGGAAAAGGGATCCTTTTATAGGTTATATTTTAGTGAAATTTTAGTAAATGCTCATTACATGATGTATAATGTTATAATTTTAAATGGTATATTTTTAAAAAATGTAAAAATAATTGATATGGGTCATTATTTACCTCATAAACACAATTAAGAGTTATATTTTGATTTTATTTGACTTCATTATAACTTTTTCTATATTTTTTTAAATCATTTTTACATTATTGTGGTTGCTCAATTTTTACCTCAGTAACTTATTTTTAGCCCAATAAGTGAAGTTTATCTTCTTTCCTAATTTCAATTAATTAATTAATAATTAGGACTCTATTTTATGGGATTCAATTTTTGAATATAATAAATTTTATTTTTTATTGAAAATATAAAATATATCTGAAATAATATTTTTATAGAAAAATGAATTTTTAAACATTAAGTGTTCTTGATCCTATTTCATATCAATTTCTACCCAGAATATTGTTAATATTTTTTAGAAAAATTGAAATATTTTAATTGAATAATCATTTAAATGCAATAAATTTAATTTATTATGATTAAGGTCTCAATTATTAGAAAAAAATTGGTAATACATATCCTTTTAGAATTAAATTATTTTAGTCACATCATATTAAAATTAATAATTTGTTCTATAACCAATAAAATTTTATCAATCCACTTGTATTATAATATTTTATAAAAATATCCACTCATTTGATTGTAAAAAATTATAACAATGAAATGTAATAAAAAACATTTATATTATTAATAACATACTTCAATTGATTTTTTTATTTCATTGTTATATTATTTATTATTTTAGAATTATATTAATTTTATGATTTTATAAAAAAATTACACAACATCAATTTACATATTAGATAAAATTATATATAGTTATCATATATCTAAGGGAAATTTTTTCTATGGCCATATATCCTAAAATCATATTACATTCCTATATATAGCCTTATATATATCTCTACAATCCTTTACCATATTCATTGAATTCCTTATAAACATTTATATTATATTTGTAATGTTTTTTCTTCTTTCCATTATTGAAATTGAATGTAGGATGTTCAATGAAACCCATGAGGACATATATTTAATTTTAATTTTCTTTCTTATTGAATGTTACTTTTATTCATCTTTTATTATTAATAATGATGTTTCATCTGAATTTATTATTATGAATTTATGATTTTCTAGAATTGTATTATTTTATTTCAAAAGGATATATCAGGGGTTGATTTTGTTAAATGTATTATATGTTATATCCTTTTAATATATTGTGTTTATTTAATGGAAATACAAATAAAAATTTCTTGGACCAACCTAGGAAACCCCTCAATCGGGTTCCTATATTGGCCTATGGAAATCCATGAAGGTAATTAATGACCCCATATACTAGAAAATTTTATTGGGGAAAAATATAATCCATTTAAAACATTTTTTTTTCAAAAAAGTAAATTAATAAATAAGGGACTACACCCATATATTGGTAGGCCACGAAATAGAATTTAACAATATCTCATCAAAGCTGAAAACAAATTAGACATAAGATGAAAAAACTAATACATAATGATACATAAAAACAAAAAAACCAAAATCAAAATTTCATGAGATACTATAGAAAATATAACTATTACAAGGTAACGGTATATAAAGAAATATGGTGAGGATGATACACCCAAGAACCTAAAAATTGTAACAAAAATAAAATCAATATTACACGTATCTATGAGTGAGTGACATACTTGAACTTAACATCACCATCAAACCTTGAACTAATCCTCGGTCACCCACTACAATCAAAAGGGATGTTCCAAACATATAATTTAGTAAGTGTAATAACGAAAATCTTGGTAGGTATCCTCCCCACGCCTAATGAATAAAAATTGAAAATAAAACCATTTCTTTCTAATTTTTGATACATGTAGAAAATTAAGATAAAATATCCTCATTCAAAATACCATGATATTTTCATTTAAATTTACATTGAAAATAGAAAAGAAAAAACTATTTATAAAGGTAGAATAACAATTTTCAAACATTTTTAAATGAAATGAAACATTTATAAAGAAATTGAAAATTATTCATAAATAATTTTCAATGAGATTTATCTAAATATATAGGGCTGAAAAACTTTTTCTCATAACATTTAATAGAAAAAACATTACTAAGTCACAATATTACAAACACAAACAAATGAGAAATAAAATCAAAAGCATTATGGGTATCAGTGTTTACTAGGGATAAAGAAATATAACTCTAATATAAAAAATATATTGAGGGACTAGAGGTGGATATCAACAACCTTCACTAATGGATAATTTTACCCAACCTGGTCTGACAGAGGGGGGAACTCCATTTGTATAATAAACTCTCACCTTAGGGATAGTTTCAAGACTAATGATCATAGACTGGTGTAGTACATGTCCATATTTCTCATCTATGTATATGCATGTCTTCCCATCACAAAAAAATGGTTATATTATAAATAAATAAAAATATTTAATCATAATAATTAATAAATAAATCTTCACCTCATATCAAAACCCCTTTACTAAAATAAAATCTTTTTCCTAGAATAATAATTTGATATAACATCACCCAATTTGGAATTCATCACATTAAACCATAATAATATAGTTTACTTTCCCTCTTCATAATAACAAAATAGATAATGGTATGATGGTTACTATCTTTATAATCAAATTTTTACCATCCCATAAGGGCCCAAGATCATTCATTATAAAACATTGTTATCCAATTCATCTTTTTAAATCCAAATAAAAAAAATCCAACATTCAAATTAAGAATTAAAGAGTATAAAATAAATCTTAAATAAAAAAATATCAACCTTGATTTAAAAAAGTTAAAACCAAAAATAGAATTATATGATTATATAATTTCCCATTTATAATAAAATTCTTTTGTTTACCCATTCATGAATTTTAGTAAACATAAGGTTTTTATGGTGGTGTGAAAAAAATTAAACACTCCGATTAATGGTGAAATGTGATGCACCATGTGAGGTAGTATAATTAGGGTGGTGAATCTAGGGGTCTTTATTTTATAAATGTTCTTTTTAAATTAAAACTTTTGAATATATTAGTTCTCTAATATAGTCCAAATAATCTCTCAACCTCACTCCAGTGCATAATAATTTAAACAAGTCACAAGCCCTAAGGATTTATAATGTTTTATGAAAAAACATAATCATTATTGGGATTGGCTAGTCACCCAAATATAGTATTATCAACTATTTTTACAGGTAGTTATAATATCGGATTATCCCAATACTATCATCACATAGTCAAATTATTTTTTAGATTCCAGAGTCACATCTAGAGAAAAGATTTTTCTATTGTAAGTATGATACAACAATGAAACATCTCTTTAAGATTTGGGGTCCTTACAAACCACTTATTAGTTATCTCTCACTATGAATATAGTGGATAAACTAGTCATTACATGTACAACATATTGATTCTATGTGTAATTATTCCTCATATTAATGTCATCTATTTTTATCAGTATATAGTTATTCACATAATTGTTTTGTCCATCCAAATTTGATTACTCAAATATAATAATTCCTTTAATATGTAAATTAATCTCATCTTAATTATATTTTTCTATCATTATATATTATTATAAAACCTATAGATTTTAAAGTCCTCATATGTTCTATAGCGTGTGATGCACACAACACTAAACCAAAGAGAACTATGTACTAGTTTTTTACCATCGAAATATAACCATAGAATTGAATGTTGAAAATAGATGTGAAAAAAGTATCCAATTTTTTTGTAAATAAAAATGAAGAAAATTATTATTACAATTGCAATGATAAAATTCAATTATTAATGCTAAGTATCTAATAAGAATTATTTATTATTTATAATGTAAGAGTTCTAAAATTTTATTTTGTGATAATTAATTTATGATGTTAAATTTGTTACAGATAAAATATATTAATCTTGAAAATACAATTTTAACACAAACATTGACTAATAATTGAGAATAAATAAGAATAATAATAGTTAATATTTTTACAAGGTATTTTCCTATGAAAATTGATTTCATTATATATTTATGATTTTATCTAAATGTAAATTCTAAAATTATATAACTTGAATATTACAAAATAAATATCTTTTTCATATTCATAATATAAATATTTTGTTAAGATTAATTATTTTATATTTTTATAAAATTATTTAATTTTTTTTGAATAATGAAAAATATAGTTTTTACCAAAACATTGAATTTTATGATTTTATAAAAATGATATTGAAGTGTATAAACCCAATATGTGGCCTTTTCTTTCAATTAAATATTATTTTCATAAAATTAAGATCTTTATTCATTTGAAGGAAAAATATATTGTATTTTGTTTAAAATAAACCAATTTATATTTTGAAAATCAAATAAATTTATAATTTTATTCAACACATAAATTTTAATCTAAAAAATACACTTTTTCTAAATACATGTTTTTAACTTTTATATGCACTAATGTTAAAATTAATTTCTATCACACATAGAGGCTTTATATGATAAAAATTCATATTTTTAATATTTATGTCCAAATTAGGAAATAATGTAAATTTTTAACCCATTATAAGTAAATTATAGAGGTCAAAATTAATTACCATGGTAAAACTAAAAATAGGTAAAGTAATAATGATAAGAGTAATGGGATAAAAAAATTGGTTAAAATTAATGGTAGGAGTAGAAATTTTTAGTGTCATCATTGAATCTATGAAATCCAAAAAATAGGGTTAGAACAATATTTAGTTGTAATGTGAATCCTCCACTATTGTTTAATCCATCATAGCGTGCTATAATCATCTCTCATGAATGTTAACTAATTGAAGGATCAATTACATATATTTAATCTAATCCATTGACTATATTGTCACGTATTTCTATATAGACGATTACTCTCTTTCTTCTGGTCTTTCCAGAAAAGGTTTTAATGGAAATGATCTTATGTGGTTTGATTAGATTCATGATTATCTTATTCCCCTTCTTTAAAGGGATCAGTGTAAAATTCCCCTCTTTAGAATTATGTAACTTTGAGTTTTTTTCTAATAAAAGTGTTTGTATCTCTTTGGAATGGTATAATAATTAGTTAAAATATATATATGATCCTCAGTTACATTATTAACCATTTTTGAGTCTTACTGACATACAAAAATGTGATCTATTTATATTAAGTTGAAATATTTACAAAACATTCATTCCAAACATGTATAAATTGGTCCTCCCACACTCCCTTTAGTACCAATCAAAAATTTAGGGTTATATTTGAAAATCATCCCTATTTTATTCCACTAAAAATAGTATTTCTATAACTCTATATTATGGTCAAAAGATATTTTATGAAGACCTCTATTTCCAATGAGTCTTCCAAGGAAAGCTCAAGTCCTGGACATGAGTTCTCATCTTTCCCTATAATATTTTATTTTACATATTCTATTACAAGTATAATTATTCCATCATTGTGTAATGAATTTCATATTAATGATATATTCAAATTTTTTATGTTTTTTTGGATAAACATTTCACAACAACCTTGATTTCCATTATGAAAAATGAAATTGTCATTAATGTGTTGTGAGTACTAATGCCTATATAAAGATATGACTTTCATTTTTTCACCACCGCCTGTCTTCATTAATTAAAAAAGTTAAATTTATAAATAAACCTTAAACTTATTATATCATTATTATAATTATTATGAATATTAAATTTGAAATTAAACATAATTCCTTCTCATTCATCGTGAATATAAAACATTAGTAATCTATTTTGTGAACTCCTGCTTCTAGGAAGTAACATAACTCATTTTTCATCTAGTTTCTTTATTATTTATTAAAATATCACAAAAAGATTAATCACATTGTAATTATATTTATAATATCATTATAATAATTTAATAATGATATTATTCAAAAATAATCCACTCTAATAATCATAATCATCAATTAATTTTGGTATATTTTTTTTGTTTCTGTCAAACTAACCACCCACCTAAATAACACTATAAATGATATCATGGATGAATATGAGAAGTTAAATACCTATAATATTATTTATATAAATATATAATTAATGATTTCATTTTTTTCTTTAAACTAATCATTAATATTAAACTCGTTAACTAAGATACAAACACTCATTCATTAAAAATAAATGAAACGTACTCATCATTGATTTCATCATTACTGATTATAAAAAAAACTCCCCTATAATAAATTTATAAAATTAAAAAAACATGGAAAAATAAATTTGACTAAAATATATTGTTTATAATGATTAAAATTTTGGTACAAATTAGGTACCACAACTATTATGAAACTAGTTAAAAATCAATATTACTGATATATGATATTGAAAATAGATTAAAACTAACTAATATATTCATAATGAATGATAACAAATGAATTATATAAAGTTAGTGTATATGGATAATTTTATGATATATAATATTAACATATTTATATTTTTTTAATTCTATTTGAGTTCATTTGACTAACGTGGGAAATAATGTAAGGGTTTGTGCTAAATCATTTTGGTTTCATTGAGTTACAAACATTCTTATTAAACATTAATATTCCATGTTTTATTTATTCAAAATAATGAATTATATTATTTTATTTACTTCTTATTTTCTATGCTTGTAATTTTTTTATAACCTTAATATCAATTTATTCTTACCTTAAAGGTTTTGTTACTAGAAACGGGTTTCATTGTCTCAATTACAATTTTTTAAGACATTCTTCATTTTATTAATCTATTTAATTTTATATGGTGTATATAATACCAATTTTAATTTTCTATATCATGAAATATATTTCATGGTGTTTTAACTTTTGTTTAAAGAACTATCTCCATCAATAGTTTTGATTTAAATGATTCTCATGTTATAAGGGTTTCTTTTCCCAATTTTAAAATCCACGAGACTTCTTTGATATTACACATCATAATTTCTATTTTAGTTTTTATTAAGTAACCCATTTACTTAAATAATAATGAATATAATACTTTTCATGATTTCATGGTACCCCTCTTATATACTTTTGATTCTTAAATTACCACTACCATAAGTATTCTAGTTAACTATTCTCCATTTATTGTGTCAAAATTATTCCTATTGAACATTTTTCATGAAATTTAGGATACATAAACACTAATATATTTTTTCATGGTACAATACCTTCATATATAGTGGAAAATATAGTTTTATTTCAGAAAAATTACAATTATAAAAGTACTTTCTCAAAATTATTTCATTGTTGAGAATAATCCAATTCCCATAAATTATGGGTTCCTTTCCACTCTATATTTAATATTCATACATATATTTTTATACTTATTCAAATAATTTGTTTTCAATATTTTATGTTGAATTCATATATATATTTTCATTTTTTAAAAATGAATATTTTTTTATCATTTTTACAACATGGGTTCTTAATAAATGAATTTTATTATTTTACTAAAATTTTAGCCTTAAATTTTTTTATTGGGTAAAATTATTGAATTAGCTATATAAATTTTCTTCTATATGGTGTTATCTTGAGGTATTATTACATTTAATTATAAAAAAATTAGTTTATTGTGGAAATACTTGAATTATTTACACCTCTTATTCCAGTATGGATATTTATTGATTACTAATGATTTCCAGTTATGTAATTTATAAACTATTCATTCCATTATTTTACGAATGAAATGTACTTAATTAGTGAGGGCTGGGGCCTGTAAAAGAAACATCGTTGCCTGATAGGTCCCATGAGAAAAAACTAGAATGGGTATTTTGGTGAATTCTTGCCCAGAACAATATATTTCCTAAACATAGGGACTTAACGATTATATTGGGATGTCAAACAACATGATACCTTATATTAGGAAATTGAATTACTAGTCCAGCATTATTAATTTCATCCATTATGAACCATTTATTATTATATCGGTGATATTTTTATTTCCATTTTTAGCAATGGATATATTACCCTTTTAGTTTCATTCTAATATAGAGATTTTTTTTGTTGTCAATTTGTTACATATTATTTATTCTCATCTTTTGATCACTTGTGATATTTGATCATTATTTCTTATGTATACCCTTATTGGGAATTATATCTCACCTCTTTTTAAGTATTGTAACACCCCAAGCATCTATGGTATGCTTCTCTTTGAATAATGTGATAGCGTGTGTTGTACGCAACAACGAGTTCTAACACACCACAACAAATCAAACTAGCTGTTATGAATAGTAATTCCAAATTTTTGAAGTTTTATAAATTTTATTTTTCAAATTGGACTTCATTTTTGGATTCGGAATATCGAAATTAGCCTAGGGTGAATTTTTGGTATTTTTCTGAAAAACATCATTTTTTGATGAATAGTGAAACTACTAAGTGGTAGTTAAAAAATTGAATTTTTCATGAAACATAATTTTACCGCTTTTGTGATTGGAATTTCGAAAATCCGAGAGACACAGTTAATATCAAGGAGTAAAATGTGGTTCATTGAGATGAAAATAATTTTTGGTGAATAGTAGCTTTTTACTTTTATTTACCACGGTTAAAAGTAAATAGGGTAATTAAGGATAAAAATGATATCAATATTACCCTAACACATGTCCTAATTCTATTGAACAGGTTTATCTAGACCAAAAAAACTTTAGGAATAAAATATTATTATTTAGGTACACTTGGATTAGATTAGGACATTTATTATTATTTAATTCAAAGAAGAGTTAAAAGATTTAAAATCAAAATTTTTTACTAAAACATTTTTAATATAGGGTTATACCAAAGATATATTCGATTGTAAATATTAATTAGAAATCTAAAAAGATTTCCTACATAATTATATTTTATTTATAATTTTTAGAAATTAAATAATTTAATTTAATTATGACACAATGATGATGCATTAATTACCATAATTGTGAAAACTTAAAATAATTGATATTATAAATACCCAAATAAATATAATTGGAGACTTTTTATGAATTAAACTAATTTTCTAGGCTAATATGACATGTTAGGATTTACTTAATTAACTTTCTTAGAAGTAATCATTCTATTATTATTTTCAAAAAAATCGATTATTGAATAGTGTCAAAATTCCCACAAAATAGTTTTTAAAAACAATATTATATTATTAATTGTTATTAAATTCCTAAAAATCTAAGGATCGGCCAAGAGACTTATATCATGATATGTGTATCATTAATCGACCACTTGGGGGTCTCTTGGATGTATATAGTATGTTTATTAACTATATAATATAAAAATACAGAGTGACATGGTAAATGTCAAACTAATTAACTAAGAGTTAAAACTAAAAGATAAGGTAATATAATGACCCAAACCTATCTAAATTAAATTGGATGAGTGGTTTTCGACCCATACCCATATTAAACTATAAATAATACACTTTGGAGCCATTATAAACCGAATATAAATTTATTATAAAATAATATTTCTAGTTTTTTCAAAGGTGCCCCTCACCCCTCTTATAAAAGGGCACTCCACCTTCTCATTAATTCAAACCTTCAAAGCCTATTGGTTCGGCCATCCCCTGCCAAAATAATTTCTAAAATTCCATCAATACAACCTAGAGGCCATAGTGTGATCAGAAAGCCAACCTAGTGAGCACTTTTGATCAAATCAAAAGGAAGAACCCGAATAAGAGGTAATGTTTTCACCACCCTTTTTCAAATTCATTTCTTCTTCAACTTCTTCGTTCTTTGTTATTCCAATTATAAAAAAATGAATCCAGTATCTCCTATATACTGTAATATTATTATAAATATGGTACATCCATATGCAGTATTCTATCCATCCTTCGAATTACGTATGCAGTATTCTATCCATCCCTTTGATGGATTTTAAGCTTATTTGAAGCTGATTTATTATGAAACAAAACTTCCTTATAATATTGAAGTTTTTGTGATTTTTTTGACTGTGGATGTGTTATTTTTATACCATTCATGGTTTATGGAGAAAGTATTGACATTTCGTATGCTAGTTTTAATACGAATGTTTATGTTATGTTTAAAACTATTCATAGGAGGAATGCATTGGACTTAATATGTGACGGGTGGAGCCCGCTATAGCTCCTTGATGCATCGGTATGTCTCATGAGACAAACTAGTGTCTTGGAACAAGGCCTTTACAAAATCTTATTTTTAGTCTTGGCACGAGGCCTTGGCTATGTGGTTATGATAGTCTGGCATTATAAATTCCATCATTATGAAAGTGGTTACTGATATTGCATGTGATTATTAGATTAGTAGAATATCCATGTGAATAATTAAATGGCATTATTTCATTTTATTTTTGATATACTATGTTGAAGTTCAAGTTTAAAAGGCTTTTGTTTTAGTTATACATTTCCTTAAATGTTTATTCTTATTTATGAATGTTTCCACTATATTGTTATCCTTACTGGGCATTTGAGCTCACCCCTTTTTTGTGTTTTATTTTTTCCAGGATGTGAAGAAGAAAATTATGAATGACCTACAGGGATAGTATGAGGGGATAGGAGTGTGGAATATAGAAACTATGTTGTTGTAGTTTTCTTTTTTATGATGTAATGTAAAACATTATGAATATATCTAGTGTTTCCAAGGCCACTAAACTAATCGGTCGTTCAAGACATGATCTTTCTTGTGATCATGCCAATGTTATGTAATAATTCACCGACTCTGGGTAACTGAGGTCGGGGCGTTACAGTTGGTATCATAGAGAAGTTTAGTACAAAACTTGGAAGGTAGATTTAGATAAACTCTGATTAGATCACATAGATTTAAGATGGACTTTGAGGATTAGTATAGAATAACTTCTTATAATTTTGGTATTATAGATATTTTGTGAGTTTTTGAGCAATACATCCCTGTCTGGATACGATCAGGTAGAGGCATCTCTGGAAAAGATGAACCTAGGGGTAAAACCTGAAAACACCACTTTGAACTAGACTTGAACAGGAACTGGTGCACGACAACGGGCCTTGCTGCACTCTTGGTTACGACACTCCCGGGGGATATTCTTAGAATAACTCTCATTTTCTTTAAAAATCATTATGAATGGTTTATGAGTATATACTTCCTCAAAGAAAACATTTTTATGATTATGGATTATATCCATAAATAGTTCAAATTATGTTAAGTGTTTTATAATTATGGAATTATGTATTTTGATTCATAAACTGATCTAGTTTATGCCATTTTTTAGAAATGTCGCCTAGTGGATGAAATGGAAACCGTATAAATGCAAAAACTCTATGTAGGGTTTTCCCTACTGCTCAAGATAATTATAGTGGAGTTGGTGATGCAACTGGTGCCGATCAGCTATTCACCATACTGGGACAACTCACTTAGGTTATGAATAATAACCTTACCCGTATGGAGCACCCTGATCCGCAGCGTGGAGGATCAATGTTAGATTGCTTCATGAAGCAACAACCACCAACGTTCAATGGCAGTACAAATCCCTTAGTTGCTGGGAAATGGATAAATTTCTAAGAGAAAATATTTCAGGCTTTGGGGAGTTGTGAAAGGGAAACAGTTATCATGACAGTTTACCACCTCACTGGAGATGCTGATCAATGGTGGTCATTGATTCAAAACACGAAGGAAGATGAGAAAGTATAAAATATGGAATGGAGGGAGTTCAAAGATCTATTTTTATAAAAATACTTTCCTCGTGACCATCGAGCAGATATGGAAATGCAATTTCTGAGTCTAAGACAAAAGGAGGATGATAATGTCACAAAGTATGAGGCTAACTTTACAAGGTTATCAAGGTATGTTGGAGATTATATATGTAACCCAAGAAGTCATATTGATCGTTTATTTTATGGGTTAAAACCATTTCTCCGTCGAGAATTTCTCTCACAATCCTTCTCATCGTACGAAGGAATTATCTCATGTGATATCAAGACCGAAAAGGAATTCTCTAAGTCTTATGAATTTAACGAAAAGGAAGAGAAGAAGAGATCTGCTGATCAATCTGGGAATGGAAATAATGGGAAGAAGGGAACGGTTGAATATCCATCCTATGGTAAATGTGGGAAGAAACACCCTGGTACTTGCTGGAAGGGAATGGGTGTCTATTACATGTGTGGTGAAAAAGGACACCAAGATCGTGACTGCAAAGGGAAGAAGGAAGCTACCAATGTTCAGTGCTACAATTACAGGGAGATGGGAAATTATGCAAATGAATGTCCTAAGAATCATGGGAACTTACCTTACAAAATGCCAAGGGATCAAGGACAAGCTTATGTTATCACTACTACTGAGGTAGAAGCTCTGAAAGACGTGGTGGTAGGTAATTTAATGGTTTCCTCAAGTTTAGAAAATGCATTGTTTGATTCTGGATCATCGCATTATTTCATATCTTCCTAGTTTTCTTAGAAAATTAGATATTTCCAATTTGATTTAACAAGGGAGTTGTCAGTTAAAAATCCTAAGGGAAGTATCATTGCAACAATGTTTTGTGAATCAGTCCCCATTAGAGCACATAAATGTTCTTTTTCTGATGATCTCATCGTCATACCTATGACTGAGTTTGATATAATCCTCGGTATGGAATGGCTTTAGGAAAATGATGCAAAGATTTATTGTAAGAAGAAAGAGGTTACGATTCTTGATGATGATGATAAGGAACACCTTATCTTTATTGCAGAATCATCACCACGTAATTCTTATCTAGATCCACCCCCAGTAGCTCAACTAATTTCAATTATTGGGGAGGAAGATAATGAAATGACTATGGTTGAGGAAAGGAATGTTCAAATACAGGATGTACCTGTTATGAAAGAATATGTAGATGTGTTTCTAGACGATTTACCTAGACATCCTCCAGAACGAGAAGTTGAGTTTTCCATTGATTTAATTCCTGGATCAAGGACTATATCGAATACCCCTTATAGATTGGCCACTATAGAATTAGTTGAACTAAAGAAACAACTAGAGGAATTGAGTAATAAGGGATTTATTCTCCCTCGTTTTTCTTCATGGGAATCCCCTATTCTTTTTGTTAAAAAGAAAGATAGATCAATGAGGTTATGTATCGACTACAGGGAGATCAATGCTATAACAATAAAGAACAAGTATCCCCTACCTCGCATTGATGATTTATTTGACCAAATGCATGGAGCTCAATACTTTTCAAAGATTGACCTTCGATCTAGATGCCATAATTTGTGTGTAAAGAAGTAAGACATTCCGAAGACAGCATTTCGAAACAGGTACGGGCATTACGAGTTTACAGTAATGCCTTTTGGATTGACTAATTCACCCTCTTTATTCATGGATCTGATGAATATAGTTTTCAAGGAATATCTCAATGAATTTGTGGTGGTATTTATTGATGATATCTTGGTATACTCCAAAATCTATGAAGATCATGAAAATCACTTGCGCATTATCCTGAAGACTCTGAAAAGACATGAATTATATGGGAAGTTTATCAGGTGTGAATTCTGGCTTCAGGAGATTTCTTTTCTTGGCCATATTTTCTCTAAAGATGGAATCTCTGTTAATCCTTCTAAGACCAAGGCAAACCAATAATGGCCAGCACCGACGAGTATAACTGAGGTACGTAGTTTTATTGGTTTAGTAGGTTATTATCGACGTTTTGTCCAGAATTTTGCCCAGTTGGCTAACCCATTAACAAAGCTCACATGTAAAGGGGATAAATTTGATTGGAAAAAACAGTGTGAAGAATTTTTCGAATAACTAAAGGGAAGATTTTCCAATGCTTCTATATTGACTCTACCATCGGGGAATTATGGGTTCGTTATTTATAGCGATGCATTGAAGAAAGGACTTGGTTGTGTCCTTATGCAGAATGACAGGGTTATTGCCTATGCATCACAACAGTTAAAAAATTCATGAGCAAAATTATCCAACTCATGATCTCGAGTTAGTAGCTGTGTTCTTTGCTTTGAAGATATGGAGGCACTACCTCTATGGTGAAAATGTGAGATTTATACTGATCACACGAGTTTGAAGTATATTTTCTCACAAAAATAACTCAACATTAGGCAAAGGAGATGGCTTGAATTACTCAAGGATTATGATTGTGTGATACACTACCACCCAAGGAAATAAAACAAGGTGGTAGATTCTTTGAGTAGAAAATACCATGGAGTTTTGAACAATATGAGAATTGAAAGGGACCCAATTTTCATGGATCTATTAAAGATGGACATGGGAATAACCATGGAAGGTGAAACATCAATTCTTTTTCAAATGGTTGCCAAACCATCTTTACTAGAAAGTATTAATATTTCTCAGACCGATGATGAAGAATTTCAAAAGAAGATTAAAGCTGTGAATGATGGGAGATTGAGAGACTTTGTGTATGAAGATAGAATTTTGAAATTTGGGAAAAGGATTTGTGTTCCAGATATACCTGATCTAAAAAGGGAATTGCTGGATGATGCTCATAGTTCCAATTTCTCTATACACCATGGGAGCACCAAAATGTATAGAGATTTGAAGGAACATTTTTGGTGGGAAAAAATGAAGAGGGAGATTGCTGATTTTGTGTCAAGGTGTATGGTTTGTCAACAAGTGAAAGCTGGAAGGCAACAACCTGTAGGAGTCATGAAACCTCTTCCCATTCCGGAGTGGAAATGGGATAATATTACGATGGACTTTTTCATGGGGCTACCTAAGACTCCTAGAAGGAACGATGCAATATGGGTTATTGTTGATCGTCTTACAAAGTCAGCACATTTTCTTGCTATAAGAGAAGATCTACCACTGGAACGTCTAGAAAGACTATATATTAATGATGTTGTGAGACTTCATAGAGTACCCCTATCGATTGTTTCTGATCGTGATCCCCATTTTATATCTATATTCTGGAAGAGTCTTCAGAAATCCCTGGATACTGAACTTAATTTGAGCACTGCCTACCACCCTCAGACAGACAGACAATCAAAATGGGCTATTCAAACCTTAGAAGAAATGTTGAGATCTTGCCCACTTGACTTTCAGGGTATGTGGGATCAATATTTACCTTCGGTAGAATTTTCCTATAACAATAGCTTCCATTTGAGTATTCAGATGGAACCATATGAAGTGTTATATAGAAAGAGATGTCGCACACCAACCTGTTGGGATGACTTCGGTGAAAGAAAACTTGTAGGTCCATAACTGGTAGAGGAAACAATGGAAAAGGTGAAGGTAATCCAAAATCACATCAAAGCAGCTCAAAGTAGGAAGAAGAGCTATGCCGATAATCGAAAGAAGGATTTGGAATTTCAAGTAGGTGATCATGTTTTCCTAAAGGTATCTCCATGGAAGGGAGTCATACATTTTGGTAAGAATGGTAAATTGAGTCCCAGGTACATCGGACCTTTCGAAATTCTAGAACTAATTGGGGTTGTAGCTTACCTATTGGAAATGCCGCCAAGTCTCTCCAAAGTTCACGATGTGTCCACATATCTCTCTTGAGGAAATACATGCCTGACCCAACGCATGTAATCACCTATGAAAAATTAGAACTGGAACCCGATTTGTCTTATTGCGAAGAGTCCGTCAGGATTCTTAATACAAGAGAACAAGTACTGAGAAACCGGACGACGCGTCTGGTAAAAGTTTTGTGGAGAAACCATAAGATGGAAGAGGCAACATGGGAACCCGAGGAACTTATGATGAAGAACCACCCAATTGTTTTCATGCGGTAGTATTCTAGAAATTTCGAGGACGAAATTATTTGAAAGAGGGGAGAATGTAACACCCCAAGCATATACGGTACGCTTCTCTTTGAATAATATGATAGAGTGTGTTGTACACAACATCGTGTTCTAACACACCACAACAAATCAAACTAGCCATTATGAATAGTAATACCTACTTTTTGAAATTTTATAAATTTTATTTTTCAAAATGGACTTCATTTTTGGATTCGGAATATCGAAATTAGCCTAGGGTGAATTTTTGGTATTTTTCTGAATAACTTCATTTTTTGATGAATAGTGAATCTACTAAGTGGTAGTTAAAAAGCTGAATTTTTCATAAAACGTAATTTTACCACTTATGATATTGGAATTTCAAAAATCCTAGAGACACGGTTAATATCAAGGAGTAAAATGTGGTTCATTGTGATGAAAATAATTGTTGGTGAATAGTAACTTTTTACTTTTATTTACCACGGTTAAAACTAAATAGGGTATTTAAGGGTAAAAATGATATTAATATTACCCTAACACATGAACAAATTCTATTGGAAAAGTTTATCTCGACCGAAAACAACCTTATGAATAAAATATTATCATTTAGGTCCACTTCGATTAGATTAGGACATTTATTACTATTTAATTCAAAGAAGAGTTAAAAGAGTTAAAATCAAAGTTTATTTACCAATACATTTTTAATATAAGGTTATACATAACATAAATTATATTTTAAATATTCATTAGAAAGATAAAAATATTTTCCTACATAATTATATTTTATTTATAATTTTTAGACATTAAATAATTTAATTTATTTATGAAACAATGATGATGTAGTAATTACCATAATAGTGACAAATTAAAATAATTGATATTATAAATACCAAAATAAATATAATTTGAGACTTTTTATGAATTAAACTAATTTTATAGGTTAATATGACATGTCAGGATTGACAAAATTAACTTTTTTTGAAGTAATCATTCTGTTATGATTTTCACAGAAATCAATTATTGAATAGTGTCAAAATTGACATAAAAGAGTTTTTAAAACAAATATTATATTATTAATTGATATTAAATTCCTAAAAATATATGGTTTGGCCAAGAGACTTAAATAATGATATTTTTATCATTAATGGACCAATTGGGGGTCTCTTGGATGTATATAGTTAGTTTATTAACTATATAATATAAAAATACAAAGTGACATGGTAAATGTCGAACTAATTAACTAAGAGTTAAAAGAAAATGATAAGGTAAATATAATGACCCGAACCTATCTAAATTCGATTGTTTGAGTGGTTTTAGACCCATCCCCACCTTATCCTTTAAATAATACACTTTGGATCCATTAAAAACCGAATGTTAATTTATTATAAAATAATATTGCTAGCTTTTCCGATGGTGCCCCTCACCCCTCTTATAAAAGGGAACTCCCCCCTCTCATTAATTCACACCTTCAAAGCCTTTTGGTTCGGCCAACCCCTGCCAAAATACTCTCTCAAATTCCCTCAATACAACCTAGAGGCCTTAGTTAGATCATAAATCCAACCTAATGATCCCTTTTGATCAAATCAAAAGGAACAACCCAAAGAAGATGTAATGTTTTCACCACCCTTTTTCAAATTCATTTCTTCTTCAACTTCTTCTTTATTTGTTATTCCCATTATAAAATAATGAATCCAGTATATCCTATATACTTTAATATTATTATAAATATGGTACAATCATATTCATTATTCTATCCATCATTTGAAAGACATGTCACCATACGTGTGTATGTACGGATTACCGTCTCCACGTCATGGTGTAATTGTTATTATTCAATATATTATTATTTGGATGGGTATAATAATGATTTATAATTCATGTAAATAATAAATATAACATGATAATTATTCTGTATATATGATATAACATCCAATTATATATTATTTTAATATCAAAATAATGATATTGTCACTCATGCGTACGTACGGACTACCGTCTCCACGAACGCGATGAGATTCATTCTCCATCATATCCATTCAAGTATAATTATCATTTGATAATTTAAAAATAATGTTTAAGGACTTGATATCATTATGGATATGAATAATATACAACCTATCCATGACAAACATGGCTTACGTAACAAAACATATAAAAGAAAATGAGTAACTTAACACCCAAAACAACAATAATACTAAGATATTATTAACAAATCAATGTTAAAAGATCATATATGATATCATATTAATGTATATAATTCTTGTATAATTTAATAACAATTATTTCACCATTATAAAGGAAGTTAACCTACCCCCAACCATGTAAAAGTACAAGGTAAGGGTTTATTTCGCAATCTCTTCATTATCCGAGGTTGTTTATACGTAATAATCTACTGAGACTTCTTTATCATCCACATCCATGTTTCTTAAAAAATGTATTTCAAACATTTTTACTATTTACAATAATATGGGTTAAAGTAATTTATACCCTTGTTTGAATTTTTATAAGAGGTTTATAAATGAATCTTTCGGTCGTTTTCCAAACAATGTTCTTTTTAACCTTTTCGACAGAATTAAGGTAAGAATATTTTTTTAACTTATACGGCGGGTGTGGCTATCTTATGTCGTTATAAAATCGTTGAATCTTCCCTTACAATCTTATAAAAATATTTTCAAAAAAATGTTTTATTTTATATAACTCTTAAATTATTTCAATATAAAAAGAGATATTTCTCTAAAAAGAGTTTTGATTTCATCTATGTCAACATCCTTAGATAGATCTTAAGCTTATTTGAAGCTGATTTATTATGAAACAGAACTTCCATTTTGTATTGAAGGTTTTGTGATTTGTTTTACTGTGGATGTCTTCTTTTTATACCATTCATGGTTTATAGAGAAAGTATTGACATTTCGTATGCTAGTTTTAATACGAATGTTTATGTTATGTTTAAACCTGTTCATATAAAGAATACATTGGACTTTATATGTGACGGGTGGAGCCCACTATAGCTCCTCGATGCATCAGTATGTATCATGAGACAAACTAGTGTCTTGGAACAAGGCCTTGACAAAATCTAATTTGTAGTCTTGGAACGAGGCCTTGGCTATGTGGTTATGATAGTCCGGCATTATGCATTCCATCTTTATAAAAGTGGTTACTGATATTGCATGTGATTATTCGATTAGTAGAATATCCATGTGAATAAGTAAATGGTATTATTTCATTTTATTATTTCCATACTATGTTGAATTTCATGTTTTAAAGGATTTTGTTTTAGTTATACATTGCCTTAAATGTTTATTCTTATTTATGAAAGTTTCCGCTATATTGTTATCCTTACTGGGCATTTGAGATCACCCCTTTTCTATGTTTTATTTTTCCCAGGATGTGAAGAAGTAAATTATGAATGACCTGCAGGGATAGTATGAGGGGATAAGAGTGTGGAATATGGACACTATGTTTTTGTAGTTTTCATTTTTATGATGTAATGTAAAACTTTATGAATATATCTAGTGGTTCTAAGGCTCCTAAACTAATCGTTCTTTCGAGACTTGATCTTTCTTGTGATCATGCCAATGTTATGTAATAATGCACCGACTCTGGGTAACTCGGGTCGGGGCGTTACAAGAATCCATTTCTTTAGCATATGTTGAAAAGTATTACACATGATATGACTAAGAGGATTGCTTGTGTACATAATTTGTTGGAGATGTTGAAGAAAAAAATTTCTTAATTTGTTACTTATAAAGTGGAAAGATGATGTATGATAGTTGGGAAATACATAGGAATTATTAGTTCTTTATTTATCTTAATTCTCTAAAGATCTAGACTAAAAAGGTCATGGGAACATCTAGTATGATATTTTTTTATGTCATGCAATTAAGAGATAGATATGTTTGTGGATTTATATGTAGTTTCAAAGAATGTATTTATTGTATGTGTTTTATATACAAGATATTGGGGTGCGGTCTATGGAATTATAATTGAAACATTGGGATTACAATTTTTCAAAATTGTCACACTTAGTTTTTTTGTGTTCTCTAAATATGCAAACTCCTGAATCTTCTTTCATAAGATATATATATTCACAAAATAATATATTTAAAATTGAATTGAAAAATGGTACATTGGAAAGTCCTTAATCATATAATGGAAAGATATCCTTTCCAAATATCGAAGATATTTTTGTATTTTGTACTCATTTAAATTCTCTATCAAATATAGATCAACTATTCAAATTTAAATTTATTGAATAGATGGACATCCTTAATTATTTTAAATCCTCAAAAATTTGGTTTCATTAATATTTTTCAAATTATCCCTTTGTTCATATATCTGGGTTGTGCTAGTTCAACTTACAGGATGGAACTCATATCCCCATCCAACATTCCCCTAGCATAGTCTACCATCAATCTCAAATTGGATCATGATCATTAAATTGATCAATAAGTTTCAATATATATATAACACTTTACCCATTGACTAAATTACTATTATTTAGAATTAAATAGTTCTATAATTATCAGATATTCTAGTTTTTTATAAGACATTATACATTATACTAAATTCATAATTTAATTGACATAAAAAGTCTTACATCCACTCAATGTCTTATAAACCCCCTGAGAAATTCATACATCCATTTTGAATGTCTTATGTATCTTGATGAAATTTAATATTCCACTTATAATACTACTACACATAGAGTCTCGTATATAATATTTATAAGGGATTTTCTTGAAGTCCTACATGAGATCCTTTCAAATTCATACATGTCTCCCACAACGTTTGACACTTGGTAAAATTATTATTCTATATCATAAAAGTGTTATGCATTTTATAGAGGTTAAATGAATTTATCACAATCAAATTTTCAGTACTTAAATATCCACATTTTTCATATCATCCAACAATATTAAGAACCTATAATAGATAGTGTTCCCTTTAAAATCACATTTCATTAACATGAATATCAACACACCCAATCAATACATGAAAATGATTATCTGTTTTGAATTTTTCTAACTAATAACACCAAGATGAAGCTTTAAAAATCAATTTCTATATAACATGGAATAATTTCCATTAACTCTTCCAAGATTCGAAATACATATTGACACAATATTTAGTTATCAAGGAATATTAATCTATTTATAATAAATATAATTCAATCAAATGGGAAATTCAATATCTCATGTTGTGTTTTTTCAATACCACCATTCAATCATGGAAATATGTTTTATTATCTTTATCCCATATATAAAAATGAAATAAAAATAAAATTTAGCATAGTTATCATTATATATTTCTTCTATAAAAAATATAAATATATGTATTTATCCTCTTCTATCATTTATAATCACATCTTGATCCACTTTTGAGAGACGGATGATGCAACATTATTTTCTTAGTAAAGAGGCTTTTGTTAGTCAACTATATGTTTATGTTGGCTAACCAGGTGTAAAAAACTAGATTGGTTTAACAATGTTGGTGAATGTTAAATAAATCCACATGTATGTGACACCAACTCCTTTATAATTGTTGGATCCATTAAAAAAATATTTATCCAAATAAATGAACCCTAATATCAATTCAAAATAACCCTCAAAACGACCATGTGAAAAACAACTAAACTCTCTTCTTCCTATATTTTGACCAACCAAAACACCCCCTTTATAAATTAACTTGATATAAGAAATATTCATTTCATGTTTTATTAGAAAACCTTATTCTTATTTTTTGTATAGATGACCATAATTTTCAAATTTACTTTATGAAAACATTTTCAAATTTTTTCTCTCCCTATAGGGATAAAGTCAACTCATACTATTCATAGTATCTATAAAAATAAATAATGGTTTATTTCCATGGTTTTCTGTGTATAAAAACACGGTATTTTCCTTAAATTCTCTGCATGTACATGAAATGTGAATATGAGAAGAGGAAAAAAAGTGGAACCTCTTTGATCCTTATAGGTAGCATTACGGATAAGATTTTTTACTCAATATAGGCCTTTTATTATCTTTGATCTTGGTATTGGAAGTGTTCATTTTCTTGTTATCATACTTCATAGTGTGTGTTCTTATCTTCATCCCATGAGTAGATTAATTTTTTTGATTTTTATTCTCCACTTCAGTAATGAATGAAAATTATTTTTTAGATTCTTAAATCTACTTCCACATAAATTATTCATAGACCATAAAAAGGCCATGTGGTTCTTTGTTCCATTCCCAGTATTTCCACTTGTTTCAAAAAATGCTCCTTGATGTTTTAGATCAGTAAAATTTGATCGATTTTCATTAATGAAAACCAATTTTAATGTAACCAGTTTATTCTCTTTATTAGAAAAATTTATCTCTTATTCCTACATTTTAATGTTCATATCCAATTATACTAGTAAAACTCTTATGTAATATATCTTGGAACGATCTTTCTGAATTGGTGTTTAATATGGTTTCTTGTTACTCTTAATAGATTATAACTTTACACAATTTTTCATCTAAAATTCATTCTAAAAAATAGAATAAATAACTCCTCCTAGTATCGTAGTCATGCATACCATACCTTTAATATTGTATTTTTGATATCTTCCCTACAATTCTTCGAAAGAACAACATATATTTTGGGTTGAAAGATTTGATGATGTTTTGGACATAGATTTTACCTTCTCAAATCAATGCTCATCTACATAAAACGTCTCCCCCTTGTTCTATTCATCTTCCCTTAAAATGATATATTATATCATTAAGAGTATTATGTGTGTCCATACCTTACAAAAACCCACTAAAATCCTCTAAATTGTGATCTTAGACCCTTTGAATAAATTTCTCTAGAAAATAGTGTTGGTAAACATCTTTGAACTTAACCTAAATTTTCATAAGGGTTGTAGACTCATGGAATTACTTCACTCATCCAATTATTTCGATGACTTTCTATAATTTTTACTTTTTATCTAAGTCAGTTAGAAGTTTTGTTTCTCACATACACTATTTTAAATAGTATATTTAGTCTCATACATATTCGGTAAATATTTTACTAACTTATCAAAACCCTTTATCTCCACCACATATAATGAGTCTAATTTAACCTCAGGACACATTAATAAATATTCTATCATCATATTTTACTCTTTTTGAGCTCCATGAAAAATTGATTGTGTATTGTCTAGTACTTCCATGTTTCCAACAACCTTCTCTTCTAGATCTCTCACAATATTCTCATGCGTAACCAAACTCAACTTGTTTTTCTTGATCTCATTAACAAAATTAGATTTACTTCTTTAATAATATCTTCCTTTTATTTAGATATATTTATTTCACTTTTTGAATCCTTATTTTATCTTTCCTGATCTGGGTGATTTTATGAAGAAAATTCCAACTCTCCCTTTATTTACCACCCTAGATCTTCCCTCTCTTCCTCATCATCAAAAAAAATTAATGCCTTTCTAAACATGAGTAATGAAATTGACTTCATCATTTCAGTGGTTTCTCAATGAGTAATATTTTTTATCTATTTTTATTAAACACCATTTATTACTACTATAATACATATTATTTTTCTTTTCAACCTTTTATTATATTTAATTTTATCACCCTCATATGATTCAAATTATTCAATGGTATTCCTAAGAAACTACCAGGAAAATGAGAAATTTAATTAATTTTATCACATTGGTAGTTTCATTCTGTTTATTTTACACTTTTCATTTATGAGTATCTTTATAATAATACCAATAATCTTATTCAATACATCCTCATATCATTTATTTTTTTTGAATCAATTTATTATATACCTTCTTCTTTTTTTTATTTATTATCTATGAATGATTGAAAATCCATCACTTCATTAACATTATTCTTAAATGTTTGAGTCTTTCCAATATCATAATCTATGAGTATATTAGGTGAATAATATACATTCATGTCTTATATATCATATAGGGATCATTCTTTTGAATTATAGATATTTAAAAAATTCATTATTAATTTTTTTATATTTGCGGAATAATTAAACTTTTCACAAAACCCCCTAATATTAATCAAAAATTAATTGAAACATTTGAAGTAGTGTTTACTGGTATCACTATTATCCATAATTATGTCCTAATATATTATCCTCCATAAATTCATCATCAATTAATTACCTTTAATATTCAATTCATGGGTACTATTTAATTTTTCCCAAATATATATAGTAGTTTAGAGTCTCATACCTTTAATATACATCTTCTTACAAAAGATTCATTGTTATTGAATTATTTTTCTTTTCTCTGACCTCCAAATATTTATTTTTAGAAATGATATAAGGTCTCTCTGAATAATTGGTGGAGGACCAGTTGTGGAAGAATCTCATAATTTCTGGATAAAAGATAAGAGGTAGGGAAGTATATTATTTCTCCAATTCTGGTAGTTATTTTAATCAAAATTAGTAACACCCCTATTGTTCATGTAATTAAAATTATTTATACTTTTATACTTATTGGAACAAAAGAGGGAACAAATTTTTACTTTGATACAACATTTGATACCCCAGACTAGATGGACCACTGAGAGGGATGTGAATTAGTTTTCTTTATTTTATAATGTTTCATTTTTAATATTACCTCTTCAACCTATTAATCATCTAGTCAACTAAATATATTTAATAAATTACAATAAAAATGAAAAAAATGTAAATATTTAATACCAATCAAGGATTTATATGTATTGAAATTAAATAATACTTCTATAGATTCATGGATTATATATTATTTATAGAAGTTGTTATAAAAAAGGATAGTACCAATCATATCAACCTAAATTAAAACAATGTTTGGGCTTCCAATGTCACACTTCATGAAATAACTCTCTAGTTGAAAATATGATCTAACAAGAAAAATATCTTTCTTTTATGGGCTCCTTCCATTCAACTTAGTGATCACCTCCCTCTATGAATATAATAGATAAATGTTTTTTTATATGTATTACTTCATGTTTACACATTCATGTATTTTTCAAGACATAGTATTCCATAAATCCCAACTGCCAATACTACACTTGCAAAGAAAGTATCTTCTTTATAGAATGACTCCCAACATTTATCTTATCCTAACTCTTCTATACTAATAATGTATCTATACCTGTGCTCATCAAAATTATCATACTCATATTTTGTGATTTCTCTCAATATTTTCACAATATACTTGTTTTTCTTACACATATATATTATCAAAATATTATAATGAATATTAGTTTCCAAAATTAAACATTAGAAACTCCATGACATTCATATGGCAAGAAATGTTTTTCAAATTTGGATGATATTTTCGAGTTTTATTTATTTATTATTTTTTTTAAAGGGAAAAAGCCCAAGATTATTATTAAAAAGAAAGTCCAAAAGGGGTACAAAAAAGTAATGAAAACAGATAAACTTATCACCCATTTTACGGGATGCCAAGCTTTTTCCTCAGCTTGTCCCCAATGATACGTTCTTTATTTCGCATCTCGTTCCAAAGGCTAATGTTATTACGTCCTCTTCCTCTTACTCTTCCTCCACGATAGGTTTCCTCGATCTCCCTAGCTTGTTATAGGAGCGATTCTATATCTTCATCAGAGCTGTCCACTTGAGCTTCTTCCATACTCTTCATTTGCTCTTTCTTTTCTCTATTCTTTTGGCTTCGAGTTCTAGAATGTTGCCATTCGTCATCAGAATCTTTCTTTTTCTGGTCTTCTTTTCCTAAGGTTTCCTGCACACAAGAATAATTCTACAAAGTAGGGGTATTTGAATCCTTACTCACCTTTACATCAGGATGTTTCATCAATAAATATGGTGTTCCAGCCATGTCAGAAGACTTCAGATGAGTAGACACAGTAATACTATCAGTCATTCCAGTTTCCCTATGGAGATCAGGAACATCTGGACATATTTTTGTGAGAACATTCATAACAGGGGGAGCCATCAAAGCAACACTATTCTGGACTGAACAGTCCAAAACCTTCAAGACAGGAGACTATTCTATTCTTTCAGCAGGATCATGATAAACAGCAGATGAAACAGTTGTAGAATCAACAAAAGTTCCATCAACAGATTTAGTAAAAGAAGGACCAGGCAGTGAAGACACCTGGATTCTGTCAGCCAAAGAAGGCTGTTCTGGAAAACTTAAATCAGAGTCAACCCCAGAAATAGAAGCAGGAACATAAACAGTTTTATGCATTTTATCAGAGATGGTGTTTTGTGTCTGATCCACATCACCAAGTGTTCAGGGAACTGTGATGTGGTCATTCATCATGTAGTATAGAACTCATTAAACCATATGTCATCTCAACCAGCTAGTATTTATTTAATCTTAATAAGGATCCTTGTCATTTTATTGAATATGACATTCAAACGCATAATTAAAGTTTCCTGCTAATAAGATTTTATATTTTTTATAATTAAATTATTCATCAACTATAAAATATTATTGTTTTTATAAGATATTATATATATGATAAAATAATAAAAGCATGTTATATAGAAAGATATTACACCATCTCAAAGTCATATAAGATCCCCTAATAAATTCACACACCAACTATTAATTTCATATATGTATTTAATAAATTTATATATCATATATTAATGTCTTACATGTAGTGTCTCAAACAAAAAATGACATATAGAATTGTGTAATGTTATATATGAGATCCTTTCAAAATCATATTTAGCACACACAAAGTATAGTTATTAGGAAAAGTCATACACTAGAGTATGAAGGTCTTACATTCAATATAGCTATTCCAAAACATTTCTCAAATGTATTTATCTCAACTCAAATTTTTATTCCATCAATCACTCAATTAGGGAAACTCATGCAAAAATATCAAGAAATTTTTATAGAGAGTGTCTTCATCCATCCCATGTAAAAAAATTAATAAATTACCAAACCTATAACAAGATGAGGTAAGAGAAAACCAAGGGATACATAAGAATAATGATTCCTTAATTAATTAATTCCAAGATCATCGACTCGAACTAGATTGACACATTCGAGGAGAGGGAACCAAGGCTAGAAAAAGTCATAAGATGATATCTATGGTTTCCTCTAGATTCAAGATAACCCCCACGATGTTACCTTAACACTATGTGTGAGACACAATTCCACATCCAATATTCCTCTTACGTTTAAAAATGATATATGTAATTGACTTGGAAGTAGTAATGTTGCCTTGGAGAGACTTGTGAATGACCAATTTCTCCATTTCAACTTAAAAAATAGGTATATTTGTGGAAAGACACACCTCCATCCGATTAAGATGATCATTTTCCTCCATAAGAAGAGAGTATTTACTTCTATAGATGCGGGTGAAATCCATGATAATTGATCTACTAGATTCATTAACTAATAGAAAATGTCTCATACATTAGAAAAAGACTTTAAGAAGGAGATCACCATGACTAACAACATATATAATATTTTCATTCTCATGAATAAGCTACATCCCTAAATAGCCTTTTCTATACAACATTTAAACATCTCGATCAACTATGCATAGATTCTCAATATATATCAACAATATTTTCAATCATCAATTAATCTCACCTTATTGATGACAAATATAATTCAATAAAATGGGAACATAAATAACCTTTTATAACAAATAAAAACTAAGGGAAACCCCAATTTCTATTATCAATTTTCATAATAACACCTAATTAAACAATAGAGTATCTATATAATGAATTAAAAGATCAAGAAATCATAGTTATAAGTTTAAATAATCATTAATAGAGAATACCTATATAAATATATCACTTCCCCTAAGAACTATGATAATCTATATTAACAAGGTCCATGCAAGGCTAAAAAGAAAAGAGATCCCCAAAACTGATGAAACCGCCAATTAAGATTTTTAATGACTAATAACCTAAGGCCAAAAAACATTTTCTTAGGAAATAAGATAGATGAAAATGAGGAAATAGTGAATATAAGGGACTTTGAGGATATTTTATTGAATAATAGTCTTCAAACCTTGAAGAAATTCATTAAATGTCCAAGGTAAAGAGTAGAAATAATAGGTTGGTGAATGGGTGAGTTGGGAGTCAAATATGGAACGTACATGGATAAGCGAGGATAAATTAAAGAATGAAATGATAGAAAATTAGCATTTTTTAGAATATTGGTTAGTATGTTCTATTTTTCTACATTATTTATAAAATAATACACTAAACATGATTCCCTCATTATAAACACCTTAAAATGATATATAGTTTGGTTGAAAAACATTGAAACCCATCTTCCAGACAATAAATATAGAATTTTAATAAATGGGGTGTGTCTTGTGGTTTAGGATTTGTGGGTTTTCAAACCTTTCACTAACTACATGAGAACCACTTCAACTCATTTCTTATTTTGATTGGCTTAGTCGCATGGGATTCACTAATCATGTTCTAATAAAATAGTCTCCCATTCCACAAATAATTTAACATGAATGACCATTATAGAGTAAATTAAGGGAAACAATATTTAAATGAATCAGTAAATCTTTAAAATATAGGTTATGGTATGGAAATTATACCAAAACAATGAACTTTCAGCCTCCAAAAAGATCTAAATGAATTTCTTGATCATGGAAAGGTCTTTATGTTCAAATTCCTCATAATGATAAAACTAAAGGTACTATGGGTAGAAAACTCAACTAATCTCACCAACCAAACTAGAAAGATTGACATTAAGAAGTAAATTTATGCAATACAAGAACCCAACATCCTGATAAAAAAATTCCTTAAAATATATACAAAAAAATAAACATATTTCAAACAATATAAATCATGAATACATAAAGAATAAGGTTATATTCCTTAAATATAATCCCATAGCCAAATATCACCATATTCTAAGAAGCGACAAAACAATATAAACCTATTATTGTTTTCTCAATACCATTATGAGAAATTATAACACAACCCCTGTTTAAATAGTAACCCAGTTACTAAGGATGGATTCATTTCATGAAAAGAATTTTGACATGAAAAACTACTAGATACCATAGATTTGATAACATAAAATATAAGAAAATAAAATTACATGTAAAACAATATTCTGCTCTGGGAAAAATAAAATTAAACTAAAAAATTCTATGTAGATACATTCATTCTTTGTAGGGGTCCCTCCATTGTTGGTCTCCCCACCATATTAAGACATATTGCCAACTATCATCATTTATAAAATAAAATGATTTAATAAATCCAAATAAAAGACAAGGAATTCAATAAAAAATGCACAATATGATATTCCACTGTATATATTCTTTGATGTTAACAGTTAATTGTAATAAATTTTCACTATTAAAAATTCCAAAAAGTAAAAAAGTATCATCATCTATGACGATATTTATCAAGTAAGGAGAAAAATAAATTAATTATAAAAATATATAAAAACTACATATAATTTTTATATCATGATTAGGTTTATCAGACTAAACCAAATAATCTTTTAAATAGTATAACTGGATCTACCACTACTTTGAAATATTCCATTGAAAACCTTCTAAGGTTCCCCCAAATGGACACAACTTTGTCAGGTCTTAAATATAAGGCCCCAGCCTTAAACCTTACTTAATCTTGAGTTATTACAATATTACACATGGAGGAACTTTTCAGGTTTAGAGTTTTAGGGAATTAGATCATGAAACTTGCACTACATTCCACATTTAAACAAAGTGGTTACATAAAAGGTAGTATTCATTTTTTCCCTCAACGGAAACATATTTAAAATAAAACATGGATTCTTTCTTGACACTTCCTTGACACTGTCATCATTTCATGAACCTTTCCCTTGACCTGTGAAAATAATTTCAAAAAAAACATGGGATGAGCATAAAAATCTTAGTAAGGGTTATAAAAAAATGGAAAGGAAACATCAGTTCATATATACATAAGAATGAAATCATACTTTACCCAAAAAACATAGGCACTTTAACATACCTCATCAAATCATGAATAAATCATAGAAATCAGAAGACATAAAAGGTAACTTGAGGCATTCATAACATTCTTACGTAGGGAGTAACCCTCTTGGTTATGTTTGGAATACCCACCATAGTATATTCCCTAAATCTCTTCGTATAAACCTTAACATTTCACTCCTTCGAGTTACCCAATGCATTGGAGAGCTATATCTGGATCACCCGCCCTTAGTTTATCACGGAACCACCCGTTTTCATAACAATTCCCAAGAACCATAACATAAACGTATCACATAAAACATGCATAAAGGAAATATAACATTTTCACATTTCAATCACAATATAACATTTTAGTATATTGAAATAATGAATCCATTCACAAAGAAGCCATTTCCAAAACCATTTAAAACATTTAATAAATAGATTTTTGAATCAAAGTGTCCCATACCACCTTAAAGCTTTTAAAATTTTAAACCATTAATATCCATATAAATAAATCCTTAAAACCATATTGAAAACATGGATATTAATAAGAACAAATAATTAAAACATTTAAATTGATATTTTGGTTAAAGGGGTTCTACCAAAATTAGAGACACTTGAATACAATAATTGAGGAATAACATTTATTCAGAACTTTATAATATCATGAGAATAAATGGATTCATGATCTAATATTACAAAGGGAAGTATATACACCATATAAGAGTGAATTAGTGCATAACAACAATGAAGTCTCAATAGAAATGCCAAATGTGATGAATTCCCTTATAAAGAAGGTATCCTTAAATTATGGATAATTCAATTCAAAATTATGTGTGAAAAATATAAATACACCAAATATAAGTGGATATTAAGTGTAAAAAAATAAAAGGTCATTCACACATATTAAAAAGATGACATATTCAATAATTACATGTTGAACCCAAAGAAATCGAAATTGGGTTAAAAAGTTCCCTTGGTAAAATTCGACAGCCTAACGGCATCACTTCAAAACTCAGAAAATGATTTGATGAGAGATTAAAAGGGAATATAATAACTTGGACATAAAATTCACATCAATAAGGGTATAAAAGAACATATCCCAACATAATATTATGTGAATTAAAAGACATAACAAAAGAAGTCTTTTAAATAGAGGAGGGTGAAAGGTTCCCTTACCGACATGGGTATCTTTCGAAACATACGCCCAGTGAAAGAAGGAAAATACAACATTGATTTAAATACTCATAAATGAAATTATATTACACAATGAGTAAAATAATGGGCAGTACATACACCACTCAAAGGAAATTGTGGAAAATGTAGCATAAATCTCACGGGAATAAAAGTGAGATGAAAAATCCCTTATGAAAACTCAGCAGCCTAACGGCGCCACTTAAAACTTCCAAAACGGATTGATGAGAGGAAATAGGGTCTTTCATCATAACAACATAAAGTTTACAGAAACAAGAATATAAAATAACATCCCCCAACATAACAAAGAGGAGCTTAAAACAAGTGACATAAAGGAGGGTACTTAAAAAGAAAGAGAGAGGTTGGATCTCTTACGAAAATTCGGCAGCCTAACGGCGCCACTCAAAACTTCCAAAATGGGTTTATGAGAGAGAATAGGGTCTCTCATCATATGAACATAAAAATTACAGTAGAATTAATATAAAAGAACATCCCAATCAAAATAAAGATTCCCTTAAAAAGAATGACATAAAAGAGTGTACTTAAAAAGAAAGAGAGAAGTAGGATCCCTTACCTCGTGTCTGACATGACTCGATCGTTCTTTAATCTCATGAATAATAAAATTTGGTCAATTTATAATTCCTTAAGGAACTCCTTTAAATATTATTATTCAGTTCATATCACATATTATAATGTTATAATAATAGGTTAATAAAGTGAGTTCGTATCAGACGTTTTTGTCGATGTTTAGTACATGAGTTAAAATTGAACTTGTTGGAAAAGAATTTTCCATGTAGTTATAGGTACATCATCTCCATAATAGTATTTATGTTTTAAATATCATATATATCCAGTATATATTCATTTTATACTATTCCATATCATTTGGAGATAAACAATTAAAAGCACCATTCATGGAGACGGTAGGCCGTATGTACGCATGAACGCTACTTTCATTTTTTTTCCATATTAATGGAATTAAAACAAAATGAGATATATATATATATATATATATTATAATTACAGAATTATATACATCCTTTATATGTAATATATCACATATATATCTATTATATATATGTACTTATAATAGTACATAACATTTTGAGACAAGAAATGAAATGTACCATTCATGGAGACGGTAAACCGTACGTACGCACGAACGCTACTTACATTTCTATTTCATATTTAATGGAATTAAAACATAATGATACATAATATTATTCCAGTATATATCATATATAATTTAATTAAATATATCCTTTATACGTACCACATATGGTATTAACGAATCAAATCACTTTGAGGGGGCGGTAGTCCGCACTTCCTTAAATGAAGATATCGCGTTTACCCATAATGGAAACCATAAAGGTATGCCATAAATATAAAATACATAATCTTTAGTAAAACATAAACATATTATATATCATATATAAATATATTGTCATCTTAATGGCCACCTTTGAAGGTGTTAGAAGAATGTTGAACAATCATCGTTTTGTGAGGCAGAAAATCACCAACCACAAAAACAGTATGTTCTTTAACCATTAGATGAAGGTGTGTGTAAGTGTATCTCGAATCCTTCTTATAAAAACATCCTATTATATTTAAGATACTATATTTGTTACAAAAGAAAATAATAAAAAGAGTTTATGTGGTTGGATAAGCAAAATAAAACAAAAGGACACAAGTGAAGACATTACCTTAAAATCGGGTAACTCCCGTTGGTTTGAGCTCAAAGGCTTCCTTGGGAAGACTTCTGCCAAAAGTGAGGCTTCAGAGAGTTATAGAGGTATGTGGAGAGACAAAATCGTCAGGGTTTGGCCGAGCCAAAGGCTTTGGGAGTGTGGGTAAGGAGGTAGAGGTGGGGGCCTTTTATAATAGGAGAGGAGAGGCACTCTTGGAAAGGTATAAAATGTAACTTTATTTTCAAATGAGTTTCGGATATTAATGGTCCCACATGGATGTGTTTCGAGGATAAGGGGATAAGGGTTCGAAATCCACCCATATAATAGATTTTGGACATGTGTAGGTCTTAGATTCTACATTATCATTCCATTTTATTTAAATCGTTAAATAATGAGGTCATCGCTGCATCATCATGATGTCATAAATAATTTAATTTATTTAATGTCTAAAAATTATAAAAAAACTACTATGATGTAGGAAATTTTTTTTATCTTTCCAATTAATATTTATAGTCTAAACTATCGTCTATGTAGACAAAATTAAAAATATTTTACTTAGGTGATACATTCTTTGTTACATTTAACATTCTTTAAAAATAAAAAGATAAAAAGTAACTTTCTCACAAAAGTGATTCCATGGGGCCCCCAAGTTTGGCACAAGGCATTCCATGGTCGGCCATGAGACAAAAAGTAGCCTTAGGACACATTTTTTGGTCATTTTTTATTATTATGGTATTATCTTATTATCTTTAACTACCCGATTACTCATTAATCAAGATAATTAAAGATAATTACCGTCGTTACTATTCATAATGTCCAAAAACAAAAGAGTCTTAACTGCATAATTTGGACCTTGTGATTCCAAATATTTAATCCATTTTACCAAATTCCAAACACATAAATTGAAATAATTAATTTAAAAAAACTTCCCGTTGTCAAAACAAATAGCGGGTTTTTTAGAAACAATATTAATGAAAAGTTTGGCACTTGTTTATGCCTATTTCCAAAGTGAAATTAATCCCAATGACCATAATTGAATTACATGCTACAAATATATTCTAATTAAACTTTAAAACAATTAAAAATATAATATAACCATATAATTAAATTATATGAAAAAGCAGTTTTGATGTAAAATGCAGTATTTTTCACTATTCATTGAAAAATGAACATTGTCAGAAAAATACCAAAATTAACCCAAGTTAAATTTTAATGTCCCAATCATAAATAATATGTTTATTTTGAAAAATATAGCTTATAAAATTTTCAAAAAGTGGATTTAAAATGGGTTCGCCATCAAAAGGCTGTTAATCGACCTTTTAAAGAATATTAGAATGTTTTTGCTTAAAAACTGGATTCATTTGCATTTTTAATCCTCTAAAATTTATTGTAAAGAGTAAAATTTTTTTGGCAAACATATATAATTATTTTGTAGTTTGTTCTGTTCATTCCCGCCATTACAACGGCTAGGCGTTAACTACCATTTAAAATAATATTATTTTATTATTAGAGTGCAATGTATGATTCCCAAGAAACTCGTTGTTGTGTATTGGGTAAGCCATCGAGCATAGAATCCCCTTTAAAGTAATATTAATATTTTGTTCACAAATATGGATAAATATAAAGATGTCATATTCTTTATTTACCTGGGGTGTTACATCCTTCCCCCCCTTTTGGGAATTGTGTCCTCGCAATTTTAAAATTGCGCTTGGAAACATCCTTGAAAGTCCCACATCGGAACAAGAATCAATAAAAAAATCACATTAAAATAAAGGAAGATAAGTACAAAGGTCACCCAAGTTAACCCATTCTATGATTCCAAGTAAGAAAATATGGATATGGAAGAAAAAACAAAGGGTCATGTTCTGATGGGGAGTGAAAGTAAACATGTCTAGGAGAAAGTTAACCATAAGAAAATCACAAACTTGTGATGGGTTAAACGGTATTCGATTCCCCAGTAGGAAAAGTTAATAGACAAAATTTTTGTTTTAAGTTACTTTTTATTGAGGAATTTATTCATAAGGAAACATAATCACTTATCATTTTGACTTTCAACTTTTACAATATTCCTTAATCAAACTCATATGTTCTCCAAGAGATGAGTATTTAGGAAGACTTGTTCGCATTAAGAGTAATATAATCAACTTCTAGAGAATCACCTAATCCACAAAATAGAACTATATACTTCCCATTTTTTTAGACTCTAACCAAAACCAGAACCAAAAAGGTTAGTACAAGATTAGATAATACCCAAAAAGGTTAATCCTTTTAAAAAAACACAAATCTATTCTTAATCTCCAAAATTGGTCCAACAAAACCCAATGTTCAACGAGGACCATTCGATAAACAATTTGTCTATAAAATTATTCAATGTAAACCAAACTAATATTGAAACCCAAATATTTGAAGGATTTAGTCACATAGTCTTCCAAATTAAATCGTAAAATTTATCTCCAAACAACATCAGTTGCTCCTAAAGTCTCGTATTGAAAAGTAATTAACCTAATCACACATCCTCCATGATAGGTTAAAAATATTTCCATAGATAACCCAAAATCAACATACTCTTAATTCATAAAATAATCTAACTAAAAATAATCAGTTAAACTAACCAGGGACTTCACGTAGTCCAGTGGTAGGCGATAAATACCAGTCGCACTTTGGTTGTGGGTTCGATTCCCGCAGCTTTGTCCGACACGACGGGTTGTCACACGGTCTGCGTGTTGTCCTTTTTCCAAAACTATATATTTCTTAAAACATCCCCCAAAATGAGATAAAATCTTCAAAAATAATCATAACATATTTTAACCTCAAATTTATCTCATGCCTTTCATTTTCCATCATATCATACAATAACCCATAATTACCTCAAAAGTAAGGATCATATAAACTCTAATATTTACCTTTATAATTATTACCTGAACTTCCACATCGATTGGTCATCTCATACATGATGCATTACAGAACATACCATGGTTCAAGTGGTTGATCATGACTCCTTGATATTTGGATTAGAATAACCATGAGATTCCTCATTGAATCCCCCATTTCATCCAGTCTCTTAATCAGAGAACCACCACAGTTTCCTTCAAACCTATTGTCACTTTGGTGCCTGCTAGATCCATCCATTTACTAAAAACAGAAATGTCAGCATGAGTATATCAACAAAACCATCATGTACTAATGGGGAAGATAACCACTAAGATATACTTACTCATTCACTTTATCTAAAACTAGAACTCTTTCTGAAATCCTAACGATTATGGTAATATTACTTATTCTTAGAGAATACCCTAACCTCTAAAGTTATCTAAAACTTCCTTTGATGCCAACTATAAGGCCCCAGCCTTAAACCTTACTTAATCTTGAGTTATTACAAGATTACACATTGAGGATCTTTTCAGGTTTAGAGTTTTAGAGAATTAGATCATGAAACTTACATTACATTCCACAATTAAACAAAGTGGTTACATAAAAGATAGTATTCATTTTTCCCCTCAACGGAAACATATTTAAAATAAAACATGGATTCTTTCTTGACACTTCCTTGACACTATCATCATTTAATGTACCTTTCCCTTGTCCTATGAAAAACATTTCAAAAAAACATGGGATGAGCATAAAAATCTCAGTAAGGGTTATAAAAAAATGGATAGGAAACATAAGTTCATATATACATAAGAATGAAATCATACTTTACCCATAAAACATAGGCACTTTAACATACCTCATCAAATCATGAATAAATCATAGAAATTATAAGACATAAAAGATAACTTGAGGCATTCATAACATTCTTACGTAGGGAGTAACCCTCTTGGTTACGTTTGGAATAACCACCACAGTATATTCCCTAAATATCATCGGAGAAACCTTAACGTCTCACTCCTTCATGTTACCCAATGCATTAGAGAGCTATATCGGGCTCACCCGCCCTTAGTTTATCATAGAACCACCCGTTTTCATAACAATTCCCATGAACCATAACATAAACGTATCACATGAAACATGCATAAAGGAAACATAACATTTCCACATTTCAATCACAATATACCATTTTAGTATATTGAAATAATGAATCCATTCAAAAAGAAACCATTTCCAAAACCATTTAAAACATTTAATAAATAGATTTTTGAATCAAAGTGTCCCATACAACCTTGAAGATTTTAAAATTTTAAACCATTAATATCCATATAAATAAATCCTTAAAACCATTTTGAAAATATGGATATTAATAAGAACAAATAATTAAAACATTTAAAGCGATATTTTGGTTAAAGGGGTTCTACCAAAATTAGAGACACTTGAATACAATAATTGAGGAATAACATTTATTCAGAAATTTATAATATCATGAGAATAAATGGATTCAAGATATAATATTCCAAAGGGCAGTATATACACCACATAAGAGTGAATTAGTGCATAACAACAATGAAGTCTCAATAGAAATGCAAATGTGATGAATTCCCTTATAAATAAGGTATCCTTAAATTAAGGATAATTCAATCACAAAATTATGTGTGACAAATATAAATACACCCAATATAAGTGGATATTATGTGTAAAACAATAAAATGTCATTCACACATATTCAAAAGATGTGATATTCAATAACTACATGTTGAACCCAAAGAAATCAAAATTTGGTTAAAAAGTTCCTTTGGTAAATTTCAACAGCCTAACGACATCACTTCAAAACTCAGAAAATGAGTTGATGAGAGATAAAAAGGGAATCTCATCACTTGGACATAAAATTCACATCAATAAGGGTATAAAATAACATATCCCATCATAATAGTATGTGAATTAGAAGACATAACAAAAGAAGTATTTTAAAAAGATGAGGGTTAAAGGTTCCCTTACCGACATGGGTATCTTTCGAAACATACGCCCTGTGAAAGAATGACAATACAACATTGATGTAAATACTCATAAATGAAAGTATATTACACAATGAGTAAAATAATGTGCAGTACATACACCACTCAAAGGAAATTGTTCCAAATGTAGCATAAATCTCATGGGAATAAAAGTGAGATGAAAAATCCCTTACGAAAACCCGGCAGCCTAACGACGCCACTTAAAACTTCTAAAATGGATTGATGAGAGGAAATAGGGTCTCTCATCATATCAACATAAAGTTTACAGAAACATAAATATAAAATAACATCCCCCAACATAACAAATAGTAGCATAAAATAAGTGACATAAAGGAGAGTACTTAAAAAGAAAGAGAGAGGTTGGATCTCTTACGAAAATTCGGGAGCCTAACGGCACCACTCAAAACTTCCAAAATGGATTGATGAGAGAGAATAGGGTCTCTCATCATATGAACATAAAAATTACAGTAGAAGTAATATAAAATAACATCCCAATCACAAGAAAGATTCACTTAAAAAGAATGACATAAAAGAGTGTACATAAAAAGAAAGAGAGGAGTAGGATCCCTTACCTCGTGTCCGACATGACTCGATCGTTCTTTAATCCCATGAATAATAAAATTTGGTCAATTTATAATTGCATAAGGCCCTCCTTTAAATATTATTTTTCAGTTCATATCACATATTATAATGTTATAATAATTGGTTAATAAAGTGAGTTCGTATCAGACGTTTTTTTCGATGTTCAGTACATGTGTAAAAATTGAACTTGTTGGAAAAGTATTTTCCATATAGTTATAGGTACATCATCTCCAGAATAGTATTTATGTTTTAAATATCATATATATACAGTATATATTCATTTTATACTATTACATAGCATTTGGAGATAAAAAATTAAAAGCACCGTTCATTGAGACGGTAGGTCGTACGTATGCATGAATGCTACATTCATTTTTTTGCCATATTAATGGAATTAAAACAAAATAAAATATGTATATATATATTTTATAATTCTAGAATTATATACATAATTTATATTTAATATATCACATATATATCCATTATATATATGTACTTATAATAGTACATAACCTTTTGAGACAAGAAATGAAATGTACCGTTCATGGAGAGGGTAAACCGTACGTATGCATGAACGCTACTTCCATTTATATTTCATATTTAATGGAATTAAAACATAATGTTACATAATAGTATTCCAGTATGGTATCATATATAATATATTTAAATATATCCTTTATACGTACCACATATGGTATTAACGAATCAAATCACTTTGAGGGGGCGGTAGTCCGCACTTTCTTAAATGAAGATATCGCGTTTACCCATAATGGAAACCATAAAGGTATGCCGTAAATGTAAAATACATAATTTTAAGGAAAACATAAACATATTATATATCATATATAAATATAGTGTCATCTTAATGTCCACCTTTGAAGGTGTTAGAAGAATGTTGAACAATCACTGTTTCGTGAGGCAGAAAATCACCACCCACAGAAATAGTATGTTCTTTAACCATTAGACAAAGGTGTGTGTAAGTGTAGCTAGAATCCTTCTTATAAAAACATCGTAGTATATTGAGTATACTGGATTTGTTACAAAATAAAATAATAAAAATATTTTAGGGGGTTGGAGAAGCAAAATAATACAAAAGGACACAAGTGAAGACATTACCTTAAAATCGGGTTACTCCCTTTGGTTTGAGCTCAAAGGCTTCCTTGGGAAGACTTATGCCCAAAGTGAGGCTTCAAGGAGTTATATAGGGATGTGGAGAGACAAAATGGGCAGGGTTTGGATGAGTAAACGTCTTTGGGAGTGTGGGTAAGGAGTTAGAGGTGGGGGCTTTTTATAAGAGGAGAGGAGGGGCACTCATGGAAAGGTATAAAATGTAACTATTTTTTCAAATGAGTTTCGGATTTTAATGGTCCCACATTGATGTGTTTTTAGGATAAGGTGATAAGGGTTCGAAATCCACCCATCCAATAGGTTTTGGACATATGTAGGTCTTAGATGTTACATTATCTTTCCATTTTATTTAAATCATTAAATAATGAGGTCATCGCTGCATCATCATGATGTCATAAATAATTTAATTTATTTATTGTCTAAAAATTATAAAACAAATACTACGATGTAGGAAATATTTTTAGATTTCCAATGAATATTTATATTCCAAAATATCATCTTTGTAGACAAAATGAAAAATATTTTACTTAGGTGATACATTCTTTGTTACATTTAACATTCTTTAAAAATAAAAAGATAAAAAGTCACTTTCTCACAAAAGTGATTCCATGGGGCCCCCAATTTTGGAAAAAGGCATCCCATGGTTGTCCATGAGACAAACAGTAGCCTTAGGACACATTTTGTGGTCCTTTTTTATTATTATGATATTATCTTATTATCTTTAACTACCTGATTACTCATTAATCAAGATAATTAAAGATAATTACCATCGTTACTATTCATACTGTCCAAAAAAAATAGATTATTAATTGCATAATTTGGACCTTCTAATTCCAAATATTTAATACATTTTACCAAATTCCAAACACATAAATTTCAATAATTAATTTAAAAAAACTTCCCATTGTCAAAACAAATAGCGGGTTTTTTAGAAACAATATTTATGAAAAGTTTGGCACTTGTTTATGCCTAATTCCAAAGTGAAATTAATCCCAATGAACATCATTGAATTAAATGGTAAAAATATATTCTAATTACACTTTAAAACAAATTAAAAATATAATATAACCATATAATTAAATTATATGAAAAAGCAGTTTTGATGTAAAATGCAGTATTTTTCACTATTCATTGAAAAATGAACATTGTCAGAAAAATACCAAAAATTAACCGAAGGTAAATTTCAATGTACCAATCATAAATAATATGTTTATTTTGAAAAATAGAGCTTATAAAATTTTCAAAAAGTGGATTTAAAAGGGGTTCGCCATCAAAAGGCGGTTAATCGACCTTTTAAAGAATATTAGAATGTTTTCGCTTAAAAACTGGATTCATTTGCATTTTTAATCCTCTAAAATTTATTGTAAAGAGTAAAAATATTTTACAAACATATATAATTATTTTGTAGTTAGTTCTGTTCATTCCCTCCATTACAACGGCTAGGCGTTAACTACCATTTAAAATAATATTATTTTATTATTAGAGTGCAACATAAGATTCCCAAGAAACTCGTTGTTGTGTATTGGGTAATCCATCGAGCATTGAATCCCATTTAAAGTAATATTAATATTTTATTCACAAATATGGATAAATATAAAGATGTCATATTCTTTATTTAACTGGGGTGTTACATTAAAAGTATCTGAACATTAAGGCTTTTATAACCATTTGTTCCACACTAATGAAACACCGTGGAATTTCTCCCGGAAGAATCTAATAAAAAAAATTATGATGTTTTTTAATAATGTCACCCACCTAATAATACATAGATTTTTACCCTTTCCATTGTTGGGGCATCTCTATTGCCACCACGAACTAGGGAAACAACAACCATATCATGAAAACGAACATCACATAATACTAATATTATGTACAACTTCACCACCTCTTCATAGATCTCAATTCCAAGCATGGAAACTATTAAAATTAGACCTAACCAATGAACTCTTAAAAAATATAATGATTCTAGAGATTAATCCATGACCAGGACATGGATATATAGAAATATCTCTGTAAAATGATGAAGATTCTCTAATACTAATATGATACCTTCATAGAAACTAGAAAATTCTATATATGTATGTATCTTTACAATATTAGGAAATGTGTTTAAATTAATAGTGCATTAAATTTATACCTAGAATGGTTCTTGTCTAGTTTAATCCAAATATTCCACTTCACAACATATAACATGGACCATATAACATAAAGGATAAAAAATAGGCATTATAAACTCATGATACTCATGTTAAAGGAGAATCACCACTATATCCTAGAGACATTATACAACTCACTGGGAGTCTAGTGATCAAACTAAATGAAGATAATTTAGATTTAAAAATTCTAGAATGAAATAACTATATAGAGATGGAAAATGAAGTTCATTGTTCTCTATGATCATAGTAGAAAAAGTGATATAATCTTATATATCTAGATATACTGAAGGGTTTATACTTGGGGAACCCCTTCAACTCCCTCTTATGAGTCCTTTCAGACTCGATGGTGGTGTACTCTATAATAAAAAGAAACTTTAAAAAAAGTAAAATAAAAATCATGTTTTAAAGTATTTAAAAATTAAATAAAATAAGGGGATTAATCCTAAAATATCAACATATGCTCATTAATCCACAAGACACCATCATCCACTATGGAAATAATTTAGAAAGTTATTACAATATTGATTCTATCCCATATTCATATCAAAATGTCTCTTGATTAGATTCAAAACATCACTTATGAATAATTATGAAATATTAAAAACCATAATTAAAATTCAACTCATTGTTTTGAATAATTGTTTTTATTTCAAACGATTCTATAAATTCCATTATGAATAACAAAAACCACCACTTTCACTTTTTCAAATAAAATTTCAATAAAAATAGTATAGTGAAAAAAATTTAATAGTTCCATCACATATTGATAACTCCCATAATCCATCCTAAATAATGTTTATAAAATACCTAAGGCAATCTAAACTCAGATGTATCCCAAAAAATAAATTAAAGGGGTTAGTGGCTATGAATGGTCTAACCACACGATTAATAAAAAAAATGAACTAACAAAGAAATACAATAATATAATTCAAAAAAGACATGTGCATTGCTTCCACATGGTTATCTTGACCATCTATGTTTACTTTGTGCCTCTAATTCGTCTCCAATTTTCACACAAAATCTCAAATAGACCCCCAGAACAACTCATTAAACTCCCAAATAGTTCAATACATCATTAATTAAAACCAAAATACATAGATAAGAATTTAAATAAAATCTAAAATAAATATTTGAATTTAGAAAACCCCGGGTTACTCGACCAATAAATATTTTTTATTATTTCAGAAATCACTTTTATGGAAAAAGTGGAAACCATGAAGTTCAGAATACAAGAAAAGTCAAGCCTCATAAGAAATAGTCACATCATTCAAGAAAAAATTAATGTGATAAGAATCCTTTACCTTGGATGGATTCCATTTGATGGAGGTGGCATCCATATTAGTGTTTTCCTTAATGAGATCCTCAATATGGGATGCCATCATGTTCTAGGTCTGCACATGCTCCTCTAGAATTGTTTTTCCCTCGTTGAAACCACTTATCAAAATCATATTTTTTTTCAACCCAAGAGTATTGGTCTTCACTCAAAAGCACACACAGTGGTATTTCTAATATTCTATGTACATCCTCCTTTAAAATCTTGATCAGTAAAGATTCCTCTATCATTTCTTTTTTTGAATACATGAGAATTCGTTAATGATGTCTAATTCACTGTCCTCCTTAGACTTTGGGATGTTAACAGCAACATCCAAAAACTTTTGAGGGACATTTATTTACTAGAATACATTGTAACAAGATGAATATGTAAGGTTGAGTAGTCATTTCGTCTCCTTGACCATTAACTGTACTGGATAAACCCATTTGAATCCAAAAGGGTGTTCTTCCCTTTCTTTGAAGATGATTGAATGTACTCTTCTAAAATTTCCACTTCCATGGGCTTGGGGACCAGAGTTCTGAGGAAAGCTCATTTTAGTTTACTATGACACAAAACATTTCATGTAATGTATGGATCTATATATGCCCATCCTCCTCGAGAGTCACTTATTCAAATGGAGGAGTATCAACAACACTCATAATTGAAAAGCGGTTCTGAGACTCGCTGGAAAATCTATCTATACTTATGCGAATTGGAGAGGAAGGCTTAAATCCCTCACCAAGGACCTATTCAATCGACACTATAATCTTGATATGGCATGTGCTGTAAATTTTACTCGCTCCATCCCCTTATCAGCAAGAACACCCACACAACCGGAAGGATTTTCCTTACCAAATCTCGTGGCCATAACCTTTTTGGGAGAATTAAAAATGGATCTCATATCCTCTACATATGTGGGATGGATCCTTGGGCCCACCATCACCCCCTAGATCTCCCCTGAGCAACCACAGACCAATATTGGTGAAGGATTAATACTTAAATCCCACCTTAGATGACCAAAAACATCCTCAACCCTCAGCTCTGAAAACCTCTGTCCCATTTCCTTCCAGGTGGTTGTAGGAAATATCCCCTCCCTAATACCCATATTATCCACATCAGGAGAAATACATCCAAAACTAGGGATAGAGTTATTGGGACCATCCTTCACATAGACCCACAATGACTGGTCCTTTCCCAAAGCATAACGATATCTACCAGAATCATGACCAAGAAGCCTGCAAAATGAATAGGAAGTAACCCAAGATTCATAACATACATTCTGGTACCAACATAATTCCCCTTAAAACTCGATGTAGATGGAATATAGTGGGTTCTTAGATACATCAACATCAACACAAACCCTCAAGGATAATGTATGACACCTATCATGAGTATGAATATCTGTGCAGAGAAAACACCCCACCATATTTCCTATCAAATGAAGAACTGCTAGATTTTGAAAAGGAAAAGGGAGACAAGGAAGAGAAATCCAAATTGTTGTAATGGGAGAGTCATGCTGTAGATGAAAATCAAATGACAACCAAAAGAGAGAAAAATAGAAACCTAGAAGAAAATGGGGAGCATGATCTAGTGTAGAGATGATATCGTCTTCATTCACGAAATGGATCAAAATGTTCCTCAAATCAAGAAGCCCTATAATCGTGTGATCTTGCAACATCCATGAAGATGATACATATATGTCAAAGGAATCAACAAAAGAGAAACGCTTCCTAAATATAGTAATGAAAAATAGTTCCAACATTTTCGAAGCTCTAGTGAACTCTAGGGAGGAAAGAGGCACCGATTGAACTCCATGCTCAAGAAAATGGACCTTAGGGTAGACTTCGATTGGGGAAAAGATGGGGAGGGTAGCCATGTTAGTGAAAGGGGAAAATGAGGGAGCATGGAGAGTCGGTGAGGGAAGGGGAGGACCCTACTCCCCCCCCCCCCTGGGGTAGGAAGATCTAGGTAGGGGAGGCGGTGGTGCAGTCATGACCTCGGCCCACAGAGGAGAGAAAGAGTGGTGGTGGAAGAAATTTGGTTACTATGGTTTTGTCCCTATATGTGGTGATAAATGACTTCCCTTGACCTACCTATTGAGTTTTGAAAATTCTATATTCTATCTATTGGAATCCCTAGATATATGGGGTTCTCTAACACAACTTTTTCATGAACTGACCCGGGTCACCCCTCAACTAGGCACCCAGACCGGCTAATAGAAAGACCTAAATATAATTACTTCTCCCTAAGGGATAGTAACCATTGTACCACCATAAAATATACTAAAAAAGTAATTATTTAACCTAATAATGTAAATAATTAAATAATGGAATTCCACTATGAAATCTTGAATGACCATTCCATATACGGATATGTAACAAAAAATAAAAAAATAGTACTAAATCAAAGAGAAAAATAAACAAGACATAATATGAAGAAAAAAATACATAACAATATATAAAACATATAAAACCTAAATCAATATTATAAGGTTAACTTTTTTTTCTAATAACGTATAATTTGATCAGATTCAAATAACTCTTAACAATTTCTTAACTAGATAGTATTTATATTTTTTACTCATTTTTAAGTGCATGTATAATGTTAAGAGGAGCATGAGGATTTAATTAAACAACAATCACTATGATATGTCAATGGATTATCCATCAGAGTTGGTCCATGAACCAAAAAACATTTTTAAGCTCATTTATCATCATAGGTGTCACTCCCTTTATAATGTTTTGGGTTATCCTAATCATTTCCCAGTCTCACTTCATCCATGGTTTAGGGACAACTCATAGTTTCCCAAGGTTCACTACCTAAAATATCCTTCTATCAATAACTACTAATGTAAAGAATCATCTTATAACAGTTAATAGACATGTAGGTCCTTTTTTAGCATCTATTAGATGGAATATATACTTAAATATAGGTATTTTATTTGTGGAAGTCCACCTGGGATTTCCCTTCATAATCTGTGAACAAATCATTGATGCACTACATGTACTTCATTTTCAAATAAAATTATGGAATACCTCCTTCATTGTATAGTAGTAGTCACTCTTCTTCTCATTTTAATGATCTTAAAAGATAAAAATTATTCAAACTTATATCCTCTGGCTAAGAAATACCCACCTTCTCATATGAAAATAAGATATGTTGCCTTTTCCCAAAGTTCATTACTTGCTACAGTCTTTCTCCCTTCTTGAAATTTGGAGGTCAGGCACCCAATCCCTAGGAAAAATATTAGAATAATTATGGGATAGAAAACATCCCAAAAATATCTATATAACATCTTCAGAATCTCCTCATTTTATTCAACAAAATACCAAAATTACGGGCCTTCTCTCCCCTCTTATAGCATGTATTAACATTCCAATTAACCCACCATCATTGAAAATACATATTGAATTTTATATTCGTATAGATCATGAACTAAAATAAATACAAGAGATTTATGAATAATTTAACATATTTCTCAAGCATTTATTCAGTTATTTATTCAAAAATCATCCCAAAAGTCATCAAAACTCATTGTACCATAGAATAATACGATACTTCTGGTTGTTTTTCTTCCAAAATGTCGATCACCACGGGTGTAGTCCCCTACCATTACCTATTTTGGATTTATATTTCTCTTATTGAACACATGATCTGTTCAAAAGGATTTGATCCTACACATGTATTCCTTCTTCAACTATAGGTCATTGACCATGGATGTATGTTTCAAATTTTAGGTTTGTTTTCCTATAACAAGTTGAGCACCACTGCATACACCATAGTGAGCAAAGCTATGTCGACTAACAACTCAAAATATTGATAATAGTCACTTATAATATGGTTTTTGTGTCCTGAAACTAACCATTATAGATTGTTTCACTCAATTTCCACAATGGGGACCACTATGGAATGATCCCTTGTTGGATTCCCAATTTTTGAATTGGATTCTTAGCAATACCTCAAGAAAGGGCATGGTTTTACCTGCCCTTTTCTACAGCTTCCCCACACCCACTAATTAGGGTGGGGTATTTCATGTGTTGGACTACATCAATACCACACACCCTCCACCAGGGGAATTCACATCCTAACATGGATGTGTTTAGAAGCATTAACACAACATGCCCTCTATAGTCCGTGTTTTCTTCCTAGCCTGGATATTTTACACTATTTTAAAACATAACGCATGGTTCTTTACATTTGGATTTCTTCTTTCCATCATTTAGATGGCCATTCCCATATTTTCTAGTAATTCCAACATTAATTCTAATTATTTGATTTTTTGAAAACACACCCTATCCACCTCTATTGGGATCAACCAATCTCCCAAGAACTAGTTCAACACTTTAGTCTTCATTATCATGTGTTCTCAGCAATTCTTTTGTCCAAATATTTAACATTATCCATTGATACTCCCACCCATAGTTTATCATAAACATAAATATTGTAAAAAAACACAATATAATAATTTATCATTTCTAGCAATCTACCCTTTTGATTTTTTTCAATACACAACATTAAAGTCAAAAAAATAATAATACAGCATATTGGAAATGAAATAAAGAGGATCATTCAGATGTTACCTCTCATATGTTGATATACATCTTTATTTTGTCCCCACAAAATTGGAGGGAATAAAATATATTTATGTTCCCCTCGATTAATTTATAAATCATTCTTTCTATCAATGTATAGGATAAAATTCTAATAAAACTACACAAACACTTTTTCTTCGACATCCAATAGGGTTTACTCATTCCTTAAGATCTCCCTTCTGACAAACTATATTCTTGTAGAGTATTATCTATTGACTCGTAGAGTGAATTTACCACATAGAAATTGAGATTTCAAAAAATCATCTAAGCTTACTCAGCATTAGATCAGTGTAGGAAACAATAGTTTTTAGAGATAACAATAATTTTTTCCATGTCACTTGGGAAACCAATAAAAAAAATATTTTTTTCACATCTCTCAAAAAAATTGTGATCACTATTAAACCACACAGTAAAACATTAGTTCAGAAACATTAAATCACATTATGTCAGATGTATACTATATAATAATTTATGTTATACAACTTGTTAATAAATGTGTACTAAAAAATTCAAGAGAAGTTAAATTTGAAGAAATCATACCACTTGAACTCTATGACTTTTAATTCTTTCAAGGAATTATAATCCTTTAAAAATACTTAATACACTATAATTTCCATCAAAACTCCACTAAAAATGTGTCTCTTAAAACTAATTATTTTAACCCAAATTTTATATTCCACTTGTAGTAATTTTATTAGATCTTATTTTATATCATGTTTTATATTATTTTCTGTCACAATTACCCCTTAGATCATATCTCCCTCTTAATTATACAAATACTCAAACATATTTTTAAATAATAAACAATATAGGGAGAGGTGTACATCAAACATCCTCAAGTAGAGAAATGGGATAGGTCAAGAAGAATGAACCCATCACCTTCCATATTTCCATTTCTCTTTTTCATATTTATATAAAGGAATTAAATCCCATATTAAAAATATTCATAACCAATTATAGTTAGAAACATTTACCTCTTTAAAAATTATTTCTCTAGAATGTTACCATATCCACACATCTCCCCATGGATATATTCTTTCATATTCTTACTAAAATTGGGATTTTACATAGTTCGTGATTCTATCATGCTTGAACAATTAAATTCTTCTGTTTTTATCAATTTTTTTTTTACCTCCATATTTTATTTCCATTATATCTTAATATTATTCCCTTGAGTAGTTTACGTGGAACCGTTTCGTAATTATTCATTCCTACTATCCAAGAGTACCATCTTGGAATAATTCTTCATCATTGTTGGATTCCCCATCAATTTTTCTTCTAATTTTATCATTTTTTATTTTACCACTTTATTTTTCTTTTATATTAGAGTTAATTGCTTCCCTAAGTGTAATTGTGAGTATTTGAATCTGGTTTTTTTAAAACATGTCAATGAAAAACTTTCACATTCTGATAAACATTGAAAATATTTTTTATATTTACATTCCTTCTTCCAGGATAAAAATTCAACCTATAATTCATAGGATTAGAGTGCTCTTATTATATTATTTCCCCTACCATGATTTCCTCTAATTAAAATACCATCCCATGTGACTATGGTTATAGAAAATAAACCATTTTTAATAAAAGTTATACATCATTTGAATTCTCATTGATTTAGATTTTGGAACTATTAGAGTTATTCTCACATCTCTTTCTCTTAAACCTTGGAATAATATTCCCAAGATATGCTCAAATATTCTAAAATAGAATTATTTTGGTGCTTACAATTTTTTTGAAACCACTCTTCCTGGTATTTCCTGGAAAAAATCTTATCTTCTATATTTCATATATGGGTTCTTCCTTCATGTTGATGCTTCCACAAGATGGATCTTATTATTTTTAATTAAGGTCTCTATCCACTCCTATAATTCTTCAAATTTTTCATCATTATTCTTCAACTCAACATTAATTTCCTTTAAAATTAATGTTTTATTCATAAATAACTATATCCACTCTTCATGTTGTGTATTAATTTGAATGATTTCAACCTTCAACTTGTTATTCAAAAACATTTTCTCTAGGATATCTTGTAAAATCTCTATAATCATGTAACTTTTCTCCATAATTATTGTTGACATTTTACTTATGAATAAATTTATAGCCACTTCCACCCTCGTCAATCAGTTTGTAGTTCACTCTATCATGTTCTCTCACTTAACTTTACTTTCATTACATGAGAACCATTACAAATAGAAACCAACTATAGTTGAAACATCATAAAATCTTCTTTTAATCTTTATAATTGAGTCTAAAACACCATATCCTTCTTCTTTTCCAATGATATAATTTTTCATAAAAATTATGAAGTTACCTCGCCTGGATAACACATCTTTTTAGAGGACTTTTTTACTTCATGTTTTCTATTATCATAAGGCAAATATCACTTGGCCTATCTTTTTTTATAGGAAAATATTCCAAATAGATTCACACATATTTATATAACATACATTTATTTTTTCTACACATCTTACTCAAGAGCCTCCTTTAATACCTCTTGATTAAAGAAACAAATGTAATGTTTTGTGATATGCCACATGGAAATATCAATGTTGGATCGATAAAAAAATTCTATGTTCAACCACATTTCAATGAACATTAAGATAATATTTTATAAAAAAATGAACTCATTTTCTATGTTTTTAAATTCATCACATCAAATGAAGTGGTCTTTATAGTGGGAAATATTTTTCCTAAATAACATCAGATCAAGTTAGATCAATAAAAAAAGGATTAATAAAACTCCCTCTGATATGAATTTTGAGTCCCTCAATATGGGCTAGAGTAATATCACCTTGAGAGGGGGGTGAATGAGGATGTGCAATACTAATAAAATTTAATCACATTAACAATAAAAATCTAATTTTACATATTTATATTAATCTATTAACCTTGAGTGTCACTTGGATTTATATTGAATTATACATTTATCTAGTTATAATTTCTCTGAAAACATTCTTAATTATATGTTTATTAGATTATATTATTTTTTTTGTGAATTCATAATGTAAATTGAGTAACAATGAATTTAATAGTTCATCCTCATTGGGATATATCATAAGAGCATGCATCAACATTTTATTGTAAAATAAATAAATAATTATCTCACTGATCAACATGGGGTTCAATCACATTACAAAGGTTCTATTTAACTCTCAATTTACCATTTCTTATAGCCTCATATATTTTAGGGAAGGCTTACGGCTTTCTATGGTTCACTCCATTGAAAATTCCTTCATTCCCTTAATATTAGTAGAATGAATCACCTTCACAAAGATTATAGACTTATAGGTCACTTGTACAGTATCAATTATATGTAATATATCCTTCATAGTATATAGATTCTATTTTGGAGTCCACTTGAACTGCAACATCACAATATAGGAACAACTCCTTGATTCAACACCTCTACATCACTTTCCAGAGGAAGTATGTAATACCTCATTCACTACATATTAGTTATCACTATTATTCTATTTTGAATGTTCTTCAATGTATTAACATTATCCCAACATCCATTCCCTCACCTATAACTCTTCTATTTCTCCTCTTAAGAAAAAATATGAAATCCTTTCATAATGATCATTCATTGGTGTAGCCGAACTTCCTTATTGAAATAAGGAGGTCTTTCCCCAATCACCCAAACACATATTAACATAATTATTGGATAATAAAATATCCCAGAAAAATTCAATAAATTTTCCATAATCTTTTTAATATGGTATAAAAATAACTTCATTGTGGTACTTCTCTCTGATCTTCATGCATGTGTTAATTCTTCAATTAATCCATTAGAATCAATGCAAAAAATATCCTTAAATATCTAATTGGTTCATGGTCTTAAATTATATAAATGATGTATAAATCATTAAACATATAGCTTATGCATCGTACGACTGATTTCTCCCAAAATCATCTTGACACTAATCAAAACTCCGTGCACAAAAACCTGGTGAATAACATATTGTTTTTTCCAACAAAACACAATTAACTATAGTCATGGTCCCCTACCATTTCCCATTTTTCATGCCACTTCTACTATAGACCATGGAATCCTTTAATATAAGAATGATACTACATATGTATCATTATTGAAGAGTAATTCTAAATCATGATTTCCCTTGGAATATTTTAGAATTATTGTTCATTTTCCTCCAACACATCTTCCACCACAACATGCACCTTTAACATCATGGTCTTATTGGAATTCACTTACACCATTCAACCATGGTCACTTCCACTATGAGTGTGGTATTCTACCTCTTACCATTTTGGATAGGTTTACTTCCACAATGGTAAAAATTTTAGAGTTGTCCATTGTGATTTTCCGGTTCTATGAATTGGCTTCTCAACACACCCACATGAATTGTTGTCGTCATACATGTCCTCTTATCTATATTCACCAAGCCCACTGACTAGAGTGTGTTCTTTCCATTATCTGGAGAAAACAATAAAAAATTCTCTCTACCATGGTAATAGACTACCAAGATGGGATATTCTAGGAAACACTAACACAAAACACCCTTTATCATTTTCGTATCTCTCTTGGCTTGTCCATTTTGTACTCTTTGGAAACAAATTTTATGGTACCTTTTTTCGGATTGCTTCCAGACTTCTTCCACTTTATTGATCGCCACAATTCCAATAACTCCATCATGATCATAAATTTATAATTTGTTCAAAAATATCCTTAAACATCTCTATTGGGATCAAATAATCTCTCAAACAATGCTTCACCACTTTGGTATTATTTAATAAATGTTTTCAATAATTCTATCTTCTCTATCGTTACACCAACATATATCTTATCATAAAACTTCATATGGTTAAAAAATCCAACACAATAATTTTTGAATACTAATATTAAAGCACCTTCACTTAACACCATCATAAAACATAAACCATAACCTTGGTCACCTAAAAAACCAAGAATAAACTTATAAACATATAATATATTAATAATGAGCACAAAAAGCCCGAACAAAATACCCCAACACCCTCCCATACACATTAAAAATGAAACCAAATGACTCTTTATTGAAATAATTTTTGATAATAATATTTATGCTTCCTTCAAAAACAAATACTAGTTCCCCTTTATTGGAACCCACATCGATTATTCCAAAGCGAAACCTATTTCTTATATTACAATAATTTTATTAAAACCATTTTAAGGAAAATGTTTCATTTAGAGATAAATTAAAATAGTTTCTTAAAAATTATATGAAAATATAAAAATAAAAATTCTAAAAACAATTTCCTCCTAACATATATTGGAAAAAACATAACTAAACATTAATATTAAAAACAAAAAACATTCAAGAAATTAATTCATGAGAATCATGGGAACGTAGGGTTCTTATGGATTAACTAGAATAATTATAACATAGACACTATATGGAGACATTTATGTATAATATTAAAAAAATGATCTTACTCCCAATTTTAACCAACCTATCCTGGTTAAATGTATATATCACTTTGTAAAGAAAACTCACACCTTAGGGACACTAGCCTAAGTAATGATCATACAATAGTGTAGTGATTGTTCATAGATATCATTTTCATCTACCCATTTTTTCATGATACGAATAAAATGAGTTAAGATAAAGAATCACCATATAAAATATGATAATATTTATAAAAAAAGTAATCCTAACCTCCCATTTGAACAAATTTTATATAAATAACCCATTTTTCATGAATAATAAATGAATATAACATCCCTTTATTGGGGAATACTTATACAAGATCATATAATTATAATTTCCATGTCCTATTTATAAAAATAAAATGAGGCATATTTTATGGATTATTTTCTTTAGAAAATAATTTTAATGGTTATGACCAATAATCAAGATCCATATTTATAAAACCCAATTATAAAAAATATTCTATTTTAATAAAAAACCATAAACCTCGTAAAAAGCATAATAATTAAAAATTATAAAATAAATATTAAATAACACAATATTGTGCTTCATTTTTGATATCCAAAACAAACAAAATCATTAAATAATCATGGTGTTTTCGTTGTACAATAAATTTATTTTGAAAGATCCATTTGATAATTTTACCAGTCGTAGTGTGTGCATGCCTTAGTAAAAACATATTTTACACTTTGAAATTAAGGAAGATACCTGTATATAAATTGTGTTAAACCTAGTTTCCTTCGATAATGTTTACAAGTCCCATATAATAAAGCCATAGAATATCAATATTTTTGGAATTAATAGTTTATCCCATTATAGTTATAAGTTAAAAGAAACATCCATAGTAAAAACATACCAAAAAGTTGTCTCTTATATTAAGCATTGTGATTAAAAATCTCAAAAAGTACAAAAAAGAGCTAAGAAGGCCAAGAGGAACCCTATAATGATGAAACTCAAAATTAAAATTTTGCTACACATGAAATTTAGGATGCCAAAATGTTATTTGGGAAATAATATATAGAAAAGGTAATAAATGAGGGAGAGGAACGTACTAAGTGGACCTAACCTTAAAGAAATAGAATTAACCCATGATTAAATCTAAAAAATCTCCAAGGGGAAGAGGAGAAATCAATATGGGAGTCACAAAGGTGAGCTAAGAGTCGAATAGTGAAGGAAATGGGTTCATGAAGGTTAGATTCTATATGGTTGAAATGCATATTTCCATTTTTTTATAAAAGGAGATACCCTACATGGTTCGGATTCATTTTCTAACAAACTGTTCACCATCCACGAAACACACATAATATATATAGAGAGAGAAGAAAAAATGTGTTTGTATTGTTCACAAAATTGTGTGCTAACTCTATACATATAAGTTGAATATAATTGAATGAGAAACATGGTTTGGAATATGTGGTTTCTCAAACTAAATTATAACCTTTTAGGGACAATAACAAATTATTATAAACTTTTTATGTCTATGTAACATAGTTTTCACTAACTGTGTGTTAACCTTGTGAGAGTATAATCTCACCCATTTCTAAAAAAATCAAATTAAAAGGCCTATGGTAAGAGAAAACGGATAAATAGATAAATTAATAAATAAATATGGAAAATATTGTTTGTGATGTGGTATAAAAATCATATTTTTATAGCATATACTTCTCTACTGAACTAATTTCCCTCATCCCCTATGGTGGTTATCACGGTGTCACAATCCCATCAAGAAATCATATCACCGCATACCACATAACGGTATATTTGTACCATATTAAAAACCATATATCTACTCCCATATATCACCTCATGCTAACGTATTCTTCCATAAATAAAATTAACATCTTTTACTTATCCTTCCATGTATTTCCCCACAATTCACCCAAATCATAATAATATAATATTAGAGCCATTATAGCCTATATATACACACACATATTAAATAATTAAGAAATTAAAACATTTATATAATTATATATCATAAGCATAATCTATAATTGATTGTATTATATATGGAAGAGAGATAAATAATGGGGATTTTTCAAACATCTTAATCATCTACAAACTATATTCAAGCGAAAACACCTAGAATCCAAAACCTCGTATGTAAATTAGTCGCATTATTGGACACAAGTGGTAGTACATTAGAAAAAAAAGAACTATAATGATGATATATAATAGCACAGTCACTCGAGATATGCATCTACAACCTAATACAATAACACTAATACTGATATTATGTAACACCCCAAGATTTGATAGAATTTTATCTCTTCAAACTAATTCAATAACTTGCGCTACATGTAACAACGAGTTCGAGCGCACCATGACTTACCAAACTAGCCGTTAAAAAAGAGGATATGAATAGTATTAACTGAATTTTGAATTTTATATACTCCATATAATTTTAGTATTCATATTATGTGTTTCTTAGACATAATATAAGAACAAATTTATTTTTTTAGATAAAGAAAGCATTTTTCAGAAAATGCAATTTTACTACCTTTTAATGGAGAATACTTTTAAAATACAATATTTTAGGCTTTTATATATTCAATTTGACAAAATAAACTTTATCTTTAGAATATAGACAGAAAAATTTAGTTTCGATAAATTTATGATGTTTTTCTGATAACTTTAATATTTGGGTGAATAGTGAAAAATACTAAATTTTAATTAAAAACAACTTTTTTAATCAAAATAATTTATAGTGTTCAATTATACATTTGAATTGTTTTTAACTATAATTAAATTATTTTTATATCATTTAATACAACTTATGTGATTATAAGTAATTTCACATTTAAATTTCTTATAAACACATGTCAGTCTTTTGATAGTTTTTACTTTTAAAAAACCCGCTTTTGGGTTTGACAACGGAAATTAATTTTAAATTAATAAATTATACTTATATATTTTTAATTTGGTAAAATAGACTTCATTTTTGAATTCATAATATCAAAATTATCTTAGGGTAAATTTTTTGTATTTATCCGAAAACATTCAATTTTTTATGAATAGTGAAAAACACTACGTTATTGTTTAAAATTGACATATTATTTAAATAATTATTTATTTATTTTAATCTGTTTTATGTAAAAATAGATACATAATACCTATATATTTCAACATAATTAATTAGAGTCATTTTATAATAAGTTTAGATGTATAAAATTTTATCGATCTTTTTACTTTCTGTTACCCACCTCCTAAGAGCATTTACAAATTTGTATAAAACCTAATTTTACCACTTCTGTGAGTTTAATTTCAAATATCGTAGAGACATTGTTAATATAATTAAGTAAAATGTTGTTTAATTATATAAGAATAATGTTGGATGAATAGTAACTTTTGACTTTTATTTATCATAGTTAAAAGTAAATAAGGTAATTAAGGGTAAACATGGTAACATAATGACCCTAACACATGTCCTAATTATATTGGATAAGTATAATTCGACCAAAAATAGCATTAGAAATAAAATATGATCATATTTGATCAACTTGGATTATATTAGGGCATTTATTATTATTTTACTTAATGAAGAGTTAAAAGAGTTAAATTCAAATTTTAATAGCTAAATCATTTTTAATATAGGGTTATACATAAGAAAAATTTTAGTATAAATATTCATTATAAAAATAAAATTATTCCCTAAAAATTTTATTTTATTTATAATTATTATACATTAAATAATTTACTTTATTTATGACACAATTATGATGTAGTAATTACCTTATTAATGAAATATTAAAATAATTGATATTATAAATATCAAGAAAAAAAGTAAATTCAGACTTATGATAAATTACACTAATTTACTAGGTTATTATGACATTTTAGGGTTGATTAGATATTTTTTTCTAAGTGATAATGTCTTTATTACTTTCACAAAGAAAAAATACCAAATAGTGTCAAAATTGACATAAATTAGTTTTTAAAACAAGAACTATATTATTGGTTGATATAATATTCCTCAAAATCTAAGGTTTGGCCAAAGGGATTAAAAAATATTATATATGTCATTATTGAACAACTTTATGTTCTCTAAAAATTTTATTGTATGTTTATTAACCATATAGTGTTAGAATACTAGAAGACACAGTAAAAGTTAAACAATTTAACTAAAAGTTAAATCTAAAAGATAAGTTTAAAATGGTAACCTAATATTGTCTAAAACCTATTTGTTGAGAGTATTTCGACCCATAACCACATAATTATTGCAATAAACTCATTTGTATCCATTTTAAAATGAAAATTATTGTATAATAAATTAATCTATTAATCTTTTCCTAAAGTTACCCTCACCCTCTTATAAAAGGGCACTTACCCTTCTCTCAAAATCACACCTCCAAAGTCATTTGTCTCGGCCAAACTCTAACCAATTTTCCTACCAAATTTCCTCCCTTCATATTAGTGTCATTAATTTGGTCATAAATCCAACCTAAGGATCCATTTTGATCAAATCCAAAGGATGAACCTGAAGAAAAGGTAAACATTTAATCACCTCTTTCATGTTTTTTCCTTCTTCCACTTCCTCTTTATTTGTTGTTTCCATTATAAAATAAAAATTAAAATATCTTTTTTATACTGTGATGTTATTATAAAAATGGTACAACCATATTCATTATTATCCATCATATGATTGAAAAAGTCATCAAACTTGTGTACGTACGACTTGCTGTCTCCACGTCATGGTTTAGTTTGTTATTCAAACACTTAATTATTTGGATAGGTATAATAATGAGTATAACTGATGTAAATAGTAAATATAAAATGTTAATGATTCTGTATATATGATATACAATCCAATTACATACTATTTCACCATTAATATAATGATATTGTCACTCGTGCGTACGTACATATTATAGTTTCCACGAACACAATGAGATTCATTCCCCATCATAATCATTCAAGAATAAATTTCATTTTATGATTAAAAATAATGTTTAGTAAGATAATTTAATAATATATATGAGTCAAATACATCCTATCCATAACAATAAAGGCTTACGTAACCAATCATATAAAGAAAAATGAATCAGTTAAGACCCAAAATGAAGATAATTCTGAAATATTTTTCACAAAGAAATATTAGAGGATCATATATGATATCATATTTATGTGAAGAGTTCTTTTATAATTTAATAGAAATGTTTTAACTATTATACAAGAGGTTAACATACCATCTACTAAGTAAATTTACAAGGTAATGGTTTATTTCACAATATCTTTATTTTCTGAGGTTGCTTATACGTAAGTATCTACTAGGACCTCTTTATCATCACCATCAATGTTTCTTAAAAATGTAATTAAAATTTGTTTAATAATTACTAGACTATGGTTTAAAGTCATTTATACCCTTGTTTTACTTTTTATAAAATGGTTTGAAAGGAATATTTCTATCGTTTTCCAAATAAGGTACTTTCTAACATTTTAGACATAATTAAGGTAAGAATGTCTTTTTTTAACTTATATAGTTGGTGTGGATATTTTCTGTAGTTATATCATCATCAAAGCTTCCCATACAATCTAATAAGAATATTTTCAAAATAAATGTATTCTTTTATAATTATGTGAATTTTAAATTATTTTAAAATAGAAAGGGGTATTCATTTCAAATATTTTTCATTTCATATATGTCAACGTCCTTTGATGGATTTTAAATTTTTTGAAGTTGATTTTTTTAAAACAAATCTTATATATTGTATTGAAGTTTTTGTGATATATTTTATTATGTAAGTGTTATTTTTACACCATTCATGGTTTATGGATAATGTATTGACATTTTGTATTCTAGTTTTAATACGAATGATTATGTTATGTTTATATATTTTCATATGAGGAATGCATTGGACTTAGTAAGTGATGGGTGGAGGCTGCTATTACTCCCCAATTCATCGATAGGTTTCATGATACAAACTAGTGTCTTGGTAAAAGGCCTTGGAAAAATATAATTTTTAGTCTTGGAACGAGGCCTTGACTATGTGGTTAGTAAGTCTGGAATGATGCATTTCATCATTATGAAATTGGATATGGAAATTTCATGTGATTATTCAACTATTAGAATATCCATGTGATTACTTAAATAGAAATATTTGATTTTATATTTTCCATATTATATTGATGTTTATGTTTATAAGGTTTTTGTTTTAGTTTTATAAATTGCATTAAATGTTTATACTTATTTACAAAATTTTCTGCTATATTGTTATAGTTACTGAGCATCTGATTCAACCCCTTTGTATGTTTTATTTTTTTTGGATGTGAAGAAGTATTTTATGGATGAACTATAGTTATAGGATATGGATATAAGTGTGCTAAAAAGGGGATAAAATGTTGTTTATGTTTTTATTTCATTATGTAATGTAAAATTTATGAATGTATCTAGTACTTCCATGGCTAATAAAATGGTCGGTCTTTTGGGACATGATTCCTTGTGTCATGCCAATGTTATGTAACAATTCACCCACTCTGGGTAACTAGGGTCGGGGATTTACAGTTGGTATCAGAGAAAATTTAGTACAAACCATGGAAACTAGATATAGAAAAAATCTGACTAGAGAACGTTGCCCTAAGATAGAATTTTAGGATTAGTATAGAATAACATCCTCGAATTTTGGTATTGTAGATAATTTTTGTATTTTAAAAACAATACATCCATGTCTAGATACGAGCAGGTAGAGGTGGATCTAGCATAATTTTACCTTTGAGTGAAAGCTCTGACAAGGAGTTTCTAGCTTGACCCGGGGTATCCTGGTGCACAAAAATAGGCATTGTGGTACTCTTAGTTACGACACTCCCGGGGGATATGCTTAGGATAATCACATTTTCTTTACAAACAATTTTTCAGGATTTATGAGTATATAATTCCTTAAAGAAAACATTTTTTTATGATTATAGATTATATCTATAAATTTTTCAATTTATGTTTAACGTTTTAACAGTTTTTAATTATGCATTGCGATTCATAAAATAATCTAGTGTATTCTATTATTTATAAATGGATCCTAGTAGAATGAATGAGAATTACAGTTATACGCATGATTATAAGGATCATATCTTTCATGGTATTAATCCAACATTTAAATGGGAAATAGTCTCCCATGTATTCTCATCATATGAAGAAATAGTATCATGTATTAATAATATAAGTAATGAATTCTCTGAGTCCTATGGAATTGAAGGGAAATAAGTGAAGAAAATGATGGAAGAGAGTAATATGGATAAAGGGAAGAGGGGAAAGAAGGATTTTCCCATATGTGATAACTATGAAATGAATCACCATGGTAAATGCTTGAAGGAAATGGGAGTTTTTTATAAGTGTCCAGAAAAAGGACACCAAGTACGTGATTTCAAGGTTATGAAAGAGGTTTTAAATGTATAATGTTTCATCTAAAAGGATTTGGGACACTGCATGAATCAATGTCTAAATAATCAGAGTATACCCGAAATGATGCTATTGGATAATAATCAAGTACAGATACTACCAATGATGAAGAGGAATGATTATAGTTCTTATTTTTTTATTAAATTATTGTGCCATTTGTGTATTTTATTAATGATATACATGTTATAATAATTATAAAGTATATAAGTATTTTACTGCTATACTATTTCATTTAGAATAGGAGATTTTGTGGAACAAAGAAAACTGACCCAATAGCAGGTTAAATTTTTTGGAAAATATATGTTTGAGAGAAAGATAAACCAAAATATGGTTTTGATATTGAGATTGTGATTTTGGAATAATATATAATTGATTTGGATAAATTATATTGGATATTATTGACTACTTTGAATCTGATTATAGATTTGTATATTCCATCGTTGATGGAATTTACAACATTTTTGGATAGAAAGAGTATATATAGTATTCTATAAGGAATAAGGGAGCATGAATGTAATAATTAAGGTATTTGGGTAATTCAGGGTGTTATAGTGTTTTAAATGAATACATGATGAAGGTATTCACATGTTTTTATGTGGAAAAAGGATCTTCATTGTGTTTAATTTCCTTATAAATTTTGGACTATGAGTTTGGACTGAGGTATTTAGGATATGTCTAAAGGTTGGAATCAATTATTTTTGATATTGGATACTATTTTTAATGTTAAATTATTTCTTATGATTATTTTTGGATTGTCATAAAAAGGACAACCCAGAGGTCGGGCGACAACCCGTTGCATCCGGCACGGCCGCGAGACTTGAACCCGCAACAGAAGGGCAATAAGGGTGTATCACCTACCACTGGCCTACATGATGTCTTGGTTTGTATAATGTATTTTAAAAAAAATATTATGAATTATAAATTAATTTTTTGGAACCCTAGACGATTAGGAAAAATAGCATATTTTTGAATTCCGCTATCTTTAGAGTGAAATGTGAGTTTGTGGAAGAAATTAGTTAAAAGATAAAACTATACTTGTCAAGTATATTTTTCCACTTATTCTATGAATAACTTAAGTCTTAAACATTAGGGAAGGGATCTTAAAACCAAAAATGTTTTATCCTAATACTTTATGTTTTGTTGAACCGATGATGTTTTAAATCATCATATATTGACGACTTTGAGGCTCTCAATTAGACACATGTTTCTGATTGATGACCTCAATCACGCCCTATAAATATTTATGTTATTCCTCCAATTATGTGTCTCTAATTTTCACCAATATTATCCTAATTGAGATCATAATTTTTTGGTAACTTTTTCATTTCCCTTTCTATCTTATTAAGACTAAATTTTGTTAAACCAATTTTGGATGCGGGTTTTCCACAAATGTAATTTTCTATTTTTGACCTTTTATTTTCAATGAAAAATTTAAAACTGCGAGGACACAATTTATTGAAGGTGGGGAGAATGTAACACCCAAATATTTCATAGTATGTTATCTCTTCAATGTAATTTAATAACATGTGCTACACGCAACAACGAGTTCGAGCACAACACGACTTACGAAACTTGTTGTTCAAAAAAAGGTTATGAATAGTATTAACTGAATTTTTTATTTTATACACTCCATATAATTTTAGTATCAATATTACGTGTTTCTTAGACATAATCTAAGAACAAATTCATTTTTTCAGAGAAAGGTAGTATTTTTCAGAAAATGTGGTTTTACCACATTTTAATGGAGAACCATTTTTAAATACAATATATGACACTTATAAATTCAATTCAACACAATAAACTTATTCTTTATAATAATGAAATAAATATTTAGTTTCGTTAAATTTTTGATGTTTTTTCGATAACTTCTGTATTTGGCGGAATAGTGAGAAATATAAAATTTTAATATAAAATAACTTTTTAATAAAAATAATTTATAGTGTTAAATTACACATTTCAATTGTTTGTATGTATAATTATATTATATTTTTAAAATTTAATAACACTTAGATCATTATAAGTAATTTCACATTTAAATTTGACATAAACACATGTCAATCTTTTGATAGTTTTTACTTTTTCAAAACCTATTTTTTGGTTTTGACAAAGGGAATTAATTTTAAATTAATAAATGAAAATTATATATTTTTAATATGTTAATATATAATTCATTTTTTATTTCATAATATAAAAATTATCTTAGGATAAATTTTTTGTATTTTTCTTAAAACTTTCAATTTTTGATGAATAGTGAAAAACACTACATTATTATTTAAAACTGACATTTTATTTAAATAATTGGTTATTTTATTTTAATCTATTTTAATACCAAATAGATACATAATACCTATATATGCTCAATGTAATTTAGCTTAGCCATTTTATAATAAGTTTAGATATATAAAATTTTACCGATCTTTTTACCGTCTTTTACCCACCTCCTATGAGAATTTTCAAATTTTCATAAAGCGTAATTTTACCACATCAGTGAGTCGAATTTCAAAAACCCGAGAGATCCAATTAATATCATAAAGTAAAATGTGGTTCAATGAGAAGAAAATTATTTTTGGTGCATAGTGACTTTTGACTTTTATTTACCACGATTAAAAGTAAATAGGGTAATTAAGGGTAAAAATGATATCATAATTACCCTAACGCATGTCCTAATTCTATTTAATAAATATAAATCTTCCAAAAAACCCTTATATATAAAATATTATCCTATTTGGTCCACATGGATTAGATTATGACATTTATTATTATTTTATTTAAAAAAAAGTTTAAAGAGTTAAATTCAAAGTTTAATAACGAAACCATTTTTTAGTATAGAGTTATACATAAGATAAATTTGACAATAAATATTCATTAGAAATATTAAAATATTTCCTACATAATGGTATTTTAATTATAATTTTTAGACAATAAATAATATAATTTATTTATGACACAATAATGATGAAGTAATTACCTTATTAATGAAATATTAAAATAATTGATATTATAAATATATGAATAAATGTAAATTGAGACTTATGATGAATAATACTAATTTTACAGGTTAATATGATATGTTAGGGTTGATTTGATAAAAAAAATTCGAATTCATATGGTTGTTATTACTTTCACAAAAACAAAATTCCAAATATTGTCAAAATTGACATAAATTAGTTTTTAAAACAAATACTACATTATTGGTTTATATAATATTCCTATAAATATATGGTTTGGAAAAGTGATGTCAATAATATTATATATGTCATTAATGAACCACTTTTGGTTCTCTTGGAAGTTTAGATTATGTTTATTAACCATATAGTATAAGTATACTAGAAGACACAGTAAACGTTAAACTATTTAACTAAAAGTTAAATCTAAAAGATATGGATAAATTGGTAACCTAAACTTGTATAAAACCTATTGGTTTAAGGGATTTCAATGCATAACCACTTAAGTATCTAAATAAATTCATTTGGATCCATTATAAACTGAATATGATTGAATAATAAATAAATATTTTAATCTTTTCCTAAGGTGACCCCACCCCTCTTATAAAAGAGCACTTCCACTTCTCTCAAAATCACACCTCCAAATCCATTTGGCTCGGCCAAAACCTGTCCAACTATCCTCCCAAAATTTCTACAATCATCGCAGAGGCATTCTGTGGGTCAGAAAGCCTACCTAATGTGCCCTTTTGATGAAATCAAAAGGAAGAAACTGAAGAAGAGTTAAATATTTCATCACCACTTTCAAGTTATTTTATTCTTATACATCCTCTTTATTTGTTGTTTCCATTATAAAATAATAACTCTAGTATCTTCTATATATTGTGATGTTATTAGAAAATGGTACAAACATATTCATTATTATCCATCATATGAATGATAAAGTCACCATACGTGCGTACATAAAGCTTACTGTCTCCACGTCATGGTGTAGTTTGTTATTCAAACACTTAATTATTTAAATGGGTATAATAATGAGTATAAGTGATGTAAATAATAAATATAACTTGTTAATAATTATTTATTTATGATATACCATCCAATATCAAAAATATTTCACAAATAATATAATGATATTGTCCCTCATACGTACCTACGGATTACCGTTTCCACGAACGCGAAAAGATTCATTCCCCATCGTAATCATTCAAGAATAATTTTAATTTTATGATTACAAATAATTTTTAGGACCATAATATCATTCTGAATGTGAATAAAATAAATCCTATCCATAACAAATATGGCCTACATAACCAATCATATAAAGGAAAATGAATCAGTTAACACCCGAAATGATGATTCTACTGAAATATTTTTAACAAAGCAATATTAGATATTAATATATGATATCATATATATGTACATAGTTATTGTATAATTTAATAAAAATGTTTTAAATATTATATAAGAGGATAACAAAACATCTACTAATAAAAAGTACAAGTTAAGGGTTAATTTCACAATCTCTTTGTTATATGAGGCTGTTTTTACGTAAGTATCAACTGGGACCTCTTTATCATTCACATCCATGTTTCTTAAATATGCATTTCAAAACATTTTTAATATTTACTAGAATATGGTTTAAAGTCATTTATACCCTTGTTTGACTTTTTATAACATGTTTTTTAAGTAATCTTTCGGTCATTTTCCAAACAATGTACTTTATAACCTTTTCGACAAAATTAAGGTAATAATGTCTTTTTGAACTTATACGGTGGGTGTGGATATTTTTCACCATTATATAATTTTTGAAGCGTCCCATACAAGGTTATAAGATTATTTTCAAAATAAATTTTTTCTTTAAATTTATGTGACTTTTAAATGATTTCAAAATAGAAAGATGTATTTATTTCAAATAGTTTCCATTTCATCTATGTCAACACCCTTTGATGGATTTAAAACTTGTTTGAAGTTGATTTATTATGATACCAATCTTCTATATTGTATTGAATGGTTTGTGATATGTTTGAATATGGATGTGTTATTTTTACATCATTCATGGTTTATGGATAAATTATTGACATTTCGTAAGCTATTTTTACTATGAATGTTTATGTTACATTTAGACCTTTTCATATGATAAATGATTTGGACTTAGTAAGTTGCGGGTGGAGCCCAATATATCTCCTCGATGCATCGGTAGGTCTCATTAGAAAAACTAGTGTCTGGTCACAAGGCCTTGATAAAATCTTATTTTCAGTCATGGCACAAGGCCTTGACTATGTGGCTATGAAGTCTGGAATTATGCATTCCATCATTATGAAATTGGATATTGAAATTGCATCTAATTATTCAACTAGTAGAATATTCATGTGAGTAAGTAAATAGAATTATTTGATTTCATCTTCACCATATTATTCTGAATTTTATGTTTAAAAGGCTTTTGTTTTAGTGTTATATATTTCCATAAATGTTATGGTTATTTATGAAAGTTTCCACTATATTGTTATCCTTACTGAGCATCTGTGGTCACCCCTTTATATGTTTTATTTTTCCCATGATGTGAAGCAATATTTTATGGATGAACTGCATGGATAGGATAAGGATATAAGTGTGTTAAAAAGGGTACAAAATGTTGTTGATGTTTTTATTCCATGATGTAATTTAAAACTTATGAATTTAACTAGTACTTCCAAGCCTACTAAACTGATCAGTCTTTTGGGACATCATTCCTTGAATCACGCCAATGTTATGTAATAATGCACTGACTTTGGGTAAATGGGGTAAGGGAATTATAGCTATTATCAAGAAAAAGTTTTATACAAACCTTGTAAAACTGTATTTAGAACAACTCTGATTAGAAAATGTTACCCTAATATATACTTTGAGGATTAATATATAAGAACTTCCTAGAATTTTGGTAATGTAGACATTTTGTGTATGTTCCATGAAATACATTCATTCTTGGATACGGGTAGGTAGTGGTGACTCTGGCACAGATGTACCTAGGAGTAAAAACTCCGAAAAAGAATTTTGGGCTTGACCCGGGGTATCCTTGTGCACGACAACGGGACTTTCTACACTCTTGGTTACGAAGCTTCCAGGGGATATTATTAGGATAATTAAAATTTTCTTTACAAACCATTATGGAGTATTTATGAGTATATAACTCCTCAATGAAAACATTTATTATTATTATTATGGATTATATCCCTAAATTTTTCAATTTATGTTAAGTGTTTTATAAGTTTGGAATTATTCATTCCAAGTCATAAACTAACCTAGTGTGTGCCATTGTTCATAAATGGTTCCCAATAGAAGGAATGATAATTAGAACAATACACATGATCAAAAGATTAATAAGGATCATATATTCCATGGTATTAAGCCAACATTTAAAAGTTAAATAGTCTCCCACATATTCTTATCATATGAGGAAATAGTACCATGTGTTAATAAGATAAGTAAATAATTCTCTGAGACCTATTTATTTGAAGGGAAACAATAGAATAAAAGTACAGAAGAGAGAAAGATAGATAAAGGGAAGAGGGTAAAGAAGGATTTTCCCATATGTGATAACTGTGGAAAGAATCACCTTGGTAAATGCTTGAAGGGAATGGGAGTTTGTTATAAGTGTGGAGAAAAAGGACACCAAGTACGTGATTGCAAGGGTAAGAAAAAGGATTAAAATGTATAATGCTTCATCTACAAATAGTTGGGACACAATGTGAATCAATGTCCAAATCATTAGAGTATACCCCAAATGATGCTATTGGATAACAATCAAATTATGATACTACCGAAGATGAAGAGGAATGATTAGAGTTCTTATGTTTTTGTTAAAGTACTTTGTCATTTGAGTATTGTATTAATGATGTACATGTTATAAGAATTATAAAGTATATAAGGATTGTACTGCAGTACAATTTCATTAAGGACTTGATATTGTGTGGAACCAAGAAAATTGATTCAATAGCAGGTTAATTTTTTTGAAAATTATATGGTTGAGAGAAAGATAAACCCTAATATGGTTTGGATACAGAGGTAGTGATGTTGGAATATTATATGATTGATTTGGATAAATTATATTAGATATTCTTGACTACCGTGAAACTAATTAATGATTTGTATATTTTATCATTGTTGGAGTTTACAACATTTTTGGATAAAACGAACATTTCCAGTATTCTATAAGGAAAAAGATATAATGAATGCAATAAATAAGGTTTTTATGGTAATTCTAGGTGTTACAGTGTTTTAAAAGAATACATGATGAAGGTATTCACAAGTTATTACATAGAAAAAAGGATCGTCATTAGGATTACTTTCTTTATAAATTTCGGACTGTGAGTTTGGACAGAAGTATTTTGGATAATTCTAATGGTTGGTATCAATTTTGTTTGACATTTGATACTATTATTAAGGTTAAAAATTTTCTTAAGATTATTTTCGTATTATCATAAAAAGGCAACCTGGAGGTCGGGCGACAACCCATCGCTTCCGGCAAAGCCCCGATACATGAACCCGCAACCGAAGGGGGACAAGGGTGAATCACCTACCACTAGCCTACTTTATGTCCTGGTTTTTATAATGATGTTTTTTTAAATAATCTAACAAATGAATTATAAATTAATAGTTCTTTAGAACCCTATAGTATTAGGATAAATAGAATATTTCTGAATTCTATTATCTTTGGAGTGAAATATGAGTTTGTGGTAGGAATTAGTTAATGGATAAAACTTTACAAGTCATGTATATTTTTCCTCTTATTATATGATTATATTGATTTTTTAACTTTAGGAAAGGAATCTTAAAATTAAAAATATGATATCATAATACCTTATGTTTTGTTGAAATGATAATATTTTAAAGCATTATATATTGACAGCATTGAGGCACTCAATTGTAAGTTGTTTGTGACTGATGACCTAAATAGCTCCCTATAAATATTTACATTTTCCCTCAAATTATGTGTCTCTAAATTCCACAAATGTTCTCTTAATCGAGATCATAATTTTTTGGTGACTTTTTTAATTCCCTTTCCCTCTTATCAAAAATAAATTTTATTAATCAAATTTTTTGATGTGGGTTTTCCACAAAAGTATTTTTTTTATTTTTAACCGTTTATTTTCAAAAAAATAATTTCAAACTGCGAGGTTGAAATTTTATGAAGCAGGGGAGAATGTAACACCCTAAGATTTCATAGTATGTTATCTCTTCAAAGTAATTCAATAAATTGTGCTACACGGAACAATGATTTTCAAGAACCACGACTTACCAAACTGGCCATTCAAAAAGAGTTTATTAATAGTATTAACTGAATTTTTAATTTTATATACTCCATATAATTTTTTTATTCATTTTTTCTTAGAAATAATATAAGAAAAAATTTATTTTTTTAGATAAAATAAGTATTTTTTATAAAATGAAATTTAACCGCCTTTCTATGGAGAACCCTTTTTAATTCCAATATTTGACAATTTTATATATTCAATTTGTCAATATAAACTTATGATTTAAAATTGATACATAATAATTTAGTTTCGATAAAGTTTTGGTGTTTTTCTTATAACTGTCATATTCGAGTGAATAGTGAAAAAATACTAAATTTTAATTGATAACAACTTTTTTAATCCAAATAATTTATAGTGTTCAATCATACGTTTGAATTTTTTGGAAGTATAATTAGATTATATTTTTATCATATAATACAATGTAGGTCATTATAAGTAATTTCACATTTAAATTTGACATAAACACATGTCAATCTTTTGATAGTTTTTACTTTTTAAAAACCCACTTTCTGGTTTTGACAACTGAAATTAATTTTAAATTAATAAATTTAATTATACATATTGAATTTGGTAAAATATAGTTCATTTTTTAATTTAGAATATTAAAATTAGCTTTGGGTAAATTTTTTGTATTTGTTTTGAAAATTTCAATTTCTGATGAATAGTGAAAAACATTGTGTTATTGTTTAAAACCGACATTTTATTTAAATAATAATTTATTTTATTTTAAAATATTTTTAGTAAAAATATATACATAATACATATATATGTTAAACTTAATTAATTAGAGTAATTTTATAATATTTTTAGATATATAAAATTTTATTAACCTTTTTTACCGCCTTTTAACCACCTCCTAGGAGCATTTTCAAATTTGTATAAAACTTAATTTTACCGCTTATGTGAGTTGAATTTCAAAAATATGAGAGCCATGTTTAATATCTGTATGTAAAATTTGGTTCTATAAGATTATAATAATATTTTCTGAATACTAACTTTTGACTTTTATTTACCACGGTAAAAAGTAAATAGTGTAATTAAGGGTAAAAATGATATCATAATTACCCTAGCCCATGTTCTAATTCTATTGGATAAGTATAATTCCACCAAAAAAACCTTAGGAATAAAATACGATCCTCTTTGGTCCACTTGGATTAGATTATAATATTTATTATTATTTTATTTAAAAAAGAATTAAAAGGGTTAAATTAAATTTTTAATAATTAAACCATTTTTAATATAGGGTTATACATAAGATAAATTTGACTATAAATATTAATTAAAAGATAAAAATAATTCCTAAATAGTCATATTTTATTTATAATTTTTATACATTAAATAATTTAATTTATTTATGACACAATGATGATGGAGTAATTACCTTATTAATAAAATATTAAAATAATTGTTATTATAAATATCCAAATAAATATAAATTGAGACTTATGATGAATTAAAATAATTATATTGGTTAGTATGACATGTTAAGGTTGAATAGATAAATTTTTTTCAAAGTGATAAGTTTGTTATGATTTTCACAAAAACAAAATACCAAATAGTGTTAAAATTGACATGAATTGGTTTTTAATACACATAATATATTTTTGGTTGATATAATATTAATAAAAATATATGGTTTGCCCAAATGGATTAATAATATTATATATGTCATTAACGAACCACTTGAGTTTCTCTAGTAAGATTATAGTATGTTTATTAACCATAGAGTGTAAGAATACAAGAAGACACTCTAAAAGTTAAACAACATAACTAAATGTTAAATCTAAAAGATAAGGTTAAAATGGTATCTTAAACTTGTCTAAAACCTATTGATTGATAGGATTTCGACCCATAACCACCTAAAGCTAGAAATTAATTCATTTGGTGCCATTATAAACTGAATCTGATTGTATAATAAGTTAATATTTTATTCTTTTTCTAAAATGACCCTCACCCCACTTATAAAAGGGCACATCCCCATCTCTCAAAATCACACCTCCAAATCCATTTTTCTCACCCAAACCCTGCCCAAATATCTTCCCAACATTCCTCCTTTAATAATATAGGCCTTTCTTTTTTCTGAAATCCAACTTATGGATTCCTTTTGACCAAATCAAAATGGATAACCCAAACAAGAGGTAAATATTTCATCACCTCTTTGAAGTTATTTTCTTCTTCCACTTCTTCTTTATTTGTTGTTTCCATTATAAAATAATAAATCCAGTTTCCTATATATACCGTGATGTTTTTATAAAAATGGTACAACCATATTCATTATTATCCATCGTATGAATGACAATGTCACCATACGTGCGTACGTACGGCTTACTCTCTCCACATCGTGGTGTAGTTTGTTATTCAAACAATTCATTATTTGTATTGGTATAATAATGAGTATAATTGATGTAAATAATAAATATAACATGTCAATGATTCTTTATATATGATATAACATCCAATTACAAATGATTTCACCATCAATATATTGATATTTTCACTCGTGCGTACGTACGGATTACCGTCTCCATGAACACAATGAAATTCATTCCCCATGGTAATCATTCAAGAATAATTTTCAATTTATGATTAAAAATAATTTCTATAAACATAATATCATTCTTTATATAAATCAAATACATCATTTCCATAACATACATGACTTACGTAACTAAACGTATAAATGGAAACGAATCAGTTAAGACCCGAAATGATGATACTACTGAACTGTTATTAACAAAGAAATATTAGATGATCATGTATGATATCATATTTATGTACATAGTTCTTGTATGAATTAATAAAAATGTTTTAACTATTATATCGGAGGTTAATATCCCATCGACTAAGGAAATGTATAAGGTAAGGGTTAATTTCACAATCTCTTTATTATCAGAGTTTGTTTTTAGGTAAGTATCTATTGGGATCTCTTTATCATCCACATCCATGTTTATTAAAAACATATTTCAAAACATTTTATTATTTACTAGACTACGGTTTAAAGTCATTTATACCCTTGTTTCACTTTTTATAAAATGGTTTAAAAAAAATATTTCCGTCTTTTCCAAACAAGTTACTTTATGACCTTTTCATCAAAATTAAGGTAAGAATGGATTCTTTTAATATATACGGCGGGTGTGGCTATTTTCCAACGTTATATCATAGTCTAAGCTTCCTATACAATATAATAAGAATATTTTCAAAATATATGTTTTATTTTATAATTATGCGACTTTTAAATGATTTCAAAATAGAATGAGGTATTTATTTCAAATAGTTATCATTTAATCTATGTCAACATCCTTTGATGGATTTTAAACTTGTTTGAAGTTGATTTATTATGATACCAATATTCTATATTGTATTGAAGGTTTTGTGATATGTTTGACTATGGATGTAATATTTTACACCATTCATGGTTTATGGATATTGTATTGACATTTCAAATGCTAGTTTTAATATGATTGTTTAAGTTATGTTTAAACCTCGTCATATGAGGAATGTGTTGGACTTAGTAAGTGATGGGTGGAGCCAGCTATAGCTCCATGATGCATCGGTAGGTCTCATGAGACAAACTACTATCTCGTAACAAGGCCTTGACAAAATATTATTTGTAGTCTTGGAACAAGGCCTTGACAATATGGTTATGAAGTCTGGCATTATGCATTCCATCATTATGAAAATTTATATTGAAATTGTATCTGATTATTCGAAAAGTAGAATATCCATGGGAATAAGTAAATGGAATTATCTGATTTTATCTTTGCCCTAATATTATGATGTTTAAATTTAAAAGGCTTTTGTTTTAGTCTTATACATTTCATTAAATGTTTATGATCATTTATAAAAGTTTATGCTATATTGTTATCCTTACCGAGCATCTGAGCTCACTCATTTCTATGTTTTATTTTTCCCTAGATGTGAAGAAGTATTTTATGGATGACCCGCAAGGATAGGATAAGGATATAAGTGTGTTCAAAAGTTGACAAAATTTTGTTTATGTTTTTATTTAATGATATAATGTAAATCTTATGAATGTATTTAGTACTTCTAATCCTACTAAACTGATCGGTCTTTCGGGACATGAAACCTTGTATCATGCCAATGTTAGGTAATAATGAACTGACTCTAGGTAATTTGGGTTGAGGAATTATAGTTGGTATCAGAGGAAGTTAAGTACAAACCTTGTAAAATAGATTTATAAAATATCTGATTAGAAAATGTTACCCTAAGATAGACTTTGAGGATTAGTATAGAAGAACTTCCTAAATTTTTTGTAATGTAGAGATTCTGTGTATTTTTCAAGCAATACATCCATGTGTGGATAGAAGCAGGTAGAGGTGCCTCTAGAACATATGTATCTAGAAGTGAAATCTCTAAAAAAGAGTTTCGTACACGAACCAGGGTATCCTAGTGCATGATAATGGGCCTAGCTTCACTCTTGGTTATGAAAATCCTGGGGGATATGCGTTAAATAATTCCCATTTTCATTACAAATCATTATTAAGAATTTAGGAGTATATACATCCTCAAAGAAAACTTTTTTTATGAGTTTGGATTATATCTATAAATTGTTCAATTTATTTTATGTGTTCCACAAATTTGGAAGTATGCATTGTAATTCAAAAACTAACCTAGTGTATTCCATTGTTTATAAATGGCGCCTAGTAGAAGGAATGAGAATTCCAGCAATACTCATGATAAAAAGATTAATAAGGATCAAATTTTTCATAATATGAAGACAAAATTTAGAAGGGAAATAGTCTCCCACATATTATCATCATATGAAGAAATATTATCATGTGTTAAGAAGATAATTAAATAATTCTCTGAGTCCTATGGATTTGAAGGGAAACAAGAGAAGAAAATGATGGAATTGATAAATATGGATAAAGGGAAGAGGGGAAAGAAGTATTTTCCTATATGTGATAACTATAGAAAAAATCACCTTGGTAAATTCTTGAAGGGAATGGGAGTTTGTTATAAGTGTGGAGAAAAAGGACACCAAGTACATGATTGCAACGGTAAGAAAAAGGTTTCAAAGGTACAATGCTTTATCTACAAAGAGTTAGGAAACTATGCGAATCAAGGTCCAAATCATCAGAGTATACCCCAAATGGTGATATTGGATAATAATAAAGTTATGATACTACCGAAGATGAAGATGAACGATTAGAGTTACTATGTTTTTATTAAATTATTGTTTCATTTGAGTATTGTATTAATGATGTACATGTTATAATCATTATAAAGTATATAAGGATTTTACTGCATTATTATTTCATCAAGGACTTAAGATTCTACGGAACCATGAAAAGTGAATCAATAGCAGGTGATTTTTTTGGAAAATATATGGTTGTGAGAATGATAAACCATAATATGGTTCTGATATTGAGGTAGTGATTTTTCATTAATATATGATTGATTTGGATAAATTATATTAGTTATTCATTACTACCTTAAAACTGATTAATGATTTGTATATTCCATCATTGTTGGAATTTACAATATTTTTGGATAAAATGAGTATATCTTTTATTATATAAGGAATAAGGGAGAATGAATGTAATAAATAAGGGTTTACGGTAATTCAGGGTGTCACAGAGTTTTAAAAGAATACATGATAATGGTATTCACAAGTTATTATGTGGAAAAAAGGATCTTCATTGGTATTACATTCCTTATATATTTTGGAATGTAAGTTTCGACCGAAGTATTTTGGATAAGTCTCAAGATTGGAATAAATTATGTTTGACATTGGATACTGTTGTCAAGGTTAAATCATTTCTTAATATTATTATTGGATTTTCATCAAAAGGACAACCCGGAGGTCGGGCGACAACTCATCGCCTCCTGCAAGGCCTCGAGACTTGAACCTACAACTGAAGGGAGAAAAGGGGGCATCACCTACCACTGGCCTACTTGATTTCATGGTTTGTATAATGTTGTTTTTTTAAATAGTATAACAAAGGAATTATAAATTAATTATTTTTGGAACCCTATATAATTAAAATAAATAGAATATTTTTGAATTCTATTATCTTTGGAGTGAAATATGAGTTTGTGGTAGGAATTAGTTAAAAGATAAAACTCTACTTGTCAAGTATATTTTTCCACTATTTCAATTAATAAATTAATTATCAATCTTTATCAAAAGTAACTTAAAACAAAAAAAAAATTATCTGAATACCTTATGTTTTGTTGAACCATTGATAATTTAAGTCATCAAATATTGATGGATTTGAGGCTATAAATTTTATGGTTGTTTGTGATTGATGACCTCAATCATTCCCTATAAATATTTACATTTTTCATCCAATTATTTGTATTTAATTTCCACAAATTTTCTCCTAATCGAGTTCATAATTTGGTGGTGACTTTTCATTTCCCTTTCCCTGTTATTAAGAATAAATTTAATTAAACCAATTCTGATGTCGGTTTTCCACAAAGGTATTTTTCTATTTTGAACCTTTTATTTTTGAATAGAAATTTCAAATTGCGAGGATGAAATTTAATAAAGTAGGGTAGAATGTAACACCCCAAGATTTCATAGTATGTTATCTCTTCAAAGTAATTCAATAACTTATGCTACGAGCAACAACGATTTTGAGCGCACCACAACTTACCATACTGGCCATTCAAAAAGTGATTATAAATAATGTTAATGTAATTTTGATTTTATATACTCCATATAAATATTTTATCCATTTTTTCTTAGACATAATATAAGAACAAATTCCTTTTTTTAGATAAAGGAATTATTTTTCAAAAAAGAAAATTTTACCACCTTTTAATGGAGAACTCTTTTTAAATCCAATATTTGACACTTTTATATATTAAATTTGAAAAAACAAACTTTTTATTTGTAATTTGGACATAAAAACTTAGTTTTGATAAATTTTTGGTGTTTTTCTGATAACTATTATCTTTGGGTGAATAGTGAAAAATTCTAAATTTTAATTGAAATCAAATTTTTTAATCCAAATAATTTATAGTTTTTAATTATACATTATAATTGTTTGGAAGTATAATTATAATATATTTTTATCAGTTAATACAATTTAGGTCATTATAAGTATTTTCACATTTAAATTTGACATAAACACCAGTCAATCATTTGATAGATTTTACTTTTAAAAATCCTGCTTCTTGCGTTTGACAATGGGAATTAATTTTAAATTAATAAATTCAACTTTTATGATTTGAATTTGGTAAAAGAGAGTAATTTTTGAATTTATAATATCAAAATTAACTTAGGGTAAATTTTTTGTATTTTTCCGAAAACTTTCAAATTTTGATGAATAGTGAAAAAACTGCGTTATTGTTTAAAATAAACTTTATATTTAAATAATTAGTTATTTTATTTTAATATATTTTAAGACAAAATAAATGCATAATATCTATATATGTTCAACGTAATTCATTGGAGTCATTTTATAATATGTTTATATATATAAACTTTTATCGAACTTTTTTCCGCCTTTTACCCACCTCCTTGGAGCATTTGCAAATTTGCATAAAACTTAATTTTGGCACTTCTGTGATTTGAATTTAAAAAATAAGAGACATGGTTAATTTCAATATGTAAAATGTGGTTCAATAATATGAAAATAATTATGGGTGAATACTAACTTTTGACTTTTATATACCACAGTTAGAAGTAGATTGGGTAATTAAGGGTCAAAATGATATCATAATTACCCTAACACATGTACTAATTATATTAGATAAGTATAATGTGACAAAAAACAACCTTAGGAATAAATTATTATCCTCTTTGGAGCACTTGGATTAGATTAGGACATTAATTATTATTTTATTAAAAGAAGAGTTAAAATAGTTAAATTTGAAGTTTAATATCTAACCATTTTTAATATAGGGTTATACATAAGATAAATTTGACTATAAATATTTATTAAAATATAAAATTATTTTATAAATAATGGTATTTTATTTATAATTTAGAGAAATTAAATAATTTAATTTATTTATGACATAATGACGATAGTGTAATTACCTTATTTATTAAATATTAAAATAAATGATATTATAAATATCAAAATAAATGTAAATTGAGACCTATGATGAATTAAAATAATTTTTAGGTTGATATAAAAATTTAGGGATAATTAGAAATATTTTTTTCGAATTGATAAGGGTTTTATGACTTTCACCGAAACAAAATACCAAATAGTGTCAAAATTGACATAAATTAGTTTTTAAAAAAAATACTATATTATTGGTTGATATAATATTCCTAAAAATCTAAGGTTAGGAAAAAGAGCTTAAATAATATTATATATGTCATTAATGAACAACTTTATGTTCTCTTGTATGTTTAGAGTAATTTTATTAACCATATAGTTTAAGAATACAAGAACACATTGTAAAAGTTAAACTATTTAACAAAAAGTTAAATCTAAAATATAAGGTTACAATGGTCACCTAAACTTGTATAAAAAGTATTGTTTGAGATTATGTCGACACATAACAACCTAAGGATAGAAATAAATTCATTTTGAGCAATTATAACCTGAATTAGATTTTATAATAAATTAATATTTTAATCTTTTCCAAAAGTGACCCTCACCCCTCTTATAAAAGGGAACTTCCTCTTCACTCAAAATCACACCTTCAAAGCCATTTTTCTCGGAAAAAACCTACCCAAATATCCTCCCTTCATTATAGAGGCCTTCAGTTGGTCATAAATCCAACCTAAAGATACCTTTTGATCAAATAAAAAGGAAGAACCGGAAGAAGAGGTAAATATTTCATCACCTCTTTCAAGTTCATTTCTTCTTCAACTTCCTCTTTATTTGTTAGTTCCATTATAAAATAATAACTCCAATGACTTATATATAATTTAATTTTATTATAAAAGTGTTATAACCATATTAATTATTATTCATCATATTAAAGAAAAAGTCACTATACGTGCATATGTACGGTTTACCGTCGCCATGTCGTGGTGTAGTTTGTTATTCAAACACTTCATTATTTAGATGGGTATAATAATGAGTACAACTGATTTAAATAATAAATATATCAAGTAAATGATTCTTTATATATGATATTCCATCCAATTATATATGATTTCACAATTAATATAATGATATCGTTGCTCGTGCCTACGTATGGATTATCGTCTCCATGAACGCGATGAGATTCATTAAACATCATAATCATTCAAGATTAATTTTCATTTTATGATTAAAAATAAATTTTATGAACATGATATAATTTTTTATATTAATAAAATACATCCTTTTCGTAACAAACATAGCTTACGTAACCAAGGATATAATGGAAAATGAATCATTTAACACCCGAAATGATGATACTACTGAAATATTATTAATAAATCAATATTAGAAGATCATATATGATATCATATTTATGTACATATTTCTTATATAATTTAATAATAGTGTTTTAACTATTATACAGGAGGTTAACATACCATCTACTAAGGAAAAGTACAACGTAATGGTAAATTACACAATCACTTTATTATCTGAGGTTGTTTCTACGTAAGTATCTATTGGGACCTCTTTATCATCCACATCCATGTTTCTTAAAAATGTATTTGAAAAATTTTTTACTATTTACTAGACTATGGTTTAAATTCATTTATACCCTTTTCTGAATTATTATAAAATGTTTTGAAAGGAATATTTCTGTCATTTTCCAAACATGATACTTTATGACCTTTTTGAAAAAATTAAGCTAAGAATGTCTTTTTTTAACTTATATGGTGGGTGTGGCTATTTTCCACCATTATATCATCATCTAATCTTCCCATAAAAGTTTATAAGAATATTTTCAAACTAAATTTTTTTCAATTATAATTATGTGACTTTTAAATGATTTCAAAATAGAAATAGGTATTTATTTTAAATAGTTTTCATTTCATCTATGTCAACATCCATTGATTGCTTTTAAACATATTTGAAGTTGATTAATTAAAATAAAAATATTCCATATTGTAATGAAGGTTTTGTAATATTTTTGACTATATATGTGTTATTTTTACACCATTCTTCATTTATGGATAAATTATTGACATTTCATATTCTAGTTTTATTACGATTGTTTATGTTATGTTTAAACCTTTTCATACGAGCAATGCATTGGACTTAGTAAGTGACGGTTGGAGCCCACTATAACTCCTTGATGCATCGGTAGGTATCATGAGACAAACCAGTGTCTTGGCACAAGGCCTTGAAAAAATCTTATTTTTAGTCTTGGAACACAGCCTTGACTATGTGGTTATGAAGTCTGCCATTATGCGTTCCATCATTATAAAATTGGATATTGAAATTTCTAGTGATTATTCGACTTGTAAAATATCCATGTGAATAAGTAAATCGAATTATTTGATTTTATCTTTTCCATATTATGCTGATGTTTATGTTTGAAGTGATTTTGTTTTAGTCTTATACATTGCCTTTAATGTTTATGCTTATTTATGAATGTTTTCGCTATATTTTTATCCTTTTTGAGCATATGATCTCACCACTTTATATGTTTTATTTTTCCCAATATGTGAAAAACTATTTTATGGATAACCTTTTAGGATGGGCTAAGGATATAATTTTTTTCTAAATGGGAAAAAAATTTGTTGATGTTTTTATTTCATGATGTAATGTAAAACATGTGAATATATCTAGTACTTTCAATCCTGCTAAACTGATCAGTCTTTTGGAATATGATTCCTTGTATCATTCCAATGTTTTGTAATAATGCACTGACTCTCAGTAATTGGGTTCGAGATGTTACAGTTTGTATTAGAGGAAGTTCAATACAGACCTTGGAAACTAGATTTATAATAACTCAGATTAGATAATGTTACCCTACGATAGACTTTGATGATTATTATAGAATAACTTCCTAGAATTTTGGTAATGTATAGATTTTGTGTATTTTCCAAGAAATAAATCACTATATGGATATGGGACGGTGGAGGCAGCTCTGTCATAGATGTACCTATGAGTGAAAACAATAACAAAGAGTTTCAGGCTTGACCCGGGGTATCCCGGTGCATGAAAATGGGCCTTGCTGCACTCTTAGTTACGACACTCCTGGGGGATATGCTTTGGATAATTCACATTTTCTTTAAAAAATATTATGAAGGAATTATGAGTATATACCTCCTCAATGGAAATTGTTTTTTATGATTATGGATTATATCAATAAATTGATCAATTTATGTTATGTTTTTTTTACAATTATAGAATTATGCATTGTGATTCATAAACTAACTTAGTGTATTACATTGTTTAGAAATGGAACCTAGTAGAAGGAATGAGAATTCCATAAATACCCATGATCAAAAGATTACTAAGGATCATATTTTTCATGGTATTAAGCCACCATTAAAAATGGAAATAGTCAACCACATATTCTCATCATATGAATACATAGTATCATTTGTTAATAAGATAAGTAAATAATTCTCTGAGTCATATGGATTTTAAGGGAAACAAGAGAAGAAAATGATGGAAGAGAGAAAGATGGATAAAGGGAAGAGGGGAATGAAGGATTTTCCCATATGTGATAAGTGTGGAAAGAATTACCTTTGTAAATGTTAGAAGGTAATGGGAGTTTTTTATAACTGTGGAGAAAAAGGACACCAAGTTTGTGATTGCAAGGGTAATAAAAAATTTCAAATGTACAATACTTTATCTTCAAGGAGTTGGGACACTATGTGAATCAATGTTCAAATCATCATAGTATACCCAAAATGATTCTATTGGATAATAATAATGTTATGATACTACAGAAGATGAAGAGGAATGATTAGAGTTCTTATGTTTTTATTAATGTATTGTGTCATTTGAGTATTGTATTGATGATTTACATGTTAGAAAAATTATAATGAATATAAGGATTGTATTGTAGTACTATTTCATTATGGACTTGAGATTGTGTGGAACCATGAAAAGTGACTCAATAGCAGGTTAAATATTTTGGAAAATATATGGTTGAGAGAAAGATAAACCAAAATATGGTTCTGATACTGAGGTAGTGGTTTTGGAATAATATATGATTGATTTGGATTAATTAAATTAGATATTCTTGACTACCTTAAATCTGATTAACGATTTTTATATTTCATCATTTTTGGAGTTTGCTACATTTTTGGATAAAAGGAGTATATCGAGTATTCTATAAAGAACAAGGGAGAATCAATGTAATAAATAAGGTTTTATTTTTATTCAGGGTGTTATGGTGTTTTAAAAGAATACATGATGAAGGTATTCACAAGTTATTATGTGGAAAAAAGGATCTTCATTGGGTCTACATTCCATATAAGTTTTGGACTGTGAGTTTTAACAGGAGTATTTTGGATAATTCTAAATGTTTTAGTCAATTATGTTTGACATTGGATACTATTGTAAATGTTAAAGAATTTCTTAAGATTATTTTTGTATTGACATAAAAAGGACAACCCAGAGGTCGGGCAACAACCCGTCGCATCCGGATAGGTTGTGAGACTTGAACCTGTAACCGAAGGGCGATAAGGGTGCATCACCTACCACTAGCCTACTTGATTCCATGGTTTTTATAATTTAGTTTTTTAAATAGTCTAACAAATAAATTATAAATTAATTATTTTTAGAACCCTATAAGATTAGGATAAATAGAATATTTTTAAATACTATTTTCTTTGGAGTGAAATATGAGTTTGTGGTAGGAATTAGTTAAAGGATAAAACTATAATTTTCAAGTATATTGTCCACTTATTCTTTGGATAAATTAATTCTTAAACTTTAGGAATGGGATATTAAAACCAAAAATATGTTATCTAAATAACTTATGTTTTGTTGAACTGATGATATTTTAAATCATCATAGATTGATGGCTTTGAGGATCTCAATTGTACACTTGTTTGTGATTGATGACCTCAATAACTCCCTATAAATATTTACATTTTTCCTCCAATTATGTGTCTCTTATTGCCACCAACGTTCATCTAATTGAGATCATAATTTGTTGGTGATTTTTTTATTTCCCTTTCCCTCTCATTAAGACTAAATTTTATTAAACCAATTTGAGATATGGGTTTTCCACAAAGGAATTTTTCTTTTCTAAACTTTTATTTTCATCAAACAATTTCAAATTGCGATGATGAAATTTATTGATGTAGGGGAGAATGTAACACCCCATGATTTCATAGTATGTTATCTCTTCAAAGTAATTAATTAAATTACGCTAAACACAACAATGAGTTTGAGTGCACCACGACTTACCGAACTAGTCGTTCAAAAGGAGGTTATGAGTAGTATTAAATATATTTTGAATTATATATACTCCATATAATTTTTGTATTCAAATTATGTGTTTATTAGACATAATATAATAACAAATTCCATTTTTAAGATAAAGGAAGTATTTTTCAGAAAATGAAATTTTACCACCTTTTAATAGAGAACCCTTTTAAATTCCAAAATTTGACACTTTTATAAATTCAATTTGACAAAATATACTTCTTTAGAAGAGGGACATATAAATTTAGGTTTGATAAATTTTTGGGTTTTTTCTGATAGCTTTCATATTTGACTGAATAGTGAAAAATACTAAATTTTAATTGAAAAAAAATTAATAAAAATAATTTATAGTGTTGAATTATACATTTGAATTTTTTTTGAATTACAATTAGATTATATCTTAATAATTTAATATAATTTAGGTCATTATAAGTAATTTAACATTTAAATTTGACATAAACACATGTCAATCATTTAATAGTTTTTACTTTTTAAAAACCCTCTTTTTAGTTTTGACAATGAGAATTAATTTTAAATTATTAAATGAAACTTCTATGTTTTTAATTTTTTAAAATATACTTAATTTTTTAATTTAGAATATCAAAATTAGCTTAGGGTAAATTTTTTGTATTTTTCTGAAAACATTCAATTTTTTGGATGAATAATGAAAAACAATACGTTATCGTTTAAACCCAACTTTTTATTTAAAAATTTAATTATTTTATTTTAATATATTTAAATTCCAAATAGATACATACTATTTATATATGTTCAACATAATTCAATAGATTCATTTTATAATATGTTTAGATATATAAAATTTTATCAAACTTTTTACCGTCTTTTACTAACCTCTGAGGAGTATTTGTAAATTTGCATAAAACATAATTTTATCACTTCTGTGAGTTGAATTTCAAAAATCTGAGATACATGGTTAATATCATTAAATATAATCTGGTTCAATAAGATGAAAATAATTTTTTGTGAATAATAACTTTTGACTTGTATTTACTAGTGTTAAAAGTAAATAGGGTAAATAAAGGAAAAAATGATATCATAATTACCCTAAAACATGTCCTAATTCTATTGGATAAGTATAATTTGACCAAAAATAATCTTTAGAATAAAATATGATCTTATTTGGTCCACGTGGATTAGATTAGGATATTTATTATTATTTTATTTAAAAAAGAGTTAAAAGAGTTAAATTCAATGTTTAATAACTAAACAATTTTTAATACGGGGTTCTACATTTGATAAATATTAATATAAATATTCATTATAAAGATTAAAATATTTACTACATAATGGTATTTTATTTATTATTTTTATAAAATCAATAATTTAATTTATTTATGACACAATGATGATGCAATAATTACTTTATTAATGAAATATGAAATTAATTGATATTATAAATATCCAAATAAATATAAATTGAGACTTATGATGAATTAAACTAATTTTCTAGGTTAATATAACATTTTAGGGTTTATTATATAAATTTTTATTGATGTAATAATCTTGTAATGAATTTCACAAAAACAAAATACCAAATAGTGTCAAAATTGACATAAATTAGTTTTTAAAACAAATACTATATTATTGATTGATATAATATTCCTAAAAATCTAAGGTTCGGAAAAAAGGATTAAATAATGTTATATACGTCATTAATGAACCATTTTAGGTTCTCTTAGAAGTTTGGAGTATGTTTTATAACCATATAGTGTAAGAATACAAGAAGACAAGGTAAAAGTTAAACGATTTATCTGAAAGTTAAATCTAAAAGATAAGGTTAAAATGTTAACCTAAACTTGTATAAAACCTATTTTCTGAACAAATTTTGACCCATAACCACCTAATTCTATAAATAAATTCATATTGATCCATTATAAACAAAAAATGACTGTATAATAAATTAATACTTTAATATTTTTCTAAAGTGACCCCCACCCCTCTCATAAAAGGGCACATCCCCTTCCCTTAAAATCACACATCCAAATACATTTGACTCATACAAAGCCTACCCAAATATCCTCCCAACATTCCCTATTTCATCTTATATGCCCTTATTTGGTCATAAAGACAACCTAAGTATCCCTTTGGATCTAATCAAATGGAAGACCCCAAAGAAGAGTTAAATATTTCATCACCTCTTTCAAGTTCATTTCTTCTTCCACTTCCTATTTCTTTGTTGTTTCCATTATAAATTAATAAATCTAGTATAATATATATACTGTTATGTTATTATAAAAATTTTACAACCATATTCACTATTATCTGTCATATGAATGACAAAGTCACCATATGTGCATATGTACGACTTACCGTCTCCATGTTGTGGTGTAGTTTGTTATTCAAACACATCATTATATTTAAGGGTATAATAATGAGTATAACTGATGTAAATAATAAATATAACTTTTAAATGATTTTTATATATGATATACCATCCAATTACATATGATTTCATCATCAATATAATTTTATTGTCGCTTGTTCGTACGTACGGATTACCGTCTCCACGAACGCGATGAGATTCATTCCCCCACGAAAGTATTCAATAATAATTTTCATTTTACGTTAAAAAATAATGTTTATGAACATAATATCATTATGTATATGAATAAAATATATCATGTCCATAAAAAACATGGCTTATGTAACCATGCATATAAAGGAAAACCAATCAGTTAACACCCGAAATGATGATACTACTAAAATATTATTAACAAAGCAATATTAGAGGATCATATATGATATCATTATATATACATAGTTCTTTTTTATTTTAATAACAATGTAATAACTATTATATAAGAGGTTAACATACCATCAACTAAGGAAAAGTACAAGGTAAAGGCTAATTTTACAATCTCTTTATTATCCGAGGTTATTTCCACGTAAGTATCTACTGGGACATCTTTATCATCAACATCCATATTTCATAAAAACGTATTTCAAAATATTTTTACTCTTTACTAGAATATGTATTAAACTCATTCATACACTTTTTTTACTTTTAATAAAATGTTTTGAAAGGAATATTTCCATCATTTTCCAAACATGGTACTTTATGACCTTTTCGACAAAATTAAGGTAAGAATGTCTTTTTTAACTCATACGGAAAGTGTGGATATTTTACACCATTATATCATCATCAAAGAATACCATAAAATCATATAAGAATAATTCCAAAATAAATTTTTTCTTTTATAATTATTTTACATATAAATTATTTCAAAATAGAATGAGGTATTTATTTAAAATAGTTTTCATTTCATCTATGTTAACATACTATGATGGATTTTAACCTTGTTTGATGTTGATTTATTATGATACAAATCATCCATATTGTATTGAAAATTTTGGGATATGTTTGACTGGGGATGTGTTATTTTTACACCATTCATGGTTTATGGATAAACTATTGACATTTCATATACTAGTTTTAATACGAATGTTTTTGTTATGTTTAAACCTTTTCATATGAGGAATGCATTGGACTTAGTATGTGACAGGTGCAACCCACTATAGCTCCTCAATGCATCGGTAGGTCTCATGAGGAAAACTGGTGTTTTGGAACAAGACATTGACAAAATCTTATTTGTAGTCTCAATACATGGCATTGACTATGTGGTTATGAAGTCTGGCATTATGTATTCCATCATTATAAAATTGGATATTTAAATTGTATGATATTAGTCAACTTTTAGAATATCCATGTCAATTAGTAAATGCCATTATTTAATTTTATCTTTCCCATATTATTCTGAAGTTTATGTTTAAAAGGCCTTTTTTATTCTTATACATTACCTTAAATGTTTCTGCTTATTTATGAAAGTTCATGCTATATTTTTATCCTTACAGTGCATATGAGATCACCCCTTTCCATGTTTTATTTTTTCCAGGAAGTGAAGAAATATTTTTTGGATGACCCGCAGGGATAGGCGAATGATATAGGTGTTTTCAATAGGGGACAAAAATGTTGTTGATGTTTTTATTTTATGATGTAATGTAGAACTTATGAATGTATCTAGTACTTACAAGGCTACTAAAATGATTGGTCTTTCGAGACATGATTCCTTGTATCATTCCAATATTATGTAATAGTGCACCGACTCTGGGTAACTGGGGTCGGGGTGTTAAAAATTACATATATTTCATATCCATATTATTTACACCACAAACCAACTCTACCACAAAAATATAGAAAATATTCATCCCGTTTCATATTTCATAATTAATTCACATTATTCATTTAACATCCAATATATATTTTATAAAAAACCACATATATATTCAATAATTTACAACTTCATTTTTAATCATATTCACTTTTACAGTCTCATTTAATTAATTAATATAATTATATGATTAAAAAATTACATTATATGAAATCATTTCAATTTCAAAATTATAATTCAATTAAAAAAATAAACCCAAAACATCAATTTAATTGTAACCAATTCCTCTTTTACTTACTCAATTTAATTATTTAACCACCAGTTATTCAACATAATTTATATCATAAACTCTATTACCCATGTAGATCTCCCATTAATTCATTACCATTCAATAATATTCATGACACCAAGAAAACTATTTTCACATATAAAAAACAACACAATAACAAATCCCACCAATCAAACATTATCAAAATTGTCAAAAAAAATTACTATAACCCAAATTAATGAAAATTACCACAACATCAACCACATCAGAGATCAAAAATAACCATACCAATAACCACATCCACAACAACCCATCATTGATGCTACCACTTCCACATCAAACCAACCAAGCCATAACCATTCTACTCAGAACATTGGGATGGCTATAATAGGGATTGCTGAATAATAATCATTTGTAAACAAAAAATCTAGTTGTGAAAAAAATCTATCTAACATATTGAATCATAATATTATCATATTAAATACATCTAATAACAATTACTAACAACCATCAATTATATATTTTGAATTATCCTTTTCCCTTATCATATTCAAGTAATTATTCAATTATGAAAAGGTTTTTATAATCAAAATAGACCATGATATAATATAATTTAATTATATAATCTAAGAAATAAAATATAATAATTAACCTTAATAATATAAAGAACATGTGAATAACATCACCCATTTTAATTTCATATTTCCATTTTATAATATTCTTATATAACATAAGTCTCTTTACCAAATTGAAAAATGGATTGATAATTCAATATTCACATATAATAATAGAATATATCTTTTGAATCCCCACCCTCAAACATGGATTTATTGATTATAGTAAAATATAAAAAGGAAGAACGATGTCCCAACCACTAGGGATTCTTAAGAAAAATAAAAAACTGATTAAAACATCCAACCATAAAAACTCGATCAATGACTATGGCATCCCACCTTATTATTACATAACTTTTCTATACATTTTACATATATAGGATATTTAATGTATAGTTTCTTGGATATCCGGAACATAATACATGAAAAAAAAAATAAAAGATTCTTATAATCCACTTTTAAGTCTTTATCATAAGTTAATCATATGTACAATTACTGCATCTCATAACCTGGAGACATACATTCAAAGGAAAGGGTGAGCAGAAGGCTTAGTAAAGAAAACAAGTGAAACAGTTGACATGTGATCTTGAGCAATATTAATAAGAACAAGATAAAAGTCATAAAGGAATGAGAAATGGAAGAATGGGAATATAATAATAAAAATAACATGAATCATAACTTGAATATGTGGCTACAACATTTCATTTAAAAATTAATGAACATAACACCAATTTTTATCCCCGAGGTGTCATAAAAATTACAATGGTTATTCACCAAGGTATCGTGAAACTTGTCATCTCTAGAGATCAATTATTTACCCAATGCACTGGAGCGCTATCAAGGTGCACCCTTAATATGTTTTTAATTACATGTGAGACACATATATCATGATCAAACATTTCATAAATAACCCATAGATAATAAAAGAAATGGGTTTCATTTCAAAATCGTGATGTTTTTAAAAGTTCTTAAAAATATGATCATTAAGTCATTTATAACCCATGGAAAGGGAGTGCGGGTTATATGTATGTAATTTACATTATGAAATATATAATATTTATATATTTATGAACACCAATAGAAACAAAATAGGTTTGGGTATTAACATAAATAAAACAAGAAAATTTCATGAGAGAAAGAGACAAAAATTTTGAGATGAAATTTCAGCAGCATAACGACTATATAACATGGTTTTAGAAAACAATAAGAAGATAGGGTACAAGATTAAACCACTCATAAATAACATATAATAAATTTTAAATACATAATAACATGAAGATAAGATCATGGTATTGTAATTTTAATGACATACCACATGAAAAGGAATGATGAAAGAAAAGAGAAGATGCGATTACTTTTACAAAAAAATCGACAGCCAAACGACGTCACTAAAAAATTCAGAAAATAGATTGATGAGAGCGGAAAGGGTCTCTCAAAAATTAGACATGAAATGGAAATTAAAGATATCATACAGGAACATACCCTCAACCTAAATATATGGAAACTATAAGACACAACATAAAATAGTTCATAACATAAAAGAGGAGGGTGAAAGGATCCCTTACCTAGAAGAGTAACTTCAAAATCATGAAGGTTCGGACCTTTGGAGGCTTGAGTGAAACTTGGGAGGACTTCTTGGGAAATACAGAGATCATAAACTCGTTGAGGATGATTTTAGAATGAAAAAAATGAGGGAAATGGCTTGGTATTTATAGGAAAAGTGAGGGAATAAATTATTAATTTCCAAGGGACATCTCATCGGCGGTGTTTGCAAAACCATGGGCTTTCCAATGGTATTTGTACATGGTATTGACCACTTGGTAATCCTCATAGAATATCTCACTTTTCATAAGTTGAACAGATATATTACATCATTATTACATCATTAATGATGTCATTAAACACCCAAAACTCAAAACAGCATTTTTACTATCCACTGAAAATTCAACTGTTTCAGAAAAATCCATAAAATTCATTCTAACAAAATATTTATGCTCTGAATTCAAAAATGAATAAAATTTTATGAAAATAATTTTCTAAATATTATGAATTTAATTTTTAAATTAAATCATTTTTTATCCCAAAAATACAAATTTAAAATTATAACTCATTTTTGTAACACCATAAAAAAGTAATCAAGGTCCCATAAAATTATTGTATACCCATAAGACAATAAATTAACAATTTATGATTAAATTTTATGAAAATACATTTCCATTTTATATTGTTAAATTAATTATAAAAATGTAAATAAAATATTTATGGCATACAAAAATACCCAAACTTAAACTATGATCATTTCTTCACTTTTAAGATGTCTAAAATGTATTTATACATTCATGAGTGAAGTTTCTATTTTTTTGGAAAATTACTATTCATTACTATTCATATTGGTATGTTACTATTCCTACTATACTATTCACTAAGAACTAAGTTGATCTTATTAGACTGAAAATTTATCACTGATCACAACTGTTGAAGAACATTTTTTGAAAATCATTTCACATTATTAATTATTTAATGAATACAAAAAATATTTTGAAATACCCTTTTTTAATTCAACAATAATACACATCCTATAGTTATCTAGATATTTGAAATTCACAACGTTTCCGTAAGAAGAAATAACAATTTATATTAAAAAAATACAAAGAAACCAAGGTCTCGATACGTATCCCCTTATAACACCACCATAAGACCTAAGTTTAAGGTGTTCTATGGTGATAGAATCTTGGGGTTGCTCAGAAAACGTTGCCCGAGTGGTGATTTCTATCAGCTTGAACTTCTCCCTTAGGCAATTCCGTTCAAGCTTCATACATTGATGTTCGGCTTGGGCTTGGTCCAGAGCAAAGCCCAGTGATGCTACCTCCTTCCCAAGATCCGACGGATGGGATTCATAAGGCTCGAGTCTACTGTATAAGGGCATTCAATCTTCTTTCTATATTAAATTACCAAGATAAGCGTATTTATAAAAACACAACATTAAGATTATAGTTTTCAACAGTCATATTGACCAACGGTCATATAATAGTGGAAATCCAATGGTCTAATTTTAATTATACCCACTTAATTAATTAAAATTTATAGTTTTGTTGAGGATAAATTAAAATAACACACAAAATTAAGAAAAAAATATAATTTAAAAGTTCGGGTCGTTACATTCTTCTCCCCTTAAAAAATTTCGTCTTTGAAATTTTTAACTTGTAACCTCTGAAGAGAAAATGTGTGGGTAATTCTGCCTCATATAATCCTCTACTTCCCACATGGCTTCTTCATAGTTGTGGTTCCTCTACAACACATTTACAAGGTGGGCAGTCTTGTTGCGTAGAACATTCTCTCTACGATACAAGATCTCCACCGGCTCCTCCTCATAAGAGAGGTCATGTTCCAGTTGTACCACCTCTAGATTTATTACATGGGAAGGGTCAGGTATATACTTCATCAAGAGGGATACGTGGAAGACATCATGAACTTGGGCTAGATTTGGAGGAAGTGCAATCTGATAGGCCACTGCTCCCACACGATCAATGATTTCATAGGGGCTAATGTACCTAGGTCTGACCTTCCATTTCTTCCCAAACCTCATGACTCTCTTACAAGTTGAAATCTGCAGAAAGACTTTGTCACCAATATCAAACATCAAGTCCCTTTGATTGTTGTCAACATTGCTCTTTTGCCGACTCTGAGGAGCCTTAATGTGTTGCTGGATGGTATGGACCTTTTTTGTCATCTCTTGCACATGATCATGCCCAATAAGTTTCTCTCACTAGCTTCATCCCAAAAAGTAGTATTTCTACATCGCTTTCCATAAAGAGTTTCATAGGGTTCCATTTGAATGCTCAAGTGGAAGCTGTTGTTGTAAGATAACTTAACTAAAGAGCGATGTTGATCCCATCCACTTTTAAATTCCATTACACAAGTTCTCAGCATTTCCTCAAGTGTTTGAATAGTACTTTTAGATTGGCCATCAGTTTGGGGGTGATAGGCCATACTAAAATTCAATTCAGTGCTCAGATCTTGTTGAAGACTTCTCCAGAATTTTGATGTGAACTTTGGATCATAATCAGATACGACAGAAAGTGGAACTCCATGAAGCCTTACCACTTCTTTCATGTAAATCCATGCATGTTGATCAAGATAGAAATCTTCCTGAATGGAGATAAAATGGGCAGTCTTGGTGAGATGGTCCGCAATAACCCATATCGCATTATTTCCTTTGGAAGTTCTCGGGTGACCAGTGACGATGTCCATAATGATATTGTCCCACTTCCATGCTGGTATGGGTAGTGGTTGCAATACACCTTTAGGAAGTTGTCACTATTCCTTCACTTGCTGACATACAAGGCACCTTGAAGTGTAGTCAGTAGTCTCCCTTTTCATATTATCCCACCAATAATTATCACGAAGGTCTGTATACATTTTCATGCTACCATGATGTATAGAGAAAGTAAAGCTATGAGCTTCATCCATCATCTTCTTCTTTATTTCCAGAATAGATGGAACACATAGTCTTGTACAAAATTTCAGTACACCTTCTTGATCAGCATTGAACTTCGGAAACTTCCCATCCTTCACAGCCTCAAACTTCTTCTGTAACAAAGGATCTTCATTCTGAGATTTTTTGATCTTCTCTAGTAGTGATAGTTGAGAAATAATTTGGGTTAGGTTTGATGATGTCCCTTCACTTATAATTCCCATGTACATCTTTACTAGGTCAATTATCAAAGGATCTCATTGAATCCTCATTACGGACAGAACAACTGGGTCTTTTCTGCTTAATGCATCTGCAACTTTGTTTTCTCTTCCAGGATGATAATGAATTGAACAATCATAGTTTTTAAGGACTTCCAACTATCTCCTTTGTCTCATTTTCAATTCCTTTTGTGTGAAAATATACTTCAAACTTTGATGTTCTGTGTATATATCACATTTCTTCCCATAAAGATAGTGCCTCCATATCTTTAGAGAAAAAACGGCTACCACCAGCTCCAGATCATGTGTAGGATAGTTCTTCTCATGAGCCTTCAACTGTCGAGATGCATAAGTAATGACCTTGTCATTTTTCATGAGGACGCACCCAATCCCTTTCAAAGAGGCATCACTATAAATAATGAATCCTTCTCCAATTGAGGGCAGGTTTAACACTACTGCAATAACCAATCTCTTTTTCAACTCTTGGAAAATTTCGCCACACTCCTTTGTCCAGATGAACATGACGCATTTTTGAGTTAACTTGGTTAATGTATTAGAAATTTGTAAAAAGTATTTCACAAACTTCCTATAATATCCTCCTAATCCAAGGAAACTTCGAATATCAGTTATTTTTGTAGGTCGAGGCCACTCCTCCACAACTTCTGTCTTTGTAGGGTCAAATGTGATTCTTTATTGGTAAAAATGTGCCCCATGAAATCAACTTATTGTAACTAGAATTCAAATTTACTGAACTTTCCAAAAATCCTTTCCTTCTATAGAGTTTTCAAAAAAACCCTTAGATGATCCTCATGCTCCTCATGACTTTTGGAATATATAAGAATATCATCAATAAAAACTACCACAATGTTATCAAGGTAGTCTTTAAAGACTCTATTCATCAAATCCATAAATATAGCAGGTGCATTAGTCAGTCCAAAAGGCATAACAACAAACTCATAATGCCCATATCTTGATCGGAAGGCAGTTTTTTGAATATCTTCTTTCTTCACCCTCAATTGATGATAACCAGATCGAAGATCAATCTTAGAGAAGAATTGAGCCCCATGAAGTTGGTCAAATAAGTCTTCAATTCTTGGAAGAGTGTATTTTTTCTTTACTGTGATATTGTTCAGTTCTCTATAATCAATGCATAGCTGCATCGATCCATCCTTATTCTTCACAAAGAGAACAGGTGCTCCCCAAGGAGACACACTTGGTCGGATAAACCCCTTCTCCAAAATATATTGGAGTTGTTTCTTTAATTCCTCCAGCTCCACATTATCCATCCTATACAGGGTCTTTGATATCGGGTGAGATCCAGGTTCGAGTTCAATGGAGAACTCTACCTCTCTTTCTGGTGGAGGTCCAGGCAACTCCATAGGAAATACGTCAATATATTCCTAGATGATGGGTACATTTTCTATCCTCAAACTCTAATTTCCTTCTTCTTCATCACAGATCAATTCCATAAAGATAGATATAGGAGGTTCTTATAGACAAAGACTAGGTTGAGATATCTCTCCTTGGAAGATAACTATATGTTTTCCATTCAAGACTACTGATATTTCCTTACTTCTGCATTGGAGCTTAGCATTATACTTTGAGATCTAGTCCATCACTAGTATAATGTCAAATTCTATCATGGGAATGACTACTATATTTTCAATAATATTGTGCTCACCAAATTAAATACTAGAGTTTTTAGACACTTATGATGCTTGGATAATCCCACCATGAGTCTTGACTTATTACTCTACTTTTAGTAAGTTGGGGGTTGATTCTAAATTCTTTGAAAACTTCAAAGAAATAAAGGACTGCGTAGAACCATAATCAAACAAGTTACTTGTTATATTTGAGAGAACAACAAGAGTACCTTATACCAAATCATTTGGAGCTTCAACTTCAGCAGTCGTGATAGCAAAAGCACATCCTTCCTCCCTTGGCCTTTGTTGAGGCTGATAGTGGTTCCCCTATACTGCACTTGGATTTGGACAGTGATTGGAAACGTTCCCAAGTTGTCCACACATAAAAGATTGAACATCATGTAGGGCCTAAACCATCTTCCCCTTGTCTTCAGTGTTTGTAAGTTGATGTTTTACCTCAGTACCACAATTCCTCACAATATGGACATCTCTTCCACAATTGTAGAATTTCCCGCTCCCAAGAAGGCAGTTCCCTGAATGCTTATTCCCACATTTATTACATGTGGGACATTTCACTTGCTTGCCTCCGCTTCCTTGATCAAAGCTCTTCCTTAATCTTGGATCCATTGATCTCTTTTGGTTGTTGGATTTATGAGCCCATTGTGTCTCACCAAACTCCAGTTCGAATTTCATCGCACTTCGCATGATCTCCTCATAGCTGTCATAATCTCGGTTCTCTAGATTCTTCCGCTGATGAGGTCTGAGTCCACCAAAGAATCTATCAACCTTTCCATTTTGATCCATGACAAAGATAGATGTGTAATGTGAAATCCTTATGAAGTTCATCTCACAACTTCCCATAGATTCATTCTCCTTCTACTTTAGCTCGAGAAACTCCTTCTCCATTCTTTTTCTCATGGAACGAGGGAAATAATTACGGAAGAAAATTCCTCTGAACACTTCCCAGTCCATAGCTTTAGCCTCCACTATTTTCCTTGTGTTTTTAATAAGATCCCACCACTGACCATCTTCTCCTTCTAAGAGACAGATAGCCAGGGTGACCTTCTCTTTCTATAAACAGTGAGGCATAAAAAATATCTTCTCAATAGAGATGATCCATTGCTTAGCAATCAATGGGTTAGTCGATCCACTGAAGGTGGGTGGTTGTTAACTCATTAAGGACTCAACAGAATGTTGTACCCTTTTTGGTGAGATGTTATCTCATCTTGATTCATGTTATTTCCCATAACAAGAGTCAGTTGGTTCATCATTCACATGAATGCTTCCATTCCAGCTTCCATCGGAGGATCGTTAGTGCATGGTCCATTGCGTTCACCATTTGAACTGTTCCTCCTATTTCCCACCATTTCTAAACCAGTAAAACCTTAATGAGAAACTTATTTCATTTAAAAATCTTTTAACTATAAATTATTTAGGTATTAAAACTTCTTTAAACAATTAGATTTCTCTATATATCCTTCATGGTGATTCAAAAAAATCTAATTATTAAACAAACATATCCCCCAGAAGTGTCGTAACCAAGAGTGAAGAAAGGGTCTTTGGCATGTACCAGTTCCCATTCGAGTCTAGTTCAGAGCGGTGCTATCAGCTTTTACCCTTATGTACATCTGTGCCAGAGCTGCCTCTACCTTCTCGTATCCAGACAGGGATGTATTTTTTTTATAAACCACTTACTTAATACTCACCAAAATACCAGGAAGTTTTCCTATATATAAAATTTTCTATAATATTATTCCGAAAGATTTTATATCTAAATTTCTATAAATAACCAATCTATCCATAGATACAAACTATGGAATCCCATCATTTTATTACATAACTTTTCATTACATTTTACATACAAAGGATCTTTAAAGTCTAGTGCCTTGGAAATCAGGAACATAATACATGAGAAAAAACATAAAACATTCTTATAATTCACTTTTTAGGCTTCATCATAAGATCATCCTAAGTAAAATTAATGCATATCATAACCTGGAGACATAAATTCAAAGGAACGGGTGAGCAGAAGGCTCAGTAAGGAAAACAAGTTAAACAGTTTCCATGTGATCTTGAAAAATATTAATAAGAACATGATAAAAGTAATAAGGCATGATCAATGGAATAATAACAATATAATAATAAAAATAACATGAATCATAACTTGAATATGTGGATACAACATTTCATTTAGACATTCATGAACATATCACCAAGGTTTATCCCCGAGGTGTCATAAATATTACAATGGTTATTCACCAAGGTATCGTGAAACTTGTGATCTCTAGTGATTAATTCCTTACCAATGCATTAGAGCGCTATCAAGGTGAACATGTAATATGTCTTTAATTACATGTGATCCAAATAGATCATAATAAAACATTTCATAAATAACCCATAGAGAATAAAATAAATGGGTTTCATTTCAAAATCATGACGTTTTTAAATGTTATTAAAAATAAGATCATTAAGTCATTTATGACCCATGGAAAGGGAGTGAGGGTTATATGTATGTCAATTACAGAATCAAATATATCATATTTATATATTTATGAACACCCATATAAACTAAATTGGTCTGGGTATTCAAATAAATAAAATAATAGAATTTCATGAGAGAAAGAGATAGAAATTTTGAGATGAAATTTCTACATCATAATGGCTATATAACATGGTTTTAGAAAACAATAAAAAAAGATTGTACAATAGTAAACTACTCATAAATAACTTATAATATAGTGTAAATACATAATAACATAGATATAAGAACATGGTATGCTAATTTGAATTACATATAATATTAAAATTAAAGATGAAAGAAAAGAGAAGATGTGATTCCTTTTACGAAACATTAGGCAGCCTAACGGCATCACATAAAAATTCAGAAAACAAATCGATGAGAGTGGAAAGGGCCTTTCAATAATTAGAAATGAAATTTAGAGTAAATATGACATACAATAACATACCCTCAACATAATGATATGGAATCTAGAAGACACAACATAAAGGAGTTCATAACTTAAAAGTGGAGGGTGAAATGATCCCTTACCTTGAAGAGTAACTTTGAAAAGTTGAAGGTAGGGTCCTTGGGAAGCTTGAGGGAACATTTGGAGGACTCCATGGGAGGTAAGTTGACCTCAAATGTGTTTAGGATTATTTTAGAATGAAAATAATTAGGGAAATGGCTTGGTATTTATAGGAAAATTGAGGGAATAAATTATTAATTTCCAAGGGACACCTCATCGGTGGTATTTGCAAAACCATGGGCCTGCCCATGGTATTGCCTACTTGGGAAACCTAATAGAATATCTCACTAGTCATAAGTAGACCAGAAATATTACATAATTATTACATCATTAATGTCGTCATTAAACACCTGAAACTCAAAACTGCATTTTTATTATTCATTGAAAATTCAACTATGTCTGAAAAATCCCAAAAATTAACCCTAACCAAATGTCAATGGTTTGAATTCAAAAATGAAGTCCATTTTATGAAAATAATTTTATAAATATTTTTAATTTAATTTTTAAATAAAATCATTATTTATCCCAAAAAATGAAACTTTAAAACTATAACTCATTTTGTAACACCTTAAAAAGTAATCAACGTCGTATAAAAATATTGTATACCAAAAATAAAATAAAGTAAAAATTTATGATTAAATTTTATGAATATACATTTCCATTTTATATTGCTAAATTAATTATGAAATCAAAAATAAAATATTTATGGTGTACAAAATACCCAAACCTAAACTTTGATCATTTTTTCACTTTTAAGATGTTTAAAATGTATTTATACATTCATGGGTGAAGTTTCTATTTTTTGGTCAAATTACTATTCATTACTATTCATATGGGTATGTTACTATTCCTACATTACTATTCACTAAAAACCAATTTGATCTTATTAGACTTTAAATTTCTTATTGATAACAACTGTAGAAGACCATTTTTTGAAAATTATGTCACATTATTAATTATTTAATGAATAAAAAAATATTTTAAAATACCCTTTTTTTCATAAATTCATAAATAATACACATCCTATATTTATCTGGATACTTGAAATTCAAAAATTTACCATAAGGAGAAATAACAATTTGTATAAAAAATACAAAGCATCTAATGTCTCGTTACATATCCCCTTATAACACCAGCATATGACCTAAGTGTTAGGTGTGCTATGGTGATAAAATCTTGGGTGGATCAGAAAACATTTCCCGGGTGGTGATTTTTATCAGCTTGAACTTCTCCCTTAGGCGATTCCGTTCAAGATTCATACATTGAATTTCGTCTTGGGCTTAGTCCAGAGCAAATCCAAGTGATTGTACCTCCTTTCCAAGCTCCGACAGATGGGATTAATAAGGCTTGAGTCTACTGGATGAGTCCATTCAATCTTTTTTCTGTATTAATTAACCAACATAACCGTATTTATAAAAACACAATTTTAATATTATAGTTTCCAATGGTCATATTGATCAATGGTCATATAACAGTCAAACCCCAATGGTCACATTTTAATTTTACCCACTTCATTAATTAAAGGATTTAGTTTTGTTGAGTATAAAATTAAATTACACACAAAATTAAGGAAAAAATATATAATTAAAAAGTTTGAGTCATTACAAGGACAACTAAGAGTCAACAAAAATAACATTTTATGTAATTTTGTGAATGAATAACTAACAATAATCATGAAAAGAGAAATATAATTGTAGTTATTGGAAAAATATACCTATAATCAAAATAAAAGTCATCAATAAATGTAATATTAAATAAGACTCAACGAATAATCCAAGGTGTAGTGTCCCCTAGAATGGTAGGTTGACTAAGAGGAGATAGAATTAGTTAATAGAAGTATGTTCCTTTTTATTGGGGAGAAAGTTGATTTAATCAACTACTATTTTATCCTTTTCTAAAAAACAATACACACATATTTAATTGAATTAACCTGAATATTATTATTTGTGTTTATTATGTGTGGTTCATATCGTTGGATTCTATGCTCTATTAAACTATAGTTAGAAAAATAATTTTTAGAACATTCAAGAGTGTTTTAAGTAATTTTGAACATTATTACTACAGAAATTATAATATATAGTTATTTTTATTAATGATTCTGATGTTTCTACAACCAAACACAAATAACACATAATATGACCATTTATGTATTTTTTAATTATTAAAATTCATCAAAGGATTCATGGAATAAGAATGTTACAAGTTACAAAATGTGGAATCACATTCCATAATTTTTAATTTCTGTATCATCTTGTTTTCATGAGTGATATTGATTATATTTTCTATTAATTAAATTTCACTAAGTGTTACCATTTATTGAGGTTTTATTGTAAATATAATATTTTTCAATGAGCTATTTCATTACCTAATGATCATGAAAAAGAAGATTCAAGTTTGTAATCTATTGATTATGGTCATCTAGATCAATTGGGTGTTGGTGCTATGATTTTGCATCTTATAAACCAGGTATCTTAGTAATTCCTATAGGGATTTGAATTCTCTATAATCGGTGTGATCAATGTTCTTAGTGTTAGAATAACCAGCTATCAATTCTTCTATCAAAGTGGTTCTTGGTGAAAACATTGTGACAACCAATGGTCTTAATTTAAGAAATATACTGTGTTAGAAAGATTTTTATACCATAAATCTAGTCAACTAATCTACCAAACACTTTTTTTAAAAAATATAATACTTAATGTTACTATATGTGTATGTTAATAATATCATATAATTAATACTCATATTTTTATTTGATATTTTATGTCTTATTTCTTTAATTTGAATTTTAAATTCTTCTTGTTCAACTTTTATTAACAGTTATGTTGTATTAACATTTATTGTATTATTTATATTGTATGCTAACTATGTTTACTCTTATTTAATCAATACAACTATGTTCTGTTCAAATGAATACTTGGGTGGGTGAAAAATAATATGTCAGTTTTCTGACCACAATTCACCAACCCTCCCTCTGTTAGGTAATATTCAATTCCCCTATAAGACAATTTTTTTTTATTAAATATATTATATTCTATTTTTTTCGGATACACTTAATTTTATATATTACATTATTTTTTCCATTAATCTAAAAATGCACATTTTTAAGATCTATTTGTCAATTTTCATAAATTAACATGTATAAGAGAGTAGTTATTTTATTTGTTATATGTATGGGAATTGAATCATAACCATTGAGAATGTGAATCTAATTCAACCACCCATAATTGATGGTGAAAACTATGAGTGTTGTTTTGATAGGATGATAACCCTTGTTATCAATATAGGATTTGATCACTATTAAATGATGAAATCATATTAAATATTTTTAGAGAAATGAATTATTATGTTTACATGAAAGAAGAAACTGAAATATCAAATTAATTACATAGTTTGAGATGCTCTAAGTTTTTCTATGAATAGAAATATCTACTGTTTAATTTTATCTTTTGATATAATAATAATAATTTGGAAAAAACTAGAAACTACACACTTCATAACATCTATTTTTCTTGATTCTCAATGGGAAATATTTTGAGAAAAATATTTTGCCTATGATTTTCTACCAAGTGAATTAGTAGTGTAAATATACAAAAAATGATATTTTATAATGTATAAAAATATATTTATGAGAAGGAAATTTTATATGAACAACTTTTGTAAAATATAATATACATTATTCTAAAGGAATTTGAATCCATGCTGATAGGGATAAATGATACTAAGAATTTAATAAACATTAGTTTTTATGACCTTATTGGGACTCTTAAGAAATATGATGAACATTTCAGGACAATTCATAAGAAAGAGAACATAAATAATAAATCTTCGCTCACTTTAACTTTAAATACACTAACTTTTTATTCTCAAACATCAAAGGTTTCTAATATAATAAAGAAGAAATATGGAATTAATTCAGATACTAGAAATTTAAAAAAATATTAATGGTGGACTTTTATATATTTCAGATAATGTAAATAACTATATCAGAAATGATTCCTTCTATGGTCATCAAAATATATTGAAATTCAATCATGAGAAGAAGAAATATTAGAATAATATCTCTTATTGGTGTAAAAACCAAAGGAACATAAAACCTAATTCTCCTAATATTAAAGAGTATTATAATGTTGAAATATAGTAAATGATAAAAAGAGGAATCCCTTTAATGTAAAAAATGATATGTGGAGTTTCATATAAGATTCATCATCCAAGTTAATGATTATTTAGATAGTGGTGATAGCTGAAATATCACTAGTTTTTATAAAGAGTATCCTTGGAATGATCTATATTTAATGGGGAACATAACTCTTGATTTACTATCATGGTTATCCATTAATTTAATATTTTTTCTCTTAAAATGATGACAATATTTCAAAATCATCTACATATAGGGATTATATTCCATTATTTAAATAGATAACTAGATATGTGACTTGCCTGAAGAAGAAAAATAAAACTTTTATGAAGTGACATGATTTTTCAATGAAATATTTTACAAAATATGATGATATAATTTGTAAATATACTTCTAAAATTTCTAACTCAATTCTGATTTTGTTTTCAAAGATAATTTTTTCAACTTTGAATGACCAGAATTTAGTTTAAAAATTAAAACATATTGTTTTAGTCTAACGAGGTTTTTATCTAATTTCACTTTCAAGATGGATAACATTGATAAAACCATAATATAGCTAATAAATGATCCAATATCATCCAAAATAGGTTTTACTTATGAAAAGTCATATTTTCATTTAAAAAAGTGTTTTTATAAAATGAACCATCATATACTAAATTTTAGATTACTGATCATTGGAGAAATAGTTATTTCTAGTGAAAAGTTAAATATTTTGGAACTTATAGGGATTATATTTATATAGAACTAAAATATATTGATAATCATAAGTTTAGACATATTTTGGTTTATAATGGTATTTTGGGTAAATTTTTTCACCAAAATAAGTTTGGGTACTGAATAATTAATTCGAATATATTTCAGGAACATTGGAATGGTACCAAAATCCAAAACACTTCATACAAAGAGAACAATTTTTCTTAGCATATCATTGTATAAAATTTCATTTTTTTAACTTATAGAATGTTAAGGGAGTATTAGTCACTTTTCAAGATAATTAACAATGTATGATAATGTTTATTAGAGATGGTTTTTTTATCATTAAATATTTAATTTCTAATATTCCATATGTCTTAGAACATATGTATTACCTTTAAAATATAATCCAATTATGTGATGAGGGTTACTCTCTGACCATTGGTAATGATTAATATAGCATAAAATTTTTTTTAAAGATTTTATATTTTATCTACTAATAGACATGAAAATGATTACACACTTGTCCTAGAAATCCTTAGTTATTAGAACATACATTATTATTGTGATGATGAATATTTGTCTTAGAGTTGTAATAATAGGTAAGGAAAGTGTAATGTTTTTACCCTATATAAGCTTTCAAGGAATTGAATAGTAAGGGAACATTAAAAGATTGTGTTTAACAGTTCAAGATGATTTAGCACTTTTTAATATTGTAAGAAACACAAATCATTATTTTAACCTAGTTCTGAAATTTAAACATTTAAAGATATAATGTTAGTACACATAGAACTTTTTAGTACAAAATTTTTTATCAGTATCAAACGGAAAAAATATTTCTATGTCTCTATTGATTATTATAATAGGTATACATGGACATATTTTTTATATCTTAAGTTGGAAACACTCTTTATTTAAATTTTTTTTCTCTTATTCAACATTCAAAAAAACTACATATTATTGTGAACTAAAATATTCGTAATCATGAGCTTATAAATAACTAATTTGAAAAAAAAATATATTAAAAGAGGTATAATAGATAAATTAACATCACTAATAACTCCAAAACAGATTGTTTAGTTTGAATATTGAACAAATATCTTCAAGAAAATATTTGAAAATGTTGTGTGTATATTTAGTTGCTCAGTATTTTTGGGCTGAATCAGTTATTACTTTCAATTACATTATAAATTGAGTTTTCATTTACAATATTTTTTTACACTCCTTATTAAAACTAAAATGTAAGAAATCCTAAACCTTCTTACATAATAGTCTTTTGGAATAGAATTATCCTATTTAAACCTAATGACCATTTTCATAAATTTAAAATATTTATTGATGATGGAATTATTCTTTGATGCTTCATCAAAATTTTAGATTAATGATTTTTCAACAAACATAAAAAACTAGTGAAGTGATAGAAATTTTTTTTGTTAATGGAATTAATACTTATGGTAAGATAAAAAAATCAGGGGAAACTCACCAAAATTGAATTTTCATATCCCCATTTGTTTTTATACTTGATATTGAAACATATACAATATAAATTAACATTATAGAAACAATACTAACCTAAGATATGATTTTAGAATTTGGAATAACTAGCTTTAATTCAATTCAAGAGGATAATCAAAAATCTATTTTACCATAGAAGTGGATGATCTTGAAGAACTATTTGAGTGGTAATATTACTAGTGATGTCAGTAAATCTGTCAAAACATGATCATTCTTAAGAAATGAATGTGAGTATGTTACATTGTTATAAATATTTGAAGCTAAAATAGAATATATGTCCTTGGTTAATGAAATTTATATAGTTATTATATGATAATATCATAATCAATTTTAATTAAATAAGTTTTAGACACTTGTTAAACATCCTATAGATCTTTCAGTTGTTGGAATTAAATGTACTTTATCCAAAATTAATGTCATAAAAATGGAATTATTGTTCATAATATGGCGTGGATATTTACTATGTGTTATAACCAAAAAGTGGGAATATATTATAAAGAGTATTTTTCATTAGAAGGAAGGATTGAGTCCTTCCATATTCCATTAGCATTATTAAATATGGTTAACCTTACTCAATTCAAAATAAATGTAAAGAGTGCCTACATTGATGGATACTCTCTTGTGGAAGATTACAATAAATAATCTCTAGGGTCTAGAGTTTTTCTTTAGAATTATTTTTTAATGTAATAAATATCATTTTCTTTCTATTAATAATTATTTTAACAACACCAATGTTGTATAAATCTATATCGATGATCTCATTTTTTTCACCCCAAAAAACAACTTTAAATAATGTTTTAGAAAATATACAATGTGAATTTGAGATGAAGATATTGAGTGAACTTAAATGATTTTTATCATTTAAAAAACTCATAAATTAAAAGAGAAACTATTTCAACTCAACCTAAGTACATAAGAGATTTACTTAAACATTTTGGTTTTAAAAAACCTCTAGTATTAATACTCTAATTTTACCTCGTTTATACATGATCTTGATTAATCGTGTCAATTTGTTGATCAAAATATATTTTGGGGGATGGTTATAATTTTAATCCAATTTATGTCTAGTTGACCATACATTATATTCTCTATATTCATGTATGTTAGGTTTCAAGAGAATGCTATGGATGTCGAGAATATATTTCCTCACCATTGGGGTATATAAAAACATATACCTTACTATTAATATGGATAGTTGTTTACCATAAAGAGTTATTTTATATCGATTTTAGAAGTTGTTGAATGGATCTAAAGAAAATTTTTATAATATTTCATGTTCTTGGTGATGTTTTAATTCCATGGTATAGTAATAAGTAATATTCACTCACACCTTCTAATAATAAATTTTAATATATAGAAGATCTATGTTTTTCTGATAAAACATATTGGATATAAAATATAATAATTGTTTTTTCATTGAATGCCAATGACATATTGTTTTGTTATTATATTAAAATTTTTATTTCCTTATATAAAAACACATCATAACATTCATGATCCAAAAAAATATATCTATATGGCACCACTTCCTTTAGGGAAACACATTGATATGATATATTGTTATCATGTTTATCCAAACTAAAAAGAAACATACTGACATTTTTTATTAATCCATGAAATATCGAAATATTTAAAAATATTAAACAAATGTTCGGTATGATTTCTAAAAAACAATAATATGTTATTCTTCAAATTTTAATATCACCTAGAAAATGAACAACTTCTGGATGAAATAGTGAACATTCATTGATTATATAAACTCATTCTTAATTTTAATATCTAATCTTTATATTATCAATAAAATAATTAAATAACTTATTAGACCTACATTCAAATTTTTTCAAAACCACCCATTATGAAATTACTTTTCTCAATAAATTGAAATCTAATTGTCATCACTATGGTTCCTTTTTTATATGTTACTAATATTATTTTTTAGTTTACTCTTAGAATTTTTATTCTTAGAATTATTAAGGTTACTATTATGTTTTCTACTCATATGATTTTGAAGTTTCTTTTATGATTGTACATTGTTGACTTGAATTTTTGTAAGATTAATTAAATTGATTTTTTGTATATATTCTATTTTAATATATTTGATTTTAAATATATTATATCTAAAACCCTATACAAAAAAGTTGTACCCTTTTTTTCATTGTATTTTTATATTTATTAAATATTAAAAAAATTATATTTCTTATCTTTTGAAATAAATATTCTTTTGAGTCTATAGAAGATAAGAGAATACATTATAAATATTTCAATAATCATATTCATGAGAAGAATACCTTCAATAAGTAACAGAAGATAACTTCTAGAAGGTTCACTATAACGCCTCGACCCAAGTTACCCAGAGTCAGTGCATTATTTTAATACATTCACATGATTACAAGGAATCATATCCTGAAGAAACGATCGGTTTACCAGTCTTGGAAAACAGATTACATACATGAATGTTAAATTACACTTCATAACATACAAAACAAAATAAATAATCATTCAAGAACACCGTTATTCCCTTGGCTTAACCCTGCATATCAATCACAATACACTTCTTGGAATCTTGGGAAAAAATAAAACATAGAATGGGGTGAGATCAGATTCTCAGTTTGGATAATAATACCGTGGGAACATTCATAAATAAGCATAAACATTTAAGGCAATGTATAACTAAAACAAAATCCTTTTAAACTTGAAATTCATCATAATATGGAAAAAATAAAATTAAGTAATGTCATTTACTTATTAAGATGGATATTCTACTAGTAGAATAAACACATGAAACATCACTAACTACTTTCATAATGATGGAATGCATAATGTTGAACCTTAATTTCTGTGTCAGAGCATCGTACCAAGACCTAAGGGATAACTGTAACCGGAACCCAACCAAGAGAGCCTCTGTAACCGGACTCCAACCCGGAGTGACTCTAATAACCAGACACCAGCCCGGAGTGCCTCTAATAACCGGACACCAACCCGGAGTGTCTCTAATAATCGGACACCAACCCGGAGTGCCTCTAATATCCAGACAGCAACCTAGAGTGCCTCTAATAACCAGCAACCAACCCAGAGGTCTTACTTTTACTGGTCCCCAACCCGGAACATACTAGTACATCACCTTCATCTTAAGAGGAGGATGAAATATAACATAAACATTCATATTAAAACTAGCATACGAAATGTAAAAACATTAATCATAATCCATTAATGGAATAAAAATGACTCATCCGTAGTCAAACATATCACAAAACCTTAAATACAATATGGAAGATTTGTATCATAGTAAATCAACTTCAAACAAGTGTAAAATTTATCAAAGGATGTTGACATAGATGAAATTAAAACTATTTGAGAGAAATATCTCTTTTTCATGAAAACATTTAAAAGTCACACAATTTGGAAAAGAAGTCATTAAATAACATTTTTTAATCAAAGTGTCCCATTCCACTTTCAAACTTTTGAAAGGAGTTTACATTTTAAAAAAATTCATGTCCATATAAATATATCCTTAAAAACCATTTTGAAGACATGGACATTAATGAGAATGATTTAGAAGAATAAATATTTAAAACATTTAAAATAATGTTTTAGTAAAAAGTCCCTTAAAATAATCCCTTTGAAAACTCTTTAATAAAACATGGACATGGATAATAAATATTTCCTAGTAGATACTTACGTAAAAACAACCTTGGATAACAAAGAGATTGTGAAATTAGCCCTTAACAATTTGGTAACTTACGAAACATACAAACCATGAAAGAGGTATCATACAATGAATATGTAAATAAACATAAATTAAAGTTTATTACACAAAGAATACAATTATGGTCAGTACATACACCACACAAAAGGTAATAGTGTCAATATGGCATGAATCTCACCGGAATTAGGAGTGAGATGAAAGCCCCTTACCTTGCACTTTCCTTTAGTCGAGGGTAAGTTTAGCCTCATGTATGAAGACAATAGTATGTTATTATATTATAATAGAAACATATTAATATTTATGATATCATACATTATTCATTTATGAATTTATACAACCCATTTAAAAATAATTTCCATGTTATATTAATATTTCCGGTAATAATCGCTTTCTTTATCGTATGTGTTGTAACTTGTTACTCTTGATTGTATCACATAGATCATGATTTAAATACATCCAGAATATAAAACATTATTTATTTATCATATATATTTACAATATAAAAATTTATAATTGGCTTATATATGAAATGGAAAACACCGCTTATGGAGACGGTAGTCCGTATGTACGCATAAACGCTGTTTCCGTTTTTACATAGTATTGAACGGAAGTGAATAAGATATATGTAAGTACATAAATAATTATATATATAAATATATATATATCTCCAGTAGAATTATTATGTCATATATTACATACTTATAAATAATATATATTTTTATAATCGTCGATGAATGGTAAACTTGGAAATGAATCTCATCGCGTCGTGGAGACGGTAATCCGTACGTACGCACGAGCAAAAATTTCATTATTTTGATATTAATATAATATATAATTGGATGGTATATAATATATACATAATCCTTATCATGTTATATTTATTATTTTCATCAAATACACATCATTATTATACCCATCCAAATAATAATGTATCGAATAACAATTATAGCACGACGTGGAGACGGTAAGTCGTACGTACGTACGTATGGGGACATGTCATTCAATGGGTGGATAGAATAATGAATTTGGTTGTAAAATAATTATAATAACATTAAAGTATATATAATATACTGGATTTATTATATTATAATGGAAATAAAAAAGAAAAAGGAAGTGTAAGAAGAATGGAACTTGAAAGAGGGTGGTGAAATCATTATCACTTCTTCGAGATATTCCTTTTGATTTGATCAAAAGGGCCCTTTAGGATGGATTTCTGATCAAACTAAGGCCTATAGGATTAAGGGAGGATATTTTAGAGTGTATTTGGGCAGTTTTTTGTCGAGCCAAATGGATTAGAAGGTGTGAATTAGAGAGAATGGGGAGTGCCCTTTTATAAGAGGGTTGAGGGGAACCTTAGGAAAAACTTAAAATATTATTTTATAATAAATTAATATTCGGTTTCTAATGGATCCAAAGTTTATTATTTAAATTATAAGGTGGGGATAGGTCGAAAACAACTCAACAAATAGGTTTTAGACAAGTTTATGTTATCATTTTAACCTTATCATTTAGATTTAACTGTAAGTCAAATAATTAAACTTTTACTGTGTCTTCTTGTATTCTTACACTGTATGGTTACTAAACATACTATATACTGACAATCGAACCCCAATTGGTTCATTAATGTCATATATATTATTATATAAGTCTTTTGGACTAGCCTTATATTTTTAGGACAATTATATCAACTAATAATATAATATTTTTTTTAAAAACTATTTTATGTCAATTTTGACACTATTTGGAATTTGTTTTTTTGTTACAATAATAAAAACCTGATTACTTCAAAAAAAAATACATTTAATCAATTTTAACATGTCATATTTACCTAGAAAATTCGTGTATGTCATAACAACTTTGAAATTATATTTATTTTAATATTTATAATACCATTTATTTGATTCTTTCATGAATAAGGTAATTGATGCATCATCATTGTGTCATAAATAGATTTATTTATTTAATGTCTAAAAATTATAAATAAAATACCATGATTTAGGAAATCTTTTATATATCTAATCAATATTTATAATCGAATTTATCTTATGTAAAACCCCATATTAAAAATGTTTTAGTTATTAAAATTTGATTTTCACTCTTTTAAGTCTTCTTTGAATTAAATAATAATAAATGTCCTAATCTAATCCAAGTGGACCTAAATGTTAATATTTTATTCCTAATGTTGTTTTTGGGCGAGATAAACTTTTCCAATATAATTAGGACATGTGTGAGGGTAATATTAATATCATTTTTACCCTTAATTACCCTATTTACTTTTAACCGTGGTAAATAAAAGTAAAAAGTAACTATTCACCAAAATTATTTTCATCTCATTGAACCACATTTTACACCTTGATATTAACCGTGTCTCTCGGATTTTCTAAATTCAGCTCACAGAAGAGGTAAAATTATGTTTCATGTGAATTTGCAAAAGCTCCTAGGAGGTGGGTAAAAGATGGTGAAAAGTTCAATAAAATTTTTACATATCTAAAATTATTATAAACCGACTCCAATTAATTACATTTAACTTATATTGGTATTAAGTATCTATTTTGAAATTAAATATTTTAAATAAAATTAATAATTATTGAAATAAAAATTCAGTTTTAATCTATAACTCAGTGTTTTTTACTATTCATCAAAAATTAAAAGTTTTCAGAAAAATACGAAAACTTTACCCTAATCTAATTTTGATATTCCAAATTAAATAATTAAGTCTATTTTACCAAATTAAAAATATAGAAGTTTCATTTATTAATTTAAAATTAATTCCCGCTGTCAAAACAAAAAGTGTGTTTTTAAGAAACAATAACTATCAAAAGATTGACACTTGTTTATGTCAGCTTTAAATGTGAAATTATGTCCAATGACCAATATTGGATTAAATTGTAAAAATATATTCTAAATATAATTGAAAACCACTCAAATTCATAATTTATCACTATTAATTATTTCGATTAAAAAAATTGTTTTTAATTAAAATTTTGTAATTTTCACTATTCATCAAAATAAGTAAGTTATCAGAAAAGTACCAAAAATTCACCCAAAGATAATTTCGATATTACGAATCCAAAAATGAACTCAATTTTGAAATATAAAATGTATAAAATTTCAAAAAGAGGGTATTACAATTCATAACTACTAGTTTGATTGGTTGTGGTCTGTGTTAGAACTCGAAGTTGCATACAACACAGGCTACTATATTATTCAAAGAGAAGCATACCATGGAAGCTTGGGGTGTTACATTCTACCCTACTTAAATAAATTGTGCCCTCACAATTTATGCTCGGTATTAGAAACTTGGGGTTGACGTTTCAAAATATCATAGTAGAAATCCAACATGGAAAAATGAATTAATGAGGCCTCTATTTGAAATAAAGAGTGGTAAGTATGAAGGTTACCAAAAATAACACATACTAGGGTTCCATGTAGGAAAATATGGATATAGAAGATAAATTTAACCATCAATATCTGATGGAGAGTGGTAGATAACATGGCTATGAAAAGGCCAACAATCACAAAGCCATAAATTTGTGATGATCTAAGGTACTATCTAGGACAACATTTTTGTTCTAAGTTACTTTTCTTAATTTTGAGGAATTTATTTATGAGATTGTCTAAGATCATAAGTATATATACTTACTCTATAATTAGAGTTTTATCTAGTAATAAATTTCTACCACAAACTCATCTTTCACTACAAAACATAATACAACTCAAAAATACTCTATTTATCCTAATCGTATTGGGTTCCAAATATAATGAATGTATAATTCACATATCATACCCATTAAAAAAAGAAACTACATTATTCAATCCAGGGACTTCACGTAGTCCAGTGGTATGCGATAAATCTCAATCACACTATGGTTGTGGGTTCGATTCCCACAGCTTTGTCTGACGCGATGGGTTGTCACATGGTCTGTGTGTTGTCTTTTTATAAAAATCCAAAAATAACATTTCAAACATAATCCATTCCAAACTTTAGACATATCCAAAATAATACTATCCAAACTCACATTCCAAAATTTATAAGGAATTTAAACACAATGAAGATCCTTTTTTCTATGTAATAACATCTGAAAACCTTCACCATGTATTATTTTAAAACATGGTAACATCCTGAATTACCATAAAACCTTATTGATTACATTCATTCTCCCTTATTATTTATATAATACTGTATATACTCTTTCTATCAAAAATGTTGTAAAGTCCAACGATGAAAAATAATTAATCAGTTTCAAGGTATTCAAGAATATCCAATATAATTTAACCAAATCAACCATATCATATTCCAAAATCAGTACCTCAATATTAGGACCATATTAAAGTTTATCTTTCCTTCAACCATGTAATTTCCAAAAAGTTTGACTCACTGTAGAGTAACTTTTCTTAGTACCATATAATCTCAAATCCTCAATGAAATAGTACTACAGTACAATCCTTATTTATTTCCAGTACATTATTGATACAACACTTCAAGGAAATAATTCCAAATCGACATAAGATCACTAGTCATTCCTCTTCATCTATGGTAGTATCATATAATGATTATTATCCAATAGAATCATTTGTGGCATAGTCTGGGGATTGGGACATTGGTTCGCGTAGTGTCCAAACTCCTTGTAGATGAAGCATTGTACATTTGAAACCATTTTCTTACACTTGCAGTCATGTACTTGGAGTCCTTTTTCTCCACACTTATAACATACTCCCATTCCCTTCAAGAATTTTCCAAGGTGATTCTTTCCACAGTTATCACATATGTAAATATCCTTCTTTACCTTCTTCCCTTTATCTATCCTTCTCTCTACCATACTTTTCTTCTCTCGCTTCCCTTCAAATCCATAGGATGCCGAAAATTCTTTACATATCTTATCAACACATTATACTATTTCTTCATATGATGATAATACGTGGCAGAACATTTCCCTTCAAAATTCTATCTTAGGACCATGAAAGATATGATCCTTCTTACTCTTTGGATCATGTGTATTGAGGGAGTTCTCATTCCTTCTACTGGGTGCCATTTCTAAACAGTGGAATGCACTAGATTAGTTTATGAATAGAAATACCTAATCCCAAACTTGTAAAACACTTAACATAAATTAAACAGTTTATGGATATAATCCATAATCATAAAGATGTATTCATTGAGTAAGTATATACTCATAATCCCTTCATAATTATTTGTAAAGAAAATGAGAATTATCCTAAGCATGTCCCACGGGAGTGTCGTAACCAAGAGTGCAGTAAGGCCCATTGTTGTACCCCAGTTCCCGTTCGAGTCTAGCTCAAAGCGGTGTTTTCGGGTTTTACCCCTAGGTACATTTGTTCCAAAGCCGCCTCTATCTGCTCGTATCCAGATAGGGATGTATTTTCTTGGAAAACTCACAAAATCTCTACATTACCATAATTCTAGGAAGTTCTTATTTACTAATCCTCAAATTATATCTTAGGGTAATGTTCTCTAATCAAAGTTTATCTAAATATAGTTTCCAAGGTTATTGCTAAACATCCTTTGATACCAACTGTAATGCCCCGACACCAGTTAACCAGAGTCAATGCATTATTTTAATACATTGGCATGATTACAAGGAATCACTTCCTGAAGGACCGATCGGTTCAGCAGTCTTGAAAAATATATTACATACTTGAATGTTTCATTACACTTCAAAAAATAAAAAACAAAATAAATAATATTTCACGAATGCCATTATTTTCTTGGCTTAACCCTGCATATCAATCACAATACACTTCTTGGAATCCTGGGAAAAATAAAACATAGAAAGGGGTGTGCTTAGATGCTCAGTAAGGATAACAATACAACGAAAACTTTCATAAATAAGCATAAACATTTAAGGTAATTTATAACTAAAACAAAATCCTTTTAATCTTGAAGTTTAGCATAATATGGAAAAGATAAAATGAATTAATTCCATTTTCTTATTCACATGGATATTCTACTAGTCGAATAATTACATGAAATATCACAAACTACTTTCATAATGATGGAATCCATAATTCCGAACTTTAATTTCTGTGTCAAGGCCTCGTGCCAAGGCCTAAGGGATAACTGGAACTGGAACCCAACCCGAAGAGCCTCTTTAACCAGACTCTAACCCGGAGTGCCTCTAATAACTGGACACCAACCCGGAGTGCCTCTAATATCCGGACACCAACCCAGAGTTCCTCTGATAACCGGACACCAACCCGGAGTGCCTCTAATAACCGGAAACCAACTCGGATTGCCTCTAATAACCGGACACCAACCCAGAGGGCATACTTTTACCGGTCCCCAATCCGGAATATACTAGTCCAACACCTTCATCTTAATAAGAGGATGAAATATAACATAAACATTCGTATTAAAACTAGCATACGAAATGCCAAAACATTAATCATAATCCATTAATGGCATAAAAATGACTCATCCACAGTCAAAAATATCACAAAGCCTTAAATACAATATGGAAGTTTTGTATCATAATAAATCAACTTCAAACAAGTGTAAAATTTATCAAAGGATGTTGACATAGATGAAATCAAAACTATTTGATAGAAATATCACTTTTTCATGAAAACATTTAAAAGTCACACAATTTGGAAAAGAAGTCATTTAAAGACATATTTGAATCAAAGTGTCCCATACCACTTTGAAACTTTTTAAAGGAATTAACATTTTAAAAACATTCATTTCCATATAAATATATCCTTAAAACCCTTTTTAAAGACATGGACATTAATGAGAATGATTTAGAAGAATAAATATTTAAAACATTTGAAATGATGTTTTAGTAAAAATACCCTTAAAATAATCCCTTTGAAAACTCTTTAATAAAACATGCACTTGGATAATAAATATGTCCCAGTAGATAATTATGTAAAAACAACCTCGGATAATAAATAAATTGTGAAACTAACCTTTAACAAATTGGTAAATTATGAAACATACAACCCATGAAAGAGGTGTCATACAATGAATATGTAAATACACATATATTAAAGTGTATTTCACAAAGAATACAATTATGGTCTGTACATACACCACACAAAAGGTAATAGTGGCAATATGGCATGAATCTCACGGGAATAAGGAGTGAGATGGAAACCCCTTACCTTGCACTTTCCTTTAGTCGAGGGTACGTTTAGCCTCGTGTATGAAGACTATAGTATGTTATTAAATTATACCAGAACCATATTAATATTTATGATACCATAAATTATTAATTTATAAATTTATACTACCCATTTAATAATAATTTCCATGTTATATTAATATTCTGGGTAATAATCGCTTTCTTTATCGTACGTGTTTTAACTTGTTAATCTTGATTGTATCACATTGATCATTATTTAAATACTTTCAAAATATAAAATATGATTTACTTATCATATATATTTAGAATATATAAATTTATAATAGACTTATATATGAAATGGAAAACACCTCTTATGGAGATGGTAGTCTGTACGTACGCATAAACGTTGTTTCCGTTTTTACATATTATTGAACGGAAGTAAGTGAATAAAATATATGTAAGTACATAAATACAAATATATATAAATATATATATCTTCAGTAGCATTATTATTTCATATATTACATACTTATTAGTAATATATATTTTTATAATCTTCGATGAATGGTGAACTTGGAAATGAATCTCATCGCGTTGTGGAGATGGTAATCCGTACGTACGCACGAGCGAAAATATCATTATTTTTATATTAATATAATATATAATTGGATGGTACATAATATATATAGAATCCTTATCATGTTATATTTATTATTTACATCAAATACACATCATTATTATAACCAACCAAATAATAATATATTGAATAACCATTACCCCACGATGTGGAGACGGTAAGTTGTACGTACGCACGTATGGTAACATGTCATTAAATAGGTGGATAGAATAATGAATTTGGTTGTAACATAATTATAATAAAATCACAGTATATATAATATACTAGATTAATAATTTTATAATGGAAACAACAAAGAAAAAGAAAGTGGAAGAAGAAAGGAACTTGAAAGAGGGTGGTGAAATCATTACCTCTTCTTTGGGTTCTTCCCTTTGATTTGACCAAAAGGGCTCCTTAGGTTGGATTTCTGATCAAACTATGGCCTCTAGGATTAAGTAATGATATTTTAGAGTTTATTTGGGTAGGGTTTGGCCGAACCATATGGCATAGAAGGTGTGAATTAGAGAGAAGGGCGAGTGCCCTTTTATAAGAGGGGTGAGAGGCACCTTAGAAAAAACATAATATATTATTTTATAAGAAATTTATATTCGGTTTATAATGGCTCCAAAGTTTATTATTTAACGTCTAAGGTGGGTATAAGTCGAAATAAACTCAACCAATAGGTTTTAGACAAGTTTAGGTTACCATTTTATCTTTATCATTTAGATTTCACTCTAAGTTAAATAATTTAACTTTTATCGTGTCTTCTTTTATTCTTACACTATATGGTTCATAAACATACGATATACTGCCAATAGAACCCCAATTGGTTCATTAATGTCATCTATATTATTATATAATTCTTTTGGCCTAACCATAGATTTTTAGGACCATTATATCAATTAATAATATAATATTTGTTTTAAAAACTATTTTATGTCAATTTTGACACTATTTGGTATTTGTTTTTTGTTAAAATAATAACAACATGATTACTTCAAAAAAATACATTTAATCAATACTAACATGTCATATTCACCTATAAAATTCGTGGATGTCATAAAAAAGTTGAAATTATATTTATTTTAATATTTTAATACCATTTATTTAATATTTTCATGAATAAGGTAATTATTGCATCATCATTGTGTCACAAATAGATTTATTTATTTAATGTATACAAATTATAATTAAAATAACATTATGTAGGAAATATTTTCATATTTCTAATGAATATTTATAATCTAATTTATCTTATGCAAAATCCCATATTAAAAACGATTTAGTTATTAAACATTGATTTTAACTCGTTTAACTCTTCTTTGAATTAAATAACAATAAATGTCCTAATCTAATCCAAGTGGACCTAAATGACAATATTTTATTCATAAGGTTGTTTTTGGTCGAGATAAACTTGTACAATAGAATCACGACATCTGTTCGGGTAATATTATTATCATTTTTACCCTTAGTTACTCTATTTACTTTTAACCGTGGTAAATAAAAGTAAAAAGTTACTATTGACCAAAAAAAATTTTTATCTCATTAAACAACATTTTACTCATTGATATTAACCATGTCTCTCGGATTTTTGAAATTCAGCTCACAGAAGTGGTAAAATTATGTTTTATGTTAATTTGCAAAAGCTCCTAGGAGGTGGGTAAAAGTCGGTGAAAAGTTCAATAAAATTTTTATATATCTAAAATTATTATAAACCAACTCCAATGAATTACATTGAACTTATATTGGTATTATGTATCTATTTTGTTAATAAATAATTAAAATAAAATAAAGAATTATTTAAATAAAAATTCGGTTTTAAACTATAACTCAGTGTTTTTCACTATTCGTCAAAAATTAAAAGTTTTAAGAAAAATACAAAAAGTTTACCCTAAGCTAATTTTGATATTCCAAATTCAATAATGAAGTCTATTTTAAAAAATTCAAAACATATAAGTTGCATTTATTAATTTAAAATTAATTCCCATTGTCAAAACAAAAAGTGTGTTTTTAAGAAAAAATAACTATCAAAAGATTGACACGTGTTTATGTCTGGTTTTAATGTGAAATTATGTCCAATGACCAATATTGGATTAAATTGTAAAAATATATTCTAAATATAATTTAAAACCAATAAAATTCATAATTTATCACTATTAATTATTTCGATTAAAAAAGTTGTTTTTAATTAAAATATAGTAATTCTCACTATTCATCAAAATTGGAAAGTTATCAGAAAAGTACCAAAAATTCTCCCAAAGATAATTTCAATATTCCGAATCCAAAAATGAAGTCAATTTTGAATTATAAAATGTATAAAATTTCAAAAGGCGGGTATTACAATTCATAATGGCTAGTTCGATTGGTTGTGGTGTGTGTTAGAACTCGAAGTTGCGTACAACACACGCTACTGTATTATTCAAAGAGAATCATACCATCGAAGCTTGGGGTGTTACATTCACTGATTTTATTTGTTCTTTATAATGGCCATGACCCTGGTAGCCTAGAGTATGTGGTTACTATTTTTATATTGGAACTATATACAAGTAATCACACCACAAAGGGAATAATAGTTTAGTAAACATGGTTTAATGGATATATACTTGAAAATGCACATTAAATTTTAGAATATAAAATAAAAAAGACTATTGTTTCATAATACCATAATTACCCATAGTATATACTTTCATATTAATCATAAAATAATTCATGGTATCCTGGAGAAAATAAAACATAAGAATGGGGTGAGCTCAAATACTTAGTAAATGTAAGCATACAGTGGAAGATATCATGAATAAATAATGAATAACAAATATGACATGGTAAATAAGTGAAGACATATAAAATTTAATAAATAACATGTACATGATAAAAAATATGGTGAAATTTAAAGGTGATCAAATAATTCTATATAAGTAAACACATGATCTTGAAACTTAAACAAGGATATTATGCCTAATGGAATAATTATATTAATATCAATATCTAATCTCATAATGTGGAAATTCATGACTTCATATATCATTAAAAATTGTAAATACCTTTAAAAATATAGTTTAAAACTGTTTATAGAAACATATTTTTTTTGGCCGACTAATTTGTCTCATGAGACCTACCAATGGATCTAAGGGCCTTGTAATTTTAGGATCCACCCATCACATAAAAAAGTATAATTCATTCCTCATATTAATGTGGTGAAACATAATAAAAATAATCATTCTTTCTGAAAAACAATCATATGAAATGATAATACATACCCTAATCAATATATATAGTCATAAACCATCCAGATTGATATGTTTAATGGTAATAAAATTTTACATCCTAATAAAGATGATCATTAACCATTTTCATAAATAATAAGGATGGAATTATTACAACATATTCCAATTGTATCAAAATATAAAAATGTGTTTTAACATTGTTGAATTGAAACATCATAAAAATTTCATTAATACCCTTCTTGATAGAAATAAACTTTTCACCTTGAAAATATATTTAAATCTAAACATTAAAAAAATTGAGAATCATTTTCATTTAAAAAAAACCATTCAAACTAAAAATAGAGGCTTTAAAACAGATATTTGCCTTTATGGAGTGAAATTTCATACATTCCATTTAATTTTAAAAAACATTTCTTTCACACAATTATATAATGTTTTAAAAGTACTTCAATTAGAAAATGAAAAGAATATACATTTTAGACTATTTTTAAAATTTTAAAATATTAGTTAAAATTAATTTAATAAATCATTTTGAGAATATAAAAAACATTATTGAAAATACTTTTAGAAAAAATATATTATAATGAAAAAGTATTTTCGACTGAAACAAAAATTGGTTATATTTTCATAAGAACATTATTTAAATAATTTTAAGAAAAAAGGCTAAAAATGATATTATTACAGGAAAAATTCATGAATAAACATAGGATGAATAAATATATTAGTTTCAAGATTGAAATATAAAATAATTCTCACCAGGTAGACTTAAACATAATCCATCCATAGTAATGATGTGATTGTGAAATAAAACCTTACCAATTTGGTAACTTTTGAATTATAACCCCATGAAAGAAATGAATTCAAATGAAAAATTGACTACGATGAAAATAAAGATATTAATAATATAAAATATCATAGGATTAGTAAATATACCCCATAAATGAAATAAGTACTCGAAATGGAAAATGTATCATGGAATGAAAAGTGAGACCAGAACCCATTACCTCATATTCGACTTCCTTCGTTTGAGTCTAAACCTCATGTACAAAACATGAAGGTTTATGATACGTCTATTATAGTACAATACACATATATCTCATACCATATGTTGTTTACTAATTATAATGATCTCCAATTAGGCAAATCCCATAATGGAATATTGGCCGTGTGCAATACCACTATGGGTAGAATGTAGACCTTCAAGCCCCCGCCACATGGATACCTAGATAAAACATGGCTTGAGTTGTCCCCTACATGGCATGTTTTTTAATTCGCCTCCCCCATTACATAAACCCATTTAATATGGTCTTCCGTGCAGTGGGGGCTCAAGGTTTTTCTCTCTACTAGTGGTGGGTTTGGGCATTGTCGGTCTTCCAGTGTGGGCTTGTCCCAATCGGGGATTGTTGCATAAAATTCAGTCGGAACCATGTTTTTAGACAAGGTAAAATTCTAAGGGAATTTAAATTTTGGAATTTAATGGGTTGTATGTTTTTTAATAGAGCTTAAAAATATAATACATGGAGTTGTAAAACTTCAATGTGTTTTTTGTAGAAATGGTTGAAGGCTCAAAATGTTCCTCAGGTGATGTGTTGAGTTTTGGGAGCCTTGGACTTTGAAAACACGAAATGAAAGTTGAATAATAGTGGTCCATGGTTTTTTTGAAAGCAAGAAGCCCCCAAAATCAAACCATGTGTCCAGTTTTAGAAGATAAATAGGTTTCTCACAAGCTTTATATGGTTTTCTCGAACCATGCACCAATCCCACGTTCTTTGTGAAACATCGCCAACAGTTATAAACTATTCATCTTATGGTTGGCATACAGTTAGGGTGTATAAGAGGGTGAAATATTCGTACTGGTTTCTTATATATGGAGAGATTCATTGTTTGTCCAAATTTTAAAAAACTAGGTGGATGAAGAATAAGACCCATATGTAATGGTGAAGTGACCATAAACACCTTAGTTAGATTAAATATTGGGTTTCTTGTTCTCCCTCTCCATCCAGGTTCACGGGACCTCCTATATATCATGGGTTTATCCTCATCAAACCTATTATAGGAATGTTGATAGCTCCTCTATCTACAGTATGAATCAAATGTCGCCGGTCTATATGGATCTTCATTATTAATCTCTTCAATCCTATTTTACCTTTATTAATTTAATCTCATCTAGATTGAGTTATCATGGTGTAATCTCAATTGCCATATTTTTAGGGAGAATGTATTTTTTAGATATCTTTCTAATTAGACAAAATAAAAGCTTGAAATTTGAGGAGTGCAACATCCTAATCATAAATTAGGTGTTCTAAAACTTTTCCTTCATTTTCATTTGAATTTTAAATATTGTTGTTGTGTCGTGTGTTGGACTTTTCTGATCATTTTCATTAAATTGATTTCCTCATGTCAATTTTATCCTTCCACTATGATACATACCTATTGAACCTTGTTCAGTTGATTAAAGGTGTTTGATCATATTTATCGACCCCCATCAGGGATTCATATAGAATTTCATCTTTTTGGATAAATGTTATTATATCCAAATTTCTTCTAAAAAATTAAACTTATGCATAAAATTTGTTTTACCATTGTAGAAACCTTCTCATGATATATTAACACATCATAAGTTCAATAATTAATCGTTATTATTTGATTTAATATGATGTTTAGTTCTTCATATAATTATTTTATGATGTAAATTAAATTATGATTTATAAATATGATATTTAATTATTCTAAATGAGTTTTTTGATAAATAGTTACATGTGATTATAATAAAACCCCTTAGATGATGGGAACTATCTTTAAAATTAATAAGTTTTATTTATTGAACTGCTTCTTTAATGGAATTATAAAATTATTGTTATAATAAGACTCTTATTAGTTTTATAATCATGGAATATTTAAGATGTTTCCACTTTGTTGTCCATATAAGAACCCAGATCTTCTTTTCATGTCTGTTATTCCTTTTCTAGTCGTTTTTGAAGAAAAGAGGAAAATCTGGGAATTTCCAAAGTACACGTCGTGTACTTTATAAGTACACACCATGTACTCTGATGCCATTGGAGGTCGTGTTCTGTCCGTGTCATGGCCACACACACGACCATGTAGGGGTGACATGGAGGTTGCCTAAAGCTAAGTATAGAAAAGGAGATTACACACCATGTACTCCAAAAGTACATGCCTTTTACATTCTTTTTTTTCACTAAACGCACCAAGGTTGCATCTAACCACCAGAATCGACTTTTTCTAGGTTACCTTCGCCCAAGAGCACCGAGCAGCCACGGATCATCGACGAGTCCCTGAACCTCCATCCATCCTCTGATTCAGACACTAATGAGTGTGTTGGAATCGCAGTGGTGGGTTATCTCTTCTCTTAGAGAATCATCTCCCAATTCCTTCTATTTTCCAAGTTATCATGGGTTGAACGTTTTAGACGTCTTTTTAGAACATAAATTTTCTAAGTTTATAAAATCCATGTGGTTCAAGTATATTGATCTCTTAACATCAAGGTAGGTGGTTTATTCCTTTCCGTAGAAAGTATTTGAGTATTATGTGAAAATTACACCAATACCCTTGAGTGGGGTATTGTGTGTTTACTATTTTCCCCTGTTGTTTTCCTACTTTGCTTGTATGCCTGATTATAGGTTATTGATTTTGAATAGGCTAATTGTTTGTGCTTTGGATGTATTTTCCCATGCAAGTTTTTCCTATTTACGATTGTTTGGTCTAGTTTTTCCTGTTATGCTTTTTCTAGTTCCATGCCTAGTTTATGGGATAGTGTGACTATTATTCATTTATGATTATATGACTTAGAATGCTAGCTGAGTAGTTCTTGAGGTTTACTTGGGGAGATACGTTTTCTATACAAGTTTGACTTACACAGGTTCGTGATAACCTAGTGTAGTAGACCACATGGAGAATGGACGTAAGGGATTATCCAGAGTGTCTTTATAATATAATGCAAGACCACATGTGGAATTGACGTTGAGTGCTTCCTCATAGTGTCTGTAGTTCCTCAACGTGGGACACAGGGGGAATGAGATGTTGAGTGCTTCCCCAGAACACTTTTAGTTTGATACAAGACTATAGGGGGAATTGACAGGGAGTTCTTCCCCAGAGAGTCTATTCTTTAGCTGAACCCAGGGGGTGAGACTGTGTGTTCCTCCAATAGGATTTCTAGGACTTGTTGGTTGAACCATATGAGTTAGGTAGTGAGAACTCCCCAGAGGGTTATCTGTTTGTTCTACTTTATTCAGTGGATACTTTCTTATTTGTAAATTATATGCTAGAAACTGTGGATTGTTTGCTGCTGAGTACCTTCTTGTTTGCTACTTTCTATACTTTTGTCTGCCATATATTCACTGACTGTTAGGCACAGTTCTTCAGGTGGTTTCCTACTGGAATTATGTCTCTCACCCTATTTGGGTCATGATTTTAGGAACAAATAGATTATATTCTTGCAGGTATAAAAAGGTAAAATTCCCTTCGACTTCAAGTTCTTGATTATTGTGGAGCTAGAGAGCATGGGACCAAGCTATGGCTTGATATTGCTGAGGAGTTTATCTGATTTATTTTGACCTTTGGTTTTTCATTGTTTGATTTAAGAATTGTGACTTGTTTGGATATTTTCCTAGACATATATGAATCATGAATCATTGGTATATATATCTGATATAGTTTTTTATTTCATCAGTCTTCCGCTGTTACTGTTGTTTGGTATTTACTGCTTCATCTGTTGTATGTATTTGTGTACTTCTGCTGTGTACTCTTCTAGTGATGGCATAGTTTCCCCATTATCACACCTAAGAACCTCACTGCTAGTCGGTAGCCTCTGGAATTCGAGTAAATGATCTTGAGACCATGTGACAAACCGGGTACGGGGCGCCTCTAGGTGGATTCCAGAACTGGGACATTACAAAGTGGTATCAGAGGAATTCTTTCCACTTCACTTATTGTTTGGAGTCTTTAGCTAGGCATAGGATGGAATAGGTACTTGGTAATATGCTTTTAATGGGAGTAGCTAACCCATGTACAAGGAAAATATAATCTACCTCGTTTAACTGCAATTTTTTTGGTTTTGCGATTATTACAGTTGATTGGATTTCACCTTGAGTGATTCACATGTTTTGTGTTGTTACCATTGATGTTATTGAGGATCTACTTTTATCACAACCCGATGAGATGAGGGTATTCCATCTCATGCATCATATAGACACTTGATAGAAATCACATTACATGCATTCTAGCCATTTCATCTAGGATGTATTAGCAATTTCATGTTGTTGTGATAGATGTTGTGTAAAATATGCATGTTGTTGTGATATATGCCTTGATGAAAATATCTTCTTCTTGTTAGAGCATTTATTGTGTAAGGTTTTACCTGAATAAATTCCAAATTTTTGTTCTTAATGTTTTGTGGGCCATCATGGACCGAAATTTGGTGGATCATTGACTTGTTTACCTTGTTTGTAACTTGTTAAAGATGCCAGACTTTGATTTGTGGAGATTATGGGCCCTCAAGGATCAGAATTTGGCACTTTCAGTGTTCATTTTAGTGTTTTTTGGGCTCTGGAGTAGTTTCTGAGGCTTACTATCTAGAAAAACACAAAATACATGTCATGTAGTTTTGACTACATGACATGTGTTCTTCTATTCGGGATGAAACAATTTTTCTTAATTATATGTTGTGTAACTTTTATACACACCGTTTATTCTCTGACTGTGTCACAGGCTGGGTGGGTAGAGACACGGGATAGGGAAAAACCTTGTGGGAACACGCAGTGTACCGATTGTGCACGCCGTGTAGTGTAATCCTAAGAGTCCGACAGTGTAGTTAACAACACTATCGGTGGAGTCTTTTCTTATACATGCCCTGTCCACCTTCAACACGCTGTGTAGTCTGACCCAGGTACCCAACCATGTCACGAACAACACAGGTTGGTATCATCCTTTCTCATACACGGTGTGTACGCCTGGAACATGCCGTGTATTTCTAGCCATATAGCCGATCATGTATCCAATTACATAGTCAGTTGGGAATTCTCAATACACACCATGTCCTTCTAGAACATGCCGTGTAGTGTGACCTGGGAACACATACAATGCCACTAACTACACGGGCCACTTGAATCTTGTCGAGTACACACCGTGTCTACCTTGAACATGCCGTGTAGTTTTGTATTAGGAGATCTGTGTGGCTTAACTATGTAGAAGGACTCGAGAAGGGGAAGAAGATTCAGGTACATGCCGTGTGTTAGGATAACACTCCATGTGTTTGGGGTGTTACATGACCAGTTTTAGCAGAAGTGCACGCCCATGTAAATGAATTATGGGAACAAACTGTGTAGTCTTTATACAAGCTATGTAGTCATGTTTTGAAAAAAGTGAATTCTTTCTTTCTCCTATACCCTTATTACGCTCCTAGTTTTCCATCCTTGATAATGTTGATCTAAGTTGTGAGTTTGACCTTGTAGAGTCCTGGCACCAAGCAGTCCTCCGGTTGTATTCCAGTTGGCAGGCAGTGATCAGACACTGGATATGGCTCATTAGGGACTTCCCATAGACTCCTGTTATTCCATCCTTGGAAACAACAATGATATAGGTTACAGACGCCGATGCGCTGTTTAGGGAAGGCATTCTGAGGATTATGCAGAACTTCCAAGGAGCACCCCCTCTTGCCTCGACTATGGCAGACTTGACGTGGGTTTTCTAGTAACAGCATCCTCCCACCCTCTTTGGGGAAGGAGGACCTCAGGCTGTAGAGTCATGGATAGAAGCCATGATGATGATCTTTGAGAATCTGGATATGCCTCCAAAAAGCTAGTTCAAGCTCGCTACCTACATGCTATGAGACTCCGCCAAGAGTTGGTGGGATGTTATCTCATAGGCAGGTCATCAGCAGGTTATGGTGTGGGAGGAGTTTCAGCACGTCTTTTACGACTACTTCTATCTGGAGACCCTGAGGGCTGACTGATACCGGGAGTTCACAAACCTAGAGAAGGGTACTCTTTCTATCATGGAGTATTACTCTCATTTCACCAAGCTTCAGTGTCTCACACCCCTCTAGAGCAGAGATGTGTTGTTCTTGGAAAGGGAGTTTGATGATGGTCTCAAACAGAAGATCCGCTCACAGGTGAATATATTCAAGCTAACTTCCATCACTTTTATCGTCACCCAGGAACTGATTACGGATCACAATCTGAGAGATTCCGGAGCTGAGAGCCAGGGCGGTTCTGCTTCCAGAGTTAGTACTTCACCAGGTGACTGTAGGAAGCAATGTAGGGAGTCTACGCACGGTGATCCGAGGTAGTGAGGCACATCTTCAGGTAGCTTGGTGGTATGATACTAGTGTGGAAGGGATGTTCATATGAGACCGTAGTGCCAGAGAGACCCAATTGAGTGCCGATCTTGTAGAAATATGGGTAACCTTTAGCGCTTCTGTTAGGTTTTCTCACTAGCAGCTGGTGACAGGGGTTTGTCCATGACTCCTTGTTCAGGATCAATGCCACTAGTTTCTCACCAGTCTGGGAACTGGAGTTCTTTCGGCAGTTCGGGCCGAGGTGGAGGTCGAGGCCATGGTGGTCTGTCACCGGTCATTCAACTACAATAGGGTGGATCAGCTCAGAGCAGTCAGGTAGGATCACATGGCCATGGTACATGCTAGGCTTTTGCAGTGGAGCAGACCTAGTAGGAAAAGGATTCTGAACCCTCTACAGTTCAAGGTACGATCCTAGTAGCCTCAATTCTATATTCCTCTCTTTTTGATATAGGGGATTCCTTTAGATTTGTCTCTATTGCTGTTGTGGAAAGCCTTGGCCTCTACATCGTTTCCTCTAACGATACTTTAACTCTAGACACACTGTTAAGGACTAGGATGGCTAGTGTACGTCAGTGCATGGAGTGCCCTCTAGAGGTGGCTGGGTATCACTTTCTATGGGATCTTGATGTCCTATAGATAACAAGTTGTGATGTCATTCTCTGAATGGACTGACTAGTTCCCTTCGAATCAGTCATCGACTATTATAGCTGCAGGGTATGTTTCATATCATCAGAGGGTGGATATTTTCTTTATAAGGGTGAGTGGGATGTCCGGGCGAGTAGAGCAGGTCCAGAGCATCATGGGTTGGGAGCTGTTACAGACCAGATTTCTAGTCTTTATCTAGATGACCAGGGGACTTCATAGTTAGGCTTTCCTCCAGTGGTGGATCATTTCAGAGATGGCTTTCCAGAGGAAATTTTAGGTTTGCCTCTGGAGCATGAGGTATACTTTTCAATTGATCTCATGTCAAGAGCGACACCAGTGTCCATTCCTCCTTATAGGATGGCTACACCTGAGTTGGAGGAGCTCAAGAAGCAGTTGGAGGAGATGTAGGCAAAGGGTTTCATCTAACCTAGTACTTATCATTGGGGTTCACCTATTTTGTTTGAGAAGAAGGTATATGGTACCCTCAGGCTTTGTGTGGATTATCGAAAGTTGAACCAGTTGACGGTCAAGAACCGATATTCCTTGCCTAGGATTGATGATATCCTTGAACAGCTTCGGGGAGCTCTAGTGTTCTCGAAGATCGACTTGAGATCTAGTTATCATTATTTGTGCGTTAGACCATCAAATATACCTCGTATAGCCTTCATGAGCAGGTATGGTCTATACGAGTATATGGTTATGCCATTCGGTCTCACGAATGCACCTGTAATTTTCATGGCACTGATGAACCGAGTGTTCCATACATACATAGTCTCTTTCATGGTGGTCTTCATGGATGATATCTTGGTGTACTCTTGCACTCGACACGACCATGCCACACATCTTGAGATCATTCTAAGTAAACTGAGAGAGCATAAATTAAATGCTAAGCTCGCAAAATGCCACTTTTGGATGGATCAGATTTATTTCTTGGGTCTTGTTATCTCAGAGATAAGAGTATCAGTAGACCCAGAGAAAGTGAGAACATTAGTTTCCTAGGAGCAGCCGAAGAACGTCTTTGAGGTATAGAGTTTTCTATGGATGGTTGGATGCTACATACGCTTCATTCAGGTCTTTTCAAAGTTAGAAGCACTGTTGACTGGTCTGACTAAGAAGGGTGTGATGTTTTTATTGTCAGATTCATGTGAGTCAGCCTTTCAAGAGATGAAATGGAGGTTGACTTCATTACCAATACTAGTCTTTCCAGAGCTAGGAAAAATCTACACTATCAACTGTGATGCCTCATGTATCAGGCTAGGAGTTGTGCTTATGCAGGGAGATGGAGTTGTTGCATACGGGTCTCGGTAGTTGAGACCACATTAGAGGAACAACTCAACACACGATTTGGAGTTGGCACATGTTGTTCATGCCCTACACTTTTGGAGACATGATCTTCTGGGAGAGGATTTTGTGTTTTTCACCAACCACAAAATTCCCAGGTACATTTTCACTCAGCGTGATTTGAAATTGAGACGGTAGAGGTTGGTTGAGTACATATAGTCCTTCGACTTTGAGCTTGCCTATTAGCCTGAGAAGGGAAACACGGTGGCTGATGCGTTGAGTAGGAGGATTCAGTTACATACAGTTTAGGAGGCCAGCAGTGAGTGGTAGCTTATGGACCTATTCTCTAAGATGCATTTGAAGGTGCATGATAAACAGGGGTAGACTTTTCTATCTTCTATAGTTGTTACCTCAACACATCTTGATCAGGTACGAATGAGGTGGCTATCAGATTATGAAGGCCAAGTCCTAAGGGAGAGTTTGTTAGGAGAGGACCATATTCCTGGATGGACCATAGGTGAGGATGAGATCTTGCATTTCAAGGGATGCGTATGGGTTCCAAATAATATACATGAGGAGCTGATTCGGGACATTCATTCCCCTATTTGGGCAGTTCAACCTGGTGTCACCAAGATGTATCGCGATTTTCACCACTAGTATTGGTGGTCAGGTATGAAGAGAGATGTTGCTGGTTTCATCATGAGATGTTCTACTAGTCAATAGGTCAAGGTGGAACATCTGTGACCAGCAGGTCTTTTATAACAATTATCCATTCCTGGGTTGAAGTGGAATGATGTTGCGATGGACATTGTGACCAGTTTACCCAGGTCGCCTCGAGGGAATGATGATGTTTGGGTCATCGTTCATGGACTTACGAAGGTTTCTTGCTTCTTGTTGATCATGGAGACCTTCAGCATTGATGAGCTAGGGTAGTTGTATATCCGAGATATTTTACATCTTCATGGAGTTCAACACTCTATTTTTTAAGACAGTGATGCACGTTTTACTTCTCGGGTCTGGAAGGGGCTTCAGAAAACTTTGGGTACATAGGTACTTTTGAGTACAGTATACAATCCCCAGACAGATGGCCAATCTGAGTGTATGATTCAGGTGCTTGAGGACATGCTCCGAGCATGCATTCCAGATTTTGGAGGTTTTTGGGAGAAGCATATACCTCTCAAGGAGTTTGCCTAAAATAATAGTTTTCAAGAGACTATTCAGACGGCACCTTGTGAGGATTTGTATGGTAGGTCATGCTGATCACCCTTATGATGGCTGGAGGTAGGAGGGACAACCTTGTTAGGACATCGTCTTGTTCAGGAGTCCACATAACAGATAGAGTTGATTCAGAATAGGATGGCTACTACACAGTCCCATCAGAAGTTGTATGCTGATCAGCGGAGATGACCTCTGGAGTTTGAGGTCGAGGATCAGGTTTTTCTACATGTCACACTGAGGTTGGGGTACAGGAGGATCAGGAGACATAGTAAGCTTTCACCGAGGTACGTCGGACCATTTGAGGTGTTGGTGAGAGTTGGTCCAGTTACCTATCAGTAGAAGTTAACTCATATGTATCGGGCTATGCATGACGTTTTTCATGTTTCTCAGCTCCAATGTTACTTTTCAGACTCATCTCATGTCCTTCATCCCAAGGAGGTTGAGCTTGATGTGGATGCATTGTTCGAGGAGCATCCGATCTGGATTGTTGGTCATAGTAAAAAGGTTGTCCATTGTCAGTCTGTTCCTATGGTATGAGTTTTGTGGTAGCATGGGCAGGTAGAGGATGAGACTTGGGAGAGGGAGGCCGATGTATGAGCACAGTGGCTGGAGCTATTCGAGGTTTCTTCTTCTACGCTACGCTAGGGAAATTTAGAGACAAATTTATTTAAGGGGGGAAGTTTTTAAGAACCCAGATCTTCTTTTCAGGTATGTTTCTTCCTTTTCTAGTCATTTTTTGTGGAAAAAGGAAAATCAAGAAATTTTAAAAGTACATGTCGTGTAATTTATAAGTACACACCGTGTACTGTGATGTCGCTGGAGGCCGTGTGCTGGCCGTGTGATGGCCACAAACACGACCATGTAGGGGTTACATGGAGGCCACCTAAAACGGAGTACATAAAAGGCGAGTACACGATGTGTGCTCCAAAAGTATATGTCGTGTACTTTATTTATTTTTTACTAAATGCATCGGGGTCACTTCTAATCACCAGAATTGACTTCTTCAAGGTCATATTCATCTGAGAGCACTGAGAAGTCGTGGATCTTCGACGAGTCCCCGAACCTCCATCTGTCCTTTGATTTGGACACTAGTGAGTTCGTTGAAATTGCAGCGGTGAGTTCTATCTTCTCCTAGATCATCATTTCCCAATTCTTTCTCTTTTCCACGTTATCATGGTTTGAAAGTAATAGATGTTTTTATAGATCTTTGATGTTCTAAGGTGATTCAATCCCCGTGGTTCAAGTATATCGATGTCCTAACATCAAGGTATTTGGTTTTTTCCTTTTTGTAGAAAGTCTCTAAGTATTATGTGAAAAATTCCAACAATACCCTTGAGTGAGGTTTTACATGTTTACTATTTTTTCCCTGTTGTTTTCCTTCTTTTCTTTTATGCCTGAGTATATGTTATTTTTTTTTTTGAATAGGATAATTTTCTATGATTTGGATGTATTTTCCGATGCATTTTTTGCCAATTTCTGACCATTTGGTCTAGTTTTTCCTGTTAGGCTATTTCCAGTTCCAGGACTAGTATTTAGGATAGTGTGACTATTGATCTTTTATACTGATATGCCTTAGAATTATAGCCAAGTATTTCATGAGGTTTTCTTGGGGAAATACGTATGCTATACATTTTTGACTTTCATAGAGTTGTGATAACCTAGTGTAGTAGACCACAGGTAGAATAGATGTAAGGGCTTCTCCAGAGTGTCTTTATAATATGATGCGAGGCCACGTGGTGGAATTGACGTTGAGTCTTTCCTCAGAGTGTCTGTAGTTCCTCGACGTGGGCCATAGGAGGAATGAGATGTTGAGTGCTAACCCAGAGTGCCTTTAATATGATATGAGACTATAGGGGGGAATAGAAGGTGAGTTCTTCCTCAAAGATTCTATTCTTTAGTTGAGCTAGTGGGATGAGATTACGTGTGCCTCTCAGAGGGTTTCTTGTACTTGTTGGTTGAACCATAGTGGTTAGGCTGTGAGAACTACCCAGAGGGTTACCTATTTTTTATAATTGCTTGAGTGGATGAATACTTGTTTGTAAATTATATGCTAGAAACTATGTATTGTTTTCTTTTGAGTACCTTCTTGTTTGCTGCTTTCTGAACTTTTTCCTGCCATATATTCACTGACTGTTAGGCACAGATCTTTGGGCGGTTGCCTACTGGAATTTTGTCTCACACCCGGTTTGGGTCATGATTTTGGGCCCCGACAGATTATATTGTTGTAGGTATAGATAAGAGAAATCTGTAGAGACCCTAATCTTGACGTACATGGACATTACATTACTTTTGCAGAATACTTAGTACATAACAAAAACACACACACACAAGAACCATAATAGTTTAGTGTCTTTGGAAACTCGGAATATAAACTTCTAATCATGTTGAAATATCTTCAACAACTCCCATAACGATCTTCCCCTTTTTGTTTCCTTACTAAAACCTTTATTTATTTCCTGGGGAAAATAAAATATAAAAAGGGTGATCTCAAATGCTCAGTAAAGGAAAACATAGATAACATAAAACAATCCATAAACATTTGGAAGCAAAAACATGAACATGAAATTTAAACATCAAAATCTTGAGCAAAGACATAAATCAGGGAAGTATGTAAGGCATATATCATAATAGAACATCAACCCTGAAAAAATATAATGGGAATAAAACATGTAATTGTGGCAACCATTCAGCACATGTTATGATTTCCATTGTAGCCAAGGCATTGCTGCCAAAACCATCTTAGTGGACAAAGTCCCTTTCTGAATCGAGTTCACTCCTCGTTTCAGTCTTGTAACACTGAACCGAATTAACATACCATTCCAGCCATGTCTATCTCATGAGATATAAAACTTTACCCAATGCATTGGAGGGAGATATAGGTCCCACCCACCTTATAATGATACCATTCTTATGTGTGCCACAAAATCATAAAACATACATCATTGCATAACCCATGTAATAAAAATGGGATTCTTAAACATCATGCCATCATAACATAATCCATATAATATAAAAGGAAATAATAAAAATAATTCCATCATAACATAATCAAATCAATGTAAAAATAGGGATAGAAATGGAACACTATATTATCATAGATGGAAAATAATTTTGATAAAACACTTGAACTCCATTCTTGAGAAAAATATCCTTTCTACATCAAAAACATTTTTACTTTCTTAACATGTCATAAAATTTTAAACTAAAAGAAGTTGATTAAAAATAAACTTGAAAACATTTAAAGGAAGCTTCTTGGAAATAAAGTTTTAAAAATCCATTCATGTCGTATAAGTTAAAAAAACATTCTTCTCGTACTTTTTTCAGAAAAGTCAAAAACATCCTTGTATGGTAAACAAAAGAATGATTCCTTCCATAACATGTGATAAAAGTAAAAAAAGGGTAAAAAGGACTTTAAACATACATGAAAAAAAAATTATAAAACATGGACATGGATGATAAATATAACCCCAGTAAATACTTACGAATAAGCAATCTCGGATAAAAATGAGATTTGCAAAATTATCCCTTACCTTAGGTTTGATATTCTTCGTACGTTTCCGAACCTCCTGTATAATGATTTAAATAATATAATTGAATTATTACAGAATCATATTCATTGTTATGATATCATATATAGTTCACTTATGACTTTATATTACCCGTTCTTTTGTAAGTTCCATGTTAAAGCAGTGTTTTGGGTTAAATCGTTTTATTTATCGTACGTGTTTGGACTTTTAGTTCTTGATATTATTACTTATATCCTGATTTACTTAATTATATAATGTAAAACATGATTTAAATATAATATATATTTCATTATATACATATATATATGATAGATCGATTAAATGAAATGAAATACACCGTTCATGGAGACGGTAGGCCGTACGTACGCATGAACGTTGTTTTCGTTTCCGTATTGAATTGAATGAAATTAAGTAGATGACATACATATATATACACATAAATCCAATATCATTATTATTTCATTTATTTCATGATTACTTATTATATATACTTTATAATTATTCAAGAATGGTTAACATGGAGAATGAATCTCATCGCGTCGTGGAGACGGTAGTCCGTACGTACGCACGAGCGATGATATCATTCCCATGATCGTGGGATTTTATTGGAGTGTATGTATAATATTTTATAATCAATATCACATTATAATAATCATATATATTTATTATTTACACCATTATACCCATCCAAGTAAAGTGGTGGTGGAAAATATATTACACCACGGTGTGGAGACGGTATTCCGTACGTACGCAGGCTCGGTGATTTCATTTTACATAGGATGGATAGATGGTGAAATAGGGTTGTTTAATACTTATAATATCATACCAGTATATGAGTTATACTGATGTTATTACTTCAAAATGAAACAACTAAAGAAGAAGAATTGGAAGAAGAAATAATGTTGAAAGAATCGGTAACAGACATTACCTCTTCTTTGAAGCGCCTCTTTGAGACCTCCTCTTAAGGAACTAAAATTGGTCTTTGAAGAAGACCGGGACCTCTAGGATGTTTCTAGGGAAGTTGAGAAGAGAATTTGGCAGGAGTTGGCCGAGCATGAAGGCTCAAAGTGGAGTGAGGAAGAGAGGGAGGAGGTTCCCTTTTATAAGGGAGGAGAGGGGCACCTTTAGAATAACTAAAAATATTATTTTATTATAAAGTCATATTTGGTTTTTAATAGCTCAAAATTGATTTATTTCAAATATAAGGTAGGGATGGGTCTAAATCCTATCATACAATATAATTTATACAAGTTTTGTTTCTATATTAACCTTATCATTTAGATTTAACTTTAAGTTAAATAATTTTTCTTTTATTGTGTCTTCTTGTTTTCTTACACTATAAGGTTAATAAACTTACTATAACAAGACGAAAGAACCCCAAGTTGTTTATTATTAATATATATAACCTTATCTAAGTCATTTTTCCTAAACTTATATTTTTAGGAATAAAATAACAATTAATAATATAATATTTTTTTAAAAACTATTTTATGTCAATTTTAACACTATTTGGTAATTGATTTTTTTGAAAACCCTAAAAAATTATTAGTTAGAATAAAGATAACTAAATCAATAAAAAAATGTCATATTAACATACAAAATTATTTTAATTCATAAAAAGTCCCAAAGTACATTTATTTTGGTATTTATAACATCAATTATGTCGATATTTCATTAATAAGATAATTATTGCCTCATCATTGTGTCATAAATAAATTAAATTATTTAATGTCTAAAAATTAAAAATAAAATATCATTATGTAGGAAATTGTTTTATATTTCTAATGAATATTTATAATCGAATTTATCTTATGTATAACCCTATATTAAAAATTATTTAGTTATTAAACTTTGATTTTAACAATTTTAACCCTTCTTTAAATGAATTAATATTAAATGTCCTAATCTAATCCAAGTGTGTCTATATGGTCATATTTTATACCTAAGGTTGTTTTTAGTCTAATTTCACTTATCCAATAGAATTAGGACATGTGTTAGGGTAATAATAATATCAATTTTACCCTTAATTACCCTAGTTACTTTGAACAGTGGTAAAGAAAGTAAAAAAAGTTACTATTCACCAAAAAATATTTTCATCTCATTGAACCACATTTTACTTAATGAAATCAACCATGTCTCTAGGATTTTTTATATTCCATTCACAAAAGAGGTAAAATTATGTTTTATGTAAATTTGCAAATTCTCCTAGGAGGTGGGTAAAAGATGGTCAAAAGTTCAATAAAATTTTTTTGTATCTAAAATTATTATAAAATGACTCCAATGAATTACATTGAACATATATAGGTATTATGTATCAATTTTGACCTAAAATAAATTTAAATAAAATAAATAATTATTTAAATAAAAATTTGGTTTTTAAATAGTAACCTAGTGTTTTCACTATTCATCAAAAATTGAATGTTTTCAGAAAAATACCAAAATTTCACACTAGGATAATTTTGATATTACGAATCCAAAAATGAAGTCCATTTTCTAAAATAAAATTTATAAAATTTCAAAAAGTGGGTATTACTATTCATAACGGCTAGTTTTAATAGTATTTTAATAGCATATCGTTGTTTAGCGAAACTCGGTATTGCGTACAACACACGCTATCGTGGAAGGTCGCTCTTGCGTGTAATGCAAGCCAGGTCAGGGATGCGTGTTGGGCAATCTCCTTTTGGTGTAGCGTACAACACAATAAATTAATGAAATTAAAAAGAATATTTTTCGTAAAATCTTGGGGTGTTACATTCTACCCCCCTTAAAATGAATTTTGCCCTCGAAATTCGTTGGGGTTATAAATGGTTTACTACTCGAAAGTTTCTTTAATAGAAACTCACATCGTAAAAAGGAATACCAAAACTTGTCTTTAAAAACTAAATTATGAAACGTAATGGTTACCCAAAATAACTAATCACTGGGTTTCCACATAGGAGAACATAAGTGAAAATATGGATGTGGAAGAGAAATATAACCGTCATGTTCTGATGGAGAGTGGTAGAGAACATGGCTATGAAAAATCCAATAATCACAAAGCCATAAATTTGTGATGATCTAGGGTACCATCTGATTCATCGGATATAAGGGAACTAGGACAACATTTTTGTTTTTAAAGATCATTTCCCTAAAGTTGATGAATTAAAATAAATACTTAAATGATTTTGGTACAATTTCACTGTTGTTCGTGAATTGAACAATTTCCACTTCATCCCTTAAATAAATGAAGTTGAATTTGTTATTCGTGAAGTGTTAACAGATCATGTGATAGAATGGTGGGTCATTCCATCTGTTTCAAACAAAAGGTTAGCAAAAGTTATCAAATATACATAAGTCCATCTATGGTGAGTTTAATCATATACGATTCCAAAAATGAACTTATACTTCATATATCATACTGCGTAATAAAATAAAACTAGTTTCTACTAACCAGGGACTTCCTGTAGGCCAGTGGTAGGCGATAAACGCTAGTCGCACTTCGGTTGTGGGTTCGATTCCCACAGCCTTGTCCGATGCGATGGGTTGTCGCCCATCCTGCAGGTTGTCCTTTTTCTAAAACTACATTACTATAACATCCCATCAATAATATCGAAAAAAGCTCTATCCTTAAACAATACTAACTTCTATCCAACATAATCCATTCCAATCTTTAGGCTTATCCATAATACTGCAGTCCCCTCTCATAATATAGTGAAAACGATTACCAGACATTTCATATAACAAGGATGTTAATACCATCATTGATACCCATATATCATAAAATATATCTTGTTGGTCACATTCCAAACATTCGAAGGCCTTAATGATGTATTCTATTAAAAAATGAATTCCCATTGAATCTTAGTGAAAACATGAGTGTTTTCAAAAGTTAACTCTTTCCACATATCAAAACCCCAAAATTATTTATACTCAAACCATGATATCACTTAGTCCTTATATCAATCATGAGATCATGAATACAATCAAACATCTCGTTATCTTCTTATCCCTTCATTATGCACATGTCATCTGCTTACCGAAAATATCTCAATCACTTTCCATGGTTTCTGGTACCAAAATATTATTGAAAACCACAATAGACCAATACATAAATATTCCAATATTCCATGATACTATATACAACATTATTTTGGAATCCCATTACATAAACACTTAATCATTCCACCACATCGTTGTCATATTCAGCATCGCCAATAGTGATCGCATGTGACTTCCCTTTGTCCTTTGCCTTAAGTGGTTGCTCATGTCGATCATCATTAACCCTTGGATTAGGGAATTTATTAGCATAATTCCCCATTTCATTGCAGTTGAAGCATTGATGTTTTGGTGGTGCGTTCTCTGGAGTCGTTTCTTTATTCACACCATTAGCAACCCTTTTTCCATTACTTCGACACTCAACTGCTCGATGACCTTCTTTCCACACTTAAAACATTTTCTAGTCCCTTTAAGACAATCTCCACCATGATTCTTTCCACACTTTGAGCATAAGGAAACATTCATCTTCTTTTCACCATTATTATGAGATTTCTCCTTGAACTCCATCTTTCATTTCTTGTCAAAACCATGAGATGGATATGTAAAACCAACTTCCATTTCTACCTTAATAGCACAGCGCACAATTTCTTCATAGATACTGAAGTCTCTTATAGCTAATCCCCTTCGAAGATTTGGTTTTAAGCCACTGAAGAATCATTCAACTTTACTTTCAGGTTGGATGATAAATCCATATGCATACGTTGAAAGCCTTGTAAAATTCTCTTTGTATATACCAACAGATTCGTCATCCTTTTTATTTAGTTCAAGAAACTCCCTCTCCATCTTTGTTCAAAGAATACGACGGAAGTACTTATTGAAAAATAAGTTCTTGAACTCGTCCCATTCCATGGACTCAATTTCATCTCTTGGCCTCATATTCTTGATAAGATTCCACCATTGATCAGCTTCATCTTCCAAACGATATACTGCTAAGATGACTTTATCATGCTCATAACATTGAAGAACTGAAAATATCTTTTCAGTGGTATTGATCCATTGTTCAGCAACAAGTGGATCAGAAGACCCACTGAAAGAAGGTGGACGTTGCCTCATGAAGGACTCTATAGAATATTGTTCCCTTCTCTGCTCATTTGGAAGTCCAGAATGATTCATATCTTGTGTAAGTATAGCAATAAGATTTTGCACTCCATCTCTGATAACATTTGTTTGTTCAGGAGGAAAATCATTGCATTGTCCATTACATTGATCAATATGGTTCTTTCGGGTTCCAGCCATCGTCTAAAACCCAAAAAGAATAGTGTGAGAGGAAAAAATCACGCTAGGGAAAACAACATAATAAAGGGGGAGTACCTTCAATATCTAACATCTTAGGTTACCGTAATTCTAGTACTGTAAACTATACTTATACTTAACCTTAGGGACATCCCTATACATACCTTAGAAATATCTATAGGGATCTCACTAAAGTTATCGCATCCTAGTTTCCAAAGGTTGACTAAACCTTTCCTTTGATACCAACTGTACAGACCCTAAGCTTGACGTACATGGACATTACATTACTTTTGTGGAACACTTAGTACATAACAAAAACACACACACAAGGTCCGTAATAGTTTAGTGCCTTTGGAAACTCGGAATATAAACTTCTAATCATGTTGAAATATCATCAAAAACTCCCATAATGATCTTCCCCTTTTTCTTTCCTTACCTACAACCTTTATTTATTTCTTGGGGCAAATAAAACATAAAAAGGGTGAGTTCAAATGCTCATTAATGGAAAACATAGATAACATAAAACAATCTATTAACATTTGGAAGCAAAAACGTGAACATGAAATTTAAACATCAAAATCTTGATCAAAGACATAAATCGTGGAAGTACGTAAGGCATATATCATAATTGAACATCAACCATGATAAAATATAATGGGAATAAAACATGTAATTTTGGCAACCATTCATCACATGTTATGATTTCCATTGTAGCCAAGGCATTGCTTCCAAGACCATCTTAGTGGACAAAGTCCCTTTCTAAATCGAGTTCACTCCTAGTTTCAGTCCATTAACACTGAACCAGATTAACATACCAATCCAGCCATGTCTATCTCATTAGATATAAATATTTACCCAATGCATTGGAGGGAGATATAGGTTCCACCCATCTCATAATGATACCATTCTTATGTGTGCCACAAAATCATAAATCATACATCATTGCATAACCCATGTAATAAAAATGGGATTCTTAAACATCATGCCATCATAAAATAATCCATATAAGATAAAAGGACATCATAAAAATAATTCCATCATAACATAATCAAATCAATGTAAAAATAGGGATAGAAATAGAACACTATATTATCTTAGATGGAAAATAATTTTGATAAAACACTTGAACTCCATTCTTGAGGAAAATGTCCTTTCTACTTCAAAAACATTTTTCCTTTCTTAACATGTCAGACAATTTTAAACTAAAAGAAGTTGATTAAAAATAAACTTGAAAACATGTAAAGGAATATTCTTGGAAATAATTTTTTAAAAATCCATTCATGCCGTATAAGTTTAAAAAACATTCTTCTCGTACTTTTGTTGAAAAAGTCAAAAAGTTCCTTGTATGGTAAAAAAGAAAGATTCCTTCCATAACATGTTGTAAAAGTCAAAAAAGGGTAAAAAGGACTTTAAACATACATGAAAACATTTTTATAAAACATGGACATGGATGATAAATGTAACCCCAGTAAATACTTACGAATAAGCAATCTCAGATAAAAATGAGATTTACAAAATTATCCCTGTAAAGACCCGTAAATTTCAAGGAAATTTTTTTCTTAATTTTCTTTCGAATTTTACAAGAACGCAGTTTCTGAAGGCACCTGATTCCGAGGCCCGGTGTGCCCGTAATCAATTTCCGAAGTTTGGCTCGGGTACGTTCAGTGAACGGACGAGCGGGTTTTTCTAACTTTTGAACTGGTGCCCGGAATAGAATTCTGAGGGCACCGATGAAATCGCAGCGCCGGTATTTGACTAGAAACGCCTCTTCCGGAGTTGCGTTTGCTCGGGTGTGGTTTTTTAATTTTTGGGCTTAAAGTTGAGAAATAAAATAATTTTGCGACAAATTTATTTTATTTCATTTAATCCACTTGGAAGCCACTTGAAGCCAATTAAAGGCGGCTTGAACTGAGTTGAACTGGATAGGATGCTATCCAGAAATATCCTACCCCCTTTGTAGGATATTTGTGAGGTGGGGCCCGCACGAGCCCCGCCGTTTCTTTCTGCTAAGAAACGCACCCGCGAAAACCCGTCTTTATGAAAGTCAACTGACGCGTTTCTTAAAATCTTAACAGACCATTTAATTGGGCGGTTTATTTCGTGAATTAAATGGGCTGTTTCTTTCGTTGAATTAATTCAACGAATTGATGGATCGTTTCTTAACCAGTTTTCATATTCGTTGGCGTAATAATAAAATAAGACCAACCTTTTTCTTTTGAAGGATTACTCGTTGAGAAAAGATCATTGAACCTTCAGCCTCCTTCTCGAAAAATGCAAAGAACGCGAAGAACGCGAAGAACGCCGAACCCGGAAATCGACGACGTGACGCCGTGATCTGTGACGCCGACAACGTTCTTCTGCGACGTCTCTTCCTCCGCGACGGATCTTCGATCGGCTGCTTGAGGTAAGAGTCTCGGACCTTCCTTTTTATCTCCTTTGTGGTTCTTAACCAAAACACAGATTTTATTAATTAAATTAAATCTGTTGTTTCATGGTGCGTTGAGTTCGCCGACTCAACGCCGTGTTCCGCGACGACACGACGCCCTTCCGCGACGACGCGATGATCTCCGCCTTCCGTGGCGAGCAGTTTCCGCGAAGAACGCTCACGCGCGACGTCCAACGAGGTAGGGATTTTATATTTTGGAAATACCCCTCCTTATATTCCCTTGAACATTCATTAAAAATTAAAGAACCAGAATCAAAGATACAATTTTATTAAAATTGTTGGTTCATGTGTTGAAAATTTTTATTTTCTCCCGTTGTTTTTATCTAACGCGGAGGGTGCGGGTCAAACGAACACGGCCCGACAACCCTCCGCCGTTCTTCGTTTTGTGCGGATTTGACGGGCGACGACGGAACGTGCCGCAACAGATGTTTGATGATCCCGCAGTAAAGAATGGAACCCGGGAGGAACAACGGCGCATACGGGAAGGAAAACGGGCCACCGGAGCGACTCCGGCGGCCCGCGGAAGCCAGTGGCGGCGCGGGTCGCCGGCGCGGCGGCGCCGGCGGCCGGAGGCGGCGGCACCCCGCGGGTGTCCAGCGCGACACCACGCGGGTGCCGCGGCTGTCCAGCGCGGCACCCCGCGGGTGTCCAGCGCGGCACCCCGCGGGTGTCGCGGGTATCCAGGGCGACACCCCGAGGGTGCCGCGGGGTTGTCACGCGGCACCCCGCAGGTGTCCAGGGTGAAACCCTGCGGGTGTCGCGGGGTTGTCACGCGGCACCCCGCGGGTGTCCAGGGCGGCCCCCCGCGGGTGTCGCGGGGTTGTCACACGGCGCGTCCGGCTGTCTGGCCGACACCCCGCGGGTGCCGCGGGGGTGTCACGCGGGGCGGCGGCTTTCCCCCGCGTCGGCCGCTCGGCCGAGCCGAGCCGGACCGGCCCTGGCCGTGCCGGATCGGGCCAACCGGGTCGGACCCGACCCGGTTCGGGCCAACCAGGGGGGTCGGGCCGGGTCGGCCCGGGCCCGGACCCCCCGTCTTTGGACGACTTTCGTTCAAACGCCCGTAACTTGAGCTACGGGCCTCCAAACGACTCGCCGTCAGCGGCAACACAATCCTTGGAGCGAGTCGGTCGTTTCGGTTTATCGCAATCAATGTTTCGGAATACTTTGGGTTCGGCCGGGTCGGCTCGTACACGAAACCAACAGGGCCCTCGGAGCAGAAACGCTCATATCTTGAGCTACGGATGTCCGATTGACGTGCCGTCAGTTTTATTAGTTTCCCCTTAGTGAGAAGGATCATTTGGCTCACTCCGCCCGAGGTTTGGACGCATGTGGAGTACGTTCGGGTTGGTTTGGCCTTAAAAACCAACCGGACCCCTGGGACGAAAAAGCCAATAAATCTCAGACCGGGCGTCTGATTGACGCGCCGTCTATTGCGTTGAGTTCCTCTTGATGAGACGGAACTTTTGGCATCCTCCGCCCGAGTTTTGGATGTAGATGGATAGTGGCCGGGTTGGATCGCACTGAAATCCAACCGGGCCCCTAGAACGGAAAAGCTGATATCTTTCAGACCAGACGTCCGTTTGACGAACCGTCAGCGGCGTTGGTGATCACGTTGAAGAACGGTCCCTATGAGTATACCCTATGAGTGTTCGGGGTATAGTTGAGTTACGGCCGGATTGGTTCCCACACGAAACCAACCGGGCCCCTAGGACGAAAAGGCTAATAACTCACAGACCGGGCGTCCGATTGACCCGCCGTCTGTTGCGTTGAGACCCCTCTGATGAGGTGGTCCTTTGATATAGTTCCTTGCGGGAATTTGTGATACTTGGAGTATTGACCAGTAGCTCGTGGAGGGGACCCTCCTGGAGACGAGCGGGCGGAGCACGAAAACCGTGTAACTGACTGAGACCCGACGACTGCTGATCGAACGACTCGGTGTGTTACAGAGGTGCGCTTGGTTGTAGCAGCACATGGGAGCGCTTGGTTGTAGCGGAAGACCCACAACAGAGGTGCGCTTGGTTGTAGCGGCAATGAGAGCGCTTGGTTGTAGCGACAGACCCACGACAGAGGTGCGCTTGGTTGTAGCGGCACATGGGAGCGCTTGGTTGTAGCGGAAGACCCACGACAGAGGTGCGCTTGGTTGTAGCGGCACATGGGAGGGCTTGGTTGTAGCGGCAGACCCACGACAGAGGTGTGCTTGGTTGTAGCGGCACATGGGAGCGCTTGGTTGTAGCGGCAGACCCATGACAGAGGTGCGCTTGGTTGTAGCGGCACATGGGAGCGCTTGGTTGTAGCGGCAGACCCACGACAGTGGTGCGCTTGGTTGTAGCGGCACATGGGAGCGCTTGGTGGTAGCGGCTGGCCCGCAATACTCGATAGGTGGAGTACTACAGCAGTCTTAAGTTAGTGGGCAGTACCTCGGAGTTGTGACAGGACCACTGTACACTCCAGAGGCGGAGCTCTTCAGCAGTTACGGTTTCGATGATGAAAATCGTGGTTTGAGCTGAGACTTTTGACCTTTGTGTTTACCTCATGACTGAGATGGGCCACTTGATAACTTAGGTATATGTATGGGCATATACCTGGGTAGTGGTTATCCGTTGATTTCACAATCCTTGTGTTTCCTCATGATTTAGATGGGTTACTTGATAACTTAGGTATATGTATGGGCATATATCTAAGTAGAGGTTATCTGTTGAGATCTTCTTGTGGTTATCCTTGTTGGTTTAGTGAGACCTTGAGGGTCTCGGGGTCCCTACTGAGTATCGTTATACTCACCCCTGCACGAGCTATGCCCACACTAGGTTGTGTTGGTTGCAGACGACGGACAGCGTTGATCGTGGCTGAGGCTTGCAGAGCAGGACGGTACCTGGAGGTGGACCACTGGGCGGGAAGTGCTCGGAGCGGACGGCGGGACCCGAGGAGCATTGGAGCTATCTGTACCCACCCTTAAGGTGGGATTTCCAATGGACAGCTCGGTGTAGAGGCTTTTACTTTACTATTGTTGTTTTCCCTTTCGAGTTGTACTTTAATTTCAGTTGGGTTTGTATACTGGCCCATTTACTTTTCCGCACTTCAGTTGTACTCTTTTTTTACTTAGTGTTTACTTTTCCGCTTGCTTACTCTGTGTTGCTTGTTTACTTTACAAAGGCAATGCCTTCCCTTTTTACCGGGATTTACGCCTTGGTGCTAGTCGTCAGCTCCTGGCCTATGGAAGGCGGGCTTGGGGTAGTCACGGCACGGGCCCCGAGGACGGGTCGTGACAATTTGGTATCAGAGATGGTCGGTTCTACCGCAGACTCTGATCTTTCATTCTGTGAAGCAATAGTGTTAAGGGTACCGAGTGTGGTTTTCAGTTCAGGGAGTCCAGTGTTGGTGCGGGCGGCCGACGTATCCATACACCAGGACCCTGGAAACTGATTTTCGACTTTGTGCACGAAAACACTGTTTGCGTGTGTGTTTTCAAAGGTTTCCCCTTAAAACAGCTCAAACCAGGTCAGCTCACCAGGTATAATCGTTTGACCGTGTTACGTTGTTTCTTTCAGGATGCCTTTTTTCAGACGACCAGCTAGATCCCAGAGGGATGTGCGTGCTGACAGCCTGTCGAGTGACGAGGCTTCGGTACAGGGCCCTCTTGCAGTTGAGGCACCAGCGGAGGTGCCAGCGGTACTACCATACGTTGGGCCACCGATACCACCAGCCCCAGCAGTAGGCGATACCCGCTACTTGAGCGCACTGCATGAGTTCCAGCGCCAGAGGCCACCCAGGTTCGGGGGAGAGATGGACCCGCAGGCGGCTGAGGATTGGCTGGAGGCTGTGGTGGGAGTCTTCAGGCTAGTGGGGACGCCATCAGACTTCATGGTGACCTTTTCTGCCAGCCTTCTTCAGGCAGCAGCAGGCAGGTGGTGGAGCCACTTGTTCCAGTTTTGCGATGGGATGACTTTCACATGGGAAGACTTCGAGACCTTCTTCAGGGTGGAGTTTGTTCCAGTAGCTCTACACCCCGAGCGTGTTCAGGAGCTGCTGCCTTTGTCGCGTGTTTGTCGATCAGGAGCCGAGTCATCTGTGGGCAGTAGACAGATGATGCAGAGGTCCAGGAGGACCAGACCAGCAGTTGGGCGATCTCGGGTTTTAGGACCGGTGGTGCGGGGCACCCGGGGTGGGGTCAGAGCCAGGTGTGCCAGAAGCAGACTGTGTTACTCGTGTGGTGGAAAGGGGAACCTGGAATGTGATTGTCCGACTCCTCGTACAGTTGATCCATAGGCTTTTTAGGAGCCACCGAGGCAGAGGCAGCGACGAATGCTTGAGCAACAATAGAGCAGTGGGCAAGGCAGTAGACCTCCTGGAGCAGGTGGACAGGAGCGGAACTAGTGGATATGTCTCTTGTACTTCTAGTTCCATGTTGATGTTGTTTTTGTGTCTTTGTACCATGAGCTACAATAAAATAAAGACACCTTTTCTTGTGATGTTTACTACCCTGTCCTCTCTTGTGTTGTTACTAAGAGGTTCTGGTTTAGACCGTTGACTTGACCCTCACTTTAGAAGTATCTACTAGAGGAGACCTAGTTACCACACACTGATGCCGACAGTATGACTCAACCCTTGGAGGCGAGAGTAATGGTTGGATCTCTTTGTAGTAGCGTCGAGGCCTTACGACTTAATCCTTGGTATGGGTTAGTATCATCCATGTCGGGTTTAACAGCATTAGGCAAAGAATGTGGTTCATCTAGGGGATGGGACCAGATTTCTCTTATCTACAAAGAAGAAATCTTGCAGCTCTTGTGGGACCTGAGATGGTCCAGGTCATCTAGGGGCGGATGATTACAGCTCATAGCCGGCAGAAGCCTTATGCTGACAGGAGGCGGAGACCACTAGAGTTCGAGGATGACGACCACGTCTTCTTGCGGGTCTCACCTCGATGTGGTTTTCAGAGATTTGGCTGAGGCGGCAAGTTTTCTCCACGCTTCATCGGGCCTTTCCAGGTCATCAGCAGGATTGGCGAGGTTGCTTATCGCCTGGCTCTACCACCTCAGTTGCACCGGGTGCACGACGTCTTCCACGTATCTCAGCTGAGAAGATACGTGCACGACCCGACGCACATCTTTGACCATGTGGAGCTAGACGTGGATGATGGGGCGACTTTTACGGAGGTCCCGGTGGGGATAGAGGATCGACAGGAGCGGGTCCTACGTGGACGATCGATTCCTCTTGTGCGCATCAGATGGAAGCATTGGAACCTCCAGGGAGCACATGGGAGCGGGAGGCTCAGATTCGTGCTCAGTACCGCCTTTGTATCCCTAAGTTTGTGGTGAAGCTTTACGGGGACGTAAAGCCCTGTGGTGGGAGTAATGTAAAGGCTCGTAAATTTCAAGGAAATGTTTTTCTTAATTTTCTTTGAAATTTTACAAGAACGCAGTTTCTGACGGCACCTGATTCCGAGGCCCGGTGTGCCCGGAATCAATTTCCGAAGTTTGGCTCGGGTACGTTCAGTGAACGGACGATCGGGTTTTTCTAACTTTTGAACCGGTGCCCGGAATCGAATTCTGAGGGCACCAATGAAATCGCAGCGCCGGTATTCGCCTAGAAACGCCTCTTCCGGAGTTGTGTTTTCTCGGGTGTGGTTTTTTAATTTTCGGGCTTAAAGTTGAGAAATAAAATAATTTTGCGACAACTTTATTTTATTTCACTTAAGCCACTTGGAAGCCACTTGAAGCCACTTAAAGGCGGCTTGAACTAAGTTGAACCGGATAGGATGCTATCCAGAAATATCCTACCCCCTTTGTAGGATATTTGTGAGGTGGGGCCCGCACGAGCCCCGCCGTTTCTTTCCGCTAAGAAACGCACCCGCGAAAACCCGTCTTTATGAAATTCAACTGACGCATTTCTTAAAATCTTAATAGACCATTTAATTGGGCGGTTTATTTCGTGAATTAAATGGGCTGTTTCTTTTGTTGAATTAATTCAACAAATTGATGGATCGTTTCTTAACCAGTTTTCATATTCGTTGGCGTAATAATAAAATAAGACCAACCTTTTTCTTTTGAAGGATTACTCGTTGAGAAAGGATCCTTGAACCTTCAGCCTCCTTCGCGAAGAACGCGAAGAACGCGAAGAACGCGAAGAACGCCGAACCCGGAAATCGACGACGCGACGCCGTGATCCGTGACGCCGACAACGTTCTTCTGCGACGTCTCTTCCTCCGCGACGGATCTTCGATCGGCTGCTTGAGGTAAGAGTCTCGGACCTTCCTTTTTATCTCCTTCATGGTTCTTAACCAAAACACGGATTTTATTAATTTAATTAAATCTGTTGTTTCATGGTGCATTGAGTTCGCCGACTCAACACCGTGTTCCGCGACGACGCGACACCCTTCCGCGACGACGCGACGATCTCCACCTTCCGTGACGAGCAGTTTCCGCGAAGAACGCTCAAGCGCGACGTCCAACGAGGTAGGGATTTTATATTTTGGAAATACCCCTCCTTATATTCCCGTGAACATTCTTTAAAAATTAAAGAACCAGAATCAAAGAAACAATTTTATTAAAATTTTTGGTTCATGTGTTGAACATTTTTATTTTCTCCCGTTGTTTTTAACTAACGCGGAGGGTGCGGGTCAAACGAACACGGCCCGGCAACCCTCCGCCGTTCTTCGTTTTGTGCGGATTTGACGGGTGACGACGGAACGTGCCGCAACAGATGTTTGATGATCCCGCAGTAAAGAACGGAACCCGGGAGGAACAACGGCGCAGACGGGAAGGAAAACGGGCCACCGGAGCGACTCCGGCGGCCCGCGGAAGCCAGTGGCGGCGCGGGTCGCCGGCGCGGCGGCGCCGGCGGCCGGAGGCGGTGGCACCCCGCGGGTGCCGCGGGGTTGTCACGCGGCACCCCGCGGGTGTCCAGCGCGGTACCCCGCGGGTGTCCAGGGCGACACCCCGCGGGTGCCGCGGGGTTGTCAGGCGGCACCCCGCGGGTGTCCAGGGCGGCACCCCGCGGGTGTCGCGGGGTTGTCACGCGGCGCGTCCGGCTGTCTGGCCGACACCCCGCGGGTGCCGCGGGGGTGTCACGCGGGCCGGCGGCTTTCCCCCGCGTCGGCCGCTCGGCCGAGCCGAGCCGGACCGGCCTTGGCCGGGCCGGGTCGGGCCAACCGGGTCGGACCCGACCCGGTTCGGGCCAACCAGGGGGGGTCGGCCCGGGCCCGGACCCCCCGTCTTCGGACGACTTTCGTTCACACGCCCGTAACTTGAGATACGGGCCTCCAAACGACTCGCCGTCAGCGGCAACGCAATCCTTGGAGTGAGTCGTTCCTTTCGGTTTATCGCACTCAAAGTTTCGGAATACTTTGGGTTCGGCCGGGTCGGTTCGTACACGAAACCAACCGGGCCCTCGGAGCGGAAACGCTCATATCTTGAGCTACGGACGTCCGATTGACGTGCCGTCAGTTTTGTTAGTTTCCCCATAGTGAGACGGATCTCTTGGCTCACTCCGCCTGAGGTTTGGATGCAAGTGGAGTACGTTCGGGTTGGTTTGGCCTTAAAAACCAACCGGACCCCTGGGACGAAAAAGCCAATAACTCTCAGACCGGGCGTCCGATTGACGCGCCGTCTATTGCGTTGAGTTCCTCTTGATGAGATGGAACTTTTGGCATCCTCCGCCCGAGTTTTGGATGTAGATGGATAGTGGCCGGGTTGGATCGCACTGAAATCCAACCGGGCCCCTGGAACAGAAAAGCTGATATCTTTCAGACCAGACGTCCGTTTGACGAACCGTCAGCGGCGTTGGTGATCACGTTGAAAAACGGTCCCTATGAGTATACCCTATGAGTGTTCGGGAAATAGTTGAGTTACGTCCGGATTGGTTCCCACACGAAACCAACCGGGCCCCTGGGACGAAAAGGCTAATAACTCACAGACCGGGCACCCGATTGACACGCCGCCTGTTGCGTTGAGACCCCTATGACGAGGTGGTCCTTTGAGATACTTCCTTGTGGGACTTTGTGATACTTGGAGTATCGACCGGTAGCTCGTGGAGCGGACCCTCCCGGAGACGAGCGGGCGGAGCACGGAGACCGTGTAGCTGACTGAGACCCGACGACTGCTGATCGAATGACTCGGTGTGTTACAGAGGTGTGCTTGGTTGTAGCAGCACATGGGAGCGCTTGGTTGTAGCGGCAGACCCACAACAGAGGTGTGCTTGGTTGTAGCGGCAATGGGAGCGCTTGGTTGTAGCGCCAGACCCACGACAGAGGTGCGCTTGGTTGTAGCGGCACATGGGAGCGCTTGGTTGTAGCAGCAGACCCACGACAGAGGTGCGCTTGGTTGTAGCGGCACATGGGAGTGCTTGGTTGTAGCGGCAGACCCACGACAGAGGTTCGCTTGGTTGTAGCGGCACATGGGAGCGCTTGGTTGTAGCTGCAGACCCACGAAAGAGGTGCGCTTGGTTGTACCGGCACATGGGAGCGCTTGGTTGTAGCGGCAGACCCACGACAGTGGTGCGCTTGGTTGTAGCGGCACATGGGAGCGCTTGGTGGTAGCGGCTGGCCCGCAATACTTGATAGGTGGAGTACTACAGCAGTCTTAAGTTAGTGGGCAGTACCTCGGGGTTGTGACAGGACCACTGTACACTCCAGAGGCGGAGCTCTTCAGCAGTTACAGTTTCGATGATGAAAATCCTGGTTTGAGCTGAGACTTTTGACCTTTGTGTTTACCTCATGATTGAGATGGGTCACTTGATAACTTAGGTATATGTATGGGCATATACCTGGGTAGTGGTTATCCGTTGATTTCACAATCCTTGTGTTTCCTCATGATTGAGATGGGTTACTTGATAACTTAGGTATATGTATGGGCATATATCTAAGTAGAGGTTATCTGTTGAGATCTTCTTGTGGTTATCCTTGTTGGTTTAGTGAGACCTTGAGGGTCTCGGGGTCCCTACTGAGTATCGTTATACTCACCCCTGCACGGGCTATGCCCGCACTATGTTGTGTTGGTTGCAGACGACGGACAGCGTTGATCGTGGCTGAGGCTTGCAGAGCAGGACGGTACCTGGAGGTGGACCACTGGGCGGGACATGCTCGGAGCGGATGGCGGGACCCGAGGAGAATTGGAGCTATCTGTACCCACCCTTCAGGTGGGATTTCCAGTGGATAGCTCGGTGTAGCGTCTTTTACTTTACAGTTGTTGTTTTCCCTTTCGAGTTGTACTTTAATTTCAGTTGGGTTTGTATACTGGTCCATTTACTTTTCTGCACTTCAGTTGTACTCTGTTTTTACTTAGTGTTTACTTTTCCGCTTGCTTACTCTGTGATTCTTGTTTACTTTACAAAGGAAATGCCTTCCCTTTTTACCGGGATTTACGCCTTGGTACTAGTCTCCAGCCCCTGGCCTATGGAAGGCGGGCTTGGGGTAGTCACAACACGGGCCCCGAGAACGGGTCGAGACAAATTGGTATCAGAGATGGTCGGTTCTACCACAGACTCTAATCTTTCTTTCTGTGAAGCAATAGTGTTAAGGGTACCGAGTGTGGTTTTCAGTTCAGGGAGTCCAGTGTTGGTGCGGGCGGCCGACGTATCCATACACCAGGACCCTGGCAACTGATTTTCGACTTTGTGCACGAAAACACTGTTTGCGTGTGTGTTTTCAAAGGTTTCCCCTTAAAACAGCTCAAACCAGGTCAGCTCACCAGGTATAAGCGTTTGACCGTGTTACGTTTTTTCTTCCAGGATGCCTTTTTTCGGACGACCAGCTAGAGCCCAGAGGGATGTGCGTGCTGACAGCCTGTCGAGTGACGAGGCTTTGGTACAGGGCCCTCTTGCAGTTGAGGCACCAGCAGAGGCACCAGCAGTAATACCATACGTTGGGCCACCGATGCCACCAGCCCCAGCAGTAGGTGATACCCGCTACTTGAGCGCACTGCATGAGTTCCAGCGCCAGAGGCCACCCAGGTTCGGGGGAGAGATGGACCCGCAGGCGGCTGAGGATTGGCTGGAGGCTGTGGTGGGAGTCTTCAGGCTAGTGAGGACGCCATCAGACTTCATGGTGACCTTTGCTGCCAGCCTTCTTCAGGTAGCAGCAGGCAGGTGGTGGAGCCACTTGTTCCAGTTTTGAGATGGGATGACTTTCACATGGGAAGACTTCGAGACCTTCTTCAGGGTGGAGTTTGTGCCAGTAGCTCTACACCCCGAGCGTGTTCAGGAGCTGCTGCCTTTGCCGTGTGTTTTTCGATCAGGAGCCGAGTCATCTGTGGGTAGTAGACAGATGATGCAGAGGTCCAGGAGGACCAGACCAGCAGTTGGGCGATCTCGGGTTTTAGGACCGGTGGTGCGGGGCACCCGGGGTGGGATCAGAGCCAGGCGTGCCAGAAGAAAACTGTGTTACTCGTGCGGTGGAAAGGGGCACTTGGCACGTGACTGTCCGACTCCTCGTACAGTTGATCCATAGGATTTTGAGGAGCCACCGAGGCAGAGGCAGCGACGAATGCTTGAGCAACAATAGAGCATTGGGCAAGGCAGTAGAGCTCCTAGAGCAGGTGGACAGGAGCGGAACTAGTGGATACGTCTCTTGTACTTCTAGTTCCATGTTGATGTTGTTTTTGTGTCTTTGTACCATGAGCTACAATAAAATAAAGACACCTTTTCTTGTGATGTTTACTACCCTGTCCTCTCTTGTGTTGTTACTAAGAGGTTCTGGTTTAGACCATTGACTTGACCCTCACTTGAGAAGTATCTACTAGAGGAGACCTAGTTACCACACACTGATGCCGACAGTATGACTCAACCCTTGGAGGCGAGAGTAACGGTTGGATCTCTTTGTAGTAGCGTCGAGGCCTTACGACGTCATCCTTTGTATGGGTTAATATCATCCATGTCGGGTTTGACAGTATTAGGCAAAGAATGTGGTTCATCCAGGGTATGGGACCATATTTCTCTTATCTGCAAAGAAGAAATCTTGCAGCTCTTGTGGGACCTGAGATGGTCCAGGTCATCCTGGGGCGGATGAGTACAGCTCAGAGCCGGCAGAAGCCTTATGCTGACAGGAGGCGGAGACCACTAGAGTTCGAGGATGACGACCACGTCTTCTTGCGGGTCTCACCTCGATGTGGTTTGCGGAGATTTGGCCGAGCCGGAAAGTTGTCTCCATGCTTCATCGGGCCTTTCCAGGTCATCAGCAGGATTGGCGAGGTGGCTTATCGCCTGGCTCTACCACCTCAGTTGCACCGGGTGCACGACGTCTTCCACGTATCTCAGCTGAGAAGATACGTGCACGACCCGATGCACATCTTTGACCATGAGGAGCTAGACGTGGATGATGGGGCGACTTTTACGGAGGTCCCGGTGGGGATAGAGGATCGACAGGAGCGGGTCCTACGTGGACGATTGATTCCTCTTGTGCGCATCAGATGGAAGCATGGGAACCTCCAGGGAGCACATGGGAGCGGGAGGCTCAGATGCGTGCTCAGTACCGCCTTTGTACCCCTAAGTTTGTGGTGAAGCTTTACGGGGACGTAAAGCCCTGTGGTGGGAGTAATGTAAAGACCCGTAATTTCAAGGAAATTTTTTTCTTAATTTTCTTTGGAATTTTACAAGAACGCGGTTTCTGACGGCACCTGATTCCGAGGCCCGGTGTGCCCGGAATCAATTTCCGAAGTTTGGCTCGGGTACGTTCAGTGAACGGACGATCGGGTTTTTCTAACTTTTGAACCGGTGCCCGGAATCGAATTCTAAGGGCACCTATGAAATTGCAGCGCCGGTATTCGCCTAGAAACGCCTCTTCCGGAGTTGCATTTTCTCGGGTGTGGTTTTTTAATTTTCAGGCTTAAAGTTGAGAAATAAAATAATTTTGCGACAACTTTATTTTATTTCACTTAAGCCACTTGGAAGCCACTTGAAGCCACTTAAAGGCGGCTTGAACTGAGTTGAACCGGATAGGATGCTATCCAGAAATATCCATGTACTGGGTAACGCTTGATTAATTATTTACTTTTCTTGTTCATATTTATTTCCCATTTGTACATTTGTTCTAGAAACCCATCTACATGTAGTATCAATACTTAGATGTTTTTTAAGGGAAAACCACATAATCTCCACCTTTCCCAAACTTTATGATGTTCTTATATACGTATCCTCAAAGTATATGATAGGGTTATGTTCCTTAATATTTTTTATTTTATTCAAGTTTATAATATTTATACAAAAAATACTCTGATACCTTCTATAAAAATCCCAACCCTTGAAGCCCAAATCTGGAGATCACATTATTACATTATCATAAAATAAGATAAATTTATTCCCAATGGTCTGAATACTTTAGTTTTCTTGTCAAACTAGATATATAATTAAAAACCCATATTATGTTTTAAGAAGTAAACTATACATTTTTTTTTCATTGAGAACACCGTTATTCCCCTTAGCACATCCTTGAATATTAATCATAAAATACTTCCTGGTATCCTAGGGAAACTAAAACATAAGAAATGGGAGAGCTCAAATGCTTTATAACAGAAAGCATGTGGAGGAATCTTTCTTTGTAAAATAAGTAATAGTCAGTATGAAAAGGTAAATACCTGAAAACACATGTATTTTAATCAATAACATGAATATGATTAATAATATATTAATTATAAATGATTATCAAATAATTAAATAAAAATATCACATGATCTTGAAACTTATCCATTGAAATTCAATCTAATTGAAAAATCCCATTGAATCAATAACTAATATCATAATGAAGGAATGAATAATTTCCAAAATACAAAATTTACAATCAATACCTTTCACAAGAGTGTTCAAAACTACGGTTCAAAACCTATTTAATTTTTCAAATTGATTTGACTCAAGAAATAGATGATACATAAAGGGGATATTCAATCCCAAGACTGAATTGTCACATAATAATTACAATTAATTCTCACATGAATGGGTTGAAACACAATCAACATAAACCTTCTTTTTAAAAAAATAAAAAATAAAATATTAATACATACCACAATCAATAAACATAATCATAAACAATCCCAAGTAATATGGTTAATGGTAATAAAATTGTATATCTCTAGTCAAAATAATCATAAAACATCCTATTAAATAATAATGATGATATCCTTACAACATATTCCTTTGGGATTATAGGTATAATAATTTTTTTGGATATTGATGAATAGAAATTCCATAAATATATCCAAAAAATATCCTATAGTAATATAACCATTTTAGTTTGAATATATTATTAAAAAAAGTTCAAAATATATTTTTAAATTAAATTTCCTTCAAAATGGAAAATTAAACATAAAAAGTAAATATTTAAAACATTTAGTAGAGATAACCGTGGTAAATTCTATACATAACAGATATTTAAAAAATCCCTTTCACACATTTTTAAAAAGGATGAAAAGTACGTCACTCAAAAAATGAAATGAGGATACATACCTAAATATGTTATAAAAATTTACAAATGAGTAAAAATTACTTTAATAAATCATGTTTAGAAATTTAAACACCTTTTTGAAAATATTTTGGGAAAACATGTATTTGAATGAAAAAGGATTTTCGACCAAAGGGAGAAATAAGTTTAGATTTCTTTATTATATTTTCACGATGATTTTAGGAAACAAAAGAGAGGAAAATGGTATTATTATATGAATATTTGATAACTAAATATAGTTCAATGAAATAAATTAGGATTATTACTGAAATTTGCTATAATATTTCCAAGGGATACTTAAACATGAACAATCTCAAATAATGGTGAGATGTTGAAATAAACCATTATCACTTTGGTAACCTTTTATTGAAAACCCACATGAAATAAAAACTAATAATAAAACATTAAATACCACGAAGAGTAAAAGCTTTATGATATAACATACTAAATAGGAGTTATATACACTACACAAAATAAATAAGTAGTGGATAAGGAATTTGTCTCATAGAAATAAAAATGAGACGAGAAACCCTTTCCGTGAGTTTGACTACCTTCAATCATATCCTAAACTCCTTCATAATAAATAGATATTTATTATAAATATATTAAATTACCATACTCAGGTATAGAATACAATATATGATTGACTTATCATCTTTTATCACCCATTTATTAACAGTTCTTGGTTAATATCACTATTTCATGTTATAATTACTTTATTTTCAGGTATGATTTCATTTGGTAATTTTGGTACATTTAATTTTGTCATGGTTGCATAATAAAAAAATTTCATACCATGATATAAATTTAATATATATTCATTATATTTTTATTTATAGTATTATATAAACATTTGAGGTTGAAAATGGATTACACTTTTCAGGGAAATGTTTGGTCTGATGTAAGCATGAAAGTTGTTTCCATTTTTATTGAAGGATAAAATAAAAGTAAAGTTAATAAAATTTGAAAATTTTTATATTTATTATGATGTATTATTATCAAATATATTAATTAAATTTTTCTTTACTACCGTCCATGTAAATCATTTGTGAAAACTGAGTTTTATCACTTCACAAGTCAATTGTCTAACATACACACAGTCGACATTATTGTATCCCCCATATAATGGAACGTAAAAACATGTATGCGATATAATAATTACAAAGATTTAATTTTTTTTAAAATATTATATATATATAATTAAAAAACATTATTACCATACATGTAAATAGGGAATCGAAAAACAAATCACATCAATTCACGAGGTGATAATCAGTTTTTACACAATAGAGAAGTCATTGTTTTACAAAGAGTTATAAATAAAGAAGATATATGTGATATTATAGTTAAATAATTATATTAATTTCATAAAAAACAAAAAAATATTTTAAATACATCATTATTTACAGTAGTGAGAGGTGGTGATGAAAAAAAAATTACATCGGTTCATGAGACAACAGTCTGTTGTACACATGATCGATGATTATGTTTCCCATTTGATAGAATAAAATAATGATATTGGTAATAACATTAACATAAAAAATATAAATATATTTAATATAATTATTATATTATATAATCATTGTTAACTAATATTTTATGTTGTTGGAAGAATAAATAAAATAAAAATGCTCACTTAAGAACGTTGCCTCTTCCTCAAACAACTTCTTTATGTTTGCACCAAGAGACATCATTGGATGTATTTATAATAAAACCGAGGTATATATGATGTTGGGATGTAATTAATTAATATACCTGGGTAGTCACTGTCAAAACCAAATGGGTTTTTATGTGTTAAAAGGAGAGGAGAGTGGTGGCCTTTTATAAGTGGGGGATAGGGAACGCATGGACTTTTTGACAATGAGATGTGATACAAGCATTTTTCAAATTCCACAATGATCCAAAATTCCTCATTATCAAACCGTGAATGGGATAAGGTTTATATATGTTAAAACAATATAATTTATAAATTTTTAGGTTATTTTTACCCATATCAATTTAGTTTAAACCCCCCTGTAAACTAATTTTATCACAATAATTTTTACATTTTTTTATTAATTATTAAAAAAAATTAATTTTACCTTACTATATATATAAATATTTCTGATTCCAAATATATAATAATTTTTTCATAGTTTAAGTCACAAAACTTTCATAATTTAATTTAAAATTAACCTTCAAACATGTTGAAATAATTTTTTTTTTCAAATGAAAACATTTCAAAGATTAAATTGTTTTTATATTAGAATTAAAAATGAAATTTACTATAAAGACCAAAATTTGATAGGATTTAGTTTAATTGAACTAATTTTACATCAAGAAGAATTAAAAATATAATATATCTTTTTAAATAATTTAATCCCAAAAACAATTTTTAGTGAAAATAGTATTTTTCACTATTCGTCATCAAAGTAATCATTTCAAAAAGATCTCAAAAACTCACCAAAATATAATTTTTATATATATATTTAATAAAATGATTCAATCAAATAAATTTTCATAAATTTTTATATATGAATTTTAAATTATATGCGTAATGAAAAACTAAATATTCTTTCAAAAAATACGGTTTGTTAGAAAAAAGTTTATTTTTCATTAATATTGTTTTTATTTTATTTCTAATAAATATATAACAATTGAATTTATTTAATACAAGTATAAACCATATAATGTTTACAATTTATTTAGTCTTATTAATAACTTTTATCCTAAAGTATATGTTATACTATTAATAAAAATATTTTAATAAAGTATAGTGTTTTGTTAAAACCCAACATTGTGTGCATCACTTGGTGTCAAAGAGATTGACATTATTTAAAAATAAATATATTATAATTTATCATTGTGTTACATTCTCTAATAAGATTGTTTTTTTGTGACATATTTTCTACTGAACCTGATGTCCCTCATTTAAAATCTTTGGATTTTACATTTATTCCATTGATTATCATCACTGACTTTTTTTAAATACTAAAGGGGGGGAGAGTTTTCTATTTTCAGATGATGTTTCAAAAAAGAGAGTTAAATATAACCTCAAGAGATAAATTATAAGTTATATATAGAATATAACATTACTCTTTCAATTTAATTTCATATCTATAATCTAGTAATATTTTTATAAATTTCTATATGCTTCTCTACTAGTTTTTATTTACTATTTTATCTCTAATAATTTCTTAAATTTATATTCCTATTATATAAGGGAAAATATAATAAATGTGGTATGTTTTCCTTTAATGTTTTTAAAGGATAATATTTATTTTTAATGGGGTGGTATGTTGTTACTAACTCTCTATGATACTTAAGGAATAGATTTTAGTTTCTTGAGTTTTATATCATGGGTAAGGTTTATCGGATAATAAATAAAGTTTAATTTGGGAATTATTATAAAAGACAACTTTTCTTTAGTTTTCATGAATGTATTTTGATTTTTAAAACATGTGATATTATTGGAGATGTTGTTAATTCAATGACTAATTTCATATATATTATTTCAAAATAATAGTTCACTCTTGTTAAACTGATTTTACTTGAATATTTTTGTTTAATTTATCTATGTCTATTTTACATCATTTGATTCAATGTTACATTAAACTAAGTACATATGTAAAACTTTTATAACATGTTGCAGTGTTCTGATGGAGTACCAAACATAATTACAATATTCATCATAAGATAGAGTGGGTTCTTTCTCCACTATTTATGATTGTAACCACAATAAAAGAACTAAAAATATTCCCATTGATGATTGTTGGGTAATTTTATATTCATTAAACAAAGGATTCAAGGAATGTAAGTTATAATAATGGAGAAAAAGCTGTTGTACGTTTAATTATTTTTAAGTGGTTCATTATATCATTTCCATGACTATATCATGTTGTATTTTTATTTAATGTGTTTTTGTAGTTGATATTATTTTGTGAGTTTTCAATGTAATTCTATTAGTTTACCCTTATAATTGTTTGTTTTTCTATATTCCTGGTTGATGCGATTATGACGAATAAACTACTACTTCCAATCATTTTGTTTTAAGTGGATCAAGGTTTAGAATGAAACATATTTTGTACTATGGAGTCTGATGAAGCTTAAGGGGTTTGGATTTACTACTAACAAGAGTGATCAAAAATGTTATTGAGACTATAGAATCATTCTTCTGAGGTTTCTAATAAAGTGGTTCCTTATGTGGAAACGTTTTTTATTGAATATGTTAGTTAAGGAAGTTATAGTGTTGGGAAATTTTTTATTCCTTGCCAACGGTATACTAATCTACTCATCTCTTTGGTTCAAAGGAAAAAACATCTCAAAACATGTGTTATATGGTAATAATATCATTATATATATATATATATATATTAAAATTTCTATATGATACTTCATTTTTCACTTATATTGTTGAATATTTTAAATTATGACTATTATAATTCTGTAATTGGTTAGGTTGGTTTAACATCATATTGTATTATTTCTATTACCGATTTACTTTGATTATAATGATTTTATTATACTTTATATAACTTTTGATCAACTAAATATTTAAGTGGGTGAAATATTGTATATTTATTTTGTAACTATAATTCCCCCCCACATTATTATAGTTTCTATATTATTCAACTCTATGATAATAATTATTTTTATTATCTTTAATGAAATAAAAATTTATTAATTGTTAAAGTGGGTGAACTCTCTTCTTTAATAACACACACTGGGGAATGCGAACTAACAAAGAAACCCAACGTACAAGGTTCATAACTCAAAATGGGAAGATATTCTTTGGAATGATCCAAAGTCACATGAGTCCATATGATCCAGTAGAATCTCCATTTTGGATACAAATTAGTAGGGAATATCTTTTACTCATAATTAAATAATATATCATCATTTTTTCGAAACATATATCTACAAATATTACTCTATCATTTATGTATTTTGATGGGCTGGGTATTATCCTAATAACTCTACTATATTATCAACAAAAAAGTATTACTGTTCTTAGACACTTTTTTCTATATAAATAATAGGCATGACTTCTGTCTTCTTCATCATCAAAATTAATAACTCTGAAGATCTCACACATAAACCAATCATGCATACTTTCACATACTCTTATTATTCTTCTACTACTTTCATTTTTTTAAGTATTATCTTCCTCTTCCCAGTTCATCACACTATGAAAAATCATCCAATATTTCTATAGTATAATCATATCATTTATTCTCCACCTTACATTATAATATCCATAAAATATATATGTATTTATTTTATATTTCGTTGTCTTTTCCACTTCATTAAAAATGAATTTAAATTATAAATTCAAATTAAAATTTGTAATCCCTTTTCCCACATCATTTAATTATTTTACTACTTCTTTTTTAGTTTTAGGAATATTACAGTTTTAAATTTGGGTAGTTCATGTTTTGACTGTATTCATAACAATGTAACAATCTAGTTTCAACAATTATTCCTCCCTTCGTGGTATAATATTCTCTTCTTCACAGTGAAATAATTTTCTATATTTTCTCTAGGCCTATGGGTCACAAGATGAAACTATTCATCAATATATTATATCATTAACTATTCAAAAATATCACGAAACATAATAATCACATCATTACATCATACCGTGAATTAATTTTTACAACACGGACCTTCTCTTATACTCCTCTAAGATATTATGATCACAACATGATAGTATTCATAATAATAAGGGACTCAATGATCAATTTTTAACAATGTATGTAAACTCACATATCAAATATATTATTGTTATTTATAAATCCTTATTTGATTATTTTGATAAAACATTCATGGATTTCTTCCTAATAAGAATGGAATCTTTACAGAGTAACACATTTTCTCTAAAATAATCCAAAAAAATTGTTTTGGGCCTCCATGTTTTTTATATTCATATTTAAATACCAGCATTGTATTATCTTTGGTGTATCCCTAAAATTATCCACAATTCACATACATGAAAAAACTATGCTATTGCATAGTTTTATTCGAATCCCAATTTCACAGTCCCAAACTCATCTATAATATTATATCAGAAATATCACTTATGTTTTATAACTGAAATATCATGGTGGTTTCTCTTCATTGATATGAAGTCAATAATTCTTATTTTTAATTTTTATTGAACAAAAAATTAATCATCATAAAATAATATTTGAAATTTTATGATTATATTAGCATTGTTTGATTTAGTTTCTAAATTCTCTTTTGCTTCTGGAAAAAAATTCTTCTAGAACTCCATAATAATTTTTGAAACATCCTGTCAACTTCCATAAAATATCACTCATGGATTATGAAATGTTACATTTTTTGGATGTCTATATTCAATTATATATTTTTTAAATGAAGCTAATGTATGATCTAAATGACTCTAGTATATTATAGAATTATAAAAAATTTCAAAATTCTTCTTGAGTGAATTTTACATATTCATAATATTAACTTTTAAATATCATTGAATTTTCTAAATTTATAATGTATTCTAAATATGACCGTTGCATAATGAAAAAATGAACATTGTCTGTATAGGTTGTATATTAATAATTATTTTATCTCTCATTATATCTGTAGAGTTTTTCTTATGTTCCATCGGAGTTACTTGTACTGATCTGCGGTCTTATCCAAATTTCAATATCTATGCTCCAGGTCAATTTTACACATAATTAAGGTTGTTATTGTGAATTGTAGAATTTTTAAATTTACAATTATGTTCTTAGACTAACTTATACACATATATCTTAGTTACTATTATGTATAAAATAACGTTACATGATTTTAGAATAAATTCTAATCAATTGAAAAACACATCCAAATTACTCTAAACTTCTCCAAACTAATTACTATTGTATTCAAAACACATCAACGAATATATGCGGTTTTAAAATTCAAAATACATATTTTTTATGTCAGTTTGAAGATTATTTATTTATTAATATCAAAATCTAATACATAAACACAACCACTTCTATATTTTTTTTACTTTTTCAAGCGATCAATTATCACTAAAAAATTAATTACATCTTAGTACATGGGATACCTTATAAGATAAATGGTTTAACTAGGGTTTGTGTTATTTCAATAAAACTAAACTAAGTAGATATAGAAACATTAATTTATATTTCAACTTATGGTACACCACACATGTAATGATGAATCCCAAAATTGTTGTTTTCATCCTCATTAAACCAAGATTTTGTTTTAATAGAATTTAAATTAACCTTAATCTACTTAATATAAAAACATTTTTTCCAATATTGAAAACTAAACTGACCTCTAAAATAGATAGTGGATATGGAAATTGTTTTTTATACAATAACATTGGACTCCAGCTAAAAATGGCCATGACATAGCCACAATATCCATACACTTTATTAACTTCCATAGTCATACCAACCCATGTTCGATTTTTAAAACAAATTCTTTACAAAAGGGAATTTCTACAAACTGATAAGCCTCAAATACAATGACAGAATTTTATATATAACTCAATATTTCAACAATACATCTCATAAAAATATTCACATTACCAAAACCCAAAGGTTAGTGTATTTGGATATTAAATGCATGATTTTATTATTTCATAATAAGTCATTAATATCTCCCATAAGATTCTCAATATATGTTATCTTTACAAAAAATTCATACATAATAAACTTCATTATTTTATAGGGAATAGAAACATAAGAAAATGGTGATCTCTGATTATAAATAATGGAAAAACTCATAAATAAATAAAATTGATCATTGGTGATCATAAGTTGAACTTGTGGGTATGAGAAAAAGATCAATATACATTTTCATAACATAAGAGAATCATAACCCATAAAACATATACCATAAATAATAATTTCCGGAATAACTCCTTCATAGTAATACATGATTACATGGGATATGGAAACATGATTTAGTTATATGGGAACATTACATAGCAATATTTCTTCTCAAAATAATATGTAATGAATATGAGCATGAACATACATCAAGATTAACAACTAATAGAGTAATCACATGATGATATTGTATAACCAAAATCCCATGATATATTAGGATTGGGGTAAAAAAATGTGTCATATTGGTCTTGGGATAACAACCAGTGTACCTTTATGGGCTTGGGATAACAACACATGTCCCCTTTTGGGATTGGGATAAAACCCCATGTATCCTTATGCGATTGAGATAAAAACATATATAAATTGTCAAGAAATATATAAAAATCCATGTACAATGTGTAGACCATGGTATATAAAACTTTTTTCATTTAATTGTATTTATATATAGGTCCCACCTATGATATAATAATAAATCATAGATGAGTCTTCTAAAATAACATAAGTCATTGAAAATTTCATCATATCTTGATTAACCATTTGGAAAGAAAATAGATTCACGTTAAATTTTAAAGACACTATCATAATCCATATAGAGAACGTATTTAGATGGTATTATTCTATAATATCAAAAATAAATAATAATAAACACTAAATGGTGCTTACATATTTGAAAAAATATATTTATAAGAGTAGAATAATATTTATTATAAAAGAAGAAATATCTTTTTCTTTTTTATTTCTTTTATTTTAACAAAAAAATAAAAAATAAAAAATTATATGGATATATATTTGAAAAAATCCATGAAAACATATAAAATTTGATTCATTATAAAAAATGGTTATAATATTGGAAAAAATTTATTCAATGATAATCATTTAATAATTATTATTTCCATACATTTGAAAAGAATGTAAACTTAATGAAGTCATATATAACTTTTAGAGATCATTTTTTGGAAGATCCAATAAAGGATTTATTAAAAACTATTTAAAAATTTAAAAATCAATAATGGAATCATAATATGAAATAATAGTAAGGAATGTGAAACACAGAGTGGAAGATAAAATATAAGCTATACGGGGAACTATCTATTTAACCTTTTAAAATAATTTTAATGAAACCCACATCTTAAAAATTAATAATAACAATTAATTTTGAAAATTGGTAATGAAATGTCAAATTTTAATAGGAAAAAACATAATTGGATTTCAAAATAAGAAAGTGAAATATTTGTGTGATAAGAGAATATGGATATAGAGGAGAAATATTCCTGACCAAAATAAAGGGATAAGGTTGGATCATTATTAAAAATATATGTTTAATTTTCGTTTGAACCAACGGGGTGTGAAATGGTAATAAATATTATAAACATAAAAAATATCTATAGGAAAAAAATAGATAGGTTTTAGTAAATAGATAAAAAACAACGTCACATATAAGAGTTCGAAAATATATAATCTAAATTCAAAAGATAGATTGGAAAGAATACCTTATAGAATTTTTTACATTAAAATAAAAAACTATTGAAATAGATAACATGATATATAACATAAAATACTTTGAAAATAAAAATAATAATTATATAATATGGGAAATATTGTGTATATACAGCATAAAAATAGAAGTGTAATATAAAGTATATATCAAATAATAAAAATTGAGATAAAGTCAATTAAATTTACTATCGAACACCACAAAAGTGATCTTACATCATTTATAAATGAAATAAACACCTTAATACATTTTTAGTTATCCTTATTCATATTTATTATCTTTTATACACATTAATTATATTCATTAATTTTTCATTTTTTATTAATTTATTGTCTATTCTCATCATTTGATATCAGTAGTTCAGTTTTTCCCTCACCCAATTTTTAATGTTGATGTCAATATATGTACATTAATACTATGTTATTAATAAAAAAGTTATTTAAGGTAACTTAATAAATGATAATAAATTATTTATAATGTTATAATTTCAATCTTTGAGAGTTTTAGTTATAATCCTTGATGATGAATTCAATAACAATATTATTTTTTGTAATTTTTAATGTATAAAATGTGGTTTGTTAATAATGAATTAGATATTAATATATTAACTAATTTTTTCTTGAATAATCTGAAAATTTTAATAAATATGATTTTTATCTATTAAATAAATTCTTTGAACCATCTATGTATGGAAATGATGAAAAATGAAATATAACATTCATGGAGGTAGTTGTCTACACATAACATGGGTGAGATTTCATTATCAAATGGATAGAAAGGATACATGGAATGGTTTTTTATTAAACATAATATAATTGAAGTATGTGATGATATTAATTTATTATATTATTATAGTTAGAATATTTTTTGGGGATATATATTGAGAATAATATTTTATAAAGTGGATGTTACTCATTTTTAGGACTTCATTCTTCCCTAGAAGGACGTCATCAAAATAGAGGATTTGAGGATTCTTATTGGGAAAAAAGTTTCTAAAAATGTAAAATGATTAAAGGAGATGAAAACTGGGAATGTATATTTAACTCATGGTTCTAGTGAGTTTTGTTAAGAATTCTAAATTAAATATTATCCATCGTGATAAATTTATATTAGGAATGCATAAATCAAATTTAAAGGAAAACATAATGATTGTTGTGATAATATTAAATTAATTTAAAGACATACTATATTACATATTATTTATCCTTAATAAAAACTCATTTTAGTATCTTATGTTAAATATAATAGAAAACTAATCAAAAATCTTAAAACATTAAAAAAATCAATTTTTTAGGATGATAGTTATAATTATTAAACTAGAGAGAATATATAATAGTAATTTAATTTTGAATTCCTATATGTATCATGAATTTATAATTTTAATTATACCAAATTAACTTAAATTTTATATTTATTATATCAATATTATTTTAAGATGGTTATTTTTTTAAGACATAATTAATTTTTTTGTGAATAGTAAATATATTATTTTTTAAAAAAAATATCTATTTTGTAATAAAAGAATTACTTAAATTTTGAGAGAATCTTTTAATTTAAAAAATTATTAATTATTATTTTATATAATTTAGAGATACTACATCAAATTTATAAAACACAAGTTTTATATTTTGGAAAATCAAGTAATATTTCACACTAAAAACTGTTTTTTCATGCTTATATTAAAAATAAAACTTTATCATTTTTAAAAATTAAGTATAAAACTAATAATTACATTTTGAGTTAAAATTTTAAATACAATCTAAAATTTTCATTTTATTTTGTAGGTATAAATACAATATTATTATGATTAGTGTTAATTATCATGATAATATAAGAAAAAATTTGTTAAACAATTTTTTATTAATATATTATACTTTTTATTGAAACAATAAAATTTATTTAATTAAAATTTTGACTATAATATTATTTTTAACACCATATTAACAATGTTTCAAATGCTAATCAATACTAAATAGTATTAAATAATAAATAAGCTCTGAAATCCATTATTCTATGAAAACTATTTTTATATATATTTTATATTTTATTTCAAAATTTGATTTTCCAAAATTTATAAATTAAATTAGCATAAATGGATAATTAATTTTAGGTTCAAACTATTCAAAATTTATAATAGTTCTTAACAATTTTTTTATTAAAATATAAATTATTTAGTTAAAAAACTACATACCATGGTAAAAATAAAAATGTCAAAATGTCAAAACATACAGAAAAAGAATTTAATCTTGCTCAAAAAAAGTATGGAAAATCGTGGATGATAGTTTCTTAATCTAATCCCAACCTAAAATACATTATTTCTAAATTTTGGGATCATTTACAATTTTATAGTGTAATGATATCATGGAAGGGTAAAGGGTGTTCCCTAGCCTAAATAGCCCAAAGGCCTTCTTTTTTATTGATTTTTGATAACACCCCTTTCAAAGGATGATGGGGAACCCTTACAAGTCTTTTAGTCATATAAATTAAATTACTCATATGTCTTAGATAATATACAGGATATAAATACATATCATTACTTCTCCCTAGCTTCTTCATCATGATTTCAACTCTCCACCTTTGTATGGGTAGTTCGGCTAGGCTTCTTGTGCAAGCACAGGCTAGTCCCAAAGGCAAGGGTCATGCCCTCTCTTTTTAAAAAATTCACTTAATCTTCTTAAAGGGTATTCTCTAAACTGTCACTATCTTTACTTATAAAATATTATCACTTACACCCATCCACTATAACACAAAACATTATAAATCCCATCTAAAAATATAAAAACTTATTTATCATAAAATTACTTTTCAAATACTTAATACCTTTGTCTCTTTACTTTAGCTTTTATCCTTCACTTATAATTAATACTCTATGTTAAGAAAAAGTCCATCGTATGCCAATGAGTGTGTACCCTAGTGGTACAAGCTTCTGCTTGGCATCCAAAAGACCCGGGATCAAATCCGGGCAGGGGTGATTTTCTGGTACTATAGCAGGGCACTATAGCAGTACTGTAGCAGGGCACTGTACCAGTATTGTAGCAGCCGTGGAACTGTAGTAGCGGCGACACTGTAGCAGCGGAGGGACTGTTGCAGGTACTGTAGCGGTGGTGGTTATTGTAGCAGGTACTGTAGCAGCGCGGGTACTGTAGAAGTACTATTCACCGAGGGGTCCATTAGCCCAAAAAATGGTCTTCCAAGCCTTGTATTTAGGCCACTTGGCCTTGGGCCTTCGGGCTATGTAATGGGCCACCCTCTACCTAGTATAAAAGAGGTCTTTGCTTTAAATAATAAATTGAGGCTTCGGCCCCAACCTTTAAAAAAAATAAAATAAAAAATAAAAAAAAGTCCGTCGTATAACTATTACCATATTCGAAACTTTTTTACATTAATATTTATATTATATATCTCATATATACAAAAAATATATTTAAATAAGGATATTTATTATAATTATTTTTATTATATTAATTATATAAACATTTATTATTCCCCACCATCTGCTAAGAAGAAAATCATCGTTAGTGCGATGTATGGACTACTGAATCCACAAAGAAACATCTTCCTGTTTTTGTCAACCAATTTTTTTGGATTATTAAATTGATATAATGGATGAATAGATATCATATATAAAATATAAATATTATTCATAAATTTCAAATTTTCACTTTTTTCCCCTATCAATCGTTGAGAAATAGAAACATTAAGCATGTGTATGGGTGAACTATCACCTCCATGAGAAATGTGTTTCATTTTTCATCACCACCAATCAAGGATTGACTTAAAAATATAACTCTGATTTATAAAAAATATTTCCATGATATTATTAATATACCTTATATTATGAAACAATATTATAAATCTTTTTATAGCTCTGAATTTATATAAGGATTTATAAAAAATGATCAAACAACTTCTAGAAACCAATGTGGGAAAGAAAACTATATTATAAATAAAGAAAATATTATATTAAAAGGACCATTTAATATGAAATATAGTTGAATAATGTTCTTATCAAATAATTTAATAAACTATATTTTGTTTTCTATGAATCTAGCCACATGCACAGAATGAATTAGGGACCTGAGGTAAGGGGTCTTACATACCTCCTTCACGACTTATAAGTTACATGTTCTATATTTTTTCACCATTTTTGGAATATAATTTCCATGTACCTCTTTTAATTATATATATATATATATATATTCCATACATATCTACATTTCTTAATATCATTTAAATTTATATGGTTATACATGTTTTCAGTTCCATTTTAAATTCCCTCTTTTAAGTAAACCCAATTTAAGGGAACTTTCCTATTTCTTGTCTCATGTCGAGAATCACAACCACATAATTTTTTTAAACCCTAAATAGATTATAAAAACAATAATTATTTTATATATAACCCTATGGGATCAATTTTGGTTTTATTGAAAATAGTAAGATCTTTCCTTCTCCAAAATATAATTTAGTCATATCATAAAAGCTTCACCCAAGTGGTACATTTTTTCTTTCTTCTCCCACATTATTCCCATGAATTCCCTTTAATATAAATAAATTTTAAATTTGTGCGTTGTTTTCTACTATAAACATCCAAAATGATTTAATACCTTATTATATTTGGAATCCTTATGATTTTTTATTTTTCTATATCTTGAATTAGAATTATAAAACTCAATTCCTTCTCATGATTGTAATCAATATTGTGATTTATGTATAGTTTATATTCCATATATTGATTAAATATATGTGATTTTAATTTATGTGTTGAGTGGTCACTAAATTATATATTCCTCTCATTAATTGTGTAATTATTTATATATCATGATATGTTATGTATTTTATTAGGGAGTATACCTAAACCACTATGGATATTTTTTCACTTTATGATGATGGTCTTAGGAGTGAAACTTGACTTTTATTTATGATATAATTTTTTATGTTGTTTCAACATATTTGTAATTTTATTATATAATTTAATTATTTTGTGTCTTTATTATTAGTATTATCTTCATTATCATATCATGTTTTGGATCCAGACTATCGTTTTTTGCGTTGATGTCATGTTTATTCCCTTGCTATGATTTCTAAATAGCCCTTATGATTATGTATTTTTGTAGGATATCCTATGCATATTTGAAAGTTAAATGAGGGTTTATAGAACTGTGTGGAGTATTAAATAAAGTTGATGTTTTATAATTTAACTGACTTATTTTAATGTCTAATCTTCCAAGGACACTAGACCATTCGATCATTTGATTTTATTTTTTGAAAATTATGTTATGAATCACAAAATAATCTGTGTTTAAATCTAAGGATACCATAGTTGAAAAAAAGGAACGACTACATATTTTTTGTATATTAGGATGACATAACCTTAGTGAAAACCCTTAAGAGAAGTATAATGGATATTCCTAAGAATAGGATAACATCATAATTTTTTCAAAGAAAAGAATAGGTTATTTTCCTAATAAAAAATCCATATCTATATACAAAAACATTTATGTATATATGGAATAAATTAACCTATGGGTAATTACCCCCAAAAGAGTTTTGGTTGATCATTGACTCAATCATCCCCCAAATTCACAATGAGTGGACCTTAGACTAAAATCATGTCAAAACACTCCAAGATGATATGATTTCATTAATTCACATTTTATTAATAGACTATTATGAAGGTTCTGACCATATTTTTTATGATACTAAATTATGTTAGATGACCTATGGATAATATAAATTGAATATTATATATGTATAAGTTAGGTTATGAACATCAGGTATAAGATAATTATTTATATTTTATGATTTATCGTTTACATATCTATTAATCTAATTATTATAATCCCTAACTATCAGTTATTTTATAAAATTTATGGATGTGTGAGGAATCATGTTAAAGGAATGTACACTTAGAAATTTGATGACTTATAAAATGAAATTCCTAACTTGATTGGATCAATGGGTATGAAAATCCTGGAAGTGATATCACAACTTACTCAAGATATCAATAATAAATTGAATTTTGTAGAACACCCTCATAGAGGGAAGGTTTCATTTGATTTATTTATGTATCAAAAATCCCAAGATTTTAGTGGATATTTAAATCCCATAAATTATGAAAAATGGATTATCTCAATTAATAAGATTTTATATGACCCTTAATTCATTGACCAAGGGATGGTCATAAATGTGGTTCACTTCCTTGAGCGAGAATCGAGTTAGTGGTGGAAAACCGATCAAGAATGAAAATCCCATTGATACCATAGAATATATGGGGGTGGGATAAAATAAAGAGGTTATTAAACGATAAATATTTACCTTTAACTTTCTCTATTTAAATATAGAGGGAGTTCCTTATACTCAGGAAAAAGTATAATGAATCTATTGATATTGTGAGGAAAAATTCTCAAATCTTTCACGATACCCCTCTTGATTAATTATTGACACAAAATTTTAAATCACAAAATTATTTTGTTTTATAAATTTTATTCAATGTAGATATTTCATAATTTTGATCTTTTTCATCAATGAAGACGTTGAAAAATGTTCTCTCAGAGTTATGATGGAAATGGGTGGTTCTTGTTGGTCTTACTGGACAAGATATAAGAAGTAGAATATTTTTCTGGAAAATCTCTACATAAAACTGAAGTAGGTATGAAAATCCATTATCCATCTTGTCAAATAGTAGGAATAACTGTCTTGGGAAAAACCTCTGAGATACCTGAAATAGATTCATTTGTGGAAATTATGGAAAACAAAAAAATTATTTTCAAAGTGAGATGAATAATGCCACTAATTTGATCAAAGAAAAAATGTCCAAACCAATCCTCATCCAGTTGTACAATGATTCAACTGAGTGTAATTTGGACACAATCAATTAAAACTAACTAGGACAAGGGTAATTTAAGATAACCAATGAAAACCATACACAAGGGAAAGAGAGAAAGTGAGGTCATATATTATTACTATCGTATGGATAGATCAAGGAAATGATATAGTGATAGATCTTCATGTTATTCATTCAAATATAAAAAAATACTATTTAAGTATAGTTCTATGAACTCTTCCATACTCTAATATTTTAGTAGACCAATTAAAACACCACTACAAAACATAGAGGTTATATTATATGTGAAAACATTTAATATAGATATTGTTTCATCTCAAGTAAAAAAACTCTACCCATGTTGATATATATGGAATTAATACCATTGAGAATATTTTCATAATACATTTAGTGTAATTTTATGTTTTTCTAGGAATGGACTGGTTGCCTACATATAAATCCAACATCGCTATTATATCATGAACTACCCTATTATTCTAATCTAGTATAAGGAGGAGGAGAAATCCCTTTTATAATCATCATTATAAGAATTTCAACTGTCTCCATATGAGAAATAATATTTCAGTTAAATTATTAATTAAAAGGATATGATTTATTTTGAAAAAATTCCCATTGATAGGGATTACATTGTTGTATTACCTAATGAATTGTATAGGCTATATCTGGGATGAGTGGTTGATTTCGAAGTTCAACGTATACCCTGAAATCTATCAATATCCAAGAATCAATATATTGTGGACCAAATTAAATTGGATTTACTATTGAAGCCATTACCAGAAAATTTTGACATGTGTTTCATACAAATGAGTTCTTTTTACTAGGTTACACTAGTCATATTTTTTCAAAAATAACGATGGTTTTATGCCTCTTCATAGTGATTCTTATGAACTCAATATAATTAATAAAAAGAATAAGTGTCCTTTCTGTGGATGTATGACATTTTTTATCAGCTCTGAGGATATAAATACTTTTTTAATGTGGACCTTCTATAATGATATCATCAGCTAAAGGTGGAGGAAGATATTACAAAGACCACATTTGGGAAAATTTGTGGAAACTGTGAGTTCATATTCATGATATTTTGACGCATAATTTCAGTAGATATCTTCCTAGAATCAATGAGTAGAGTCTCTTTATAAAAACATGATAAATGTTTGTTAGTATTTATATATTTTATTCTTATAAACTCAGAAGGTAATGAGGAAAATGAGGGTCATTTTGACGTTGTGGTGAACACATTAATTAAGGATAAGTTATATAAAAATTATAGTATATTTGTTTTTTTTGTAGTATGTAACATTCATAAGGAATCTTATATCATGTATGGGGTATCTATGGACCCTTAAAAGACTAATGAGATCGAGGATGGTCCTAGACCATCATCTATGATGATGATATGTAGTTTCCTCATATTATATTTCTATTATAGGCGATTTTTTAGAAACACATCAATATTGAGACACCAAATATGAAAACTTACACATAAGGAAGTAAAGTATTTTTGAATAGATGAGTTGGAAGAGATCTTCAAGAATCTGAAGGAGTGGTTAACCCCCAACAATTTTACTCAACTTACCCATAAGTAGGGGAAGGATTTTTGATCTATAATGACACGTCAAAAAAGGGATTTGGTTGTGTACTCATGAAAATTTTTAAAGTGATATTCTATGACTCAATAAAGATTACGAATCATTAAATAGATTATAGTACTCATGATCTTGATTATGCTGCAATAATCTTCACATTAAATATTTAGAGGAATTACCTCTGTGGATATAAGTATGATATATTTATGGAAAACAAGATCCTGAAATATGTATTCACACATAGGGAGATCAATAGGTACCAATAAATATTATTAGATCCTATAAAAGAGTATTATATCACAATCTACATAAATATGGGTAAGGAAACCAAAGTGGAGGATTCTCTAAGTCAAAAGGTTCATGAAACCTTTTCTATGAACAATATTTCATAATGATATGATCTTTTAAGAAAATTAATTGATGGATATTGGAATAAAAAAGAATGTAACATCATCGTATCGTTATCAAATGATTGATCAGATATTATAACTTAAGGGCATTTATAAATATCAAATGGATCGTGTAGATATGTAGAAGATAGTGGATTCTATGATAAATAGAAAACGGAAAACATTCATGGTTAATGATAAAAGAGATGATAAATTTAGGAAAAGGTTTTCAATTCCTTCAAATATACAGATAATGAAGATATCAACTGATGCTTAAAAATCATATTTCTCCATTCAGCTAGGAAATATAATAATCAATTGAGACATATAAGAAAAAACTGTGTGGGATAATTTGAATAAGTGTATTGAATAAAATATAGAAAACTTTCTTGACAGTTAGTATGTGAAGGTTGTGAAGTAGATATCTACGGTGGTGATGCAACCATGACCATACCTATAGGTAAATGGTAAAAAATCCCTATTTATTTTTTTATTGGGTCTTAAAAATACATAAAAATGTAAAATGTTATATGGGTTGTGGTAGATATTTTTAAAATTATTTATCACTTTATCAACATTCAAGAGGGGTTCTTACATGATCAATTTTAATTATATACAGTATATAAGATGTCAGACTGCATGTAACACCACAATTTGTTATATATAATTGAAATTTTACGTTAACGTAAATGTTATGAATTATTATTATGTATCCTATAAACATATATTTGAAATGTTTCATAAACAATCATCCCTATTCTAATGTCTAATATAAAAACCTATATATACACATTATGATAAGTTAAGATCTTTCTCTATTGACATCAACGGAGTGTGGATCTAAAATATTCCTTCAGTTGAGATCTGTTATAAAAATAGTTTCCACTCAAGATTTTCAATGTAACCATATGAAGACCTCTATGAGAAGAGATGTAGAACACATATTTATAGGGATAATGCAAGTGATAAAAAGTTTCTAGGACCTGAGATGGTTAATGAAATAGAAGAAATGTTTAATACCATTCAATAGTACAACAAGTAATACGGAGTCATCCAAGTAGATATATTTATGGAATGGATTATTGATATTTAAAAATAATGGGAAGCTAATTATGATATATATTGGCCTCTTTGATATTCTTGATCACATTGGATATGTTCTATATCGACTAGTTCGCCCAACAAACTAGTCCAAAACTGTTTATGTGTTCTATGTGTCACTCTTTTGGGAGTATATATTAGATCCCTCACATGTATTGAATTCATTGGTGGTATAGTTTGATAATAATAACTCTTATGATCAGAATCTAGGGAAGATCTTTGACCACATAGAAACCGCTTTTCACAATAATAAAACTCACATTATCAATTTTCATTGGAGAAACCATATATATAAAGAGGAAAAATGGGAACCTGAAGAGATCATGAAACAAAATTACCCTCAATTTCATTCACCATGGTGGGTGAAATCCAATTTTGAGGGTATAATTTATTTAAGGGGAAGAATGTAACAACCTAATATATTAGTTATTATTTCCCTATATTAAATATTATGTTACATACTACACAAAACTAAATAAAAACTATGAAACTATTAAAAAAATTACACATGACTATTATAGTTGTTATACTAGTGGGATAATATATAAGTAACTATATTTAAATTATTATATTATAAATAAATTTATAATTTAATTTAATTAAATAAACTCCATTTTTCATGTTGTATATCGATATTGTCTAAAGGTTAATTTATGGATTCTTTATAAAGTAATTGATTTTTAGGTGAATAGTAAAATTACCAGTTTTGCTAAAAACTGTCATTTTATGAAACCAGAAATATATAAATGTTTAAGAAGCCTTTTTACATAAAAGTTAAATATAATAATTATATAAGTCATTTAATAATATTATGTTTAATTTAAAAACATGTGTTTGTAATTTTAAAAATCAAGTAATATTTCACACTTAAAAACGTTTGTTAAATGCTTATATTAGAAATTAGAATTTATCACTTTTAAAATTTAAATATAAAAAAATTTATATAAAATTTGAGTTCAACATTTTTATATAATCAAATAGGTTCAATTTAATTTGTAGCTACAAAGATAATATTAGTGAGAATAATTTAAACTACTATGGTAATGGGAAAATAGTTTTTGAAAATATTATTTTATTAATACCATGTAATTATTATTTAATCAATAAAATTGGTATAATTGAATTTATTTCCCTAATATTACTTTTAAAACTATATAAACACACTTTCAAAGATTAATCAATACTAAATGAAATTAATGAATTCTTAATAATTAAATGTCATTATTCGAAAACCAAATATTTTTAATATGTTGTAAATAAGAATTTAAAATTTGATTTTCTAATATTTATTAATATAATTAGATTTCAGAAACATGTGTGGAAAGTCTTTTTTGGTGATCTCCCTAACAAATCCCATTAAAAACTCCATTATTTGTATATTTTGAAGTCATCAAACTTGGATTACTATAATGATATCATGTAATGTTAAAGGGTATTTCCATTTGTTTCATTTTCACTTATAAAGGAAAATCAATTCCCCCCATCAATGGTTACACATACCAATAGAATTCGACTTTAACCACGGAAAAAATAACATCTCTTAAACTCTATTTTCACATTCATAAACCCCTAGTTTTTGTGAGTATTCTTAAGGCCTTCAAATACAAAGAAGTTTCTAAGGAAAGATATAGTCTCCCACATACGTATTGCCTCCTACATAAACTTTTTTCAATAATCCTTATCATCCAAATATATTATGTACATAAAATTATAAAGACATAAATATCACTATTATAATATGATATTATTATACTAATGTAATAGCCATTTTTTATTCTTATCTATATACTAATAAAAACAAAAGTTTCATCAGTGTGTTCTATGGACTACCACGTCTATAACGTAACATCTTCCGATTTACATCCGTGACTTTGATGGCTGACAAAAAAGGATGAAATGTATGAATAAATATGATATCTATAATATAATTATGATTCTAAAATTTTAAGTTATCATTTATCTTATTTCCCTATCATTTTTTGATAAATATAAAATTTTATCATGAGTTAGTGTAAACTATCACCTCCATAAGAAAGGAGTTTCATTTTCCATAACCACCCCTAATAGTTTTCCTTCTAAATATTTGTAATATATAATTTTTTTATAATACTATGAATAATTTTTATATTCTAAAACTATTTTCTAACTCTTTCTACTCCTTTTAACATATATAAGGAGTCATAAAAATCACTAAATAACATCAAGTAACCAACATGGGAAATAAAACAATATTATAAATAAATATAATATCATAGTTAAAGTGTAACACCCTTAGACATTACAATATATTTAATTTATAATAAATTTTCTTTCTTTAATATCTTATGATGCACGCAACAACAAGTTTAATCAAAAATAATTTACTAAAATATTATTTGAATGTGACCATTATAACCAAGTAGTTATATTAGTGGGTACTAATAGTTATAACTAATTATGAATTTATGGTTTACTATTGATTATAAATAAAATAATAATTATTTAAGATAAAAATAATTATTTTCTCAAAAACCATATTTTATCTATAGGTTTTGTTAATTTTACTTCACGCACATGATTTAAAATTAATTTATAAAAAATTTTAAATTTTTTTTTTCAAAAACATCATGTTTGAAACAAATCTCTAAAAATTACCTCATTGTTTATTTTTCGTATTTTTAAAAAGTGTCATTTTTTGGAATAGTGAAAATACTGAATTTTAATTAAATATTTACTTTTTGTTTGTTTAAAATAAAATGTTAAATTTTAATTTTAATTCATTTTAAACTATGTTTAGTTTAATTTTATATCAAATAATCCAATTTATGTCATTTTAATAATTTTTATATTGAATTTCAACATAGAAACTTTGTAAAATTTTGAATATTTTCTCTTAAAACCGTTTTTTCTCGTCGTTTCTGGGGAAAAATAAATAATTTAGTTTTTTCACATACATGAATGTAATTTGGAAAAACGGATTCCATATTTTTAATTATCATAATATATATTTCCTAATAGGGTAAAATAAATTTTTTACTTACATAATTGAAAAATCTATAATGATTAATTACTACGGTTAAGGTAAAAATGGATTTAACAGGGTGTTAAACATAGAAGATAGGTGTTAAAATAACATAAAACCTTTTAAAAGATCTTTTTTATGGCCATATATAGACATAATAATATATAATATTTGATAATATTCCATTTTTTGATCCTTTTAGAATGTTAAAAATGTGCATAAACATTTTTATTTCCAAAAAATTACAAGTGTGTCACTCACCTCACTAATAAAAGGACACCCCATCTCCTCTCTTCTTGACATCCCAAAACCGTTTTGATTCATCCAATAGATGACAAAATTACTTAATAAAATTTATCCCCTCATCCTATAATCCAAAATTTTTTATAAATCCATCCAAGTAAGGTTTTTTTGAAATCCGATGGAGGATACCGAAAGATGATGTAATTTTATTGAATGAGGGTTTTTATTTTATTTTCTCTCCCACCCAATTAAATTATTATAAATACAGATTTATATAATAACATAAATATATCATATACAAATAAATTTTTTTAATATTATTTTCATGAACTACATCCACACCCACTTTTATAAAATGTGTTATGAAATCATCATTCATGTGTATGGAGAACTACAACAATGAAAACTGAAGTCATTCGTTTTTTCCATTACAACATTTTATAGTTGGGTATGATGAAGTATATAAAGAATATATATTATATTTCAAAAATAATTAATCAAATGGATTAATTATATAACATATATATTTTTCATTTATATTCAATATCAGATATGGTAACATCACTCATGTGCACAGTGGACTATCGCCTTGTGAAATGATGTGATTCATCTTTCACTAAAGCTTTACAAGGAAAATTGAAAGGATATATTTAAGGATTTTATTTGATTAAAATGACATAATTATGAATTTTAAAAAATATTTATCATTATTACAAGATTATATATATATCATTTTCTATCATACATTTTCACTCATTGAAAGATAAAAACATCATCTGTGTACTATGGACTACAGCCTTAACAAAACAATGTGACTCTCTTTCAAAAAAACATCACATTTATTATATATATAAGTATATTCAAAGAAATAATATTGAATATATGATATTATTATCATTATTGTAATATAATATATTAATTACCTTATTTCAATTATGATCACTGAAAAATTGAAACGTTACTCATGCATACAAATGTCATACCCTCTTTATGAAAATATCGTACATCATTTCCCAAAAATAATATTTCATGAATGGTCATAAAATTATAATTGATATATAATTTTTATTTGTTTCATTATTATTATAGAGATAATTTAGCTATATGATATGACCATGATGTATAACATTCATAACAAATCACCAATGAGAAAACAAGGCAATTAAAACCTATAAGAATGAAAATAATGAAATATTATTAAAACACAGTGATAAACTATTATAATAAGATCATATTTTATATTATAAATATTTTTATGGTTCATTTATAAGATAATAAACTACAAAAAATAACTATATAAGTGGCTAAGTCACATTCAACTAAAAGAATATGTGGGTTAAGGGATTTTTTATGAACTTACATTCCATTGAGTCTTAATTTTTATAATGAACAAATGAAATTAATTTTATATATAATATCTCCATTTGAAATGAAATATCATGATTAATTCATAATTCATGGTATTTTATGTTCAATTTGAATCATTTTATCGAAGGGGTTTTGACTTGAAAAGTACCAAGTTGTAATAGTTATTATAGAACATCACGTTATTTTGTGATTGCTAACATTATATTCAAAAAATAACTTTATTATAATCATTTTTCATTGTATATTTAATTTATTTTAAATATAAATATTCTCTCATGATCAATATGATTATTTCCTCAACTGTATATCATTTTTACATATGGTTTTTAAATTGTAATTTATTTGAAAACTGTAGAAATATTGATAAATCTGTATCCTTTTCTCAATACAGATATTTGATGATAATGAAACATAATTTATAAATTAAATTGGTTATTCATAATATTATTAATTATTTGGAAAAGAATTATTTATGTGTCCAAGTTGTAGATATACCCTCGATGCATCGATAAGTCTCATGAGGTAAACGAGTTGGCCAAATCAGATGGATTTTCAACCAATAGTTCAAACCATCATAAGGATAGTTCTTGATGATAAAGGTAGAATTTTCCTAATAAATAACATCTAATAATTAATAATATACTTTACTAATAATTTAGTTATTATTACCAATGATATTTTACTATGATATTTTCTATAGATGACATTACTCTCAATTTTTTATTTTTTGTCATTTATGTCCATTTATTTACATTTCCATATTGATTATAAATTATCTAGTTACAATATTTATTATATGATTTAATAAAGTTTTTTTTAGTTATTAACCATACCATATTTATTATTCATTATCTTGTTATGATATTCAATTTATTTAATTTTATTATTTTTTCAGTTATATACATTTTTATGTTTATTGGGATTATTGATTTAGGACAGCTTTTGTTGTATATAACCCTTACAAATCATTTTATCACACATTTGTTTTGTTTGATTTATACATGATATGAAGAATAGTTATTAGAATTTTTTTTTCAGGGATTTTGTTAATTTAATTTAATTATATATTATTTTTTATTTTCAAATTATAATGAAAAATGGGAATTATGTGTGTATCTAGTTCTCCAAAACTGCTCAACTAATTGGTCTTTTGAGATTTGACTCTTTGTTTCTTTGTCAATGAAATAAATTAAGGAAATAACTATGGTCTACTTTGTTAGAGTTCATTATAGTTGGTATGAAAGGATGCTTACTAGAAATATTGGGGACTATATATAGGAAAACATATATTATGGAACATAACCCAATGATATACTTTAAGGGTAAGCATATAAGAATATCTTAATGTTTGGTTAAGGTAGAGATTGTGTGGTTTACCATAGTAATTCATCCCTTTATAGATATTATATAGTGATATAGTTTTGAAATATAGGTATCTTGGGGTAATAACACTAGAAAGGGAGCATTAGGCTTAACCACATCCTCACTTTGTGCATGAAAAAGGGCCTTACTGCACACATGGTTTGTCCCTACTCATAGATATGGTTATGATAATACAAATTTTAATTACAACCCATTACTAAGGATTTTAATGTAATAATATCCCTAAAGAAACCATGATTTTGATTTTGATATTAGCAGTGTAGAAATTTTAGTTAGTGTTAAGGGTTGCATCATATTTGGAATTACACATTATTATTTAAAATTAAAAATATTATGTGTTAATGTTTTATAATCCATTTTATATAAATGAAACATATAAAAAATTATGGTATCAATTCTCATGTCCAGTGTAGAGATATCCCAAATAAGGGATCCAATGCAGCTAGAATTGGAACAATGAAAATTATGGTTGTATTATGAAAACTTAATCAGGTTTTGAAAAATAACCTTTCCCAGATGGGGAAACCAATTCCATACCTAGATTCCCCGAAATTTTACCAATCTTAAAGAAAAATCCCCCATAATTTTGTGTGACTATTAATCCAGTGGAAGTTGACTAACTAATTATATCTATGGATAATATGTTTATGGAATTGGGATGTGGTGAAAATGAAAAGGATACACATGTAGTGTATTATCTCAAATATGATGTTGATCAATGGTGTTCGATGATCCATAATACTATATTGGATGAGTAAATAGAACACATGGAATATAAATCATTTAAGGATACAATCTTCGACAAATATTTCCATCTTGATAATTAAGTTGAGATGAAGATGAACATATTTAGATTAAATAGAAATGATAAAGAATGTGTTAATAATTCTGAGGATACCTTTACAATTATATCTTTGTATACTATGGATTACATATGAAACACATACTACAAGACATGCCATTTATTATAAGGTCTTAATCTTGGTATTTGATGGGTGCTGGTCTCTCAAACTGTTTCATCATATGATAAAATAGTTTTGTATTAAATCAAAATAGTGAATTAATTCTCTAGATCTTAAATATTCTAATATAATTAAGAGAAAAATGGCCATATGAATACCATGAATTGGCTAATTATTCAATTAAGAAGAAGATAACATAAAAATTTCTATATTTTGAAAATTTTGGAAAGAATCTTCCTTTGAAATGATTGATGTAATTTGATGTTTTTATAAGTTCATTAATAAGTGTTAGTTGGAAAAATAATGAAAATAGAAGAATTAAAAAAACTGTGATTCGGTGTTTCAAATGTAGAGAGATGAGGAACTACAAAAATTAATTCCCCATGTATCATGGGAATCCACTATAGAAGAGGATAAATGTAGGAAGAAAATCTTATGAGATTATTATAGGTGAGATGGAAGTACCCAAGGACGTGGTCGAAAATACTTTAATTCAGTCAAAAAATTAGATAATGCTTTATTTGATTTTGGATCCTCGAATTATTTTATATCTACTAAATATGAAAATAAAATAATACATTTCTCTTTTCATTTATGCAGGTAGTTATTAATTATAAGTCTAATGGGAAGTCTCGCTACCATAAGGATGTGTCGGGAAGACCCGATTATGACACATAAACATTATTTACTTGTTGACCTTATTATCAAACCTACAGTGGAATTTGATATAATTACTAGTATGGACTGGTTTGAAGAATATCATGCCAAAAAAATTTACAAGAAAAATGAAATTTTGATTTTAGAGGAAGATGAATAATTTCTTTGATTATAATAAATACTTCATCAAATGTGTCATATATAGATCCACCATCAGTCGCTCTAATAAATGATATTCTTGGGGAAGAAAAGTAAACAAATTCCAAGGAGGAATAATGTAATTTTAAAATTAACGATGTGCCTATTGTATAAGAATATATTTATATCCTTCCCAAATAATTACTTGGACATCCCACAAATCATGAAGTTGTGTTGTCCATTTATTTAATCCATGATGTAAGAATAATATCAAATACTCCTTATTGAATGAACACTATAGAATTAGTGGAGTTGAAGAAACAACTATAGTATTTGGGTGGTAAGGGTTATATTTTCCATATTTTTTTACCATGGGGAGACCATGTTCACTTTATGGAGATGAAATATAGATCCTTGAAGTTTTGCATTAATTTTTTGGAAATGAATGTTGTTAATATGGAGATTAAGTATCCTATAAATCAAATTTATGAAGTATTTTATTGGCTTAATATGGCCAAATATTTTCCAAATATTGACCATTATTCATTATATCCTCAATTGTGATTAAATAAAGAAGAAATTCTTATGAAAAAAATTCAATTGTGGTATAGACATTATAGTTTAACAACAATTCCATTTGGATTTACTAATGCACCTTCTTTTTTTGTGGATCTAATGAACAGATTATTCTATGAATATTATATAGATTTTTTGTGGTGTTAATTGATGATATTTTCTTGTATTATAAAATCGATGATGACCATGAGAATCACTTATAGATAATTCTTAAAACTCACAGAAGGAAATAGATATATGGTAAATTGAGAATAATAATTTCTGAATTCAAGAAGATTCTTTTCTTTGGCATATAGTGTAAAATGAATGAATCTTATTTGATCCTATGAAGATAAAGACTATCATCGAATGGCCTACAACAATCAACATAACTAAGTTGTGTAGTTTTATTAGTTTATGAGGTTACTATATATGATTCATCCATAATGTTTTCCAATTTTATGAGACATTGAACAAGATTACACATAAATGTTCTATTTTGTTTTTCGGAAATGGAATGTGAAAAATATTTGATTGACCAAATAGAATATTGGTTAATGATTTGATTTTAACTCTACCATCTAAAAATTATGGATTTTTGATATATAGTGATGCATAAAAGATGGTACTTGGTTGTGTCCTAATGAAAATTGATAATGTTATGTCATATTCACAATGTAAATTATATAACCATGAATATAACTATATAATCCAAGATCTTGAGTCGGCAGTTATATATTTTCATTGTATATATGGAGTCGCAATCTATATAGTGAATGAAGTGAGATATAAATGGACCATAAGAGACTAAAATGAATTTTTACCAAAAAAGCCTCAACATGTAGAGAAGCTAATGTCTTTAGCTACTCCAGGAGTATGATTTCTCAATACACTACCACCTTAGGAAGGAAAATAAGGTATAATATTCATTGATTAAGAAATATCAATGAGTTCTAACCCATATAAACATTTAGGGGAATCCTATGTTCATGGATCTATTAAAGGTGGATTAAATTGTTATTAAGGAAGGGGATACATAAGTAATTTATAAAATTATTGTAGAACAATATTTATTAGAAAATAAAAAAATATCATTATGATAATGTTATCCTTTAGAAACAAATTAATGCTATGAATTGTAAGAATTTAGAAGACCTGATTTGTGAAGATGGAGTTCCTATACTTAGGGAATGATTATCTGTTCCACACACACCTAAGATAAAAACATAATTTATGGATGATTCTCATTGACAAAATATATCTATACACCTTGATAGAATAAAAATTGATAGGGATTTGAGAGAACATGTAGCGACCCGGGTTTTTGGCCCTATCATACTTTGGAATATTTCTATGAATAATTCTAGAGCAAGGCGCGAAGATGGCGTGCGATTCCGAGGCCCGGTGTACCCGGAATTAATTTTATAAAAATATTAAGTTTTTTATACTATGCACGTGGTGGGGGTCTGATATCTCCTAAACGGTAGCTCAGAATGAGAATATGATGGCACAATTGCTTCCGGAACGTGCCGTTTACCCTAGGCAGGGTGTAAACTTTGTGGGAGTGGGCCTGCGGTGAGAAACGCCACCAGGGGCATTTTCAAAAATAAGTGGCGAAGTTAGTGGGTGAGCATCGGCTCGAATAACTTCTGAACGGAGTCTCGGATGGAAAATATGAGTCTGCCGTTGCGTTCAGAACGGCGCGTTTACCCTAGGGGTGACCTTACTTGTGTTCGTCTCGGGAATCGGGTCCGAGGCGGGTTTGGCGCCGGCGGGCGGCTGATATAAATATCAGCGCCCCCCCCCCCACCTTTATCGTTCCTCTCGACGTTCTTCGCCGTTCTTCACTACCGCTCCACCGAATCGAGAAAACGAGGCGCCCACAAGCTCGAATTTCAATGGCGGACGTTCTAGGAGCGTGCAACGGAAGCTCTGGAGCGCGGATCTAAGGCAGAACATCGGTGTTTCGCCCGCGAGGTAGGCGGTTTGAGTTTTAAAATCCCGGATCCCATTTTTGTGTTGTTTTTCTTCAAATTTTCATACGTTTTATATAGTTCGGGTCCCGAGCATTCCGAAACATGATTCAGATCTGAATTTGGAGCACTGAGGTGCTCCCGGTGGCTCCCGGAAGTTTTCCAACGAAAACCCGGTTTTCCGGCAAGACCCATGGCGGCCATGGCAGAATCCGGCGAGTTCTGCGGCGGCGAGGCGGCAGCGCGGTGGTTTCCGGCTCTGGCACGGCGGAGTCCGGCGGAGGCGCGGTGGTTTCCGGCGACCCTACGGTGGTTCGGCCAAATTGTTCCGGGGGTTCTTTAAACCCCCGTAACTCGCAAACCGTAACTCAGATTTGCGAGCCGTTTGAGACGACGTGTTCCTTGTGTCAAGACAGACCTTTTGAACACACTTATAGAATTTTTTGAGACGGAATTTTGGTCAGGGGGCTAGAAATGTCGAATAAAATAATAATATTTTATTATTTTACGACTTCGGGTCGTTGTAACTTCTACCTGGCGCGTCCGATTGACGTGTCATCAGTGGCGTTGAGACCCTAATGGTACGGCGGACTTTTTGAGTTGGTTTCTGGGTGTTGGGACTGAGAACAGGGTGCGGGCCCCATGAGGCCGGGTTTTGGCGTTTGCGGAGAAACGCAGCTTTTGCACCAAGAGTCCGATTTTGGCGGATGAATAGTCGATCCTATGTGTTTTTCCAAGAGGATCACAATGGTGCGATCCGTTCGACGAGTTTTGGAATCCAAGATTGGGCCCCACCCGAGTTGGCCTTCGGTGAATAGAACCTTTTTCACCGGGTGTCCGTTTCGGACGAGCGAGTAGTCGTTTCCGCTTGTTTTTTCGAGGGGATCACCGTGGTATGATCCGCTCGATGGGTTTCGGGATCGTTGTGTGGGCCCCGCACGTGCTAGCTATGATGAATATTGCTTTTTCACCGGTAGTCTGTTTTGGGCGAATAGACAGCCTATCCTGCGTGTTTTTCTGCGTAGATCACGATGGTGGCCTCGGTATTCCCCTTGGTGGTGTGCAGTGTGGAGTTCTTGTGGGTCGCTCGGGTTAGAAACGTTTTAGACCAGCAGTGGTTGGGGGTACTCCCTTGGTTCGTTCCAACAAGGGTTTGTGTGGCATCACAACCTTCGTATAGGTTTGTGATCCTCTCGATGCGATGTTTAAACTGTTAGAGTTATGGCATCCCTCCGGTGGGCCTGGAGCAGGATCCTCTAGCATCTTTACCCTAGATCGGGTTCTTGGTATCACTGTGACCATTTATTCACGGGCAGCGATTCCCTATCTAGCAGGTTAACCCCGTAGGGTTTGTGGCATCATCGGGAATATGATCCCCTACGTGGTGGGTCGTGCACAGTAGGGTTGTGGCATCATCGGGTTTACGATCCCCTACCCAACATGAGGTGTATAGTAGGGTTGCGGTATCGTTGGTTATGCGATCCCCTACTCAGCGTGTGGTTTCGGTAGGGTTGTGACATCATCGGTTCGATCCCCTACATCACGAGTTCTACCAGATAGGGTTCTGGTATCGTCGTGACCATCTTTAATGGACGATGATCCTATATCTGAGTGATGTGCTTCTGTCGAGCGCCAGATCGGGTTGTGGTATCCCCCAGCGGATCCTGGGTGTGATCCCCTATCTGTGAGAACTACGTATGCCAGATCGGGTCGTGGTATACCTCAGCGAACCCTTGGAGTGATCCCCTATCTGTGATCTACGTATACCGGAGTGGGTCTTGGTATCCCCTAGCAGACCCTAGCGGTGATCCCCTATCCGAGGAGTTTGGTGGTTATGTTGTTTTGGCGAGTTATCCTCTGTGATGCCAACCGACAAGCGTGATCTCTCGGGTGAGCATCTGAGAGGCTTGAGAGAAACCCGATGGAGTGTATCTCTCGGATGAATGTCATCTGGTATGACAATGTTCGTGTGGTGTACTCTCCTGGTTTGGGGCAGTTTCTGGTGAAGAGGTCGGTACATCTAGTGGCTTTGTGGCATGAGATGTGTATATCTGGGTTGTTCAAGGTGTTTGTATGGGCATACACCTGAGCTGAGCTGACTAGTTGTGTTTAGCCGAGGATTGTCACGAGATGGAGTTTCTATCTCTTCTAGGTTACCTCTGGCTGGGATGAGCAGACTGATGCCTTTCAGTTGCTCTCTTTGGTTTTGGGATTTAGGGTGCCTACTGAGTATGTTTATACTCACCCCTGCATGGGATTTGCCCGCAGATGTTTGTGTCTTGTGCAGACCACATGCCTTTTGAAGAAGTCCCAAGAGGACCCGGAGCAGGCGGAGCTTAGTGAGCGAGTTGAACAGGGTGTTTACCGGAGCTGTGCCGAGGGATATTTCTGGCGGGTGTTTGTGGCAGCGTTCCCCTTCTTCATAGCAGGTTGGACACGCTTTGTAGTTTTCTTTTGATGGGACCTATTTTTCCCTTTGTACTTTTGTTGTTGCACTATGGTTTGGGATAGATTGCATGCATTTAATTTTCATTTTCTATATCTATGCACTGTTGCATGGATGTGTTTGTGGGTGCGTGTGTACAGGTACCTTAGGTTAATGCCTCCCATGTGTGTGATAGCCTACTCGGCGTTGGTCGCCAGCCCCTGGCCTATTGGAGGCGGGCTTGGGGAGTTGCGGCTCGAGCCCCGTTGGGTCAGGTCGTGACAGAGTGGTATCAGAGGTGGTTCCACCTTTGGGATCTCAGAGTGTAGCTGGTCTAGCTGTGAGTTTGGTTTTGGTTGCATAGCAGTAGTGTTAGGATGTTTCGAGTTCAGCTTTCTGGCCAGGGACTCCAGTGTTGGTGCGACGATCGACGTATCCATACACCAGGACTCTGATAACCTTCCTTTCGACTCGAAACATTCGTACACTGGTCGCGGGGACATAATGGTACATGCATCATATAGGACTGGGTTTTTGGGTTTTCCATTCCCTTCTTGGGTCAGCTCTCCAGATATACTCTTTGACTGTGATGTGTCTTGAATGTATTTCAGGATGCCTCCACAATGACAGCCAGTGAGGGTTCCGTAGCAGGATTGTGCTAATGAACCGCCCCGTTTAGAGGTTGTGGAACAGGGCACAGGTCTTGAGGTTGCACCTCCAGGTGGTCTGCCAGTTGATCCACCACCTGTCGAGCATCTGGTTGTGTCGGCAGTGCAGGACGAGGTTGCGCGTAGGCTGAGTGCGCTACACGAGTTCTAGAGGCAGCGACCTCTGAGGTTCTGGGGTGTTCCAGACCCCCAGGCAGCTGATGACTAGCTTGAGGCAGTCACCCGAGTTTTCCGCCTAGTGAGGACAGCTCCAGATCAGATGGTGGTCCTAGCGGAGAGCCTTCTTCATGGTTTTGTCGGGCGATGGTGGAGTTTGGTGACGCAGTCCCATGACGAGGGGACGCTCACGTGGGCAAAGTTTGAGCGGCTCTTCAGGGAGGAGTTCTATCCGGTGACGCTTAGGTCAGTGCGGATCTAGGAGCTTCTGCATCTTCGACAGGAGAGCATGACTGTGTCGGAGTACTCAGCGAGGTTTACAGACCTGTCGCGCTACTCCATGGATATGGTTCGAGACCCATTCTTTAGGGCTTGGACCTTCGAGCAGGGATTACGCAGGGACATCCGGGCAGGTGTGGTTTCTTTTTGCCTGCCCACCTATGCTGGAGTGTTGGAGCGAGCTTTGGTGGTGGAGAGTTTTCTGGCTGATCAGAATCCCCCTATTAGTGCTGGGCACGTTAGGGCTGAGACGTCGGCATCTGGTAGCCGACGAAAGAGTCAGGGGTCAGGACGTGGTCGACATTTCAGGAGGCGGCCCCAGGATGGGGGATCTGAGGCTCATGGCTCACAGGGCTTGCAGGCCAGTTTTGGTCAGCCGCAAGAGAGGCAGCGTTATGCTTGCGACTGTCGGGGATATCTTGCTAGATATTGTCCGACCCGACGTGCTGCTGAGAGGGAGTCGATCGATGGACCGACTTGGCAGAGGCTGCGTCTTAAGCAAGGAGGTCCGCAGGGCGGTGGACGTGGCGGCGGAGCTGGTGCAGCCGGAGGCGGTGGTATGCAGTACCAGTTACCACCACCGCCACCCCCTGGTGGTCCACGCCAAGCTTAGGGAGCTGGTGGCCGAGGGAGAGGACAGCTGCATTCCCTGGAGGCTGTTGACCCAGAGGCACCGCGGATGGATAGAGGTACACCTTGTGTCTTTTCTACTTCCTGTAGTAGATTGATAAACACTGTTTAGTGGTACCCTCCCTTTTGTTGATTGCTCGAGTTTTGTTCAGGGCGTTGGTAAGATCCTGAGTGGGTGTTGTTTGGCGTGCTTCGAATGGATAAGAAAGAGGAATCCTTCCCCCACCGAGACGCGTTTTTATGACGCGATTAAAACTGTGCAGGCGAGTCAGTACCGCCCAAAGCGGATAGTATTGAGGTGTGGTGGATGAGTCCCTCTTAATTATGCATTCGGGCATGGGTGTTTGTTGGTGAGCTCGTTGGTGTGTGAGACCCAGTTGAGAGTCAAGTCTCTTTCCTTATGCTTAGGGATTTTCGGGGACGAAAAGATCTAAGAGGGGGAGAATGCAGTGACCTGGGTTTTTGGCCCTGTCAGACTTTGGAATATTTCTACGAATAATTACAGAGCTAGGTGCGAAGACGGCATGCGATTCTGAGGCCCGGTGTGCCCGAAATTAATTTTATAAAAATATTAAGTTTTTTTATACTATGCACGTGGCGGGGGTGTGATATCTCCTAAACAGTAGCCCAGAACGAGAATCTGATGGCATAGTGGCATCCAGAACATGTTGTTTACCCTAGGCAGGGTGTAAACTTTGCAGGTGCGGGCCTGCGATGAGAAACGCCACCAGGGGAATTTTCATAAATAAGCGGCGAAGTTACTGGGCAAGCGTTGGCTCGAATTACTTCTGAACGGAGTCTCAGATGGAAAATCAGAGTCCTTTGTTGCGTTCAAAACAGTGTGTTTACCCTAGGGGTGACCATACTTTTGTTCACCTCGGGCGTCGGGTCCAAGGCGGGTTTGGCGCCGGCGGACGGCTGATATAAATATCAGTGCCCCCCCCTTTATCGTTCCTCCCAACGTTCTTCACCGTTCTTCGCCGCCACTCCACCGAATCGAGCAAACGAGGCGCCCACGAGCTCGGATTTCGACGGCGGACGTTCCAGGAGCGTACAACAGAAGCTCTGGAGCACGGATCTAAGGTAGGACGTCGGCATTTCACCCGCGAGGTTGGCGGTTTGAGTTTTAAAATCCCTGATCCTGTTTTTGTGTTGTTTTTCTTCTAATTTTCATAATTTTTGTATAGTTCGGGTCCCGAGCTTTCCGAAACATGTTTTGGATCTGAATTTGGAGCACCGGGGTGCTCCCGGTGGCTCCTAGAAGTTTTCATGTGAAAACCTGGTTTTACGACGAGACACGCGGCGGCCATGGCGGAATCCGGCGAGTTCCGCGGCGGCGAGGTGGCGACGCGGTGGTTTCCGGCGACCCTGCGGTGGTCCGGCCAGATTGTTCCGTGGGTTCTTTAAACCCCAATAACTCACAAACCGTAACTCCGATTTGCAAGCCGTTTGCGGCGACATGTTCCTTGCATCGAGACGGACCTTTTGAACTCACTTTGAGAATTTTTTGGGTTGGAATTTTGGCTCGGGGGCTAGAAATGTCGAATAAAATAATAATATTTTATTATTTTACGACTTCAGGTCATTGTAACGTCTACCCGGCACGTCCGATTTACGTTCCGTCAATGGCGTTGAGACCCTGACGTTACAAAAGACTTTTTGAGTTTTTTTCCAGGTGTTGAGACTAAGAACGGGGTGCAAGCCCACGAGTAGATCACGATGGTGGCCTCAGTATTGGCCTTGGTGGTGCGCAGTGTGACGTTGTTGCGGGTGGCTCGGGTTAGCGACGTTTTGGACCACCAGTGGTTGAGGGTACTCCCTTGGTTCATTCCCACGAGGGTTCGTGTGGCATCACTATGTTTGTATAGGATTGTGATCCTCTCGATGGGATGTTTAAACTATTAGAGTTGTGTCATCCCTCTGGTGGGCCCGGAGCGGGATCCTCTAGCATCTTTACCCTAGATCGGGTTCTTGGTATCATTGTGACCATTTATTCACGGGCGGTGATTCCCTATCTAGCAGGTTAATCCCGTAGGGTTTGTGGCATCATCCGGAATATGATCCCCTACGCGGTGGGTCGTGCACAGTAGGGTTGTGGCATCATCGGGTTTACGATCCCCTACTCAGCATGAGGTGTATAGTAGGGTTGCGGTATCATTGGTTATGCGATCCCCTACTCAGCGCGTGGTTTCGGTAGGGTTGCGACATTGTCAGTTTGATCCCCTACATCGCGAGTTCTACCAGATAGGGTTCCGGTATCGTCGTGACCATCTTTAATGGACGATTATCCTCTATTTGAGTGATGTGCTTCTATCGAGTGCCAGATCGGGTTGTGGTATCCCCCAGCGGATCCTGGGTGTGATCCCCTATCTGTGAGAACTACGTATGCCAGATCGGGTCGTGGTATCCCCCAGCGGACCCTGGGAGTGATCCCCTATCTGTGAGCTACGTATACCGGAGTGGGTCTTGGTATCCCTTAGCGGACCCTAGCAGCGATCCCATATCCGAGGAGTTTGGTGGTTATGTTGTTTCGGCGAGTTATCCTCTGTGATGCCAACCGACGAGCATGATCTCTCGGGTGAGCGTCTGAGAGGTTTGAGAGAAACCCGATGGAGTGTATCTCTTGGATGAATGTCATTTGGTATGACAGTGTTCGTGTGGTGTACTCTCCTGGTTGGGGGGAGTTGCTGGTGATGAGGTCGGTACCTCTTGTGGCTTTGTGGTGTGAGCTGTGTATATCTGGGTTGTTCAAGGTGTATGTATGGGCATACACCTGAGTTGAGATGACCGGTTGTGTTTAGCTGAGGATGGTCACGAAATGGAGTTTCTCTCTCATCTTGGTTCCCTCTGGCTGGGATGAGGGGACTGATGCCTTTCAGTTTCTCTCTTTGGTTTTGGGTTTTGCGGTGCCTACTGAGTATGTTTATACTCACCCCTGCATGAGCTTTGCCCGCACATGTTTTTGTCTTGTGCAGACCACAGGCCTTTTGACGGAGTCCCAGGAGGACCCGAAGCAGGCGGAGCTTAGTGAGCGAGTTGACCGGAGTGTTTATCGGAGCTGTGATGAGGGAGCTTTCTGGCGGGTGTTTATGGCAGCATTCCCCTTCTTCAGAGCAGGTTGGAAATGCTTTATAGTTTTCTTTTGGTGGTCCCTATTTTTCCCTTTGTACTTTTTTTGATTCACTCTGGTTTGGGATAGATTGCATGCATTTACTTTTCAGTTTCTATATCTCTGCACTGTTTCATGGAGGTGTTCGTGGGTGCATGTGTACAGGTACCTTAGGCTAATGCCTCACATGTGTGTGATAGCCTACTCGGCGCTGGTCGCCAGCCCCTTGCCTATTGGAGGCGGGCATGGGGAGTTACGGCTCGAGCCCCGTTGGGTCGGGTCGTGACAGAGTGGTATCAGAGGAGGTTCCACCTTTGGGATCTCAGATCGTAGCTGGCCTATCTGTGAGTTTGGTTTGGGTTGCATAGTGGTAGTGTTAGGATGTTTCGAGTTCGCCTTTCCGGACAGGGACTCTTGTGTTGGTGCGGCGGCCGACATATCCATACACCAGGACTCTGATAACCTTCCTTTCGACTCGGGACATTCGTACACTAGTCGCGGGGACATAATGGTACATGCATCAAATAGGACTGGGTTTTTGGGTTTTACTTTTCCTTCTTGAGTCAGCTCTCCAGATATACTCTTTGAATGTGGTGTGTCTTGAATGTATTTCAGGATTCCTCCACGACGACAGCCACGGAGGGTTCTGAAGCAGGATTGTGCTGATGACCTGCCCCATGTAGAGGCTGGGGAGAAAGGCGCAGGTTTTGAGGTTGCACCTCCAGGTGGTCTTCCAATTGAGCCACCACCTGTCGAGCAGTTGGTTGTGCCGGCAGTGCAGGACGAGGTTGCGTGCAGGCTGAGTGCGCTGCACGAGTTCCAAAGGCAGTGACCTTTGTGGTTCCCGGGTGTTCCAGACCCCCAGGCAGCTGATGACTGGCTTGAGGTAGTCACCCGAGTTTTCCTCCTAGTGAGGACACCTCCAGATCAGATGGTGGTCCTAGTGGCGAGCCTTCTGCATGGTTCTGCCAGGCGATGGTGGAGTTTGGTGACGCAGTCCCATGATGAGGAGACGCTCACGTGGGCAGATTATGAGCGGCTCTTCTGGGAGGAGTTCTATCCGGTGACGCTGAGGTCAGTGCGGATCCAGGAGCTTCTGCAGCTTCGACAAGAGAGCATGACTGTGTTGGAGTACTCAGCGAGGTTTACAGACCTATCACGCTACTCCCTGGATATGGTTCGAGACCCATTCTTTAGGGCTCGGACCTTTGAGCAGGGCTCACGTAGGGACATCCGGGCATGTGTGGTTTCTTTGTGCCTGCCCACCTATGCTGGAGTTTTGGAGAGAGATTTGGTGGTGGAGAGTTTTCTAGCTGAGCAGATTCCCCCTATTAGTGTTGGTCACATTAGGGCTGAGACGTCGGCATCTGGTAGCCGACGATAGAATCAGGGGTCAGGACGTGGTTGACATTTCATGAGGCGACCCCAGGATGGGGGATCTGAGGCTCATGGCTCACAGGGCTCGCAGGCCAGTTTTGGTCAGCCGCAAGAGAGGCGATGTTATGCTTGCGACGGTCGGGGATATCTTGCAAGATATTGTCCGAACCAACGTGCTCCTGAGAGGGAGCTGGTCGATGGACCGCCTTGGCCGAGACAACGTCTCGAGCAAGGAGGTTCGCAGGGCGGCGGCCGTGGCGGCGGAGCTGGTGCAGCAGGAGGCGGTGGTAGGCAGTACCAGTTGCCACCACCCCCACCCCCAGGTGGTCCATGCCAAGCTCATGGAGCTGGTGGCCGAGGGCAAGGACAGCTGCATGCCCTGGAGGCTATTTACCCAGAGGCACCGCGTATGGATAGAGGTATGCCTTGTGTCCTTTCTACGTCTTGTAGTAGTTTGATAGACACTGTTTAGTGGTACCCTCCCTTTTGTTGCTTGCTGGTGTTTTGTTCAGGGCGTTGGTAAGGCCCTGAGTGGGTGTTGTTTGGCATGCTTCGAATGCGTACGAAAGAGGGATCCTTCCCCCACCAATACGCATTTTTGTGACGCGATTAAAACTGTGCAGGTGAGTCAGTGACACCCAAAGCGGATAGTATTGAGGTGTAGTGGATGAGTCCCTCTGACTTATGCGTTCGGGAATGAATTTTCATTGGTGAGCTCGCTGGTGTGTGAGACCCAGTTGAGAGTCAAGTCACTTTCCTTATGCTTAGGGCTTTTCAGGGACGAAAAGTTCTAAGGGGGGGAGGATGTAGCGACCCAGGTTTTTGGCCCTGTCAGACTTTGGAATATTTCTACGAATAATTCCAGAGCTAGGCGCAAAGACGGCGTGCGATTCCTAGGCCCGGTGTGCCCAGAATTAATTTTATAAAAACATTAAGTTTTTTTTCATACTATGCACATGGCGGGGGTGTGATATCTCATAAATGGTAGCTCAGAACGAGAATCTGATGGCACAGTTGTGTCTGGACGTGTCGTTTAACCTAGGTGGGGTGTAAACTTTGCAGGAGCGGGCCTACAGTGAGAAACGCCACCAGGGGTGTTTTCGTAAATAAGTGGTGAAGTTAGTGGGCGAGCGTCGGCTCGAATAACTTCTGAACGGAGTCTCGGATGGAAAATTAGAGTCCAATGTTGCGTTCAGAATGGCGCGTTTACCCTAGGGGTGACCTTACTTTTGTTCGCCTCGGGCGTCGGGTCCGAGGCTGGTTTGGCGCCAGCGGGCGGCTGATATAAATATCAGCGCCCCCCCCCCCCCCCCTTATCGTTCCTCTCAACGTTCTTCTCCATTCTTCACTGCCTCTCCACCGAATCGAGCAAAAGAGTCACCCACGAGCTCGGATTTTGACGGCAGACGTTCCAGGAGCGTGCAACGGAAGCTCTGGAGCGCGGATCTAAGGCAACACGTCGGTGTTTCACCCGCGAGGTAGGCGGTTTGAGTTTTAAAATCCCAGATCCCATTTTTGTGTTGTTTTTCTTCAAATTTTCATAAGTTTTGTATAGTTAGGGTCCCGAGCTTTCCGAAACATGTTTCAGATCAGAATTTGGAGCACCGGGGTGCTCCCGGTGGCTCCCGGAAGTTTTCCGGCGAAAACCCGGTTTTCCGGAGAGACCCGCCGCAGCCATGACAGAATCCGGAGAGTTCCACGGCAGCGAGGCGGCGGCGTGGCGGTTTCCGGCTCCGGAACGGCAGAGTCCGGCGGCGGCACGGTGGTTTCTGGCGACCCTGCGGTGGTCCGTCCAGATTGTTCCGGGGGTTCTTTAAACCCCCGTAACACGCAAACCGTAACTCCAATTTGTGAGACGTTTGCGGCGACGTGTTCCTTGTGTCGAGACAGACCTTTTGAACTCACTTTGAGAATTTTGTGAGTCAGAATTTTGGCCCGGGGGCTAGAAATGTCGAATAAAATAATAATATTTTATTATTTTATGACTTCGGGTCGTTGTAACTTCCACCCAGTGCGTCCGATTGACGTGTCGTCAGTGGCATTGAGACCCTGATGGTACGACAGACTTTTTGAGTTGGTTATTGGGTGTTGGGACTGAGAACGAGGTGCAGGCCCCACGAGGCCGGGTTTTGGCATTTGCGGAGAAACGCAGCTTTTCCACCAGGAGTCCAATTTTGGCAGATGAATAGTCGATCCTCTGTGTTGTTTCCGAGAGGTTCACAATGGTGCGATCCGTTCGACGAGTTTCGGAATCCAGGAGTGGGCCCCACCTGAGCTGGCCTTCGGTGAATAGTACTTTTTTCACTGGGTGTCCGTTTCGGATGAGGGAGTTGTCGTTTCCGCTTGTTTTTCTGAGGGGCTCACCGTGGTATGATCCGCTCGATGGGTTTTGGGATCGTTCTGTGGGCCCCGCACGTGCTAGCTATGGTGAATAGTTCTTTTTCACCGGTAGTCTGTTTCGGGCGAGTAAACAGCCTATCATGCGTGTTTTTCCACGTAGATCGCGATGGTGGCCTCGGTATTGACCTTGGTGGTGCGCAGTGTGGCGTTGTTGTGGGTCGCTCGGGTTAGCGATGTTTTGGACCAGCAGTGGTTAAGGGTACTCCCTTGGTTCGTTCCCATGAGGGTTCATGTGGAATCACAACCTTCGTATAGGTTTGTGATCCTCTCAATGGGATGTTTAAACTGTTAGAGTTGTGGAATCCCTCCGGTGGGCCCGAAGCAGGATCCTCTAGCATCTTTACCCTAGATCGGGTTCTTGGTATCGTTGTGACCATTTATTCACGGGCGGCGATTCCCTATCTAGCAGGTTAACCCCGTAGGGTTTGTGGCATCATCGGGAATATGATCCCCTATGCGGTGGGTCATGCACAGTAGGGTTGTGGCATCGTCGTGTTTACGATCCCCTACTCAGCATGAGGTGTATAGTAGGGTTGCAGTATTGTTGGTTATGTGATCCCATACTCAGTGCGTGGTTTTGGTAGGGTTGTGACATCGTCGGTTCGTTCCCCTACATCGCGAGTTCTACCAGATAGGATTCTGGTATCGTCGTGACCATCTTTAATGGAAGATGAACCTCTTTCTGAGTGATGTTCTTCTGTCGAGCGCCAGATCGGGTTGTGGTATCCCCCAGCGGATCCTGGGTGTGATCCCCTATCTGTGAGAACTATGTATGCCAGATCGGGTCGTGGTATCCCCCAATGAACCCTGGGAGTGATCCCCTATCTATGAGCTACGTATACCGGAGTGGGTCTTGGTATCCCCTAGCGGACCCTAGTGGCGATCCCCTATCCGAGGATTTTGGTGGTTATGTTGTTTCGGCGAGTTATCCTCTGTGATTCCAACCGATGAGCATGATCTCTCGGGTGAGTGTCTGAGAGGTTTGAGAGAAACCTAATGGAGTGTATCTCTCGGATGAATGTCATCTGGTATGACAGTGTTCATGTGGTGTACTCTCCTGGTTGGGGGCAGTTGCTGGTGATGATGTCGGTACCTATTGTGGCTTTGTGGCGTGAGTTGTGTATATCTGGGTTGTTCAAGGTGTATGTATGTGCATACACCTGATCTGAGATGACTGATTGTGTTTAGCTGAGGATGGTCACGAGATGGAGTTTCTCTCTCGTCTGGGTTCCCTCTGGCTGGGATGAGCGGACTAATGCCTTTCAGTTTCTCTCTTTGGTTTTTGGTTTTGGGTTGCCTGCTGAGTATGTTTATACTCACCCCTACACGGGCTTTGCCCGCACATGTTTGTGTCTTGTGCAGACCACATGCCTTTTGAAGGATTCCCAAGAGGTCCCGGAGCAGGTGGAGCTTAGTGAGCGAGTTGACCGGGGTGTTTATCGGAGCTGTGATGAGGTAGCTTTTCGGTGGGTGTTTGTGGCAGTGTTCCCCTTCATCAGATCAGGTTGGACACGCTTTGTAGTTTTCTTTTGGTGGGCCATGTTTTTCCCTTTGTACTTTTGTTGTTGCACTCTACTTTGGGATAGATTTCATGCATTTACTTTTCAGTTTCTATATCTCTGCACTATTCCATGGAGGTGTTTGTGGGTGCGTGTGTATAGGTACCTTAGGCTAATGCCTCCCATGTGTGTGATTGCCTACTCGGCGCTGGTCGCCAGCCCCTGGCCTATTGGAGGCGGGCTTGGGGAGTTGCGGCTCTAGACCTGTTAGGTCGGGTCATGACAGAACTTTTCTTATAGGATAACATAAAGATGAAAATTACTGAATATGTGCCTAGATATTTGGTTTTAAATAATTAAAATAAGTGATCCAACATCCTTGATGAGTCATGCATCCTTTTCTTATTCCTTTATTTTAATAAGATTACATTACTATGGTATTTGTTATAGGACTACCAATGACTCCTAAAAAGAATGATAAAAATGGGTTATCATTGTTCACCTAACCAAATCTACACATTCCCGCACTAAAAGATAATATTTACATCTTGAGACCCTCAAAAGGCTCTGTATTAATGTAATTTTGATACTTCCTAGTGTACATCATTCTATTGTCTCTAATCCAGATCCCCATTTTAAATAAAATATTGTAAGTGTCTTTAGAAGGATCTTGAAATAGAGATTTATTTAAGTCTTTCATACCATACTCAAACTAATGGATATTCCCAAATGAATTCTTAAAAAATTTAAGACTTATTGAGGTTATTCTCAATCAACACTCAAGTTATTTTGGATCATTATTTATCTTTTTAGTGTTTTCCTATAACATTACTTTCTATTAAATTATTTAAACATTGTTTTATGATGAATTATATAGAATGAAATTTAATATATCAATTTTTGGGGATTAGATTTTTGAAAGAAAAAATTTAGGAAAAAAACTTGTTTAAGAGACACTAGTAATGGTAAAGGATATTTAGGATCACATCAAAGCATCTCAAAGTATGAAAAATAGTTGTAATGATAATAGGGGGAATGATTTGGAATTCCAAGTGGGAGATCATGTTTTCATGAAAGTGACTCCCTAGAAAGGTTTTATAAGGTTATGTAAGAAATAGAAACTAATCCTTAGGTACATTAAACACTTTTAAATTCTTGAATGAATTGGAGTTTTTGCTTATCATTTAGAAATTACACCAATTCTTTCAATGGTACGTGTTGTATTCTGTATATCATAGTTAAGGAATAACATGCCAAACCCAATTCATGTGCTCACCTATGATAAAAAATAATTGGAACCTGATCTATAATATTATGAATAACCCATAAAAATTCTTGATACTAGATAGTGATTTTTTGGTAATAAGACAAAACATATAGTAATGGTACTTTAGAGAAATCACAAAATTGAGGAAGAAAATTTAGAACCAGGGGACATTATGAAGAAGAACCACCCTAATCTTTTTCGAAGGTAATATCCATGAAAATTTTAGGATGAAAACTTTTTTGGAAGTAATAATTTAACACCCCATGACTATGTAATATATTTATTTTAGAATGAATTCAATTTTGTTAACAACTTGTAGTGCATGCAACACAATGTTTAAATAGAAATAATCAGTTAAAATATTATTTAAATGTGACCATTATAACCTATCCATTGATATAGAGGGTATGAATAGTAAAAACTAATTAAAAAAATTATGGTTATATATTGATTTGAAATAATTTTAGAATCATTTAAAATAAAAATAAATGTTTTTTAAAAAATTGTATTTTCTCTCAAGGATGGACTAGTCACGCTTCATGCATATAATTTAAAATTAATATTTAAAATTTTCAGAAAATTTATTTGAAAAAGTAAACTTCATTTTGGCAATCATAATTTAAAAATTATATTAGGGTTAATTTTATTTCTTTTTTTAAAAACCTTCTCTTTTATGAATTTTAAAAAATACGGAATATTAATTTGAAAATTCCTTTTTGTTTAAATAATTTATAATCTAAAATTATATTTTAAATTGATTTTAAAGTAATATTAGTTCAATTTTATGTTAATTAATCCAAATTGTCCCGTTTTAATAATTCTTATGCAGAATTTTGATATAAAAACTTTTGAAATATTTTGAACATTTTCTCTTTAAAACTCTCATTCTTGTCACATCTGTCAAAATAATTTTAAATTATAATGGACCACTCATATGAATGGAATTTGTAAAAATGGATTATATATTTCAAATAATAATTATTTAATTTATATAATAATGTTAACTTAATTTTTTATCAAAATAAATATTGAAAATAGTAAAAATTATTTAGCATTGTTATGTTAACAATGGATTTACATGGCGGTTAAACTAAGATGATAGGGGGTAAATGACATAAAAATTGTATAAAATATACCTGATTAAGAAATATATAAATTATAATATCTAAGACTCTATAATAATTTATTTTTACCTTTTTTATGTATTTTATAGGGGTACACCATTTTCCTTCAATGAATTACAGGTGTGTCACTCACCTCACATAAAAAAGGTCACCCCCAGTACTCAATTCTTAACAACTTCACACCATTTTAGTTCAGAAATTCCCAAACCTACTGGCTTCCCAAATTAAATACAATCATCCAATAATAATTTTTTTCAAATTTCCACCCTATGAAGGCTTTTGTGAAAATCGAAAGAGGATACCTGAAGAATAGGTAATATTATTCAACAAGAATTTTAATTTCATTTATTCCTTCATCCTCTTAAATTATTATGAATCCATATGAATATAAAAACATTATTATATTTCCTAAAAATATATATTTATATGTTAATTTTATGAATAAAAACCACTATAAATTCCATCAAATTGGTTATTAAATCATCATTCATGTGTGTGGTGGACTAAATCCTCGTAAACTAATGTCATTCATTTTTTCCATTACCACCTCTCACGGTTAGCTTTGATGATGGATCTAAAATATATATCTTATATTTATAACATTGTTATACTTTTTTATTTATTATATTATATATACTATTTTATTTTCCATTCTGTAGGGGATATGATATCATTGCTCGTTTGTATGGTTAACTACCACCTTGTGAAACATTGTGATTCATCTTTTACTAACACTTTTCATGGATGTTGACAAGGATAATGTTAATAATTATATGTGATAAAAATGAAATAAATATTATATTCATGAAATATAAAACATTCTTATAAGTAAATTTATGTCATTTTATTTCTCACATTTTCAATAAATGAAAGATGATAACGACGTTCATGTACATGTGGGTTACCACCTTCATGAAAGGATGTGACTCTCTTTTCATCACAACACCACATAGATGATATATATATATATATATGTATATTTAAAAAAAATATTAATTTGGTATATATGATATTATGATCATTCTAGTAGGATAATATATTATTTATCTTCTTTCTATAATGATCATTGGAAACTGTAAATGTTACTCATGAATATGTATGACCTGTCATCTCTATGATCTTAATATACATAATTTCAAAATGCCATATCAAATGATTAGTCATAAAAGTATAATTAATGTATAATTATGAAAATAATTTCCTGTATATTATTATTTTTATGACACAGATATATAATATCCTGATGAATTGAAACATTCATAACAAATCATGAATGAGAAAACAAGGCGATTACCACTCTATACAATGAAAATACAAAAATATTATAAACAAAAGGTTGATAAAATGTTATAATAAGAAAATATATGATATTATAAATATAATTATGGTTCATTTATGAATAAATATAATGGTTAAAACCATTTTACAGTAGTTTAAAGTACATTCAACTAAAGAAAGTGTGTGGTGAATTATATGGTCTCAATATACATTGAATTGAGACTTATGTTTTATTCTGCACTAGTTCACATTTATGTGGTCTATAAGCTAACCATTTGACATGTAATATCCTAATTAATTCATAATTCATGGTATTTAAATTTAAGTTTAAATCATTTTATCCAAGGGTATTTGATGTTACAACTACCAATTGGTAACAGTTATTGTATACTTTTTTTTCTTTTATGATTATTAAATATCTATTGAAACAATCATTTTTTTGTAATAAATTTTAATTATAAATTATATTTATCTCAAATGTCGATATTATTTCATGGTGGATGTGATTATTTCGTAATATGTATACCATTTTTATAAACTATTTTTTACTTTATATGTTATTTTATTATCTTGAGAAATATTGATAAATCAGTATTCATTACTCAACATGGTTATTTAATGATAAGAAAAATTTATGAGAAAATTTAATATATTATTTAGTATATGCGGAATGATTTATGAATGATGTCATGGGTGGGGTTTGGTTATAGATATCCACTTGATGCATCGACTGTTCTTATGAGAAAAACCAGTCAGCTAAATTGTATGGGTTCTTATCCAGTGGTTTTAAACTGTATTGAGGATATATCTTAAGGGTAGTAGTATCATCTGTGTGAGACAGGACATCCAACAATTAATCCTTTATACATTATTAATTTAGTAATTATTATCTATGATATTTCCACTATGATATTTTCTTTAGATTTATTTTATTCTCATTTTACAAATTAGATATCATGTGTGATCAGTTATTTACCATTCCACATTGATTATGCCTTATCTAGATATAATAGTCATGATATTATTAAATGGATTTTTTTAGTTATTTACCTTTCCATATTAATTATTTTGTATCTTATCATGATATTCATGTTGTTTAATTGGTATGTGTTCTCTGTTTGTTACCTACCATGTTGATTACACTTACTAAATTATGATATCTTCCGTTGTATATAACCCTTACTAACCATTTTATCTCAGTTGTATTTCGTTACTTTTCCCCAAAATATTATGAAATAGTTCTTAGAAGTAGTTTTCAAGTATGTCTTATAATTTATTTTATTACATTTTAATTTTTACATTCTATTCCCAATGAAAATCGATAATATGTATATATGTGGTTCTTTAGAACTACTAATCTCATCAGTCCATTTGGATTTGATTCCTTGTATCTATGGCAATGCAAAAAACTAAGGAACCAACTCTGGGATACTAGGGTCATGTTCATTACATTATAGACCTCATAATATGTAATATATTTAAATAATATTCATAGGTAATTATATAATGAAATAAATGTGGTTATTTAGAAACTTAATTATGCATATATAATAAATCTATAACATGGGGTAAGGGATCTTCCATACCAGCTTTATGATTTATCAATTACATGTTCTATTTTTTCATTTTATGTGATATTAATCTCTGATACCTATAATATTTATATATATTTTCCTTATATATTAACATATATATATCCATTAATTTTTTTGGGTTATACAAGTTTTTATTTCCCATCAAAATATTTAATTTTATGTAAACTCAATTTATGTGAAAATTTCTATTTCTTTTCTCATTTCTAGTATCACCTCATAAAATGTTTTTAATCCCATTAATATATTATTAAAACCAAAATAATTTTCTAAACAACACTAATGATTAAATATTCATTTTTTTGAAAAATAATAAGGTATTTACTTTTTTAAAAGTTATTCTAGGCATTTCATAAAAGCATTACCCATGTGATATGTTTTTATTATTTATTATCCTAGATACTACTCATGGATTTCATATATTAAAAGTAAATATTAATAAAATATGTTTATTTATAAAATATGTTTATTTATAAAATATGAACTTGAAAAATGGTGTAATTTATTCTTCTTTTGGTAACCCTTTTTATTTATCCTAACGTTATGAATTGAACCAGAATTATGAAACTCACTTCCTTTTTATGGGTTTGATCATGATTAAGACTTTTTTATTTCATATTTTCCTTATAAAGAAATATTATGTATGATTTAAATTTGTTTGAAAAGCGGTAAATAAATTATTAAACCCTCCAATGCAGTAGTTAGAGCATTATTTCTAATGATATGTTATGTAAGTGGTTAATATGTAAACCTAATTCACTATGATACTTTATTTACTTTATGATGGTGATATTAGAAGTGAACCATGACTTCTGTGTATGATATTTTGAAATATGTATTTTCCACATGTTTATGATAAAATAATGTCATTTATTTATTCCATGTATCTATTATTATGATTATCATTTTTATGATATCATGTTTTTCCTCTTGACTCTCATGTTATGATTTATTTCTATGTTTATTCAATTACTGATATTTCTAGGTCAACCTTTTCATTTTATATTTCCCCGAGATATTATATATGGATTTAGAATATGTGTGGTAGTTTGGATTACAATTTTGATTCTTAAATAATAATGATGTTTTTAAGTTTAGTTTTATGTATATTTATGTCTAATATTTAAAATAATCTAGGCATATCGGTCCTTCTATTATATTTGTTGGAAAATTAAGTTAATAACTTCTAAATAATATGTTTTTTAGGATTGGTTCCCCATAAGCAAACTAAAGAAAATTATTTATGTTTGTAGATAAAGATCCTATATCATCTTGAAATTTGTTTTCCAAATTTTATTGAAAATTTAAAAATGATTTGAGTAGATGAAAATTCTAAGAGAAGCAAGTATAGAACATCCAAAATGAGATAGGCACATTCGATATGATTTTTTTACTTTTAGTTTATCCACTAATTATAAATTCATATAGTTCATTGGGATTGTATATGTATTAAATTGAAGCTGTGTAAGAATTTTTTAATACATTCAATAGTTTTAAAATATAGTTTATTTCATCTATGGATAAAAATTGATAATTTATCCTAATAGTTTGTCCAATGAATGTGGGTTCACAAAGAAAATTTAAGGCTTGTAATTTTGTCAAATTATTTTTCACACATTTAATTAATTGTTTTTCTTGAGGTTGAATTGTTGTTTATGTGGCTGATTCAATCATATATGCATTTTTGATCCATACTTCTCTATGAATTCAATCATAAAATTTGATTAATTATCTCATATATACATTTTTGGCTAACAGTTGGTGAAAAAATTAAAAATATTTGATGAATATTTTAAGTGGAAATGTGGTTTTATAGTATTAATAAGTTATAATTAAATTAAAATCATGTGCTTTGTTTTTATTATTCATCATTGATTATAAATTTGAAAGATATTTTAATTCTAGAAGAATTATCAACATCAAACCAAATGTGATTCTATAAATGGAGATGAGGTCCAAGATAAAAGTAGGATGTCTATGTCGAAAAGATTCATGTTTCTATATATGGGGAGGTTTTTTTAAAAATAATATGTTTTATATTTCATGGAGAATATTTGGTCACGAATATTCAAATATCACATGTGAATTAAAAGGAAATATCTTAAGAAAATTTCAATGAAACCATTTAATTGATATAAAAGAAAGTTGAGAAAGATAAAATATGAGTCTTTATCCCATAATTCAATCATATAGATTCTACAAAAATTACTAAAATATTATTATTGATATTATTATATATGAATATATACTTTCCAAAGAATTGAAATAGCTGGTTTTGTAATATTGTTAAAACAGTATAAATTATTATATGTGTATTAAAAAGGAAATAATATAGATAATGAAGAACAAAAAAAATTCCTGATCCATTTTGTGCATGATATTAATGAATTTGAAAAGAATACATTCTATGGTGTGGGATTGGAATAATAATGATGTATGGTAATGATATACTAAAATAATGGAGTTGGTATATAATCTATTGTTGTTGAAAAACTTTCAAAAGAATCATTACTATGTAGGAATAACTTTTACCATCGGGATAATATAATGTATTTAAAGATCATTTTTATCCTCATATTATGGAATTCCATAGGATTGTTTCTTGTATATTATATTATATTGGGTGATTTCAAATCATTCCATAGACTAGATGCAATTATTGAGTAGTGAAAATTGTATGATTTATTATTCCTTTTTGGTGTGGGTATGTGGGTGCGATTAATAGATAACCCAATTTACATTACCAAGTAATGATTTTTTTAATAAAAATTCAAATGAAAATATTAATCACCGATTCACCCTCCCCCCATGTATCTCAAGGATCCTGTGGGTGATTTTTTAATAGGTTTCAGAGAAAGGTTCTATATTTGACTCATGGATATTTGATGTTTGAAGAATAATTATTTTTCATGGTTATTTATTTTACTAATAATGTATAACACGAACCCAGTAAGTACTAACATATTACCATAATTTTTGGTAATTAATAAAATGTTTTGATGGAAAATTTGTTAATGAGTATATTATATATTAGTTATTATGTCTTTTAATTTGTTTCTAATGGTTTTATTCCTAATGCTGAAGGAACTTCTATGATATTAGTTGAAAAAAATATTGAAAATGATGTATGTGCCATAAATTCTATACTATTATATATCTCACTAAGTGAGAATGAAGGTGAAAGTAATCACAATAGATAAAGGAATTTTGGATAAGCTAGAGAATATTTATAAAGGGGACACCAATGTGAAGAAACCAAAGATATAGATCTTTATATGGAAGTATAATGATCAAAAAATTAATAATATTAAATATTTTGATGAATTATTCACAATAAAGAATGACATAGTAAGAAATATCTAGATATTTGGTAGAAAAAATAGAATATTCAATTATGGTGAAGAATATCAAGTGTATTCTACTAGAAAACATTGATGCAATGGATTTTGGAAGATGAAGATCTTAATTTATTCCTTGTTTATAACCTGAAAAAGTTTCTCAAACCATATGATAAGATGAGGGATAATGATACCACAAAAAAAAGGAAAATACTAAGAAATTGATTTATGTTTGATATTATAATAAAGATAAAGGTAATAATAAAGAAATGATAATGTGTAAAAAAATTCTAAGATGGGTGAAGAGGTGAGAAAGATGTTGGATGATCTTATGTCACTTTTCAATAGAATAGTGAGAAGTGGCTTGGGAATGTACAAGTAGACGATTCCTTTAAAATTACTAAAGTTTAAAGACATCATATATTTGAATAATATATCCTAAAATTAAATAATGAATAATCAAGTTATAAATACGATTATAAACATAAAATATATTTTAAAAAGATGGCTGAAAAGTCAAATTATTAACATAAATAAAAGGGTATTATATTCTCTTAATATTAAAATATTAAATTCTTATCCAATCATGAAGGAAGTAATTATATTTAAGATTAAGGAGAATTTGAGACATCACATAACGATGATGGAAGGATATTTATTTACAAGGTGAATGATAAAAAAAATTATTGGTGATTCCATAAGTATTTTAGGGAATATTAATGTTTAGAAAATAGTGGATGAATATTTTGGTTTAACCATTAACATTTTTTTGAATCATGAATTTTTACATGGTAAATATTTAGGAGAAATAATCCCACACAAAGGGGACATGTTTGGATAAAATAATTGAATACTAGAAAAAACTCATATATTAACTTTCAAGTGATTTAGGAATCTATAAGTAGATATGATCAAGATGTTCATCATCAAAATGAATGTCTTAACATTCTAACAGCACAATGCGGTATAAATTTCCATTTTAAAAATCCTTTTGTAATAAAGATCATTGTAAAGGAAAATAACCTTAAAATTGATATAAAGTGCTATAATTTTTAAAAGAAATTTTTTTCCTAAGAAAATGTGTGTTATATTATATTACACAAAAAACACATCTCTTTAATAATGAACAATAAATTATTCAGCAATAAACCAGTTAAAATTACAAACAATATAACTCGGTAATAAATGAAAAATAAAAAATGAAAAATGGAAAAAGAAAGATTGCTCCAGTCCATTTGAATCATCACCCCCATGGACAACATAAAATAAATAAAAAAATTATTAAACTATTCAAAATTATATAAAATTGAAATATTTTACCTTGGGAGAAATGGAAGATAATTTTTGAATGGAATAATGAAGTGATATTTATAGTACACAAAGGGAAATGTCACTATTTTGATTTGACCATCATAAGATCATTGTACAAATATTAACATTAGTCAATATATCCCTATTATAATTTTTCTCTTGAGAACTAAAATCATTGGTAATAATTATAACAATATAATTAGTAAGTAGTAATAAAAAAGGATAATTATTTAAGAAATGATAAGTGATGGCCTCAACTAGTAGAGTCATGTCCTATAAATCCAAAATTTTAGAACATGGGAGGTACGTAGTTTCACTAGGGTTATCCCTTGGTTAAACCTATTCCAAGATTCAAATATTGAGGTATGAAAAAATCTCATATGGGAGAATTTAAACTTACTCTAAATTATGACTCAGTCGATGTTAGTTGAGCCTCCCGGGGAATTTATCACCATCGAACACCTTACCATTAGGACATATGTGGGTGTTATAAGGGGTTACAAGTCCAGGACATAGGTACATATATCTTAATTCCATTGTATAAATAAAATTTGAATTCCATCATTTCCATATTATGAATTGATTTTCCAAAATAATTTTATTTTAAATTGAGACAAATTTGATAAATTGATTATTTAGACACAAATTTTACTTTCCAAAAAAGTTATTAATTTTCATAATAAACTATGTTATTATGGATAATATTTATTTTAACTAATTTTTATTTTTAAAACACTCTTATTTTAATATAAATGATAAACTAATTTTATTAAGTCTTGGGAAATATTTAAGTGTCAAATCTTTTATTGGGCCTCACAAATAGCTATTTTTTTATAAATAAGGATTTTAATATTTAAAAGTTAAAATTTTCATAATTAGTTAATTATTATGATATAATAAGTATCTATTTTTAAATATTCATGTTGAAATTAGGTCAGGGTGAAGTTATGAGAATTTTCTAAAATGCCATATTTTTACCATCAATATTTGATATGTTTAATGTCTTCTAAATAATTTGATAATGTTTTAACAATTAATCAACCAAAATAAATGAAAAATATATTTTTTATTTTTTTAATATTAATTTTTTAAATGGGTTTTAAAACATTTACTAAACTAATAAGTAACATTCTAGAGTCTGAAATGGAAACTCTGATTTTAAAAACATTACTTTATTGGAATATTAATTTTTCATTACAAAAGAAGTAATGAAAATGATACTCTATTATTATGGGTTAAAATAACATAAAATATAAACCAATTTTCCAAAACCACGCGTAATTAAATGGTTTTTTATTTCACATAACCTAGATTTCCAAGTCCCATATTTGGAAATTATTAAACAAAACATTCCCTTTTAGTATAAATACGCATCCATTTATTCCTTTCCTTTCACTCTAAATCCATCATCTATAAATTTTCCATGTTTTGTATCTCAAAAATAAGACCCCCCATGGTTCCCTCAATCCCCCAAGGTCTCAGTCCTTAATATTTATCTATAACACTTCCCAGTAAGGGGATTATGCTTCTTTTCTCTCCAATTGAAGAACCTATTTTTTTATATGTCTTAAAAATGTTATGGTTACTCTCTTTTATTACCCTTTAAATAATTACCTTAATTCCAAATTATGTTTTATCAAGAAGAGACACTTTTACCCACTCATTTTACCTATAACAGCCCCGATTATTTGGTATGTATCTTCTTAAATAAATTCAATTTATTATATATTTTATGTTGCATGTATTACAAAGTATAAATGAACTATTCAATATTCTTAAATATTAACATGATCTTTAGAATACTAATGTGACCATTAGGAATATTTTATTGGATATTATAAAAAAACTCACCCATGAAAGTATAAATAATATTTAGGTTTGAAAATATGATATAATTGTATAACGAAATAAAAAATAAATGTTTTAAAATGATAAATTATGTTTTTCTTTTTTTGAAATATAAATGTTTATTTACAATTTTATAATTTACATAATGATTTTAATGAAAATAAAATTACCCATAAAATATGTATAAATTAATATTGTGTTTCAAAATAATTATAAGATAGTTTTATGAGACTATATTTGTTTTTTCAATGTTCTGTAAAATCTATTATAATATTAAATTCAGTATTTTTTAATAAATGATGATTCTACCTAAAAATTAATTTTATCATATTTAAAAAAAATTCATAAAATGGATTATATTTTTTATATCATCATGACAAATTTTTTCGATGGTGTTTTTATTGTAATATTCTGAAATACATCAATTTTAGGTGAATAGTAAAAATATAGTTTTTCACGTAACACTTGTAACTCAAATTATATCATTCAGGATGTAATGATGACATAATAATTTAAGTAACATTAAGTTCATCCATGGTATATATAATTCTGTAAATGGTTCATTGAAATACAATAAACTCAATTTCTAAACCTTGAAGGAACTTTCCAAAACATAAAGTTAAAATTCATTTCTTTTCCATTTTAGTAAACTAGTTAATTCGAATTATAAAGGGTATTTAATGTCTTAAAATAATTATATTATATTAATATATATTTTATATTTTATAAAAACACAATTAAAAGTTTAAACAATTATATATTAGTATATAAATTTTGTATTCTAAAAATAACCTTCTCATCAAGTATGAGTAACCCCTCTCCATTACATTGTAAAACCACTAATCCCACCAATTAAAAAGAAACATATTTTCCAAAATATTTTATATTAATCATATTATATTCCATAGGGACGTTTGGGAATAATACAAATTCAATCAAAAACAAGTTTTTGTATTGTACATGATAAGCTACATCGAGGATTAAGTAAGATCAGATCCAGTTTTCTCTCTTTTTAATTATACTTCCTCTTCTCCTTCTTTTTCCACCAACTGTTACTCAATAAAACATTAAATTTTTTATCTATTAATAAATTTTAAATTATATTAATCATTTTAACATACCATAATTATCATATTCCAATATATATAATTTTAAAACATCTTCTCCTGCTCTCCGGACAATGTCTCATTAAAGGTCGGTTAACCACCTAGGGAGACATTTCTTTGTCAAAAAATATAACCATAACCAAAGTTTGATATTATAAACTATGTAAACATGTATTTATACACATTACATTCTTATTTATTTAATTATAATACTTTGTAGATTATATTTAATAAAATTGTGAAATAATTGCAAAAAGGAAGTTTTTTAAGTAAAACATGATATAAAAAAGCTTCAGTTTCATGAAAAGAAATTAAAAAATATAATAAAATTATTATAGGTGATAAATAGTTATAAAAATGACTAAAATTAAATTCTTGAACATTTTTTAAAATATAAGGTTATTATTTTGGAGGAACAAACACAACAAAATTAAACAAAAAATTAGGTAAGGGTTTTCTCATCTCAATTTCATTTTTGTGAAATATATTGTATTAACCAATTATTACTTATATGTGGTGTATTTATACATCCCATAGACGTATAATATCTTGAGTCCCTTTATCTTAATGGTATTATATTTTTCATTTTAAAATTATTACCTTTATTGGGCATACGGTTTGACTGTTCACAATGTGGTAAGGGGATTCTAAAACCCAACTATCTTTCATTGGGTTATGCCTCCTTCATGCCAAATTTCATTTTACATGTTATTTTCATATTTCTAAAAAAATAATTTTTATTACCTTTTATTTTCAGGGATATACATGTTGTGAATCTGATTTTATGAAAAATATAAATAATTTTCCAAAATAACTCTACTTTCCAAAATAAATAAGGGTATTTATCTCAAGAAATTTTCAAGGCTTTTAAATTTGTATTTTCATCTATGTATACACCCTCTATTGAATATTATGCTTAATTGAGGTTTATATCCTATGATACCATCTACCATTATTTATTTAATGGGTTATGGTCATTTTTACTGAGGATGTACTGTCCTGATACCATTCCCCATATTACTGAGGATGTTTTAAGATTATGTTTACTGATTGGGAAAATTATTTTCATTTCATATGCTTATTTTTATATGAATTTATAAGTTTACTATTTTCACCCCTTTCATAAGAGGAATATATATGAATTTTTAAGTGTTGGTAGGGACCTTCTATTCCCCCTTGATGCATTGGTAGGTTTTATGAGAAAACTACCTGATTTTGGCCATTACCCTACCCATTTATGTAGACTTCTTGATTGAGGCCTTGATGGTATATTTACAAGATCCTGCATTATGCATTACATCATTAAGAAGATTAGTTATTGATAACACAAGTGATTTTTAAACTAGTATAATATCAATGATTATTATTCATTCTCATATGATTATTTGTAAGGAATTATTTGATTATATATCATTCCTACCGTATTATGCTCATGATTGCATTTTTATGGAATATGATTTTAGTTGTTCACATTTATTTATTGTTTATGTTTATTTATGATAGCTTTCACTATATTCTAACCATTAATAAGAATTTAAGATCCCCCATTTATAATGTTTTATTTTTCCCTAAAATTCCATGATGTAAATTATGATAAAAATGTCTAGATAATATTAGAGAATGTAGATGTTTCCAATAATGTTTCTATTCTTTATTCAATTTTGTATTGTAATTTACAAATTATGTTTGTATTTGGTTTTCCAAATCTATTAAAATATTCAATCCATTAGTATGTGATTTCTTATACATAGTACCAGTGTAATAAATAATGGTGACAACTCTGTTCAAAAGGATACAATTGGTATCAGATCATGTTAATTATGAACATTGGAAACTAGATTTAGGTAATCATATAATAGGTAAATATTACCCTATAACAGACTTTCAGAGTCTTCTGAAGGTAACTAAACATATTATTTTGAGATTAGTTATACTTTAAGTCTTTAACTAGTTTTATAATTTTATAATCTAATCTACTGTATTCCATTGTTCATAAATGGTGCCTAGTGGATGGAATCGAAACTGTATCAATGGACATATTACATGTATGGATTTCCCTTCTATACAAGATAATGATGTTGCAGTTGGAGCTACAACTAGAGCTGAACAACATGTAAACATAATGAGACAACTGACTCAGGTTATGAGCAACAACCATACTCCCATGAAGTATCCTGATCAAAAATGTGGTGTATCAATGCTATAATACATCATTAAAAAACACCATTTTTCAATGGGATGAAAACACCATTTTTAACTAAGAAATGGATAAGTTTCACAGAGAATATTTTTATCACATTGGGAATTAATTAATGGAAGAAGGTTATCATGTCGTTTTATCATCCCTTGGGAGATAAGGAGTTATGGTGATCATTGATTCAAAACACTAAGGAGAAGATGAAATTAAAAAAATAGAATAGATATATTTTAAAGATATTGTCATGGAAGAATATTTCCCTCATGAATTTCGTGTAGATATGGAGTGATAATTATTGAGACTAATATAAAAATTGGATTAAAATGTTTCTAAGTATGAATCCATCTTTATATGGTATTCAAGTCATGTCAAAAACTACATATTTATCCCAAGGAGTAATATTGAATATTTCTTTGATGGGATTAAACCAATTCTTCTATGGGAACTAATCTACCAAAATTTCTCATCATATGAAGATATAGTATCATGTTCTATCAATATGGATAAATAATTATCCATGTCTTATGATTTTGATAGTTGGAAATATAATAAGAGGATGGTAGAGAAAAATATGGATATTGGGGAGAAGGAAAGGAATGATTTTCACACATGTTATAATTATGGAAGAAAACACTCGGGTAATTGTTTGAAGCAAATGGGAGTTTTCTATAAGTTTAGAGAGAACGTACTCTAGACTCATGATTGAAAAAGAGTAAAAGATGATTTATAATGCTTCTACTATACTCATATGGGTCACTATGGAATTGAATGTACATCACATTAAGGGAATATAGCACACTAGAAGTAAATAGAACATGGTCAATCTTATATTGTTACAACAGTCGAAGCAGAATAATTAATGTATTTATATTTTTATATTCTATAATTATGTTATGATATTTTGGTTATAAGAATCATGATATATATATATGGATTGTATTGTAGTAGTTATTCCTTAGAGATTTATAAGCATAAATGTTTTCATAAAGGTTTTAAGTTGATCAAGGTATTCATATATTTGTTATGTGAGAACAATAGTTGTATTTTTTTTCTAGAATCTAATTATAAGTTGATTTTTGAAATTTAGTTTCCTTTCTTCTAATTTTTTTGGTCGTTGAATTAAAAAAGACATGATTTTTTGAGTCATAATATTAACTAATTATGGAATGTATTGAGTTATGATTAGGGAATTATTGTTTATTGATAACATGTTCTAACCCTTTTGAATATAGAAATCATTTAAAAGAATAAATAATTACTTAATGATCATATGATTCGCTTAAACAACTTCAGTTATAAGAATTCTTCTTCAATTTATATCTCTAGGTGTATAATTTGATGTTTAAATAGATCAAAGAACAACTAAATGATGATATAATACTTATGACATGGTAATAAATCAACTATGTTTATTTTATCAATTTATTTTCAAAATAGTAAATGAATCCCTCTACTTTAAGAAATGTATTTTGAAAAAAAAACATTATTCGTTTACTTTTTTAATAAAGATATCAATGGTATTTTGAATTATCACAAATTTATGGTTTTATGATGGTAAAATTTCTATCAACAATCTTCTTTATCACACTCTATCCAAACATGATAGTTAGATTAATTTTTAATGTCCAAATTTTCATGAATGTTCTCCAATTTCAGAATCCTTGTTTTGTAGTGACCGTCACATTTATTCTTACATCTTTTTGTAGGGTAGTTTTAAAAAACATTTTTATTATTTGGGATTTCCAAAAAGGAATTTTAATGTATCAAACTTTAATTTTTGAAGTTCAATTTCAAATTGAGAGATTGAAATTTATAGAAAGAGGGAAGAATGTAACACCCCAAGATTTTAAGGTATGTATCTTCTTAAATAAATTCAATTAAATTTATATTTTATGTTCCATGAAACACCATGTTTAAAAAAACCATTTTATAAAATTAAATATTGACATGTTCATTGGAATAGTAGTTTGATGGTGGGAAATCTTAATCTGGTCATTAGAATAATAACCTCACCCATAAATGTGTCAATAAAATTTAAGAATGGAAATATGATATATTTATATCAGGTAATAAATAAATACATGTTTTAAATGTGATAAACTAAGTATTGGTATATTTTGAAATATAAATGTTTATTTATAATTTAATAATTACAATAATGATTTTAATTTTTTTTTCAAAAATAGATTCATAAATTAATATTTTTTATTATAATTATTATATAGATTTAGAATATTATAATTAATTTTTTAGAGTCTCGTAAAATTGGTTATAATATTAAAATTCAAAAGTTTGAATAAATGAGTATTTTCTTTAAAAATCTTATTTATCATATTTGAAAATTCATTTTAATAAAATGGATTCTATTTATTAAATAATATCATGTAAATTATCCATGTGTTATTTTTTGGTAATTATCTATAACACATCAATTTTTGAGTGAAAAGTAAAAATACAATTTTTCACATAACCAGTGTAACTAAAATTACATCATTCATGATATAATAATGAAATAATACTTTCAAGAAAATTAGGTTTGGAAATGGTATTTTTAATTTAATATATCATTCATTAAAATAAAATATACTCAATTTCCAAATATAAAATGAAATTTCTAAAACCTAAAGTTAAAAAGGGTTTCCTTAACAATTTTTCTTTCTTCCTTCCTTCCTTTATAATAAACTAATGAATTCATATTATAAAGTGTATTTAAAGTCTTAAACTCATTATGTTATATTAATATAAAATTTATATTTTTTAAAAACTTCTATAATAAGTTTTACATTTGATATATTAATTTCTTCAATATTTTATTCTACAGATACCCTTATCCTAATGTGTAAATAACCCCTCACCCTTCTTTTGTAAAACCACCCCCCAACCATTATAAAGACAAAAAATATCCAAAATATTACATATCAAACCTTATATAACACATAAGGACGTTTTGTTGAAATATAAATCCAATCAACAAGGAATTATAGTGTCATTAAATAGAAGCTGCACCGAGGATTAAGTAATATCAGATCCAGTTCTCTATCTTTTAAATATTCTTCCTCTTTTCTTTCATTTTCCACCAACCCTTTCACAAATAAAAAGTTTCAATAGATTAATTATTTTGTAATTTAAAATTATATTTGTGATTTTAACCTACTATAAGAATCATACTCCAATATATATATATATATATAATTTTAAAACTTATTCTTCTCTCTCTACCAATATTATCTCATCAAAGGTCAGTTAACTAACTACAAAGATATTTCCATGTCAAAAAAATATAACCATCACCAAGGTGGTATAATATAATAATTTAACATTTTAATTATTTTCATTTTATTGTTATGTAATTAATTATCCTAATTTTGAAATTACATTTAAAAAAATAGTGAAATCGTTACAAAATGGGAATTTATTATGTAAAATAAGATATGAAAATTCTTCAATTTCCACAACAAAAAGTATTAAAAATATTAAAATATTATAACTGATAAATAGTTATATCTATGACTATAAGTTTATTATAAGTGAGTGAATTTTATTAAATATATGTTTTTTATTCAGGAGGTGAAAACGCGACCAAATTATACAGGAATTAAGGTAGGGGTTCTCTCATATCTCTTTCATTTATGTGAGATATTCCTTGTTCAACACATATTCCTTGAGTGCAGTGTGTGTATAATTACCATTGAAATATAATATAATTAAATCAAGGGATTAACATCGGGCTATTGGGGTCAGGGTCCTTACGTTACCCTTTTTTAGAACCGCTCTTTATATGTATTATGCTACCGAATTTACTTCCCATATATTTCCAATTATCCTTAAGAAATTATATTTTATTTTCTTTTTCTGGATACCCAACCCTTTTTATTTTACATGGTTATTCACCAAGATGTAAAATTGTTTTATTTGATTTGGGTATTTACGCATAAGTAACCCAAATTCCCCTTTCATGGGCTAAAAATGACGTAATGATCATGTCTTTGAACACTTTTATATTCCATGTTATTAATAGGAACCACAATATTTATTCACCACTTGATATTAATGAAATGATTTATTATGATCTATATCGCTCATATTAATTAATTAATTAATTAATATGAAGGGTGAACCCTGATAATTATCCAATGAATTTGGTAAATAATTTATTCTCTAGAGATGACATGTTTTATGATAACTTGGTGAATAACCTTGGTGATTTTCATTTATAACATCTTGGAGATAAACTATGGTGATATTCTTATGAATGCGTCATTTAAATATTTTAGCCACATTTCCATTTTATGATTCATGTTATTTTTATTTTGATATGCCTCATGTTCTCTTGATCATTCTGTAATGATATTCCTCATGTTCTTTTTGATATTCCTCATAATCACATATAAATTGTTTGCCTCACTAGGCCTCATGATCACCTCATTCCTTTGATGTATATCCCTAGGTTATGATATGTAGTAAATGTAACTTAGTATAAACACATGAAGAAGCCTTCCAATTTTATTATATTAATGTTTTCATTTTTCATGTATTATGTACCTTATTTCCTAAAAAATAAACTTTAAAAAATATTTTGTTTGTACCATGTAAAGAAAAGTTATGTAAAAAAGAAAGGATTCCATAGTTGATATTATTATCGATACTTCAAAAGGGTTATTTATAGGGATATTAGATAATGGTTTTATTCACATATGATTGAAGACTTAAAGAAATTAAATAAATTTTAGTGTAAAAAAAGAAGGCCATATAAAATTTGGGAATAATGGGTTACTCAATATTATTATATTTATTTTAGAATTTATTGTTAATGAAAAAATAGAGTCAAAAAATACATTGTTTGTTGACGGGTTAAAACACAATTTATTAATTTTTTTCAAACATCATGATGATGGGAATGAATTCATTGTTAGGAAATATGATTTTATAGTTAAATTTATTGATGGTGGAAGGATTTTAACAAGTGGAAAAATAATTTAGGGAAACATTTTTTAGTAGGAGATGATTATAATTAATGCTTCTAATGTATTGAATAAAAAATGAACTGTGGCCTAAATGGTTAGTCCATGTTTTCTAAAAGAATATGAGACTGATTTCAAAAATATAAATAGTTAATCATGTTCCTAATATGAGTTGAGAAATGTATTGGATATGATTCACATACCATAAAGGGTATTAATTCATCATATAAGAAATTTGATATTCATGCATCTCATTATTGGAGCTTATTCATTCAGAAATATGTCATGCTATGAGAAAGAAATCAATGAATGAATCTAAGTAATTAATTTTTTTATTAATTAATTTACTCACATGTCATTCAATATTCATATGAAACATAAATTATAATTAAAATAAATGTTAATTCTTTTTAATATAAATGATTAATATGGAAGTTGTCACCCCGTGAAGAATATTCGGACAGAAAATCATGTTAGATACACAAATAGAATATTTTATGATTACCTATATAAGAATTAAATTAATCATGAACTAATATCTCCATATATACCACAAAAAGATCATGTGTTATGATTGTTGAATTGAATCTTAGTGGACATGAATTGTATAATGTCGATAACGAATGATCATTTTCAATATTGTTGGATAATGGTTTTTAATGAAACTATTTATATTCAAAATCAGTACTTATACATACTAAAATCTAACATGTCACCATATGAGATGTGTTATAATAATTATCCAAGATTAAAATATGTAATGGTTTTTATAAGACCATTCATTATCAAATAAAATGACGAAAATCAAGAGAAGTTTCATAGAATAGGTGTGGATGGAATATTAATGGTTTATCCACTAAGTAAAAGAGGATACTGATGCTACAACAAAGAGATGAAAAAACATTGTCTATAATTATTATTTTAATATACTAGATAATGAAAATAAATTAGGTAATAATGAGGTATTAAGAATTTTTAGTGATGAATATGAATTCAGTTTGGTTAAACAAAAGGATAATGTTCCTAAAAAAGATAGATGTTACGATGAGTTGAAGCTTGACGATAATGATCCAACAAATATAGGGTTTAAGGAATAAATCCACCCATATTATAAAATTCTGATAAAAAAGTTTATATTTTAAAAAATAATTGTATATCAAGGATAACATGTTTAAATAAGGATAACATTGAAAACGACGTCCAACTCCTCACTACATTCAATGTTTTCACTAAGGTATATTAAAGAAGTTATATAAATTCAAAAATAGGTTAATGTTTTGAATTAATAATTGGATAAGATAGAGAAAATTTTAAAATGGGAGTTGGTTCCCAAACCTAATGATAACAACATCATTGATAAAAATCAGTTATACAAAACATATTGAATGAAAAAAGGATGTGACTAAAAACAGAGCATAACCTGTGTATAAGGTATATTCGTATGTTAAATTAAAGGATTTTAATGAGAATTTTACACTATTAAATAGATTATAAACTATAATTATATTTTATTCAATTTCTCCCAAAATTTAACAAAAGATTTTTTAAATTGATTTCAAGTCTACCTTCATAAATGACGAACAATAGTAAAATGTTTCAATTAATAAACCATATAGTGTCTTTCTTAAATAACAAAAAAATCATGTTTGTATATTAAAGGATGATTTATATGGGTTGAAAAAAGATCCAAGTAAAACACGTTATATCATAATAAACCCATAATTACAAGGTTTCTGGTAAGGGTCTCACTTTTTAATAGTTATTGGATCATTTAGTTGTAGAGTATTATAGAATTAAATAATGTGATACATATCAAAACTCTTATTTATATTTTCCCTAGGAAAATTTCTCAATATCAAAAAAATATACTCCTCTACAACATATATCTCAACATCATAACCATAATAAATGATATTAGTAATATTTAGCTCTATGAAAAAAATTATAAAATATGGGATCAACAACAAAAATCTCAAAAAGGGTTTTTTGGAAATGTAGGGAACCGTTCGACCTTTGAAAATCTTGTGAAAAATATTTAATCAAGTGTTTCATTCAAATACTAAAAACATTGAACATTTATAAAAAAATTATTTAAACATGGAATTATTTTGAAAGGGTTTTATATAATAGTTTTATAAAACATATTAAAAGAAGATATTTTTTAATCATTCTGTAAGGATACATAAATAATATTAAAAAAACATTTTTATTAAAAATATAACAATTTCAATATTAGTTCACAAATTGGAAACTACTATTCAGAATCTACTTTTTTCAAAACACAAAATATATAAAATATAAAACCCAATCCTATAATATCTTCATAATTTTGATCTTGACCTAATCCTTTTCCCTACTCTTCCAGAAACAATGTGAAAAAACATTTTAATATTTTGGATAATTATGAAAATTTATGTAAGGGATGTAAAAATAAAGAAAGAAAATGATAGTCCATAAATTATTTTTAAAATATTAGATTTTTAAAATAAAACATTCCGTTCAAAAAAACATTTTCTATCAAATAAGTCAAATTTTCTCCCGAAAAATTTTGGTAAAACTTTTCTTAATTACTTAAAGGGAAAAATAAAAAGCGTAAATTTTTCTTTGCAATCATGAAAATCCACTATTGTTTTCAAAAAGTTTTTAGTTTTACAATAAAGAAGATATCAATTCTTTAATTTAATGATAATATCATTATCATACCATGTTAAATGGTTATATTTCTATAATCACCCCTATAAATCATAGATAAATCATGTAAATAATTTGCAACATCATTTTCCATAAATGGATTTACTAATATAGTCAACTTTTATACCTATTATGTTGTAAGGAAATCATAGGCCCATCCATTCATGGATTATAAAGAGACAACCCATTATTGTTTTATAACTAAACCACCCATCCTCTATTTATAATGGGACCACACATCATATTAATAATTTCAAAGAACCATAATATAATCATAACACATAAAACCTCTCAATTTTATATATTAAACTAGTAAAAATATTTTTCACCCATAATAAAAATGTAAGTGATATATTATATTTTAATAATGATAGTTTTGTAATTAATATCTTATATATTCCTTAAATCCATCATTTAGACTATCCATCAAAGGGTGTGATGGAAAAATAATAACATCGATTTTGAAGGTGGTAGTCCATTGTACACATGAGTGAGGATTTCATTTCTCGTTTCATGGAAGATGATATATGTAAGTGATTCAATTCACATAATTACATATCAGTATATAGAAGAAATTGTTGATATTTTTAAAGACCTGTAAAATTCAAGGGAAATTTTTTCTTAATTTTATTTGGGATTTTACAAGTATGTTGTTTCTAATGGAACCTGATTCCGAGGCTCGGTGTTCTCGGAATCAATTTCTAAAGTTTAGCTTGGGTACATTCAGTGAACGAGCGAGCGGGTTTTCCTAACTTTTGAACCGGTGCTTGGAATAGAAATCCAAGGGCAACGATGAAACTGCAGCGCCGGTAATTTCTTGGGAACACCTTTTATGGAGTTGCTTTTGCTCGGGTGAGGTTATTAAATAAATGGGTTAACTAAAGAATGAAATAAAATATTGTGCTACAATTTTTATTTCAATTATATGTAGTTTAATCCTACGCATGGAGGTTGGAGTGGGACCCACTACATCCTAACTTCTCTATATGGGATATTAGTGAAGTGGGGCCCACACGATCCCCACCCCTTCAAATCCCTTTAACCTCCCTATCGCGCATTTAATTTGTAACTCACCCACACCCTAATTAAATGGCAAGTCAACCCTTGAATTTAATTTGTATTATTAAACTCTCATAAATTAAAGACAATTAATTTATTATAATATTTTGAATTTTCAAAAGGGGTTGGCATGAGTAATAAAATAAGGCAATGCCTTATTTTATTATGGATTAAATCGTTGCGTTGAGAGGGGGGAGCATTCTTCACATTGGAAGAACATCATCTTTCCGGTGAAGTACATTTCTACCTCAATGAAGAACGTCGTCACACCGATTTCCGATGAACGACGACGCACCATCCTTCGTTATTCTTCACGTGTCAAAGGAAGGGAGATGCCGCTCTTCTTCGAGCGTCCACCGATGACGTGTACAGAGCCTCGTTCCACGATGATGTCTTCTGCGACGCCGTCTTCCACGACGTCCTTTCCCCGCGACGTCCTTTGTTCGACAACTCCTTGAGGTAGGGGTTTGAGTTCAAATTTTATGGATTAAATTTTGCGCTTGCTTGAAGAGGATATTTATTCTTTTGGAGCCGCCTGTTATCGTTATAACGGGAGGAGGTCAGACCGCACGAATATGGCTGACCCTCCTCACTCATTGTTGTTTTTCATGTTACGGCACAATCAAAGGTAGTGCGGTGCATCAGCATTGTGAGGGAACATGGAGAATCACGACGAAGAAGTGCAGCACCGTCGCGTGGCGCCGTTGAGGCTGAACGAACCCGTGGCCGGAGTCGGGCCGCAGCGAAGGGCGGGCGCCGCCGTCGCGCCGCGCCGGAGAACCACGAGGAGATCGCGGCCGGAGTGGGGCCGTAGAGGAGGGGCGCGACGCCGTCACGCCGCGGCCTATGGCCACAGTGGTGCGGGGAGCGGCGGCCGGAACCGCCGGCCACCGGTGCAAGGAAGGCAGGACCTGCAGGGGATCCCACAGTGACACACCAGCCGGTCAAACCAGCTGGCCGGTTTCCGAGAATCCCAGGGGTCGTGATTCCCGGCTGGCAAAGGGCGGGCCCCCCATGTGGGGGCTGTTTCTCAATCAGTGGGGCAGCGCCCCCCCCCCCCCCCCCCCCTTTCCACGACAGCTCGGCTCAGCCGAGCTGTCTGGCCACGCGGGTCGCGCCCCCACCAGACCAACAGGACGCCCAGGCCAGGCTGGGCCACGTCCCCTGGGATGGGCCACACCCTTTTGCACCGAACACGGTTCGGGTCGACCCGATTCGGGGCAACCCAGGGGGTCTTGGGCCGGGTCGGTCCGGGCCCAAAACCCCCTAATACCGGATAGGTTCATTTAAATGCTCTTAACATGGGCTACAAATCTATGATCGATGTACCGTTAGTTGAGATGTGATCCTTGGATCGAGACGGTCATTTTGGTATATTACACTCAAGGTTTCGGAGAAATTGGGGTACGGCCGGGTTGGTTCGAACACAAAACCAATCGGGCCCTCAGAGAGGAAACGCTTATAACTTGAGCTCCAGACGTCCGATTACTGTGACTTCAACTTTGTTGGATTCCTCTCAGTGAGACGGACCTTTTGGATTACTCCACTTGAGGTTTGGATGCAGTTGGAGTATGGTCGGATTGGTTTTGACTTAAAAACCTACCAGGACCCTAGGACGAAAAAGCCGATAACTCTCAAACCGGGCGTCCGATTGAGGCATCGTCTGTCGTGTTAAGTTCCTATCAACGAGATGGAAATTTGGGATACATAAACTCTGGACTACATGTCATTTGATTTATCGACCCCTTGGATCGTGGAGTGGACCCTCCTGGAAATGAGCATGCTGTGTGCGGGAACCCTAGAGCTAGCTACGACTGCGACGACGACGACTGCACAGAAATCCTCCGTGGGTTCAGCAGTGATGAAGACCGTACTGAAATCCTCTGTGGGTTCGTCGATGATGACTAATGTTCTTGTATCCTACGTGGGTCTGGCAGTATTACTATTCTTGTATCCTATGTGGGTTCGACAGTATTTGACCTCTGTTGTAGTATCCTACATGGGTCCGACAGAGTAGTTGGACTTGTATCCTACGTGGGTCCGATAGCTTAGCTGGTTTAGTATCCTACGTGGGTCCCGGCTTAGATGAATCAGTGGCTACATCTGATCATCTCTATCACCTTACAAAGAAGTATACATGTGTGAGCTGAGTCTTGACTTTCAATCATTATCTTAGATATGATTGACTTGCTTTCCTATGTGGAATGTGTTGTGCTTTTTTGTGTGGATTGGTTTCTACTGTCCTATGTGGACGTGATCAAACTTGGGCTTGGATGTTGGAGTCGTACTGGAATTTTTGACTTAATTATATGTATGGGAATATACATAAGTAGTGTTGGATATTACTTCGTGATTGTGTCTTTCTTTTGTGGATTATCCATTGTGGATTCTGGGAGACCTTCGGGGGTGTTGAGGACCCCACTGAGTAGCTTATACTCACCCCTGCACGGGCTATGCCCGCGCTAAGTTGTGTTGGATACAGATGACGGACAGCGCTGATCATGGTTGAGGCTTGTGAAGAAGGTCGGTACATGGAGGTGGACCACTAGGTGGGACGTACACGGAGCGGATGGCTAGACCCGAGGAGCGGAGGAGGCTATCTGTACCCACCCTTCAGGTGGGTCTTCCAGTGGACGACTCGACATTGCTGCTTTACTTTCAGTTGTTGTACTTTATTTCCAGTTGTACTTTACTTTCAGTTTGGGTTTGTATTCTGGCCCATTTACTTTCTGCACTTACTATTGTACCCAGTTTTACTTATTGTTTAATTCTGCTGGCTTACTCTGTGGTGTTTGTTTAATTTATAAAGGCAATTCCTTCCCCTTTGTCGGGATTTACACCTTTGGTGCTAGTCGCCAACCCCTGGCCTATGGGAGTCAGGCTTGGGGTAGTCATGACACAGGCTGCAAGTACGGGTCGTGAAAATATTATTTTAGAATGATTAAAGAATATTTGTATGGGGTATAAGAAGAAACAAAATGAAAAGGCACGGTTAAGAACGATGCCTCTTCTTCAAAAAACCTCTTATTTATTACACCCATGAAAATTCTAGGATATGTTTATGATCTAGAAAATAAATCTAGGATATGGGGAAGTATTAATTGAATGTATTGGGGATATAATTATATGAGACAAATGTTTTTTTAATTGTGAGGAAAATAGAAGAAGAGGTTCCCTTTTATTAGAGAGGGGAGCGGTAGACTTATAATCTCATAAACTATTAAAATTATATAATTCAAATTCCAGATCAAAGTTGCTAAAAATTGATCATATTTAAAGATAATATGATTATTAGTCTAAATAATATCATAAAATATAATTTAGAGAAGTTTAGATTAGATTTTTACCCTTAAACTTTTATTTTAAACTATTTTAAACTTTTTTTGGTAATTACCACGTGGTTAGAAAGATTACTCTTTAAGGGTCAAGAAAGATAATATAAATAGAAAATTCGACCATAAATATAACATTGTTAATATTATAAACATTATTATAATAACTGTCTGAAAAAATTTGTTTTAATTGAAAATCATTTCTAAAAATATTCATTATTATATAATAAATGTAATATCAATTTTTAAACTATTCATTTGATTTGAGTTTTAACACTTGAATACAATAATGAATTTTGAATTTAATTTATTAAAAAATATAATATATGGATTTTTTTTCTACAAAAATATTTGAATATAATAATTTATTAAAAACATTTTAATCTATACATTTCTAAAAAAAATTATTTTATTTTTATATTAATTTAATAAAAAATGTATCAACACTGCGTCAGAGTTTAATGTAATTATATGATCAATAAATATTTAAAATAAATTAACATGAAAAAAAATTATATTGAAAATTATTATTTATAATTGAACGTCCCTACATTTTATCCCTATATTAAAATTATAATAATAATAAAATAATGAGAATACCATTTCTTGACATTTCTTGACATAAAATATTATAAACGTCAAATTAATTTAAAGATATCTAAAAAATTCCATATATTTTATTGTTAGATGATTATGGGTGAAATATACTCATAAAATAAAAATAAGGAAACAATTATGGTTATTTTCTAGTCCTTGCCACATTATTTTTACCCTTAGTTAGACCGTTTTACCTTTACAGTGGAAACAAATATGATGATTGGTATTCATAATGACAGAAACAAAAAGATATATATTTACCAGATATGGAATACCTAATTCTAAAATTGGAATCAATTTTTTAAGATTCAATTAATAGATGTGGTGGAATTTAAGTTAGAATTAAACAAATAGAATTCGATGGAAAACTGTTTTTCAGATAAATGTTTCTTCAATTACAAAAATGTTTTAATACAAAATTAAAGTATAAAATTAGTTTTAGAGACTATAATTGGATTAAGTATGTTCCTAAAGAACTAATTAAATTTTAAAAGAAAATCTAAATAAAAATTTTACATTATAAATATTTTAAAATAAAAATATATTTTCAGTAAAAATAAATATTTATCACTACTCCTTGATGAATCAAAAAATTCAATAAATTCTAAAAAATTCATCCAAAAAATAATTTTGGAAATTATAAATAAAAAATTACACTCATTTGGTAAATTTAAAATTCAATAAATTTTAAATATATTTTTTAATTAAAATAATGTAGTGCAATACAACCCAATTTAGTAAGAAATAACACTTTTTCCTTGTAAATAAAAATCACCAAATATTATTATAATATTTATAAATAAATAAAATATAATTAATAAATATATAAAAATGAATTATTTTAATATTACATGGGTGATTACATTCTTCCCCCTTTTCTAAAATGTGTTCTAGATATTTCATTAATCACTTAAACAGCTAAGGATATTTTTCCCTCACTTCTTTTTCAGATTCTCATCTTGATTCTCTAAGCATGTGATTTTTTCAATAAACAATAAACTAGAAAATAATATTATTCTAAAACACATTACCTTTATATTCAAGAATCTATAGTGGATATCCCTAAAAAGGAAATATTTTCTTTTAACTAAACTACCTCTAGACTCAAATCATGAGATGCATTTAGAACATATTCTCTTAACATCAAAATATAACATATGTTATGTTCCTGGGGTAAAATCTTATGAATGTTCACATAATATGAAGTTCTTCCAAATTTTTCTTGGATATCATATGGTTCAATGAAATATTGGATTACCTTCCCCTATATGCCAAAATACATAGCACTTTTCCAAATAAATACTTTAAGAAATACCTGATAACCTACCAAAAAGGTAATATCTTTCTTTTAGTTATTAAAATGACTTTTCTTTATACTATGTGTCATTATCATATGTTACTAACTCATATTTACCTTCTCAACCATTTCCTCTACCAACTTCGGTCCCATAAAATTCAATTTCCCCTAATTTAACCCAAAATGATGGATTATGAAATATTTTTCTTTATAATGCCTTAAGGGGTGTCATATGTATACTCGAATGGAAACTATTTTAAAAAAATAATATAATAAAATATGGTGTTCCCAAAATCCATGTACCTCCATAAAAAATCGTGAATATTTTCTTATAAGTTCTTACACATTCACTCAGACTATCCATCAAATTTTGGAGGAAAATTGTACTTTGATTTAATTCAGTTGCCAAATATTTTTTAAGTCCTTTGGAGAAATTTAATGTGTTCCTAGGATTATGGACATATACAATGGATAGAGGATATATATATAACATGGAAATATTTTTGAGGTTTAGTTGAAAATTTTGATCTAAATATATAGTTTATTGAATGGAAAAAATGTTCACATTTATTAAATCTTACAATAATAACACAAATAACTTTATTACATCAATATTTCTTTAGAAATCCCACTACAAATTCAGTGGATATATTTTCATATTTCCATTCTAGAACTTGAAAATAAGGAAGTATCTAATTTAGTAATTAGAATTCTACATTATTCAGTTGATAAATCAAACATTTCATGGTAATCTCATAAATAACTCTTTTCGTTCCATCCCAAAAATAGTACACTAAAAGAGACACATACATCATAGTGCTTCCAAGATTAATGTAAAATGGGGAACTATTATCATTACTCAAAAACTCTCTATTCAATTGATAATCACAAGGCACACATAATATTTTTTGAAATATGATAAACACACATTCATCAACATTGAACTATAGAAACATACCCTTATTTTTAGATTTTACAATTTCCTAAAAAACATTATCCTTCTTCCATGTTTTTTCAATTCTCTCGGACTAAGAAGATTGTAGTAACACCAAAAATAAAATAGAGGAAATCCAGGAATTCCAAATTTATAGGAGAAAGTCATCAAATCATTAAACAATAGGTAATTTTCAAAATGTTACATTGTTAATGTGACATTATTTTTCAGACTCAAAGCATCATATACTTATTTTACCTTTCCCTGAATATAATTAATCATGGAATCATAATCATTAATTAGATGTAGATATATTATTTGTCTCATTTAAAAATATTTCTTATTGAATATTTATATAAAACTTTTATGATCAATATATACTTTACCCATGGCTCCATATATGGTTTTCCTAACATCTGTACACAAAAAACTACAAAATCCAAATTGATGTCATGTTTTGGATATTTTTTCTAATATGGTTTTATTGTCATGAAACATAAAAAATTTCCTAATCAGTCTATATAGTAGTGCAAAAAAAATTCATTCTAATGAAGTATCATAGTAGATTCCAAAGTCACCATTTCTGGAGGGTAAGAAAAAAACTATATAATTCACTAATATTCATTTCAATTCTTGTAAATATTATTCATATTATTTATCATACATGAATTTAAATCCTTTATGAATTAACATAGTCCGAGGGATGTAAAACTAAGATATTTTTTCAATAGACTGATGATAATAACCCATTAATACAAGAAAAACATAAATCTTCATTACATTTTTTGGTCATTGACACTCTTCAAAAAATTTATTTTTTCATTTTCAATATTTATTTCCATTTTTAGAGATTATATGACAATGGAAATAAAAACATTTCAACCAAAATTCACACTCAAAAAATTTTTCATTTATATTATTTTATTTTATGGTTTTAAAAATAATTCTTAGGTGTCTTTTAGGAACCTCATGAAGTTGATAATATAATAATATTTCATCAATAAGAACAACCACATACTAGTATAAATAGTCATAAAAACTGTATTCATAAGATAAATAAATGTAGCTGGTGCACTAGATAACACATATTGTATAACTACACACTCATGGTTCCCATATCTTGTTTGAATCAAAATATCGAGAATGTATTATTCAATTACCTTTAATTGTTGATACCCTAACCACATATAAATATTTAAAAATTATTTCCCTCCTAATAGATGATAAAAAATAATTTATGTGAGGAATGTGGTACTTGTTATTAAAAGTAATATTTTTAAAATAAATATAAAAAACAAAACAATCTATGGAAACAAATATATTTTTTACAAATATAATAGAAGCACTACATGGTGATTTTTTAGGATAACTGAAACCATTTTAAATAAATTATAAAAACTTATTTTTCTACTCCACAGGTTCCACTTAATCTATTCTCTTAGGGGTTTTAAAATATTATTAGAATCATACACTAATTGAATACTATACTAAAACTCTTGATCAGAAATAAAACTAGATAAATAGTCAATAAATACATCGAGGTTTTCATTTATTATTGGTACATCACTAATTGGAATAGTTTATTTATTTATAACAATATAATGTATTTTACTTTTACATCCACCCCCAATTAATTTCTAACATTCTTGATTGGATGTCAAAGGTAAATAATCATTGAAAAAAATTACTAATTATACAATATATCTTATAATGATAAAATAAAGTCATACCCATACCCAAAATGATATCAAACTCAAATATGGGAAGTTTAACTACACTTTTAAGAAATAATATTCCACTAAAAATAATAGAATCATTCCAATATATCTTGTGTACTCTAATATTTCTATGTTATGTTTTCATCATAAGTTTTATCATCTATTCATTGGATGATACTTGTATTTTACTTCAAAAAGTTTATATATAAAGGATTTGGAACATCTATAGTTAAATAAGGTACTATAATATTTTAAATTAACAAGTATCATTCCTTTTACCACTTCATTGGATGTCTTAATATCAACCAGAGTAGTTAAAAATGAAATTTTAACCCCTTTTTTATTTTAATATTATTGATTATTACCCTGAGTAACTAACTTTCCACACAAATTTGATAGAGCCCCCAACTCACTAGAAATAAAACATCTCACCATTGGTTGGATATCTATTTCTCCATTCAAGGATTATTTAGGATTATTTTCATTACATTCATGGCCCATATAAACAAAATCAACACATCAAAATACCATACCTAATTTTATAAGACATTATCCAAGGTTCTTTTTACTACAGCTACCATAAACTAGAAGGTTAATTTTATAACCTTTAATTTTTTGAAATATTTTTTCCCATTTCTTACACATTGACCTCTATTTATACTCATATCCATATAATAAATAATCATAAAAAACTACATTTCAAACTTCTGGCATATTATACAAGTTTTTCATAACTTTTAAGCTCACAAGAAGCCAAATCCCTTCAATATATCGGATTCAATCCTGAGTAAAACTAATTAATTTTACTATAAATATATTAGATAAAATTTGGTGTATAAAGTTATAATTGGGTGATGTTTTCTTTATATTTGGTTATTGAATAACCCCCCTTTTGTCTTAATTCCAATAATTGTTTTCCATCTTATGTGAAACAACATTAGGAATATATTTCTCAAATAAAAAATTTATGAAATGATTCCCATTAATTTTCATTAATAACTACTTTTTATTTAATATTATAAACATTTAATATCCATTGGTTAGATTCACCTTTAGAATGTTTAATAACATGATATTCCATTTAAAAATTCAAAAAGTCCATGAATTCAAATATATTTTCAAAATCAGGAATCCATCCATCAGCTATCATAGGGTTAGATGATCCACTGAATGCTGGAGGGTTGTTTCTTACAAATTTTTCTACTATTGTCATAGTCCCCTATGGTAGAACATGATTTTCTTTGACATGGATTATTAAATAATTTATAAACTGTATAAAATAATCCTTCACTACAAAAACCTTATCTGTTCTAATTCCAATACATTCTAGGTTGTTGATTCAAAATGTTATCTTCCTTTCAGTGCCTTCCTACTTCCATTTCGCTATTTCTGTTGCAAAAAACTATTCTGAATTGTCATAGTTTATAGAAATTAACATGGTAATCTTTATATTATAAATCATTTAAACATAATCATTATTTAAAATATTTTAAGAATATTTTATTAACATATTCATTTGCCCTAAAGCTAACTAAACCAATTATTAATGTCAACTAAAGGACTCAACATTAATACATTATAGATCATGGGTTTTAATCAATAATTAAATTTCATGATTTTAATTATATTTTTTATTTAGAGTTTCATATAATTAGTATGTAACTTTTACATATAAAATGTTACATCACAGAGTGGACACTTTAACTCTGTACCAATTTTTTCATAATGCAAAACTTTTAAAATTTAAAAAGTTTTATTTTCATGATATATCTTCAAAATATTGATCATCGACTCATCCTTATCCCTGTTAGTTCTTAAAACTGTATGATGTTTTTTTTAAAAAAATTGGATTATCAGAAAAGGAATAGTTAGGGACCTAAAAAGGAATGTAATCATTCATTAATCCATGAATAAATATAACAATGATTCTTTTGAAAAATATACTTTGGGTTCAAAATAAAAATATTATGACATAAAAAATAATCTCCTCTTCCCAAATATATTCATAAAACATTTCATAAGAATTTAAATGTTAAAAAACTCATAAATGTTTCTTTTGACCATAGATTTTATTCTAAAATATTTTCCAAAAATTTAGACTTTTTACCCTTAAAAAGTAACATATACCTCCTTTTAAACATAAGATCACAAGATAACCTTATTAAATGAAATGATTTCTGTAAAAAAAACTATAGAATTCCAAGATAAATCATGATGGTAGTTTGGGACATAATTTTTCATATAACTATTTAAAATAGAATACCCATACGATTGAATTCCATACCTAATAAATTTGAGGGATATCATGAACCCACCCATTCATTGTTTATAACAAAATCACCAATCAGTGATTTATAATGGAACCTCTCATCCATGGTTTATAATAGAAGCACCCATAATTATTTCAACTATTAATTACCATAACATAATAAAAACACATAAAAGATTTTAATTACTAACATTTCAGTCATAAAAATATTAATTATACCCATAAGAAAATATTTTAATGTATTGAAATATTAATTCCATTTTAAAACCCTTTTTGATAAAAATAATTAAAACATAGGGAAGGGTTTTTCTAATAAAATATGGAAGCATATAAAGGAATTTCATTTTAATATAATGGTTATGGAATCATGAAAATCCTTTGACACTATATACATTAAAATATAATATTCCCTTGTTTTATGGAATGAAATTAAAAATTATCTTTACAAAAAATAAAAATATTCCTTATGAAAAATGATGAAATAAAGTAAAAAATTAAATAAAATTATATTTAAAACTATTTTTTTCTCTATATAAATGAATTAATAATATAATTTTATGAATATGGTGAGGGAACAAAAATAGTTTGAAGGTAAATTTTACAAGTTATTTTTTTTAAAGAAAGTATCTTTCATTGTGCCTTACCTATCCCGTACATTTTTTATCTTCAGGAGTAATAAAATTATGTTAATTATTTACGTACTGAACCTTTTCAATATTATTATTCATTTTTTATCTTATTTATTGTCATTTTATATTCAACTACTTAATTATTTGAGTTTATGTTGGAAGATTTGATGATATTACTTTCGTATATCTAAAATGACTTTGGTAGATTGTCTATTATCAAAGTGGTATTTATTACATAGTATCCAAAGAAATAATAATGAAATAATTTTCATTTTTATACTTAAATTAAAAAAAATTAAAAATAATGAAATATGGTAATGAAAATTTAAATATGTTATTGCCATGGAGATGGAAGATTGTATGTATGCATAAGTAATGTTTCCATTTTTCAAAGATTATTATGGAAAGAAGGTATATGTTATTTTATCCTCCTAGAATGGCCATAATATCATGAATACCACATTATTTCATGAAATTTATATATATATATATATTGTTATGTGGTAATGAATAAAAAATTAATTTGATTTATAGAGGTGGTATCCCACTCATACACACGAAATAGGTTATCATTTTTCAGCGAATGGGAATGTGAGAAATTAAATTATCTATTATCTTTGAAGAATGAAATATATTTAATAAATAATATATATATATATATATATATATATATTAAATCCTTAATTATAACTATCCATGATAGGTGGTGATGGAAAATTAATTACATCACTTCAAGAGACGGTAGTCCTCTAGAAACACAAACGATGATTTAGTTTACCATTTGAGAGAAGAGGTTAAAGATATTGGTGATTCCATTAAAATATTAAAAAGTCAGTATATGGAATGCACTAGTGCCTATATTGTATCATTTTTGATGAATTTCTGAAGGTTTTATAAGAAGAAACAAAATAAAAAGGCTTGGTTAAGAACTATACCTCTTCTTCTGAAAACGTCTTAAGGTTTACATCAAAGGCTTTTCTAGGTTGGTTTTATGATCAAAAAATTGAATCTAAGATGTGGGGTGGGGTTCAAGTAGGGGAATTAGTCAATTATTGATTTTTCAATGTGGATTTTTAAGTGATAACATAAGATTATAGGATGTTCCCTTTTATAAGAGAGGGATGGAGCACTTTTGGAATTTCTTAAAGTGTTAAATTAATAAAAATTGACATTCAAATATAAATGGTTAAAATTAATAATATTTATTGAAAATAGTAAGATGATAAAAAATAATCAAATGTTATAAAATTTTGAAAAATATATATTTTAGTTTTAACATAATCTTTTTTAACCAATCTACCCCCTTTGATAATAATCACGGTATTAAAAATTTTAAAATTTAGGGATCAATAAAGTTACAATAAAAGGATAATTAGACCATAAATGGATCGAGGTTGACATTTATAACCATATCCCATTCACATGGCTAAAAATTGTATTTTATATATTTTAAAATCATTATATTGAATATTATTTATTACAAAATAATAATTTTGTACATTTTGCAACTACTCATTTAATTAGACTTTTAAAACTACAATAAACCTATGTGATTAAAATAAATTGCATTAAAACCTCTATAATATGTCATTTTTATCTGAAAATAATTGTAATATTATAATAAATTTAAATCCTATTACTATTATCTTTTTAAAATCATTTATTTTATTTTTTAATTAATTGAATTAATATTTTTTCGACATTGCGTAAGAATTTAAGGTATTTTTTCATTAATAAATATTATAAATATATTATAATAAAAAAAACATTTATCCTTAAAATTAATATATATAACAGAGCATTCATTTTTTGTATAACGTGCCCAGAATTTTAAATATAATAAGACAAATATAATGACATATTTTTTAATTTTCTTTATATAAAATATTACAAAGGTAAAAATAATGGATAAATGGAAACAAGAGGTAATATTTTCTAATTTATAAATATTATGAAAAAAAATATACTCATAATATAAAATTAATTATGTTTTAAGGGTTATTTTAGAGTCTTAATAACATTATATTTACCATTAGTTAACCCATTTTACATTTATCATAGTAATAAAATTTACTAAGATTACTATTTATAATGACTAAAAAAATGGGAAAAACATACCCAATTTGGACATCATAATTCCAAATATAGAATACATTTATCATCATTAATTTCATATATGTTTCTACATTTAATTTATAATTAAACCCAAAAAATTTAACAAAAAACAGTTTTTTGGATAAATGCAATCCGATGTAAAAAAATCGTTTCTACTAAATAAAAGTATAAAAAGAATTATAAAGACTATATTTTGATTATTTATAGTAATAAAATAATAAAATTTAAAAACTAATAAAAAATATATTTTTACATTATAAATAATTTAAGAGAAAATATATTTTAAATAAAAACTATATTTTCTCTATTTATTAAAAAATCAAACTTTATAGAAAACTCAAAAAAATTAATCCTAAGAAAATTTTAAAATAAAAAATAAATAATAAAATTATTTTAGTAAAATTTGAATAATATACTTTAGAAATCATAATTTTAAATAAAAGCATATAATTGATCAACAACCAATTTGGGCAAAAATTAAACCACTTTCATTTTGATTAAAAAATTAACTAAAATTCTTATAATGGATAAAACTGAATAAAATATAATTAATAAATATATAAAAAGGATTTATCTTAACATTATCCTTCTTATTATAGAGAATTTTTAAGGAAACAACTTTGAAAATTATATTAAAGATTCAATGAAAAGTCATTTCAATTAAATCCACAATAGTAGAATCATCGTAATAGAAATTTGAACTTTTATAAAATCATAAATAATATTTTTAGGAAAGAAATAATTTTCAATATAAAATAATTGGCTCAATTGTAAACAAAATATTTATCATTTTTAAAATATCATTTTAAAAAAACATTAAAAGTAACATACAATGTGGGTTTGTTCATATTAAATATGAATTTTTTAAAGTAACATTGAAAAGTTAATACATGAATAAAAATAAAGTATTTTAAATAAATAGTATTCCCCTTTCCTTTAAAAATATGATTTTATATCATTGAATAATGGGAAAAAATCTTACGATAAAATTTTATCATGTGGACCAAAATAATTATACTTCTAAAAATTATTTTAAAAGTATATAAACACTTAAATAATTAAAATAAAAGTTTCAATAATGATTTCCACATACCTATTAGCTAAGGTTATAAATTAATTTTAACAAAAGAACTTATAAGTTCCAGATCTCATGAACTTACTCCCATTTCCCCAATTCCAATTAAAAATAATGAAATATGCGTATTTTCTGGGACTTATGCATCACTTAGACATGAGTTAAATAATTATGGGTGTCATCCTTTAATATCAAACCTCATACATTTATATGTATTTAAATAGTAGTTTATGTATTAAATAAGAATATTCTTGAAGGGTTTTTTTGTAAATCCTCTATCTACATCCAGTAAACATATGATAAAATTTCTATTATAGAAATGTGTCTATAAAATATAGTTTTTTCTATTTATATTAACCTTTTCAATATGTCTATCTTTTGATTTATTATCCTCAAATAATTAAACATTAATCCCTTCACATGTTAATATACATATGAAATATAATTCAAGATCATGTTAAGATTCTATACAGCCTAATATTTCAATTTCCACATATAATATTCTATACACTCTAAACACATATTTCATAGATGAGAAGATTTTTTTGGCCTACATTTTAATTCAGAAACTTCTATAGGGAATGTGGATAAAGAAAACATGGTATTATAAATGATGTATTTCCCGTTCATGTCATGTTCTCCTACTTCGATCTTCATTATCAAAAAAATATGTATGTCTATCTATCAAATATGATTTTACCTATATTTAGTATTATACATACACAGACAATGAGTATAACAATAACATACAAGGTAAATGGATAATGGAATTTGAAGTCATTTTAAACAAATAGCGACTTCCTTGCCTAACCATTTTATAGAAAACCTTTATGCAATCTCTACCACTAACATTTATTTAATGTAGGAAACACCCATACAGGAATTAGGACATATCTTACACCCTTTATTGATATAAAAAAAACCTTTACATGATCTAGTATTTACATTTACATTGTCAGGTTACCCATACAGGAATATGTGCACCGAATAAATCGACCCTTTAAATGCTTTAAAATTCAAGAAATGACCTTTACACACAAATATGTTGAACCCTACATGAATTATAATTTTACCTTTATGTATATCATTTGTTTATTATCTTAACAATATAAAATATATATTTTAACATTACATAGAATCAATTCAACAGAAAATATAATTTTATTTGTTAAATTTTATAAATTCTTTCTTATATATAATAATTATAATATTAAAACTCGTAAGTTATTAAATATTTTTTTAAATATTGTATATATTCATACATATTTATTATAATATTCTATTTCATAAAAAATAATATATCAAAATTATTAAAATAATTTTTTTATTAATATTAAAATATATATTTATCATTATTTATCATCATATATCAAATAATTCTAATATAATAATTATTTTGATAGATACTCAACAGTATAGTATCCTTTGAAAATAATGATAAATATTGTTACTATGTAAATTTTGAAACAAAAATACATAAAACATTATATTTAATAAGAAACTATTGTTATATTCTTTTTAAGATAATAACGAAATTTCTAATATTATTAAAAAAATAATTTTATGAATAATATTTAAAATAAAAAAAAAGAGATTTATATTTTTATTTAATTCCTCCAAAGTTTTAAAACCCAAAAATATAAATTTCATACCAAAACAAAATTCCTTTTAATTAATTAAGAATCACTTTATTTTGAATTAATACTTTATTAATATTGACCTATACTTTGATAAATATCTTTCACAGAGTTCATTATTTAAATTGAGCTGTCATATTTATATATTACCATATTTAATAAATTCAACAAACCTAAAATATTTAACCATATAATCATAAAATTATTTATAAATACCAATATATATCAACATATTTAACTTAAATATCCATTTATAATATATCCAAAAATAATAATATTGATATAAAAAGAATTATTTACCCATTTACATAAAACATTATTTTATTATAAAGAAAACATGCAAATTTCTATTTTTTCAGTGAAATAAAAAGATGAAAATTTTAAAATAAATATTTATTAAATAATCATAAATTCAAAATGTAAATATTACATAAAAAACTAACACATCATTGAAATCATATTTTTTGTCATATTCTCTTAATAAAATGTATCTCGGTATGTTATAATTTGGTAAAAATTTTCATCATTTTATTATTTAAAAGAGAAATATATTTATCTTCATATTTCTTGAGTTTTATGTATTCATTTACTATTCAGATAAATAATATGAGGTAATATAATTACTTGATTTATTTCTATACTATAATCATAAATTTTTCCTTTGGTAGATTTCAAGAAGTTTTCCGTCTTGGATTCATCTCATTTTCTAATGATAAATAATCATAACTAATTTTTCATGTCTAAAGAACCAAAATTAACTTTTAATATATCATGAGGTATAAAAAAGTATGGCAAGCTATAATAATTTTATTTAGAAATTTACCAAAACCAAAATGGTTATGATAATTTAAGATAATACTTAATTTGAATAAACCTTTATATGAAGATGTAATAAATTAATCTCCCAAAAATCAATACCCTACAATTTTAATCTTAAATAATTCAAAAATAACATAATTAAAAAATATTTGAAATATGTTTGACCAAAATCAATACCCAAAAAATAAAAAATATTTGATCACATGTTCATCAATGTTTATCCTAATATTTATATCCATTAAATATTAATCACTCTAAAAGTAGTATATCAAATATTTAAATCCCTTAATAATATATTTTCCAAACTGTATTAAGAATTCCAACACATAACCTAAATCACCACACATCCACAAATATTATATACATATCTAAATTAAAATCAAGATTTATAATTCAAATATCAGCCTTAAAATAACATAATTTCTCGTTCACGTGTTTGTTATAATACTCCCAAAAATACATTAAATTTATTTGTTAATGACTTTAACCAATTAATAAATAAATCACATTTATATTTTCAAGGTTACTTATACTTCTCGACATATTGTTCTTAAAAATGATAATTTATCACAATTAACCATAACTACCACAAAATAAAATACCAAATTAATCCTAAATATTTTATATACCTTCCATCTTATGACCACAACATATAATAACATTTTTCCCAAATAAAATTTACACTAAATTACATATTAAATAAAAAAATTATATATACATCAATAAACATTAAAATAAACTCTTGGAATCTCATAAATCATTTTAAGATCCCATTACTTAAAAACAAGAGACTGTATTTATTCCATAAAACTAATGTTCAAACTTATACTTTCTAACTTGTGAAAATATCTAATATAACACACAGATGTTTTTAAAAAATATTTTTGTTAAATAATTTTAATTATTCAATAGCTTTTATTGCATGAAATTATGAATTTAAACGAACTGTGAGATGTAATTTGTATAAAATGACCTTTTTTGACCTAGTAGTTAACTTATCAGGAATAAATATAACTAAAGTATTAAAATTTAGGGTAAATTCTTTAGCTAACAACTATTTATAATAAATATAAACCACTTAATTGAAAATGAAATATATGTATTTTTGTATTAATAAATTATGTTAATTACAATTATTAAAGGAAATTAATGAAATATATAAATTATATTTTTGATAAAATATTTTTTATATTAATGTAATAGATATTTTAGTCATAAGATATGAATAAACTGTATTTTATTTAGAAAGACCTATATTCTTCAAAAGATATTTTTACCAAGTTTTAATTGAGATCCCTTTTTAAATTAATATTTTGACACACTAATACTTTTTATATGACAAAATAAAATTATTCATTTGAATAGGGATATAAAAATTTACTTTGGATGAATTTTTGATATTTTTCTAAAAACATTCACATTTTCATGAATAGTAATAATATACTAAATTTTAATTGAAAACATATTTTTTCATAAAGTAATTTATATAGTTAAATTATATTATTTAATTATTTTAATGTAAAACTAGATTATATTTCTATTATATAATATAATTTATTTCATTGTCATTACTTTTACATTAAATTCAGATTTAAAAATATTTCTATCTTTTCCAATGTTTTAACTCTTAAAAACCCATTTTCTCATTTCGAAGATGATGTTAATTTTAAATTAATTACTAAAAAGTTTGTGTTTTAAATTTTTAGAAATGGATTCTCTATTTTTAAGTATTATTTCCAAAATATGTAAATAGATTCCCTTCATTTTCAGGAATTATGAATACTAACATTGGTAATTATTAATAATATGGTAAAAGGGAAAATCGGGTTATTAAGGGTAAAATTGATGTTATAAAAATACCCTAAAACATTTATAACATCATTTTATGAGTGTTTTTGACATAAGTTTTTCATATGTTGAAATGGTATCCTTTGAAAGCCACATGGATGATATTAGGACATTTAATTTATTTTATTCAAAGAAAAGTTAATATTTATCACTCTAACGTGAATAATTATATCATTTTAAATATAAGGTCATATAGAATATAAATTAAACTATAAATACTTATTTTTAATCTAATATGATTTTATTTATCATTTAAAATTATTTTTAGTTTTTAGGAAATAAATAATTGATTTAATAGCTTATACATTAATGATGCAAAAATTATTTAATTGATGAGAAGTCAATAAAATAATTTTTATTAAAATGATAATAACATTTAAAATGAATGAAATCTTGAAATACTCTTAAATTTCAAGTATATATTGACCACATTCATTAAAGGGTTTAGTTATTGACCATTTGGAACTATATGGACAACATTGTGACACTTATAATATTTTATTTAAAGTGATGTAAAAGTTCTCAAATTCATGTTTTAATCAATATAACATGTTTTATGTAAGATTTTGAAGGAGGTATATTTGACTGTAAGTATTATTTTAAAATATATAGGATTTATATTCATCATAGTATTTTATTTTTAATTTTTATTCAAATATAAGTATGTTGAATAATTACACAAAACTATTTTTGTAATTATTTTATTAATTAAGATAATTAATAAATGTTATTTAAAATACTAAAATAAATATAATTTGTGGTAATTAATCGATCCAATCACTATTCTATATGACCTTTACTTCTTATTAATATAATAAAATATTTTTTTTCTATGTTAGCTTGTTACAATTAAATTTTTAATAATCAATTAATTGTATAGTATCAAAATAAATAGTATTGATTATTTATCAAAATAATGTATTATTAAATAATTTAAAAATCAAATTTTTTTCCAAAAAATATATAAAAATTATTACATGATAAAAAAAAATCAATATTATTCATTTATGTTCTACCTGGCATTAAATAAGTAAATATTTAACCCTTTTAATATTTAAATATTTGTTACCTTAGCTAAAAATTAATTAGAATAAATAATTTTAATTAAAACGATGTGGTCTAAATTGACCAAATAAAACTTATCTAAAATTTGTTTTATGATGATATTATTACCTTATCTCATCTGAATTTTCAAACAAAAAAAATTTTCAGGTTTTTTCTTGTGGTTTAATTTTATTATAAATTAATATTTCTGGAAATTCTATTGATTCCCCAAAACACAACTATAAAATGGAACCACCTACCTCATTTCATCACAACTCATTGAGTATTCAAGTTCATCCATACCCATACCATTTCCATTATAAACTTCCCAAGTCACATTATAGAGGTTCTGGTCTTCTGAACAGACCAATTGTAGTGAACTTAAGAGGAGATCTAGAGGGAGCTCACCGAAGAAAAGGAAATATCCTTTACTGAAACTCTTAAGATCATTTAGTATTCTACTTCCTATTACATTTTTGTTTAAATTATTACGAAATAACTCTATTTTCCCCTATATAGTGAATTGTTATTAGGTTTATGTGACAACCTTATTTCACCACCAATTCATCCTACAAAAAATAAAATAACCACATGGGCGTACATATAGATTACTATCTCCAAGCAGTGGTGTAATCTATTTTTCACCACCACCTTACTTAGATGTGTATAATGATGTAAATAATAACTATATATTATTATTATAACCCTTTTTTTATTTTGGAACAATATATATACCATCCAATTTTTTCCCATTTCATAAATGAAGGAATGATTTCATCGCTTGTGTGTTTGTATGGTTTACCGTCTCCACGATGTGATGTGATTCATTTAACATTATATCCATTAAATCAGGATTATATAAATATAAAAATTCAATAAATATTATATATATTATACTAGTATCATTCGGTTAATTATATTACTATATCATTTGAAAAAGAATAATAACTTAGTCGACAAAACATGCATAAGAAAATGAAGCTGTTTATACCCAAATAATGAGTAATAATGAAATGTTATTAACAAAAATATGATATTATGGTCAAATATGATATCATAAAAATGAATATGATTTGGTAATAATTTTATGAAATTATTTAAATAAATATACAGGGTGTTTAGATACATATAAAGGATATGTAATCTATAGTAAGGGATAATTTCACAATCTCTTTATTATGTGAGATTGTTTATATGTGAGTATTTACTAGGGAATATGTATCATCCACTTCCATGTTTCTATATATGTAATATTATTTCTATTATTATAAAAAAAATTCCTTTTTTGAATTTTTATTAAAAATTATGAAAGTAATATATCATCATTTTTTATATAAGGTACTTTTTGGCTTATCTATTAAAAGAACATGAACAATATTTTCTTTTAACTTATACAGCATGATATATTTTTATGTTTTCATAACACTATATTTCCATTAAGCTTCATTTATAATATTTTAATGTTATTTTCAAATAAATTGTTTTCTATTAAAAAAATATGCATTTTGAGAAAAGAAATTTTTTTTGAAGAATAAATGTTATTTCATTCAATAGTTAATTTCAAGTGTTCTATAAAAATTATTTTCCATATAAGATATAATTATATATTTGGGTTATGTGTCGATTATATTATCCATTTATATTTTTGTTTTATTATGTTTATAATAGAATGATATTTATGAAATGTAGTTTTTTATAAATATTATGTTATAATGGAATTATGTTTAAGAAACCCATTTTATTCTTTGGGTTGTAATATGATGAATTATTTATGTTTTTATGGAACATGTAAGAATTTTTTCATTATGAGATGGGTGGGACCTATATTTCCCTTCAATTCATTGGGTAAAACGTAAAATCTTAAGAGATACATAGGGATGGATTGAGAAATGATCTCAGTTTATTAATATAGGGTTGCAATGTGATGTAAACTTAGTTTAGTAATGGACTTTGTCTGCTATGATGGTCTTGGAAATGATCCTTGAATAATCTAAAATTATTTTATATGGTTATTTTAATGCCAAAAATTTCATGTGTCATGTTATGGGTTTTGGGAAATTTTTTATTGATTATTTATGAACTTTTTTTATTTATCCCATGATATGATATCTCAATCATTCATATATAAAATAATATTCTAAAATTTTATATTATTATTCCATATTATTATGATATGATTGATATCTCCCTTGTTTACCCATAATGGGAATCTGAGTTTACTGTTTCTTATGTTTATTTTCCCCATGTTGTGAAGAATGGTATTAGTAAGACATCACCAAAAAGGGGTCCAGATGTGATGTAATAAGTGGGAGACAATGTGGATGTCTTATGATCCAATTGTACATGTTTCCTATATTCTAAAGACACTAAATATAAATATTATTGGAATGATTTTTTATGTTTTGTAATGAATATTATTCAATTTTGAAGTAATATCTATATATGTAAAGTTTTTTTAGTTATTGATTGTATGTAAGAAAAGGTATAGATAACTATTAGAGACTAGGATGAGAAAACCTTAGTGAAATCCCTACGGATATGTCAAAGTATAGGTCAAAATCCTCGAGTTTTTGAAATGAATTGGAATAACCTATGATAAAACCTAATGTGTCATAAACTGAAATTTTATTCCAAATTATACAAATTTCCCATTATGATTACTGTTTATCATTCTATGCTTATTGGTTTTAGTCAAATGATGGATCTCAGATGAATCACAGTAATACTAAATTTGATGGGTAATGTAATGAATTTCCTCCTTACGAACTAAATTTTATGTGAGATGGAATAAAAAAACTTTTTTGTTATGATCACACAACTTTCTAAAGATATGAATCATGAAAGCCTTCTAAATAAACAAAGGAAGGAACGAAATTATTTTGAGTCCTTCATGAGGTAGTGTCCACCTTCTTTCAGTGGGTATTCTAGTCCACTAATGGAAGAACAGTGTAGTAGTACCACTGAAAAGATATTTTCACTTATCTAATGTTCATAACATGATAAAGTCATCTTTGAAGTCTATCATTGGGAGGTTAGAGCTAAACAATGGTGGAATGTTATGATGAAAATGAAGAAAAGAGACAAAGTTTAATCCATTGATTGTGATGAGTTAAAGAATATATTTTTCAATAAGTACTTTACTCAAATTCTTTGAACAAATATGGAAAAGGAGTTCCTTGAACATAATAAAAAGGACAATAAATTTTTGGTACTCATGAATAAAATTTTAAAAGACCTAAAAGTTATACTTCAAGAATTATTATCTAACATGAGAGTAAAATTGATTGATTATCTAGTGGATTAAAACCAAGTAACCAAAGGTTATTAGCCATACGTTACTTCAATTTATATGAGGAAATAGTTCTACATGCTCTCAAGGTTGAAATGGATATTGTAGTTACCCATCAGTCCTATGGGTTTGATAAGAACAAAAAATGGAATTCAAGGGAAAATATAAAGACCACACTGGAAAAGAAAATTTGGTATCCCTTACTCTCATAATGTAGAAAGAAACATGGAGTAAATTGTTTTAAATAGACAACAAAATGTTTTAAGTGTGAGAGAGAAGTTCTTCAGGCATTTTAATGAAAAAGTGATGGGAAAAATATATCTAATTATGCAAATAGAGAAAAGGATACACAAAATGCACCTCCTATATTTCGATTCTATAAGTACAAGGAAATAGGGTATTATTACAACCCATTCCCTAATCCAAGGTTTATCAATGATAATCGACATCACTAATCTCTTAAGTCCCAATAAAAAGGCAAGTCACATGTGATCACTATTGATGATGTGGAATATAATAGTGAAGTGGTGAAAGGTACCCTTACCATCTACACTAAAGTAGAAAATGATTTATTTGATTCTGGATCCACCCGCTCTATTATTTCAAAAAATAATACTTATGTTATCACCATATTACCTCAAAAATTATATTTTGAGTTAGTTGTGACATCTCCTAAGGGAATAGTGGTCACTTCAAAATTTTATAATTCTTCTCTAGTTGATGTTTATGGGAAAGTGCTTCCTGAAAACCATGTGATCCTTCCTTTAGTGTAATTTGATATAATTATTTTTATGGATTTTCTTTCTCTATATGGATCTCATATCAATTTCCAATGAACGAAAGTTACATTTCATATTATAGATCAATCTTTGATCATATATTGATATGAGGAAAAATATGACCTTCCAGTGGAAATTTCTTCCTTATAATGGGTTTTGGTTCCTATAAATAAAAGTTATTTATCTCACATAGTTGGATAGAAACTCACCACTAATAATAGAACTATTTTTCAGTAATTTTATATGTTTTTTGGATGAATTTACTACTCTTCCATCGAATCATAAAGTTGTCTTTTCAATTGAACTCATATCAGGTGATATTCCTATTTCAAAGAAACCTTATAGACTAGCCCCAATTGAGTTAAGTAATTAAATAATAAACTCCAAGAGAATCTTGACAATGGATCAATACACCCTAGTGCATCACCTTGGGGTGTACCTATTCTATTAGTTAATAATAAATATTGAGCAGTGAGTCTCTTTATTGGTTGTCAAGAACTTAACAAGATAACAATCAAGAAGAAATATCCACTCCCCCACATTGATAACTTATTCAACCAACTATAGAGAGATAAATACTTTTCTAGGATTGATATTCATTTAGGATATTACCAATTAAGGGTCAAGATAGAAGATATACTAAATATGGCATTTTGTATAGTGTATGGACGTTATGAATTTATAGTGATGCATTTTGGTCTTACTAATTCCTCTATTGTCTTCATAGATCTAATTAGTAGAGTCTTTAGAGACTATATTGATTAGTTTGTGGTAGCCATTATAGATGATATTATTATATATTTTAAGGGAAAGGAATAGCATCAATATCACTTGATAATTTTACTAAAGGCCTTGAGAAAAGAAAATTCTTTATGAAAATTTTAACAATTATGAATTCTGTATTAATAAACATTCATTTTTTGGGTTAGATAATATCAAGATAGTAGATATCTATAGATCTAACAAAAAAAATAAATTATTGAATGTTAGAAAAGACCGACAATGGTAACTGAGGTCCAATGTTTTCTTGGTTCGGGTGTATGTTATCAATGTTTTGTGAAATACGTTTCACAAAAATCTAATCACTCACCATGTTGAATTAAAAATTAGTTATGTTCGTGTGGATGGAGTAATGTGAAGATAATTTCAAAGAGATAAAAATAAGGTTAGATAGTGCACATGTTCTCACACAGCCTTATAATGGAGAATGGTTTGTGATCCACAATGATGTATCCAAAAAAGAGTTGGGATGCATTCTCATGGAAAATGATATGTTGATAACTTCTACTTCATCAAAATTGAAAATCCATGAGAAACATTACCCAACTCATGATTTGGAGTCAGTATTAGTAATCTATGCATTAATGATAAAGATACATTATCTTTATGGTCAAAGGTGTGATATTTATTATGATATTTAAAGGATAATGTATATCTTCACAGAAAAGGAGTTGAATGTGCACCCAAGAAGATAGTTCTAGTTGATTAAATATTAAAACATATTGATACATTACCACCTAAAGAAAGAAAAAGAGGTGTCATATGCTATATTTTGAAATAACTATGTTAGCCTATCCATGATGGCGATCACAAAAGATCCAGTATTTATGGATTTGGGATGGATGGATCTTGAAATTTTAAAGGGGATAAAACCTATCTTTTTCAAAATAATTTTCAACCATCTATACACCTGAATATTAAGGAGGAATAGAAGGAATATGTAATTATATAAAACAAGGTTAGAAATGTCCTTGAATTCAACCTTGATTGGGATGGAATTATAAGGTTCAGGAACCATGTTTGTATTCCTCTCATACCAAAATTAAAGGAGTTGTTGGATGAGGCTCATATTTATTCATTATTTATTCATCCTAAAAGAAAAAAGATATATAGGCACCTAAAAGAGTACTTTTGGTTGGATGGTGTGAAAAAAGATGTTGTTAAATATGTCTCTGAGTTCCTGGTTTTTTTGAAAGTTAATGGTGAGTGAAAAAATTAAAAGGGGGTGTTACAACCATTACCCATACCAGAATAGAAATAGGAAAACATCATTATGAACTCTGTCATAGAACATCACAAAACATATAAATTCCATAATTCTATATGGGTTATAATTTATTTCCTTATGAATTCATCACAATTCATTACTATTAGAGAGGTTTTCTCTCCTAGTCATCTTTCCATGATATACGTAAAGGAAGTAATAATATTGTATAGAGTACCACATTATATTATATCTAATTCGGAACTGAGGTTTTCCTAGACTTTCATGAGAAGTATTTAGTATGATCTGGATACAAAGTTATGTTTCAACATAGCATATCATCCATAAAGAGACAGTCAATATTAGAGGAAAATTCAAACTCTAAAAGGCATCTTAAGATCTTTCTCTATTTATTTCAAAGGTGGTTGGAGAAACAGCTACCTTTGTTAGAGTTTTATTATAAAAATAGCTTTCACATCTATATTCATATTGATATTTATGAATCCCTCTATAGAAATAAGTCTAGAACTACAAATTATTGGGATGAAGTTGGGGAAAAATCTATTAGGACCTGATCTTGTTGTTGAAATGGCATTGAAGGTCAGATCTATTCAACAACACATAAAATCATCTCAGAGTCAAAAAAAATTATAATGAAAACTGAGGAAAAGACCTATAGTTTGAAGTTGGTGAAAAGGTGATTCTATGAATATCTCCCTATATAAGATTAATGAAATTTGGAAAGAATCGATATCTAACTCCTAGGTATATCAGACCTATTGAAATTTTTTATCGTGTTGGGATGGTATCATATATATTGGTGTGTCCACCAAATCACTGTCAAGATCATGATGTGTTCCATGTATCCCTCCATAAAAATTACATACCTGATACTTCATATGTACTAAACTCATAAGTTGTACCACTAGAGACATATCTTTTTTATGCAGAACAACCGATAGAGATTCTAGATTTTAGTGAAAAAGTTCTATGAAACAGGACCACTTGCTTGATTAATGTTTTATAGGGAAACCACTAATTCAAGGAAGCTGCATGGGAAATTGAGCATGTAATAAGATAGTTGTATCCTTATCTTTTTCGATCCATGTGATGAATTTCAAGGTAAAATTCAGGTTAAGGGTGGTATAATATAACACCCAGAGGTTTTTATGAAATATTTTCATTAAATAGTCTTAATTCCTCAATATCATGCACTGCACGCAATCATGAGTTTAAACGAACCACAAGAATCCATTGGAAAAAAATGTCCATTATAACCTTGCTATTAAGTTAGCAGAAATAAATATAACTAACTTATGAGAATGTAGGGAAAATTATTTTTCTACCAATTATTTATTAAAAATAAAAACCAATTAAAAATAAAAGAATTTTTTTGAATTTTTATATTAATAAATTATGTTAAAAACAATTAGTAAATAAAATTAAAGAAAATATATGTGTAATATATTTGATTAAATATTTTTTATATTCATACAATATATATTTTAGTCATAGGATATGAATAAACTGTATTTTATCTATAAAAACCTATATTTTTCAAAAGGGTAATTTTACCACCTTTTAATAGAAAACACTTTTTAATTTAAACTTTTGACACATTAATAATTTTTATATGATAACATAAACATGTTATTTTTATTCAGGATAAGAAAAATTTACTTTGGATGAATGTTTGATATTTTTCTGATAACTTTCATAGTTTAATGAATAGTAAGAATATACTAAATATTAATTGGAAAAAACCGTTTCCACCAAAATAGTTATATAGATAAATTATATTGTCGAATTATATTATATTATAAATTGATTATATTTTTATCATTTAATATAATGTAGTTCATTTTTATTAATTTTACATTGAATTATGATGTAGTAATATTTCAATCTTTTGCAATGTTTTAACTATTAAAAACACATTTTCCAATTTTGACAATGAAATTATTATTAAATTAATTTATGAAACTTTTATTTTATGAAATTTGATAAATGGATTATATTTTTAGAATCTTTGGGTCCAAAATATGTAAATTTATTTCTTTTTTTGGTATTATTAATAATAACATCGGAATTTTTTATTAATATAATAAGAGGAAAAACTAGTAATTAATATCAAAAAAAGTATTATAAAATTATTGTAACACAATTCCTAAAATACTTTTATGAGTAATTTTATACTTGAATCATCCTTGGGTTGAAATGGTATCTTTGAAAGACACTTGGATGAGATTAAGGCATTTAATTTATTTTATTTAATGAAAAGTTAAATATGACTTACTCAAATTTAAATAACTATATTATTTTTAATATAAGGTTATAGAAATTATAAATCACACTATAAATAATTATTTTAAATTTTATATGTTTTTATTTATCACGGAAATTTAATATTAATTTTTAGTAAATAAATAATTACCTTAATAGCTTATACATTAATGATGCAGAAATTATTTAATTGATGAGAAATCAATAAAATTATTTTTATTAAATGATAATGAGAATTAAAATATAATAAAATATAAAAAATATCTTATTGGACGAGTATATATCAAGTAAATACATCCAAGGGTCGATTTATTGACCATTTTGATCCATATGAAAAATATTATGACACTTATAGTTTTTCTATTTTAAGTGATTATAGATTTGTCACATTAATGTTTTAGCAAATATAATATTTTTTTAGGATTTTTTAAGAGATATATTCTTCTATAAGCAATACTAAGAAAAATAAAGGATTTATATTCATCATAGTATATAAATTATAATTTTTTTCAACAAATAACTATGTTAAATAATTACGCAATACTAACATTGTAATTATTTTATTAATGGAGATAATAAACAAATGTTAATAAAAACATTAAAATAAATATAATTTCATATAATACACATATAAAATAATTATATAAGACTGTGACCTATTAATAATTAAATAGTATATTTTTTTTGAAATTAACTTTTTATGTATATATTTTTAATAATATATTAACTCTATAGTATCAAAATTGAAACTATTGATTATTTATCAAAATAATGTATTCTTAAACCAGTTTAAAAATGTAAAACATTTTTTAAAAAAATATAATAATTATTAAATGGTTTAAAATTATTTAAATTATTAATTTATTTTCTAATTAACATCAAATAAGTAAATATTTTACCCTTTTAATATTGAAATATTTTTTACATTTGTTTGAAATTAAATAGAATAACTAAGGTGTTAATTAAAATGATAAGGTCTAAATTTATAGAAAAACATGTATAAAAATTAATTTTTGATGTTATTACAACCTTATATCATATAATATTCTATAATAATACATTCTTGTAGGTTTTTTATATGGATTGAATTTATTATAAATTAATATTTATTGAAATTCCAACAGTGCCCCTAACCTCAACTATAAAAAGGCACCTCCTCCCTCGATTCTTCATAACATATTAAGTGTTCAAATTCTTCTATAACCTATCCATTTCCCTTATAAACATACCTAGTCAAATTCTAATGGTTATGGTCTTTTCAAAATACCAAATTTTGTGCCTTTAAGGATAGATCTATAGGGATCTTGCCGAAGAAGAGGTAATCTCCTTTACTGAATCTCTCAAGATCATTTCTTCTTCTATTTCCAATCGCTTTGTTTTTTCCATTATTAAGAAATAAATCAAGTAACACATATATACAGATATATAATTATGGTTATGAAACAACTTTATTCCACCTTCAATACATCCTGTAAAAAATGAAATCTCCATGCTTAGGTACATACGAAAAACCGTCTTCGCGCCATTGTGTAATCTGTTTTTCACCACCACTTACTTGGATGGGTATAATGATGAAACTAAAAAATATATATGATTATTATAAAAATATATTTTTTCTTTAAAAATATATATACCATCCACTTCCATAAAATTTCACAATTAAAGGAATCGTATCATTTCTCGTGCGTACGTACTACAAACCGTCTCCACGATGTGATGCGATTTATTCTATAAGATATACATTAATGAATGATTATATAAATTTATATACTGAATAAATATGATATATATTATATTAATATAATTTTTAAACGACATAACTATATTCTATGAAGAAGGTTCAGAACTTATTTGAAAAAACATGCATAAGAAACAGAAGTCGTTTATACCCGAATAATGAGTAATAATGAAATGTTATTAACAAATGAAAGATTATATGATCATATATAATATAATAAAAAATAATATGATTATGGAATAAGAAAATGGAGTTATTTAAATCATTATACAATAGGTTTGGATACATATAATGGTTATCAGACCTAAGGTAAGGGATAATTTGGAAATCTCATTATTATGTGAGATTGTTTATATGTAAGTATTTAATAGGGTATATTTTTCATCCACACCCATATTTACTATATATGTAATATTATTTCTATTATTATAAAAAAAGTTAAACTCAATTTTACCCATTGGTTAATTTTTATTAAAGGGTATAAAAGGAATATTTTTTCATTTTTCAATACGAGGTATTTTTTTACTTATCTGACAAAAGTGTGAGAATAATTATTTATTTTAACTTATACAGCATGAAGGGTTTTAAAATTTTCATAACAAAATATTTCCATGAAGATTAATTTACAAGATATGATGGTTATTTTCAAATAAAATTATTTTATTTTAAAATTGTGTAGCATTTTGAGGAAATAAAATTCTTTTAAAGAAGAAAGGATATTTTCCTCAAAAAATAATTTCAGGTGATCTATCAAGTTTTTTTTCCTTCTAAGATGGAATTCTTCAATGCAGCTTTTTTAAATTATAATATTATTATTATTCATTTGTTTTTCTATGTTTATAATTAAATTTTATTTACTAAATACAATTGTTATATATGGATTATATTATGAGGCAATGATGTTTAGAATCCCATTTTATTCTTTAGGTTATGTTGTGATGAATGATTTATGTTTTTGGAGAACACTTAATGAATATTTAATTAGGAAGTGGGTGGGACCTATATATCTCTAAAATTAATTGGGTAACTATTTATATCTAATGATATAGACAGTGTTGGAATGGTAAATGATCTCGGTTCTATAATAGACGGATAGAACAGGAACAAAATCACATTCAGTAATAGACTTTTTCCACTGTGATGGTCTTAGTAATAAGACTTGAATAATAATAAATTATTTTCTATACATATGTATATGTCACAAATTTCATGTCTTATGTTATTATTTTTAATAATATGTTCATTGATTCTTTTTTAATGTTTATGATTTATCCCATGAAATGATATCTTTGTCTTTTATATGCAGGATAATATTTTCAAATGTAATGTTCTTATGTCTAATAATTATGATTTGATTGATATCCCCCTTGTTTACCCTTGTTGATCGTATAATATCACCCTTTATTATGTTTATTTCCCCAAGGTTTTTAATAATATTATCAGTAAGATATGTCAAAAAGGTGTCAAGATATAAAGGAATAAGAGGGAGACAATTTAGATGTCTTATGAAGATTTTTTTTATGTTTCCCAGTTTTTAAATACACTAACTCTATATGGTCCAAGGGTGTTTTTTAATGTTTTCTAAAAAATATCATACAATTTTGATGTAATATCAATGTATGTAATGTATGGTTCTTTATATCTAAAGCTCTGAATTTTTTATTTTATGATAACATTGTAACCTTAAAATGTATCTAAAACTTTTCTTTGAGACCAACTATAATGAATCATATTATAATCAACAAATAATTATTAGATTTAAAACAATTGTTTTGATTTATTAAATTTATATGATCTTTCAGCATTATAATATTAGATAATTTTTAACACAAATTCATATAAGACCCCATATTTTCTATTTATCAATTAAATTTTCTAAAACTGTCTAAAAGTTTCACCTGAACAACAGTGAGAGAGAACTCACAACCCTTATGAACAATCTTACTCATCTTTAAAATTATATAAAACCATTGAAAAATTAAGGTGAGAACAAAAAAATTAGAATGGTAATCTAAAAATGTATCTTTAAAACATTCTAGAAACATTTGAAAAATATTTTAACAAATGTTTCTTTTAAAAAATAATGTCTTTGAAATTTCAGAAAAAATTTCTTTAAATATGAATATACTTGAAAAGTGTTCCTAAAATATTCTTATAAACACAATTATTATAAAAAATAGTCATACAACTTTATTTAAGTTGGACATAGAAATATTAAAGAAAAATATTATCTTCTTGAAAATAAAATTCCCTAAAACTAACACCAATATGTATTTATTTTAAATCTTAAAACTTTTATCCATGAAATGATCAAAACTCCACTTTTTTCTCCAGAAATATTTTTTATAAATTCCAAATAATTCAATTATTAACTTACTTAAATCATATGAAAACCTAATAACATCATGATGAATTATATTCATCATCACTCATAATGGAATGACATGAACAGATAATTCTAATATTCACTTAAGAGAAAATAATAATTGAAAAAATATCTCTTTATATGACTGATTATCTTTTTTACTTCATAAGATTAGTTTACTCATTGCACTTCATAAAATTTATAAACTCAATTACTTCATAAGATTCGTTAATTGTGCCACTTCAAAAGATTAATTAACTCTATAAAATCATAAGATAAATTAACTCCACTGCTTAATAGGATTTGTTAAATCCATTCACTTCAAATGTGTAGTTAACATTGTCTTGTCATAGGAGTAGTTAAATATATCACATCATAGAAGTAATTATCCCCTTAACATCATAGTAGTAACATAAAACCATATAATTATATCCACATTAAAAAATACATTTGAGGGATTTTATAGACCCATTAGTCACACAATAAAAAGAGTACCTTAAGGTTTTTGGCAAAGTTCCAATTCTAGATTACATCAAGAATTATTAACTATCATGTCTTTAAATAAAATCATTTATTAACATTACATTTTCCAAAAACATTGATACCAAAACATTTTATAATTATAAAATTTCATCATAAATCCCATAAAATCAACCATAAATATGAGCGTTTTAAAAATCAATCCATGAAATGAGATAATATTAATAAAATATTTCCATTTTAGGAAATAACATTTAAACATTATTTTAAAAACATATATACATATTCATTTGAAATCAATCCACAACAGTATAATCATTGTAGAAAAAAAATTGAAGTCTCATAAAAACATAAATAATATTTTCAACAGTGAAATAATTTTGGAACAAAAAATGATTGTTCCAAGGATAATCCAGCTATGGTTCGTTTTGAAAATTTATCTATAAAACGTACCTCAAAACTAACTCCTAAAGAGGGATCACTCAAATAAAATATATAATTTATAAAGGATCATTAATAAATATAATCGGTAAATAAAATTAAAAAAATGGAATAAAATGTATTCCCCATTCCTTCAAAAATAGTAATTTAAAATATTTAAACACTAAAACACATTTATAAGATGGAATTTAAAATTTTTTACGAAATGACTTTTACATCAAAAAATCATTTTAAATGATTTATAGAAACACATGAATCATTAAAAAATACTTTAAGCTAATTTCCCCACACGTTTTTACTCTTTCAATAGACCAATCTCAACCAACGCTCTTATAGGTATTGGATCCCATAAATATATTCCAAATGTCCCTCTTACAAAACAATAAATAAATAAATTTGTTTCCTACGACTTCTGTGGAACTTTGATGATATTTAATCAATTATGGGTGTATGCCTTAAATTCTGACCTCATATGTGTATTCATAATTAAATATAAGAGTTATAGTTAATGTACAGTAACCATAAAGGTTACCGGTATGAAAATCTTTAATCATCTTTGATTATAAGATATGATAAAATCATCTTTATAGTAATTTATAGAGATAATATGTTTTCTTCTAAGTATATTTCACATTGTACAGTGTTACAACATTAATTTATTATCTTTAAATATTTAAATATTAAACCTTACATATGAAAAAAACCCACAAATAAAATAATTTAAGATCAGCCTAATATTTTACCCAACAATATCCTCTATATTCCTCACAAAATATTCCATAAACTCCAAATGCACTAATTTCAAGGAGGAAAATCATTTTTTGACTAATAGTGTAATATATAAACTGTTAGAGAATAGGTGGATTAAAAATGGGTTTCTATACATGTTTTCATTCCTATTCATGTTGAATTCTTTTTCTTTAGTGTTTTTTTAATAAAATATGTATACTGACATAATGAGTGTGATTTTATCAATGTGAGGTATATAAAATACAAATTATAACTATCATGTATGATGGAAGAATATTATATAAGTTGAATTCAATTTAAATAAATTGAATACACCTCTCATATCCTATACACAAACAGAACCTATGAATTTTATGAGCAAAATAGAAATGCCATTATAGAAACTAGGATATATATTATACCCTTACATGAGACAAAAACTACTTTTATATGAGCTAGAATTTACCTTTACGTAGCTAGGTTACCCATACACAATCATAATATCTAACCAAATCTACCATTATATAGATTTCAAATCAAAGGCATAACCTTTATGTACAAATAGGATGACCCTTTTGGGAGTTGGCCTCGAACCTTTTTGAAAATTAGTAGGCTATAATTATACCTATATGAAGTATGGATTTTACCATTACAAAAAATAATTTCTTTATAGAATGAAATTTTATTTGGTAAATGTTTTAAATTTAATATTATATATTATAATTCTAATATTAAAACTCATAATCTATTAAATCATTATTAACATATTTATTATTTTCTTCTATATTTTTTAATAAATTCCAATTCATACAATATATCAATTTTTTTAATTAACAAAATGATTAATGAATTACTTTTAAAATTTATATTTATCATTAGGTATCATAATATGTGCAAAAAAATTTTAATAACTAATCTTCTAAAAACAACGGTATATAATAACCTTCTATAAAATTAAAAATAATAAAGCAAATACAAATAAAGTTAAATTAATACTTTTATAACTTAAAATTTTAAAATTAGAACGCAATTATTTTTATTTTAATATAATTCATTCAAAATGTAAAAAACCAAGAATTTAATTTTATATCAAAATAAAATAATTTTTTAGTGATTAAGAATCACTTGTATTAGAATTAAAATTTTATTAAAATTAACCAGTAATTTATGAATAGACTATGAGATAACTCATTTATTATAAATAACTATCACAAATATATAAATATATTTAATAAATTTCATGAATAAATATTCAATATTATCTTAATAAAATTATTTATAAAAACCAAAATAGATCCATAGATATAACATAAATATCTATTTATAAAATATCCAAAAATAAAAATCATGATAATAAAAAAATATTTATAATTTAATTAAAAAAATTTTATTCAAAAAGATACCATAATAATATATTTTATTTGGGGAATGAAATAGACAAATATATATTTTAAAATAAATATTTCTTCAATAAAAAATTGAAAATTTGAATATTAATAAACTAGAAAAATGATACATTAGTGAAATTACCTAAGTTGTCACATTTTTTAAATAAAAATTTTCTTCTTATGTTTTAATTCAATATAAAATATTCAATATAGTATTATATAAATGGAAAATAAATTTTATAAATTTTGGGATGTTACACCAACAACATGGTATGAGAAAATGGTCACCTACTTGAGATAGCTGAAGTTCAAAAATTGGAGAGTATATAATAATATATACATCAAAGATGACAATTGGAATCTCTCATTATTATCCCATATGTAAATGATATAGTTTTTTTAGAAATGATGATGAAATATGTACATATTTTTTTAACAAAATGAAGGATTTGTTTGAAACACCCCTGATTAGTGAGATGATAAATTTTCAGTTCTTGTATATTTCACACAAAAATAATCATATATTTTTTTTCAAAATAAATTTATTCCATAGAAATAATTTAAATTATTATAATTGAGTATTTATGACTAGTTTTTACTCCTTTATTAGTAAGAACCAATATATCTAAAGATGAATAAGTAATGGATGAAGATCAAAGAGGATTTTGAAAGAAAATTATAAGTGTATTGTAATACAAAACATCAAGTAAAGATATATTCTATATTGTCACCCCCTATTAGATATTAAAAAGATCTCTAAAATTTCACATATTATTGGTAGGAAAATGATCTGTAGATATATAAAATGTAAAAGTGATTTTGAGTCAAAATATGATCGCAACAGAGGGTTAAATATGTATGTTTTTTCCTATATAGATTAGGTAGGATGTTTTAATTGTAGAAATTATGCATCTAGTGTATTGTTCATTCTTGGTGAGAGGTTTCGTTATTGCAAAAAAAAGTATAATTATGTGACCCTAGTAACTTATGAGGTTTATTATACTCTTTTAAGCCATTTACCTAGTTAATTCAGGTAGATTAAAGCATAATTGGAAGTGCTTAAGGTGAAAGTTTACTTCACACTTCCCTTGGGTTGTGATAATGAATATATAACCAAAATATTGAAGAATATTATTAAGACTTCAAAGATAAATCACATAAGAAATGTCACCTCAACAAGTATATTTTAATGAGAAATAGGTTAAAGGTGAAATTTTTTACTTTTACGAAAATCACAAATGTATTAACCAAACCATTTTCAAATGCTTCATTAAAATGTTTTCAATTAGAGATGGGACCTCAATATCCCATTTCATGAGGCCTAGGTGTGTTGTTTTCTCCCTAAAATTAGGTTTTTATTTGGATGGTTTTTTAATGGATTTATAATGACACTATAAATTTTAACATCTTATTATTATAAAAGGATAACATTATGTTTGATAACTTATACAAAAAACAAAAATAAGATTAATGGACCAGTGAAATGTATCATTTAAATAGGATTATTATAATATTGATATTAAATTTTGGGTTAGAAATATTTATAACTAAATTATGAACATAATATGGTTAAATCATCTATAAAATAAAAACACTAGTTATCAATTTATTTAAATTGAAAATAAAATTTATTTGAATGTAAATGAAACACTTCTCTAGAAAACATTATTTACACAATATATTTTTATATTAGTAATTTAATTAACCATTATTAGAAACTATATTTAGTTAAATTCTTATATAATATATTAAATAAAAATGTTTTATCATTAATATAATATTTTTTTAAGCAATGAATAAGAATAAATATAGGTTTTGTCTTAAAAGAATATTTTTCTAAAAATTTATTTTGAAGTGTTTTCTATAATTATGTTAAATTTAATTTCTTTCAGTTTTAGAAAATTTATTTTAAAAAATGAATTTAATTTCAAAAATAATAATGAAAATTTTATATTGGATTAATGTTTTTTATAATTTTTTGGAAAGATTAATTTTTTCTTTCAATAGTGAAAATACTAGTTTTTATTGAAAATTCTATTTTAATTTGAAGAATTTAAAAGGTAAATTTGAATTTAAAAATCTTTCATAAGTATTATTTGTTAAATTATTTTATAATTTATCTAATTTAAATCATTTTAATTAATTTCAGGTTCATGTTTTATATACACTTTTTTATACTTTTGAAATCTTTTCCGCTTAAAATAGTTTTTTTTATTGCATATGTGAGTTTAAATTAAAATTAAAATATTCCACATATGTGAATTGAATTTAGAAAAAAAATTACAAAATATTATATTATATGTTTAAAAAATTGGTTGTAATTAATTGTAAAAATAGAAAAAATTAGTTACCACAATAAAGTTTAAAACAGGTTTATCAAATGTTAATATAAAAATATAAGGGTAAAAATGAATTAGAAAATTTTATAATTCAAAACCTAAATTGATATTATGAAATTTTAAAATTTAATGATCTATAATAATCCTTTTTAATCTTTTTTCTATTTAAAAAACATGGGTATAATTTAATTTTTTTCCAAAATTCCAAGTGTGTCTACTCCCCCACTTATAAAAGGACACACCCTCTCCTATCCTATTTAAAATTTGAAAACCATAGTTTTAGTACTAATTGACCAAAAATTATACTTAAATACCTTACCAAGACCTAGTTTTATTTTTTGTTAATAATACCACTCTAGTAAGTCTTTAGCTATAGGCCTATTGATATTTTTTTGAAGAAGATGTATAATTCTTAACCATTAATTTTCATTTTATTTCTTCTTATAACACATTAAAATATTCATAAAATATGCTAAAATAAGAAAACAGTATCTCAAAAATAATTAGATTTCATTATGTTCATTTAATAATTAATATCAATCTCCACATCTATCAAATGGGAAATGAAACTGTTGATCGTGTGTATGGTGGACTGCTACCGTGTGAATCGATTTAATTTTTTTTTCAGACACCACCTATTGTATTTGGATTTAATGATGTATTTTATGTATATTTATAACATTTATGACATAATTATACTTATTTAATTATAATTTATCATATACATTATTACCTTCCAATCCATTAGAAAATGATAATTTCCATTGTGCGTATGTGTAGAATACTACCTCCATTATGTGATTTGATACATTTTTCATTTTATATTAACATATATGGTCAAATAGATATATTTAATTAATATATATTATATTTAAGATATGAAAATTTTTCTTAATAGGTGAATTAATTTTCACCTTTCTCTCATTCCATTAATTGCGATAATGGGAACAATATTCATGTGTATGTACAACCTATTGTGTCTATGAACTGTGTAACTCATTTTTCCATCACTAAAATTTATGGACTATTATAAATTAATATAATGAACAAATATTTAATTTATATAATTTATAAAATTATTTATATGATGGAACTATGATCTAAGTATAAGAACCAAAACTACCAAACCAAAAAATTCTTGAAAAATAAAGTTGTTATTACACAAAATAGTGTTTTTAAATCTATAATTGTTTATAAACTTGTGATAAAAGGTTATAAGTGAATAATATATTGTGTGTAATATATTATTATGGTTATATTATATTTTTTAATAAATATATATTTATTTTATTGGTCATTCAAATATGTACTAAAAAAATCATACCCGAGTAAAGGGTTTCTCATCTGTCTTTTATTTCTCTAGGGAATATTCCATGTTTCATACGTATATATATTATGTAGTGTATATAATTAACATCAATGAATTTTATGATATTATAAATTTAAATTATTTTAATAAACCATATGATGTTATATATTTCATGACATGTTTTTCTATAGATTACCAAATTAGTAAGGGATTTCATCTCAATTTTAATTCATTGGGGCCTATTTTATTATTATTCACCTAAATTAAATTATATGGTTTATATACTGCATATTTACATGTAATAAAAATAATACATAATACATAAAGGTATTTTATTTTTTTCAATTTGGATTATCATATCCATGTGTATTTTATGTGAAAGTTACTAAGTGGTAAGGCGTTTCATAAATCAATTTCTTTTCATTAGGATATATTACTTCTTCATTGTATTTGATACCCTAAGATTATGTGTGTGGTGACCAATGATTTTATTGAATTTTATTCCACTTGTTTTATATGGATTTAAATATTTTAGATATAATCAATTAATTAATTAATTCCAAATTCAATATTATGATCATTGTAATGGTTTCTCACCTCACTTTTACATTTGTAATATATATATGCTATATTAAACTCTTATTTATTTTATTTTTTATGTATTTACTACCCCTTTGATATTTTAGATCCTGAATATAATTATCTTCATCGTATTTCACTTCTCATCTAATGTTATTTCCTTTATGGAGATTATGATAGAAAAGTTACAAAAGTAGTAAAGGTTTATTTCACAATTTCATCATTAGTAGGGACCATTTATGAATATTTATCCCTTGGTATAATTATTTTGTATTAATATGTTAAACCCAAGCCATTTTCTACCACTCCTTCTAGTCATTTTTTGTTAAGAAAATTTGACTTTTTCTCTCTTCCATTGAGAATTATTTTTCTTCCATATCCATATTTCCTTAAAATTGTAATAAAAAACGTTTTTAACATTTTCAGAATGATTTATTAAATATATTTTTAACCATGTATGAATTTTTAAAAAATATTTTGAAATTAATATTATTTCCATATTCCAAATTACAAACCTTTTATCCTTTTTATAATATTGTAAAAGAATTATTTTTATCTTATAGGCTATGCATGAACTTAATCATTATCATCACCAATGATTTTTTTCAATCTCCCATTACAATTTTCAAGGATCCATTACAAAATAAAAGTCCTCGTATTTTGTAAATTTTAGTTTTTTATATTGGGTTATAATGTGAAAAATTCCTTTTACTCATAAATGTTTTAAATGAAAATTTTATTGAATTTATATTCATTAATGGAAACCTACCTTATTTTACATATGCTCAATTGGGGGAATAGTTTAATGTTATAATCCAACTTGTTTTTATATATGTTTTATGATCATATTTATTGGGGTATTTTAATTTTAATAACATTATAAATATTAATTCAGATGGTTTATGATTATGTTTAATGATTGTGGATATTATTAACATTTTGCATTCTAGTTATTCAATAAAAATGTTTATTTTTATTATTTCTATCCCATATCATTTGTGGACTTAATTGGACTTACTAGGTGATGGAAAGGGCCTTCTATTTCCCCTTGATGGATCAGTATGTCTGATGAGACAAATTGACGTGGGTCTTTGGCTAAGTCCTTAACTATTTAAAAAATATGTCTTGGAATAAGGCCTTGATGTTATGGTTATGATGTCCATCAGTATTCATTACCTCATTATGATATTATATGTTGATGTTTATGTGATTTTTCAATTATTTAAAATATTAATTGATAATTTTATTGTTCTTATTATTATTTATATTAAATAATTTGATCAGGATTTATTCATTCTATATTATTCTTGATGTTCAAGTTATTGAAAAAATGTAATTTGTTTCATTTTTTTACCTTTGAATACTTATTATTTATTATTTATTCATTATAGATTCCATTGTATTCATACCTTGACTGGGTAGTAGATATCACCCATTTCTTATATTTCCTTTCCACAGGACGCTAGGAGGTTTTTTATATTTGATATATTGGGATATGCTAAAGTTAATAATGGTGTTCTCAAATAAAATATTATATTGTATTCCATTATTTTAGTTATAATGTGATATTCAAGTATGTAAATAATTTACCAATAAAATTAATCTATTTATTCCTTTGGGATATGATTCCTTGTATCTAATACTAATGTAATAAAGTAACAGTTTACTCTAGGCTACTTGGGTCTGGGTCTTGATAGTTATTATTAGAGAAATTATATTTTAAACCATGTGAAGTAGATCTAATAAGATATATATTTTAGAACATAACCCAAAGGTTGAATTTGGAAAAATTTCTAAGTATAGTATAACATCCTAACATTGTGTTAAGGTGGATATTATGTGGATTTCCAAGAAATATATCCATATATAGATACTACAAGTGGATGTGGCTCTTGAATTTTTTTACCCAATGGTAATAACTCTGAAAATGGAGCTTTATTAATTGACTCATTTGATACCTAGTTCATGACAATATGCCTCCCTCCACACCTTGTTTCAATGTCCAAGGGGATTTTCTTAGGTCAATTCACATTTCCTTTGTAAAAAATCATAAAGGATTTGAATAAATAATAACCATGAATGACCTAGTTTGATCTTAATGTGTCATAGGAGAAAAATAAGGTATCATTATTTGGAAAACCTATAAATTATTTTCCATAATTTGGATTTTTTAAAACCATTCCATGATTTTTGGTTTTAGTCAATGGATGAAACTAGTAAAAAAGATGTTAATGTTGATTTTTATGGAAAATACAATTATAATGAGCCACCAAATGGGCTGATAACCAAATTAAAATATATTGTGATGATGTATAATAAAATATCCCAATATATGTTTAACAGCCAATAGTTTAACTAACTCTTAGAATCACCAAAGATAAGATACGTTAAGTCATCTAAGAGAACAAGTGGTGAAATATATGGAGGAAAGAAGCCATAATTTTATTCATAGAGAAATGTGGAAAGAGAAACATGTGAGAATGTACTAATGGAATATTAAAATGTTTTATGTGTAGAAAATAGGGGCATATAGAAATTAATTTCCATGAAACAAATAAGGATTTTAATGGAGAGAAATAAATTAAATCCTAGGGATCATTTTATAGTAAATTATCTTAAATATTACAAACCTATGAATTATCTATTTCAATGCCCTATTATAAACGTTAACTCCTATAACATGGTAGTAACATTGTTATACAAATAATTCATGTAAAAGGGTTTAATAATTTATTTATTGGTATTAATGATCTATGTAGTAGACATATTTTTAATAATGGTATTTTGGTTATAAGAATCATGATACATCTAAGGATTGTGATCATTTTGGAATCATATATTTCAGCATTTAATATTAATTTAAGAGTTATGGATACCATCATGGGATTATGATTATATAATTGATTATAAGTTCATAGTTTTAAGAAACCTTTTCAGTTTTTTTATAATTAGATTTTAACAATATTTATGATATTTTGGGACACATTTATGGAAATACAACCCATTGTTTGGTATCTATCTTAGTGAAAATTTCTTTATGGAAGAATTAATTTACATTTAGTGGACATAAGATTAATGGTATTGGTAACCCTAAGGTTTATCTTATCATTTATGATGTGATAATTATGAATTATTTCAACTTGGAAACATTATAGGGATTATATTAACATGATTTTGGATAAGGTAAAATATGCATAGTAGGTGACAAACCATTTTATCTAACAAGGTCATGGGGATTGAGCCCACAATTAGATGGTGAAAGGGTACATCACCAGACACCAGCCTACGTAATTTCTTGGTTTTATGAAAAAAAATTAAATAATTTTATTGGTAAATATTAATATTATTTTAGAAAATATATTATAGGATCGAATCCCTTTGAGATCTTATGATTGTGAGGTCATTAATTAGATTTTGGGAGACGTTTTCTTATGTTGAGATATAACCATTATATTTAATATAGTATATTTTTTAGGAGGAATGATATCAGGTTTTTGGTGTTGTATAATGAATGGTATGAGATAACCATTGAGATTAAACCACTCTTTAAATGTTGAGGTTGTTAGTCTTATTTGGGATATAATATTATTTATTTTTAACCATTGGTTTTATAGTTGAAATTTTGATATTATAATATTATATTTATCTATATTGGATGAATTTTCCTAATAATTTTGATTTTATTAAGGAATATAGAAATATATTTACATCCTTTGGTAGATAATGGGGTTCGTTTGAAATTTATATTTTGTGAAATTTAAATAAAAAAGAATCTTGAATACACATAGTTTGAGGAAAAGTATAATATTATGGTGTAAATTGACTAAACGGTGAAATTTTAGTTATTAAGTAAGTATATTTCATTATATTCTCCATCTTGGTAGTAAATCGATTCCTCAAACCAAGGAAAAGTATCTTGAAATAGAAACAATATTCTATAACTATCATTTATGATGAATCAATTGTATTTTCACACCTCATTAATTTATGGTTTTGTGGTCGTTAATATTCTCATGATCTTTCACATTCTTTTGATCAATGATCCCTATCACTATCCATAATTTTTTGGGCATTAATATTTTCATACCTATCCATATCATTACTTTCAACTAATTGTTACCTAAATATAAACCTAATTATTTTTCACTCTCTATAACCTTTCCACTTCCCTTTCCTCTTATCAATATGATGTTTTATTAACCCTTTTACGTTTTGGGATTTCAATACAGGTATTTTCAAATTTAAAACCCTTGTTTTTTAAGATCAAGATCAATATTTTAAGATGAATTTTAATGAAGTTGAGGAAAATATAACATCCTGATATTTTAAAATAACATTAGGTTTGATAGTGTACATCATACAAACGACCGAGCTCAAAAGACCCATGAATTATATAATTTAAATAAGTAGGTTACAACCTAGATGTTAAATTGGTGGGAATGGATAAGAATAAAAAAAATTAAGAAAATTTTATATTATTCTCATGTTAAAAATAAATAATTTGGTTATAAATTTATAATAAATTGAAATAAAAATCATTTGAAAGTAAATAATCATTTTCTTTAAAAACATTTTTTAGGCACACAATGTGTTTCTATATTAATAAATTAAATTAATCACTATTATTGAATAGTTTCAATAAGATTTATATATTATAAATTCAAAAAAATATATTATCATTCATATAATATTTTATTAATCATGGAATTAGAATAAATCCAATTTTATGTTTAAAATAGTATTTTTTGAAAAAACAGTTTTTTCGTGTTCTGTGTAATTATGTTAAATTTATTTTTTACCACTTTTAGAAAACATATTTAAAAAATTTTAAATTAATTTTTTGAAACATCATGTAAAATATATCTTTGTCTTAATTTTTTATATTTTTAAAAAATGAAAAACAATTCAATTAATATTGTAAAATATTGGTTTTTATTTGAAATTGCCTTATCATTTAAAGCATTTAAAAATCCATTTTTTTAAATTTTTTTAAAGTTTAATTAGATAAAAAAATATTAAAATTAATCCAATTTATTTCATTTTAATAAATTTAAATTTGATTTTAGATTTAAAAACTTTTGATACTTTCGAAAATATTTCCTTTGGAAAACTCTATTTTTATCACATCTATGAGTTTATTTTTAAATTAAATTATTCCAATTTTAGGAATTGAATTTGTAAAAATGGATTAAGTAATTATAATTATTGTAATTAATATTATATAAAAATCTCAAATAACTTTTTTTCATAATGAATACGAAAAATAGTAATAATTATTTTCCATGGTTAACGTTAAAATGGGGTTACCAGGGGTTAACATAAGAATATAATGGTTAAATGACCTATAAACTAGTTAAATTAACATTTTTTCAATATTAAAAAATTATATCATCTATGTTTCAATAATTATCCATTTTTATCTTTCTCACATGAGAAAATTGTGGGTATAATTTCTCAATTTAAAACATTTCATGTGTGTCCTCTCCCCCGGTTATAAAAGCCAACCAACTATCATATCTTATTCACACATAAAAATCTATTTTGTTCATGATATACCTATCCAAATAAATTGAATAAATCCATTACAAATAACTATATTGTTTTTTGTATAAAATTATTCTATGAAGGATTTATATATAAACCTAAAGAGGTTGTCTGAAGAATATGTATAGTTATTGGCCTTGTGTTTTTTGTTTTATTTATTCTTCTTTCACTATAAAATATTCATAAAATCTAACAAAATAATAAAACAAGTATCTCTAACAAATCTATATGTTGTTATTTTAATTTCATAACCTATATTAATCTCCTCTTCTAAAATTTGGAAAGTAAACTTTCAATCTTTTTTAAAAACGATTCTGGCCTCGCGATCCGATGTATTTTGTTTTCCTTCACCACCTATCATAGATGGATATATTTATAGATTTAATGTATTTATATGATATTTTTAACATAGTTATTTGTATATAATTTTAATTTTACATAAAACTATTTTCTTTTAAATCCATTTAAAACAGTAATGTCACTCATGCGTATGTTTGAACTACCACCTTCACAAAGCAAACTCATTCATTTTTCATTTTATTTTACATGGATAGTAATGAACCACACCCCATTAACCTTGATCCAGTACCTTAATTTAATAATTTGGAATATATATAAATGTTCAAATCCCGAATTACTACTCAGTTTAGTAAATTTAGAGAACTAGATGCATACATGGTACCCATTTTACATTGGGAGTACAAAATAAAACCTAATAAATAACAACCACAAATGGATTCCACCCTTGAAAACTCATTCGAATATTTATTATTAATATTCTAGGAAAAAATAAGGTTGAATATAAAATCTTATTAGGTATATTAGAATCATTCATGAATATAAATTATATTTTCAAAATGGAAATTTGAATAACTGAATTTACATTCTATTTAATCTATAAAATGAGAATGAAATGTATCTAGAGATACTATAATTTTGTATATATCATCGATAAAAATAATTAAATTAATTATGAAGGAAATTATTAATTATTTTATATCTTGTATCATGTGCATGGTACCTCTACCATCAAGACCTTTCACAAGATTGTTTAAACTACAATTAGAAACTAATTTAATTAGGTGAACATAATTTGTCTCTCGAGACCTCATATTGCATCGGGGGATATATAAATTCAAAACCAATAAATAAATATAGGTCAAAATAACTCCTCATATATCAAATAATATATTTAATTCATGAATCAATATTTCTTATCATCAAATATTTATACTAAGTAAAGCATACATATTTATTAACATTTCTCTTATTAAACCAAAAAACATTCAATGTAAACTATGTTTATAAAAAATGTATAACATTTTGGTGATAATCATATCCTTCAAAAAATAATATGAATATTTAAGATAAATGAAATAACCGATGAAAATTTACCACAATAAAGTGATTGTTTCAAGGGAAACTTTAAAATCCCAAAAGAAATTTAAAATTTCACAATGATTTTTACCACTTGATAATTTTCAATTTAAAACAAACATAGGTGAAATAATTAAAACTAAAAATTAAAATACTATTATATATGAATGAATCATGATATTACATATTAAATGGGAATTATATAAACCAAATAAAAGTTAATTGGATCATAATAAAAAATAATTCTTAATGGAATGTAAATTGATATGAAATCCCTCACCTCGTGATTTATTTTGTTTGAATATTATTTACCCACACGTATATTGTTTATTAAAATGTTTTTAAATTAAACCATAACCATATTAATTCCCTTAATATCATATATGACCATTTTTTTAAGTCTAAACACAAGTTCATTAATAATCCTTTGTTATTTTCATTGTTTCAGGTATTAATTTCCTTGTTTTCCCATGCGATTTAGTCACTAAAGATACAGTTATTGAACATATTACATAGTTTAATCATCTCAATAATAATAATAATGGAATAATCATAATATTTTTACATCAATAATACTTTTAATACCAATAATGAAAGATTTTATTGATAAATTATGTATGTTATGAACATGGAGATGGTAGGTTGTATGTTTGCATGAGTAACATTTCCATTTTACAAAGAAAATTATGGGAGGAAGGTAAGTAATATATAATATTTCCTTAGTGACATTATATTTAATATAATATTTTATTTCATTGAATAAAATTTTATATATAATCTATGGGGTGTCGTGAATAAAATAGAGTCTTGTCGCTTCTTGAAGGCAGTGGTCCACAAGTTCATGAATTAGATTATCATCTTTCATTGAGTGGAAGGTATTGAAATTTAATAATAAATATTATCTTTATAGAAAGATAAATATGTCATGAATATAATAATTATTTCATGAATATAAAATATAATCATTAAATTTATTCTTATCACAGTCCACACAAATAATTATTGAAAGATGAATCACATTGCTTTGTGAGGCGGCCGTCTAATGTACACACGAGAACATTATGGTCTATCCTATAGAATGGGAAGTGAAACATTATATATGATATAAAGAATCCAAAAGATTAATTATGTTATAAATAATATATATATTATTTATATCGATCATCATACTCAACCTCAGTGGGTGTGAATGGGAAAATGAATGACATCAGTTTGCGAGGTGGTGGTCCATCGTACACATAAACGATGATTTTGTAACCCATTTGATGGATGGGGGTATTTTTTTAGGTTCTTAAATTAACCTAAAAAATCTCAGTATATGTAAGATAACATGATTAATATATCAGCATTATTTAATAATAAATTAATGAGGGGAGGAATAAATAAAATAACAATGCCCGTTGAAGAACGTTACCTCTTATTAGGATATCCTTCTTATGTTTGATCTAAAGCATTCCAATGATGGATTTATTCCCAAACTAAGGCTTATAGGAATATATGATTAAATTTGGGATGTTACATGGATATTTAGTGGCTTAAACAATGGTGTTATTGTGTGAATAAGTGAGGAGACGGGGTAGCCTTTTATAAGTGAGGTGAGTGGAACACATGTAATTTTTTGAAAAGATTCAATCATACCCATGTTTTTACCATGTCACAAGCTTCCAAAGTGAGACATTATCAAATAAATAATATATATATGGTAAAATTATTTCTAGAAAAATGGATTTTGGACAAGTTTTTAGGTAATTTTTAACCCTTGTATTTAATGTTTTACACCATATGAAATCAGCTTTTACCTTAACTGAGGTAATTAATTTTTAATATTTTCACTATTCATTTTGTAAAAAAATAACTTTAACGTGTGATAAGTTGTAAATTATTTAGATTTGTAATATTGAATCCCATTTTTAAATACAATTTAAATAAGTTGAAAATTTTAATTTATAATTAATCTGCATACATGATAAGAAAGCGGGTTTTTTAAGACAAAATTGTCCAAATTTTATAAATTTTTTATATCAATGTTATTTAGGAAAATGATTACAATGAAATAAATAAAATTAATTCATATTTAATTTAAAAAAATTTAAATTAATATCAATTAAAAATATAATTTAATATTGTAAATAATTTAAGAGAAATGTAATCTTTTAAATAAAATTATGTATTCTTTAACTATTCATCAAAATTGAAAATTGTTAGAAAAAACACAAAAATTAACCCTAATATATATTTTATATTCTTGTTTAAAAAATTAAGTTTATTTTTTCAAATAAATTTTCTATAATTTTTAAAAAATTATTTTAAATTATGATCTCAAAGATTAAATATATCATCCTTTGAATGAAATACAATTTTCAAAAAACCATTCTTTTTCTTTTAAATGATTTTTATTTTGTTTATATTTAGCATGAAACCATAATTTTAATAATTTTGTTAGTACTAATCATTAATAAAACATAATTTTAAGTATATAATGGTCATTTTATATAATATTTTAATAGATTATTTTCATTTTAAACTACTGTTAAGTGCATCACAAGATATCGAAGAGATTAAATTTATTTAAAAATAAATATATCATAAAATATAAAAATTTATATTCTCTTCTACAATTGGAGTTATTTCTCATACACAATATCATAAATAAATATAATATTTTAAAATATTAAGGTGTTATATTCTACCCCATAATTACATCCTCACAATTTAATCATGATCTCAGTAATCAACAGTCTGTTATTTGAAAATTACTTCATAGAAACCCACATCATAAAAAGGGTTAACAAAACATACTCTTGAAAAATGGAAGGGGACATGTGAAATTAATCTATAATAACACATACTAGGTTTCCAAAATAGTATAACATAGTTTGGATGTGAAAACATTGACATGGAAGAGAAAACTGACACACAAATACTTCTAGAGAGTAATAGAAAACATTTATCACAAGAAAATGGGTTGTTTGGAGAAGGTTAAGGACAAAAATACATAAACCAAAAAGCTGTGGAAAATTAAACTGATTTCATCAAAAATAATAATAATATGATAACATTTCATTTAAATATATTTTTCCATAATTTAAGGAATTCATTATCCAACTAGACTGATAATATATGAAAATATTCTTACTCGATATCTATTTATTTCATAAGAACAATTTCATCATTTGGTTGAGCTTCGATATATTTATAATTAATCACTTACACCATGAACCAAATATCCAAAAATTAATTTATTATTCTTGGAGAGCTAAATTTAACTTTTAATGGATCATGTGGTTTGTAGAAGAGTGAAAACACTTTCTATCTAACTTTAACTATTTTCCAAAACTAATATGGTTAGATTAAGTTGCCTGATATACATAAATATTCAAATGGTGATGTAATACAATTTTATCTAAAACCTCATCAAAAGTTTAACTTAAAGCATTTAATAAATGGATATCCTAATTACCCTTCAAATATATAAATATCCAAAACATTTGAAAGAAGTTCACTTAATTTAAAAAATGAAAGTTTCATTAATCCAGAAAACATAAAGTATATCTTAATCATCATATGACAAAAATGTGTATACCTTCATCACTTATTCAATCGAAACCTAATAATAACTTGAATTACCATAAAAAATCACTGTTAATTACATAGGTAAAACACATATTAATTCTTATATTCCTTAAGCACAAAGACATTATAAACTACATCAATGATAACATTAAACACCATATCAAAAAATCAATAATCAATCCCATGGTAGTTATTATTATCCAATTTACATTATCCATATTAATCATCTCTTTATATTATTATCATTATCTCAGTGTCAGGAGCATATTAAGGGTTATAATTTCCACAATCACGTGTTTTCCAATACGTTCTACTATCTATTGAATCATTTTTCCAGTTCATCTGTACCATTCAACATAAGCTTTCAAATAATTGATGAACATTTACTACAACACATTCCTTATAGATTTCATAATACTCATAACTAGGATATCATTGATAAAAAACTTTTCGAACATAATTCAATGATCCAAATACACAAGAAAATTAATCATTACAGTTAGGTTGTTCCAATATCAAAACCAGGATCCAAATATTTTTATGGGTAACTCATTTGTATAGTTCCCCATATCCTTACATTGGAATAATTTCACATTGGAAATTTATTTCCTTCCCTTGTAATCAATACCATGGGGAAATTTCAATCCACACTTGTATAAAACTCTCATTCACTTTGATAAAGTAATAGGGTGTTTCTTTCCATAATTATCTCATGTGGGAAAATCCTTCTTTCCCTTCTTCTCTATATCTGTATTCTACTCAACTATCATATTCTTATATTTCATACCTAAAAATTCATAAAACATGTATAATTTTTCATTTATATTGATAGCACATAAAACAATTTCATAAAATGAAGAAAATTTTTGGGAGACTAGCGCTCTTCAGAGACTTGTCTTAATCCTTTCAAAGAAATGGTCAATCATTTACTCCATATTGCATACATAATCAGTATAATGCCTAGATAACCTTGTATATGTAGATTCATACTATGTAACAATTTCTTCTTCCATTTTATTTTCGCTATGTAATTTTATCTTTATTTTAGTTTGTTTCTATTGAGGGAAATATTTTTTGAATAGTTTATCCTTAAAATTTTATCATTCCAGGGGTTCTATGTACCCTTCTTCCCTAGTATTCTAAATAAAAGACCATCATTTATCAATATTTCCTTTGAGAAAATAAAAATGAAAGCATAACATTTTCTTTTCCACTTCATCCCAAGTACATAAACAACAATTCCAAAGAGTTAATTCATTTTTTTCTACCATTAGATTAGTAAGACCACTATATTATAGAAGATTATATTACATAATAAAATCCCACATAGGAGAATCTTGATATAGGATAAATTTATCCATCCAAGAAATTTTATTTTTCATTACATGATTTAGATTCTCTAATATATATATATATATATATAGATATATATATATATATAATTTCCTTAGTTTTAATACCATCTATAGTCACTTCCTCAACAGGGAAATCTATATATTGGCCTCAGCATTGTTACTATTATTTATAATTCTCATTTATAAACAATATAATATTCTCATTAGAAAATAAAATTATAATATTTAAATAATGATTTATAATTCCAAATATGATGTAACACTAAATTAAAATGTATTCATTTGTAATATCAGAATAATAGCATTGGTTTCATTAGGGATTTCTCTATATTTAAATACTTTATAATTTTTTTTAAATAAAATTTGAATTATCCAAATAATATCCCCTTAGAGTGTCTAACTAGGTTTACAAAAATGATTATTTGTAAACTAGGTGATGATCAAGCCACTCCTATTGCACCCTTTTCATATTTTATACACCTAGGTTCCACTATGCGAGAACTAAGTGAACTTTTAATATCAATATAGGGATTTATTTAAAGAAACATACCACATAACCACTACCATACAAATATATTAAGATGTTATTATATAATTATCCTCAATGTTGAACATAGGGTTATGATCCATAATCTATGTTTTTTTAAATTTATTCCCCATGATTTCTATTAAACTTCCTCTGATATCAACTAAATCAAACAAGACCCCAGTAACCTGGAGATAATGCCTTCTTTTTTTACATTGGAACAAATATAAAGGGTAAACCCCTTGAGGACAAAATCAGTTTAGTTTTGTTGGAGAACAAGATATATACATCGTATCAATTTTATAAAGGGAGTACAAAATAAAAGAAAATACATAACAATATTAAATGAACTGCATCTTTGAAAACCCACTCAAAGATTTATTCTTCATATACTTGGGAAAAGAAAAAATAAAAGAGTGATATAAAATTTATATTAAGGGTAATGTTCCATGTAACATATCATGAATAAATATTAAAAAATCAATATGGTAAGGTAAATAAATGAAAACAAATTTATTTAAATCAATAAATTGAGAATAAAATACATTCAAGGATAATATCATTTCAAAAATATCATGGATAATAATAACTAAATTGTTAATTAAAGTGATAATTAATTATTGTACATCATGTATTAGGCCCACGATACCTCTAGCATAAATTACTTTCATGATATTGGTTCAACTATAGGTAGAAACCCATTTAATTTTGCCAACTTGATTTGTCTTGTGAGACCTATCAATACAATTTTGGGATATATAATATTGGGTCTTTCCCATCACAGCAGGTCCAAATCATTCCTCATGTATTGAATAATTGATTTAATTCTGTAATAAATATATCTTATCATCAAATACTTGTATTGAGTAAAGTATATATATTCATTAATATTTACCCAATTAATCGAATAATTTTCAAGGTAAACATCATATATAAAAATTAATTGAGATTGCATAATAAATTTATTTCTTTTAGAGAAGGTTTCCAATCATAAAAGAAAGTGAGATTGTACAATAAATTTTTCCACTATGAGATTTTCATGTCAAATCACCCATGGAATAAATAATTCAAATTAAAACTTAAAATAAAATGAATTATGAGTGAATAATTAAATTAAATATAAAAGGCGTAGTATATACACAACCAAAAATTGAATAGTTTCGTAATAAGAAATAATTATCAATAGAATATATATTGAGACAATATCCATTACATTACACTTTCTTTTAGACAAAAATTCTTTAACCTCTTATATTGATGTTTTAAACTTGTATTTAACTTACACTATAACAATTTTATTGTTTTTAATATCATATATTATCCTTTTATAAAATATTATCATCAACGCAACAACAATATTTCATTATTTTCATTATTTTATGGGTTAATTGTATTTTTTTTCTCATGCATGATTTGTCATTAATGATACAGTTTGTGCACATATTATAATGTTTCATAATATATAGAATAATAATCATAAAGTAGTCATACTATTTATACAAAAATTATACTTTTAAAAAAATCACAAAATATTCTTTTGGTAAATGAAGTATGTTATGATCATAAATATGGTAGTTCGTACATACGCATGAGTAACATTTCAATATTCCAATGATCATTATGGAAAGAAATTAATTAATATATTATATTTCCATATTGATAATAATATAATATATAAAATATTATTTCTTTAAATATGATTTTATATATCATTCATGTGCTGTAGTGATGAAAAGAGTGTCACATAATTTTAGGAAGGTGGTGATCCACACATACATGAATGAAGTTTTCATCCTTCATTAAAAGAATAAGTAATAAATAAAATGATATATATAATCTTATAGTAATAAAAAAATATGTCATTAATATCATAATTTTTGCATGATTATCACATAAAATCATTAATTTATCCTCACCAATTTCCATTCAATGAATAAGTGAATGACGAACCACATCGCTTCATCAAGAAGTATTTCACCGTGCATATGGGAGACATTGTCATATCTACCACAAAATGGAAAGTAAAAAAATTAATATTTGATATAATGAATCCAATGGAATAATTATTTTATAAATATAATATATTTTGTTTATATCAATCGTCATACCCAACCTTGATAGATGGTAATGGAGAAATGAATGACATCAGTTCACAAGGCCGTAGTTCACCGTACAAATGGATGATGATATCATAACCCATTTAATGGATGTGAGGATGTTTTAGGTAATTAAATTAACATAAAAATCAATTTATATTTATGATAATTATGTGATTATATAATAATTTCTTAATAATAAATGAAGGAGGTGGGAGAAAAAATAAAACAAAAACACTTGTTGAAGGACATTACTTCTTCTTCGAGTATCCCCCTTATCTTTTCACTATAGACTTCCTAGGTTAAATTTCTACCTAAAATAAGGATTTCAATATTATACTTTGGAAATTTTTATGTGATTTTTTGTGGAATGGATGATCCAAAAGTCTATGATGTTTGGAATAAGAGAGGATAGGGGGTGTTTTTTTATAAGTGAGGTGTGTGACACAATTTTCATTGTTTTAAATATTCAATCATATTCACATTTTTATCACACCAAAAGCTTCCAAAATTTACATTTATCAAACTAATAATTGATAAGGTTGAAAAATATACATAAAATTGGTGTTTTACAAGATTTTAGTTCTTTTTTAACCCTTCTACTAATAATATAACCCCTCATTAAATACTTATTTACCTTAATCGATGTAATTAATTTCAACTATTTTAACTTTTCATTTTGGTAAAAAATTATGTTAATGTTATTTGAAATTACAAATTATTTTTATTATAATATGTAATCCATTTTTCTATCTTAAATTTACATAATTGGAAATTTTTAATTTAAAATTAATCTCACTAACATGATGGGAAAGAGGGTTTTTAAAGAGAAATGTTCAATCTCTTATAATGTTTTTACATAAAAATTAAAAAAATGATTCAAGTGAACTAAATTGGATTAATTGATATATAATTTAACTAATTTATCTTCAAAACTAAATAAAAATGTAATTTATTTATTAAACAAAATTAATCAATAAGGATTTTTTTAATTGAAAGTTGGTTTTTTTTTCAAAATTCATAAAGAGATAAATCTTTTCAAAAAAATCCCAAAAGAATCACTATAAGATATTTTTGATATTATGTTTAAAAAATTGAATTTTATTTTGTCCAATAAGTTTACACAAAGTAGTAAAAATTAAATTTAAAATCTTTTTTTCAAAAATGACTAAAGATTCATTGAAAAAAAATATAGTTTTTTGAAAACATTTAATTTAATTTTAAATTATTCTTATTTAGTTAGTAATATTCATATCCTATACATATTATTAATTAATTATGGGGTGAGTGAGTGTCCCACATAGGTGTTTCTTATTTTGAACCCTGGTAGTGTAAGATTGGTATAGAGTAAGAGGTTTCTAACCTCCGATACCAATTGTAGGATCGAAATATAATATGAGATGCTCAATATACAAGAGGGGGGGTGAATTGTATACTTTAAAAAATTCCTTTGGAACCTTTAATGTTAGTTATGAATAACTAAAGTTTCCTTAAGAAAAGGAAAGGGCTATGTTTAACAAAGTTAAACTAAGTAAATTCACAACACCTCTAACACCGAACTAAACTAGCAAAGTGATTCCAATAGTAGGTTTCGGAAATATGGTTCCGGAATTTGAAACTTAACAAAAGTTACAATATGAGATTCTACCTTACAGCGTATAGAATCTAAACTAATCAGAGTAAGTAAGGAAGTATAAGAAAGTTATACTTTCCTTAAGATATAAAATACAGAGGAATAGAAACAAGTAGTAAAACTACAAGTAACAAGAATAAGTCTTTTAACCCAAAGAGAAGGGTATCCAACAACCTTGGATAAAGGTCCCTTGATTTATACTTTCAAGCAAGTCTGTCTTACCCACACCAGGGCAAGCCCTCGATACGAAGATCGGAGTCTCTGTCTTGCTATCCCCGCAAGCCCTCAACTTCAAGGTAGTTGGCAACCTCTGTCTTTCTCAGCAAGAAAGCCCTCGATCTTTAAGGTAGTCGGCACCTCTGTCTTCCTATCCCCGGAAGCCCTCGAATGTAATCACCAACATTTGGAGTCGCACAAAGCTTTGAGAGTTAATAAGAGACTCTCTCTCTAGAAATCACTTCAACAGCATGTATACACTTTTTCAGCAATCAGCTATTAGCCATCAGCCCCGAGCTCTTTCAAATGAGCTCCTATTTATAGGTAAGGTCGGTTCCTCTCCAACGGTCATATTTTCCTTAAAGATCGGAGGGACCTGTACACGTGTCACTTAGACAACGGTTAGTTTATAACAAAATGGACGACATCGTTTTATAACAAAGTGAGTGTAACTGAATGTATGACATCGTTTTAAACTCTAACATAAAGGTTCGGAAAAGAAACTTCGGAGTGAAGGTTCGGAATGAATAAATTCAGAGTGTATAAAACAATGATAATCAGATTCTGTTTAATAGATGAATTCGGAATGAGAATTCGGAATAGGAATTCATCATCAGAAATCGTAATGAGAATTCATCATCAGAATTCGTAATGAGAATTTGTCATCAGAATTCGTAATGAGAATTTGTCATCAGAATTTGTAATGAGAATTTGTCATCAGAATTCGTAATGAGATTTTTTCATCAGAATTCGTAATGAGAATTCTTCATCAGAATTCGTAATAGGAATTCTTCATTGGAATTTGTAATGAGAATTCTTCTTCAGAATTCGTATCCTGAACCTGGAATAGAACTTAGTCAGAGATCATATCCGGAATTCAGAATGAGACTTCCTTATAGTTCTTTATCCAGAATCTGAATACTAAACAGAATGCTTTATATCTAAGTTTTAATGATTCCGAGAAAAATGAATCTGAAACTCATACTTAAGAAAAATATGAATGAAAATATGATAAGGATAATTTTTCTTATAAAAGCGATTTTCCTTAAGAAAGCAATTTTCCTTATAAAAGCAATTTTCATTAAGAAAGCAATTTTCCTTAAAGAAGGCAATTTTCCTTAAAGATAAGGTTTTTGTGATTTTCAAAACAAGAAGGAATGGAAAAGTCATAAGGAAAACCTTATTGACTCAACAATCTCCCCCTTTTTGGAAAGCACAAACATCCTTACGAAAAAGCTATTCCAAGAAGAAAGAAACACATTAAAGCTTATCTCCCTTGGTTTAAGGATATAGATGAATACGACTAACTCCCCCTTAGGCTTTGAAACTCTAAGGATCGTATTCATATTTCCGGAGTGATGTTTCATAAGAAGGTCTTCTTTAAGCTAAAACTCACCCTTAAACAAACTCTTATTAGAGTTCTTTTTCCTTGGGTATTTTTCTTTCTCCCCCTTTGATAAACTCTTATTAGAGTTCCTCTTTTTCTTAAGGATCTTTTCCTTCTCCCCCTTTGTGATTTTCAAAAATAATTGGAAGGAATGGGAAAAAATCTTAACAAAGTACCTGAGACATTAGTAATAATAACAAACGAAACAACAGGAAAAATTCTCATTAGATTTGCAATATCAGCAACAAAATAAATACAACAAAAAGATCGAATTGGGTTATTTCGGATCTTTCTCCTTCGACATGAGCCCCTTAAGAATCGTCTTGATCTTCTTCAAGTCTTTGTGATCTTCTTCTGCTTGCTTCTCTAAGACGACTATTCTTGCGGACTGAGCTTCAATTGTTTCTTCCTGAGCCTTCAACTTTTCTTCCTGAGCTTTCATCTTCTCTTCCTAAGCCTTCATCCTTTCTTCAAACTCGATCCGATAATCCCTTTCAAATTTCCAACTTTGATTAACGGAATTGAGCTTTCCATTCAGATCTCTCACTTCCTGAATCCGAAAGTTCTTTTCCTCTGTCAATTTCTCTTCGAAGGATGCAGTCAGCTCATTAATCTTCTTGTCTTCAGTTTCAAAGGCATCCTTAACGTTATCTTGAAACTCATCAAGCAACCTCATCTCTTCCACATTCTTCTTTGACCAGCTTGTCATCCTCTTACAAGATCTTTTATGAGCTTCGTAACCAACAAAGAATGTTTTGAACTGAGCTTCAATCTCCACACACTTATCCATAACCATCGATACGGAGTCGGTTTTCTGATTCAACGCATGTTGGAGCATCTGGCATCTAGAGTAAATACTAGAGAAGGTTGGAATGGTTCCCACCAACTTCTTTAAGGACTGAACAACAAAGTCATGCCCCAACGAGGATGACTCCGAATCTGAAATCTTGCTAGGAGAATTTTCTTCCTCAATAAGCTCCAACTTCCTCTTAGAAGAACTACCAGCTTCCTTCCTCTTTCTTACTACTGAGCTCGGAGTCTCGGTAAGAATTTGCTTCCCCTTAACTTTTTCCGGAATAGAAACCTGTTCCGGAGATCTCTTTTCACTGTCAGAAACTTGAACAACCAAATCTTCCTCATCAGCAACTTCTTGAACACCAACCTCTACGTTTCCCATCTGAGAAATATCTTGTAAAATTTGTTCTTCTTCTGCATGATAGGCAACTTCTTCTTCTCCTTTCTCTTCTTCCATCGCAGGAGTAACTAACTTCGAAGATTCAGCTTCTGAAGTCCGGAGTGATAAGTGTTCCGAAGGTGTTCCCTTGTACTCATCAACATGTTTTAGCACATCTCCTGTCTCACCACTTCCTTCAGCAGCCTCTTCAACTTGTTCCACTTTCTCCACTTCCTCAACATTAGTAGCAACAGCCTCTTCCGGAGCAACAAGATTTCTTCCTGGAGTCTCGGGTAGAGATTCCAGGGAGAAAGATCTTGGAACTGGAATTGTTGCTGAAACCATTTCATTGAACTTCAACAAAGTTTGAACAGCCTCGGCTTCTGACATTTTCTTCTTAAGCTTCTTTTCCTTAGCTTGTTTCTCAAGCTCATCAGCAGCTTTCTCCTTCAAAGCTTTAGCTTCCACAGGGTCCAATCCGAACTGCGGATCCCCTTCTTTCCTCTTCTCTTTGTCAGCTCTCCACTTTGTAACAACCTCATCAGGATAGGTCTTCTTCTTCTTAGGCTTTGGAGGTGCGGAGTGGACTTCCTTAGACTTGGGATTTTCTCCTTGTTCTTCCACTTCTTTCAGCTTTCTCTTCCTTACTGGCTTGGATGATTCTGGATCAGCAGATTTCGGAGCTACTTCTTCTTGTGGAGGTAGATCAATAAACTTCCCAGACTTCTTGTCAAAAGATATATTCATTCTTTTAAGCATGCCATCACTAAGCAGCATGATCTTGCAAACTCTCGGCTTAGAACTGCAAGCTACCTTGAAAGATTCTAGGCACCGAACTATGAGCTTTGATAATATTGCTGGGTACATTAGGATCTGAGCTCTCAGATTCCCCTTCTTCAAATTCTCAATATTAAGAAGAATATGCTTCTTCAAGTTAAACTTCCTTAGATTTATCAGGAAATCTAAGATATATATCTCACTCTTCTTCAAGCTATCCTTATCACCTTTTCTCGGTACGATAAGTCCTTGCACCCATAACTCCAGAATCCGGAAGTTTGTAGATAGGCTTGCAATTTTCGGAGCCTTGTCATCATCCAATCCGAGAGTTTCTAAGGCTTTTTCCTTGTTGAAGCTACCCTTGGAGTCCGACAATACGTGAGAAATAAACTCAGCTTCACCTTCATAAGATAAACCTACCAAGCTTGCAGCCTTGGTGTAAGAAAGCTTATATGTCTTGCCATACGATTTGAATGAAAATTTTTCTCTATTATCTTCCTCGAAGAAAGCAACTGACTCATAAAACTCAATAAGCAAATCTGAGTACACTTCATCTTGGTTACCGGTTTTTGATACCGCAACATCTTCCCAGCCATTCAACTTGATATTCTTTGAAATGATAGAATCATAGTTGCTGAAGAAAGTCGGATGAACTAACCTTTCTCTGTAAACTAACCACTGATAAATAGGCTTAGTTGAAGACATTTCTTGAGAAGCTAACTCTGCAGACATTCGGATTAGAAGTTCTCTGGGAAATTCGGAACAGAGAAGACTGAAGTTTGGAGCGGAGAAAACTATGGTTCGGAACAGCCTTAAATCGGAGAGTCAAAGCTTCAGGACGCAAGAGCTTGAAACCGATGTGGGACAAGAAATTGGGTCCCCTTTATATAGGAAATGGGATGACCGTTCACCTTCCACGGTTGATCTAACGGTTTAGAATGAACTAAGATCAAATATGACGGTTGAAAGCTTGAATCCGATCTTTTTGAGGTTTTATTAAAGCAAAGAATTAAGAAAACTATACTTCGAAATCATAATACGAGAAAATACCAGCAAGTAAAATATGATTACGAAAACTTCAGTAAGGAAATCATACCTTTCGGATTAGCTTAGGAAAGTTATTCGTAATGGGTAATATAAAGATGACTACGAAAAACTCAATACAAAAAACTCAATACGAAGAACTTAATATGAAAAACTAAATTCGAAAAACTCAATACGAAAAAGTAAGTACGAAAAACTCAATATGAAAAAGTCAATTCGAAAAACTCAATATGAAAAACTCAATTCGAAAAACTCAATACGAAAAAGTAAGTGTGAAAGTTCCGTTATGAAAATACCAGTACGAAAGTTTTCCATTCTGGAAATTTTCAATACGAATACTTTCATTCCAGAAGTATCTTGTACGAAAATATCCATTCTAGAAAATGGTAGTTCTGGAAGTTCCATTCCGGAAAACTTCGTTCCGAAAAGTTTGAAAACAAATTTTGAAAAACTTTGTTTAAACAAACAATCAAATGTACTCCCCCTATGAAAAGGAGTTTATTACTGTAAGGAGACTTTTTCAATAGAAAGTTTAATTAAGAAATATTACCTTATGGTAATCATTCCTAACTTCTGTTTAATATATTCAAATCTATCATAAGGCAAAGATTTTGTGAATATATCAGCAAGTTGATCTTGCGTTCCGATAAACTGAAGAATAATATCTCCTTTCAGTGTGTGATCCCTAAGAAAGTGATGCCTAATATCTATGTGTTTTGCACGGGAGTGATGTGCAGGGTTTTTACTTAGGGAAATGGAACTTGTGTTATCACACAAAATTTGAGTTTTAGTAAAACTCAAGCCATAGTCTGTGAGTGTGTGTTGCATCCACAACACTTGTGCACAACAACTTCCAGCTGCTACATATTCAGCTTCAGCAGTGGAAAGTGAAACAGAATGTTGCTTCTTGCAGGACCAAGAAACTAATGAATCTCCTAAGAAATGACAAGTTCCGGATGTACTTTTTCTATCCATTCTACATCCATCAAAGTCAGCATCAGAAAAGCTTTTTAGAACAAAATCATTTCCAGAAGTATAAAATAATCCTAGATCCATGGTTCTCTTAAGGTAGCGAAAAATTCTTTTAACTGCCTTTATGTGAGATTCCTTAGGATTGGATTGATATCTTGCACATAAGAATACTGAAAACATTAAGTCTGGTAGACTAGCTGTTAAGTAAAGTAGACTTCAATCATACCTCTAAAAGATGTTTGATCTACTGGTTTCCCAGCTTCATTAAGATCTAAAGAATTTGAGGTACCAATGGGAGTACTTATACTCTTAGTGTTGCCATAACCATACTTTTTAAGAAGATCTTTAATATACTTATGTTGAGATCTGTAAGTTCCTTCTGGTTTTTGAGAAATTTGAAAACCAAGGAAAATGTTAACTCACCCATCATACTCATTTCAAACTCAGATTTCATTAGACTAGCAAAAGAGTCAGTCAAGGATTGCTGAGTTGAACCAAATATAATGTCATCAACATAAATTTGAACAATCAAAACATTTTTCTTATCATTCTTTATAAAAAGGGTTGGATCTGCATTTCCCTTAGCATAGTTATTTTGAAGCAAAAATCCAGTAAGTCTATCATACCATGCTCGTGGGGCTTGTTTAAGTCCATACAAAGCTTTGGTAAGTCTAAAAACATGATCTGGATATTTTGTATCTTCAAAGCCAGGAGGTTGTTCAACAAAAACTTCCTCTTGAACATAACCATTAAGAAAAGCACATTTCACATCCATTTGGAAAAGTTTGAAATTAAAGAATGCTGCAAAAGCAAGTAGAATACGGATAGATTCAAGTCTAGCTACTAGAGCATAGGTTTCTTCATAGTCTATTCCTTCTTGTTGATTATAACCTTTAGCAACAAGTCTAGCTTTATTCCTAACAATGACTCTATTTTCATCACATTTATTTCTGAAAACCCATTTTACTCCAATAACAGAAGTTTCCTTAGGTCTTTCAACCAAGGTCCAGACTTTATTCCTTTCGAATTCATTTAGTTCATCTTGCATTGCTTTGATCCAATCATCATCACCTAAAGCTTCATCAGTGATTTTAGGTTCTAATTGGGAAAGAAATGCTAGATGTTCTACTTCATTTCTTAAGGAACTTCTAGTCCTTACAGGTTGATTTACATAACCAATGATACTATCACTGGGATGATTCTTAAGAAACACCTGATTTGGGTTTTGTAAAACCTGTTCATCAACATAGGGTAGAAAGTCTTCTGGGGTAAATGTTTCAGAAGTATCTTCTAAAACAATTTCCTTATCAGAAGGTTCTTCTATCAAAGGATGATAATCAGTTTTTGAAAACACATCCGAAGATGTAAGTTGGGATGGTTTAAAAACAAAAGGATCTGACTCATCAAATTTTACATGTACTGTTTCCTCAACAGTACAAGTGTTTTTATTAAAAACTCTATAAGCCTTAGAAGTTGTGGAATATCCTAAGAAAATTCCTTCATCAGACTTTGGTGCGAATTTATGTAAGTTATCTTTAGTATTCAAAATGAATACTTTGCAACCAAACACCTTGAAGTAGGAAAGTCTAGGTTTTCTACCATTCCATAACTCATAAGGAGTTTTATTAAGAAAAGGTCTAAACAAAACTCGATTTATAGTATAACAAGCAGTACTTACAGCTTCAGCCCAGAAATGTCTAGAAATAGAATATTCACTCAACATGGTTCTAGTTATTTCTTGAAGAATTCTATTTCTTCTTTCAACTACACCATTCTGTTGAGGAGTTCTAGGTGCTGAAAAATTGTGAGTAATACCTTTCTTACTACAAAAAGTTTCAAAATCAGAATTTTGAAATTCTCCACCATGATCACTATGAATAGTTTTCAATGGAAGGTTTTTCTCATTTTTAACTTGAGCTCTAAAACTTTTGAAATAAGAAAAAGCTTCAGATTTCTTTGCTAGAAAATAGACCCAAGTAAACCTAGTGTAATCATCAACTAGAACAAACACATGGTATTTGCCTCCAATGCTTCCAGTTTGTGTTGGACCAAAAAGATCCATGTGCACTAACTGTAATGCATCGGTTGTTGAGACTTCACCGATTGACTTAAAACTAGATTTATGTTGCTTGCCATATTGACAAGGATCGCAAACTTTAGAAGAATCAAATCTAAGCTCCGGTAGATCCTTAACAAGTTTCTTCTTAGAGAGTTTACATAGGTTCCTAAAATTACAGTGTCCTAATCTTCTATTCCATAACCAAGAATGATCTTCCATTGCACTTAGGCAAGGTAAATCTTGGCTTCTGAGGTCTTCTAAGTTTAAGGTGTAAACATTTTCTTGCCCGTTGGCTGAGAGAATAAATTCTTCCTTGGAATTGTGAACTAAGCATTTATCATTCCTAAAATTCACAAGGTAACCTTCATCACATAACTGACTTATGCTAATGAGGTTGTGCTTAAGACCATTAACAAAAAGAACATTTTAAATCAAAGTTTTACCCAAAAGAACTATATTACCAATAACAACAATCTCTCCCTTAGCATTGTCTCCGAAAGTTACCTTTCCTCCTTTCGTTTTGATAATCTTTTCAAAAAAGCTTTTGTTACCAGTCATGTGCCGGGAACATCCACTATCCATGTACCAAATATTGTTCCTGGAACTTTCTTTATTTTCCTGAAATTAAGAACAAAGTTAGACTTTCGGAATCCAAACTTGTTTGGATCCGAGATTTCCAGACAATAAAATTTTAGGTACCCACATTTTCTTAGAAAAGTAGGCATTATGAAATCCTAGAGATTTAGTTTTGTTTAAGGAACAATTCTTTGCCCAGTGACCACCACATTGACATTTAGTGAAAAATGGGGCACTTTGAGGAACAAAATAATTGTTACTGAAAATAGGTTTTGCATGGGTATAACCAAATCCAGATTTATTTCTTAATGGTCGTATTTGGGAATACATCTTATCAAAATTTTCTTTACCATGGGTAAAGTTTGATAAACACTTCTTTAAGGAAAAAATTTCGGACTTGAGTTTTAAAACCAAATTTTTATCCTCAAAATCATTAGTTTTAGAACTAGAGTTAGGCTCAAAAACATTTTTATTAGAAATTACTTTTTCTAATTCTTTAGAAAGTTTGTTCTTCTCAGAACTTACTTCCTCAAGATTTTTTGAAATATTTTCAAAATCAGCATTTTTCTTATCAAGATCTTTAGAAAGATCTGATATCTCTTTAGTAAGAATAGAATTCCTAGAGTTTGCCTTATCAAGTTTCTTGTTGAGTTTGGAATTCTCAATCTCAAGAAGTTCAGCAAACCTAGAGACTTCTTCATAAGTAGGTAAAGTATTTTCCTCATCAGAAGATGATTCTTCATCAGAAGAGTTATAATACTTACTATCATTGGAATTTAAAGAAACATTGGTCAAGGATTCAGCATTTCGTACCTTATCCATAAGACAATGATTATTAATAGGTAATCTGGCTATAAGACCAAGATTCTTCTGTCCTGAAGATTCATGTTCAGAAGATTCATCTGAAGAGTCACCACCACTGGCACTCCAGGTGTCATTAGCTTTCAGAACTTTCTTAGCTTTGGGTTTATAATACTTCTTCCTGTTTCTGTCTGAATTTATTTCCTTCCTTTCTTTCTTTTTGAGCATAGGGCAATCGGGTCTAATATGTCCAGCTCTTTTACATTCATAACAAGTAACTTCTCCATCTTTCTTATCTTTCCTATCCTTCTTCTTATACTTGGATTGAAAGTTTCTCTGTCCAGCTATCTTGTTCATCCTTCGAGCAAGATTGGCTAATTCATTTTCTGAGACTTCACTCTCACTAGATTCGGATTGGAAAATAACTTTCTTCGACTTGGATCTTGTTACTCTCTCAGGAGTCTTAGCTTTCATTTGATTTGAAGTTGTAGTAAAAGAAACAGTACCATTTCCATTCTTCTTCTTGATGTTGTCAGCATCTCTCTTCATTCTAGTTTCATGTTGTAGAAGAGTTCCAAAAAGCTCATCAAGAGTAATTTGAGTGACCTTCCTGTTCTCATCTATAGCTGTTCTCTAGGATTCCCACTCATTGGGCATAATGTCAATTATCTTGTCCATAAGAGCTTCATCATCTAAGCCTTTCTCTCCCATAGATTGTAGACTGTTGACGATAGTCATAAATCTTTGTTGAACTTTACAGATAGGTTCTCCATAAGGAAAATTGAAGCCATGATATTCTGCTCTAAGCATAGCTCTTCTAGTCTCAATCACCATAGAAGTCCCAAATTGTGTAACCTCTAACTTCTTCCATATACAATTAGCTGCTTCACAAGAAGAAATTTGGCTATATATATTTCTGGTCATTGAACATAGTAAAGTATTGCGTACCTTATAGTTGAGTTGATATTCTTGCTTCTCCTGGTTAGTAAAGGTTCTGACTTCCTTGTCAGGAATTTTATAATCACCAGTAAGCATCACAAAGTTATCTACTCCAGTATTGATAACAAATGTCTTCATACGATCTCTCCAGTATTCATAATCATTACCCTCAAAGATTGGTGGTCTTGTAGGATTCAGATTGTCAATAGATCCAACATTAATTCCTGCCATACTAAAAATAACTTTGCACACAAACTTGTTAGTAGCAAAGATTCGTAGTAACAAAGTTCGGAATGAGAAAAATTCGGAATGGATAAATCGGAATGACAAAGTTCGGAATGGAAGAGTGAGCAAGAAAAACTTGTATGTGAGTACAAGTATTTCAGTAACCGGCTCTGATACCAAATGTAAGATTGGTATAGAGTAAGAGGTTTCCAACCTCTGATACCAATTGTAGGATCGAAATATAATATGAGATGCTCAATATACAAGAGGGGGGTGAATTGTATACTTTAAAAAATTCCTTTGGAACCTTTAAATTTAGTTATGAGTAACTAAAGTTTCCTTAAGAAAAGGAAAGGGCTAAGTTTAACAAAGTTAAACTAAGTAAATTCACAACACCTCTAACACCGAACTAAACTAGCAAAGTGATTCCAATAGTAGGTTCCAGAAATATGGTTCCGGAATTTGAAACTTAACAAAAGTTACAATATGAGATTCTACCTTACAGCGTATAGAATCTAAACTAATCAGAGTAAGTAAGGAAGTATAAGAAAGTTATACTTTCCTTAAGATACAAAATACAGCGGAATAGAAACAAGTAGTAAAACTACAAGTAACAAGAATAAGTCTTTTAACCCAAAGATAAGGGTATCCAACAACCTTGGATAAAGGTCCCTTGATTTATACTTTCAAGCAAGTTTGTCTTACCCACACCAAGGTAAGACCTTGATACGAAGATCGTAGTCTCTGTCTTGCTATCCCCGCAAGCCCTCAACTTCAAGGTAGTTGGAAACCTCTGTCTTTCTCAGCAAGAAAGCCATCGATCTTTAAGGTAGTCGGCACCTCTGTCTTCCTATCCCCGGAAGCCCTCGAATGTAATCACCAACATTCGGAGTCGCACGAAGCTTTGAGAGTTAATAAGAGACTCTCTCTCTAGAAATCACTTCAACAGTATGTATACACTGTTTCAGCAATCAGCTATTAGCCATCAGCCCCGAGCTCTTTCAAATGAGCTCCTATTTATAGGTAAGGTCGGCTCCTCTCCAACGGTCATATTTTCCTTAAAGATCGGAGGGACCTGTACACATGTCACTTAGACAACGGTTAGTTTATAACAAAATGGACGACATCGTTTTATAACAAAGTGAGTGTAACTGAATGTACGACATCATTTTAAACTCTAACATAAAGGTTTGGAATAGAAACTTCGGAGTGAAGGTTCGGAATGAATAAATTCAGAGTGTATAAAACAATGATAATCAGATTCTGTTTAATAGATGAATTCGGAATGAGAATTCGGAATAGGAATTCGTCATCAGAAATCATAATGAGAATTCATCATCAGAATTCGTAATGAGAATTTGTCATCAGAATTCATAATGAGAATTTGTCATCTGAATTTGTAATGAGAATTTGTCATCAGAATTCGTAATGAGAATTTTTCATCAGAATTCGTAATGAGAATTATTCATCAGAATTCGTAATGAGAATTCTTCATCAGAATTCATAATAGGAATTCTTTATTGGAATTTGTAATGAGAATTCTTCTTCAGAATTCGTATCCTGAACCTGGAATAGAACTTAGTCAGAGATCATATCCAGAATTCGGAATGAGACTTCCTTATAGTTCTTTATCCAGAATCTGAATACTAAACAGAATGCTTTATATCTATGTTTTAATGATTCCGAGAAAAATGAATCCAAAACTCATACTTAAGAAAAATATGAATGAAAATATGATAAGGATAATTTTTCTTATAAAAGCGATTTTCCTTAAGAAATCAATTTTCCTTATAAAAGCAATTTTCCTTAAGAAAGCAATTTTCCTTAAAGAAGGCAATTTTCCTTAAAGATAAGGTGTTTGTGATTTTCAAAACAAGAAGGAATGGAAAAGTCATAAGGAAAACCTTATTGACTCAACAGGTAGCTCTTTTAATTTAACTAACCCTCATTAATTACCTCTCGTTCATGTTTTAAAAATAAACCTATAAGGTTTTTTATGACATCAATGATGAACTAGGGGGTTAATAGCTTTAGGAGGCCTTCACAAAATCTCATACCAATGAAAGAAGACCCCTAGGGTCCTATTTATAGGAACATATAGGCCCTCAGGTGAAGGGTTAAGCTCATGTAGGTGTCAGGTGTAGGTGCTTCATGTAGGTCGGTCATGCAAGGTTCCATACATGTAACTTTCTTACCGATGATGCTTGGGGGGACTCCTACTGATAACTAGAGAAAACCTATTGTTCCAGATAATGGGTTCTATGGCCCTACTCCCCTACTCGGGAGCAGTTTTAGGCTTCTGTCCCACCCCTTCAAGATGGTCCCATCACTACCATCTCTGACCCCCATGAAAAATGGAGAGTCACACTATGAAAATTTCAATCTCGGTCGATGGCGTTTTGGGTCATGACACATGGAAATCCAATCTACTCATGTTTCATGAATTTAGATTTATTTTTACTCAAACTCATCATTTGGTGTCTATGTGAGGTTTACATCTTCAATTATATAAAAAAAGTTCATGGAACACATTTCATGGTGTTGATAAAATCCCCCCTCGAATTAGATTCATTATAAATGAAAATAATCTAGTTTTAAGGTAATTATTGGAAACATTGTTGTATTCCAACATAATTTTTGGGGTTTTGGACATACGTCAAGTATAAGGGGATTCTATAATTGTTTCCTAATCCAAAGCCCCATTGATTATACTTCCACTATTTCTATGGTCATATGAACATCTCTATAATCTTTCCATCTTTTGTGAAATCGCCCTAATTTTTTTCTAATATTGATATGATGAGTACTTAGTGGCAAAAATTATATTTTTTTAAATACCTTTTTTTTTTGTTTTAGGAAAAAAAATATTACTTCCTTTTCTATTCATTTCATTATTTTTCCCAATCCACAAAGAGGTAATGTGTAGTGAGCTGAGAGTAAACTTTTTTTAGAGTTCCCTTTCTAGATTTTCAATCTGGTGAGTATTTTGTCTCTTTTTTGGGTAGTTTAATGTCATGATTGATGAACTAAGAAGGTAAGTATTTTATGTCAGACAACTTTGACTATAAATTTTGAGATTATAACCCCAACAAGTATTTGTGGTTGGGAATTTTTTTATACTCTTCATATACTTACTAGGGGATTCTTGATACATGGTTTTATGGTTTTTGAATCTAAAATGTATAATATGGGAATAGAATATTTCTCTCCTAAGGAAGAAGTTACATCTAGATAAAAACCCATTATAAGGGATATTTTTTATATTTCCAACGATGGAGTGTACTGGATTTTCATTTAGTGGTATCCTTAGGTTTATAGACCTATTATATGGTTGACTTATGCAAGAAAAAATGGGCCGCATACTACACATTCAGGAAAAGTAATTCTCAAGAATTATGTCATTCTATTTCTTATGGGTATAGGAAGATTATTGATATTCATATTTATCCCGACCACAAAGGGTGTTTTTTTCAAAGAAATATGTCTATGAATAAAGAGATCATCATTATTATCACATGCCATGAATTGGAAATTACTCCTACATGAATTTGGGTTGAGTAGAGGAGGTTAAATTTTGTTAGATGGAAAATGTCAGAGGGGAAGCCCCCTTTTTGACAAAGGGTGAAAGCATTATGAAGTTTAATGTCATGCGACTAAGACATTGACCATGTAATTTAACATCTTATGGTGAGTAGATTATTATATGTAGTTTAAATTCATACCCAAATGGAATTATTTGATGCAATTTAAATTTGTTCATTTAGGTCATTATACTGTGTTGTTTATAGTCACACTGTAAGGACATTATGGGTAAATAATTTAAGGTCTTTAGATTCGACTTGAAGATTAATGATTCTCCCAGACTTTGTCTATAAATATACAACCATATTTAGGAATGAAAGGATAACGTTGTAAAATTTGATTAAAGCATTTCTGAATCCAAAGTGTTGTATGGGGAAAAGGTATTATGGAATTAGAGGAGGTATCTCCAAATAATGAATTTAACACTAGTTGAAAAACCTGTTACGGGGGTTTTTTTATACTAGTCCAACAAGGGAACATACTATATGGTCAAATAGTCTAATTCATTTGTTGAAAACCCCATTATAAGGGTTATATTATGAAAATATGAATGGGGAGTATTACGTCATATCTAGTAAAAGGAACCCCCAATAATTCTAACATTCTATCACAAAAATCTAATGAATGTTTATATTGATTCAGATCTCCCTAATCACAGAGTTTGGTTTGTGGAGAAAATTACCTGAGTATGGAAGTGGTATTTCATTTAATGATTTCCAAAGAATTAGGGGAAGATTCTCTCTACAATGGTATGTCCCAAGAATATGAAGTATGGTGCTTATAGTTTTTGTTCATATGACTAGGACCATAATCATATGAAAATGATAGAGGATGTGTGGTCGAATGACCCATGGTCATTCTAGTATGATTTGAACATGTGAAGGGGGAAATGTAAACCAATATCTTGGATGAATTCATTTTAAGAGAAAGTAAATGGGAGAAATTTGAAAGGGATTACCGCTAACATTTAATCTTAGGTTCTATGATACCATTATCAATTCGTAAAGGTATATAAGAGGATTCTCCTAAGGGAGAAATTACCAATTTTTGAAAATATTGTTTTGTGGGCTGTTTTATGCAAGGCCAACTAGGGAACGTAATGTACAACCAAAATGTGGTATCATTTTACTGACAGGCTTATTATAGGGGACATTTTATGAAAATATGGCTTGGGTTTATTATAGAACATTCAAGAAACTGATCTCTCAGGTATCAGACATTCGGTTACTATAAGATAAGGAAGGATTATGACAATATCAATGTTTTCAAGATTATGAGTATGATATGCGGCAGGGATATGTATGAGAACAAAGTAAGAATGTGGATAGATGATTTCCATGAGTTTGAAGCCCATTTTATATAAATTACATATATACAGAAGAGGTACATCTATGATTCCTTGTTGGGACCTGTAATGAGGGGACACGAAATAAAAAAAACTCTTTCATTTACTTTTGGTTGTATATAATGGAGGGGGAGTTTTTCTTTGCCTTTTGGTTGTGAATAGGATCAAGGACTAAGAGTCACTACATATCACAGTAGGATGATAATTATTCCAAACGTATTTCCTCCATACTGATTGAATTCAAGTGTAGGAGAAATGGGGGGTTTGATATGATTTCATACATAAGGTGAGAACTCATATTGGATCTCCTCATGTAGATATAACTTGTATATGAGAGAGTAGAGGCTTTTTTAGGTTGTAATGTGGTTAGACCAAGGAGTGAAAATATAGATGTCACTACATATCTCATTGGGATGAGAATCAAGCCACATATAGTTCATGAAGAACTGTGCAGTTTATCGACATGTGATAAGGATATGAGTTATTCTAATGTGAAAAAGGAATATTGTGGTTAGACCAAGGTATATGACTTGGGAATCACTACTTATCTTTCTAGGGAAAGAATCAAGTTATATGTAGTTCTTAGATAGATTGTGCCCCAAATTATTATGTGATGAGGAAATTTGTTGTACCTTTTAGGATCTTTCATCTCGGACCTGGATAGCTCTAATGGGAATTGATATACCTTACTCATGTGGGTAAATACTTTACCAAACACCTATGCCCACATGAGTGGTTCTCTATGAGAGAAATAAACATGGAAAGTATAAATCCACTTTCTAGTCATAACTGGACCACTCATGTGGGCATAGGTGTTTGGTAAAGTATTTACCCACATGAGTAAGGTATATCAATTCCCATTAGAGCTATCCAGGTCCGAGATGAAAGATCCTAAAAGGTACAACAAATTTCCTCATCACATAATAATTTGGGGCACAATCTATCTAAGAACTACATATGCTGTCCAATTTAACACCATGAATCTTGGATGTTGACCATGTATTTACAAGAAATATTTCTTTAGAATCCTTACATTGGTTGGGGTCCTAGTAAATTATCCATCCTTTCATATTAAGGTAAAATATCCATTAGACTTAAAATTATGTATGGATTATGGTACCTCCCACTTTGGATCAAGCTTTAGAGGCTTCTTTTCTAAAATCATTATAGTCCTAAGGACCCAATCCAACTATCCTTTGAGGGATTAATGGAGGCAAACCTTTTTCTTCAGGTCATGTGCTGTCCAATTTTTATATACTTAAAAATGATGCAGGGTTTGGAAGCCCTTTTCATATAGTCACTCCAATTCATCTACTCATTTATGGGACTGTTCATCTGCCGATAGTTGGTCACAGATGGAAATACAGAGAGATGGTAATTGAACCTCAATGGGTATGATGACTTTCTTCTCAATTACCATTGAATATGGGGTTTCTTGTGGGGTGGTACGAGTCACTTTCCGGTAATCACATAAGGTATTAAAGTGATTGTCAGGACAATATATCTTATCTCTATACATAATTTTCAGGATTATGTTTGATAGGGTCTTGCTGAAAGTCTTTATCTTCCCATTAGTCTCTACATGATAACTTGAAGAATTGTTTGATTCGATATGGTATTCTTGATATAGATTCTATAACTCAGTATAGTAGAAATTGGTGCCATTTTTTTCAATATGGTATGTGGGACACCAAATCTAGTAATGATGTTATATTTTATGTATCTAAAAATTATTTTGGCCCTAACATCATTGAAGGATATTGCATCAACACATTTGGAGGAGAAATCAGTAGCAGTCAAGATGTATTTGAACTTCTTGGTCATAGATGGAAGGTATGGAACAAATACATCCATTCCCCATATGGAAAATGGAAACCAACATTTATCTATATATATAAACATATGATGTTAATGGATAAAGTTGGAATTCACCTGATAAGAATTGTATTTCTTATTGAATTCCTTGCAATCATGTGTCATCAAAATCTATAATTATCTAAGACTAAAAAATTTGATTATAAATCATGTACCCTAACTGGTGAGAACCACAATATCTTATATATAATTCTTCTATAATATTCTTAGTCTCTTCTCCATTGACATATCTGAGAAGGACTCCATCAAAACTACATTTTTATAGGGCTTTCTAGTGATTTATTCCATCATAAGTTAAGAAATTGGATTCTCACTGTGAGATATTCTCTCTTCCAGCTTCTTCTAATGTGAGAACTCTATTATAAATGTTGTCTATGATGGGTGTCATCCATATCATGGTAGGTATATATGACATAGGTATGTGGATTAATTCATTGATCTACATTATTCTAACTGGATCAAAATGTGAGGCCATCCTATGATGAGAAACGATGACGACTATTTTTCTCGATTTGAATCTTACAAGGTTGTGGCTTCATTTTCCAATGTATCTACATGGGAGTCATGTGATCATGGGATATGAATCAGTATTTTCTCTAAGGTTAAATCTTCCATTAACACTCATACATAGTGAAATAAGGGAATTACCTCTTCTTTCATGATGGGGTACTGCCCATTTATTTTCATGATTACCAACATCGAGTTTCCTTTCACCTCTATTTGGTTTTCCAGTATTTGAAGTGCTCATTCAAGTATATAAATGATAGATTGATATTCCACCAAATTGTCTATAAAACCCTTTAATAACATAAAGGTTTATGAAGTCACTACTTTCTTTTGGGAAATAAACACAATCCCTAACCCTACTTTGTTGAGTATGGGGTCTTCCATTCTCATTCCTGTTGGAATCATGAACGCACTATCAAAATAAATTCCCCATGTTTGGGGGATATCCAGAATATAGTATACCACTTAATTTGAGAATTTAGTATTTAACGATGATTTTTCCACATATGGGTTCTTTGCTAGAAAATATTCCAAGGCATATACTTTAACTACATTATCAAGCATGTACTATGTATCATACTGCTACAAAATAACCAACCACTATTTTATATTCCCTTTCAACATATGAAGACTAAGGATATATTTGAGAGTGTTATTTATAGAGACCATTTGAAAGTCTTTATGCAGTAGATTGTGCTGGATCTTTTAAACTATAAAAATTAACACGAACCTTCAATTCATTTTTTATTATTATAACGAGAGACACTTTTATGGAAAAAGTGAGAAACCCCATGAAAAAAAAATGTTGTTGAAGTACAATTTAAACCTATTAATATTTCAATCCTTAATAAGTTCCCAAAACAAACAGGTTACTAGTGTTTCTGGATCATCCTTTATGAGGTCTTCAAATCGGTGCACCAGTCTGTCCCATGCTTGCATGTATTACTCGGTTGATTTTCCCTACCTGGAGACCTCTTACTATGATATAATTTATCTTGTCAATATAGTCCCTTGGTTATCTTTTAATGCCCACCCAAATAGTACTTTCCATATTTATAGTAGCCTCATCTGTTGAAGAACTTGTCACAGGAGATTCCACCTCCATTTCTTCTCTAGAATGAAATATTATCTCCACAGGTTCCTCATCATCCATGCATGAAAACTGCAGTACATTCCTAATAGGAAATTCCCCCTCAAATATATCTACTGCATCCCTTGCTCAAGATTCATTTCCATTGAATATGATAGACCCATATTGGGCCTTCACTTTCATGACAGATTGTGTTTCCATTGGTGAAGGTAGGTAGGAAAAATCCTAACGTCCTTTATTCCCACCACGTCAGCCTTTCCTCTTCCTCAGACTATAGGTGTCACTACCATAGAACCCATGAGTGCTAACTCTTGATAGCTATCCTGAAGAGTCATCACCAGACTCCTCCTACGGGATACCCTTCTTATCATTGCGAATTTCTGTCCGATCAGGCTCCTGTACATGCCTGACGCCCTCCAAACTCTCAAAACGGTTACATAGCTTAATAGATGGCTCCATTTTCCTCGAGTGAGATCTGTTCACTGGATATAGATCAACCATAGGACCCATAGATCCCTTTTTCTCAAGACATGAAAGCACATCTTCTATATAAGAAGCTAACATGGGGCCCTCTGGACCTTCCTCATTTCCCAATGGAGCTTCACAAGTTCTGTTAGAGCCAACTAGAGGGTCTCGGACAACTACAGCAGCGAGACAATCCAAACCAGATTCCACTTTTCACATTTACACAATAGGAGTGAACATACCGAATTCTATCTTGAAAATTTTGACACCAACTGAAACAAAGTGATTTTTCTCTGTGGCCTCCCAATGAACACCCTTCACTAGAACTGAGTCAGAGACTGCAAACCTCTTTTCCGATGATCCTTTTGTAGTACCCAAGGGAAAAATCACACTCTCACCTCCTAGGTTATCCTCCTTAGTACAATGACCTGAAAATTTGGCTAGCAATATGAACTTTCCACCATCCTCCATGGCCTGAACAAGAGTACCCTCATCTTATTCCACCTCATAGATCCCCATCGATTGATTCCGGCAACAGGAAAAATCGTGACCGAGACAACAACATGTTGAACAAAAGACGACCCAAGATTCATATATGACCTTCTAATATCACCAAATCTCACTTTCAATCTCCATGCCAATGGTTTCCAACTAGTCCTTAGATACGTCAACTTCGACACAGATTCGAGGGAGATCGGGTGGCTTAAGATGTTTGTACGCTACTCCATGCATAAGAATCATCTCAATTGGTTTCTAATCAGTTGTAGAATATTAGAATTCTAGAATGGTAGAGGAAAGCCAGAGAGAGATCCAAATCTCCGAGGTAGGATGGTCTATTGTCAGATGGAAATCAAAAGACCACCGAAAGTGAAAAAATTGCATACTTGAGAAACCTCATAGAGAGGTAGTCCAAGCATTGATGAGATCTTCTTCCGATGAGATGCGAATCAAGAGGTACCACGAATCCAAGAGCCCAACAATCGCTCGATCCTGGAGCAGCCACTAGTAAAAGTTGAACCTGTGAAAGCATCAACTGTGGGCCGTCTCTTCCCGAAATGATTGAACAATGAATGATTTGTCAAGGAAGAGGCATTAGTGAACTCCAAAAAAGAAATCGAATCCATTGGAATTCCATTGACGAGCGAGTTAACTTTAGGGCTGATGAGAATGGTGCAGAAAAAGGGGAGCGAGGAGGGATCTGTTATTGGCATGAAAGCCGAGGGACGAGGGGTCACGAGAGGAGGAAGGAGACCCCCCCCCCCCAGCCGGGGATGGTCGAGGATGGTCTGACAGTGATAATAGAAGTTTTTTTCATTCCCATCATCATTTTTATGTTCATGGAAGTAGAATATTGATCGTTCTAGGGTTGTCACATAAATAATGAGTGTCTTTCCTTCAACATGTTCCATAAACACTGGGGGGATCAAGAGATATTTCTTGAGGATTTAAAACAATTCATTACAATCATTTGTCCACTGATATGCAATACCCTTCTTCATCAATTTGGTGAATAGAAAACACCTACATATAAGGTTGGTAATGAAGCAACAGATGTAGGCCAGGAGTCCTTGAAGTCCACTCAAGTATTTTAGGTTTCAAAGAGGAAACAAGAAAAGGATATATTTATTATTATAAGGATCAACTTAGATTTTTTGTTTCATACATTGAGGCAATGTAATTTTTGTGAGGTTACCTTGAGAACACATTTTAAAGGGTTCATCTTTAGGTTATGTTTTTGCATCTTTTGGAATATGGATTCCAAGTTTTCCAACTGGTTAGAGTATTATAATTACTTGACCACTAGATCATCAAGATAGAATTCAACTAATTTCACAAAAAATGCTTTGAAGATGTGATTCATGGAACATTTTTAAGTCACACAGACATTATTTAAGTCAAAGGGTATTACCCAATAGCACAATACTCCCTAAGGGTATCTCAAAGTTTTAGATTCATCACAATATGGGGACATCTAGATTTCTTTTTACCTAGAATAGCCATCCATGAATGATAGGTCATTATAACTGGGTATTGCATCAATCTATAATCCTGTTATTGGAACTATGAAATCATCTTTGTGACAATGCTGATTGAGATCTCTAAAATCAATGAGAACCCTGATTTTTTATTATTATTCTTTATTTAGACAATGTTAGACAACTATTTTGGATATTTTACCTATCATATAAAGTTATCTTTTATGATATTTTCCACTGTGGTCTAATTTTTGAGGTGTGAGTATGTTGTGTCCTTCTAACTATTTTCTCATATACCTTCTAATATTATGGAAAACCCAAGTTATGGGTGTCCAATATGGGTTAAAGGTCGACCATCTATTTGTAATTCCAGGTGAACATGTCCAGGTTCTACTTTTAGAAAGAGGTATATACCAACTATTTTTCAGGAGTTATGGTTTAACTATTTAGAGTGGGTCATGGATCCTTTTCTGAACCCAAATTTATCTCTCTGAGTTCATACATAGAGGAGGAAACACCTTCCTTGAATTTTGGAGGGATATCCATGTGATCTTCATCTTATTCCTCTTCCTCATGCTTCACTTCTTGTTCCTATACCTAGAGAGTAGGTGGTGAAGAATGTTTTTCAGAGGGGAGAGGGAAGTAACTATTTAAACATATAGGGGATGAGGAAATAATTCTTCGATCACTTGTTGGCATAAAAACTTCGTGATTCCATGAAGGAGAAATTAGGGACTGAGAATCAGTCTCTTCTCTTTCTCTTGTTGTCATGACAAATTCTTCCAGCCCAGTTGATGGAATTAGTCTTTGTTATAGCTCAGGGGTGTAGTTGGTGAAAATTTCATTTAACACATTTCCTGGTGTCAATACAGTTATGCTACTTATTAATTGTCTATAATATCCTACAGTTGTGTGTGAAATGACCTCTAATTGTATTTTGATTTATTCTATCATTTTTCGATGTATTTAAATTTGTTCCACATAATCACATCATTTCTTAAATCTCACATCATTGTTTTGATCATTGTAATGATTTATTGTCTCACTTTTACATCCATGAGAAATATTTCATATTCACCACATATTTTTTTGTGATTTATGAATATGCTCTTACATATGTTATATCCTAAATCACATTATATTCATGATATTTAATGTTTTATCTTAATTTATTTCATTCATGGGTCTTATGATGGAAATTTTACAAAATTTTTAAGGGTTTATTTCACAATTTGATCAGTATTCGGGATTATTTTTTATCTCTCACTAGGAAAAATTATTTGGTATTCTTTCCTTAAAAAAATATCTTTTCTTCTCCTATATTTAATCATTGAATTTTCAGGAAATAGTACCATTTTACTCTCCATGGTAGTTAACATTATAGTGAAATATTTTTAAGAAAATATTAATTTATTTATCTCTTTGATTAAAAATAATTTTTATTCAATATTCATGTTTTTATAAAATACTTCCAAAAAAATATTTAACATTCAAAAATTGATTTATTAGAAAAATTATCCATGTTTTATGTTTTCAAAAAATGGATTTTAAAAAAAATATTCTTGTCATTTTCTGAATGATGTAATTTTTAATATTCTTATTATAGGATGGATATAATGTTTTCATATCTTATACGACATGTACAAAATTACCATCCTTCATGACCACTCATTATTTTGAATATTACTTTACATTTTTCAATGATTAATTTAAACAAACTTTTTTCCCTAATATTTCATAAATATTTAGTTTTTAAAATTGAATTCCAAAGTGAAAAGGGTATTTTCCTCGTGATTTATTAAATGAAATTTTATTGTATTTATATTCATTAATGAAAAAATATATTATTTTACATATTCCCCATTGGGGATATATTGTAAAGATATCATACAACTTATTTCTTTGGATGGTTTATGATCAATTTGACTGGGTATTTACTATTTTGATAACATTCACCATATTACTCTGGACGGTTTATGATTATGTTCATTGATTGAGAAAATTATTAAAAAAAATTATTAGATTTTCAATATGAAAATTTATATTGAATATGTTTTTTCCATTTCATATGAGTAATGAATGGGATATATTAAATTATGGTAGGGTCATTAAATATCCCTTTGATGCATTGGTAGGTCTCATGAGACAAACTCTCTTTGATATTTGGACAATTCCTTACCCATTTATATAAGAGGGAGTTCCATTGGGCCATAATGGTATAGTAATGATGTCAAAAATTATAAAATCTTGCATTATGATAGTATTTATTGATGTAAATGTTATTATTCTATTAGTTATAACATACAATGGGTTATTTTAAATATCATGTGAGTATTTATATGACATTATTTGACCACCATTTTATCTTACCATATTATTCATTAAGTTAAAGTTATTGACTAAATGGAATGTGTTTCAGTTATTTACTTTTAAATATTTTTTATCCCTTATTTATTCGTGATAGGATTCATTATATTAATACCCTTACTGAGCATTATAGATCACTCATTTCTTATTTTCCCATTCCCAAGATGTTAGGAAGTTTATTATGATTGATATGTAGGGATATTCTACTGGGAATAATGGTGTTCTCAAGGAAATTATTATGTTATAATCTATGTTTTATAATCTAATGTGAGATGTAACTACATATATATTTTACCAAACTACTAAAATATTTGGTCATTTTAGATGCAATTATTTGTATCTAGTGCCAATTTAATAAAGTAATCACTTTCATCAAGATACTAGGGTATAGATATTTTCATAAATATTCATATGCTTAATTCCTTATATATTTATCAAGTTTACTTTCAAATGGGGGTAAAACCACTTGGGGTAATTATATATATGTGTGTCTCACCAATCCAAGGTGTATATATTTAGCAGAAGTAAAATGGGAAATATTTTATTTTAGAATATAAATGTGTGTACTGTTTTAACAACTTTTTCTTTTTATGTATATACTAGAACATATTTTTATTGGATTTAAAATGGTGAATGTTGATAATCTGATCCTAAAGAGGTTAAATTAAAACTATTATTTAATGGAAATCATGATATTATTATTCAATATTTTTGTTTCTTACACTTGGGTTATTCAATTAGTCTTAAAGATACTAGTTGATGATTCATTACAATGTTGGATAAGTTTTAATGTGATTTATGTTCCAGGATTTCCAAAAAAATCCCAATGGGAGGACTACTGTTCCTATAGTTAAAGTTATTTTTTTTAATGAGGTTAAAGTGGGTGTCGTCTATTATGTTGGATTTTATTAAAAATTTATAAACCATTTTTAAAGTAATATGTGAATATTAGTGTGATGATATTAATGAAAAAATAATGTAAAGTTTTTATGGGTATAGAGATACTACCAAAAACTTCTTGGAGGATTCTATTGAGTTTTTTTAAGAAAATATTGGAGATTATTGGAGAGGGTACTAGTTTTGAGAGAAACACAACCATAATTTCAAGATTAAAATGGGATCGGTTGAACTATTTTTTAAAATTTTTTGAACTCTACTAACTATGGCTTTACATGGTAGATTGGATTCATATATGTAATCTATTGAATCTATAAGTCATATTCTATTGATGATGTTGATACTTTATATTTATAGTCGATACAACACTTAGAGAATAATGGTGAATTACTTAACATAGTCACTATAAAAACTAAATATTTACATGCTTGATTGATGGTTGGTCATGCAGTCAATTTAGTGATCACAAAGTCAATTTATGGTTTTCTATTATTTCGATTTTTTATTTTGGTAGACGATCCTTACTTGCATGTATAGTTAAACTAGAATTATCCATGTAGTCTATCCCCACTGTTTATTGACTATCTTAGGGATACTTGTCTTATTCATGGTTGGTTATAGACATTGAGGTGTTTTGAAAAATCTGTTGGTTGAAATGTGTGTTCCCCAAATTCAAATATTTTAATGAAATTAAAATTTGTTGATACGCTTGGGTTATTTTTTATTGATTATAAATCAAAAGGATGTTATGTTTCAAAATAATGTATCAACATAAATATGACTATAATTCTATAAAGAGATATGGGTTTCATGAAGAAAGTGTGATGTCCACAAGGAAAGTATACTTGCTTCCTTGCTTGTGGAGTTTTTAAAGATAATAAATGATGTATAATTTGTGGAAAATATTCATACATAGGAAATTAATTTTTCACATAATAATTAAAAGGTGAAATCATAAGCAATTTTAAATTTATTCCTTGATTCAATATAAAATAATGTTGAAGGGGTTTAGAGAAGATGATTTTTCATCGCCTCCAGCACTAGAGTTTAAATAAAAACTATTGTAATAATATTATTGATATTAATCGATGAATATATAATTTTTAGATATGAAAAATATTTGGTTTATTGATACAGATAAAACCATAGGAAACATAAATTATGTATCAAAAATAAAATAATATAGAGAATGAAAAAGAATAATTTTCCTTTTCTCATTGTTGTGTATGAGATTGAAGTAGGTGTAAAAAAGACTTGATACCATTTGAGATGGGAAGAATGAAGTAGACATAGTAATAACACACTAAAATGTATAAAACAAGTAAAATAATTCTAATTATTATGAAACTATATGAATTATCCTTAATGTGATAGATTTACATTCACCACTAGGATATTAATGTGGAGTTAAAGTTAATGGTTATCCTCTTCTTGTTTTAGTATGTAGGATCTTTCCTTATGGACTACGTTTTATTGTGTGTTTCTAGATAATGAAATGGATTATCCACTCTTATTCATTATTTAACCTTATAAAATGAATTTTTCCTTTTATTTCTGTTGAAGTAGGTGTGTTTAATAAATAATTCATTTTACACTATCCAGTAACGAACGTGGTTAGAAAAGAAAAATTTAAAAAAAAATAATCTGAGATTCACCCCACCTCTAAATGATATCCTCAATTCATGTGGTGTTTTTTTAGTTTCATGAGGAATTTAAATAAATATAGTTGTTTGTAGATGGTGGAATTAAACATAATTTATAAGTGAATTGAGGGACATATACATGGAATCTAATGTTTTGTGAGATAGAAATATAGAATAACAAGGGAGATATGTGAGTTATGAAAATAATGGTTTTTGACACGTGTGGGTATTATTTTACAACCATAAAAATATATTCTATAAGGTATATGAGTTATGTTAATTTAATAATAATTGATCCATGGTGGATTACTCCATTATTAAACTTTAATCTTGTTTAAATATTTAATATGGTATTTAAATTTTTTACTAGAAATATATGATTACCCTCCTTAAAAAATTTACAATTCATGAATTCAAATTTTTAATCAATTTATTCTAATTGAATTTTTTTAATGATAGAAGATAATCCTTTCAATTAAAACACTAGATAAATAAAAAAATGTTTTTTGTTAATAAATTTGGTTTTATACATTATGTTTTTTTATTCTTATTTTCTATCATTAAATAATTAAAATAATTTCAATAATTTGTTTTTATGCTTTATAACATCATATTACAGTCATCAAAATAAGCTCAATTTATTAAGATAAAAATTTCACAATGTTAAAAAAAAATCTTTGAGAACTAAATTTTTTACCGTGGTAAACAATATTTACAACTGTAACTTAGTTTTATATTTCAAATGAAAAATAGATTATCAATAAACATAGATATCCTGATTAAAACTATGAAAATGGTTTTACTAGATACAATTTGTATATTAAAAAAAATATTTCAATATAAGTGAACATAAATCATCAAAATATCTACAAAAATGTATTATTAAGTATAAAATGAATTTATTCTTATTACTTGTCAAGTTAAAACTAATTCATGAATGGTAATTTAATTTCATTTATATATTATCAATAAAATTCAGTAAAAACATTATTTAGTGGTTATTAATTATAAAAAAACACAACACATTAAAAATAAGTTTCTTGAACTATATAACTTTTATATTTAATATTATTCATGAAATACCATAAAATTTAATTATTTATATTCTAAAAAATTAATTTTATTAATTCATTTATATTAAAATATTTTTTTCAATCTTATAAATACATCATATAATACTTTACTAATAATAATATATAACAAATAAAAATAGTTATATAAATAAATATTTTAATTAAATATAATATTTTGTTTCATGATTTATTATTTAAGAATTATATTATGTGAATTTTTTTCATGAATAATACATAATATCATTATTCCTATTGGATACATGTGTATCCAACAAACATATTTCAAATGACTATATTTATAATTGCCAGATTTTAATTCAAAATATGACATTGCATATGTTACTAAAGTCTTTCATCTTATTCATTCAATGCTCACTAAATATGCTTATATTAGATCTATTTCATATCCCTAATTCTATAATTATTATTGGGGTTATGGAATTTATGGAAAAAATGAGGATAAACCTCTTTATATTTATGGAATTTGAAGGTGCTTTCACTTTTTTCTATTATACATTTCATAATAATTTTTCCCATTGAATAGTCATATTGAATTTATGTTTACCTTTAATTGTAATATTTTCTCACAATAATATGTATCAAAAATTGTTTTATATTAGTGTTTCATATGAAATAAATTATTCTACACAAGTTCTATTTAAAAGGGAAATTAATACAAAGTTCTCAATGTGTTATGTTCCCCCACCCCCAATTTAAATAATTTGTATCCTTGAAATTTGAATTATCTCATACTAATTAATATCAATAAGATCATTCATAAGATAGATAAGACATAAAATATTAAATTTCTAATGACATATCAGCCCTATTATATATTGTAGGAATCATAACCCAATCTTTTCACTGATAGTTAGAATATTCCTAATATTTAGTGTCTCCTAAACCATTTGATCTATATACCTCTCAAAAGTAGAAATTAATACCCATATATTGGAAATAATTCACATAGGGGGTACATAGTCATTATTTTTCAGATAGAATCTAAAGGGTTTAGCTGGGATATGAAATTTTACTTCCCTATCCTGGAAATTGATATCGAATCTATGTGTAGATATCCAATCCATACCCAAGAATACATCAATTTTAACTAAAGGTGGATTAATAGGATTTATAGAAAACATACTCCCACAAACCTCAATCAGAGATTAGTTATAGACATGTGATGTAATTTTTAGAACACTTTGAATATTCATCAATAATTGGATATCTTATCATTAATTATCATTTAACATTTTATATATATAAATGATTGGGTAAAACCATAATCACAAAATAATTTTGATGATCTTGAGTGGATGATGAATGTACCTTACAACACTTCATTTGCAATACCCACTTTAGTAGTTAAGATTTCATATGTTATCCCTCATTCACTTGGTCTTGGAGACTATTCTAGTTTATTAGTATCATTAGCCATTGGATTTGGGAATTAATTTCCATAATGACCAAATTACTTGAAATTAAATAATTGAAGTGTGGGTGGTATATTAGTTGTGACCTTTTTACTATATATTTGGTTTTCCAACAACTTTATCTCTTTTTAATAATAATGATATAGATTTTAAATTCTATTACACATGAAAATTTTTATTTTCACTTTGACATATCCCTCTAGATTATTCTTCCCATATTCTTGACATTATAGAAATTTAAAATTTATTCCCCAATGGTATTTATCACTTGAAATTCCATAAAATACTATTTTTTCATATTTTATGTGTTCGTTAATTTAACTAGGTTCAATTTATTAATCATATATTGAGATAGCTGGTTATTAATAACCATGATACTTTTTATTCAATACATTATCCCATTTTTTAATAAGGATAATCATTTAATTCTTTATCATAACTGTTATTTACTAAGTTCCTCTAGGATACATCCATTACTTAAAAGAATGTAAAGGTATGATAATCTTTAATTATTAACATCCTATTTCTATTTTCATGTTATCCTTAACCCCACTTTTGATAATTCCTTGGTAGGGTCTCGTTTAGTGGTTCTTCGGGTGAAATTTTGAAAATTTTGGAAGGCTCTTGGGATATACACAATTGGGCCACAGTTTCCCTAAATGTCCACCCTACAAGTGAAAACTATGAACCCACCTAGTAAAAATTACGTATCTATCTATATAGGGTCACTTCTAGCATACATAATTTGAAAAATTGTGCGGCCCCCACTAGGAAACTATGTGTGCATATTTATTTTATTTTGAAAATTAAATTAAAAATTATTAAACCCCAATTTCTTCCCCCTCTCAAGTTTAAATTATATTTGTACATCCTAATTGATCATTTTACCTCTCAAGGACCCATTTTGGCTCTTCTAAACCCTTTCTATGTCAGATCAAATCAAGGTTAATGTCATTTTATCTCGTCCAAGTAAGATTTATCCTCCAATTCTCTATTTCTAATCTCTTTATATCTCCTCTTTAGGGGTTGTTAGATCTATATGTTGTTGGGTGATCTGATATACATTTTTTTAGTTCTTTAATCTATATTTTATTCTTGTGTCTCTGTTGATGACATTCTTGGATGGATTTTCCCATTGCGGGGTGTTGTGATTCATGATCCCGTTATCCCTAGGTAGGTGGTTCCATAAAAGATTTTCTGATTAATTTAATCTGTCACTTCTTGACTATATTAATTATTTCCAATTAAATTGTCAATATCCAATTCGGTATGAATTGGAATTTTACATTTATTTGGCATGAAATTTGGGGGAAACCCCAATTCTAATGAATTGGTGTGTGATTTAGATTTTATGGAAATTGTAGAGTGTAATTTGTGGAAATTGAACTCTGAAATTGATTTTTTAAAAATAGATTAATTTTTTTTTTCAAAATAACCCATTGGTTTTATCTTCAAAAAAGTCATGAAATGATTATAAACCCAAGTATTAGTTTTTAAATTAGAAAGTTTCATAATGAAATAGAAATCAGGAAATTTTTATTTTGAACAGTTTTGAAATAATTTACCCTTTATTGACTATTGTTTGAGAATACGCATTCCTAGGTAGATAGTGAGTTATTTAATAAAAACATGCTATGTTAGAATTTCCCATTCATTGAATTAACTCTTTTCAACTCTAAAAAACTTATTGGTAGATCTTATCCCTAGTGGAATGCTGGTTAGTCCCATTTGGCCAATGTTGGAGAGACGTGTGTGCACATAGCCTTTATCACTATATGATTGTGTGAGGATCCCATAAATTTGAACTATCCTACCTCTTAGAAGATGAAAATGTTTTTAATTTGTGATTATGTTGATATATATTCTATTTTTACAAAACTTATTTACATACTCCTTATGAATTTATATAAATTGTTTCATACAAAATGTTTGTTAATCCATTCTTTGGACATGATTCCACCAATTGTAATGAATAACTAGTTTTTTTTAATTTAAAAATGTATTTCCATACCTATTGTTTTAATTGAAATCATTTAGTGGTTTATTTTATTGGTGTCATGTTAGGCAGTCCTTAGTGAGACCCTACTATTCATTTTGCTAACACATTACCTTTGCCTTTAGGCAATTTTAGATTTCCTTCTTCCAAGTTTGATTAAGGGTAGAGAACCACATAGAGGTGACGGTAGTTAATATTTGGTATTACAGTGATCTGTCTATTGATAATTGTTGTTTTATCTAGTTTATCCAATTTTGTGGTTTTAATTTGGGTTTATACACATCTTTAACTTCTGGTAATGTTCTTTTTGTGGAATTTTCTTTTTCGCATACTGAATTATAGCTATTTATTTTGTTGTTTATTTATAAGACCCAATACATCATTATAATTCATGATTTCAAGTGTTATTCACCAACCCATTGAGATTGGGAACACCCTTCAGTACATGTTTGGGACATCTCGGTTATCAGGATACGAGGGTTTCTGAGCTAGTTTATGACATTGTGGTATTAGAGGGGTAGGTTGTGCATCTTGCTTTGATGTCAATATGCAGTAGTGAAAACTAGTTGGGTCCTTGGAGGTTTTTACAACAGTGTGTTGGCTATATCTCAATGTAATGATCCTTGAGTCTCCATGGGTGGTTTGGGAATGACATCTTAAGTATTAGTTCAAGAATTATCTCTACTCTTTACTTGGATATGTTTAAATCTAGATCCTGATATCTATCTAATGGGATTAATTTCTTTGTTTGTCTATTTGAGTGTTAATATGATGTCTTCAATGTTGTCTTCTGATATTTTGTAGAATTAGGCCTCTGATATCACATGGGAATTGGATTTAGGGTGAATCTACAGATTAACCATAGTGATAAAATCATATTTTACCACTAAAAATCGATTGAGGTTATTGTGTGTTCCAAAAAATCTCTTGGACAGGAACCTACACCCTTTCTTGTTCAGGATACTATTATGAAACCTCAAAGGTATTAATTTTGGTATTATTATCAAGAATTACATATATAAAACCCACTGGTGTTCAAAGGTTCCAATGATCCTTATAAGGAAAACAATTGTTTAAGTATATTTGAGATTTTATTTGAGTTCTTGGAAATTCGAAATGAAATAATGGTGAAATGTTCCACCTTCAAGCTAGAAGGTTTTAGAAGAATATGGCTGGACATGACAGTGAAAGAAAAATAACCACAAGGAATTATATTAGAAATACATTAAACCTCGTTTCATTGATTGGATATATCCATAGTCGATGGTATTGTCCAAGGGTATAGTGTTTTTCAAACTCGAGCAGGTCGATAAAACCATCACAAAATATGAAAATCACTTCGTTGAGCTTTTACAGTTTACACCTCATATTATATTGAATGGAAATATTAATACTCAAAATTTCAAATGGGACTTATATATGAAATCCCTTATCATGTTTTCTTGGTGAACATCACTTCTTGTCCGGTAGTGCTGGATAGAGTATTGATGGTGAAGATGGACCTAGCTAGTACGTTAGGGATGATGGGAGTTCTTTTTTGTCCATTGGTATTTAAGTTAGTTACTTCCATATAAATAGAAATCATGATGATTCTCATGAGGTTTCTTTATGTATTTTTTCTTCTATACCTCTTATTGTTCTAAAAAGAGTCCCTCTGATTTTATACCACTGTTCTAAGCCTGGGAACTCGAAACGGGCTTGTATAGAGGCACTAAAGATATGTGGTTCCAGCTAATGCTTGATTCACTAGATAAAGTTATATCATTTATATTCTACTCCACATAGTTTATTAGGTCCATTAATGCATAAAATTACTATGGTGAAACAATATGATTTAAAATAAGGGTTTCTAGCCATAGGAATATGAAATAAAGCCTCTTCAGCTAGTGGAAGAGTCTCTAGAGAAAGAATATTTGGGTCCAGTGACTGTGAGATATACCATAACTATACCTTCATCTTTAGTGACAATTATATTTGACACCAGTTTATCTCATTTGTTAATTTAGACTCAACTTTATAATCTTTTAGATTTCCCTATGGATCTTTTACCTTATATGAATGATTTTACTACACCCATTAGAACCAAGAGAGAGTAGGTTTTTTGTTCTCATACTAGTTTTTTATCTTTATCAGATATCGATATCACATAGGATATTTTGGTTCTCAACATGAAACCTATTAACATCATAATTTGGATGGATTAGACCATTCTTAATAAATCATGAATTAATTTTTGTCTTCAATGTGTCTCCTTTACTACACTTGATGGGGTGATCTACAACTTTCAGGGAGAGTAACACCTGAGTTCAAGTAGAGAAAAACCTTTTTATCCATATTTGGGGGAATGTAATATTAGTGCTCTTTTATAATTTGGTGCCAGAATCATTGAGCTGTGATATCTCTCATTTTTTGTCAAATTTCATACCATTTTTTTCTGAATACGCTAGTTCTCCACTAGTAATGGAGGTGGATATTTTTATCAATTTAGTTACTTGTACTCCACCAGTGACTATTTCATCTTTCCACATGGAATGAGCTGAAATGAAAGATTTAAAGACTCAATTGAATGGTATTTTAGAGAAATGATTCATACTCAAAAGTGTTTCACCTTTGGTGACACTGTTTCCCTTTTCTAAGAAATATGATGGGTTATTTTACCTTTGTGTCGATTACCTAAAAATCAATAGTGTTAAGCTAAATAAAAAGTATCTATTACCATGGATTTGTGATCTTCTTGAATAGTTGAAAGGGGATAATTGGTTCTCAAATATTATTATATGATCATGTTACCATCAGTTTAGAATAAAATAATCTTGCATTTTTAAAACCAACTTATAGATCAGGTATGGAAATTATGAGCACCTTGGCATGCCATTGTCTAACCAATTATCCTGGAGTATTTATTGCATTACTGAATAGGATATTCCATGATTTTTTGATACATTTATTCTATTCCATGTGGATAACATCCTGGTTTACTCTATTTCAGAGAGGAACCATGTCTTTGATTTAAGAGTTATTTTGGAATTATTCATAAATCACCAACTTTGTTGAATGTTTTCAAATTTTGTTTTTTGGATTCGGGAAGTAAACATCATGGGACACATGGTGTAGGAACAAGGTATCTTAGTTGATAGGGATAAGGTTAAAAAATTATGATGTGGGATAAACTATGAATTTTTTTCAATATTTGAGATTCTTGGGGTTAACAGGGTATTACCAATGGTTCATAAAATATTTCATAGAGTTGTATTTTCTAATGACCACTCTCACTCAGAATTGAGTAATGTTTTAATGTGATGAGAATCGTCTGAATAAATTTGTTGAGATGAAGTAACATTTAATTATTTTTCTTATGATGACTCTCCTAGAGGTCGATAAGGGATATGTAGTCTTCTATGATGCACCAGGTTCAGTTTTTGGATGTGTTCTTATGTTTGGTGATCACATAATTTTTTATAGATCTTATAATCTTAGGCCACATGAGATGAATTATATGACCTAATACCCAAAACATATTTTTTTTATTCATGTTCTTATGAGTTGGAATAATTTCCTCTTTAGATAAGGGTTTACCAAGTTTCTAGACCACAAGGGATTGAGTTATATGTTTTCTCAAATATATTTGAATCACCCCTATAGGAATAGGTTGGATTACCTACAGTCTTTTCAATTTGACATCACCTATACCTCAGGGAAGGGGAATTTTTTTGCAGATACTCTGAGTAGGAATCTTCTAACCCAAGTCATGAAATAATCGTCAAAAGAGTGGAACATGATGATCGTTTTTTCACAGCTGCATATTAGAGTCTAGGAAATAGGGGAGAGGTTGATTTTTCTAGTTCTCAATTGACCTCTTCCTTTCCATAGATGATTCATCTTGAATATAATCTTGATGATGAATTCCATAACAATATATTCTCTCTTTATGGTGTTAATATCGTTGTCAAGTGGTCCTTCTATTCAAAGGGAATTATATGTTACTATAATAATTTTTTTATCGTTATCAGTTAGTAAAGTTGTGATGGGGGATTGTCATAATTTCTAATGGGTTGTTCACCCATGAACAAAGAATAGTTTCTATGACATGTGAAAAAATTATCATGTCCTGGTAAAAGGCAATGCACTTCGGATTTCATCTCTTATTATTATACATGACAACATTTTAGGGGAGAGAACCAGATACCTTTAGGATTGCTTCATCAACAGCCAATGATGAGTTATAAGTTGGATGAGATCTCAATTAACTTCTTAGATGGGTTTCCATATAGTAGATAAACAATAATGTGATATGGGTTATGATTGATATGCTGAAAAATCAACTCACCATACACCCATTCATGACACAACTAATGTTGAATAGTTTTAAAATATATATGTTGATGAAATTGTTCATTTTTATGGATTTCCACCTTCTATAGTCTCTGGTAAGGGTCCCCTATTTACTACTCGCTTTTATGGATTCCATCAAGAGGCACTGGGGACTTAGGTCCATCTAGCTATGACATATTGTCCATATCCAGATGGATAGATGAAGCAGGATATAAATATTCTTTAGTATATTCTTCATACATTCATTCTTGACATTAGTGGAGATTTGGATGATCATTTAGGAATAGTTTATTTTTCTTATAATAATAATTACCAGTCCTCTAGTAGGATGGAACTTTTTAAGTCTTTGTATAGACGGACCTGTAAAACGTTGTTTTCTTGGTCGATGATCATTGAATTTTCATTGGTTAGAATAATATTTTTTAAAGATATGATAAAAAATATTATGTTGATTCGTCATAGAATTTTGATTGTATAGAGGCAGTATAAATCTTAAGATGATCATTTTCATAGACCATTGAAATTTTCAGTTTGTGATCAGGTGTTCTTAAAATTTTAACCTCATTTGGGTCATTAGTGAATTGGGAGACGAGGGAAGCTTGCTCATAATTTTGTGTTACATTTTGATCTTGTTAAATGGGAGGAGAAAGTGGCATACCATTTATCACTTCCACCATAGTTTATGTTGGTACAATATGTGTTTTATGTTTCTTATCTATGAAAATATCTTTCTGATCCATCTCACATTCCAAAATGGAGTGATCTTGATTGTGATTCTTATTTATCCATGACTAGGAATCCTGTAAGGACAGTTGAATCTAAAACCAAGGAACTTTGTGAGAGGATGATACCTTTGGTTTGAGTGTTATGGAAGGACCATTCTGATACTCATGATACTTGGGAGAGAGAGGAACTGATGAGAGAGACGTTGTGTCATCTTTTTCACATGGAGACTTCATAAAATTATTTTAGGGGAAAGAATGTTTATATGGTGGGGGTAGTTATAACATCTTGTTACTATTTTTAGGTAATATGAAACCCCTATATTGATCATTATTTATTTGGGACACGATTATGGGTGATTCGAGTAAAATTTTGAAAACTTTAGATAGATATTGGGTAGATCATGGTTGCCACGTGGATTTCCCAAACTGGGTTCCCTAATAATAAAAAATATTCAAACCCATACATTGATCGTTTTCACAGTTAGTGCACATTTTTAAAAACAATTATCCCAAATAGTATAAAATGTTTGTCCCTATTGAGGGGTCATGGATTGACAAATTATGTGTTCACCTCCCAGAAATCATATGTGGAAATTTATATTATTCCTAAATATAAATTAAAATGTTTAAAATCCATATTTCATTCCCTACTATTCCCTAAATTGGGATTGGACATTATATTATATCATTGGATATCTCATGGACACATTTTCGATCATCTAATCAATTTATATGGGGGGTCCAAGAAAGGAAAATGTCATTTGATCTCTTTTCAGTAAGATTTGTCCTCCTTTTTTCTATCTTTCATCTCTTCTTATCTCCTCCCTGGGGGTTTTAAGATCTATATGTTATTGGAAGATAAAATATCCATTTTTTACATCTTGAATCTCGGTTTGATTCTCATATCTACATTTCCCACATTCTTTATTCGAGTTCCACTTTGAGGACATTGTGATTTGTGATCTCGTGACCCGAACGATAGTGGTTCGGTATAAGATTAGCCAATTAATTTAACCTATAACTACTTGATTGTTTTGATTAGTTTCAATTAAATTGTGAGAATGAAATTTAGTGTGAATTTGGATTTTAAATTGATTCGGCATGAAATTGGGGATAACACCACCAATTCCAGTGAATTGTGGTGTGAGTTGGATTTTATTGAAATTGGGGAGTTTGATTTGTGGTAATTGAATTTTGAAATTGAATTTAAGAAACAGGATTAAATTATTAGGATAAAACCCCATTTGTTTTATCATAAAAAATAGAATGCATTGAAAAAAAAACCCATGTATTGGTTTTTAAATAGATATTGTCATATTGAAATTGAAAATGTTGAAAATATAATTTTAATTGTTTGGAAATAATTTTCCAATTATTGATTTCTATTACAGAACACAAAATACAAGGGAGTTAGTTTGTTATTTAAGACAAACATGATAGTTTGGAATCACCCTAGAATCGGATTAATGGTTTACAACATAAAAATAAATTATTTTCAAATCTTATCCCCAATTGTATGTTGGTTAGTCTACTTTGGATAGTGTTTTAGGGACATGTGTTTACATTGTCATTATTACTATATGAGTGTGTGAGTATTTCATATCCAAGGAACTATCTTACCTCTTGGAATAGGATAATTTTTCTCATTTGGGATTATTTGGATATATATTCCATTTTTTAAAAACTAACTTAAATTTTCCTTTTGAATTTACATAAAATGTTTTATATAAAATGTTTATTAAGAAATTTTTTGGAAAAATTTCCATCAATTGAAATTAATCTCATATTTTTTTTAATATGAAACTTTATTTCCATGCATTTTTTATTTAACATTATAATAATGTAATGGTTTATTTTATTATAATATTATTAAGGAATACTTAGAGAGAACCTAATGAGATTTTTTCTCACAGCCTACCTTTTCCTTCAAATTTTTTTATATTTAATTCTTCTAGGTTTGATCATGGTGAAAGCACCAATTTGAGGTGATGATTATTGCTCTTTGGTATTAGATTGTTGTTTCTATTGGGGCTTTGGGTTCTCTATCTTGTGTATCTATTTTTATGGTTATACTTTTGGTTTATACACCAGTTTGACTTCTAGTTCTATTCTCTCTATAGTTTTTTGTTTTGAGAATACTAACTTGTAGCTGTTTTTCTATTGTTTGTGTGGGAAATGGTTCCTTCTCTATCTTGAATAATTATAGGTTTCGGTTTTCAACTTGTGGTTATCAAGAACACCCTTTAGGACATGTTAGAACTGGATTTGTTATCTGGGTGCCGAATATTCTGATATGGTTATTTACATAGTTTCATAAATGTTTTATTGGAAACTATTGGCATAGATGAGGTGACTCATAAATGATTTTCATGACCTAACTTATGGATCGTTATGATTAAATCTAGGTTATCGATGTTCAAATGCTAATTTACTTATCAAACGTAACATGCTATATATTAAATCCTCAAATTACATTTAAATACTTTATAATCGTTCATAAATAATATTTGAATCACTAATGAATATGCCCCATGAGTGTCAAACTAGGTGTGTAGTTAAGAAAACTTGTTTTATACAGAGTGAAGATCAAGTTAATACCAAAAAAACTTTTTAAATAGATTATTACTCCAATGTGAATATTTGATAGATCATGCATTAAACTTTTTATATCTCCATATAGATTTTAATACTATGAAACCTCATAATCTATACATTATCAAAACATTAGCATGTTTTTTTATATTTAAGATTATCTGTAAGGTTTTTCACTAGTGATTTCTCATCCCAATAGCTATAAAATAAAAAAACATAATACTCGAAATTAACTAACCCCTACAGTAATACCAGAAAAATTTCCCCAAACCTATACTCAAGTATTCTGTGTGAAAAAAATATTCTTTATAAAAAAAATATTTGCACCAAGTGATATGAACCAAATCAATGTGTATAATTTTAAATATTATATCAATAGTCAAAATTTAGAAATCAAAAATAAACACACAATCATAGATTTCAGGTTTTTTGTATCATTACATATTAGCTTCTATATTTCACTATTTTTCCTTAATACATAAACATCCAACAAAATATTCTCCACACAAGTTATCCTTTTATAAATTTCATACATTATACTCTTATTAAATTTATATATAATGAAAATATATGAATGGGTTGAGATCTTATGCTCAATAAGGGTAAATATAAGATATAATAATAAATAATCATAGGTGATAATAAGATATCAATGTGGTTATGGGATCATAAACAAGATATATGGTTATACCATAATAGAATCCTACCTAATAAAACATACACCAAAAATCAGGAGTCATTCAATTAGTCTTTTATCCTAATACATTATAATAAGGGATGTGGAAATATGAGTCAATATTATGTTAAAATTAAATAAGAACATGGAATAAAATAATAATATGTTATGAATATGAGCATGGAACATACTTCACTATTAACTACTAGGACAATCATCACATGATGGTCTAAGAAAATCAACTTCCCTTAATAAAGTTGGATTGAGATGAATACTCATGATCCTTTTTTGATTGGCATAAAAAACCATGTATCTTCATGGTCTTGGGCTAATAACTCAAGTACCATGTTGGGAATAAGATAATTATAATAGCCCTGACCCTAGTAACCCAGAGTCGATGCCGATTTTATTACATTGGCATAGAAACAAGGGGCCAAATCCCAAATGATCAATCATTTTAGTAGTTTTGGAGAACCATATATATACAAGATACCCATTTTACATTGAGAATAGAAAATAATACATAATACATAAAAAATGAAAATGAAAATGTAATGAATCCTTGAAAAATACTTTAAGTATTTATTCTTCATATACTAGTAAAAGTAAACTAAATAAGGTTGATCTCATATGCTCGGTGAGGGTTACATATAGAGTAATCTATCATGAATCAATAAAAAATATGTGGAAAGGTAAAATAATTTTCGTTGCAGATTCCATTTCCCTTGTTGGAAATTAGATGCACTATGTTAATGCAATACTGATAACCATGTCATGTTATGTCTTGCTCATTCAAATTTACTTTTCATGGAATGGACATCACATTAGAGATTTTGATGACATTAAGGGTAAGATGAATACTATTCCAACAACGGATATAAAATTTCTTGAAAAAGGGTTCGTCTATTTCTAAAGATTCAGTATAATCATCTAGAAAAGTCGGGTAGAATAGTTTCCCTTGGATATAATTTTTATAGATTCTAAAAATAACCACAATAGAAGATAGGTACAAGATTATATCACATGTCATCACTTTTTTCAATCTTCTCTTCTAATAAATTTAGGGGGTATGGGTTCAGTATCCAAATAATGATCAAATCGTATTGGTACATATTATCAATTAAAATGAAGAAGGAATATAATATAATGAATAGAAATTGAGTTATGAAATTCTTTTCCACTTGGTAAATTTAAATTCAAATCTCATTGGATGAAATAATTCAAAATAAAACCTATGATACCATGAATTATTAATATATAGTGATATTATATGTCATACGGGATGTATATACACAATATAATAGAGTTTAGGTGTATAACATTTGAATTTTCTTTCAATAAAAGGAAATTGGGATTATTTCCATTACCTTACAATTCCTTTCAGTTATACATGATTTAAATTCCTTTTTTAATGAGTATAATGAAGGTTATTAATTTATACTAGAATCATATTCATGTTTATTAAATCATATATGATCCTATTATAACAAATTCTAACTGCTTTGTTAGTGATCTTTCATTATTTTCATTATTTCATGTGTTAATTTCTTTGTTTTCCCATGTGTGTTTTTCCATTAATTTTACAGTTATTGTGTATATAATATAGACACATCTTCTGCAGAATGATATTAATGTTAAAAATATAACATTTGTCATTAGATACACTTTCAGAATCACAATAAAAATTTGAATAAATATAATAGATCATGTTTCTTCATAGAGATAGTAGGTCGTGCGTACACATGAGTGACGTTATCATTTTCTTAAAGGGTGAAAGGTTAAGAAATTTAGCGATATATTAATTTTACTAAATTAATATAATTTCATTTTTAGCACATATATTTATTAAATATAATCTTATTACATTCTATAAAAAGTGTATGTGAAAAATAAATAACATCACTTTGCAAGGCGGTTTTCCATCATACACACAAGCGAGGTTATAATAATTTAAATTGATTAGAAGGTAATAAGGTATATGTTGTATTATAATTAAATAAGTATAATAATATAAGAAATATGATATAAAAGATTTAAATACATCATTAAAACCATCCTTGAAAGGTGATATGGAAAAAAAGTTACATCGATTCGCGAGGTGGTAGTCCACCATACACATGATCGATAGTTTAATTTCTCATTTGAAGGAATATGATATGAATATACATAATTAACTAAACATAATAACAACTCAGTAAAATTAACATTCTTTTATTATTATAGAATCAATTTTAATTAGATTTTATTTTGGTGGAGGATGATGCAATGTAAAAGATGCTTATTTTAGAATGTTACCACTTAAATCTAACATGCTAAAGAATCGGGCAAGACTATTCCTAAGAGAAACTTTTAATGAATATAAATTGTGGAATCATAATGGTATTTACATAATAATGAACACATAACATCATGCCCATATAAATAAAAAATATGTGAACATAAATCTAGAATAATAAAATACCATCTCAAATAGGCCTCCACAATTGCACTTTTGGATGGTGCATTGGAAACATAATTGGATTCACTATAAGAATGAGTGAAATATAACTGAAGATCCTAAAAAAACTAAAGACACTTAATCCATGATGGAATAATTCTCCATTTAACATCTATAGAATAATTCTTCAAGAAGTTTACTAGAACTGTCGAGTCAAATTCCACGAAAATGAGTCTTTAGTCATGGTGGAAAACATACTGGATAGCCTTGATCATCGCCTATAATTCATCTTCCATGGGAGATCCATTTCCAATGTAATGATAGAAACAACCTTTAACAAAGCTCTGATGCATGTGTAATATTCCACCATATCACAAAGGTACCAGTGAACATGAAGCCACTCTATCCCCATTAACTTTTAGAAGAAACTCAATAGGGGGGATCCATCTAATAAACTTAAGTACAATTGGATTCTTCACCCTGCCAATAACACCAAAGGTATTCAAGATGATAATATAAGAATTATCATTCTTATGGAACCTATCTGGATCATTGTGGAATCCGTGATTTCTCTATACATGATATTAAAACCTAGTTTGTAGGATGGCCTTTTATTTTCAAAGGCATATCCACCTCTTTCTTTCCAAATTAATGTAATGTCAGTATCCAATGTAGTGATAAGAATTACATGAACTTGTTCACTATAACCTAAAACATTGATTGAAATCATCAAATGATCAAGACTATCCACCCTCAAATTTATTGAAATACACAATTCTTGAATATGATCCCATGATTTAAATGATAATGAATAAGAAATAAAAATGTGATTGATGGATTCCTCATCTCTCAAGTAAAGATAATAGACAGGGGAAACGTGCTCCCCCCACATTCTTTAGAATACTATGAATTCACAACCTTCATTTCCAAATTTTTCAAAGAAAAATTCTATGAGATGGAGGAATTAAGGGATTTCTAAAAGCCTATAGCCATGAAGAAAAATATCTTCTTCATTTATAGTTGGCTCTATAATAATCCATTGAAGTGAGCATGTCAACATAATTTTGAGTTCAGATGAGCATATCAACATCAATTAATGAGTATCTATGGATGTGTGGTTTTATATGAGGATCCAAGAACCCCTAAATCTCCACATTATTGTTAAATTTAATAATTTATAGGTGTTTAATAGGATTATTCATAATAATATAATGTGATATTAGCATTTCTATCTACAGAGTGGTCTATATGTAGAGATTGGACTGTTTGAAAACCATCCATTTTGAGCAAATCATAAGCTCGTTATAAGATTATTTAATAAAAGGTAAAAATATTTAAGTAATATAAATTTAATGACCATTCAAAAACATGGATAAAAATATATTTGAAAGGAACATTGAGGAACTGTTTCTTGAATTGATCAAGTTCTAGGTGAATTTTCAAAGGAGGGCTTTATTAAAAAATGTATGATATTTAATTCCCAATCCTATCATGTTTATGGGTATTATAAACCCCTTACAAGAAATATTCATAAGTTTCCTATCGTGAATGGATCCATTCCAAACAAAATTTCTAATCCCGCCCTGAAGTTCAACAATCAGTGTTTTAGGCCACCTGTAGATAGAGAAATCATAAACAAACATGGAGGTGATCACAAAATATACAAGAAAAATTCTCCCCACTTGGGACATGGTTTTCCCTTTCAATGATTCCATATATGAAATGATATTGGATTAAATATTTTCAAGGTATATACCTTTAACTTTACCCTAGAAAAGATGCATTCTAACATAATTGAGAGGAATGGGCCCTTTTTTTACTACAAGTAGCTTGTAAATCTTGTTTTGTCTAGAGGCCAATATTCCATTCCCAAACACCCTATATGATTTATTCCAACTAATGGATTATCTAAAAATATTCCCATGATAAGACAAATATTTTGAATAGAATAAATATTTATTCTATCATCTTGATAAAAAATAATGGTTCCATCATCTTAAACGAGGTGTAAGGGGGTAAAAAGACCACTTATAGCTTTAATTATACTATATAACTGACCTACAAAAGATCATTAATAAATACACTAATATAATCTTCAAACATTGTAAAGAGAAATCTAGATAGATAATACCCTTTCTTAACTCCTCTATATAATTTAAAAAAACCCTCTAGGAGAGGCATTGAAGAAAATAGAGAGCCTGGCACTCTTGAGAATAGTAATGACCAAATTGATAAATGTGTGGGAAACCCATGATTTTTGATAATTTCAAATATGAATCTCCACCTAATTGTACCAATTTCCTTAGAAATATCATGTTTGAGATCAAAATTCCCATTTTTACACACTTTTCCTAATGTTAACAAATTATGAGGTAGTGATAAGGCAAATCGAATGCTCCATCTAGGGACAAAACCGAATTGATTTGAGGTAATAAGGCAGAGAGAAATATTTCTCAATATTTAGGAAGTTATTTTTTGGATATCCATTGGAACCATAATTCCAATTTAAATTGACCTAAAATTTCTAATTTCCAATTCATTGCCTCTTTTTTGTATCAGACCAATAAAACAAGCATTAATAATATGGGGCCTGGAGGCATGAATGAAAAATTATCTTACTACTTTAGTGAGATCATAATGTATGATGTATTAATAAAACAAAACTAATTTACTATTAAATCCATCCAAACCAATCACATTATCAATATTCAAGGAGAATAGGTTATCCTTGATTTCCCTCTCTTGAGGAGCTTCATTCATTATAATATTTTGGTGCATGTCAATTGTGGGTGCAATATTATTGCCAAACATGTTAGAATAATCATCCCATTTTTTGAAAAAAATGATCTCAAAATAGGTGACCATGAAATTTTATATTTCATTTTATGATTTAAAGAGTGGCGTATTAATTTCAATGGCATGGAAACATCTATTAATTTTTATCTTCATGTCTAATCATTAATACAATATGGAATTTATTTCTCCTACCTATGTAAGTACGATGTTGTATTGATTTGGGGCTAACCAATCTTTAAGAGAAATCTTTTAATCAGCAATATAGATAGCCTAAATATCATCCTTAGAAGTGGAATCCTGATTCTAATTTGGTTTAACCCCTGGGTAAATCAGTTTTTACCTAAAACATGGTAATAAATTTTTACTAATTTTACAATTAATAATGGTAAAAAAATTAAGCTGACCTTAATAGATAATAAAAAGTATTCTAATTCTAAATATGGAATACCTTTTTTTGAAATTAAATTCCCAAAATTGGTAGAATATAATTTAAAATTATACTCATAGACACAAATAAAAAGTTGGTTTCCAAAGAAAATATTCTAATAAGTATATAATTTTTTTTGTATTTAAATTGAAAAAAGAATTTATCCTACTAAGATAAATTATGTAAATTTCAATATAATTATTATAATTTTACATTAAACCAATTTAAAATTTCATTTAAATTTAAAAATAATTTTAAAAAAATGTTGTTTTCAATAAAAATCATTATTTTTCACTATTTATAAAAATTGAAAATTTCCATTAAAATCCAAAAAATTCACCCTAATATGATTATAATATTATGATTTTAAAAAATAAGTTTATTTTAACAAATAAAGTTTCTAAAACTATCAAAAAATAATTCAATAATAAGTGGATAATAAGTGATGAAAACATATTTTTTGAAAAAATATGGTTTTTTAGAAAACATATCTTTTATTTTCAAATAATTATTATTTATGTCTATAATAAATAAATAACCAATGAATATATGTAAAATATATAGATTTTTCATAATATATTTATTTTAGTTCATACCCACAAATTTAATTTCTAGGTAATAATGGTCATGTTTAAATTATATTTTAACAAAGTGTTGTGTTTCATTTAATATTAGTGTTGTGTGTGTTAGAAGCTATCAAAAAGATTGAATTTTTTAAATGAGATATTAATAAAAATAATAAGGGTGATACATTCTTCCCTCATAAAAATAAATTTCATCCCCAAAATTTCTAGAATATTAACTTGGAAACAGATGAGTGTAGTTCTTCTTTATTACATCTAATGGTTCCCTCGTTTCTTCCTCAATTTTGTGATTTTTCCATAGTACCTTTATGAGTCAATCCATAAGATTCCTCAATAATTTCTCTCTAGTGTCAATATAATGATCTATTCTTTATAGTAATATAGATCGGGTTCAAATTCAATTTCATCCTAAGTGATCACATGCATTGGGTCAGTCATCTACTTCATTAACAGCGATATATGGAACACATCATTTACTTTTGAGAGATTTAGTGGAATTACCAACAAATAAGACCCAAATCAAATAATTTCTTGAATTCCAAAATGTCTAATATACATGGGTCTCATCCGTATCTTTTTGATGTACCTTATGACAACATTCGGCATAGATACATTTAAGAAAATATGATATCCCCTTGATATTTTAAATCACTATTCTAATTTTTGGCATAACTATTTTTCCATTTTGGATATTCTTTAATATGAGCCTAGATAGTATTTACCTTTTCTTCTCCAAAAAGTTCTATTCCTATATGTTTCTATTCACTCACTTCATCCTAACAAGAAGAAGTATGACATCTCTTCCCATATAATGCATCATATGGTTCCATTTGAATACATATATGGAAACTATTATTATTGTAAAATTATAAAAATGGTAAAAACATCTCCCACGTATCATAAAAATAAATTTAGCATGGCCTAAGACTGCCTTTAATTATTTTAATAGTCTTTTTGGACTGTCTATTAGTTTGAGGATGGTAAGAGGTTCTCAAAAGAAGCTCGGTATCAAGATACTTCTGAAGCCTCTCCCAGATTTTTGATATATAATGGGGATCACAATCAGATGCCATCAAAATAGGTTCACCATGAAATATTAAAAATTCATTTATATAGATCCTTGAGAGGTTTTTAAAAGGTAAATATCCTCTTATAATGAGGAAATGTGGAGATTTGTACAGTGAATAGACAATAAACCATATATAATCATTCTATTTAGATGTGGTAGTTCAAAAACAAAAGTCCATTGTAATGTCATCCCATTTCTAAAAAAAATAGGAAAGGGTTTCATTACTCCTCTAGGATGTTTCCTCTTATTCTTGACCTATTGATAAAAAAAATCTTGAGACATAGTCAAAAATTCCTTCTCTGTGATATCCCACCAAAATCTTACCCTCAAATCCTTATACATATTCCTTCTACCATGTTGTATAGAGATATTTGATCCATGAGTGTCAACCAAAATTTCCTTTTTAGCTCAAGTATAGATGGAAACATATTATCTTTCCATTATTTAGTATTCTGTCATCATAAACAAATTCTACCAACATCCCATCATATAGATCTTTAATTTTCTTCTGAAAATTATCATCATTGGATCGATTACTTTTTACCTTTTCAATAAATATGGGATTTAGTAATTTTAAATATGAGCTATGTATCCCCTTCCATAATAATTTCCATATACATAATTACTATATCAATTAAAATAGGATCCCTTTCAATACTCATTTGGGATAAAAATACACGATCTTTCCTAATCAAGGCACCTTCTACCATATTTACATTCCTTAGTAGGTAGTGTATTGAGTAATAATAATCTTTGAGTAGATTATTTAATTTCTTTTTCTTGATATTGAGATATTTATATGAAAATATGTATTTTAGGATTTCAAGGTCTATGTATATCTCACATATTTCACCATAGATATAATGTCTCCACAACTTTAAAGAAAATATTATAGCTCCCAACTAAATATCATGGGTTTGAGAGTATTTTCCATGAGTCTTACACTATATTAATACATATACAATAAAAATATTTATAAGGAAAAAACTCATTCCTTTATTCGATGCATCACTATATATAATGAAAAAATAACTTCCTATTGGTAAAGTAAAATATGGAGCACTGAACAATATCCTCTTCCATTCAACTAATCATTCTTTACATTCCTTTCCCAAAATTAACTTATCCCCATTATGATAAATATTGGTTAATGGGTAAGCAGATCAAAAAAAAATTCGGAATGAAATGTCGATCGTAACATTCTCAACAAATGAAACAACATTCCTTGAATATGTTTATTGGCATATTCCGTTCTTTAAATTCTTTTGTATTCATAGGAACAACTGAGATTTCATCCTTAGAGATAATAGGTCTAGGAAAAAAACTTCTTAAATCCAAAAATCTCACATACAATATTTACCATGTAACTATTTTTCTATATATGTCTCACGATTGATACAAAAGTGAGTCTTGTGGTCCTCATAGATTATATAATAAAACTAGAAATAATTAATTAATACCAAAAAATCATTATGAAATTATTTAAAAACTCTACTAATTATGCCAATAGAAAATAGAGGTTTTATTAGTCAACCTAAAAGGAATTATTGTAAACTTATAATGTCTATACCACATTTAGAATCATGTCACTAGAATGTATTCATATTTTACATGCAAGTTATGTTACCCAATTCAAAGTTCAATCATTAAAAAATATCAATATTCATGAAGTTTATGGAATAAGTCAGCTATATGAGGCATTTGATAATTTTTCTTTATCATAAGGTAATTTATTTCCCTATAATCAATGAATAGCCTCATGGATCCATATTACTTATTAAAAAAGAAAATACCCCCCCCCCCCGAAGTTGAACCACTAGGGTGTATAAATCTATGATCAAAAAGCTACCCTAGTTTTTTCTTCAACTACACTATGTCCTCAATTTCCATTCTATAGGGGTTCATTGATATTAGTCTTGCATCAAGGACTAAATCTAGGGAAAACTCAACATCATGATCTAGTGGACTTCTAGGTAATTCATTAGGAAATACATCAATCTATTTTTACTCAAAATGTACATAAAAATTTAGAACTACATTATCCATCCATGGATTTATTTTCTCTTCTTCCCAAATAATATCATTCATAATAAATATTGAGGGGATCTGAACATGACATAGATGATGCATTCTCAACTTCAATGACTACAACATTCACAACTTCATCATGAATTATAATATCCACTTCCTTACAACAAATATTTGTATCATATTTTGAAATCATTTACATAATAAAGATTATATCAAATTCAAAAATTGGTATAATAATATTTGACAAATATAAATATCATTTGTGTATCATAATAGGGACTTCCTCACACATTCTTATTATAGTGAGACTTCCCATGGGAGTTTTGACAGACAACATCATTCATAAATTAAAAGATAAATATATAATATTCTTGAAAAAATGGGAAGATATAAAAGGGTTTTAGGATCAAAAGTCCAATAAATCATTATATAAATTTGAATATATGATTAAATTTCATGCCACCACATCATTTATAACTTCCCCCTTAGCTATATTGATCATGTAAGTATGACCTTCTCCACTTAGATTCGTCTGTGGTATATTCCCTTAGCATTAAGGACATTTTTGTGAATAATAACATATTTCTTTACTACTAAATCATTGGACGTAATTGATTTTCTTATTCCCATAGTTTTCATAATGTATAAATTGATTCGTTTTCATCTTCTTCTCTTATGTATTATTTTTATATAGTGTTCAGATGACCTCTTCTTCTCTTGATTTCCCTTGAAAATATAATATCTATAGAATTCCTTCTCAGTTTAAATTTCATTAAAAAATATTTCACCAAATGATGAAAACTTTTGTGATACAACCACACTTTAGAAACATGGATAAAGAACATAAAATAAATGGTCAATATTTCACTCTATATTGCATAAGTAATGTGTAGTATAACTAAATAACCTTGTAAAGTTATCCCCATACTAAGAAAATATTTATTCTTCCTTTTTCTTTAAGCTATGGAACTTTCCTTTGATTACATTTCTTTACTCAGGAGGAAAATATATTTCAAATAATTTCCCCCTGAAATATTTCTATTCAATGTTTTTTATTTCCTTTTCCTCGCTACTATTTTGAATCAATGACCACCATTTGTAAGAATCATATTTTATACAATATAATGAAATTTTAACCTTCTCCTTTTCATCACATATCAGGGCCATAAATAACTTCTTTATATACTTGATTTATTACACAACTATAAGGGATTATTAGTCCCAATAAATTATGGGAGATTTTTTTATATGAAGCAATCCAACAGATGATAATCACATTGTGGAATTGGTTTCTCCATCCAGGTAGGGTTATTTGTCAAAAACTAATTAGGACACTTTAATATAGATATAATTTTCTCAATTCCAATATCAGTATTATTGTATTCCTCTGTAGGAAAATATCTTCATTGGCCAAGAGTATTGAAACCATTCTTTCTTCCAAGATCCATTTCTAAACAATAAAATATAATATATTAGCTCATAAAATTATGATTTTTAAATCATAAAATATAACTCAAATATGGTATAATACTTAACATAAAAAATAAAATTATTCATTGTTAATATCACAATCACAAAATTGGTTTCTCTGGGGGTATATTTATTTCAAAATCCTTCGTAATTATTTTTATTGATAATGTGAATTATCCTAAGAATATCCTTGAGGAGTGTTAAACTATTTGAATATTAGGGCCTATTTTCATGAACCATGTGACGATCAGGTCAATCCCAACATACCCTTTTTAGGGATATTACCCCTCCTAACATATCTTCTTCAACCATTTCCACTTCTAGTATCCAAATAGGTATGTATTTTAAGGAAAACCCAAATAATATATTCCTTACCAATACATTAAGATGTTCATCTATACTGATCCTAAAAGAATATCATAGTTCTATGTTCCCTAATATATATTTTCCTTAAACTAGTCCCCAAGGTTTCTACTAAAGATCATATGATACCAACTGGAATTAACCTGATCCTATTAACATGGAGTCAGTTCCTACTTTATTATTTTTCACAAATACAAGGGGATCAATTCTCAAAGAATCTATCAGTTTAGCATTTTTTTATAAATATATATATACATAAAGACCATTTTTCATTAGGAATAGAAATTAAAACATAATATATAACAACATAAAATGAACTCGTTCATTGAAAACTCATTCAAATATTTCTTATTTATATCTTGGGTAAAGGAAATAGAACTAGGTTTTCCTCAAATTCCATGTAAGAGTTAAATATAAAAGAGTATATCATGAATCAATAAATAATAATCACTATGGAAAGATAAATAATTTAACACATATTAAATTTAATCAATAACATGGATATCATAATTATATAATTCCCAATAAATATTTAAAGGTAAATAATATAACACACATGAAATTTAATTAGTAACTTAGCTGTCATAATTATATATGGCATAGAAAATATTTAAAGGAAAATAACTGAACATGCATTCCATTTAATCAATAAAATGGGAATGAAATTCATTAAGATATAATATCAGAGTGAAAATATCCTTGATAATTTTAATAATTAAATTATCATGAAGGAAATGCTAAATTATTCGACTTCTTTATCATGGGCATCATGATACCTCTACTATGAAGACCTTTCACATGATAGTTTAAAACATGGGAAGAACACATTTAATTGTAGCTTACTAATTCATCTTATGAAAATAAAAATGAATCTAAGGGATATATAATTATGGGCCCAACACATCTCTATATGTCTAAATCATACCTCATATGTCAACTAATCAATTAAATTCAGGAATAATGTTACTTATTAATAAATATATTTCTTGATTAAGGAATATAGATTTATCAATATTTTTCCAAATAAATAAATAAATTTCAATATAGTTAACTGTATGTTTAAATTATATAAATTTTAATATATAAACATATCCATGATAAATATTATGGATATATATGGGAAATATAATGTCCAATGATCAAAGGAAGGTAAATATTTCATGGGAAAGTTAATTCCTGAAAAAATGAATCAATAAAGTGAATATCAACACTTTAATTTGTGTGAAGGATAATAAAGAATCCATAGAATGAATAAGGATATTTTAAATTCAAAATATCTCTAGTGTATTATATCTAAAATAATGGGTTACTCTCTTTTATGAATACAAAATCTAAAAAAAATCCATTAAAGAAATTATTAAAGAAAATGTTTTTTAAAAATTGAAAATAATTTGAAATATAAAAGTCCAAAAAATATTTTTAAAATTATTTCCATTTAAAATAAACATTTAAAATTATAATGTAATATATAAAACAATTATTGGTCATGATTACAGGAAATTATATACATGTCGTACATGTTTAAACAATAATTCCTTTCACATTTTTAGTAAAAATACAAATGGCCATTTTTTGGACAAATATATAAATAATAATTTAAAAACATTTATTAAACAATAAAACATGAGTAAAAATGTCATTAATTATTCATTTAGATAATGTTGAAAACATTTTTGAAAATAAAATACAATACATGGATTTGGAAAAATGATTTTCGAACAAAGGGAGAAATAAAGTAAGATTTTATTAAAAATATTTTTTCAATCATTTTATATACCAATGAGTGGGAAAAGGGTAAGACTAAACAAAAACATAATGAATAATATGATTATAATAAAATTAAATTGTTTTATTTTTTAATTATCAAATATTTTTCTTCAATGGAGATTCAAGAATAAATAATCATGAATAAAATGAGATTGTGAAATAAACCCTTACAGAGTTAAAAATGGTGAAGTGGAAATTAACCAATGAATCGATTATGTGTTTCAAATGTAAATCCATATAAAAAAATTATATACAACATAATATAGGAAATATTTAACACATTTTTAATCATATAATTTCAAAGACAACGAATAACTAATATAACGTAATGAAATGAAAATGAGTTATGAAATTCATTACCACTTGGTAATTTTGAAGTTAAATACACTTGAACGAAATAACTAAAATTACAATATAAAATTACATGAATTAATAATTAATCATGATATTATATTTCAAAGTATCTTTATATAAACCATATAAAATAAATTAGTTGCATAACAATTAAATATGCTTCACTGAAAGGAAATTGACATGAAGTCTCTTACCTAGCGCATATTTTTGGATGAATGTTATTTAACCTCATATATAATTATTTTAATAATTTTACTAAATTATGAAAATAATAATATTCATATTTATAATATCATATATAATCCTCTAATAAAATCTTATCACCTATTTGTTAATGATCTTTCATTATTTTCATTATTTCGGCACTTAATTGCCAGGTTTTCTCATGTGTGTTTTTTCTTAAAAGTTCTAGTTAATGTGTATTGGATATAGATAATTAATATAAATAATTATATTAATGTTATTAGTATAATATTATTCATTATATGCATTTGTTTCATCATAATTAAAACTTTTACATGGAGAATATATCACATCACCTCAGAGAGATGGTAGGTTGTACATATGCATGAGCGATGTTATCATTTCCTTGACTGTTGAAAAAGGTATTGAATTTGGTGATATATTAATTTTAAAAAATAAATATCATATTATATATATTCCATATATTCTATAAATTTATCCTTATTACATCTCATGAAAAGTGTAAGTGAAAAACAAATAACATCGCTTTGTGAGGTGCTAGCCCACCGAACACACGAGTGACGAAACCATAATCTAAATGACATAAAAATTAATAAGGTAGAATAGATATTAAAATATCCTTATTATGATAATATCAATAATATCATATTAATTAAATAAATCAATCATTATATCCATCCATCAATGTTGGTGATGGAAAACATGTTACATGAGTTTTTGAGGTAGTGGTATGTTGTACACATGATCGATGGTTTAATTTTCTATTTAATAGAAGAGGATATAGATATATGTTATGAACATAAATTAATAAAATATAATTATTTATAAGATACTGAGTTTATTTTATAATTTTGTTTTAATAATATTTTATGGGTTTGAAATAAGAAACAAAATAAAAAGGATCACTTTAGAATGTTACCTCTTCTTAAGAAAACAACTTTCTGTTTGAACAAAAATCATTCCTATGTTTCCATTGTGATCAAACAATTTAATCTATGATTTTAATATGGTAGTAAATAAGTGATTTTTTAAAGTCTTGTATGAACCAATTACCTTTGAATGTGGTAAGAGGACAAGAGAATGTGTGGCCTTTTATAAGTGTGGGAGAGGACACATATAGAATATTTGAAAAGAATAAAATAAACCCATCTTTTTATCATAAATATTCCTCCAAAAAAGTAATTATATAACCTTATAGGTGATAATGTAGAAATAATTAAACAAAATTTGTTTTTAAAATTTTTAAAGACTATTTTAACTCTTATCTATTTAGTTTAACCCTTGATAAATTTGTTTTTACCATAACCACGATAATTAATTTTTTGTGTTTTTAATATTCAAAATTGTAAAAAATTAAGTTTACATTATTAGATATTATAAAGTATGGTGATTAAAAATATGGAATCTAATTTTTCAAATTCAATTCACTTAAGTGGTAGAATCCAATTTAAAATTATACTCATAGAAGTGATGAAAAAGTTGGTTTCCAAAGAGAAGATTCTTATAAGTATAGAATGTTTTTATATTGAAATTTAACAAAAAAATTTAAAAATGAACAAAATTATTTTAATTTTAATATAATCATTTTTAATTTTACATAAAAAGTAATTTAAAATTTAATTTATCTATGTAAAAAATTTAGATGAAAAGGCTGTTTTTATTAAATTTCAGTATTTTTCACCATTTATGTAAAAATTAAACATCACTAAAACTTTCCAAATAATCATTATAAAATAATTTTGATATGATGATATAAAAAATTCATTAAATTTTATAAAATATTTTTTCTAAACTTTTCAATAACTAGTTCTATCATATGTTTTCGAGAAGTGACGAAACCGTTTTCATTGAAAAAATATAGTTTTTTAGAAAAAAAAAATTACATTAAAATGATTCTTATTTTTATATAATTAATATATACAAAACTATTTTTTTAATATATATATATATATATATATATTTATTTATTTAATTTGGTTATTTTTATTAATACCATCCAATTTAACGACAAAGTTATAATAGTCATATTTAAATAATATTTTAATAGATTATTGCCTTTTGTTTTAACCCAATGTTGCATGCATCACAAGATATCAAAGAGATTGAATATCCTTAAAAGTAAATAAATCATGTTGTCTTAGGTTATTACACTAACAACCCATGTGCCCTCTTGGCCTTGGCATAATAACCCATTTCCCATAATAATCATGGGATAACCTGCATACACTCTTGATCTCATGAGATATAAAACAATACCCAATTAATTGGAGAGATATATGGGTAAAACATATCATATAAGGATACTCCGTCAAAAACTATTCCACCATAACATAAAAACATTCAAAATTAAATCATTTATTAGTTAACTTCTGCGAATGAAATGAGTTTCAAGTAAATATCTAAAATAAATTATCATAATCTATCCACATAGAGGAGGTGGATGGTATTATTATAGAATCTCCCAAATAAATAATAAGAAACACTAAAATATTTTGACATATATGAAAAAACACTGATAATATTATTAGAGGTTTTTTTTAAATAAGATATATCTTTTTTTGAAAAAAAATTAAAATAAAATAAAAATTAAAAAATAATGGTAATAGATATTAATTTCGAAAAACCATGTAAAATGTTGAGAAATCTTGAATATTATAAACTATTATAAAATTATAAATACGTTTTCATGTGATAATCATTTAAAAAATATTTTTTTCATAATTTTGTAAATAAATTCATCTAAATAAAGTTGCAAGTACCTTTAAAATTATTTTCAAGAAGATGAATAGCTGTATTTTTAAAAAAAAAATTAAAAAAATCATGATAATTGAATATTATAATGAGATAAAGGTGAATAAGTTGAAATGTAGAGTGGAATATAAAATATTTAATTCTAGGAGGGAATGCTTTCTAAACTTTTAAAATAATTTTAATGAAACCCACATCATTAAAAGTAAGGATTAAAAAACATTTTGAAAATTGATCAATATATTTATACATATCATTTAGAAAAATAAATATTTGGATTTAAAAATAATAAGTAAAACATTTTTTGAGAGGAATAATATTTGAAGGGAGGAGAAATATTATGATTGAAATTAAAAGATAAATTTGGCTTCTATTTACAAATATCCTTTCTGTTTGATTATAAACCAAAGTTTAGTTAAATGGTAAGATTACTTTAAAACCAAAGAAATATATATAATAGTATAAGATATATGGATTTTTGGAGATAAATACAAATAATTTCCCCAAATAGTAGTTTTGGCATATATAATATCTATCCAAAGTGATATTGGAAATAATCCCTTATGACTTTCGTAACATTAGAATCAAAAAACATAGAAGATATAACATGAAATTTAACATGAAATACCATGAAAATAATTATAATGTTGTATAATATGTCAATGAGGAAGTTTATACACTATGAAAATATGTTTATAACACGAAACAAGTCTCAAAGAAGTAAAATTCATAAAAAGAACCCTTGCCTTTACTCCCGACTTCTAATAATGTGACTCAAATTACATTATAATAATATAACCCTCTTAATGAATTATTTTATAAAAATACTCATACCTATTAATTTTCAACACTTTATTTATAATCATTTATTTTCCATTAAGTAGTTTTTTTTATTATATGTTTATCATCGGATATTAGTAATTTTGATTTTTTTTCTCACCCGCGTTGTTTGTTCAATGTCAATACTTATACATTTATACTGATTATATCATTCCCAAATTATTAAAGGAAATATAATTGATATTACATAATGATTTATAAAGTTCAAATTTTAGTCTATTAGTGTTTTTCCAATGATTCGTGAAGATAAAATTATTGTGCCCAAAATGTTTTGGTTGAATTTGTTGTCAATTTGTGAATATATTTGTGTAAAGATAGTTACTTCGTGAAATTTTGGAGAATATTTTTTTCTAATTTTTTTGAAATTTAATTAAATTCAAAGTATTCTTTTACTGATCTTTGAATTATTTAACATCATAATTATGGATATTTTTAATTTTTTAATAGTGAGTATAAAAGGATAATTGAGATAGTACAAATGATGTTAATGATATATAGCTAAAAAAATTCATGTATTTATGATTTGAGAATTACACAAGGATATGCTTCGAAGACTGATGTATGAAGTGATCAGATAGAGACTTTATAATTAAAACTGAGGGAATTGTTTGGTATAACTTAGTGGATACAAGATTGAGATGAAAGGAATGGGTCGTATATATGAACAAAGCCTGTAAAATCTAAATGAATGGAGGATACCCAAGAAGAAAAGTGTATGATAAAATATAAGAAGCTACATCAAAACTATAAATATAAAGTTTCTATTAGATAGAAAGGCGGAATAAGTTCATCTGGATAAATAACATTGATGACATTAGATAGATAATTTCAATGAAATTAGATGGAGAAATATATAGGTTGTGGGATAAATGTTAGATAAATGATGAAATGGAAGGGAGTCTAAGGAAGTTTTACCAGATGGATATATACCAATATTATAAAATATAGAAATGTGGAGTCTCTCGGATAGAGGTATCGTAACATTATGGAACTTGATATAGACATAAAGAATAGTAAATAGAAATATGAGTCCCACCGAAAGGTAAATTTGTTGGTGTATCTAAAAGACTCTCTAGATAGAGTATTTCTTGCAATGATATATCAACTATAGCTTATTCAATGGTTTTACATGGCACACAGATTCAAAAAATATTACAAATAATTTTTAAAGACATTCAATCTAATGATATTGAATTTTTCATTCAATGTTCATAAATATATATAATATTGAAGGATTATTTGAGGAAGATCATTGATGCTGAGATTGAAGTAAATTATCATGAAGATTATAGACTTTTAAGTTTAAAAGAGTTTAAAGGTAGTCAAAAAAATATGTTAATAGGAAATTAAAATAAAAGTTTTTGATTCATCCATAATTTATAGTAGAAGATTTCCCAAGTAATGGAGAGCGAGCTCATTGAGAATTATTATTGTTATTATTATTAAATAGAGTAAGTGTTATATTTTTTATAGAGATCACAGTGTGAGTTACCAACTAATAATGTACTTGGTTGAAGGATTGGTGTACTAGATACAATGTACTAGATAAATAAGGAGCACCAGATAGATTGAATCAGATAGAGTGTGATAGACAGATGAGTAATAGATGGGGGAATGCTATAAAATATAAACCAACCTAAGGATAAGTTTTTAAATCAAACTATATGGTGTGTTTCCAAATGAAAATTTTTTAAAGAAATTTTTTGGAAAAAGTTAAGGAAAGCTAAGTTTGAGTATACCTATATGTTTATAAGATCATGAGGATGTTTTTAGACGAATATTCCCTTTAATTTTATTTGAAGATATTAAAGAAGTTATAAAAAGTAAAGGTTGTATAAAATTATATTAGAGAAAAAACACATAAGGAATAAGATATTCTACAGTGTATCAAAGACTAATATGGAATAGATTCTTGTTGGGGTTTATAACTAGTTAGTAAAGAAGATTATGGAAGGGAAGTATAACTGATCCAAAAGGAAGATTAGATAAGAATGACTATTTGGGATATAACCATCTATAGAAGAAGAATTGGTTTTGGGGGAGTGGAACTCTAGTTACTTATAAGAATGGTTACTGGGTTGTAAAAGTAGTTGATTCTTCTTCCTTGTTTATAATAAAATAAGTTAGTAAATATTTCTTGTTGGGTTAGATAACCAAAATTGAAAAAAGTTCCTCTTTGTACCAAACCTTGTAAATATCATCTATCAATATTCCTTTATTGTAACACCCAAGACTTTTATGTTATCAAAGGAATCTTTTTCTACACAACACTTGCTTGTCTTGCTTTACACGCAATCGCGACCTTCCTCGATAGCTTGCGTCGTACGCAATACCGAGTTTCACTAAACAACAATATGCTTTTAAAACTAGCCGTTATGAATAGTAATAACCACTTTTTGAAATTTTATAAATTTTAATTTTCAAAATGGACTTCATTTTTGGACTCAGAATATCGAAATTAGCCTAGGGTGAAATTTTGGTATTTTTCTGAAAACTTTCAATTTTTGATGAATAGTGAAACCACTAAGTGGTAGGTTAAAAACTGAATTTTGCATAAAACATAATTTTACCGCTTCTGTGAATGGAATTTCAAAAATCCGACAGACACGGTTGATATCAGTAAGTAAAATGTGGTTCAATGAGATAAAAATAATTTTTTGGTGAATAGTAACTTTTTACTATTTTTACCGCAGTTAATAGTAAATAGGGTAACTAAGGGTAAATATGATATTAATATTACCCTAAAACATGTCCTAATTCTATTGGACAAGTGTAATTCGACCAAAAACAAACTTAGGAATAAAATATGACCATTTAGGCCCACTTGGATTAGATAAGGACATTTATTATTAATTTATTTAAAGAAGGGTTAAAATAGTTAAAATCAAAGTTTAATAAGTAAATTGTTTTTAATATGGGGTTATACATAAGATAAATTCGATTGTAAATATTCATTAGAAAGCTAAAAAGATTTCCTACATGATGGTATTTTAGTTTTAATTTTTGGACATCAAATAAGTTAATTTATTTATGACACAAAGATGATGCAGTAATTATCTTATTAATGAAATATTGACATAATTGATAATATAAATACCAAAATAAATGTAATTTAAGACTTTTTATGAATTCCACTAATTTTATAGGTTATTATGATACATTAGTGTTGATTTAATCAACTTGGTTAGAACATATAATTCTGTTATGACTTTCACAAAAATCATATATCAAATAGTGTCAAAATTGACACAAAATAGTTTTAAAATCAAATATTATATTATTAATTGATATGTTATTCCTAAAAATCTAAGGTTCGGCCAAATGACTTATATAAGGATATATATATTAATAATAAACAATTTGGGGTTCGTTTGGCATGTTATAGTAAGTGTATTAACCATATAGTGAAAGAAAACAAAAAGACATGGTAAAAGTTAAATTATTTAACTTAGAGTTAAATCTAATTGATAAGGTTAAAATAATACCTTAAACTTGTCTAAATCCTATTGGTTGATAGGATTTCGACCCATCCCCACTTTAGATTCGAAATAAGACCCTTTGTAACCATTATAAACCGATTTTGACTTTAATATAAAATAATATTTTGAGATATTCCTAAGGTGCCCCTCTCCTCCCTTATAAAAGGGCACCTCCTCCCCCTCCTCCTCACACCAATTTAAGCACTCAAGCTCGGCCAACCCCTGACATGTTCTCCTCTCCACTTCCCTAGAATAATCCTAGAGGTCCTGGTGTTCTTCAAAGACCAATCTTAGTTCCCTAAGTGGAGGATTCAAAGAAGAGTTCCAAAGAAGAGGTAATGTCCATTACCGATCTTTTCAATTTCTTTCTTCTTCAACTTCTTCTTCTTTAGTTGTTTCATGATAAAGTAATAACATCAGTATTACTTACATACTGATATGTTATTATAAATATGAAACAACCCTAATTCACCTTTTATCCATCCTACGGAAAAATGAAATCATCGCGCGTGCGTACGTACGGAATACCGTCTCCACGCCGTGGTGTAATCTATTTTTCCACCATCACTTTACAAGGATGGGTATAATGGTGTAATGAGTAACTATTTATGATTATTATAAAGTAATATTGATACTGAAATAATATATATATACTCCAATACAGTTCCACAATCATAGGAACGATATCATCACTCGTGCGTACGTACGGAATACCGTCTCCACGATGTGATGCGACTCGTTCTACATGATCATCATCACATAGTAATTATATAAATGAATTGAATGAATAAATATGATATATGTTACACTAATACCATTCTGGATATAAGGTATTAATAACCTTAAAATAAGAATAAGAATGTATTCGGGAAAACACGCATAAGAACAAAAGGCAATAAAGACCCGAGTAACAAGTAACAATGAAATATTACTAACAAGAAGCTAAGAATATGACCATATATGATATCATATCAATATTTATGATTATGGAATAAGTCAATAACATTATTTACACCATTATACAGGATCTTCGGACACGTACAAAGAAAATCGGACCTAAGGTAAGGGAAAATATCACAATCTCATTTTTATCCGAGGTTGTTTATTCGTAAGTATTTACTGGGGTGTATTTTATCATCCACATCCATGTTTCATCAATATGTAATATTATTTCCATCCACCTAAAATTGTTTAAATCCATTTTTACCCTTTGGTGAGTTTTTATAAATATGTATGAAAGGAATCTTTTGTCGTTTTTCGTACGAGGTACTTTTTGACTTTTCCGACAAAAGTACGAAGAATGTTTTTTTAACTTATACGGCATGAATGGATTTCAAAAAAATTATTTACAAGAAGCTTCCTTTACAAGTATTCAAGTTTATTTTTAATCAACTTCTTTTATTTTAAAATTGTATGACATGTTAAGAAAGGAAAAGTGTTTTTGAAGTAGAAAGGATATTTTCCTCAAGAATGAAGTTCAAGTATTTTATCAAAATTATTTTCCATCTAAGATAATAAAAGGGTTCTGTTTTTATCCCTATTATTACATGGATTTGATTATGTTGTGATGGAAACATTTTTATGAATTCCTTTATCTTATATGAATTGTTTTATGATGTCATGTTGTTTAAGAATCCCATTTTTATTACATGGGTTATGCGATGATGTATGATTTATGATTATGTGGAACACATAAGAAAGGATTCATTATAAGATGGGTGGGACCTATATCTCCCTCCAATGCATTGGGTAAAGATTTTGTATCTCATGAGATAGACATGGCTGGAACGGAAGGTTATTTCGGTTCAGTGATACAGGACTGAAACGAGGAGTGAACTCGGTTCAGAAAGGGACTTTGTCCACTAAGATAGTCTTGGCAATGAGTCATGACTAACAAGAAATGATTTTCCATGATTATGTGTGCTTGACACAAAGTTTCAAGTTTTATGTTACGATTATGGGGATCTCATTTTCACTTCTATGATTTGTTCCATGTTAAGATATTATGATCTCTTTTGCAGGTTTTGATTTTCAAAAAGATATGATATGATTTTTATTTCCTTTATTTGCCCTTGCTGAGCATTTGAGCTCACCCTTTTATGTTTTCTTTTCCCCAGGTCAGGAAGATGGATATTAAGTAGAATATGCTAAAAGGGACCCTAGATATGATGAAATAAATGGGAGACACTATAGAAGATTTATGAACCTGTTGTTTATGTTTCCCAGTTTCTAAAGACACTATACCTATACGGTCCTTTGTGGTTTTGTCATATGTTGTAATAAGTGTGCTTCAAATTTGAATTATTAACAATGTATGTAAAGTACGGGTCGTTATAGTTGGTATCAGAGGAAAGGTATAGTCAAACTTTGGAAACTAGGATGTGAAAGCCTTAGTAAGAACCCTAAGGATAAGTCTAAGCATAGAACACAATCTTAGTGTTTTAGAAATGGACATGAATACCCTAGGATAAAACCTTAAGTGTGAAATTTTATCCTTGATTATGTGGTTTTCCTATTATAATTAGTGTTGCTCACACTATTCTTCTTGGTTTTAGTCAATGGCTGGAACCCGAAGGAACCGTGTTAATGTGGAATGTGATGGGAAATGCAATGATTGTCCCCCTGAGCAACCAAACGATATGGGATCTGGAATGCAAAATCTTGTAGCTATGCTCACACAACTTTCTCAAGCAATGAATCATACAGGACTTCCAAACGAGCAAAGGAAGGAGCAACATTCTGTTGAATCCATCATGAGGCAGTGTCCACCTTCTTTCAGTGGGTCTACTGATCTATTAGTTGCTGAACAATGGATTAGTACTACTGAAAAGATATTTTCAGTTCTTCAATGTTCTGAACATGATAAAGTCGTCCTAGCAGTGTATCGTTTGGAAAGAGATGCTGATCAATGGTGGAATCTTATTAAGAATACAAGGCAAAGGGATGAAATTGAGTCTATGGAATGGGACGAGTTCAAGAAGTTATTTTTCAATAAGTACTTCCCTTGTATTCTCCGAACAAAGATGGAGAAAGAGTTTCTTGAACTGAAGCAAAGGGATGATGAATCTGTTGGTACCTATGAAGCAGATTTTACAAGACTTGCAAGGTACGCTTCTGGTATTATTATACAACCTGGCAGTAAGATCGATCGATTCTTTAGTGGATTAAAACCAAGTCTTCGAAGGGCGTTAGCCATAAGGGACTTCAATAACTACGAGGAAATCATTCGATGTGCTCTCAAAGTCGAGATGGAGATTGGAGTAACCCATCAGTCACATGGGTTTGATAAGAAGAGGAAGATGGAATTCGAAGAAAAATCTAAAGAGCACACGGAAAAGAAGATGATCTTTTCCTTATGCTTAAAGTGTGGAAAGAAACATGGAGGGACTTGTCTTAAAGGGACAAGTAAATGTTTTAAATGTGGAAAGGAAGGTCATCGGGCATTTGAATGCCGTGATAATGGGAAGAAGATGTCTAATGATGCAAACAAAGGAAGGGATACACAGAATGAACCTACTACACTTCAATGTTTCAAGTGCAAGTAGATGGGGCATTATGCCAATCAATGCCCAAATCCAAGGGTTGATGATGATGGTCGACGTCAACAAAATCTTAAGGCTAAAGACAAAGGAAAGTCACATGCAATTTCTATCAGCGATGTGGAGTACGATAACGAAGTGGTGAAAGGTACACTTACCGTCCACTCTAAAGTAGCAAATGTTTTATTTGATTCTGGATCCACCCACTCTTTTATTTCTAAAGAATTTTCTAAGGGTATCAACGTATTACCTCAACAATTAGATGTTGAGTTAGTTGTGACAACACCTAATGGCACAACAGTCGCATCAAAAGTTTATAATTCTTCTCCGATCGAAGTTTGTGGGAAAGTGCTTCCTGAAAATCTTCGGATCCTTCCTTTAGTGGAATTTGATGTGATTCTTGTCATGGATTGGCTTTATCTACATGGAGCTCATATCAATTTCCAAATAAGGGAAGTCACATTTCATATTCCAGATCAATCTATGGTCGTATATCAATGCAAGGATGAACATAACCTTCCAGTGGAAATTTCTTCCATCTTATGGGTATTGATTCCACTAAATGAAGGTTATTTATCTCAAATGGTTGGTGAGAAACTCACGATTAAGAATATGCCCATTGTACGGGAGTTTGATGATGTCTTTCCGGAGGAATTACCGGGTCTTCCACCAAATCGTGAAGTTGAGTTTTCAATAGAACTCGTACCGGGTGCTTTGCCTATTTCAAAGACACCTTATAGAATGGCCCCAATTGAGTTGCAGGAATTGAAGAAGCAACTCCAAGAGAATCTTGATAAGGGATTCATACGCCGTAGTGCGTCACCTTGGGGAGCACCTGTTCTATTTGTTAAGAAGAAAGATGGATCAATGAGACTCTGCATTGATTATCGAGAACTTAACAAGATCACTATCAAGAACAAATATCCTCTCCCACGCATTGATGACTTATTTGACCAACTACGTGGAGCTCAATACTTTTCCAAGATTGATCTTCGTTCGGGGTATCATCAATTAAGGGTCAAAAGGGAGGATATACCAAAGACGGCTTTCCGTACAAGGTATGGACACTATGAATTTATAGTGATGCCATTTGGTCTTACTAATGCCCCTGCTATATTGATGGATCTAATGAATAGAGTCTTTAGAGACTATCTTGATCAATTTGTGGTAGTCTTTATAGAAGATATTCTTGTCTATTCAAAGAGCAAGGAAGAGCATGAAGATCACTTGAGAATTATATTGAAGACCCTGAGAAAGGAGAAGATTTATGCCAAATTTACCAAGTGTGAATTTTGGCTTCAAAAAGTTGCATTTTTGGGTCACATAATCTCAAAAGAGGGGATATCTGTGGATCCAGCAAAAACAGAGGTTATCGAAAGATGGTCGAGACCAAAAACAGTAACTGAGATCCGAAGTTTTCTTGGTTTGGCTGGATATTATCGACGTTTTGTAAATGATTTTTCACGATTATCTAATCCACTCACCAAGTTGACTCGGAAAGGAGTTAGGTTTTTCTGGACAGAGGAATGTGAAGAGAATTTCAAGGAGTTGAAAAGAAGGTTATCCAGTGCACCTGTGCTCACACTGCCTTGTAGTGGAGAAAGGTTTGTGATCTACAGTGATGCATCCAAGAAGGGATTGGGGTGTGTTCTTATGCAAAATGATATGGTGATAGCTTATGCCTCACGACAGTTGAAAATCCATGAGCAAAATTACCCAACACATGATTTGGAGTTGGCTGTGGTAATCTTTGCATTAAAGATTTGGAGGCATTACCTTTATGGTGAAAGGTGTGATATCTATACTGATCATACAAGTTTAAAGAATATTTTCACACAAAAGGAGCAGAATATGTGCCAAAGAAGATGGTTGGAGCTGATTAAGGATTATGACTACTCAATCCATTACCACCCTGGGAAAGCAAACAAGGTGGCAGATGCATTAAGTCGACAAGACCATGCTAGTTTATCCATGATGAGGATCACAAAAGATCCAATATTTATGGATTTACAAAGGATGGATCTTGGAATTATAATGGAAGGGGAAAAATCTTATCTTTCTCAAATGAATGTTCAACCATCTATACATGCGAAGATTAAGGAGGCACAGAAAGAAGATGTCGAGTTACAAAAGAAGGTGAGAAATGTTCCTGAATTCAACCTTGATTGTGATGGGATAATAAAGTTCAGGAATCGGGTTTGTGTTCCTCCCATCCCCGAATTAAATAAGGAGCTGCTGGATGAGGCTCATAGTTCTTCATTCTCTATTCATCCTGGAAGCACGAAGATGTATAGGGACCTGAAAGAGTACTTCTGGTGGGATGGCATGAAAAGAGATGTTGCTGAATATGTCTCTCGATGCTTGGTTTGTCAACAAGTTAAAGCTGAGAGACAGAAGTCTAAGGGGATGTTACAACCATTACCCATACCTGAATGGAAATGGGAAAACATCACTATGGACTTTGTCACAGGACTTCCTAAAACATCCAAAGGCAATAATGCTATTTGGGTCATAGTTGATCGTCTTACAAAGTCTGCACACTTCATTGCTATTAGAGAGGATTTATCTCTAGATCAGCTTGCCATGATATATGTAAAGAAAGTGGTAAGATTGCATGGAGTACCACTTTCTATTATATCTGATCGGGATCCGAGATTTACCTCGAAGTTCTGGCGAAGTCTTCAGCATACTCTGGATACAGAGTTGAGTTTCAGCACTGCTTATCATCCCCAAACAGACGGTCAGTCTGAGAGAACAATTCAAACCCTAGAAGATATGTTGAGAGCTTGCTCTATGGATTTCAAGGGAGGTTGGGATCAACACCTACCTTTGGTGGAATTTTCTTATAATAATAGCTTTCACTCCATTATTCAGATGGCTCCTTATGAAGCTCTCTATGGAAAGAAATGCAGGACTCCAACTTGCTGGGATGAAGTTGGGGAAAGAAATCCATTAGGACCTGATCTCGTTGATGAAATGGAAGAAAAGGTTAGATCTATTCAACAACACATAATAGCAGCTCAGAGTCGATAGAAAAGTTATGCCGACAACTGAAGAAAAGACCTAGAGTTTGAAGTGGGTGATAATGTGTTCTTACGAATATCTCCCTGGAAGAGGGTTATGAGATTTGGAAAGAAGGGGAAGTTGAGCCCTAGATATATCGGTCCTTTCGAAATACTGGATCGTGTTGGGAAGGTAGCTTACTTATTGGCTCTTCCACCGAATCTCTCTCAAGTTCACGATGTGTTCCATGTATCTCTCCTGAGAAAGTACATACCTGATCCTTCACATGTACTCAGCTCAGAAGTTGTACCGCTGGAGCAAGATCTTTCTTATGAAGAACAGCCAATAGAGATTCTGGATCGTAGCGAAAAAGTCCTTCGAAACAAGACCACTCGATTGGTGAAAGTTTTATGGAGGAACCACCAACTTGAATAAGCTACTTGGGAGCTTGAGGATATAATGAGGGAGAAGTATCCTCATCTGTTTGTTACAAAGTGACGAATTTCGAGGGCGAAATTCTTTTTAAGGGGGGTAGAATGTAACACCCGAGACTTTTATGTTATCAAAGGAATCTTTTTCTACACAACACTTTCTTGGCTTGCTTTACACGCAATCTCAACCTTCCTCGATAGCTTGCGTCGTACGCAATACCGAGTTTCACTAAACAACAATATGCTATTAAAACTAGCCGTTATGAATAGTAATAACCACTTTTTAAAATTTTATAAATTTTATTTTTCAAAATGGACTTCATTTTTGGACTCAGAATATCGAAATTAGCCTAGGGTGAAATTTTGGTATTTTTCTGAAAACTTTCAATTTTTGATGAATAGTGAAACCACTAAGTGGTAGGTTAAAAACTGAATTTTGCATAAAACTTCATTTTACCGCTTCTGTGAATGGAATTTCAAAAATCCGACAGACACGGTTGATATCAGAAAGTAAAATCTGGTTCAATGAGATAAAAATAATTTTTTGGTGAATAGTAACTTTTTACTATTTTTACCGCAGTTAATAGTAAATAGAGTAACTAAGGGTAAATATGATATTAATATTACCCTAACACATGTCCTAATTCTATTGGACAAGTGTAATTCGACCAAAAACAAACTTAGGAATAAAATATGACCATTTAGTCCCACTTGGATTATATTAGGGCATTTATTATTAATTTATTTAAAGAAGGGTTAAAATAGTTAAAATCAAAGTTTAATAAGTAAATCATTTTTAATATGGGGTTATACATAAGATAAATTCGATTGTAATTATTCATTAGAAAGATAAAAAGATTTCCTACATTATGGTATTTTATTTATAATTTTTGGACATCAAATAATTTAATTTATTTATGACACAAAGATGATGCAGTAATTATCTTATTAATGAAATATTGACATAATTGATAATATAAATACCAAAATAAATGTAATATAAGACTTTTTATGAATTCCACTAATTTTCTAGGTTATTATGATACATTAGTTTTGATTTAATCAACTTGGTTCGAACATATAATTCTGTTATGACTTTCAAAAAAATCATATATCAAATAGTGTCAAAATTGACACAATATAGTTTTTAAATCAAATATTATATTATTAATTGATATTTTATTCCTAAAAATCTAAGGTTCGGCAAAATGACTTAGATAAGGATATATATATTAATAATAAACAATTTGGGGTTCGTTTGGCATGTTATAGTAAGTGTATTAACCATATAGTGAAAGAAAACAAAAAGACATGGTAAAAGTTAAATTATTTAACTTAGAGTTAAATCTAATTGATAAGGTTAAAATAATACCCTAAACTTGTCTAAATCCTATTGGTTGACAGGATTTCGACCCATCCCCACTTTAGCTTCGAAATAAGACCCTTTGGAACCATTATAAACCGATTTTGACTTTAATATAAAATAATATTTTGAGATATTCCTAAGGTGCCCCTCTCCTCCCTTATAAAAGGGCACCTCCTCCCCCTCCTCCTCACACCAATTTGAGCACTCAAGCTCGGCCAACCCCTGACATTTTCTCCTCTCCACTTCCCTAGAATAATCCTAGAGGTCCTGGTCTTCTTCAAAGACCAATCTTAGTTCCCTAAGTGGAGGATTCAAAGAAGAGTTCCAAAGAAGAGGTAATATCCATTACCGATCTTTTCAATTTCTTTCTTCTTCAACTTCTTCTTCTTTAGTTGTTTCATGATAAAGTAATAAAATCAGTATTACTTACATACTGATATTTTATTATAAATATGAAACAACCCTAATTCACCTTCTATCCATCCTACGGAAAAATGAAATCACCGCGCGTGCGTACGTACGGAATACCGTCTCCACGCTGTGGTGTAATCTATTTTTCCACCATCACTTTACAAGGATGGGTATAATGGTGTAATGAGTAACTATTTATGATTATTATAAAGTAATATTGATACTTAAATAATATATATATACTCCAATACAGTTCCACGATCATAGGAACGATATCATCACTCGTGCGTACGTACGGAATACCGTCTCCACGATGTGATGCGACTCGTTCTACATGATCATCATTACATAGTAATTATATAAATGAAATGAATGAATAAATATGATATATGTTACACTAATACCATTCTGGATATAAGGTATCTATAACCTTAAAAGAAGAATAAGAATTTATTCGGCAAAACACGCATAAGAACAAAAGGCAATAAAGACCCGAGTAACAAGTAACAATGAAATATTACTAACAAGAAGCTAAGAATATGAACATATATGATATCATATCAATATTTATGATTCTGGAATAAGTCAATAACATTATTTAGACCATTATACAGGATCTTCGGACACGTACAAAGCAAATCGGACCTAAGGTAAGGGAAAATATCACAATCTCATTTTTATCCGAGGTTGTTTATTCGTAAGTATTTACTGGGGTGTATTTTATCATCCACATCCATGTTTCATCAATATGTAATATTATTTCCATCGACCTACAATTGTTTAAATCCATTTTTACCCTTCGGTGAGTTTTTAGTAATATGTATGAAAGGAATCTTTTGTCGTTTTTCGTACGAGGTACTTTTTGACTTTTCCGACAAAAGTACGAAGAATGTTTTTTTTAACTTATACGGCATGAATGGATTTTAAAAAAATTATTTCCAAGAAGCTTCCTTTACAAGTATTCAAGTTTATTTTTAATCAACTTCTTTTATTTTAAAATTGTATGACATGTTAAGAAAGGAAAGGTTTTTTTGAAGTAGAAAGGATATTTTCCTCAAGAATGAAGTTCAAGTATTTTATCAAAATTATTTTCCATATAAGATAATAAAAGGGTTCTGTTTTTATCCCTATTATTACATGGATTTGATTATGTTGTGATGGAAACATTTTTATGAATTCCTTTATCTTATATGAATTGTTTTATGATGTCATGTTGTTTAAGAATCCCATTTTTATTACATGGGTTATGTGATGATGTATGATTTATGATTATGTGGCACACATAAGAAAGGATTCATTATAAGATGGGTGGGACCTATATCTCCCTCCAATGCATTGGGTAAAGATTTTGTATCTCACGAGATAGACATGGCTGGAACGGAAGGTTATTTCGGTTCAGTGATACAGGACTGAAACGAGGAGTGAACTCGGTTCAGAAAGGGACTTTGTCCACTAAGATAGTCTTGGCAATGAGTCATGACTAACAAGAAATGATTTTCCATGATTATGTGTGCATGCCACAAAGTTTCAAGTTTTATGTTATGATTATGGGGATCTCATTTTAACTTCTATGATTTGTTCCATGTTAAGATATTATGATCTCTTTTGCAGGTTTTGATTTTCAAAAAGATATGATATGATTTTTATTTCCTTTATTTGCCCTTGCTGAGCATTTGAGCTCACCCTTTTATGTTTTCTTTTCCCCAGGTCAGGAAGATGGATATTAAGTAGAATATTCTTAAAGGGGCCCTAGATATGATGAAATAAATGGGAGACACTATAGAAGATTTATGAACCAGTTGTTTATGTTTCCCAGTTTCTAAAGACACTATACCTATACGGTCCTTTGTGGTTTTGTCATATGTTGTAATAAGTGTTCTTCAATTTTGAAGTATTAACAATGTATGTAAATTTTGGGTCATTATATTTATATTTACTAGATATGAGGTGAGGTTGGGAGACATATCTGAGTGCATTGAAACATACAAAAATTATAGGTTGGGTTCAAATAATGAATTCATAAAAGAAAAGGGATCAATAATTCACTCACTCTCCCTCTTAGTGATATCACACTGATTAGGAGATTCAATTATTATCAAAGCATATATTTTCACTCAAATATCTAACTATCGACTGAGGATGGATAATATGAATTCAATAAACAATGGGATCAATCTTTTAGATTATGTAAAGAGCAATCATATATGTAAGAATAAGATGTCACTCTATCTTTTATCTCATGGGCATAAACATAGAGATACTGTAAAAGAGGTAATTCCTCCTAATAATGCGGTTTGTATGAAAAATTGTGATAAAAAATCAGTAAAGTGATTAAAAAGCTCAAAAAATCCATTTTGATGGATCTATCTATGAATGTTTGTACAAATGTCATAGGATTTCCAAAAATTAAAGAGATATGGTATAAGTTGGGGACAATCTATGAAGAAAATCTGAATGTATAGAATACTAAGTTACAAATATTGAGAAATAGATTTTAAGATATCATGATGGTTAATGATGAAGAAATTGATGTGTAATTTATAATGGTCAATAAAATTTCTGGAAATATAATAGGTTTCTTTGATAATATAGAACATGATAAATTTTCTTGGTATAGTAAATTCTAAAGTGTTGCCTCTAGAAGATTGAGAGGATACATCATTGGATGATAATCATAATATTCTCATATACTATTAATTAAAAAAATAAACACCATTTAAAAAGAATTATGTGGATGATATTTCATTCAAAGATATGCTAAAAGTGAATTTTATAGAAAAATGAATAGAATAATAATCACGTGATTTTGAAGCTATGGAGGATGAATTGTACTTAAAAATAATAATTTTTTTTCATTCTAAGAGATGAAAAATCGTAAATTGGAAGGCAAAATGTAATTAATTTTTTAATTGATAGAATTAAAATGATAGTGGCCATTTTTAGTAAGATTACCTAAGAAAATGAAGAGTGATTTTGAGTTAAAAGAAAATGTAACAATTACTGAGAATATAAGTAGTGTAACATTATGGTTCTGGAAGCCGCCCATAGACGACTCATACCTGGTTGGTCATATGGCCTCAAGTGCATTTCCCCAAATGCCAGAAGCTGCTGACTAGCAGCGAGGGCCTTGGGTGTGATAGTGGGGAAACAATTCCCTCATTGGCAGAGTAACCCAACTGAAGGAAACAATAGCAGTAGCGAAACGAGTGACAAACCATACAAAAGTAAATTGTGTAAGACTAGAAAATAATAAACTGGAACACACATATATATATGAATGAAGCATGATACATATTTCTAGGAAAAAATACAAACAATCAAAATGCTGGAATACAACAATACTAAACCAATGTACAAAATAAAGAAAGTAAATAACTCCACAGCATCGCCAGCCATAGCTTGGTCCCATGGTCTCCAATTCCACAACAATCAAGTACCTGAAGTAGAAGGGCGCTAGCCCTTATCTATACATACAGCAATATAATCTGTTTGGGCCTAAAAGCATGGCCCGAACAGGGTGTGAGACTAAATCCCAGTAAAAAACCACCACAAGATCTTTGTCTAACAGTTAGTGAATATATGGTAGGTAAAGTACAGAAGGCAGTAAACAAGTAAGTACTCAGCAGTAAACAATCCACGGTTTCAAAGCATTCAAATCACCACATAACAGGAAACATCTAATCAAAATAGGTAAACACTACAGATAACCCTTTGGGAATGACCCAGAGCCTATCCCCTATGGTCCTACCTAGTAACACAAGCGAGCATTTAAATACAAGGTAACCCTTTGGGAAGTACTCACTTCCTATCCCCTCTAGTTCATCTTAAGAATAGACTCTCTGAGGAATCACTCGTCATGAATTCCTCCTTTAGTCATTTACTAGTAACTAATGGAACTCTAAGGATGCACTCAATATCTATTCCTCTTGTGGCCCACATTGAGGATCTACAGACACTCTGACGAAGCACTTATGTCAATTTACCTGATGGTCTTGCATCGGAAGTAAAACAGACACTCTGAAGAAGCCCTGATGTCTATTATCCCTATGGTATATACACCAGGTTCTCATGGCCCTATGTAATTAAAGAAAGTATAGCAGTGCATATCACCCAAAGTAAACCTCAACAACTACTTATCTAGCAGTCTACAACATAACAGCATGTCAGAACAACAGTTACACCATCCTACAAATACTAGGCATGGAAAGTAAACAACAACCTAACAGAAAACTATACCAAACAGTCGAAATAAGAAACATGCAAGGGAAAATACATCCAAAGCATATCTATTCATCTTATTCAAATTAAATAATCCTCTACTCAAGCATACAAGTATAGCAGGCAAACAATGGATCTAAAATGGTAAACACCCAATACCCCATTCATGGGTATTGGTGATTTTGCATATATAACTGATGGAATTTTTATGTAAAGGAAAAAACCCCCTACCTTAGCATTGGGAGATTGATATACTTGAGTCTCATGGATTGAATCACCTTAGAACGCCAAATATCTACAAAAAGGTATAAAAGTTTCAACAAGGATAACTTGAGAAGGAGAAGGAATTGGTAAACGAAACTCAAGAATAAGAGAAAGCATACTGAGGTGATCCCAATTCAATTGATGATAGTCGAATCTAAGATTGGATTCTTGGTCAGGGGATCAGAGGAATACCATGACCATATGGGAGCTCTCATCCAAAAAAACCTAGAATAAGATGTTTCTAGTGATTAGACGTGACCTTAGTACATTTAATGAAAAAAAGAAAATACACAGCATGTGGTTTTGAACTACAAGACATGTACTTACCTTTTTTGTACTCCACTTTAGGTGGCCTCCAAGTCACCCCCACATGGCTGTGTGTGTGGACATCACACGGCTAGAACACGGCCTTTTTGGTAACCCAGTACACGGCGTGTACTCATAAAGTACACCGAGTGTACATTAAAAAATTTCAGAAAATTCCTCTTTTTCTCTAAAATGACTAGAAAGAAGAAAACATACCTGAAAAGAAGATCTGGGTTACTAAAAACTTCCCCCTTAATGAAATTCGTTCCCAAATTTCCCTAGTAAGCTGGCATAGAAGAAGAAACCCTGAATAGCTCCAGCCCCTATGCTCATACATCGGCCTCCCTCTCCTATGTCTCATCCTGTACTCACTCGTGCTTCCATAGAACTCGTACCAGAGGGACATACAAGCCACAGAGAACCTTCAAAACTCGATCAATGATCTGGATAGGATGCTCCTTAAAGGATTCATCCACCTCCAACTCAACCTCCTCAGGTTGGAAAACATGAGATGGGTTTAAGAAGTAACCTTGAAACTGAGAAACGTGGAAGACGTCGTGAATAGTCTGGTACCTGTGAGGTAACTTCAACCGATAGGAAACCTGACCAACTCTCTCCAACACCTCAAACAACCCAACGTACCTTGACAAAAGCTTACCTTGTCTCATAATCCTCTTGTGTACCAACCTCGGTGTGACAGGTAGAAAAACTTGAACCCTGACCTCAAACTCCAGAGTTCATCTCTGCTGATCAGCATAACACTTCAGTTGAGATTATGCAACAACCATCCTCTTCTGAATCAACTCTATCTGCAATGTGGTCTCTTGAACAAGATGTGTTCCCAAAAAAGCTTCATATCTTGCCTCTAGCCAACATAAGGGTGATCGGCATGGCCTACCATAAAAATCCTCCTAAGCTGCCATCAGAATAGTTTCTTGAAAACTATTATTTTTGGAAAACTCCACAAGAGGTATGTGCTTCTCCCAAGAACCTCTAAAATTCCGGATTCATGCTCAGAGCATGTCCTCAAGAACCTGATTTTTATGCTTATACCGGCCATCTATCTGGGGGTGGTAAGTTGTACTCAAAAGTACCTGTGTACCCAAAGCCTTCTAAATCCCCTACCAGACCTGAGAAGTAAAATGTGCATCTCTGTCTAAAACAATATAGTGTGTAACTACATGTATGTGCACAATCTCACGGATGTACAACTGTCCCATCTCATCGACGCTGAAGTCCCCCTTGATCGGAAATAAGTGAGCAACCTACGTGAGTATGTCAATGACAACCCAAACTGCATCATTCCATCAAAGTGACCTGGCTAAACCTATCATGAAATCCATCGTGACATCATTCCACTTCCACTCAGGAATAGGAAACTATTGTAAAAGATCTATTGGTCGCTAATGCTCCGCCTTCACCTACTGATAGGTGGAACACTTCATGATAAAATCGACAACATCTCTCTTCATACCTGACCACCAATACTGATTGTGTCGATCACGATACAACTTAGTGACACCAGGATGAACATCCCAAAATGAGGAATGAAAGTCCCTCATCAGCTCTTCGCGTATGTTTGCAGGAACCTATACGTGCCCCTGGAAACACAAGATCTCATCCTCACTAATGGTCCATACCATAATAGGGACCTCTCATGACACACTTTCCTGGAGGACTAGGCCTTCAAAATATGATAGCTTCCTCATTCGCACTTGATTAAGAATATTAGAGGTAACAGATACAGAAGAAGGAAAATTTTACCCATTCTTGTTGTACACTTCCAAATGCATATCAGAGAACAGAACAATAATTTTCCACTCACTACCGGCTGCCTAAACTGGTTATATCTGAGTCCTCATGCTCAACACATCAGCCACTATATTGTCATTCCCTAGTGTATAGGCAGACTCAAAATCAAAATATTGAAGGTACTCAACCCACCTTTATTGTATCAAATTCAGATCATGCTGATTGAATATGTACTTGAGAATCTTATGGTATTTGAAAAAAAATGTTCTCCCATAAGATAATGTCTCCAACAGTGTAAGGAATGAACAATTGTAACCAACTCGATATCATGTGTCTGGTAATTCCTCTCATGTGGCCTCAACTGCTAAGACCCATATGCAATTACTCCTTCTCCCTACATAAGTACAACTCGTGGCCTGATACCTGAAGCATCACAGTACATATTATAGCTCTTGCCTATCTTTGTAAAGACTAGTATTGTTGCTAAAGTCATACTCTATTTCAGCTCTTGAAAGGCTGACTCACAAAAATTTGACCATAAGAACATTTCACCCTTGTTAATCAGACCCATCAGCGGTGCTGCTAGGTGTGAAAAAATCCGAAATGAAACATCTTTAGTATCTAGAAAACCCCAAAAAGCTCCGTACCTCAAATAAATTCTACAACTGCTCCCAGGAAACTACTACTCTCACTTTTCTGGGTCTACTAACACTCTTGTCTCAGAGATAACATGACCCAAGAAATGAATCTGGTCCATCCAAAAGTGGCATTTTGAGAGCTTATCACATAACTGATCATCTATTAGTGTACTCAAAATAATATCAATATGGGTGGCATGGTCGTGTATAGTGTGAGAGTACACCATGATATCATCCAAAAAGAAAACCACAAAAGAATCCAAGTATGGATGGAACAATCGGTTCATCAATGCCATGAAAACTGTAGGTGCGTTCGTGAGACCGAACATCACAACCATATACTAGTATAGACCATACCTATTTTAGAAGGATGTGAGAGGTATATCTAATTGTCTAACGTGCAACTGATGGTAATCGTACCTCAAGTCGATCTTTGAGAACACCCAGGCTCCTTGAAGTTGATCAAAGAGATCACCAATCCTCAGAAATGGATATCGGTTCTTGACTATTAACTGGTTCAAATTATGATAATACACACAAAGACTAAGGGTAATTTCTGCCTTCTTCGCAAAAAGGGAAGGTGAACCCTAAGGAGAAGTACTGGGTCAGATGAAACCCTTTGCTTGCACCTCCTCCAACTGCTTCTTGAGCTCTTGTAACACTGGTGTAGTCATCCTATAAGGAGGAATGGGCACTAGTACCACTCCTAGCACAATATCAATAGAAAAGTCTACCTCTCTCTTTTGAGGCCAACCTGAAAAGTCTTCTGAAAAAATATCTCTGAAATGATCCACCACTGGAGGAAATTCCATCGGTGAAATCACCTGGTCATCTAGATATAGACTATCAATTTGGGATGTAACCCATCCTAACCCATGATGCCCGAGTCTCACTCTTCTCTCCTAGACATCCCACTCTCCGTTATGAAGAATAGATCCACACTCTGGTGATTTCAAACTTAGAATATGGTGATAACCATCAACGACTACCTAGAGGATAACTAACTAATCCATTCTGAGAATGACATCATAGCCTGTCATCTCTAGGACATAGAGGTCCCAAAAGAAGTGACACCCATTAGCATCTTGAGGGAACTCCTTACACTGACGTAAACTCACAGTTCTAGTCCCCAACTGTGTGTTTAGTGTCAAGATATCAGTAGAAGAAAAGATGCAGAGCCCAAGGCTCCCCACAACCATAAAAGATATAAAGCTATAGGAAGCCCCTATATCGAAAAGAGTAGAAGCTAAAACAAGGGAAAATAAGATTGTACCTCGAACTATAGAAGGTCTAGGATCCTTCTCTTGTTGGGTCTACTCCACTGCAAAAGTCTGACCAGTACCATGACCTTGTGACCATGCCTAACCACTCTGAGCTGATCTGACCTAATTCGCTAAAAACCGGGCGATTGGCTACCACGGCCATGACCACCACCTCGTCTTGAATGTCCAGAAGGACACCAGTTCCTAGATTGGTGAGAAACTGGGGGGGTTAATCCTGATCAAGGTTCCATAGAAGAACCCATGTCCCCCGCTACTAGTGAGAAGATCTGACAGATGTGCTGAAGATGACCCATGTTTCTACAAGATCGGCACTCCACTGGGTCTCTCGATCAATGTGGAGTTGTATTCCCACTCTTCCTCCACTGGTAGCACACCACATGGCATCAATAAGAAGTTTCTTGGCTCCTTGGATAACCATGCAAAGACTCCCTGTGGTGATTCCTACTATCAGTAGGAGGGATAATAACTCCATATGTCGAGCCGCCATGGATCACAACTACAGAATCTCTCAGATTGCGCTCAGTGATCAGCGCCTGGTTGACAATAGACATGATAGAATTCAACCTAAAAATGTTCACTTATGATTGTATGTCATCCCTTAGACCATACTAAAACTTCTTTTACAGAAATAACTGATCACCTCTTGAAATAGGCATGAAACGCAGCAGCTCGATAAAATGAGAGGAATACTCCATAACCAAAAGATTACCCTGCCCCAGACTCATAAACTCTCAGGATCGATCAGACCTCAAGGTCTATGGATAGAAGTAGTCATATAAGATACGCTGGAACTCCTCCCAAGTCATGACTTGATGGTATCTCGTCTGTGAGATCACATCCCACCATCTCTTGGCAGAATCCTGAAGCATATATGTAATGAGCTTGAACCTCCTCTCTGGAGGCATCTCTAGATGCTCAAAAATAGTCAGCATGTCTTCCAACCATGACCCTGTAGCCTGGGGTCCTCCATACCCTAAGAATGTTGGAGGATATTGCTGATGAAAGACCCGTATCAATTCTTCCATCGATGGGGCAGGAGGCGGTGCTCCTTGAAATTTCTACATCATCCTCAAAAAGCATTTCCTAAACTATGCATCAGCACCAACATCAGGTATAATGGTTAGTGCCAAGACTGGCACAATAGGAGGATCTACTGGTATTCACTGATCAGCCATATGTGGTGTATGATCGCTACCCTGCAACTGGCATACAATCGGAGGATGTCTCAATGGCATGACTCTACAAGGTCAAACGCACACCTTAGAATCAAGATTACCAAAGACCAAAAACTAGAAGCATAAAAAGGGAAGAGGAGAAAGAAAAAATTCAAGTGTGACAAAACAAGACAACATAGCATGTATAATTACTACAATGTGTGTTCCGTTAAGTCTTTCGCATGGGCGTGTACTTCTGCTAGAACTGGTCATATAACACCACAAACACACGGCATGTTTCCCTTACACACATCATGTACTTGAATTCTCTTCCCCTTCCCGAGTCCTTCTATATGGATAAGCCACACGGTTCTCCTTTGAATGAGATTACATGGCATTTTTGTGCCAGACACGGTGTGTAATAGATGAGCCTCACCAACCCGTGTTGTTCATGACACTACTAGATACTCGGCTGACACTACACGGTGTGTTCCATATGGACATGGCGTGTACTAGGAAAGATAACACCGACCTATGTTGTTAGTTACAAGGTCGGGTTCCAGGATTACACCACACGACGTGTTTAAAACTGTCATGGTGTGTATAAGCTAAAATTTCTCTATCGGTTTTGTTAGTCCCACGGGCGGACACAGGGTCAACACAACATGGCGTGTATAATTGGTACACGACATGTTCCAACAAGAATTTATTTATCTCGTGTCTCTTCCCACATGGCCTATGACACGGTTAGAGACTACACATCATGTACATATGAAACACAACATGTACTTAAGAAAAAGACTTTCTTCCCAAATAGAAGAATGCATGGCATGTAGTCAAAACTATACGACATGTATTTTGGGGTTTTCCAGACAGAAAGCCTCAGAAACTACTCTGGAGCCCATAAAACACTGAAATGAACACTAAAGTTCCAAATTCTGATCTGTGAGGGCCCATACTCCTAGAAAATCAAATATTGGCATCTTATACATGTAATAAAAATGGTAAACAAGTCAATGATCCCCCAAATTCAAGTCAATGAGGGCCCATAACACCTGAAGAAACAAAGTTTGGCATTCATTCAAACAAAACCTTACACAAGAAATACCCTATCAAACAACATGTATTTTTATCAAGGCATCTATCACAACAGCATGCATATCTAGCACAACATCTATCACAACATCATGTAATCACTAATTCACCCTAAATGGCATGGAAAGTATGCATGACATGTGATATCTAGAATGTGTCTATATGATGCATGAGATGGAACTCATCAGGTTACAATAGAAATAGAACCTCAATAACATCAACAATAACATCACAATACATGTGAGTCACCCGACGGTGATAATCAAATCAACTCTAAACTTGAAAAACCATAAATATTGAAACAAACGAGGTAGATTGGCTTTTCCATATACACGAATTAGCAACTCATGGGATCAGCTTATTACGAAGTACCTATTCTGTCATATCCCCGACTATAGGCTCCAAATAGTAAGTCGTGAAAAAAAACCCTCTTATACCACTTTGTAACATCCCGGTTCCGAAAGCCGCCTAGAGACGCCCCGTACCCGGTTGGTCACATAGCCTCAAGAAGATTTCCCCAAACGTCAAAGGCTGTCGACTCGCAGGGAGGGCCTTGGGTGTGATAGTGGGGAAAACACGCCCTCATTGGTAGAGTAACACAGTAGAAGGAAAAAATAGCAGTAGCGAAACTAGTGACAAGCTATACAAAAGTAAACAGAGGAATACTAGAAAATAATTAACTGGAGCACACACATATATATATATATGAATGAAGCATGATACATATGTCTACGAAAACATCCAAACAAGTCCCAACGATGGAATACAATAGTACTAAACCAAAGTACAAAAGAAATCAAGTAAATAACTACTCATCATCGCAAGCCATAGCTTGGTCCCATGCTATCCATCTCCACAGCAATAAAGTACTTAAATTAGAAGGGCGCTTTCTCTTATCTATACCTGCATCAATATAATCTATTTTGGCCCAGAATCATGGCCCAAATTGGGTTTGAGACTAAATCCTAATAGGAAACCACCATGAGATCTGTGACAAACAGTCAATGAATATATGGTAGGTAATGTACGGAATGCAGTAAACAAAGAAGTACTCAGCAGTAAACAATCCATAGTTTCAAAGCATTCAAATCACCACATAACATGCAATAGCTAATCCAAAAAGGTAAACATAACAGGTAACCCTCTAGGAAGTACCCACATACTATCCCCTCTGGTCCTACCTAGCAACACAAGAAAGCAGTTAAAGAGAAGGTAACCCTATAGGAAGTTCTCACAGCCTATCCCCTCTGGTTCAGCATAATCATAGACTCTGTGAGGAAGCACTCACCTTCAATTCCTCATGTAGTCTCGTATCGGTAACTAAAGGTGCTCTGGGGAAGCACTAAACATCTATTCCCCCTATGGCCTATGTCAAGGATCTAAAAACACTCTGAGGAAGCTCTTATGTCAATTTCCACTATGGTCTCACATTATAATTAAAACAGACACTCTGGAGAAGCCCTTACGTCCATTCTCCCTATAGTTTATACACCAGGTTCTCACGGCCCTATGTAAGTCATGAAAGTATAGAAGCACATATCAGACAAATTAAGCCTCAAAAACTACTTGGATAGCAGTCTACAGCATCACAACATGTCAGAACAATAGTCACACCATCCTACAAATACTAGGCACGGAAAGTAAATAGCAGCCTAATAGGAAAACTAGACCAAATGGTTGAAACAAGAAAAAAGCATGGGAACACACATCCAAAGCATATAAATTCATCCTAATCACATTCAACTATCCTCTACTCAAGCATACAAGAATAGTAGGCAAACAATAGTGCCAAACGGTAAACACACAATACCTCCTTCATCAGTATTGGAGATTAGGCACATATAACTCAAGGAATTTTTACAAAAAGGCATAAACCACCTACCTTGGCTTTGGGATATCGATATACATGAGTCTCAGGGCTTGAATCACCATAGAACATCAAAGATCAATAAAACCGTCTAAAACATTCAACAGAAGATAACTTGAGAAGGAGAGGGAAATGGGAAATGAAGCTCAAGCAGAAGAGTGAGCTTACCGAGGAGATCCCAACGCAATCGATGGTGGTCGAATCAGATTACAGATTCTTAGTCGGGGGCTCAGAGGAAGAACATGGCCATACGGGAGTTCTTGGCCGAATGAACCCTAGAGAAATATGTTTCTGGCGATTAGACGTGACCTCGGTACATTTAATGAAAAAATATACAATGTGTGTACTTTTTTAGAACATAGCGTGTACTTTCCTTTTCCATACATTTATTTAGGCAGCCTCGAGTTCACCCCCACATGGTTGTGTGTGTGCCTATCACACGGCCAGCACACGGCCTCCTACGGTGACCCAGTACATGGCGTGTACTTCAAAAATTTCCAAAAAAATCCCTTTTTTCTCAAAAACGACCAGAAGAAATAAAACATACCTGAAAAGAATATCTGAGTTCTTACAAGTATAATAAACAAAAAAAATCTTAGAAAGAATAATAATTTATTGATACTAATAGAAAAGTATGATTCATCCACAAATAACGAATCTAAAGTTTAATTAAACCTATTTTAATTTGCTAAAATTGTAAGTAGTTTATCAATAGTTTATTATTCTGGTGGAGAAAATTGAAAAAAACTGAAATAGATTCTAAAATAAAATTTGGAAGCATCTATTGATAAAAACACACTACTCATGTAGTGGAGGAATATTTTGAAGAAATAAATCATGGAAAAAGCTCTTTATAATACTGATAATATCAAAAAAGAAGTAAAAATATTTATTATAATATATCATTTAAATTGAAATTGTTATATCTATAAATGAATGAGAAAGAACATGAAGATAAAAAATCCAAACTCAATAAGCTCAATGTTGAATAAATTCCACTTTTTGAAGAAAGTGATCCATACTGATTAATGTTAGATAAATCTGATAAGAAGGTAAAATATCTTGGGTAAAGGTGGTTTGAGAAATATGTAATAATTTTTAAGACACGGTAAATGATTCTTATAAAACAAATTCGGAAAAATAAGATCATAGAAGACATCACTAAAGTATTTGAGGTTAATGGTGAATCATGTCTAGATGGTGAGATGAATTGACCACATATCCCGGTTGATTCTATCCTCAAACAATATCAATGTACATATTCCTTTTATAATAATTTTTGTAAAAAAATTAATATTAAATCGATACGAAGCAATAATATTATTGAGAAATCATATTCCATAAATAATGAGTGGAAAGCATCAAGAAGTTTTCTACTTAGAAATTTTTTATATATTATATAAAGAGAAAACCTCATCAAACCTTATTATACTACAACTAGTAGTAAGAAAGATCAATATTCAAATGTCAATACTAGTGTAGTGGAATTTTTAGACACAAGTTCTATAGATTATAATTCAATATGCCTCTACCAGAAAATAAGTTTAATTCGAGGTGGATCTGTAATGATAAAATAAGAACATAGTTTTCATGGATCTGTGATGAGGAGGAAAAGAGTCCTTATAAGGTGAATAATACCAATGTTCCAAATATTGAATATGAGAAAATCAAGTATTTTTAGTAAGAAAAGAACATGTTCTTTAATTTTTGTCCAAAAAGGGAAAAGGACCTAAATTAGGGGGAATCATAAAATCTCACTGAAGAAAAAGGGAAGATAAGGACACTAGAATATGAGAAAAAATATGATGATAATCCATATATATATGGTAGTTTGAATATTACTATGAAATTCGATAGGTTTAATAAATATGGTTATGGTACCAAATATTTTATGAATATTCTACACAAAAAATATTAAATCATGAAAAAGATGTTTGAAACTCAAGGAAATTTATCTTATGAATCAAAAGATGAAAATAAAACCATTTTCATAACAGTGAAGGATGGTCATAAAGAAATCATCACATGGAATACTAATTAAAATAAGAATAAGAATTTTGGACTAGGTGAAAACTCTCTGTATAAATATTACTTCTAAGGAACATTGAGGTTCATCTTTATTAACATTTTTTTATTTGTTTTAACTAACATATAAGTAATTGAACGAGAAGAACTAAAAACGTTTTCTGAGTGTTATAATATTTTTTAAATAAATATAAGACACCCATCATTGAAAAATACATCTACTATGAGGAAGGATGTTGTGATACCATCTAAGTAGAGAAAATATGGCACTGATGTGTGAGTATCACACTTTATTTTTTGTATCAATCCAATCTTGAAGGAAGAGTGATGATTATTGATAAATTTGAGATATAGGTGGAGTTTTTTATAGAATTGAATTATTTTAATGTGTTTTTTGAGATAGGTGAATGATTTATCTTAACAGACTTAATAATATATCAATTATTATAAATATTATAAAAAGTTCTTGAAAAGGTAATACATAGAATAGTTTTTATCAGAAACATTGATCATCAGGATTATTCACTCTTGTTTTCTATATCAGGTTCACTCATGTCAAGTTTGTTTTATTTCATTAAAGATTATTTTTATATATATTTATGTGATACTATTCTTATTTTTATATGAATTAATATCCTATAATGAACCCTATGCTACACTTTTCATTTTATTATCAATAAATGGGAGAAAGAACATTAAGGTTGAAAGAACATTAACATGGAAAGAAAAACATGAACATGGGGAGAAATATTTAAGTACATATATTGACTTTTAAGATTCATGAAGAAGTGTGGGAGTATTAAAAGTAAACACAAAGTGGGGTTTTTGTTCCCAATATTGTTTAGTTTCACTTTTTAAAAAATGTAAAAAAAAATTGTAGTGAATGTCACTGGGAAACATTGGGGAGAATATTTGTTACATACTTTAGTATAACTTTATAAAGTCATTGGGTGCCTTACCAGTCTTCAAACTAATTAATATCATGATTATTAAAAGCGATCATGGTTCAATATTGAGTCCAAAGGGGGTATTGAGATAGTCCAAAATTTGAGATTGATATATGAATGAAAATGTTAAATCAATGATGATTTGTGAAGTATATAGAAATGGGTTTTCTAGGATAATGTATAAAGTGATCAGATAGAGAATTTATAATAATAGCCAAAGTAATTCAATGGGTGAACATGCTGGATACCATAATGAAGATAATGGAATGATTCAACTAGATGAAGGATTAGATTGTTAACTACAATCAGTTATAGGAAATACATTCATGTTAACAAACAAAGAATTTTATAAATTTGTATAGAAAGGATAAATTTTTGGTTGTTATAAAATGGAAATGTAGATGGATTTATGTTGCATATAAAACCTTAATGTCATTAGATATATAATTAAATGACATTGGATGTATAAATAAAATGGTTTCTAGATGAAAGATTGTGAGATGATCAGATGAAAGAGAGTCATAAAAAGTTGTACTATATGGATATATACTAAACGTATTAGATAGAGATACATTAATTCTATCAAATATATTTTTTATAACATGGGATAACTCGATGAAGCTATATTAGATAGAGGATAGAGTTTTGAGTCCAATGGATAAAATAAGTTGTTGGTCTACCAGACGTAGTCTATCAAATAGATGAGTTATTGTGAATACACATCTGAAAAATATTCATTAATGATTATACACTAGATGGAGATTTGAATAACACTAAAATCTTCATAATTTCATTAAATGTTATGATTATATGTTTTTATTTGAATGATCATAAATCGTGATGATATTTAATGAGAATTTAAATAATATTGTTGACTTTAAAGTTTAAGGAAAATTACTTGAAGATTGATAAATCAATAGTTTTATGGAGTTTAAAATGTCGTCAAATGAGGTTTCAGTTAAATGGGGAATTAAAATTACATCCTACACATATTACATAATTTTTGGAGGAATAATTCTTATATAAAAGAGAATAATCAAATTTGAGAATTTCAATTTTATTGTTATTTAAGAATAGTGATGAAATTTTTGAGAGAGAGCATTGTATGAGTTGAAAAACAAGAATTAATTTTTTTTAAAAGATAGGCATATTAGAAACATATTATTGGATAAAAAAGGATCATCATATTAATGGAATCAGATAGAGCATAATGGAATAAAGATTATTAGATAGAGGTCATCATAAAGAGAAAAAAGAACCAAAAGTGTACCAGAAGGAGGTGTATTGGATAGAGCACACCAGAGTAAGTAGAAGTAGATAGATTATAAAATAATGAATTCTTATATGGAATAATTAAAAAAAGTTATAGAGAGATTATATTGAGTATATCAAGGTCTTTTTAAGATTAGGAGGATGTTTCAAGACCAATAGACTCTTCCAATAGTTGTTGACGATCTTGATGAAGTTGGGAACAATCAATGGTGATCTGATTTTTTATGGAGAAAGAATATATAAGGAATAATATATTACTAAAATAATTCCAAAAATAATAATTAACATCTTTAAGCTTTATAATATAACCATTTTATAAATAATATTATTCCTATGAAGTATAAAAAGTCTTTAAGGAAGATGAGACAAGGATAGTTTGGGGTGAAACTATTTACGTCCAAAGTGTTAGTTGTGAGGGTGTAAACAAAAGTCAACAAGTGGAAAATTAATAGGGTGTAGAACTAGTTTCTTCCAATACCATTTTAATCCTAAAATAAGTTATTAAATAATCCATGTTTAGGTGTATAGAGACCAAAACATTCGATACATAGACATTACATATTAATATATGAATATCTATTACAAAACATTATAATCTAAGAGATAGTAATGTTTGTTTAGAGACTTTTGAAACATTGATACATAAAATAGTGGTTTATAAGACATCTACATCATCTCCCACTAAGTTATTCATAAGTATCACCCTTCTTAGACATGTCATACTTAAAAACATTCTTCATAACCTAGAGAAAGGAAACATATGAAAGGGTGATATCAGATTCTCAATATGGGTAAACAAGGGAGATATCAAATATCACTAAAGAATAACATGAGTATAATGGAATGAGAACATGATCATATATTTTGGAAATCATATCCCATAATCATACATCCTAATCTTGAGTAATGGTCTAAATTATAACATTCTATAAGACATGAATCATAAATGAATTAAATAATATGATCCATGATGGCATAAAATTTTCATAATAAATATGTTTTTTGATTAAACATAAGCAATGAAAAAATTACTTGGTCAAGGATAATTGAAAATAATATCATAGTAAGTTTGGTGCACTAAATATTCCTTCATACCCTTAGTCAAGGTTCACTCCAAAGACTATCATAGTGGATAGAGACCCTTATTAAACTCAGTTAATTTCCCATTCCAGTCCTTATTATCTCATGCGATATCCATCATTAACCAATGAATTATAGGGATATATAATTTAAAAAATACCTATAACATAATCATAATCATTTCTTATGTGTTCCAAATGATCATGAAACATTCATTATATATCATAACTCGGGGAAAGAAATGTGTTTCATAAATATTAAAATATTTCATCATAATATAACCCATGTAAAATATATGGGTTTTATAAGAATCTCATAATCATTACCATAAACAATCTAGAGAAATAAATTATAGTATCATTGTATGATATCTCCAATAAATCATATTTAAAATCAATGTATGTTATTATACATAGAAGTTTTCATTAAAATATCACTAAAATATTTTTTGAGGAAAATATACTTCTTTTAAATAACTTATTTAAAATCCAAATATTTAAAAAATATTAATGGAAAAAATCAACTGAATATAACCTTGGAATATTATATATGAATCATCAAATAATTGAGGGATCATGATTGTGGTAATTTATATTCATGTTTCTTATATTAAAACAGTGATCCCTTTCATATTTTTAGTAAAATTTGAAATGTATGTCATTCCAAAAATGATAGGAAGATAGATTTAAACCATTTTTTAAAATTTCAAAAATAATTAAACTATAATATAAATAATCATCTTAGGTTATAAAAAACATTCCTGAAATCGTTTTTAGAAAACAAACACATAGAAGAAAATTGATTTTTGACCAAAGAGAGAAATAAATTAAGATTTCCTTTAAAATGTTTTTTTGAACTGTAAATACTTACAGAAAAAAAATATGAAAGAAAAAAATATAATCTCTAGAAATAAACATAGGGGAATAAATAAAATTCGTTTCTTGATATGTATACCTTAAAATCTCATAATTTAAATCATAATAATAAACAATTTTAATTAACAATGATATAATAACATATATCCCTTACCACGTTGGTACCTTTGGAAATAAACAACTTTCGGAAAGGGATAACCTTATATGTATATATAAATATACTTAATTTCTATGATAATAATCATAAAATAAATTCATTTATATTATATATAACATATAAATAAAGATTTTTTAAATAAATCATGTGTCTCATAGAAATAAAAATGAGACAAAAATCTATTACCTCAAGTTTGACATTCTATTAAAGCACTATAACCTCCATAAAAATAAGTTTCAATTTATTATAATTATATAAAATATTCTTGTGAATTATTTTAATATAATTATTGTTTCTACTTATATCATTTCAATACCAATTTATTAATAATACCTTATTAAAATCACCATTTCTAGGTTTTAACTATTTCAATTTTCAAGAGATTTTTAATTCGATAGTTTTGGTACATCTACAATAAACATGGTTCCATAATATTTGGAATGTTTATACTGATATAAATATAATTTATATTAATTATATATATATATATATATATATAGTTTTATACATAAAATTTATTGATAGAAAAATGAATTAAAATGTTCATAGAGACGATAATTCGTATGTATGTATGAACACAATTTTCACATTTGAAAAATATAATGGAAGAAAGATAATTAATAATTCTCCATTAAAATTCATTATTATATCATATATATCATATATATTAAATAAATATATCCATATTATCAACCATAAAAATTGTAATAAAAAATCACATCACTTGGTAGAGGTGGCAGTTCACACCTACGCATGAGCGATGTTTTCTTGTTACCAACAGATGGTAAGTTAAGAAGGTTAAAAAGATATTATAATTAAAGATGATTAATTATGGCATATATATCATATATAATATTTAAAACCATTATAATAACCATCCATTAAATATGCTGATGTAAAATAAATTGTACCTTTCATAGAGATAGTAGTCCACACATGTGTATGAGTGATACTTTCACTTCCCATTTTATTGAATAGATTGTGGAATTTCATGGTTACATAATAATAATAAAATTTTAATATATTTTTAATACTAGAGATTATATTTCATTATTAATAAAAAATATTTATAGAATGTAGAAGAAGAAAGAATTTGGAAGAATTTAGGTAAGGCGATTATCTCTTCTTTTGTAGGCCTCCTTTATATCCTTTCTTAAGGACACTTGGAGTGGTATTTGGAGAGGGTAAAAACCTCTAATTCAGGTATAAGAATGTTTAGAAGATAATAGGGTAGTTATATTTTAATCTAGATGTCTCAATGTAGCTTAAATAAGAGAAATTATGGGATTCCCATTATAAGTGTGGGAGAGGACACACTTCAAATTTCTTAAAAGATTAAAATATAATAATGACATAATTAATCCATACGATTACAAGTGGAAATAAATTTAAAACATGGGATATTAGGAGGTTTTGAGATGTCTAGAAAATATATGTTAGATAGGTATAATTGGCATACATACCCTTATCTATTGTCTTACACCCTGATAAACATATTTTAACTTTAATAGTGGTGACAAAATTTTAATGATTTTACTATTAATTATGAAAAAAAATATATAAATTAAAAAATTAAAAAAATATTTTTCCAAAAATCGAATAAATTATGTCAAATTATTTTCATGTAATTGGAAGATTTAATTTGATATTAAACCTATAAAATGTGATGAAAACCAGTTTTCCAGAAAAAAAATCCTTATGTATAAATATTGTTATACAACAATCATATATAAAATAATTTAAAATAACCTTAATTGGATTATTAATTAAATAAATTAACTAATATAACTTTTAAAAAATAAAATAAAATTGAAATTTTGAAATTCTTTAACTGAAAATCTTATTTTCAAAAAAAAAATGTATTTTTTACTATTATTTGAAAAGTAAATCTTTTCAAAAATATTATCAATCATTAACTCTTAGATATTTTTTCATGACATTTTAATAAATTAGATTCCTTTTTTCTTAAACCAATTTATAAAATTTCTATAAATATATAATATTATTTTCTCAAAAAATTCAATAAAAATCATTTTTGAGTAAAAATGTATTTTTAAAGAATATAATGGTTTTACAAAAAATTGAGTACAAATTTATCATTATATTTTGACTATATGAAACCTTTATAAATAATTTTAAAATTTTGGTTATTACTATTTATACATCTAATTTAATGGCTAGGTTATAATGGTATTTTATATTATAGTTAATTTAGACTCATGCTTGTGGGTATCACAACTTTTGAAAAAATTAAAATTATTTGAAGACAAATATATCATTAAATATAAAAAATTTACATTTTAACCCCTTAAAATAAATTTAACCCTTTAAACTATTTCACTCTGATACAAAATAATGATGATATATATATTTCATCACATCCTCAGGTTCCCATGTACCTTCTTTAAATTTATAATTCCTATAGATAACTTTAACTATATGAGTAGTCTTATTCCATAGTACTATATATATATATAATATAATAATTATACTATATTTTCTCAAAAGGAAAGATAATAATATAGTGTCACAACCTTTGAGTTTATTCATGTGATGAATCAAGAATGTACTTCCATAGGAGGGATACATGGAACACATTTGTAATTGATATTGGTTTGATGAAAGAGATAAGAAATAAGATACCATCCATACTTAGTTAGGAATCTCAATAGAGGAAATATACATGGTGCTTGGAATTCCATTATTTCCAAATATAATAACCTTATTCCCTATACTAATTCATTGAAATTTTTTTTCACCAATATCAAATTCTATATTTCAATGATGGTTGTAATCATAACTTTTTTTATCTAATATGAGTTACCATGATTTGATTTTGAATGGATGTAAACCTATCTACCATTTCCTTATCTATATCATTTTCCAATAGTCTTCTTTCTCCAAAATCATACCATCATGTTGGATTTATACATTGATTTCCATTATAGTCTTCATAAAGTGGAATCTAAATGCTCGACTGAAAATTATTGTTTTTTGGAAAACTATAATATATAAAGTTTTGGTCCTAAAAATCATGGAAATACATAGAAAAAGATCATATAATATCCTCTAGGGTTTTATTGGTTCTATCAAACTAAACACATGTTTAGGGATGATAAGTAGTATAGAAATTCAATTCTGATTCCAGGTCTTATTGAAGACTTTTATAGAACTATGAGGTAAACATAATATCCCAATAAAATACAATATAATGTGGTAGTCCATGAAATCATATAACTAACTTAATTTATATTTTTTAAACATGATTAAGAGATAAGTATTTTCTAATTTAAATAAAGTTTGATGACTTCGTAAGGAGGTCAAATACAAACCAACTATTATTATGTCCTTTGTATATTTTATAGAGTCCAATGAAATAATCCATGGTGATGTTTTCTACTTTATATTATAGAATGGGTAATGGTTATAACATCCCCTCACACTTTTGTCCCCCATCCATAACATTCTAATATACCAAGCACTGAGATACATATTTTGAAATATCTCTCTTCATGTTTTCCCACCGTAAATGCTCTTTCACATCTATATACATCTTCATAATTACCGGATGAATATAGAATGTTAAATTATGATATTCATTCAATAGTTCCTCATTCAAATTTGTCCTCGATGGAACACTCACATGGTTTATAACCTTTATCATTCCATAACAATCAATTTTAAACTCAATACCATTTCTCGCCTTCTTTTTTAATTTAATAACATCTATTTGTGCATGTTTACCTTTACCCTGATAGATGGTCAAATAATCATTTGATCAAGATATTATTTTAACCCTTCATTTAAAAATTCAAAAAAATTCATTTCAAAATTCATAAATATAGTATCTTTTGTGATATTTGTCATCGATAACATAGAATGATCCTTTTAACTAAGAGCATCTTCCATTTTGTTCTATTTCTTGGAGTAGTAATGTATTAAGCAGTCCAAATCACTAATCAACATAATTCATCTTCTCTATCAAATATTCAACTCTATCAAGGTGAATATATACATTAAACTTATATGATTGTTATACATATCACATTTTCTCACTAAATATAATGCCTCCATATATTTAATGAAAACAAAACATTGTAGCTAACTCTAAATCATGACATGGGTTATTTTTCTCATGAAACATCAAGTTTCAAGAGGCATAATCTATCACCATATCATTATTCAAGAGTAAACTTAACATTCCCCTCTTCTATGAGTCACTATAGTTCGAAAACCCATCTCCACTATAGAGTATTGTAATCACAAGTGTATTGACAAATCTTATCTTTAGTTCCATTATATTTTCCTCACATTGATCTATCTAAAGAAAATTTGCTCCCTTATGAGTTATATTTCTTAGTGGGTTAGTCAACCATTATAACCTTCCCCAAAATCATCAATAATAACCAATAAAACAAATAAAAATATAGATATTATTCATAGTGTTTGGTCTGTTCCAACATTTAATAGATTTCATCATTGATGGATCCACCAATAAACCCTCTCTTGATATTATAAGACCCAAAATGAAATTTTTTATAGCTAACAATCAGACGTGTACATTTTGAATATAAATTATTTTTAATTAGAGGATTCAATAAAATCCTTATGTGGTACTACTTATTTTACTAACTATTGGAATATATAATAATTTTATTTAAAAAAAATACCTTAAACCGATAATGGTAATATCTAAAGACTCAATTAATTAAATCCATGAAAAATGTGGAATAATTAGTAAGGCCAAATGAAATCACTATAAATTCATATTGTTCATATCTCAAATGGAATTATTTCTTGGGTATGTATTCACTATTAACCCTCAACTGTTGATATCTAAATTAAAGATCAATCTTATAAAAATATTGAGCTCCTGATAATTGATCAAATAAATAATCGGTGTGGAGTAGAGGATACTTATTCTTGATTTTGATCTTATTAATATTCCACTAATCAATAGAGAGTCACATTGATACATATTTATTCTTAAAAAAGATAATGTTCACCCCATGGTGACACACTTGGAATAATGTGTCACTTTTCAATATTCTCTTATAATATATGGATACTCAGTATGGGCTATTCAATATAGATTCTATAAAATAGGTGTTACACCTAGTATGAGTTCCAATAAAAACCTGACTTCACTATTTGGTGGAATACTAGGAAACTATTCTTGGAAAACATCATAAAAAACTAAAATAAAATAAAAATAACTTCAATGTTTAGTTTCTCACAATCATCTGAGAAAAACTCACCTTTTGATGTGTAGTCAAGACCCCTATAATAGATGTAATTTTCATCAGAACTTCATATTTATTGTCTTGCTAATAGATGATCATAGGTTGGTTCAGAATGTAAATTTTACTTCCCTTACTTGATAATGGATGAGGGTATCATGTAAATAAATCTGATATATGCCTAAGATAATATCAAATTCAATCATAAGATAAGAATAATATTTATATGTAGTACATTCACACAAACTTCAATGGTAGAATTATTAAAGACTTGAAATTTGATCATCATACCATTATGGGTATTCACTTATAATTCAACATCTAATCTTTCAGGTTATTAATTGAATGTCCTTTATAATTATCTTTATATATAATAATTAATTTAACTATTCTCAAATATCATAATTCATTATTTTAGTATACCTCTAACCACATTAAATTTATCACTCTATCTTTAATTCAATAGTAAAACCAAAATGGTTAGTATAGAGACAAAGAATCATTGGTTAAAGTGATGAATAATGAAAAATATTTTATAATATGTTTAAATGATGACACATTTTCAATAAATAACACCATAGGTTTAACCTAGGTCATTAATGGTCATCATCTATTAAGATCATTCATAATGGTTCATAAATAAAATGTGAGATAACCCAAGAATATACCCCCATGAGTTTTAAACTATGTGTAAAATAGTGTCACACTCACCATGCACTATAATGGTGGTCAAGATATACTCAAATAACTCTTCCCATGATTATTACCCCTATATGAATCTATTCCAAACCCATGCCCCAAGGTAGTATCAAAACAAGGATTTTTTCTAGGAATATTGCACATCTTTATTTAATATGACTTTTGAAATTACCATATACATAATACTATCCTAATGGTATTAACTAAATTTTTATCATCCTACTTTACATAGAAAACAATACCTTTATTAGACACCAACTATAAAAATTCATACCTTTCAAACCTATATATTACATCTTAATATATGAATATTCATTACATAACATAATGATCTATGCTAGATTCATTTAAGTTTTGTGTATTTGGAATCTATGATACATAAACAATTTGTTGAGTCAATAAGGTTTCCTTATAAATTTTCCATTCCTTCATGTATAGGGAGATTGTTGAGTCAATAAGGTTTCCCTATGACTTTACCAATCCTCATGTTTTGAAAATTACAAACACCTTATCTCAAAGCAAATTTCATTTTACCCAGAGTTTTACTTTCATAAGGAATGTTTTCCTTCCCCATGAAAATTTATCCTTACCATGTTTTTCATTTTTCATTATCTTGTATAAGAGTAAAATTTGTTTTCATATCTAAAACCAAGGAAAAAAATAATACATAGAAAATAATCATTCTGTTTTTAGGATCTGAATTCATACTCCGAGTTCTCTAAATTCAGACTATAAACTCTTATGATTTCTGACTCCAAGTTCTTTGAATTCAGACTTGGAACTCTTCTAAGTTCTTACTCCAAGTTCTCTGAATTCAGACTCTGAACTATTATGGGTTCTGACTCTGAGTTATCTAAATTAAGACCCAGAGCTCTTATTTATTTCTGACTCCGAATTCTAATGAATTCTGACTCTGAACTTTGTAAGTTCTGCTCCGAATTCTCATGAACTCTGACTCCAAACATTGTATGTTTAGGTTCCGAATTCTTGTGAATTCAGATTCTGAATTTCCTTGAAATTCAAACTCTTGAATTCTATATAGTTTAGTTTCTGAATTACTTAGAAAACAGAATCCGAATATCCATGAATTATAGACACCGAATATGATTTCGGTTAGACTCCAAAATTTTATTTTCTTAAATTCTGAATATTTTATTTTGGTTATGTAACCATGTTTTTTCTTAGACTTGTTTTTGTTATAAAATGATGTCATGCATTAAGTTTTTAACTAACTGTTGTTTAAGTGACTCATGTACATGTCCCTCTAAAATTCACTCATAAATATGACCATTGGAATAGGGAGCCGACCATTAGAGTTGTGCCTATAAATATGAGCTCATTTGAAAGAGATCACAACTGTTCTATGAATCTAGAAATCACATGATATTGAAGTGATTTCTAGAGAGAGACTCTCATGATTAGTGTGTACTGAACATCTTTTTCAGATTTTCTTCGTACGACTCTGAATGTTGTTGATTACATTTGAGGACTTCCTGGGATAGGAAGACAGATGTGCCGACTACATTAAACTTCGAGGACTTCCTTGCTAAGGAAGACAGAGGTGCCGATTACCTTGACGTTGAGGGCCTGTGGGGATAACAAGATTGAATCTGATCTTTGTATCGAGGGCTAACATTGGTGTGGGTAAGACATGCCTTCTTTAATGTATAAATCAAGGTACCTTTTTCCAAGGTTGTTGGATACCCTTCTCTTTGGGTTAAAAATATTTATTACTTGTTACTTGGTTTGTTTCATGTTTTCCCCTGCATTTTTATTGTTGATAAAAGTATAACTATCTTATACATTCCTATAATAGTATAATCTGATTTAGTAAGATTCTATACGCTTTAAGGTAGAATATTTAACTTCATAAACATTCATTAAGATTCATTTTCCAGAACCATCTTTTTCGGAATCACTTTCTTGGAATCATATTTCTGGAATCTGGAAAGTGTGTAGAACTAGAGGTTTTGTAAATTAACTTCTTTAACATTTTTAAACATAATCATCTTTAAAAGTTACAAAGGAAGTTTTTAAATAATACAATTCACCCCCCCCCCCTCTCTAGTGTTTTGATAATTATTAGATACTTCATTCAGTATCTATATTATTTTGATGCTAAATTTGGTATTATAATGTATATCATACACCACATACCATCTCAAAATTTGGTATCAGAGGTAGGATACCTCATACTCTAAACCAATTGAAAAATTGGTATTATAGGATGTCTCTAAAAAACTTATATTCACATATATGTTTTCTTTACTCAATTTTTCATTGTTCTATTTTTGTTTCCTTGTTGAGGAATAATTGCCTTGTTTACATAACCTTACTACTAAAATGTTTGTGTGGAGAAAATTTTCTTTAAGATGGCAGGAATTAATGTCGGTTCCATTGATAACCTAAATCCAACCAGACCCACTATTTTTTATGGGGAAGATTATTAATATTGGAGAGATTTAATGAAGACATTTATTATCAACACTAGAGTAGAAAATTGTGTTATTCTTACTGGAGGATATAAAATCCATGACAAGGAAGTTAGTACTTTCAAAAATCAAGAAAATCATGAATATCAACTGAATTATAAGGTACTCAATACATTGATTTGTTCCATGACTAGAAATATATATATCCAAATTTCATCTAGTGAAGCAGTAAATTATATTTGGAAGAAACATGAATTTACACACTTTAGAACTTCAAAATTCATTCAAACTAGAAGATCCATGCTCAGAGATTAATATCATGGTTTTTTCTTTCCTTATGAAGAACTCATATGTAAGGTGCCATAGATATATATGACTATCGTTAATAGTTTACAATCCATGGGTGAGAAAGGAATAGATGATGAAGCTCTTGTGGACAAGATCATATACATCATTCCTAATGAGTGGGAGTCCAAGAGAAATGATATTGTTGAAAATAGAAAGGTTACTCAGATTACTCTTGATGAATATTTTGGAACTCTTCTTCAGCATAAGACTATAATGATGAGATATTCTGATAATGTAAAGAAGAAGAATGGGAATGGCAGTGTTTCTTTTACAAAAACATAAAATCATAGGAAATACAAGACTCCTGAGAGAGTTAAAAGATCCAAATCTAAGAAGTTTGTTATAAAATCTGAATCTAGTGGAAGTGAATCTTTAGAAAATGAACTATCCAATCTTGCTCGAAGGATAGACAAGATAGTTGTATAGAAGAACATTCAATCCAAATATAAGAAGAAATAAAGGAAAGATAAGAAATATTCAGATGTTACATGTTATGAATTCAAGAGAGCTAGATATATAAGACCTGATTGTACTATTCTTAAGAGAAACGAAATAAAGAAAAATCATTTTGAAAGAAATGGAAAAAATTACAACAAAGCTAAATCTAAGAAAGTCTTAAAATATAATGACACCTAGAGTTCCATTGGTGGTGACTCTTTTGATGAATCATCAAATTATGAATCTTCTGGACAGAAGAATATTGGTTTAATAGCGAAACTATCTATTGACAATCATTACTTAATGGATATGGTACACAATACTGAATCAATGACCAATGTTTCTTTAAATTCAAATTATAGTAATGATAAATACTATTAATTTTCGAATTAAATGTATTCTTCTGATTAATATGATACTATACCTACCTTTGAATACGTTTCTAGGTTTGCTAAGCTCCTTGGGAATGATAATTCAAAACTGAAGAAAAAACATGATAATGAAAATTCTAGAAATACTATTCTTACTAACAAAATATCGGATCTTTCCAAATATCTTGATAAGAAAACCCATGATTTTGCAAGTATTTCAAAAAAACCTTAAGGAATTAAATTCTGAGAAGTATAAACTTTCTAAGTATCTAGAAAATTTAATTTCAAAGAAAAATTTTTTCAACCCTAACTCTAGTATTAAAGCTAATGTTTTTAATGAAAAGAACTTAATTACCAGACTGAAATATGAAATTTTTTCCTTGAGGAAGTGTTTCTCAAACTTTACCTTAGATAAAGAAAATTTTGATAAGATGTATTCTCAAATCCGACCTCTAATGAATAATTATGGATTTGGTTATACAAGTTCTAAACTAATTTTTATAAATAATTATTTTGTTCCTCAAAGTGGCCTTTTCTTCACTAAGTGTCAGTGTGGTGGACACTGGGCAAAAAATTGTTCCCAAAAAAAACCCAGTCTTTAGGATTTCATCAAACCTATATTTCTAAGAAAATTTGGGTGCCTAAAATTTTTCTTTCTAAAATTTCTAGATCCAATAAAATTTGATTTCCGAATTTCTAACCCTTTTGTTTTCATGAAAATAGTGAAAGTACAAACAACAATACATCGTACATGGATAGTGGATGTTCCCGACATATGACTGGTAACAAAAACTAATTTGAGAGTATTATCACACAAAAAAAAAGAGATATCATTCTTCAATTTATCAAAACACAAGACCAACTTGCTGATATTTTTACAAAATCATTACCCTCCGATATATTTGAATACATTAAATAGATATAAGGAATGATAACCATAAGGAAATCATATTTATTAACTTCTTGCTAAAATCAATCTCTTCACAGTAATAAACTCCTTTCCATAGGGGTGTACATTTGTTTGTTAGTTTTTTCTTTTATAAAATTATTCCATAATCCAATTTTTTGTGTAATAGAAATTTTTTCCTACCCTAATTTTTTTTGTAATGGAATTTTTTCAAAGTCTAAATTTTTTTCATAATAGAAATTTTTTCGTAGTCTAGAATTTTTTTCCGAAATGGAAATTTTTCGTAGTCTGAATTTTTTTCGTAGTCTCAAAATTTTCATAATGAATATTTTCATACTCACAATTTTCATAATGGTGATTTTTGTACTCAAAAATTTTTCTTAATGATGTTTTTCATTATTAAATTTTTTCTTAATCAAAATTTTTTGGAATCTAATGTTCTTCAAGAAAATTTTTTCTTCAATACAAATAATCTTTATGGAAATCCGAAAGTTAGGTTTCCTTTCCTAAGTTTTCATAATCATCCTTTATTTGATGGTATTTTCATATTTTTTTTTTAATTTTTTGGATTCTCTTTTCCTTAAATCTGAATGTTTGTATTAAAAACCTCAAAAGATCAGATTCCATCAAGTTTTCTATGTGGATATCATATCAACCGTCAAATCTAATCAGAATGATTTTCAGACATTGGATTAAGTTTAGAGATGAATCGTCACTTCTAACACATATATAAAGGACCCTTGAAGGGTTTTCCCACATCGATCTCAATCTCTCACATACTGAAGTCCTAACCCTATACTTAATCTCCTTCCGAACATCTCGGAGTTTTCTCAATTCTGAATATCTTTAGAATAATCCTATCATAAAGATATGTCTACCGTCAATCCAATTCCATAGTTGCGGGTTTAAAGAGAAAGGTTGGTGCATCTTAAATTCTTCTCTACGAATGATTCAATAATTTCAAAGAACGTTAAATTGAATGGATGGGAGTGTGTTTTCATATCGAAGCCAGAGGCTGAAGATTTGGTATATCCAGATTTTCTTATTGAGTTTTATGAATCAGTTAGTTTCTTCAAGGAAGATGGCAGAGAGAATATTTCCTTCAAAATCTATAGAATGACTTATTCACTTTTATACACTAAGATAGCTAGTTTGATTGGAGTCACGTATGAAAGAGAAGCTGGATTTTGTTCTCATAAGTTGTCGGATGTTCAAGGAGGTTTTGTAAAGTTGGAAGCTATGGAGTGTCGAGGTATTTTAGATGTCAAGACTCCGAAGATTTCTCACCTCTCTACAGATAATTGGATCCTTGAATTATGGGTTCAAGGATTTATTATTCCAAGAAAATGTGACAAGGAAATATTCTAAAAGAGTGATATGTATATCCCAGATTTTATGGTGAAACTGACGAAGGCCAATTTTCTTAAGAATATTCTCATTACGATTGAGAATATTATGAATGGAAACTTGAAGGCTCAGATAATTATGTATGTGGTCATTCTTTCTAAGAAGAATTTTTAGTGTCTAGAATATTTCAAAATTCCATGTAGTTCGAAGCCATGGAATTGAAAAGTCATTGTAGACGCCGGAAAAGTCTGTTGTTCCCAAAAAAAACTCCGGATGCGGAAAGCGAGGTCATATTTGGAGTCGGAGGCATGTTTCGGAGGGCCCGGAGGCCTTGCGCGGAATTTTGGAGACACGCGCGCAAAGTGGATGAGCCGCGCGCAAACCTCCCGGGATGCGCGCAATGCGCCGGGCCGGCGCGCAATTTTGCGCGCCAGTGGCCCGCGCGACTCCTTTGCGCGCCGGGCCCGATTCCGCGCCCGCGAAGCGAATTCCGCGCCCGCGAAGAGAATTTCGCGCCCGCGGACTGGATTCCGCGCCCGGGGTTGCCTATAAATATAAGGCGACCCCCGACGGTTTGAAGGTTACCAGAATTCGAAAGGTCTCTCGTGCGCGCAATCCAACCCCTTCCGCGCGCAATGCCGATCTTCAAGTAACCTCTTTTCTTTCGCGCAAGAAAGCCTCGGGGTTCGCCTTCGCGCGCAATCCCTTTGGATCCTTTACTTTGAATAACCCTTCACTCAAAGGCATTTGCGCGCAAAAGAAGCCTCTTGCGCGCAATTGCCCCCGGGTGCGCACAATCCAGCCCGATTGCGCGCACCCCCCATTTTCAAAGTGGCCATTCATTAAAGAATGAGCCGTTGCCCCCGTGCGCTATCCGAAGCCCGGTGTACGCCATCTCTATCATTCATGTACAAAGTGCTGGCCCAATTGCGCGCCAGCCCGCCCATTTGCGAGCCGACCCGCGGTATTGCGCGCAAAGCTCCTCTTTTGCGCGCAAACCGCCAGGGTCGCCCCCTTTGACCCCCTGAGGGTACCCGCCTGCGTGGCGCCCGACGACCCTCATCCCGGGTGCCCGCACCGTGCGTTGTCTTCCCGTGCGACCCTCCAGGCTCGCGCGAAGTGACACGGACCTATCGGCGGCTTCAACGTCCCACACGACGTTAAACTGCATTCGTCCCACATGACGTTAAACTGCACACGTCCAAGCTGCACGACGTTAAACTGCCTAGCATATCGTCCGAGCTACAAGACGTTAAACTATTCAGCATCCGTCCTGCAGGACGTTAAACTGTACTTCGTCCGTGCGACAAGACGTTAAACTGCCAAGCACCTTCGTCCTCAACACACGATGTTAAACTGTACTTCGTCCGGCAAGACGTTAAACCGTCCGCTTCATCCTCAACACATGACGTTAAACTGTACTTCGTCCGGCAAGACGTTAAACCATCCGCATCACCTGATCCCGTGTCTCGCACGCGAGATCCCCCCGGTCTGGATGTGGCCCCCACCCGCGCGTCTCTACAGGGATGTCGGGATTGGAGCGGCCTTCGCCCACGGGGGTAGAGTGTTACAGATAGAATGAACTACGTGGACTTTGATCCCTGTCTTCTAAACAGGGTACATAGGAAGCCTCTCCGAGGTTCAAGCCCACCACCTGGTCGTCCCGGTCGTATTAACATCGGTTCGTCCATCCGTGGGCCCCTCCCGGGTTCACATTCGCGTCGATTCACCTATGAATCCGCCCCTGTGGGAGACTGCACGTGTGTATCTCCATTGTGCTTCCCCACTGCCCCTTTTTCTATTTCTCCTTTTATCGTCCAGCATGACATGAAACTGTGATTCACCCGGCCGTTCCATCCCCCCCTGTGCGAGGTGGTTCGGTTCGATCCTTCTCCAGGCAGCCTCGATCTCCTTGTGAGTCGGCTTGCCAACGTCCAGCATGACGTAAAACTGTGATCCACCCGGCCGTTCCATCCCCCTCTGTGCGAGGTGGTTCGGTTCAATCCTCCGCCCGGCGGCCTCGACCTCTTCGTGAGTCGGCTTGCCGACGTCCGGCATGACGTTAAACTGTATATCCGAACTACGCTGACTTTGATCCGCGCTAACGCACGGTACGTAGGAAGCCCCTACGGGGTCCAAGCTCTTCACTCCATCATCCACCCTGTTCCTTACCCGGGCCGCCACATCCCGGTGGGGTCATGCCATTTCATTCCACTCCACTTCACTCGGGAAGCCGCCCATGTGCTGGCCCCAGCGTCGGAGGTTCCCCGCAAGGGGTTCTGTCATCTGATCCACTCCTCGTGTTGATCAGTCCGATGCCGTCCCCGCTGGACGTTAAACTCGCGGCATACCCCGTGTTAAACATGGGAAGCTGAGGAAAACCTCAGGTAACACAGTTCCCCGCACCCAGTGCGGGATGCCTCAGGCCATCACGCCTTCGAGAAGCCCTATTAGGGACGGAAGGCAGACATGCAGAGGCATAGTGTTAAGACACGCCCCCAACACCCAGAGCCACCCGGTCTCCTCACCGCATGTTACTGTCCCAACCAGACTCCTTGGAGCGTCTGGGCAAAAGCAACGTAATTAACCGGTGTCCATGGAGACATGGCGACGGGAACGAGATTCACGAACATTCTTAAATCTATGAGGGAGACCCAGATTAGGCGACGAGTTCCGAGGAGACGTCCACGGGAGGAGGAGCCGACATCCCATCATCCCGGTTTCGATCAAGGAGCAGACGCCCCTGAATAAGGGACGGATGCCGCCCGCCTTTGGAAAGCGGGACTGCGGGGCCACAAGCCGCGCGCCCATCCCCTCGGGTCGACGGGTGCACGCGCGAACGCGTCCTGGCGGAACAGCGTAACCCGACGCACATCCGCACCGAAACAGAAAAATGGTGAACCCGACGTGAATCTCTTCTCCTCAATACGAAGATCGATGGCTTTCAGAGGTGTTGGAAGACCAGCATGTTGCTCGACCGAGCATTCAGTTTTACCCGCCAGGGACTGAGGAAGGGAACTCGGGCACTCCGTCTCGCGACGTCGAGGGCCTGGGTCCCCCCCACGGAAGGCGTCGTGGCACTAATGGTTGGTCGTCGATTCCTTTTCATGTCAGTGTTAATGGGTTCTTCTCCCTGCTTTCAGAAATCAGGTCGCCCAGTCCAGTGCCCGATCGCCACCCGCCCACTGGCGCAGGGGTAGGGGAAACACCGACGCGGCTACTCCGCGCGGTCCCGCCCGTTCCACAGCCGTGCCAGCAGCCGCAGCTGCGGGGCAACCACACCCTCTCTCCCCCTCGGAGGTCATCCAAAGAAGGGTGATCAACAACTTGGTGCAGAGATATGAGGAAGAGGGAGTCATCCCCACCAGGGACATGGCTCGCCTAGACCTCGAGGGAGCTGCACCTCGCCACCAACGCCGCCCTCGAGGGCCGCGCAGGGAGGCACCGCTGCCTACCTCGACGTCCAACCGCTTTGGGAGTTTATCCCTGGAGCGCTCCGAAAACTCCTTCCCCTATGCGGATGAGGTGGAAGATGCCCGGGACCACCCTATCTGGGATTCGCTCCAGGGATCCGCGATGAGGGCTCCTGTCAGGCCACGGCGACATCGCAGCCAGGCCTCTCAAGTCGAAGAACGGGCTCTCCACCTGCCCGCGCCGCTCATCCCGACTCGTCTGTCTCGACGCCAACGTCGGGCTCGAGCGGAAGAGGATGCCCACCTTGGGGCCCTAGAAACAGCGGCCGCATTGGCCCAAGCCACTGTTGGCTCCAATCGCCAGGCCCCTGCGCATCCTGAGCAGGGGCACTTCTATGCCAGACCCGGATCGAGGCCCCGACCGCCCCAAAGGCAGGTTGGGTTGACTCTCCCGATTGCTGGTACAGACAATGGCCACCGCGGACCACCTCGCGGTAGCGCTATTCACCAACAGGGTCTACTCCGTGTGGCCGATCCAAGAGGCATGGGTCATCCCACCTTCCGATCTCGGCCCGGAGGCCTGCCCGGAATCATCTCTCCCCGCGTCCCCTTTGATATCTGTCCCGGTGCCCCTCGCACCTTGGTTTCCAGTCCTCTTAGCCCCAGCACCAGTGCGTCCGGAGGACGCCAGGATAAAGATCAGCCATGCCCCGAAGAACCACCCAGGGGCAGGAAGGCAAGGCGTCGACGCCGAGGGAAGAATGTTGCGGAATTCCGGACAGAGATCCGACCGGTTCGCTTCTCTGATTCAGAGGCGGAGTATGATTCGGCGACAGAGCCCTTCCCCCAATCCCGCCAGTCAGGGGCAGGGGTAGGAATGCGGCACGTCAGCCTCGTACTTCCCGAGAGCGAGATCGATATGATCCCCGCTTCTCTCCGAAGGTATATCCGGAGTAGCGAGGGCCTGGTAGACCCCCAAGGATCAAGCTTGCGGTTGGTACTGGCCCCTCCGGAAGTGCCTTCCGCCTCGATCGGAGAAGCCGGAGACTTTTTCTGGGGACCGACGGTCGAACCACGATCTAGTGCACCCTCGGAGAGCACCGACGCTACGGCAGGATGTTCGCTCGCCGGCCCGTCCTATAGTGATGTGGTAGCTGGGGCACCGCCACCCTCAGAGGGCGGCCCGGGATATGGAGGCCAATTGGCCTGCTCGCCGTATTCACCGCCGGCCAGCCCGCCGGCCCGGCGGCCCGCCTCGGCACCACTGCCGGTTCCCCGTCCGTTCCCAGCCATTGAATAGGACCAAGGAGACCTGGGTCCCGAGTTTGAGTCGTGGAGCTTCTGGACCGTCCTTGCAGAGGGCCACTTCCCTGAGAAGTTTTGGCCAGTCGCATGACCGGACTTTGATGCACCCGAATCGCTCACCCCGGATGAGTTCGAATGCTTCCGCCGAACTCTCCGGGAGACTCACTCCCGTCTTCACCGCCTACAAATGCCATATCCTAGGATTCAAGCACACCTGGAGGATATTGGTGAGCAGTGCCGTCAAATTGACCTGGCCACGCTCCCCGCGGTTCGGCACCCCGGGTCATTTGGGCACCACGAGGCCCTCCAACAACGATGCGTTGAGTGTTTTCAAGTACTCCGCAAGGTTATCGAGGAAGCCACTCCCCACGTGTATATCCGTGGATGGGGGCAGTATGCTGCCCTACGCTTCAGTGCGATTCGCCGACAGACCGATTCACTGGGTGGCCCTGAGGGTACATCCCCAGGGACGGAAACAGTCAATATGGCTGACCTGTCGAGGGAGGGGAACGGTTTGGAACTTCTCGACGGGGGCTCTTCCCCCGAAGACAAGCCGTCGTTGGATCCATCGGTGAGAGTTACTCGTCATCAGAGGAACCTCCTGGGGCTCCCCGCACCCACTGAAGCACTGACGTTGAGCCGAAACGTCAGTAAAGGTAAAGAGCACGGCGAGGCTATAAAGCCCGCCGACCCATCTGCCTCCACGCAGAGGGCGGACGAGGATCCCGAGAAGGCTACGCTACATCAACAGCTCGCCGAGCAGAAGAAGCTGGTTGACCAGCTCCTCGCCGAGTGCGCTGCAGAGCAGCGGCCTGACTACGGTGATCCTAGGGCAGGACAGCAGGGACAGGAACAACCACCCCTCGATGAGGCTCTCCCGGGCAGTCGTGATTATGCCGTGTTCGCCGACAGGAGAGAGGCCATCGCCTATGGAAAGAGGGCGCGGTATGTTTCACCACACCCTCCCGAGCGGCGTGACTACCTGAGAGACCCCGCTCGGATTCCTCCCGCTGCCCCAAGGGCCGCTCCGCCCGCCATCCCACGAGCTGCTGAGTTCGACGACCCGGTCGACGACCCGATTGAAGGGCCATGCAATGCGCTCGTGGTTAGAGATCCTCGCCAGGACTGGAACCCATGTCCGGACGATCCGATGGCGGCACTCATCACCCGCTTGGAATCCTTGGAGACTCGGCAAATGGCAATCCCACCGGACGGCAAGCCATACCCAGCATGGGTGGATGACATGCCGGCGCCTCCGGGATTCGGGAATCCCACTTTTGCCCCCTTCAACGGGACTGGAGATCCGCCACAGCATTTGGCCCATTTCAACTCGAGGTGTGGGCCTATGTTGGGGACTCCGGCGCAGAAAGAGGCCGCTAAGCTTCGCTGCTTTGTCCAGACACTGGAAGGGCCAGCATTTGTCTGGTACAGCCAGCTCCCCGTCGGGTCGATAACTAGCTGGGACGACCTTCGTAGACAATTCCTCTACCAGTTCAGTTCCACGACCCGGAAGACGAGTATCGCAGACCTCTTCAAGTTTAAGCAGAGGCCTGACGAGTGAGTCGCGGACTTCGTCGCCCGATGGAAGGGTCTCACGTATTCCCTTGACATGCTATTGACTCAGGAGCAGTTGCTGACAATGTGCGTCGGGAACGTCAAGACCGAGCTGGTCCCTTCCCTGATCACTCAGAATTACCCCGGAGGGTTCAGGGACTTCTCAGACAAAGCTAAACGTCTTGAGGAAGCCCTGCAACAAGCCAGCCAGGCACACCCGCTGCCTCCTTTGATTCCTGCAAGGAGAGTCAGCAGGGCTGAGCCCGCTGCTGTTGCCCAGATAGAGGCCCCCAGGCCGTTGGAGCTGCTGCCGGCGAGACCAGCTCCACAGCCTCACAGGAATCCGCCTCCACGGGCTCAGTTCCCGGCCCAGCAGCGGCAGCCTCAGAACCGGCCGGCCCCTCCGCGTAATGTACCGCCACAACCCATGCGAGATAATCAGGGTCCACCTCCTCGGCAGGCCCCTCCAGCCCCTCGTCAAGACCATGATCCCAGGGGCCCGCGATACCCGACCTACTCATTTCATGAGGATCAGGTCCCCGGTTATTTCCGGAGCTCCCTGGAGCAGAGGATTGTGCGACTGCCTGAGTGTTGGAGGCCGGAGGAGGCACATCTCACGGATAACCCCCGCTACTGCCCCTACAATCGGGCCCTGGGGCACACCATCCAGCGGTGCTATGTGTTTAAGGATTGGATCCAAGACCAGATTAACAACAATGTAATCAGGTTGGGCCCAGCTCCGGCACAAGTGGCGGGCGTGTTCGTGGGATCAGATGACGATAGCGGCAATGAGGACGAATGGCATCTGGTCTCCGACCGCGGATCCCAGAAGTATAAAAACTGGATGGCCCGCAAGACGATCATTCGTGCCCATGGAATCATCCGTGCGCGCTTGAATCAGCCTGAGCCCCCAGAATCTGCGGGTGCTGCTTCGGCATCGTCGTCCCAGCCTGCCTCTTCCAAGAAGAGCAAACGGCGGCGGCGCAAGAAGGAAGAGTGCGCCCCGCCAGTTCCGCCACTATCCCGCACTCTCGGCGATTTCATGCCCCCGGAGACGGGGATCCCTCCTCGGATCCGCCCAGTGGTGAATGATTCGTCCGATGACAGTATTGGGTACGCTTCGGTTAATACCGTCGAGCTGGTAAATCCCTTTTCAGTTCCCGACGTTGAAGAACACCAGGTGGACCTCCCTAGTGTCCCCGGTCGTCGCCACCGTCGGAGGAACCGCAACAACAGGAGTCGTCGGGGCACAGCAGTTGGTACCTCCAGCCAGGACGTGCACGCCACTGAGACCAGGCAGCAGGCTCAAAACCGAGCTCAGCGTGCGCAGCCCCCCCATCCGGGGATGACGGATTCGCCTCCGCCACTGTTTGTGGTATGGGATCAGGCAGAACCGCCTCAGCCGCATCGCGATCAGCTCCGCCCTGCCACGAGTCCATCCCGGCCTCCTGGCCCCAGTACGGTGACTACTTCCCGGGCTTCAACCAATGAACAGCGAGATGCGCCAAGCACCAGTCGGCCGCCGGCCCAACCGGCAAGGCCCGTCATGCTTCCAACCGCAGAGCAACCTCCTGCAACCAGGGGCTCGCGCTTGGCCAAAAAGTATGATGTCCTGAAGCACTTGGCCGACATCCCGGCGAGACTCTCCATCCTTGAGGCTCTGCGCATGTCATCTGAGATGCGCGAGGCACTTGCTGAAGCCCTGAAGAGCCCCCTCCAGTTTGAGACAGAGGTTGCGGCTGCAGAGGCCTTTCACGCCGAAACGATTGAGGACGCTGAATGTCAGGCAGTTATCTCGTTTTCTGGTAAGGATGAAGACCCTCCTATACAGGGGCACATTCGTCCGCTGTATGTTACCGGCCAGTTCAATGGCCTTGAAGTCCGGCGCTGTCTTGTCGACACGGGGTCCGGGATTAACCTGATTCCCACTCGGACGCTCCGGAGATTGGGGTTGTCTGAGGATGACTTGATCCCCTCCGACCTCAGGATCCAGGGGTACGACCGCACCGAGCAAACTCCGGTCGGCAAGATACGTTTGAAGACCCAGTTCGGTGACTTGGTTGCCAACACCGAATTCATGGTAGTCTCTCAAGACACTGCGTACAACACATTGATGGGCAGGCCCTGACTCCACCTTCATGCGGTGGTTCCCTCGTCATACCTCCAATGCCTCAAATACTCCCTTAATGGTCGAGTGGGCGTGCTTCAGGGAGATGCCTCTCCTTTTGCCTCATGTGATGCCCGTTATCTGGACGCGGACTATTACAAAAGCAAGGACAAGCAGATCCTGGCAGGTGAGGTCGAGCCTGTTGCTGTTGCAAGTGATCCCTGGGAAAGTTTGGATGACGCTTACGTCCTCCCGATTCAACGGTTGGACTTAGCCATGGTCTCGACGGCTTGTGAGTCTCCTGATGAGATGACCGCGACCGCCCATGCCAGCACCAGCGGCCCAGCAGGATCTGGTAGCCCCAATGCAGTTTTCAACGCAGTCTCTCCCGTGGACGATCCCTCCCCGAGTGGAGAGGACGTGGAAGATGCACCCCCAGCCTTTGAGGAGGGCGTCTCCGCCACGGTCGATGAGTTAGTACAAGTGAACCTTGGAACTGAAGCAGATCCGAGACCCACATTGGTCAGTGCCGCCATGCCCTCTGAGGAGCGGCAGCAGTACGTGGACTTTCTCAGGCAGCACCGTGATGTGTTCGCTTGGGGCTATGACGAGATGCCGGGGCTAGATCCTCAGGTAGCCGTCCACCACCTTGGTCTCCCGGCGAACCATCGCGGGTTCAAGCAGCCTCCCAGGAAGATGCACCCATTCCACGGTGCCATGGTTGAGGCCGAAGTTGACAAGCTTATCAAAGCCAACTTCGTGAGGGAAGTCCAGTACCCCAAATGGCTGGCCAACATTGTGCCGGTCAGGAAAAAGAACGGGCAGATCAGAGTCTGCATCGACTTCCACGATCTCAACCGCCACTGTCTGAAGGATGATTTTCCCCTTCCAGTGACAGAGCTGTTGATTGACGCCACGGCAGGGTTCCAAGCCCTCTCCTTCATGGATGGATACTCCGGATATAACCAAATTCGGATGGCCCCTGAGGATGAGGAGTTCACTGCCTTCAGGGCCCCCCAAGGTACCTTTTGTTACCGGGTCATGCCTTTCGGCCTGAAGAATGCAGGTGCCACCTATCAACGGGCGATGCACCGCATATTCAAGCCAATCCTCGGCACACTGGTGGAATGCTACGTCGACGACTTGGTAGTCAAATCGCGCCAGCGTCAGGACCATCTCAAAGATCTTGAGAAAGTGTTCGGCTTCCTCCGGTCTCGCTTCCTGAAGATGAACCCGTTGAAGTGTGCCTTCGGGGTCACCTCCGGAAAGTTCCTTGGATTTGTGGTAAGATACCGGGGTATTGAGATCGACCCAGAGAAGATCAGGGCAATTAGCCAGATGCCTCCCCCAGGTAACATCCGGGAACTGCAGGGGTTCCAAGGCCACTTAGCCTATATACGCCGATTCATCGCGAATCTGGCCGGCAAGTGTAAGCCCTTTTCTCGGCTCATGAAGAAAGGTGCCACCTATGTATGGGATAAAGAGTGTCAGACCGCTTTCGAGGAAATCAAGCAGTACCTGCTGCAACCTCCGGTTCTGATGCCGCCTGTATCCGGGAAGCCGCTGGTCCTCTATGTGACCGCCCTGGAACGGTCCCTGGGTGCCCTTCTCGCCCAGAAGAACAACGAGGGAACAGAGAATAGCCTCTATTACCTCAGTCGCATGCTCCTTGATGCGGAAGTTAGGTATTCCCCCATCGAGAAGAGCTGCCTGGCGCTCGTATTTGCCGTACAGAAATTACGGCACTACTTGCAGCACCATGAGGTACAGTTGGTTTCTTGGGTAGACCCGTTGAAATATATCCTGAGCCGGCCTATGTTGACTGGCCGTCTAGCGCGGTGGGCTGTGATTCTCCAGCAGTTTGACATCAGGTATGTGTCTCAGAAGGCCATCAAAGGGCAAGCATTGGCAGACTTTCTGGCTGCTCACCCAACCTCCGCGGATCAGCCGCTGGATCTAGGCTTTCCTGATGAGGCCATTCTCTCGGTCGATCATGCCGGTCCATGCTGGCAGATGCACTTTGACGGTGCCTCCCGGAGCCCCACCGGTAGAAGACTTGATAATCCTAAGCTCAACAGAGTGGGCTTGGGTATCGTCTTCATTACCCCGGAGCAAGCCGTACTGCCATACTCTTTCCTGTTGTCAGAGGGTTGTACCAACAATGAGGCGGAATACCATGCCCTCATCACCGGCCTCGAGTTAGCTCTCGAGATCGACGTGCCCCATCTGTGTGTGAAAGGGGACTCCGAGCTAGTTGTTAAGCAGATCAATGGCGACTATGTTGTCAGGAAGCCGGAACTTGTGCCATTGCTGGAGTGCACCCTCCTTCTGATGGCCCGGTTCCCTTCTCGGCCAGAGATTGTCCATATTCCCCGGTCGCAGAACGGTCAAGCAGATGCTTTGGCCAGCCTTGCTGCGTCACTTGCGGAGCCTGAACAGGATAACCTGACCATCCGCGTGACGCACCGCAGGCCCATCGCTCCCGTTGTCCCGGAGGGAGATCGCGACTCGTCGGTAAGTGATCTCACCACGGTTGCCCCTGTGCCCGGAGCCCCGAGTACCCCAGATATGGCAGTCGAACCAGCCCCTGATTGGAGGACGCCTTTGGTTGAGTACCTCCAACATGGCATTCTCCCGCCGGATCGGGCCGAACGCGAGCGAGTTCGACGCCGCGCATCGCAGTTTGTCCTCCAGAGCAGTCCCGGCCTGGAGCAGATCCTCTATAGACGCGGATTTGATGGTGTTCTCCTCCGTTGCCTTCAGGGAGTTGAGATCCCGCGAGTCATGCAAGAGGTTCATGCTGGTTTATGCGGCGCCCATCAGACTGGGCCGAAGCTGTCCCACCAGATTCGGAGGTTGGGATACTTCTGGCCCTCCATGATCCATGACTGCATCGAGTATGCCAGGAGGTGCCATGCGTGCCAGGTTCATGCGAACTTTGTGCATCGGCCGCCGGAACCTCTCCATACCACCAGGTATTCTTGGCCCTTTGCAGTCTGGGGGATGGACATTGTGGGACCTTACCCGCCGGCGACGGCTCGCCAGTGCCGGTTCATTCTGACCGCCACAGACTTCTTCTCCAAATGGGCAGAGGCGACTCCGCTCAGAGAGGTCAAATCCTGTTTGATCGCTGACTTCGTGACCTCCAACATCATTCATCGATTTGGAGTGCCTCACGCTATCCTCACGGATAACGGAGCCAATTTCCGAGCAGCCGAGTTGAAGAAGTTGTACGCCAAATACAACATTCGCTAAAACCATACATCTCGCTATCATGCACAGGCAAATGGGCAGATCGAGGCGTTTAACAAAACCCTCTCTAACATTCTGCAAAAGATGGTTGGTCAGAACAAGAAGAGTTGGCCGGACAAGCTCCCCAACGCCCTCTGGGCTTATCGGACGACGACTCGCAATTCCACCCAGATGACCCCTTATTCCCTGGTGTATGGAGCTGAGGCCGTCCTGCCCATCGAGATCCAGTTACCATCCTTGCGCACTGTGGTCTACGACCAGCAAGCGCCGGACAGAGCTGTTGAAGCCCGTCTAGTCGAGTTGGAAGCACTGGATGAGAATAGACTTCGCGCCTTGCAAAACTTGGAGAGGCATCAAAGCAGAATGGCTCGAGCTTTCAATAAGAAAGTTCGCCTCCGCTCCTTCCTGCAGGTTGACCTAGTGCTAGCCCTAAGAGCGCCAATGATCCCTGGCAGGAAGCCACCCAAGTTGGAGCCCAAGTGGGAGGGACCTCTTGTCGTCCACAAATTTTATCCCAATGGCGCGTACTCCCTAGCGACTATGGATGGTGAGCGTGTCACTCCTCCCACCAACGCTAGGTTCCTCAAGCAGTACTTCGTCTGAGTGTACTACGTCCTGCACGACGTTAAACTGCATACGTCCAAGCTGTACGACGTTAAACTGCCTAGCATATCGTCCGCGCTGCAAGACGTTAAACTGCCAAGTGTTTCGTCCAACATGACGTTAAACTGTACCTCGTCCAAGCTACAAGACGTTAAACTGTTTAGCATTCGTCCAACACGACGTTAAACTGTACTACGTCCGAGCTACAAGACGTTAAATTGTTCAGCATTCGTCCTGCATGACGTCAAACTGCCTCTCAAGAACTACGTGCGGCTTGATTCCCATCCTTATGGGATATGTAGGACCGCCTGAACATTCATGTTTCAGGCCCAGCCCCATCCTTCGGGAATTTCCATCCCACCTCGGGCCCTTGGCCCAGTTGCCTCTGGGTATGTGGCGTATGGTGTGAACGTGGGGCTATGCCCTCATTCACGTCGGTTTGCTCGCCACGCTGTACACCCCCCACGTTTGGGGATGCCTTCTGCTCCCCCCTTTTTCTCTCTTTTCGTCCTGCATGACGTTAAACTGCACTTCAAGAACTACGTGCGGCTTGATTCCCATCCTTATGGGATACGTAGGACCGCCTGGACGCTTGTGTCTCAGGTCCAGCCTCGTCTCTTGGTTGATCGCGGGGATCTACCGTCTTTTGGTTGCTCTCAGGGTGATTCCTCCGACCCTTTCCGGTGATCTGTTAACATGTTTTGGGTACTTTGGTCTATGACCCGTAGTGTCGGATGCAATCCTGGCAAGTCCCGTGTTGCTTGTCAGGCCGCGTGCTTCCTCTTGTTCGAGCCTTCACTCAAAGGGATCCTCGTTAGCGGTTTGGGTACGATGGCTCAGTGCTCTCCTACCGCTCCGGGTCGATTTACCGGCGGGTCCTGGGCCGCAAATCGATATGAATCCTGCGATTGAGCGGTTGATGCTCGTTTGCTTGCCCAGTTCTGGGATGACGCGATCGGATGTTGTGTTGCGAATATGGTCAGCGACATCCTTGATCGCCATTTCGGCTCTTTTAGGCTCCGAACATTGGTTGCACGGTCCTCATCACACTCCGCCTTTGTGCGTTATAGTGGAATCTCGACACTCTCTTCATACTGACCTTCAGTACACCTTTACACGTTAGGCAGGCCAACCAGGATAATGGTGTCTGTCGAGGCTCCCACGATCTGAGCACCAAGGGTATATGCTGATGTCCTCCCTAAGGGCCGTGTATAGCTGGACCCTCGTCCCCATAAGGAGGAAGGAGTCGCCCGAACAATCGCGTTTTGGGCCCAGTATATCTGGAGGCTAGAATCTCTGCCCCTCGGGTGATGGACATACGCAGGCCCCTATCCCAGGATCCTTCTCCTGGAATCGTGCGTGACCGCAGGGCTAGGTATGTTCCCACCTCCGTTGAGTCCGTCGTATCGCGATAAGCGGATTCCTCCATGGTCCGAACCACACGACCTTAAACTGTGTTGTCTGGTCCTACCACACGACCGTAAACTGTGATCGTCTTGGCCGCCCGACGAGAAACGGCACTGCATCGTGATGTTCTCCTCAGGGGACACTCACGTTGGGCGCTGGTTAATAACCACGCCATTCATCAATGCCTTTCATGGCTTGATTATTGTGGCGACGCCAGGGATTCCTTAATCACAGGCATGTCGCTGCACGAAAAACCATCCATCTTTAAGGACAAACAAGAAATATCAAATACCGCTTCTTCTGTGTGAGAGGGTCAGACCCGCACCCTTCCCCGCGCTGGTGCCTGATTGTGTTGCGCCGCGCTTCAAGAACTACGTGTGGCTTGATTACCATCCTCATGGGATACGTAGGAGCGCCCGGATGTTTGAAACTTCGGGTCCAGCCCCCCACCTCTTAAAGATTCCCCCCTTCTCTGGGGAATCCGCCGCCTTCAGGCCACCCTCAAGGCGTGTCCCTCGACCCCTTGCAGTGGTCCACTGGTGTCAAGAGTACTATGGTTTATTGCCAGGAGGGTCAGGTTTAGCTTGGTCAGGTTCCTTCCATTTTCAGGCTTCTTGCTCCCTTTCATTCGGACCCATCGCCTACGCCCTGGGTGGAGCCCCCGTGAACGGTTTGGACACAATGCCTCAGTGCTCTCCCACCGACTCGGGCAGGTGCCCCCAATGGCCTCGGGCAGCAAATCGATATGAATCCTGTGATTGAGCGGTCGATGCTCGTTTGCTGCCTCATTCCATCAATGGTTAGTGCGATATTGATGCTGCTTTTCCGCCACGGTCGGCAGTACTCCCATATCGTTACGCCGGTGCCCCCAGTCCTTGAGTGAATGGCCGCACGATTCACATCACGTTTTCCACCCCCCATTCTGACCAGGAAAAATCTCGACACTCTTGACACTATCCCTCAGTGCATCTTCGCATATCCAGGGGATAGGACCACGATGCGGCGTACTTTGAGGTTCTTATGGTCCGAGCTCTAAGACCTTAAACTAAGATCTACCCTTATGGTCCGAGCTCTAAGACCTTAAACTAATATCTACCCGTATGGTCCGAGCTCTAAGACCTTAAACTAAGATCTACCCCTATGGTCCGAGCTCTACGACCCTAAACTAAGATCTCCCCAAACGGGGTTCTGCGTCCTGCATGACGTTAAACTGCACTCGCAGAACTACGTATGGCTTGATCTCCAGCCTGATGGAGTACGTAGGAACGCCCGGGCATTTCGACTCGGGTCCAGCCTCAGGGATCACCAAGTCCCGCCCCTCCTCGTCGCCGGCCGTCTGGCCTGACTTCGAGTAAAGTGGTGCAGTTGTGATATTCTCCCCGATTTAGCTCGGGATGCCCCATCGCAATGATGGGAAGCGACGGTTTCCTCGTCAAAGAGGTTCTGTCTGAGAATTGGGGTGATTCACGGCCAGATTAGTGCATCCGCCTAATACGCTTTCCCCACGGTGGCGAAATTTTGAGAGCATTGGATTCTATCCGAACAAATCGTCACTTCGCCCCATGCTTCGCATGCCCTGTTGATCTGGATTTCCACCCTTGTGCCTGAAGGAACCCCCAAAGCGGCATTGATGATGACATGTGATCCGCCTCCTGCAATATGGATGATGACCTTCGGTCCGTCTATCATAGTAGTATGGTCGATTGATCCATTGTCCGCTTGCCGTCTTGGGCATTTCCTGGAAGGCCGACCGTTGTGGATTTCTGAATTCGGGACACGCGATTCACCCTTTATCATTTCCCTATGTTCGGATGAAATCTCAACTCCCCTAGCATTGTCCCGCTCGTGTGTCGGAACAAGTTGGGGGGATGATACATTGATTAGGCTTGAGGTCTCCTTTCCTAGGAATGACCTCCCTCTTTTCTCTAGAAATCCAGGCCCAATTGTGGACGCCTGAAGCTTGGTTAACGCTCCCGCGAGACAATGGATTGTGGTTGAGCATGATAAGCCAAAAGATGCAGATAAATATGGTGATTCATACAAATGGATCAAAATATTGAGTAGCGGAAGCAAATGTTCTGGGAGTGGCAAAGACAAAGCCCCTAGGGATTAGCGTGCTGGATAAGCCTTTCTAACGCCGCTACCCTTTGGCTGGCGGCCTCCAGAGCTGCTTCTTGCTCTCTGCGTGCCCTCTCCTCGTCGGCGGTCGCAGCACGCAGTTCGTCGATTCTGGCTTGTGCATGCTCCCGCTCGACTTGAATTGTGACCATCTGTTGGCCCGCCTCCGTCAGCTGTACCTGGGCGTCAACCAGCTGGGCTGCTAGTTTCTCCACAAGCTCGGTGCACGTTGCGACGAAGGCCTCCTTCTCTGCCGCCTGCCCTTCGAGACGCCGGACTTCCTGCTCCGCCACGAGGAGCGCCCGCGTGCTCTCCGACATGTCCCGACATTGTGCGACGTCGGCATGCCGGCGGATCTCGCGCATCTTTTCGGCCATGAAATCACGGACCGTCAGATGGAGGCTTTGAGCATCAGCTCCCCCGGCACACAGGAAGCGCAGCCAGGTTTGGAGTGATCCCATGCGCCCCAGCCACTCCGATGGGTCTCGCTTGAGGAAGCGTTGGATGCACTTCCACCCCCTTCGGCGCGCTATCCGGCTCTCCTCGACCGCCTCCGGGTCCGAGTCATCCATCTCCTCGGGGTCGGCAGGCCGGTAGGCAGGGAAGGCAGCCAGCAGGTCTGCTGCAGGGTCCGCCCCTGGGATGTCCTCATGAGGGATAGGTTCCCCAACATCTGGGCGACCTTCTTCTCTCTCCCCAGCGGCGTTGACACCCTCGTCAACCCCCGACTTCTCTCCGATGTCAGCACCGCCGACGTCCGTAGCCCCTTGATCAGTAGTTGGTGGGGTCGTCTCGGTGAGGGAAGTCTTTTCCGGAGCAGGCGGCATGTCTGCCACCGGTCCACTCGTAGATGGCCCGGGTTTGGTATCCCGACGGGCCTCCAGTCCTGATATCACTGCGCAAGGCATGCCGTGGTTAGTCACGGATCGTCAACGGCAAGCACCAGCGGTAAAGTAAGGAGACTTACGGGAGTTCATAGCGTCATCTTCCGCTGCCCCGGCCGCCGCAGGGGCTATTGCAGCAGGGGACCCCTCAGCGCTTGTCAGTTCAATGATGGGTGCCTGGCCCTCGCCTTGTCCTGCTGGCGCCTCTCCTACTCCCGCTGAGGACGCCTGACCAACATCCGTGTGCTCCTGAGAAAGATGGAGAAATGGGTTAGAAGCTGCATAAGAGAATGGATGAAGAAGGTTGAGTAGGGATAGAAGCGGACCTCGAGGAGCTCAGTGACATCAACATTGTCAGAGCCGGCCACCTCGCCGCTCTCCCGTGGGCTCCCCTGGTGGGATCTTCCCTCGGAGCCTTCATCCTCCCCCATCTCCTCCTCTTCCTCGGAGTCGTTGCTACTGTCATCTTCCGCCGGCGGCATCTGTTCTGGAGCGGGTTCTAGACCGAGCATCACCTTCACCAGAAGGGATGGCTCCGCACGCTGACCACGTTGGAGCGCGTACTCGTCCATGGCCGTCAGATACGCATACTGCCGGTTGAAGTCCACCCTGTCGGCGATATGGAGGCGCCCGAACTCTGGCAGATGGATTCCTTCTCTAAGTATCTTTCTCCAGATGGCGTTGGTCCCCAGTGACTGCCGCAGGGTCATCCAGGCCGACCACAGCGCCGGGAAGACTGCATCATGGGAGGGTTCGAGCAGACGCCTTACCTGCTTCCCGGGCCGCTCCCCGACCGCCGCATGTGCCCCCTCTCTGGGCGCTGAAGTCGTGGCGGAAGCTTGCGATGTGCCCGCCGCCGAAGTCCCTGCCCGCGCTGGCTCCGCTGCTTGGCGCGCCTCCGTTATCCCCCGTGTGGCGGCACCTCGCCTCCTTCCTTGACACCCGGTCTCCGCACGGGTGACTTCGAGCCGCCGAACTGGCTTCCGTAAAAGCCCCTCGGGGTACGCGATGGCCCAGTGTTCGGCGTACTCGGTTGCCAAGCCTGCGTCAACCCCGGTAGGAGGGAGAGTGATGACGTCGTCAGAGCCAAAGGCGACGAACATCAGCCACATCTGGCGAAGGACGCCAGGGTTCGTCTCCTCCCGGACAGCAGTGAATACCCTCTTCGGCATCCGTTGAAGGCACCCGAACTGCCTGGCGAACCGGGTTGGCACGTAGGGCTCGCAGATCACCTTCCCGTCGATCCGAGCCACGAGCACCCCGCCCCGCATGTTCAGGAAGTACTCGTGCTACTCCAGCGGACCCTGCCCGTTGTCGATCATTTGTCCAACGGGAGTGGGGAACGGGCTGAAGTTGAAATTGGCATGATTGCCAATCCGAATCCTCACGCCCTCTTCACTTAGGGTCATCGGAGCGACCCCCGCAATGTTCAGCAGGGAGGGTCGCAGGCCGTTGCCCGGAGGAATGATGGCGTTCGGAAACGTGTACCCACCAAGGTGAGCAGCCACCCAGCCGTGGAAGAATTGGAAGGGCCCACAGATCCTTCGTGGTGACCCCCCTCGTGAGATGCATCCCAGGATGGCGTACAGCTTAGCCAACACTGGGACCCCGAGGTTGTATCTTTTGTTGGCGGCCATAGCGCCCGCCATCGCCAGTGTCGCCGGACGAACGCCCATTCTCGCGTCCCGCACTGGCAGGAGCCACCCACTCAGAAAGGCGGCCAGGAACGCCGCGTACCGGACATTTGGGTCCCGGGCCTCGATGACGCGGTACCCCCATGAGCGGTAGTCGCCCGTCTCCAGGACCCGCCAGTACGACCCGTTCCGGCTCCTCTGAGCCGCGGTCGGGCACCGCTTCCCCCTGCCTGGCATCTTGACCGCCGGGTCATGCTCCAAGAACTGGCCGAACCACTCCTTGTAGGCTATGTCCTTCTGGAAGTCCTTGATCCCGAGCCGCTGCGTAGCCAGGTCAAGCAGATGCCAGGTCAGAATGGGAGTCCGTGACCTGTCTTCCCAGGTGTTCTTCGGAGGCAGGAACTCATCGTACTGGTAACCCTCCAGCGGGATACCTCTGATGCAGTGGATGTCACAGATACCGATGCCGACCTCCCCATGGTGAAGATGGAAGGTGTTGGTATCCGGGGACCAGCGGGTGAACAGCTCCGGCCCGAGCTCGGACTGCTGGTAGAAGTGGAACTGCGACGTCCACACCGCCTCAAACAGGCCGATGTACCGCAGCTCCTCCGCGAAGTGATCGCAAGTGTGGCATACCCAGAACGCCCAGGCCCACTCACTGGTGAAATTTCCCCCAGATCGCAAGTCCCAGTCCTTCAGCCAGCCCTTGGTGTCGTCGGTGACACTCTGGCGATATATGCTCGAGTAGAGGGCTGGAGAGTTCTCCGCAGTAGGCTCACTTCCGATGATGGTTCGCGTCCTCAGGTTCAGGACATAGACATCTAAGTGTCTGGTCTCCCTGGCAGGATGCCCATTGTTGGTGATGTTATAGCGGGGAAGCTCGTCCTCCCGAGTCACCCAGGTCCGTGGCGCATCAACCTCGAACCCTGGCACTGGAACCTCATCTAGGATGCCGAAGTTCTAGAGCGGCAGGTTGTCCGACAGTGGATATGTCTTATGGGCCGGTGTCAGCAAGTCGAACAAGGATTGATTGTTTGAAACAATCTCCTTGGCTCCGTAGACCTCCTCGTTCGTCGCCATCTCAGCTCTGCGAGTGGCGGCATCCCCCTCATTTCCTTGATTCGCGGCCATCTCAGAAGCGTCGGGAGTTGTGCGGGTAAAGGGATGAAGCGTGCGGGAACGGACGAGGCTGGTAGAGAAGTTTGAGAGTTGGCGCGCAATCCTAGTGGACGGCGCGCAATCGGGAAGTCCGTCGCGTAAAACCCCGGGTGTTCGCGCAAAAGCAGGCCGAATTCCGGACAGGTTTGCGCGACGAGCGGGTGAATTCCGCGCCGGAAAAGGCAATTTCGCGCACGAGAGCTTAGAGGCTTATCGCGCGGAAGGCCAGTGTATGGTGCGGGGGACCCAGGGCCCCTATTTATAGGCGAGGCCCGGGTCCGCGCTGCGCGAAAAGCGCTTTGCGCGACCGCGACAGCAAATTTCGCGCCCGACGCCCTTTTTTGCGCGCCACCGTCCCGCGCCACCCAGGACTTCGGCATTCCGGCGTCTCCCTCGGAACCCGATCGTTGCGACCTCTCGCCGATCAGATTCCAAGGGGGGGCTTTTGTAGATGCCGGAAAAGTCCGTTGTTCCCAAACAAAACTCCGGATGCGGAAAGCGAGGTCATATTTGGAGTCGGAGGCATGTTTCGGAGGGCCCGGAGGCCTTGCGCGGAATTTTGGAGACACGCGCGCAAAGTGGATGAGCCGCGCGCAAACCTCCCGGGATGCGCGCAATGCGCCAGGCCGGCGCGCAATTTTGCGCGCCAGTGGCCCGCGCGACTCCCTTGCGCGCCGGGCCCGATTCCGCGCCCGCGAAGCGAATTCCGCGCCCGCGAAGAGAATTTCGCGCCCGCGGACTGGATTCCGCGCCCGGGGTTGCCTATAAATATAAGGCGACCCCCGACGGTTTGAAGGTTACCAGAATTAGAAAGGTCTCTCGTGCGCGCAATCCAACCGCTTCCGCGCGCAATGCCGATCTTCAGGTAACCTCTTTTTTTTCGCGCAAGAAAGCCTCGGGGTTTGACTTCGCGCGCAATCCCTTTGGCTCCTTTACATTGAATAACCCTTCACTCAAAGGCATTTGCGTGCAAAAAAAGCCTCTTGCGCGCAATTGCCCCCGGGTGCGCGCAATCCAGCCCGATTGCGTGCACCCCCCATTTTCAAAGTGGCCATTCATTAATGAATGAGCCGTTGCCCCCGTGCGCTATCCGAAGCCCGGTACGCGCAATCTCTATCATTCGCGCGCAAAGTGCTGGCCCAATTGCGCGCCAGCCCGCCCATTTGCGCGCCGACCCGCGATATTGCGCGCAAAGCTCCTCTTTTGCGCGCAAACCGCCAGGGTCGCCCCCTTTGACCCCCTGAGGGTACCCGCCTGCGTGGCGCCCGACGACCCTCATCTCGGGTGCCCGCACCGTGCGTTGTCTTCCCGTGCGACCCTCCAGGCTCGCGCGAAGTGACACGGACCTATCGGCGGCTTCAACGTCCCGCACGGCGTTAAACTGCATTCGTCCCACATGACGTTAAACTGCACACGTCCAAGCTGCACGACGTTAAACTGCCTAGCATATCGTCCGAGCTACAAGACGTTAAACTGTTCAGCATTCGTCCTGCAGGACGTTAAACTGTACTTCGTCCGCGCGACAAGATGTTAAACTGCCAAGCACCTTCGTCCTCAACACACGATGTTAAACTGTACTTCGTCCGGCAAGACGTTAAACCGTCCGCTTCGTCCTCAACACACGACGTTAAACTGTACTTCGTCCGGCAAGACGTTAAACCGTCTGCATCACCTGATCCCGTGTCTCGCACGCGGGATCCCCCCGGTCTGGATGTGGCCCCCACCCGCGTGTCTCTGCAGGGATGTCGGGATTGGAGCGGCCTTCGCCCACGGGGGTAGAGTGTTACAGACAGAATGAACTACGTGGACTTTGATCCCTGTCTTCTAAATAGGGTACGTAGGAAGCCTCTCCGAGGTTCAAGCCCACCACCTAGTCGTCCCGGTCGTATTCACGTCGGTTCGTCCATCCGTGGGCCCCTCCCGGGTTCACATTCGCGTCGATTCACCTATGAATCCGCCCCTGTGGGAGACTGCACGTGTGTATCTCCATTGTGCTTCCCCACTGCCCCTTTTTCTATTTCTCCTTTTATCGTCCAGCATGACGTGAAACTGTGATTCACCCGGCCGTTCCATCCCCCCCTGTGCGAGGTGGTTCGGTTCGATCCTTCTCCAGACAGCCTCGATCTCCTTGTGAGTCGGCTTGCCAACGTCCAGCATGACGTAAAACTGTGATCCACCCGGCCATTCCATCCCCCTCTGTGCGAGGTGGTTCGGTTCAATCCTCCACCCGGCGGCCTCGACCTCTTCGTGAGTCGGCTTGCCGACGTCCGACATGACGTTAAACTGTATATCCGAACTACGCTGAATTTGATCCGCGCTAACGCACGGTACGTAGGAAGCCCCTACGGGGTCCAAGCTCTTCACTCCATCATCCACCCTGATCCTTACCCGGGCCACCACAACCCGGTGGGGTCATGCCATTTCATTCCACTCCACTTCACTCGGGAAGCCGCCCATGTGCTGGCCCCAGCGTCGGAGGTTCCCCGCAAGGGGTTCTGTCATCTGATCCACTCCTCGTGTTGATCAGTCCGATGTCGTCCCCGCTGGACGTTAAACTCGCGGCATACCCCGTGTTAAACATGGGAAGCTGAGGAAAACCTCAGGTAACACAGTTCCCCGCACCCAGTGCGGGATGCCTCAGGCCATCACGCCTTCGAGAAGCCCTATTAGGGAAGGAAGGCAGACATGCAGAGGCGCAGTGTTAAGACACGCCCCCAACACCCAGAGCCACCCGGTCTCCTCACCGCAGGTTGCTGCCCCGACCAGACTCCTTGGAGCGTCCGGGCGGAAGCAGCGTAATTAACTGGTGTCCATGGAGACATGGTGTCGGGAATGAGATTCACGAACATTCTTAAATCTATGAGGGAGACCCAGATTAGGCGACGAGTTCCGAGGAGACGTCCACGGGAGGAGGAGCCGACATCCCATCATCCCGGTTTCGATCAAGGAGCAGACGCCCCTGAATAAGGGACGGATGCTGCCCGCCTTTGGAAAGCGGGACTGCGGGGCCACAAGCCGCGCGCCCATCCCCTCGGGTCGACGGGTGCACGCGCGAACGCGTCCTGGCGGAACAGCGTAACCCGAAGCACATCCGCACCGAAATAGTCATGATAGTCAGTGATGATACATTAAAGATGATAAAGATTTGTTGTTCCAATGACTCTGGAGAATTTTATGACCTACCAGTGGAAGAAGCTAAAGCTGTTATGAAGAAACAAGAAGTTCCTGAATCATCCAGAAAGGGAGGAAAGAAGAGGAAGTTGAAGGAAGTATAAGAGGAAGAGAAAAACCAAAAAGATAAGGAGGCCCAATCCACACCTCCAAAACCTAAGAAACAAAAAATCTTATCCAGATTAGATTGCAGAAAAATGGAGGTAAGATAAGAAAAATAAGAAATTAGGGGATCCACATTTTGGTTTGGATCCTGCTGAAGTCAATGCCTTAAAGGAGAAGACAACAGATGATCATGAGAAGAAAGCTAAAGAAAATAAACAAAAGAAGAAGATTTTTGAGACTGAAATTGTTCAATCCCTCCTAATGGATATAGAGAATGCTTCATAGAATATCCTAGTACCAAAATCATTCCTAGTAAAAGATTTACCTGAGACTCTGGGGAAAAATTCGTGACTCCAGAAAAATCCCATGAAAAGTTTGTTGAAGTAGAAAAAGTCAAGGAAGAAGTGGAAGAGGATTAAATTAGTGGTGACACCGAATATCTCATAAAGTAAGTGGAATACATTCATGAGAAAGAAAGTCCATCCGAGAAATTGTCAATCCGAACATCAGAAGTAGAATCTTCAAAGCTTTCTACACTTGGGAAAGATCATAAAGAAGAGGATGAGAATTTTGAAGATGAAGTGAATTAGATGTCTGGGGAGGAAAGTTGTATTCATAATTTTATTCATCCTGAAGATGCTGAGGTAGGATCTGATAAGGATAAGATCGATGAAGATATAATTGTTCAGCTGGATGGCAGTTAACATGAATCTCCAGATGAGGATTCCATTTTGAAAGCAGAAAAGGGTAAACAGGTGGTTGTTAATACACCTACTAAAGCTATTTTGAAGAAGAAAGAAGTTTGTGGATCTTCACAGAGGAAACTTAATGAGCTAGAGAAAGATCCCTCACCTAGGAAAGTCTCAGATTCAAAATCATCATCTCTAGGACATTATTTTTTTGTGCAGTCATTTAAAAATATTGTTGGGACCATTCTGATTTTCCCAAGCATAGACTCTAGATGTCAGATGCTTCAACGAACACTAAATCAGAAATCAGATTCAGTGTCCCTGGTGATAGACAAGTGTGCCAAGATTGAGGCTAATTTCAAAACATTATTTATTAACTATGATGCCTAAAAAAGGTCCTATAAAAAATGGTTGGCTAGTCAAAGAAGGTAGTTGAATATTTGAGAGAACTTGACGAGTCTCAAGATAGTGTCAAGGAGGCTTTTGAGATAGAAGATGGTAAGATCAAGGATATAATGAGTATCTTTGAGAAAAATCTAAATTTGGAACAAAATTATAGGATTCAATAAGTGAAGGATCTGGATGGGAAATTGAATTATGTTTCCCAAAGTTGGAAGAGAGAATGAGATTTTTAGATTGAGATAGAAGAAAAGATTGTGAAGAAGGAATAATTCTTAAAGGCTTAGGTAGAGGCTCTTATGACTCTGAAATAAAGAATCATGTCTTTAGAGAAGAAAGATGAGGATCAAGATCATATTCTTAAGCGATCAGAGGAAGATCATAAGGAGCTCAAAAACATGAACACTATAGTAAAGAAGTTGATACCGAAAGAAAAGGAAGGATAACTTTGTTGAAATCCAATATTTTGTTGTAATTTTCTTCCTAGTATAAATTCTTTCTACTCATAACAAAATTATTGGTTTCTTATCTTTTGGATGTTTTGTAATAATCTTTTAGGTACCATAATTTCTTTTCCATTACCTCAAATTCATTTTGAAAATCACAAAATGGGAGAAAAGAAAAAAGAATAATAAGTAAAGAAGAAATATCCCTAATTTAGGCGGATTTTATCTAAGGGGGAGTTTTCATTACAGATATTTCTGTACTCAAGATAATGAAAAATATCATTCTATAAATCTATAATATGATCTATAGTGTTCCAAAGCCTAAGGGTGATTTAGTCGTATTCATCTTTTCTGATCTGATAAGGGAGAAAAGTTTTCTTTTCAAAGTCTAGAAAAATATTTTCTAAGTTCTTATTTTCTTTTTCGTAAAGTTGTTTATGCTTTACAAAAGGGGGATATTGTTGATTCAATAATTTTTCTTTATGACTTTTATATTCCTTCATGTTTGGGGAGATTTTTGAGTCAATAAAGATTTCTTATGGCTTTACCAATCCTCATGATTTGAAAATCACAAAAACCTTATCTCAAGGAAACTTTAATTTTACCCTGTGTTTTACTTTCATAAGGAAAATTTTCCTTCCCCAAGTAAATTTATCCATACCATGGTTTTTATTGTTCATTATCTTATATAAGTGTAAAATTTGGTTTCATATCTAAAACCTAGGAATCATATATTACTTAGATAATGAGCATTCTGTTTTTAGGATCTGAATTTAGACTCGAGGTTCTTTTAATCCAAACTATGAAATCTTATGAGTTCTAACACTGAGTTTTCTGAATTCAGAATTCGAACTCTTTTGATTTCTGAATCTGAGTTCATTGAATTCAAGATCCAAACTATTATGAGTTCTGACTCTGAGTTCTCTGAATTAAGGCTCTTAATTATTATTAGTTCTGACTCCAAAATCTAATGAATTCTGACTCCGAACATTGTAAGTTCTAACACCGAATTCTTAGGAACTCTGACTCTGAACTTTGTAAGTTCAGGTTCTGAATTCTTATGAATCCAGATTCTGGATTTCCTTGAAATTCAGACTCTGTAATTCTATAGAGTTTAAGTTCTGAATTCCTTAGAAAACAGAATTTGAATATCCTTGTATTGTAGACACCGAATATGTTTTTGGTTAGACTCCAAACCTTTATTTTCTTACCTTCTGAATATTTGATTTTGGTTATGTAACCATATTTTTTCTTAATCTTGATTTTGTTATAAAATAATGTCGTGAATTCAGTTAATAAATAAGCATTGTATAAGTGATACATGTAGAGGTCCCTCCAAAATTAAAGGAAGATATGACTATTGGAGGAGTGAGCTAATTGTTGGAGATGTGCCAATAAATATGAGCTCATTTGAAAGAGCTCACAACTATTATATGAATCTAGAGATCACATGTTGTTGAAGTGATTTCTAGAGAGATACTCTCGAGCTTAGTGCATACTGAACATCTTGTTCAGATTTTTTTTGTGTGACTCTAAATGACACTGATTACATTCGAGGACTTCCAGGGATAAGAAGAAAGAGGTGTCGACTACCTGAATATTCACGGACTTCCTTGCTGAGGAAGACAAAGGAGCCGACTACCTTGAAGTTGAGGGCTTGTGGGGATATCAAGACAAACTATGATATTTGTATCAAGGGCTTACCCTGTTGGGGATAAGATAGTCTTTTTTTAAAGTATAAATCACGGGACCTTTATCCAAGGTTTTTGGATACCCTTCTCTTTGGGTTAAAAAGATTTATTACTTATTACTTATTTTGTTTCAGGTTTTCTGCTACATTTTGATTGTTGAGGAAAGTATAACTATCTTATACTTCCTTATACTTGTATACTCTGATTTAGTAAGATTATATATACTTTAAGGTATAATCATTATCTTTGTAAACTTTCATTATGTTTCATTTTATGGAACCTTCTTTCCAGAATGGCTTTCTTAGAATCATATTTCTGGAATCTAGCAAGTTTGTAGAACAAAAGGTTTTGTGAATTACCTTGTTTATCCTTGTTAAACATAATAATCTTTAAAAGTTACAAAGGAATTTTTTAAAGAATATAATTAACCCCCCCCCCCCTCTTGTATTTTGAGCATTATTAGATACTTCATTGAGTATCTATGTTATTTAGATCCTACATTTGGTATTATAGAGAATGTCATAATCTACATACAATCTCAACACTATTGGTTTATATGAGAACTACATCCTCTCCCACTTATTTATCCACTACTATAACCCTTTTTAAACATATCATACTTAATATATTTCTTTATAACATGGGAAAGGGAAACTTAAGAAAGGGTGAGCAAAGATGCATAGTTAGGGTAAAAAAGAGAGACAATAATGATCACCTTATCATAACATGAGAATAATATTTTTTGAACATAAGATTAACCTTTTAAAACCATACCCAGTATATCAAAGATCATAATCTTTAGTCATGTAATAAATATTGGAAGTTTGTAAGACAAAAATCATAATGTAATCAAAGAACATGATCCATGAGAGAATAACATTGTCATAAGACAAAAGTTTATGGAAAACAGATAAACATATAAAATAATTTCCTTATTAAATGTTCATTTAAACTACTATCATAGTGTACTAGTTTAACTATATATTCCATAAAATCATTAGTCCAGGTTCACTCCCAAGACTATCAAAGTGGAAAAAGTCCCTTAATGGACTAGGTTCACTCCCCATCCTAGTATTTATTATATCGTGATATGTTTTTCTTTATCTAATGCATTGGAGGACCATATAATTATAGAACCACTCATTGCATAATCATAATCTATTCATATATGTTCTTTAATAATATAAACCATTAATCGTATATCACAAAATCTGGAAAGGAAATTGGTTTCATAAAAATTTCCATATTTTATCATAACACTACCCATGTAAAATAAACAGGTTTTATAAAACTCCCATCACCATAATCAAAAACCATATATGGAAATAATTATGGAATCATTAGATCATTTCCCATGAAAATAATAATTAACATCAATGGATTTTATCATAGATGAAAATTTTTTTTATAAGACCACTCGAACATTTCTTCAAGAAAATACCCATTTAATTTTGAATTCATTTTTTTAAAGACTAAATATTTACAAAATATTAAAGAATACATTTTATTTAAAAAAATTAAAAATAAAATGTAATATTAATAATATTGATCATTTATGACTGTGATGAATTTTTTTCATCACATGTATGGTAAAACAATTATTCATTTCAATTTTTTAAAAAATTAAAACATACATCATTTAAAAATTGATAGGAAGAATCATTTTAAAACATTTTTAAAATATAATACATGATTAAAAATTAATTTAAATAAACAATATAGATTATAAAAATAATTATTTAAAACATTTTTAGAAACCATAGACATGGAAGAAAAATTATTTTTGACTGAAGAGAAAAATAATATCAAATTTCATTGAAAATATTCTTTTGGTCTCTAAAATAATGTAAACATAGAAAACTAAGGGAAGAAAATATAATATCCCTAAATAAGAATAGAATAAAAAAATAATGTCTTTATTTATAGATATATCATAAAATTTAATTATCAAAAACTCAATCATTAATAATCATAATAAATAATGATATTTTATCATAAATCCATTACCACTTTGATAACTTTTGTAATAGATCATTATAAAATAGAGAACCTTATACAGATATGTAAATCCTGATTATTTTAATTATATTTATCATAAAATAAATTTTTCGGTAGTATATACACCACATAAATGTAACAAGTGATGAATATGGCATGTGTCCATCGAAGAGAAAAGTAAATTCATAATTTCATTAAAATATTATTTTGGTCTTTTGAATAATTAAAGGGTGTAAATTTAACAGAAGAAAAAATAACATCTTGAAATAAATTTTTAATGATAAATTTAATGTATTTTCTTAAAGATAAATCATAAAATTTCATCGCCATAAAATAGTTCTTAAACAATCCAGATAAATAATGAGATTTTGTCATAAATGCTTTATCACATTTCTACCTTTCAAATAAAAACATCATAAAAGTGAGAAACATATATGGATATGTAAATTATTATAATTTTAATGATATAAATAATAAAATATATTCATGTTTTTTATATACACCACATAAAATAATAAGTGGTGAACAAGGCATGCATCAATTAGATATAAATGAGAGATGAAAATTTCTTACATCAAGTTCGGCTTGCCTCAAAACCTCTTTATCCTATTTTATAACAAATTTACATTTATTGTAATATAATAGCATCATAATTTATATATGTTTAATATCATATATTATCCACTTTTAACATTTCAACACCCATTTATCAATAATTATTTATTAAATTTTTTGTTTTTTGGGTTTTAACTATTTCGTTTTTGATTAGATTTTCATTTCAGTAGTTCTTTTTCATATATTTTGATCATGGTTCAATAATATATGGAATATTAATAATGATATAAATATAATATATATGAATTATATATATATATATTAACCTATAAATGGTATACATAGAAAAATTAATTACATCATTCATGAAGATGGTAGGTCATATGTAAGCATGAACATTATTTTGAGTTTTCAACGGATTGAATAAGAGAAATGTAAATAATAATTAACCTTTATAGATTAATTATTATATCATATATCATATATGTTCATTAAAAATATCTTCATTACCATACATGTGTTGTGTAATTAAAAAACAATTCACACTTCTTCGTAGATGTGTTAGTCTACACATATACATGATCAACATTATCATTTTCCAACAGAAGGGAATGTTTGAAGGAATATTTGATATTTTAATTTTAAATGAATAATTACATAATAAATATAATATATAAACATTAAACTCCTCATATTAGTCCTCTGTTAAATATGGTGCTGTAAAATAAATTATATCTCTATATGGATGTGGTAGTCCACACGTATGTACAAGTGATACATTCACTTCCCATTTGGTGGAATAGAGATTGGGAATTGGTGGTTATAGAATAATAATAATTAAAAATTTATGTATATTTTCGATACAAATGTTTTTAATTTATTATTAATACCATAGATTTAGAGGAGGTATGGGAAGAAATAAATTTTAATAGGTCATGTAAGATGATGCCCTCTTCTTCGGTAGGAATCCTTTTGATCTCTTCTAAAGGACACTTAGAGCAGTATTTTGAGAATACCAATACACCTTATACATAGATATGGAATTATATAAGATAATTGGTAATTTATTTGTAGAGATATATGGATCAATTTTGTCTAAGGTAAAGAAATGATGGGATCCCTTTTGTAAGGGGGAGATGACACACTTGGGATTTCCTAATACATTAAAATATAAAACTATCATACTCAAGAAAAAATTTTCCAAATGTATTGAAATATAGAAATTTTACTTTTTTGAGGTAAAACTATGACTCTAAAATAGGATTTATAAATTTTTAACTTGAAAAATTACCCATATATCTTGGTTTACCATCCACCCTCCATAAACTTGTTTTAACTTTAATTATAGTGAAAATGTTTTACTGCTTTTACAATTCATTATGACAAAAATGAAAATGGAATCATTGAAAATTTTATAATTATTTATTATAATTATGGAATCAATTTTATAAAATTCAATTAATAGGATTAGTATAATTAAATTTAAAATTAATCCCGTAAAACACAATTAAAAGTTATTTTCTCAGAATTTTTATTCTTAATTATAAAATTATTAATCCCAAAATAAAACATAAAATTAACTAAAATAAACTTAATTAAAATATTTATTGTAAATATTAACCAATTTACTTTAAAAACGTTTTCAAGAAAATTTTATTTATTAAAATTATTTAAATGAAATGATAGTCTTCATTAAAAATTCTTTTGTTTCAATATTCATCAAAATGTCAATATCATTATAAAATTATAAAAAATAACACATAAATAATTTTTGAACTTAAAATTTCAAAACAAAAATTAATTATTTCAAATAAATTTTCTAAAATTTGTAGAAATTTATTGTATTATCTTTACAAAAAAAGGAAATAAAAACCATTTAGAGGAAAAATGTATTTTCAAAGCATAAAATGGACTTACTAATAATTCAACACCTATTTATCAATATATTTTCTTTATCAAAATCAATTATACATAATTTAAAATTATGGTTATTTATATTCATACATATAATTTAACAGTTGGGTTATAATGGTATATTATATTATGATTCCTTTAGACTCAAGTATTAGTGTTTTGCAAGCTATCCGAGAAATTAAATATTTTAAAGTAAATGTATCATTAAATAGTAGGGTGTAATAAATTAGATAACCAACATGGAAAAGACTATATATTTTTACTGAACATTGTAACTATCATTTGTTGGCCTCTCGTTTTATTTACTTCATATCATGTATTGTTGTAAGACATATTTGAGTGCATTAAAACTGTGATTAGTCTGAGTAACTGAATTTAGAATAAGAATTCTTAAATGAAATTGGGTCAATTATGTATCCTCCCTTACTCTCAGTGATCTCACACTAATATTGGAACTTCAAAAATAAGTGATGAGTTATTTTTGGTAATGTTTTAGGAAAACAATGAGGTATATTGAAAAATAATTAGATATTAATAGAGTGAATAGATTACCTTTCTTAAATATTAATAATTTTTTAAATATAATTTTTATTTATTAAATACATTCTAAGAACAATCCATGTTTCGAGGTGATGAAAATTAAATAAATCATTCATGGAGGTGGTATTCTACACATAACACAATGGTTGTTGTCAATTTTCATTGAATTGGGGGTTATAGAAAATGCTTATTCCATAAAAATAATAACATTTTAGTATACTATTCTTATTTACTTAATGAAATTATTATAGTTAGAATAGGTTTTTTGGAAAATGTTAGAGAAAAAATGTTAGGGATTGGATTGTACTCACATGGAGGACTTGATTCTTCCGATAGAGGACTTCTAGGAAATGGATAATTTTGGTATTCTTCTTGGGAGAAGATGTTTCTAAAAAATTTAAAATTATTCTAGGAAAAATAAAATCGGTAAGTATTCAATAGTAATTAAAAGGAATATTTTTGTGTGAAGTGTGCTCCTTCTAGAGGGTAAAATGAGGTACATGTCATGAGAAAATAATGTCAGTTGAGGGGTAAATATTGAATGTCATTAGAGTGAGGTGAATTAGGTGAAAAAATATTGTGAGAAATGTGGGTATGAATTAAAACTGTAAAAAGTATTTTATATGGTAAATGTGTTATCCTCAATTAAAAAATAATTGATCCATGATAGATTACATCCTTTTTACCCTTTTACCTTTGTAAAATATTTTATTCTGGTAATTAGATTTTATACTAAAAATATAAGATAAACATATTTATGAAATTTAAACATGGAGAATATCAATTTAGTCTCCATTTAATCTAACTAAATTTAAAAATATGAGAAAATTTATTTTTAAATTAAAACATAAGATATTGAGAAAAAAAAATTTGAAGAAGAATATATATCTAAACATTAAGTATTTTTAATTACATTTCATATAAATTACAAATTAAATGACTTGTAATATAATTTGTTATGTGTTCAAATAAAATATTATAATCATCAAAATAGATAAATTTATTTAGATAAAAACTACCTGAAATTTATAAAAACAATTCATTGGAAAAAAAATTTATCATGGTAACAAATATAAACTTTTGTAACATAATTTTATGTTAAAAATTAATTTGGAATTATTAAAATACATCGATATGATTATTAAAAATTTTATATACCATTTTATTATATAAAATTAAATGGTTGATAATAAATAATTTAGAAATAATTGTGTATAACACATAAAAATAATTGTTTTAAAAAAATTATTTTTCAGAATAAAATTAATTTATTATTATGACATACTTAGTAATAAATATTGGATTAATGATAAATTCTTATATTTTATATATTATCAATAAATTTTATTCAAATAATTCATTATTATATATTAATTAAAAACACATAACACTTTAAAATAACAGTTCTTTTAAAATTATCAGTTTTATATTAAATAATCATTACAAAATACCATTATTATTAATTATTTATATTCTAAAATTTTAGTTTTATTAGTCCATTGATATTAAAAACATTCTTTTATACTTATAATTAAATAATATCATACTTTAATAATCATAATAATGTTATATAATGTTTAAAAATATTTTATAAGTAATATTTTAATTGAAAGGGCCTCTTCACGATCTTCTTGGTCATTCCCACATAATCATTTGAATAAGGGAGGTTTATTTTTTGAAAGATTACAGGTTGGGAATCTCATTAAACTTTCCAATCTATCCAAACCCTGATATGTGCTTCCATGTGGTAAAGGACCATTTCATCCTATGAAATTACATACTCAACTATGAATAAAGATAATTATTCAACATTATTCATCTATTAGAGGATTTAGATTGTTGCTTCCTCACCTGAGAAAGTTATAGTTCTTTTGACATAAATAAATATCATAGAATCAAACATGTTTATTAAGAAAGTGATGTTTGGGGTAAATCTTTCTAGTGTTTTGTCATTCCCTCCAAATATAGATTCTCAGTGTGGTATTCTCACTATAATGAATTTCCCATGGAAAACAAAATCCAATTTAGAGGTATACATCTTACCTCTAAATATATTTTTTACTCCTACCCAAAAATTGATACAATGTAAGAGAATGGTCTTGATTTTTATAGAATCCAATTAGGGAGTACTTGGAAATCAATCTCAATATTATATCTTTCAACCAATTCATGTATACTGGTTCTATAGCATTAGAATCACCTTGGAAGAAGGATGAATTCCCAATGTGGTATTAATCCTAGTTTACCAAACTATCTAGGAGACCCTAAATTATATCACACAATATGAAACACCTATAATATTATATCATCTAAAAATAATAATTCTATTAAATAATAATGACTTTTATCAAGTCCTAAATAGGTGAGGACCTTCCCAAAACTTGTGTAATATGCACTTCAGTGATCTATATGTTCACAATAACATTAAAAATGGGGTTCACATGAATTGTATGAATTCCCCCCCTGATATTAGGTTATTGGATCAAAACCAATGGTGAATGTATAAATGGAATTATTTGAAGTTGGGGTATCATTCATTATAGACATGTATTGGTTATTTTGTCTTAAGGTTTATACTATAGGGAGGTTTTTCATCTTATTGTTAAATCCATGGTCATTATAAGTGGACACTAAATTTTCAAGGATAAAATAACTCTATTATAAATTATATAATTAAGTTATCCTTGGTTACTAAATACATTTGGGGGCTCTCCCCTTCCCATTTTCAATTTTATACCATATTAAATAATGAAGGATGAAGATTAACTAGGACATAACTATTCAAGACGAAGAGAATGAGGAGGAATGAAGTGAAAAACATCTTGGATTTTAAAGGATGTGACATGACAGACATTGAAGTATGTTCTACATTTCTCTCCCTACCCCTGGATTATAATGAAATTATGTACACTGACCCGTAATTTTATATATTTTACTTCACTGATTTTTTAGTTAAGAATTCTTAGGTATCCTAGGAAATTATTTATCATGAAAGAAAAAATCCAGGGACTTTACACTATGAATGGAAATATAAACATCTCATATATAAAAATCATTAATAAAAATTATTATGTCATGGTTGTTTTTTTGAATGTGGTACTTCTTCTAGGTGATGAGTCAGTAGTGTGTTTGGTAATGGGGTTTAGGTTGAGCCTTTAAGAAAATTTCTTCAAAACATCTAATTGAATTCTATGTGATCCAATAAATATATTTTTATGGTTACTCTTCTGAATCTAGTCATCAGTGATGAAACCCTACCTAAAGATAATTCTAGGGTATTTTCTTAGCTGGTCCATTATGTCATCATGGATCAAAGTTCATGATGGGATTGTTTCTAAGTCACCTTAAAGGGTTGACGCTTTCATGTTCATCATACATTAATGGTTTTATGTTTATACCATCAAGTCAGGTGACTAATTATTTTTTCTTACCTTATTAATCATGAAGTTAGTATTTCCTCAATGATCTAATTTCACTTAATCCCTACTTTATGTCATATAATAAAATAATTGAGTAATAAATCTGATAATATAAAATTATTAAATTTAGACAAAAAATTGGGAAAATACATGAAATGTCATTGCAATTTAGGAATATTTGATTATTATAAAGAACATTAAATGTGGGAATTAATCTTATAAAATAATATAAATTTGGGAAAATGATATTGAATTTTAAATTAATTAATAAAAAAAATTTAATATTTTAATTAATATCATTTTATGGAATGGATTTCATGTTCATATTTTGTCAGGTGAGTTTATATGATTATTTTTATAATAAATTTTGTTCCTATTTGAGAATTAATTCTTCATATATTATGTGATAAGTAGTAGTTTTATTATTATTATTAATATTAATCATCCAATATTTCTCCTGGGATGAATCTTCTATATTTATCACATAGGATGACAATCTCATATTTTATATTTTTCATTGGACTTGAGCACAAATCAATATTTGTATTGATAGATCATCCACCATCAATCAATTTTAAATTAAATTCTTCTCTAAACATAGAGTGATAAAGTTATAATATTCTTTTAAAGTAATGATGGTCGATAGATGGGGGTTTAGAATCATGGGTAGTGAAAGTAAAAGCTCTGGCAGTGGGAGATTACAAGGACTGTGAGAGATAATGACTATAGCTATAAATTGGGTTTTAGCTCTGTGGTAGGTTAGATCCAGGGGGTGTTGGAAAAAGTCAACGATTATGGGAGGTATAATGATGAGGTTAAGAGTAAATGGTGTATTCCATAAATGTATTCACGGTGAAAATTTAAGAGGATTGAGATAGAAATTTATCTAGTGAGAAAGAAGTTAAATTTTTATATATTTAATTATATTGAGATGTGTAGTTACCCGAGTTTTATGTCATGTATATCAGGTTTTGTGATGGATATGGTTTCTATGTTTTATAAATATCACACTTACTCTGACTATCAGTCACACTCTATGTATCTTGAGACCACCTACCATAGTGTGTAACTATGTACACACCATATCAATGAACTAGACCCACAAATTGTTTGATATATCACACATTATAGATATATTGGATGAATCAGCTCAATGTGTAAATTATGTAAATGAAAAATAGTTATTTAGGGACCACACATTTTTTTCATAGATATGTCATGTACGATTGGTAAGGGGAATTGATGTGTACCTTGAGTATATTCCTTCCAAACCATTTTATTCTATAAAATGTGTACTATTAAGTAAATTTTATGAACATTCATATAGACAAAGGATACTCTATGAAACACGTGAATAGTAATTCCATATGATCTACACACGTTGTATAGAAGGGTAACATGCCATGTGTTAGTCATTTTATAGTATTCTTTATATGTTCCTTCCCAAATATCTCCTTTGGATGTATGAGTTGTCCATTCTAACAGTTTTTTCACCAGGAGCATAAAGTTGAATGTTTTAATTATAATAAATAATTTGTTAGGATAATAGAATAGATAGTTTTCTATATCTTCCTGTACATGGTGATGAGATATAGTTGGGATGTTCAGTGCAGACATGGGGTAGTTAACCCCTTGGAGATGAACTTAGGATAGGTTGTGGGTCCCCCATATATATTGTGAAGTTGGTAAACCTCTCATTGTACTATAGAAAATGGTTTCTATAATTAGAGAACATTACCCCCATTCAGGCATAGTTTTGGTGTCCCTCAATTCTAATGGGGTTTGGGTCTCCCATACTATAGGCATAGTTGGTAATCTACCTGGGGGTATGAATGTTCTAGGTTATAGGTCCTCTGTATAAAATGTTCAATGATTTACCTTCAAGATATATTGTAGTTTCTTATCCACCCTTGAGTTATATTTGAAGGAGATATACCATAAATACATACACATATGACGTATTATATCCTATATCATAAATTATTGTATTGTTACGGAATATTGAATGACATTTATTAATATAAAAAAATGAATATTTTGGTTTTGGAATATATTTTTCTATGATATAAAGATATCATAGTGACTTCCTTAAAATAGAAGTAGGAAATAAATAGAAAATATCTGAACCTTCTTAACATTTAGTTATCATTTAAACTTTTTAAAAAAATTCATGAGATAATACCAATGGATTAGGGTTGCAATTGATTTATAACTACATATGGAAATATTAAAATCTGAGTTAATACACGGTGGCCTGAGAGTGTCCCAAGACACTTTATAAGAAGTAATTGATCATTATATGGTTATCTATTGAGCCTATTGGTTCCTCTTTTGATTCTTTCTGAAGGTCTTTTTTTCTTCATTATTTTCCATTGTAGGAATTGTAATTCCTTGTAGTGTAGGGGAGTCCCACACATGTGATGAGGGATTCAAATTATCCTATGGATTCTCCCTATAAAATGGAGTCACATGTATTACCTTAAATGATCTTAATCAACCATATGAGTAATGAATAAAGCATCATCTCACAGGAGGAAGGTACACAGCTTGTTCTTCTTTTTTACAAACATGGTTTTGGTTTCATGCATGGTGGATATTATGAAAGTGTTTTTTAATAAATTATTATTCCTTGATTAAGTGTCGTTAAATCCTTGTAAACTCATAAATGGTATCATAGCTTTACCATGAAATTTTATTCATGAAATCATGTTTTAAATTTAACGAAAATTTATATTGTATGCCTATCATCTTTTGAATCAACAAAAAATAATTAAAATTTCATTTTGGTGATCTTTTTATAATATATGATATCATAATATATGGTATAGTCACACCCTATGTTATAGGATATCATACTCCCTAACACAGTTCAATTCTTTCAGTTTTTTCATGTTATAACATATAACATGAGGTAACCATAGACTAAGATAGTGCTAGTACATAGTTGTAAAATAGGGGATCATACCATTAATATTATTTAGTGTATATCATAAGAAGTTAAATCCCAAACACTGAATATTTAATTACTATTTAGGCCCTATATCATAATTAAATATTTTCATTACAAGATAAATTAATCCTATGTAAAAGCACATCACAGGCTATGATCACCATGCATAGGATTATCAGTCCTAAAAAATTAATATCCATGACGTGTTTTTAACATCATTTATTATCTATTAATAATTAAAATATGTTTATCTAAATAAAAATGACATATAATATAAATTTATTTTTCTTAAATATTAATTTTGAAATAATTTAAATGGTTTGTAAATTGTTTATAAATTGTTTATAAATCATATAAAATAGAATTAAAGAATATTTATTTACTCTATAAATGTGTTATAAATAATTAATTAGAACATTTTTATAGTTATTTATTTATTTATTTATGATATATTTGTTAAATAATTATTCCATAATAATAATAATAATAAATACAATAATGAAATTTTCACTTTATATGATGGAATGATGATGCTTTTATTATTTAAAAATGAAGAGAGGTTACAAACACGATTAGGGGGGTCTAAAGTAGTGGAGCCCAAGAGAGTCTAATAACAAGGGTAACACAATCCACCATGAGACATCACAAAATGTAATATGAGATTAATTACCCATCATGTAAAAACCCTAAGGATATATTTTCATCCACTTGGTTACCCTCATGCAATGTGTGAGATAATCACATTCCTTGCTTCATGAGATCACTAAATCTTCTGATTTGATATGAAATGGCCCATGGAATAGTTGATTATACTTTCAGGGCATTGTGTACTAGTATATAATCGGTTTCAACTTCTTCTAGAGAGATATTCTTGACAATTCATAAATCTAGGCCTTTGAGAATAATCTAAGTATTAACCTAAAGGGAATTTCCCCTCCCAAAAGATGATGAGAAAGTAATGATGATAGAATTGTTGGGGTTACTCTCCACCCCACCCCCGACATCAAACCCATGGTACATGATCTACCGGTGTTCAGCTTATATCCATTGTAGTGGGGGTCCAACAAACCCAATGGCCCCTTGGGGATACCCTTTTTATGAGATTGGGATAACTGGTGTCTGAGATGATTTTACTTAGAGAAGGTCAATCTTCCCATTTAGGTAGGATTTTACCCGAGTATTTAACTAGACTCTTCTCCCTTGCTATCAAAGATATATTTGAGATAACAAGACCCTCAAATCATGTGATGTTCCTTGAATTATATAAATTCCATCAACCCACATCAAAAATAATTCTTCTTAACTTTGCCTCATTTTTTTATGTCTGAATACCAAGAACTATTATTGAAGGAAGGAGTTACCCTGGAGAGAAAAATATGTAACACCTATGATTAAACCCATTATACTCTAGATAGTTTTCACCCAGTCACATTCAATGAATGGATGGGTTGCCGACTCATCACTGGTATGAAGGTATCAAGTGTATTTTGAAAAAATGGTGATTCAATTTATCTTAAGCTAATAGTTAGAGATAAATTCATGTAATGAACTGACCCAGGTTACCCTCAAACCTGGCACCCAACCCGATCTGTCACATACCCTAAGGGTATTCTCAATCCCAATGGGCTGGCGACAAGCACCTGGGCATCAAACAACAAAACCGATGGAACGCTTTGGCCCAACCTAAAAAACCACAAGGCATACATATACAAGGAAAGAAAGAAACAGTGGAAGATTAAAAAAAAATATTCCATTACTATAAGAAAATAGTATAAACAAAACAACTCTAGCAACAGCTGAAAACTCCAAAAGAAAATTCATGCTACAAGGGACTCAAAACCAATAGTTACTCTAATGCTGGAATGGAAAAAATCCAACCATATCACTATATGCTACCCATCCTAGTTGACATGAACCACACCACCTTACTATGGAGCCTTTCCATTCCCTTAATTAGAAGACAAACAAAGGTCTACGAACCACCGAAGCAGTTTGTAGGGTGTAATATAATAGGCTCGGTAGGATCCCACCCAGGTGTTCCAGGACATGTCTCTATACAAAAAATATTGTATACTCATTTTTAAAATAAAAAATGTCATGATAAGTATAGAAGTAGTTTTATAAAAAAACATGGTAATCATTTCCCTTTTCTATAATTATAAAAAAAAGTAGGTATAATAGTGTCAAATTATATTTTCCATAACATTTTTCCACAAGTTTAAACATAGATTTTAAGGACAACTCATAATGCCAATAAATACACAACAGAAGCATAGGTATCACACAATAAAGAATACTACAGGTCTAGGTAGAATACTACACATACCATAAGAATCTAGTGAAAAAATCTGATCCTAGAACAATGGGCCTAGAAAGAAGAGGAATACCCCATGAGTAAACCCCCCAAAATGTCAATATCGGTCCCCTGGAACAATAGTCCTAGGAAATAGAAACAATCCCCAAGAAAAACTACCTTGATAACCATAAAGAGATGGATGGTGGCCTCAGGGTAAACCTTCCATCGAATAACCCAATGTAACCCATGTGATCTTTTTCAAAAAAACCATTTCAAGGATTTGAAAACGCGTTCAAAACCATTTCAGAAATCCATTTATCAAAATCCATGGGAAACCATTTTTCATTAAAACCCCTTATTCAACACAAACAACAATCATAAAAAATTTATAAATCAATTGATAAAGAAATTTTAAAAACAAAACAAGCATGTTCATTATCATATGCTAGAGATAGAACCACCTACCTCAAATTTTGGGTCACACGTGCCTGCAACCGAATCCAAATCCAAGAACAAAACCCGCACCGCCATCAATAAAGACCATAAAATTAAACCATCATGTCAAAGGATTTGTTCACATGAGAATAAAATGGGTTAGAAGATATACAAAATCCCAAGAACCTCAAGAATAGACATTCACCTCCACACAACTAGACCATGAAAGTCTTTCAAGGAAAAATCTCATAATGAATATAAAAGAAGACAGTAAGAAACACCTATCTTAGATAAAAGGATCTAATAACTCATGGCTAGGGTACTATCGTGATCAACCATAAGAGAGAACTAGAAATAACACTTACCCATAGAGATGCACTATAGATGAAACGATGGATCAGAGCTATTTATATTGATCTAGAAGGTGAGATACCTCTAAAAACTACCTAGGGGTCATCTATGGTTGAGATCCAAGCGGTCTAGAATGAATAGATCAAGAGATACTACCGAATGTGTGAATTAAACTTAGGCGCAGGCTGGGTTATGATGTGTACCCCTTGGTCATGATGTATAGTCCACACTACATAAGTTATGATGAAATAATCATCGCCTCAAGTTAAAAATTCTCTATTTAACCCTTACACAATGCGTACCGCATGTAAATCACATGTACAAGGTCACAACATGATTTCTCTATTAACGACATGAATCCAGCACTCAATACATGATGTGTACCTTAGGTACATGACATGTTCCTATTCTACAACCTGTAGTTAACCCTTAAAATCACATCTCTGGATTTTAAAAACTAGAAGGGAATATAGAAAAAAGGAAAACAGACCTGATCAGGGTGACAAGATGTTACAATCTTCCGACAATAAGGACTTTCCATCCATAGGAAGTCATGTATATGATTTACTCCCTAGAAAAATATGATGTCATTTCTCCCTCATCAATGACTCGTATTCCCATGTCTCATGAGAATCTAATTCTTGTTTCCATAGAACTCTGACCAATAAAATTGACTTCCCATGCAAGACTTTTTCTTGAAAGTTAGTGATCTCGATTGGTTTCCCAAAAACAGAAGCCCCTGGCTCTAACTCAATTTCTTACCAACTCAAAATGTGATTAGGATAAGGGTGACACTTCATAAGATAAGATATGTCGAAAATTTTAAGAATTCCCATCAAATGATCCATCAATTATAATCAATAAGAAACTTTCCCAAGTCCTTCTGTGATCTCAAATGGTCCAAAATCTCTCAGAACCATATTTTCTTGTTTTCTAAGTTAACAATGACCCAATTGAGGAGAAACCTTCAAGAAAACCCAATTTCTAATGAAAAATCCAAAGGATGATGTCATTTATTTTCAAATGATTTTGGTTGACTCTGGTCTATAACCAGACATCATTGCACCACTTGAATCTTTCCTGACATCTCTTAAACCAGACCTGGTCCAACTGAAGATACTTTTCCCACATATTACCAACAAATAATTTATATTCATGGGAAACCATACAGTTCCTCAAAATTTTCCATTCTAATCTAATACTGGTAAATATTTTTATAAACAAACTCAAACAGTCCCAAATGGTTATCCCATGATCCACCAAAATCCATGATTTAAGCACGAAGCATATCCTATAGGATCTGAATTACATGCCCAGTCTGCCCATCTGTCTATGGATGGTATGTTGTGATCAACTTGACCTGAGTCCCCAATATCTCTTAATGACTCCTCCAGAACCTTGAGGTATTCCTATGATCCCTATATAAAACAAAATCAGAAGGACTCCCTTGTAACCTCATGATCTTCTGTACATACAGATTACCCAGATATTCAACTTTAGTGGTGTCTTTGGTCAGAATGAAATGAGAAAACTTCATTAGCTGATAAACAACCACCCAGATAGCATTTTTTCCTCAGGGTTTCTATGGTACCCAAAAACAAAATCCATAGATACCTATTACCACTTCCAAACCGGAACTGGAAGAGGTTGAATCATACCAGAAGGTTTCAAGTGCTCTTCCTTTATTCGTTCACATGTGTAACATCAAGACACATAATTGGAAATTTCCTGCTTCATACCTAACCGGCATAATCTTCTTCTCGTGTGATAATACATATTTGTAGCGCCTAGATGAATTTCACATGAAGAGGTATAAAAATAAAACAAGAATGAAATTATCATAGGTGCTGGGATGAAAACTCGCTTCCCAAAGTGAATTATTCCATCTAAAAAAGAGACCAACAAGGAACTATTTACACACCATAAATGTTTACTAGAATCTTATGAAACTCGTCATATTGTTGTTGAATTTTAAATATGGACTCCAGAAGAGATTATAACAGTTTAACTTCTTGTAATAACCATTAATGATACATCCTTATAAGAATCCAAGTGAAACTAAATGGAAAATCCCCATAAGATTCTACTCCTCCTTCGATTCTAGAACTTCCCATGATGGTACCTTCCAACTTAAATCATCTGCAACTAAAATCCCATTCCCCAGAGTGTAGGTGATGCAAAAGTAAAATGTATGAAGGTATTCTACCAATCATCTCGATATGAGATTCAAGTCCTTCTGGGAAAAGATATAGTTCAGACTCTTATGATCATATAAAACTGTGAACTCCTCCCCCAAGAGATTGTGCCTCCAAAACATAAGCTCATGAATCACTACTGAAATCTCTAAATAATGAGTGGGGTATTTATTCTCTTGTGACCAGAGTTGATAAGATCCATAAGATACCACATGATCATCCTTCATCATCATGAATCCCAAACTAGCACTAGATGAATTATAAAACATCATGTACCCCTTATCGGGCTTAGGTAAGATCAGAACAGGTGCTGATGTCAGAAGTTGTTTCAATTCATAGAAGGAAGAATGGCACTTTTCATCCCATGATAATTTCAATGTATTCTTTGTATGAGTAGTTAATTGTAATTTCATCTTATATAAATACTTTAAGAACCTTTGTTAGTATACAGAAATACCATGAAAGCGTCATATATCAAAGACATTCTATGGTTCAATCTGGGACCAAACATCTTTTACCTTCTGTAGATCAACTGATAAGGCATTCTCAGGAATTCTGTGCCCCAAGAACTTGACATGTGGAATCCAAGAATTGTAATTTGAAATATTTCCATAAAATTGGTGATCTCTAAGAATCTCTAGAACCAAACTCATATAGTGATCAATCTCATGATCAGACCTTGAATAAACCAGAATATCATCCATGAATACTACTTCAAAAGTTTCAAGATATTGGTGTAATATCTTATTCATCACAGCCATAAAAACTACAGGACTATTTTTCAGACAAAAATGAATCATGAGATATTCATAATTGCCATACCTTCCCCTAAAGTTTTTCTTAGGTATATCAGACTCCCAGACTCTGAGCTAATGATAACCTGACCGAAGATCAATCTATGAAAATCACTTTTCATTCTTAAACTAATCAAACAATTCGTCCACATGAGGAAAAGGATATTTTTTCATAACCGTTACCTGATTTAACTTCTGATGGTCCACATATAATCAAGTGAAACATTTTATTTTTTGGAAAAGATCATAGGGGATTCCAAAGATGTAACACTAGAGAGAAAAAACCCCTTCTCTAATAGGTATTCCAACTGAATCTTGAGTTCTTTCAACTCTGATGGTGCCATTCGGTAAGTATGAATCAATATTGGTTGCTTTTCTAGCACCAGTTCAATTATAAACACTACCTCCCTCTCTAGAAGAAGACTAGATAAATCATCTGGGAAAATTTCAGGAATGTCTTAGACCACAACAGGAAGATCACTATAAGAAGAAAATTTATCTAAATGAAACACAATGGTAGACAACAAACTCCTTATCTTTGGGTAGGAAGGCCATGCATGACTTCATCTCAGATCCCAATCCCCCCAAAACACATGACAGATTCTATAGGTAGTAAGAAACAAAACACTTTGATGATAACAATGAACCTTAGATCGATGAGAAACACGAAAATACATACTGATGGTGGCATCAACGTGATCTAGATTAATAATGAGAAAATCACATACCAACTCCATATTGGCTATTGTGAATGAACAAGGACACCGAAACTCCTGCTCTTTCCAATTTCCAAAAGGTGTTTCTAAATCCATTGTAAAGGACATAAGTTCCTTTAGAAGTTTAAGTATATCTACAAAATTTGTAGATATAAATGAGTGTGAGGAACCAATATTAAAAAAATTAGTATATACTAAAGAGTCAATAAGGAGGATACCTATCACTATTGTTGGACCTACTTCAACTTCCATTGGACACTCATCTACTTCATATAAATGCTTCACTCTTGAGGTCTTTGGTTGGATCCCTGTAGTCCGTGATGGTTCTGACTACATCGTATAAGCCATTGGAGTTGATGAACCCTGGCCATAATGAGGTATATTCATAGACTGATAGAAATGTTTTAGATGACCAACATGTCCACAAATATTGCACATCTTTGTGGGCATAGGACAAAAACGTCTAGTGTGGCCCCCCTTGCTGCACTAGTAGAAATTTAAAGGAACAATGCCAGATGCAATGGATGGTGTGGAGGAGGCTCGCTGTTGAGTCCCAGCTCCACCACTCTTGATATAGTCCTTCTATATCCTCTTCCCACCATAGACTCCACAAAAGGTATCACAAGATGGAAGACAAGAGGTAGTAAAGTCAACTTTTCCTTCCGTTTCCATCTCTTCCATCAATTCTCTATCCATTGTCTCCACATAGGTAGAACGATTCAACAAAAACACCTACAATCTAATGTCTAGTTGCAAACCCTGTAGATACTTTTGTGCCCTCAAGTAGTCCTTCCTTACCACATCTAGAGAAAAAGGAACAAGATCAATAAATCGGTTGGTGTAGGCTGACATTGAATTCTCTCCCTACTACAATGATAGGAACTCTATATATTTTTCAAACATCAGAGACTCTGAACAAAACTAATAAAGGAACATGGTTTTAAAACCCTTCTAATCCAAGCCCACATGTATGGCTGCCTAAACCATAGAATCCCACCAATGCTTTCTGGAACCCTTGAGTCTGAACGTTGTGCACTTCACCCAAATATTCTCAGGTGTCTCTAGTAAGTTGAAGATTCAATCTATCCCATAGAACCAATACTCATCAAATTTAGGTTCAAACATCCCTTTAATGGATGGTGGATTCTCACAAATGAACTCATGCGATCAATCTATTTCTCCTCCAGCACCTGGTTGTGCTTCAACCACTGCATTCAGAGCTCGTGGGACATCCTGATCGACAGCACAGACTTCTTGAACAATAGTCACAATGATATTCTATCAAAAGTTGGAATTCCTTGAGTATCATTAGAAACACCTTCCATAGGAACCTATGGAAAATTTATGGGAGGCATATTACTTCATAACAAAACATAAGAATGATTTGACAAAGAACAAATATCCATTTAAACAATAAAACCCATAAATAGAAAATGATATTTTAAAAAGAAAAAACCAACACTAGAGACCCATTTCATGACAACCCATGGTAACTTGAATCTCGTTACGATAAGATATGGCCAAGAACTCATCACAGCGTACCTCTCAAGTCCCAAAAATCCTATCTCTGATCTAAGAGACATCCCGAGAAAGGATTATTGAGGATAGAGCTCCTTTGATATAAACTATAACAAACTGACCCGAGTTTCCATCAAACCCAACACCTGGCCTAATTTGTCACATACTCTAAAGGAATTTCCAATCCCCAAAGGCTGGTGACAATCACGTGTGCATCAAACGACAAAATTGAGGGATTGATTTCTCCCAACTTGAACAATCACATTTCATAAATATACAAGGAATGAATGGAACAGTGTAATACTAAAAAGAAGTATTCCATAACTATAATAAAACATCAGAAACAAGAAAACATTACCAGCAGCTAAAAACTTTAAAAGATCATTTTGGTTGTAAGGGAATCAAAACCAACAGCTACTTCAATTATGGAATTGATGAACTCCAACCATCTCACCATCAGCTACCCATCCAAGCTGACATGAACCTATCTGCCTTACTATAGAGCCTTTCTATTCCCTATGCTAGAAGACAAAAAAAGGTCTATAGACCACTGAAGCAGTTGGTAGGGTGTGAGCTAACAGTATCAGTAGGATCCCACCCAAGTGTTTCAGTACATGTCTCAATAGAAAAAATCATATATGTTCATTCTTAAAATAAAACATGGCATGATAAGTAGTAAAGTTTTTTTATTAAAAACATGGTAATGATTTTCCTTTTCCATTGATCTAAACAATTATAATAGTTTTAAATCATATTTTCCATAACATTTTTTCACAAGAATAAACATGTATATTGTAGATAACTCAGAAATCCAAGTAATAAAAAATAGAAGCATGGTTATCACACACCAAGGAATATTATAGTTCCAGGTAGTAGACCAATCGTAACATAATAATCAAGTTCACAAATCCACTCCTAGAACAACAGTCCTAGAAAGCAGAGGAATCCCCCATGAGTAAACCCCCCAAAATTTCAATATCAGTATCCTAGAATAATGGGCCTAAGAGAAAAAGGAAATCACCAAGAAAACCCTCATTTATAATCACAAAGAAATGGAATATGGCCTGAAGATAATCTTTCCCCCTAAGTACCCAAGATAAAGAATGTTCTCTTTTTCACAAACCCATTTTAATGCCTTTAAAACCCATTTAAACCCATTTCAAAAATCCATTTATCAAAATATAGGGAAAGTCATTTTTCTTTTAAAACCCATTTTCAATACACACGACAATCATGTCAATTTCATAAATCAATTTATAGAGAAATTTGAAATGAAAAAAAAAGAATTTTTATTATCATAGGCTATATATGAAACCACCAACCTCAAATTTGGGGTCGTACTCACCCGCAATAGAATCTAAATCCAAGTACGAAACCCAAAACTCCATCAAAAAAGGCCCTAAAATCAAACATGCACAATAAAAGGATTGGTTCACTTTAGAATACAAAGGGTTCGAAAATAGAAGAATACCCACATACCTCAAGAACGGACATCCACTTCACCACAACAATCCAAGGAACAACCTTCAAGAAAAAATCTCACAATGAATCAAGAAGAAGACAACAAGAAACATCCATCTTAGATGAAAGGATCTGATATCACAGGGATAGGGAGCTATCACAATCAACCGCAAGGGAGAACATGAAATAAAAGTTACCCAGAATGATGTTCCATAGATGAAAAAATGTAATAGATCAATTCGAATTGATCTGTAAGGTGAGACACCTATGAAAACTACCTAGGAGTCGTTTAGGGTCAAATTCATAGAGGTTCGGAAATAATAGATCGAGCGATACTACCGAACACATGACTTAAACCTGAGTGTGGTCCAGGTCACGATGTGTACCCCTTTATCATTACATGTAGGCCACGACGGATATATATATACGTTGAAAACCCCATCTCCTAAGGTTAAAAATCTTCTATTTAAACCCTACAAGATGTGTGCCTCATGTACACGATGTGTACTAGGTCACAGCAGGATTTCTCCATTCACAACATGAATCCACCACTTAGTACATGATGTGTATGCCAAGTACACTAACATGTACCTATTTTGGAACCTACAATAAACCCAGAAAAGAACATATAAGGATTTTAAAAACAATAAATGAATATAGAGAAAGGTAAAACATACCTGATCAAGGTAATGGGATGTTACAATGAATGGTTCCCAAGACAACAAATATAAATGTTTAATTTTAGAGAAATATATTGTCATCAATGAATATGAATCCATTTATCTCATACTCTAGGGTCATAAAAAATAAATCTATTTGGGTGAGCCGTGAAAACACTAGATGAAGATGTCGTAAAAGAACATTTGTCCTAGTTATCGAAAAAATGGATTAGGATTAAATTTTCACTTTGATTAATGTTGAGGACTACCTGAGTGAAGGTAGGGAAATTTTTGGTTCTCTTAACATAATATTCGGGTTTAGAAAGCCTTGAAATCCAACAAGGTGAACAACCCAATTATCATACTAGAAGTTAATATCACCTCTTTCGATAATTCAGCTTTCATGCAGCTGAAGACATGGGATGTGACATTGAACCATTTTCTAAATGTGAGAGTTTTTTTCCTTAGAATTCCCATAATCATCCCATACATCTACTTTATAAATCTATCTCAAAGAGATTAGTCTTCACCAACCTCTCATGCTAGTATCATGTGAAGGAACTATAGAGAGACCAAGAATCTTCTCAGCCCAATACCTCCTTCTTTAATGGGTTTGTTCATAAATACAATATCTCATGATATAATTTTTGAGTTTTTCATTTATTTATTTTTTTCCATTATTTTTATTCTTATATATAATTTTTATATTATATGTATGTGTATTCTTTATTTTATGTTATTAAACTACTTCTAAATTGGTATACATGCATCAAATATTTACATGCTAGGTATGATAAATGATTTGGTTTTCTACTTCCTGGACTTTATCTCATACTAGGTTATGATCTTGAATTAAGTAGATAATTATTATTTATATATATTGGGAGTTAGGATAACAATGGAATTTATTCCTCACTTGTGTAAAGTATCCTTGGGTTGATGGAATTTTAGTCAGATTGCTCACTGCATGGAGGCTTATACCTTTTCTATAAAATTAGGGGTTGGCTATTTGTCACTACAAAATTGCAATTATAGGGCTTGTTAGTTTCATATGGTTATAGGAAACTAAATTAAAGGGTTTTGTAGACCTTATAAGTGGGATTAATTTAGACATATATGAATATAGTTAACTTTTATTTAGGGTTAATGACCCAATATGTGAGTTTTGTAAAGATTTTCATATAAACATGGTTTGAACAAATTAATTTTGTGGGAGGAATAATACTCCAAACTAAATTACTAAAATCATGAAAACATGTAAAGGGTATAAAATGATATAATATTGTGATACTAAACCCCATTTAAAATACTGATTGTTACATACTTTTCAAATTAAACACATGTGAAGACCTCAATCATCAGACTAGGTAGGTTGTACCAAATCCAGATTCCCATGGATTATCATATGTAAGGAAAGAATGTAATGGGTAAATCTAATAGGATTAGGTACTCTTTGTTGTAATTTTATTTGGGTTACACTTAGTTAGAGGACCCTAATAGGATTAGGTTATAAGAGAAATAGTGACGATTTTATCCATGTGATGGATTACATAAATAATTATCCACTTCATTAACCAAGAGTAATATATGATATAATTGGGATTATTTCCATACTAAATTTTTATGTGATGGAAGAAATAATAATGAGATCCAAAAAGTAGAAAAATATGGACCTTGTCCCACTATTGTATATGATATGTTCAAACAGGGTCAACAACTTAGCAGGAGAATGTTTAATAATAGTCCATACTAAAGGAATATGAAACGTTATACTCATATGATAAAAACTTATTCCAAAAATAAATTATATAATATTCATCCAACTTGTCATTAAGATTAATATTATAAAATAGAATCTTAGTATAAGAAACCCCATAAGGTTGGTAACTTGAGAAATTTACATAACATTAGAAATTATATATGTTAAAACAAAACCTTTTTTAGTAACCATATATTGATGTTGCTTAACACTTGAAATCTAGATTCATATGAGAAGTATATATGGATTCACCAATTTTTTTAAATGAATTATAAAAAATATGAACAAAGTGATTTGATTCTTTACTCCTATATTAAATATTATTGAGTACGATAATTACTTATTAATATTTTTGGTTTCCTTTATGGATTGATTTAGTTATTGAATTAATTCTGTAATCATAATAGGAAATATTTTGAAAATACGATTGATTTTAATTACTGTTTACACAATTTTATCAAAGTGTTTTGGATAGAGGAACTAAGAATAATATGTCCTAGTATCAATACTATATCAATCGTACAAGTGGGTAAAAGTTAAAACTAGAAGAATAAAACATAGGTCGGGAGTCTAATAAAATTTCTTTGAGTAATATACCAAGGTCATTGAAACCTAGAGTTATTAGGAAGGAAGGAAATTGTTTCCATTTTATAGGATTGTTTGAAATACTTATATTAGTTTATAAACCCATGTATTTTTTATGTTAGTTGTTGGTATTATAGAAAGTAATTAAATATTTAAGGGTATATGATACCAATTATAGACATTAAGAATGTTTAAAATATATTGAATTTAAAGCTCATGGGAATAATTGAAGAGTAATATAGTTTTCAGTAATGTAATGAATTAATGAGTTGTTTCATCAAATATGAAAATATAATAGAATATATCAATATCAAATAGATCTCAGTAAAGTATGTGTATCTTTATATTATTTCTCTTATATAATAAGAGAATTTTTTACTATAAAAAGTTATTGTGAAAAATATGAGATGATCTACTCAATGCAGATGGTTTTTTATTCATTGGATTATATAACATAATTGAGAAGAAGATAAGGATAAAAAACTATGATGGATAAAGAATTTATCTTTTTTATTTTATAAAATATTAGTGATATATTCACACAACTATTAGTTTCATATTTTAAATAATAATGGCTTCTTTTAAAATAATTACTCTACACACATATGATACCACATATGACATGGATACCATAGTATATTTATTAAAAATTATTATTAAAATGAAATAATATTTATTTCCTAAACAAAAAATATTTTTTAAATATTATCATGATATTCTAAAGAGAATATAGTGTTTAAGATGATAAATAGAGGTTTTACAAACTTAAAGGAGTTAAAAGTTACAAAATAAAGGATTATACCGGTCGAATCAAAAAGTAAAATATCACTTTTAAGGAAAATTATTAATGAAATTGGTTTTAAGGATTATGATTATATACTTTAGAAGAGTCATAATTAACAATGAAAATTATTGACATCAAAAAATTATATGTTGTGGGGTTAATGATTTTAATTTTTTTTAAGAGTTGAAATTGGAAATATAATTCTTAATTCTCACCATTATTCAAATTATATCACCCTAAAAATGTTACTCACCAAACATCTTTGTGGGAGGGATTTATCAAATGGTAACATGGAAATCTATAAATAAATACATAAAGATGTAATGAGTTTATCATAACCCTTTAATGTGTAGAAAACATAATGATAATCTAGAAATATATAATATATGATAAGTTAAACTGCATCTTATGTTTGTTTTTTCTATGTATTATTAAATGAGTTTTATAATAAAACATGTATCATCTTCTAAAAAATAAAATCTATAATTTATCATTCTATTAGGTTGGTTGCATGTGGGTATATAAATATACTATGAAGTAAAAAAGATATTTAATCTCCGAAAGTATTACTGTGGGTTATCTGTAACTGATGTTCACCAGGGAGTTATATTGGTTATGATGAAATGTAAAGGTAAGAATGAGTTGGATTCTTGTATAGAAGAATGGAACATGCTCATGAGCCACAAAACTGGTTATCAGCATTTGATTTCCTTTTATTTATATAACACATAGAGTATTATATACTATATATATGGTATACTAAGGATTCATGTTTTTCATTTACATCCCCCACTAACTTATGTTGGTGAGATACCTAGCATTTAAATAATCGTACTTTGATTCCTTTCCTATAATAGCCTTATGGTTTTTATAATCAAGGGTTGGTTGGGCATGTATTTTATCATTTTATTGGATGGAGCTTAATGAGGATGAGATTTTTCCTCTCACATGAATAGTATTACATCTAGACCCTCAATTGAGATAGACTTTGGAATTGTATAGTTTAACATAGATATTACATATGACGTTATTATATATTTAGGTGAGGTGTATATGTTTTGTTCATCTTCTTAAGATAAATGACATGTGATATTCATTGACATAGTCAATATATACTCAAAGAATCATGAATTTTTTTAGATATATTGTATTTACATACTCGGTTACCCATGTTCACTAGAATTCTTAGATAAAGGAATGATATGATAATTATTGGACGTATATGATTTTTTTAAACATGGGGATATAGATATATGTGTTTAAAAGAGGACACATTGTATTAATTTGTTGATTTAGTTTCACTTTTTATTTTCTATGGGCTAATCATTTCTAATATTTACATATTTATTGATTAATATTTTTTTTCAATGCTATAAATACTCATGTGGTCACACTTTATGGTTGACTGAATAAGAATTGATTTTTACTCAAAGAGATGCACTAAAAGTGCTTTATATATTATCCTAATTGTTTTTTGGATGGGAATTAACAAGGTATTGAATATTATGTAATACAAGGTGAAGTTAATGATGAATTTATGAAAGTAGTTTGGAGGATATCTAGAAGTAGTTTTGGATATTTTTTCAAAAGTTACTATATATGATACAATATAAGGTGATATGGAGAAATTTTAATGAGTATTTACTGAATGGGGGAGGGTAAAAGAGGTATTACTTAAAGCCCATATACATGTTATTTGTTTTGGACTATACCTTAAGGTATGATATAGTTATTTCTTACGGTATTATATATATATCAAATGCATATTAATATTTTGGAATATTGTTGGCTATGATATAATGATATCATATTCACTAACTTAACATGTAAGGGGGACATTAAAGGCCAATTTTAAAACATTATATAATTTTAGTAATCATTAAAATGTTTTATAAAATAAAATCCATGTATGAATATAAATTGATACGGGTTAGAGACATTTTTTAACTGCATGCATTACTCATAACGTAAAGGTCAATTCATTGTGACACGATAGTGTCCTAATATCCTATATAAGGATGAATTTACCCTCGATATAGTGAAATGTTAGTGCCTCCTATGACTCTATATGAATATATCTTCCTTTAAAAAAATCCTGAAAGGAACTAGCATATTATGGAGTTAAGGGGTGTTTGGGGCATGTGTTGGGTGATTTCTTCATCCAACATATACACCATGGAAAGGGGGTTCTGATGGATACCCTTATGAGAAATTCATTTACTATATGAATGGATATAGAATAAAAATATCATTTGTGTAATGTAAACAAATTGTTCTTTATTTTTATATGTATGGATCAGTTTCAAGAATAGTAGATCTTCATAAAAAGGTTTATAATCACCTCTACTACCTTGATTAAGTGTAAATATATCCCTAAAAACCCATCAAGAGTAACCCATTGACTAGTATACATTACATAGATAGGTGTGGTTCACCTATCACTATTGAAAAGGTAGTATAAGATCTTTTAGGTATGTCTATTTATAGTGATGATTAGTTCTTGTGCTGAATCTAGATATGTATTTATAATTTCTTGTTGCCTCATCGTATGAATTTCTATTAGGCTGCCAATTTTGGGAATTTATGAGACCTTGGTTATATAATGACTCATACCTTAATCCATCCATAAATATATGATTTAAAATAACAGTTTAACTTTTTACTTTTCTATTATATTTTTAATTTATATTTTTAGAGACTATGGTAAAACATTACATAATAGTGTAAATTTCCACATAGTAACCATTTTTCCCCCAAAACAAGTTCTTTATAAAAAATGTAATTAATTAAAATTAACCCCAATATATAGAAATATTACATTATTAACCATTATAATCAATCTTGTTCCCTTGGGAAAATCATTTGGAAATGTGGAATGAGCCAAAAATCTTTAGTAAAGAACATAACAAAATTAAACTCATTATTCAATTTCTAAACATGAAAATTCCATAATAATGTTTTTATTTTTTATAACAAAAATTTTCCCTAAAATATTACTTTTCCCTGAAAAAAAATCTCTTAATATATTTCATGAAACATTTCATATGATATAAAAAATAAAAAATCATAATCATAAGGATTTCTAAGAAGACATGAAAACAGATGAATACCTTTCTTGGAAAATAATACTTTCACCTTAATTTCAAAAAAGGAAATAAAAATTATTTAAAAATATAAGATCATTTAATTATTTTTTAAATTAAATAATTTCCTTTATATTCAATTATAATAATATAATGTTGGTACCTTGGGGAATTTCTTTACATTCACTCTTACAAGAACACTTGTTGTGTAATCTCCTAACTGAATAATTACAAAGTCTCTTAGTATTATCCTATTTCGAGTAAACTTTATCACATTAACCAATGCACTGGTGAACTAAATTGATCTTACACAACATCAGTGATATATCAATCTCACCAATCATTAACATAAATTATATTACAATCATATCATGAATAAAACACCTATAACTTTCACTTAAACCATAAAACTAATTTGGATTGGCATTATATCCTATAAGAAACAAAACTTTTAGTTATCTCATAAAGATGAAAAAATGTCTATGTTTACATACAAAAACTTCAAAAACTAATAATTCATAGAATATGAAATAAATAACTATGTAATTAAGGATCATTATACCACTAATAGTGGTGGGGTTTAATTAGTGGTGTATTTTAACAAATTTTCAATTTTATGAAATTTTACCCCTATTACATGTTAGAATTATTTTCCTAATTAACATTTATAAAAATATATTAAGAATAAAAATGTGATATAGTAAAAAAGATGTATAAGATTTAAATTGTTTTGCCTCAATATGAGAAACATCATCCTTTCCAGGGCCTATTATGTGGGTCAATAATAATTATCTGTTATAAAGAATTGAATAAAATTTGAGCTAACCACCATTAGAATCCTTATATCTTCATGTAGGTATAGTAACACTGAAACCCGTCAGTTTAAAAGTATTTCTAAAAAAATTGAGACCCAAAAAATATGTGAAAAATTATAAATTTTGATCTCCAAAAATGATTTTCTAAAAATTCGGTCTAGTTTCTCCATCCAAAAATTTAACCTCATGCAACCTTTTCTTCATCCAATGAAAGTCTATCCCTTAAACCTCACCCAAATTTTTACATAATATGCATAACCTAAACACTATATAATATAGAAAATAACCATTCTTCACTATTTATTTGTTTGATGATTTTGATATAAAATATATTTTTGGAAATCTCGGAACACTACCCATGTCTGATAATTTTTATTTAAACTCCCTTTCTAGAACTCTTATTCAAACCAAAACTGTTTCTAGTTTAAAAATCATTTATGACATAAATGTTTCAACACATCATATTTTCTATCAGTGACTAGTGTTATGTATAATATACTTTTAAGATTGTTAAAAAGGTTCTTTTTTGATTGAAAATGTTAGTAACTCATTTTTATTTTCCTAGTCAAACCAATTCCAATATTTACCATTCTATCTTATATCAATATCATTTTTATGCTTCAAAAATCATCTAGAATATTTGAAAAATAATTTAATTCTTTAGTGTTTCTAATTTTTCTAAAATTTCATTAACTAATGATTTTAAGGAACTTCTAAAAAATCCCCATTTCACCATGGGCCACCAGTTTCGTCTTGGAGTCCTTAAGGTCTTCAGCCCACCCAGGCCCTTGGGTCAGTAGGGATTTCAGGCCACCTTAAAGCCTTTTGAGCCACCTCAAGGCCTTTGGTCTACAAATAGTTTCCCCAGATAGACTCTACAAAAAAGGATCATCCCCAGAGGAGGATTCAGATAAGGCGCACTCACCAGAGAAGAACTAAATGGATTGGGAAAGAATGAGAGGGTATGGCTATGCCATCAGGACCAGCATGTGCTTGCACAGGATGCTTAGCCAGAAATCCATGCGAAGGTGGAGAGCTACCAACACGATGTAGATACTGGGAAGGGTCATTTCCTTTTATTTATAGTCTGGTGTAATTCCCTAAGACCTTCATGTCATGTAATCTTTCTTAAGCCTACGGGAAATAAATAAAATAAAAATAAAACAAAAATGGTGATTTTTGAGTGGATAAAAGGAGGGGCAGTTTAGGCACATATTTAGGGGAAACTATATACCAACACAGTGAAAATTATTAAACCGAGATAGTGTTATTGTTCAAGACACATGGTTATGTACACTTTAATTCAAACATCTAGGAAAACCATATGTCACACCCCTTCTCTTAGATAGAGGTGGTTCACAACTGGAGGACCATCTGGAAGACTATTTGGCCTTATATATTCTATAAAATATCAAACTCTAAATTTTACCCTCCTAAATTTTAACCCTCTAACCCCAATAAACTCCAATCATCCCTAATAACACCCCTCATCCTCCTTAAGTTTATCTTTCCTTGATCGTGGGGTGGATTTGAGCTTTAAACTTCCTGAAATACTCAATTGAGTCATTCTCCCTTTCTCTTCTTCTCTATTATTGGTCTCTTCACTTTCTTTTTGGGTTCTCTATTCTCTTGATGTTATGTTGACATAAATGAGTTTAATATCATTTATTTGGGTTTGATATTTATTCTTTTGGAGTTTTATTTATTTTATAGGGGCTTCTCTTGGTTCAACTATTTCTTTATAACCTTATTTGGGTTTTTTCAGGTGAAAGGTAGGTTGTTTTGTGCTTATCCATTACTTTATTACTTTGATATTATAGTCTTGTTTTTGAAATGTATTAAAATTGTGTTTTGTGTATAAAAATGGATTATTTTCAAATGGATGGTGTTTATGGTTTTAAAATATGAAAACCCCCTTGAAAATGGTGTGGTTTAGTGTGTGATTGGTTAGTTTGTGAATTATTGGCATTTAATGGTTTAATAAATGGAAAAGAACAAGGGAATATTGGTTATATATGTGGGAATACTAGGATAAGTATTCTAGGCATCACCCACCATACCTAGTATAATTATGATACAACATCAAAAAAAACATTGATGTTGGTATTTGGTTGCCTCGAGAAGGAGATATACCTTCATACCCAGTATTGTTCATTGAGAGTATAGGGATCCTAAGACCCCTATAACCCTAGATACATAGGTATTTTCTCATGGTTCTTATGTTAGGATTCTTCATATTTTCCTCTATTTATACACCTTTTATTTTCCATAGTTCCTAGGAACATTATTTAATGAACTAATTTCCTCTCCTTCCTCAAGAAAGCAAGATTTAAAATTAAATGGTTTCCACCATTAAAATATGTATGTTTATCTGTCTTATAATGTCTATTCATGGAACATTTGGGTGGTACCCTATTGGGATATTTTTCTTACTCATTATTCTATATGACTCGAGTAATGTTAAGGCCTTTCATAGAGGGGATGGTGGTTTCTTGGGTTAGTGGTTCCTCCTTTGGTATATTTTTGGGGTTTCATCATGATGGTATCAACCTACATCTCACAAGGAGGTTTATTTACCTAGTTTATCCCCTAGCTCTTTTCATTTATTTTTATTATAGTCACTAATGTAAAATACTTAACTAATATTTTTAATTTTAATATTTTGGTTTTCATGTTATGGATATTTATTATATTGATATGTTATTTTTTTATTAATGAAACCTATTCTTCTCTTGGGAGACACTATTCTCAAATGAGTTACATGATTCCTAGACACTAGTTTTTATAACGTGGGGGTTAAGAATTACCTTTTTTCGTCTCACAAGATAGGTCAAGATTTGGTTTAGATGGAATCCTTGGATGGTTCATGAAAAAATAGTATCAGATCATTGGTTTTTATATTCTTTTAGGTCATGTTATTTTACTTGTCTCAAATGAAAAATACTAGGACTATTAGGTCTTAAAGATCTATTTTCAAGTGAGATTTTTTTCCAACACGGTTCATGAAAGACCTTTTGTCACAATGGGATATCTAGGATTGGTTTTAATCATACTTTATGTGTTGTTAAAAGGTTGTAGAATATGAATGGACAATGAGGTAGTGTGGAGCAATATAAATTGATGATTGTGACTTCTATGGTTTTAATATTTATTCATAAGCAGTGTTTAAATTATATTACTTGCTAGTTTTGTTTGGTGATGATGTATTGATGTTTTCTTTTGTGTTCTTTGACTTTTGTAGTAACATACCTCCTTAGATAACTCCTATATAGTTGAGGGAATAGGATTAAGAGAGTTAACACTCACCAGTTGATCAAAGATTATTTAAGGTAGTAGTTTGAGTTTCACAAGATTTAGATCAAGGAATGGGATATGGTCCTACTCAGGTTAAAGAAAAATGAACCAAATCTAGAGAAGGGTGTGGATTACAAATTCTAAAAAAAATAGAACTCCTTCCTTCCAAGGAAGAATGAACTCCTAGGAATTTATAGATTAGGATGAAATGATTGATATGATCTTTGGGTTCCTTGAGACTCTAGAAGCTATCAAAGTGAGGTGAACTATGTTAATGTTGTATGGTACTAGTCTTCAGTTGTGAGAATCAGTTGTTCATGATGGAAAACATGAGTATATGTGATAGAATTGTATAAAGTCTTTCTTTAATGGTCAATGTTATACTAAGACTATATCCCTTGATAAGACATGATATTTTTTGGATCTTTGTCAGGTAGAATTATATGTGAAAGAGTATACAAATCATTTTTCAAATCTTGTACATTTCACCACTGATGTAATTTCTAATGAACTTCTAAAGGATCATTTATTTTAAATAGGTTTATAGCTATATATTTGATTGCAGGTCCTCTTTTTCATATTGAAGATGTATGCTAATTTGGTTGATCAAGATTTGATGGTGTAGATTGACCTAGTGGAAAAATATTTATTTTGTAGAGAAGTTGTAGTTGTGGAACTAAGTTGTAATGTAATGTATACAAAGAAAAGTAAGTGTGATGTCTAGGGATGGAAGAGTGGTGGAAACTCGGGATACCCATCTTGACCATATTTATTAGTATCTTCGAGTGGTGGATCTAACATTAGCTATCAGTGTAGGAGTCCTGGGAAAATACGGTCTAGGTGTTCTATTCCACCTAAACACTTCCATTATTGTGGACACCTGAGTAACATGAAAATATTTTTTTAATAATTATACTCTGTATCGTAGTGGTGTAGGATCCACAGTGTATAGGTAAACAAAACTCAGTCTAGTGAATCTAGGGCCAAGTGTAATAGATCTGTTGGGAATGGTGGAAAGGTAGTATCTATCTATAGTCAGAGTTATCTCTAGGTAGATCCACAAGTTAGTAGTCAACATGAGATATCGATGGAGAAAAAACACCCACATGATATGAATTAGGCACTAGTAGAGCCAAATTTAGTAACCAAAATAATTTAAGGTATTTTTCTTATGGAGTCAGTTATAGTTGTTACTTTATTTCATATAAGTGCTTCTAATTCGTTCATATTTAATTTTCTTTTGGATCTATTGAAACTCCTGACCAAACTCATTCAATGTTCCATGGAATTAGTTATTACAATTAGCAAGAAGAGGGAATAAGACATCAAATGAACATATTTTATTATCACCCTGTTATATATTGAGAGGAAATGAGACTTCCTTGTCCTAGAAATGGTCCTCATTGACATGATCCTAAGAGTGGATTGGAATACATGAATCAAGGATCATAATGATTTCTATCATAGGTAGTTGATGTTTATGACTCCCAATGAGAGAATGTGAGTTTTACAAGGTGAATGGGGTCCACATTCCAAATGAATTGGACCACCACTTTCAAATGATGGCTTCCTTTATTTCCAATTATTTTCTTTCATGTTATAAGATGATGTGAAGTGTTTTGAGTGTGATTCTCCTCCCATATTGGATGAGTCCCCAAAGGTATTTCTAGATGAATTTTATGTTCTATCTACGGAATGTGATGTGGAGGTCAATATCGAATTAGAACCAAGGAAATATCTGATATCTCTTCCCTAATATCATTAGGCTCCCACTGAATTCAGGTAATTAAAGATACAGTGAGGTGATTTACAATCCAAAGGGTTCAATCACTCAATCACATAACTATGAATTGAACATGTGTATTTTACGAAGAACGTAAGTGGGTATTTTTTGTTGTATATTTATTAATGGTAGTTTAACAGGGTCACTATCAAGAATAAATACCCATTTACCCACATCGAGGAACTTTATGATATGCTCAAGGGGGAAAAGGGTTTTTCCAAGATCAGTCTATTCTTTATGTTTCATCACGTTAGAGTAGGAGAATATGATGATCACATTATAACTTTCCAAATAAGTTAGAGTCATTTTTAGTATTTTTTTTCATCGAGGATCACAAATGATACTCTAGTTTTTATGTACCTTATGAACTAAGTGTTCGATAAATATCTTGACTCCTTTTTAATAGTGTTTATTGATGAAATCCTGGTCTACTTTTGGATATAAGAGCACCACGGTCGCCATATGCTGATTGTTATGGTAACACTTTAGAATCAAATTATTTATTACAAACTCTGGAAATGTAGTTTCTAGATCCTAGATGTAAAATTATTGGTCTATGTAATCTTTTATCATGGGTTTTGAGTTGATAAAAATAAAATTATTAAATTTATTCCATGGGAAGATCAACGGAATATCTTCGAGACCAGAATCTTCTTAAGCTTGGTTGGATGTTATAGGTTATTTTTTAGGTTTTTTAACATATTTCATTAACAATGATGGATCTTACATGAAAATAAGTATTATTTTATAGGATTTTGAAGAATCATGAATCCATTTAGGAGATCAAGAGGTGGTTCACCACTTCCCCTATCTTGATGTCAAATGAGACAAGAAAGGGGTAAATGGTTTAATTTGATGCTTCAAGTATGGTTTTGGTATTCATGGTGATGCAAGGTGACCACATAATAGAATAGGTATCATGAAAACTCTGAAAAAGTAAAATGAATTACCCCACCTATGACCTCGAGGTGGATGCAGTGATGCATTCACTGAAATAGTGGTGTCACGGAATTTTCAGAGAAAAATTCATAGTCTGATGAGATCACAAAATCATGTCTTGTATTTTCTACCAAAAGGATCAGAATCTGAGATCGCACTAATGTATTTAGTACCTTCATAGGTTTGACTTTGATATTTTCTATAACCTGGGTAAATTGATTGTGGTAGCTGATTCCCTAACTAGAAATATCATGAACTAGGCATTGAAGGAGTCCAGTGACAAGTGGACCCTGATGGTATTTTTCACTCAGATGCATCTAGAAACTAGATAGCATAGTAGACTCATGTCCTTGGAAATCATTTTTTTGATTACCTCAATTATCAAACTGAATTAGGAATACCATCCTAAATATGATCTATTCAATTGTTCTATGTATTTCCTAAATGGTGGGTAGGATCCTAATGAATGTTTATTGTCTTCTGATGTAATTTTTTGCTTCAACGGATGCTTATTTGTGTTGTTCTCACTACAGAAGGATATAATGTTGAATTACCATTATTCCCAATGGTCTGTTCATCTTGGGGTCATAAATATTTTCTATGATGTGTGTTTCTAGTTCTGGTGGACAATTATTAAGCATGGCATAGATAATTTTTTATCTATATGTTATAAATTTTAGCAGATTAATGTTGAGCATTAGAAGTATTCAGGTCTAATTCATTCACTTCCAATTATGATATGGATGTGGGATAAGGTCTTAATGGGTTTCATTATTGGGTTTCCTCATACACCCTAGGTAATTAATTCAATTTTAGTGTTTATTGATCATGAGGCCAAATTGTCCCATTTCATTCTCAGAAAGTATTCAATTAAAGTAGAGGAATTAGTCAATTTTTACATCCAGGAAATTGTGAGGTTGAATGGTGTTTCATCAGCAATCCTATTAGACAAGGATAAATGTTTTAATTCTCTATTCTGGTTAGGCCTTCAGAAGGAGGTGGGGTCACAAATTCAACTCAGCATGGAATTGCATCCTAAAATAGATGGTTAGACAGAATGGGAAAATCTGATTCTAGAAGACATGATATGTGATTGTGGGTTATATTTATGAGGCTCATGTAAATACTACCAAGGTTTGGTGGTATTTTATTATAATAATAGTTACCCTTCCTTATTCATGATTTCTCCCTTTCCTCACTTTATGGTTAACCTTTTCAGTTTCTTTGGTGTTGGACTAAATTGGTTGAGGCTTTGTTTTTAGGGTCTATCGTATTAAGGAGATATCTTGTTAGGATCAAATGATCAGTCATTGATTTTTGAAAGTCGATAGTTGATATAAGTCTTACGTCGAATAGAAATGATGAGCCTTGGAGTTCTTATTAGGTGACTGAGTTTTCCCGATGGTGGCACCTTGATTGGGTCAACTTCATCTTGGAAAGTAGTGGGAGCTTATGTTGTGGTATGTATAACATTTTTATATTACTAATATTATCAATTAAGTTGGAATATCTCTGGACTTTACCTTCCCAAATAATATTGAAACATGATGTGTTACATGTCTTACAATTAAAAAATTATAAACCAAAATCATTTCATATAATAGAATGGGAATAACTCAATCTGGAACATGGTCTGACAGTGACCAAGAGACCAGTGTGGATTGTGTACTCCAAGGTAAAAGTTCTTTGAGTGAGTATGAGACACGAGAACATAATTCTTTGGTGAAGGATTAGTATATGTATTTATTCTCTGGTCAAACTACATTTTTTCATTCTAAGGGTGGAAAGTTGTCATAATGGGGAGAATCATCACACCCATGGTGTTCTTTTGATGTATTAAATCTTTTATTTTTTCATTATTTTATTCCATAGATTTTCCTAGTGTTTACCAAGAAAAATGATGATTTTTTGGTGGATAGAATGTGGAACATGGTTGGAGCACAGTTACTAGAAACTGTGTGCCATCCCAGTGAAAATTGTGTCGCCAAAATAGTAGCACAATCCAAGATTCATGGTTTTCCACACAACTATTTACCCCTCCAATAAAACAATGTGGCCTAGCCTCCTATTTGATAGAGGTTATTCACAATTAGAACATAGTCTATAAGACTATGTGGCCAAACTAGGTGTCCTATCAGATTCATTAAAAAATTAAAATTCAAACTTTTTCCACTTTCTGATTTAACCCTCTAACCCCCCCCCCCATTTCACCACATTCTTATTTACTTGATATTTGGGTGTATTTAATCTTTAAACTTAACGAAATCCTAAATTAATTCCTCTTTCCTTTATTCTCTTTCCTTTTTTGGAATCTTCTAACTTTATTCTTAGGTTATCTCTTATCCAGTAGTTATGTTGACCTAAAATGAGTTCAATATCATTTCTTTAGGTTGGATCTTGACATTTTTTTTATTCTTCTATAGGGTCTTCTCTCTTATTTTCTTATGGTTTATAACTATATTTGGGAGATTTCAAGTGAAAGGTAGGTGGTTCCATGCTTAACCATTATTTTATGATTTAAATATACTAGTATTATTTTCTAAATTAAATATAAATTATGTTTTTTGTGTGTAAATAGTTAATTTAAAAAATTAAGGTGTGTCTAAGGTATTAAAATAGAGAATCCCCCTTAGAATTTATGTGGTTTGGTGTGTGATGGTTTGGTTTGGGAAGGATGGGGGTTTTGAATTTTTATAAATGTAATATAACATAGGAATCATAGCTATATATGTGGGAAGACTAAGAAAATTATGGCATGCATAACCCAACCTGCCTATAATGATTATGATATAACGCTAAAAACATTTATGTTGGGATTTGGTTGACTTGAGAAGAATATGGACCATCGCATCCAGGATCATTCCCCAAGAGTATAATGATCTGATATCCCCATTAACCCTAGCTACATAGGTATTTCTTATGGTTCTTATGTTATGGTTCATCAAAATTTCCTTTATTTATGTACCCATTAATTTCAATAATTCTTAAAAATATGTTTTATAAAATGAACTATTTCCCTCTACTTACTAAATAAATCATAGAACCTTACTAATTTCTCATTCTTACTAATTTATCATGTTTAATAATTTCTCATGTTTACTAATTTCTCATGTTTACCTTTTAATCATAATTCTTGGGATTTGGTTTACTAATTTCTCATGGTTTACACAATAAATCATGTTTTATCATGTTTCACCTTATAATGTCTATTCATAGATCATTTGGGTGGTATCCTTGTAATTCCCCAACTCCCGTTACTCAGAGTCGGTGCATTATTGTGTAACATTGGCATGATCACAAAAGATAAAGTCTCAAAAGACCAAATAGTTTAGTAGCCTTGGAAACACTAGATACATTCATAAGTCTTACATAACATCATAAAGTAAAACAAAACTTCAACAACATCTTGTCTTCATATCCCCTCATACTATCCCTACAGGTCATTCATAATATACTTTTTCACATCCTAGAAAAATTAAAACATTGGAAGGGGTGACCTCAGATGCTCATTAAGGATAACAATATTGCGGAAGCTTTCATAAATAAACATAAACATTTAAGGCAATGTATAACTAAAACAAAAGCCTTTTAAACTTGAAATTCAACATAATATGGCAAAAGTAAAATGAGATAATGCCATTTACTTCTTCACATGGATATTCTACTGGTCGAATAATCACATGTAATATCAATAACCACTTTCATAATGATGGAATGCATAATGCCAGACTATCATAACCACGTAGCCAAGGCCTCGTGCCAAGAATACAAATACGATTTTGTCAAGGCCTCGTGCCAAGACACTAGTTTGTCTCATGAGACATGCCGATGCATTGAGGAGCTATAGCGGGCTCCACCCGTCATTTATTAAGTCCAATGCATTCCTCATATGAATAGGTTTAAACATATCATAAACCATAACATAATCGTATCACATAAAACATGCATAAAGGAAACATAAAATTTCCTCATTTCAATCACAAGATATCAATACAACACATTGATATAATAAAAACACTTTCAAACCCATTTTCAATACCAAAATAAAGGAAAATTAAAACTTTGTATTTATTTTTCATTTAAAAAAAAGTTATGGCTTGTAGAGGAAGACGAAACTCAAAAAATGTTCACGGCGGCAGAGAAGTCATTGTCTCTACATATGTACGACAAAAAAACATTCCATTTTGTCGTTTAGTAAAATACTTCGTATAAAAATATTCCTTTTGAAAAAAACATAAAATTTAAAGGGTTTTATACACCGTATAAAAGAGAGGTGTGTATAAAACAAAATATGCCTCAATGAAAGGAGATTGAGACGAAGTCCCTTACAAAGATCATTTTTTAAATAAAATATATATATTATGTTTATTCACTATATTTACACATAAATAAAGTATAAATACCAGATAGGACATAATAATATCATGACATAATTTGAAAGTAGGAGATTAACCCAAAGAATGGAAATTGGGTTAAGAAGTTCCCTTACCTTGTGTCTGACTTGACTCGACCGTTCTTTAATCTCCTGAATAATAAACAAGAGTTAATTTCTACTTTCTTAAGAAACTTTTTCATGTTAATTATTCCTTTAAATCACTTATTACAATGTTATGAACATTATGTAATTATTTAAGATAATAATGGTCGTTTTGTCGATCTTTGGTACTTGAGTCAAAAATAAACTTCTTATAGTTACAAGTTGTTCATGTGGTGAAATATCCATTATATCCAGAATTATATTCATTATGTAGATATCATATATATCATATATATCCAGTATATACATTCATTTATAATATTACATAACATTTAGAGTTAAGAAATGAAATGCACCGTTCATGGAGACGGTAAGTCGTACGTACGCATTAACACTACTTTCATTTCTATTTCATATTTAATGGAATGAAATTATAATTATATAAAGGTATAATATAATTCCAGTATAATATCATGTATAATATTATTTACTTCATCCTTTATACATCTCATAGATGGCATTAACGATTCAAATCACTTTGAGGGGGCGGTAGTCCGCACTTCCTAAAATGAAATTATCGCGTTTATCCATAATGGAAATCATAAAGGTATGCCATAAATGAAAAATATAGAATCATAAGGAAAACAAAAACATAATATATATCATATATAAAAAAATATTTTCATCATAATTTCCACCATGAGCGGTGTTAAAAGAATATTGAACAATCATCATTTCGTGACGGAGTAATTCGCCACCCACAGAAACAGTATGTTCTTTAACAATTAGACGATGGTGAGTGTAAGTGTAAATAAACTCCTTCTCATAAAAACATACAAGTATATTTAGGATACTGGTATTGTTACAAAATAGAGTAATAAAAAGATTTTAGGGGCTTGGAGAAGCAAAATAAAACAAAAAAACACAAGAGAAGACATTACCTTAAAATCGGGTAACTCTTTTTGATTTGAGCCAAAGGCTTCCTTGGGAAGACATCTTCCCAAAGTGAGGCTACTATGAGTAATAGAGGGAAGTTGGGAGAGTATTTGGGTACATTTTGGCCGAGAAAATTGGCTTTGAAGGTGTCAATAAGGTGCTAGTGTTGGGGGCCTTTTATAAGAGGATAGGAGAGGCACTCTTGGAATGATTGAAATTTTACATTATTATGAAATGCTTTTCAGATTATAAAGGTCCCAAAATTATATATTTATAGGATATGGTGATAAGGGTTTGAAATATAATCATACAATAGGTTTTTTACAAGTTTAAGTCTGAGATTTTACATTATCTTTTCATTTTATTTAAATCATTAATTAATGAGGTAATCGCTGCATCATCATTGTGTCATAAAAATTTTAATTTATTCAATGTATAAAAATTATAAAACAATTACCATGATGTAGAAAATATTTTTATATTTTAAATTAATATTTATATTAAAAAATTTAACTTATATAACCCCATGTAATAATTGTTTTATTAAAACAACACATGTTTGTGACAATTTTATTTTTACTTTAAATAAAAAGTTATTAATGTCATTTTCTTATCCAAGTGGCTCCATGGGGTCCCGAAGTTGACCCATGGATTGTCTTAGTCATCCATGACTCATCCAATTAGTTTAACACAAGTGTAAAGGTATTTTCATATTTTTATAATATCATTTTTACATTAAATTTCACTAATTACCTTTAATCGCGATTAATTAAACTTAAAAGTTACTGTTCATCAAAAAATTATTTTAATCCCATTGAACCACATTTTACATCTTAATGACAACCATGTATGTCAGATTTTTGAAAATAAAATCACATAATTGGTAATGTTTCATTTAAACGAAAAATTAGTTTTTTAACTAGCACTTAGTGGTTTCACTATTCATCAAAAATTGAAGTTTTTCAGAACAATGCCAAAATTTAACCCTAAGCTATAACTGATATTATGATTTAAAAAATGATGTCTATTTTACAAAATTTCAAAAATATAAGTTTCATTAATTAATTTTATAATTAATTCCCGCTGTCACAACAAATAGCGTGTTTTTAAGAAGCAATATATATCAAAAGATTGACAATTGTTTATGTCCAATTTCAAAGTGAAATTAATTATAATGAACACCATTGGATAAAATGGTAAAAATATATTCTAATTATACATTAAAACCACTCAATAGTATAATTTATCACTATAAATTATTTTTATTAAAAAAGTTGATTTTATGTATTTTTCACAATTCATAAAAAATTTGAAGTTCTCAGAAAAATACCAAAAATTCAACTTAGGATAATTTCGATATTCTGAATCTAAAAATGAAGTCCAGTTTGAAATATAAAATATATATAATTTCAAAAAGTGGGTATTACTATTCATAATGGATATTTTGATTGGTCGTGGTGTGTTAGAATCTCGAACTTGCATACAATGCAAGCTATTTCATTATTGAAAGAGAAGTGTATCATGGAAGCTCGGGGTGTTACATTCTCCCCTCCTTCAATAAATTGCATCCTCATAATTTGAAATATTTTTTTGAAAAAAAAAGGTTGAAAATAGAAAATACGTTTGTGGAAAACCCACACCAAAAATACGGTTAATAAAAATATAACATTAAAAGAAAGAAAGAGAAGTGCAAAGGTCACCCGAGATAGCCCATACTAAGATTCTATGAAAATATGGATATGGAGGAAAAACAAACCATCAAGGTCTGATGGAGAGTTATAGAAAAAAGGATTAGGATAAAGTTAACTATAAGAAAATCACAAACTTGTGATTGGTTAAACGGTCATTGAATCCCTGGTTGGAAAAGTTAACCGACAACATTTTTGTTTTAAGTTACCTTTCATAAATTTGAGGAATTTATTTAAGAGATTTACTAATAACATAAGGAAATATACTTACTTGTCATGTACACTTTCATTCTTTAATAAATTTTTACCACAAACCCATCTTTCACTCCAAATGGTAACAGAACTCAAAAATATTCTATTTATCCTAATTGTATAAGGTTCCAAATATTACCACATACCATTTAGATTAGGAAAACTTTTTTGTAATAACTAGGGACTTCCTATAGGCTAGTGGTAGGTAATAAAGTCTTGTAGCACTATGGTTGTGGGTTCGATTCCTGCACCTTTGTCCGACGTGACGGGTTATCCCCCAACCTACAGGTTGTCCTTTTCCTAAAACTATAGTATTATAATATTCCAAAAATAATCTTCAAAAATGTTATAACCTTAAAACATACTATCCAAGGTTCACCTTAATCCATTCCAACCTTTATAGTTATCCAAAATACCTCTCTCCAGACTTTCTCTAAAAGGTCTCTAAATTCTAATATCAATTGTAACATCAGATTCCCCAAAAAAAGTAAGTTTCTCTTATTGTCACATACTAAAAATATGATTACCTTCATCATATTAAAACCTTAATGAAAACAACAAGTACTTCAGTACAATCCTTATATATATCACATTATTCTTATAACCATAATATAATCCTTGAGTCCAAAAGCACCAATACATTAATTATTCCACTTCAACTGTAGTAACATCATAAGATTGTCCTTGATCCCTTGGCCTTTTCTGAGGTAAGTTTCCCTGACGCTTAGGACATTCATTTACATAATGCCCCATTTCCCAACAATTATAGAATTCAACATTGATTGCCTCTTTCTTTCCCTTGAAATCATGATCCTGGTGACCCTTTTCTCAACATTTATAACAAACTCCCATTCCTTTTAGGAAATTACCGGGGTGATTCTTCCCACAATTATCGCATAATGGAAAATCTATCTTTCCCTTTTTCCCTTTATCGGTCTCTTGCTCCACCGTTCTCTTCTACTCTTTCTTTACTTTATTGTAATAAAATTTAGAGAATTATTTTTCTATCTTGATAGAACACGAGACTATATCTTCGTACGTTGAGAAAGATTGTGATACTAAAGCTCGATGGAGAAATGGTTTTAACCCATCAAAGAAACGATCAATCTTACTTCTTGGGTTACGTATATAATCTGCATCATGTCTTGCTAACCTTGTAAAGTTGGACTCACACTTTGTGACATTCTCATCCTCCTTCTGCCTCAGACTCAGAAATTGTCTTTCTATATCTTCTTGATGGTCATGTGGAAATTATTTTTCTAAGAAAAGCTCTTTGAACTCTCTCCATTCCATACTTGATACTTCTTCATCTTCCTTTGTTTTTTGAATCAGAGACCACCATTGATCGGCATCTCTAGTGAGGCGGTAAACTGCCATGATAACCTTCTCCCTTTCTCTACTCCCCAAGGCATGGAATATTTTTTCTATGGAGTTTATCCATTGCTTAGCTACTAATGTATTTTTACCCCCATTAAATGTTGGTGGTTGTTTCCTCATGAAACGATCTAACATTAATCATCCACGTTGCAGATCAGGGTGCTCCATACGAGTAAGGTTATTATTCATAACCTGAGTGAGTTGTCCCAGTATGGTGATAAGGTTATCAGCACCAGTTGTATCTCCAGCTCCACAATAATTATCTTGAGCAGGAGGGAAATCCCTATATGGAGTGAGTGCATTTATATGGTTTCCATTCCTCCCACTAGGTTCCATTTCTAAACAATGGCATAAACTAGATTACTTTATGAATAAAAATACATAATTCCATACTTGTAAAACACTTAACATAAATTGAACAATTTATGGATATAATCCATAATCATAAAAAAAATTCTTTGAGAGAGTATATACTCATAAACCCTTCATAATGGTTTGTAAAGAAAATGATAATTATCCGAAGCATATCCCCCGGGAGTGTCATAACCAAGAGTGCAGCAAGGCCCGTTATCGTGCACCAGTTCTCGTTCGAGTCTATCTCAAAGCGGTGTTTTCAGGTTTTACCCCTAGGTACATCTATGCCAGAGCCACCTTTACCTGCTCGTATCCAGATAGGGATGTATTGCTCAGAAAACTCACAAAATCTCTATAATACCAAAATTCTAGGAAGTTCTTCTCTACTAATCCTCAAAGTCTATCTTTGAACTATGTGCTCTAATCAAAGTTTATCTAAATCTAGCTTCCAAGGTTAGTACTAAACTGCCTATGATACCAACTGTAACGCCCCGACTTCAGTTACCCAGAGTTGGTGCATTATTGTGTAACATTGGCATGATCACAAAAGATCAAGTCTCGAAAGACCGAATAGTTTAGTAGCCTTGAAACACTAGATACATTCATAAGTCTTAAATTACATCATAAAGTAAAACAAAACTTCAACAATATCTTGTCTTTATATCCCCTCATACTATCCCTGCATGTCATTCATAATATAATTCTTCACATCCTGGAAAAATTAAAACATTGGAAGGGGTGATCTCAGATGCGCAGTAAGGATAACAATATAGCGGAAGATTTCATAAATAAACATAAACCATTAAAGCATTGTATAACTAAAACAAAAGCCTTTTAAACATGAACTTCAACATAATATGGAAAAGGTAAAATGAGATAGTTCCATTTACTTCTTCACATGAATATTATACTGGTCGAATAATTAATGCAATATCAATAAAAACTTTCGTAATGATGGAATGCATAATGCAAGACTATCATAACCACGTAGCCAAGGCCTCGTGCCAAGACTAAAAATAATATTTTGTCAAGGCCTCGTGCCAGACACTAGTTTGTCTCATGAGACCTGCCGATGCATCGAGGAGCTATAGCGGGCTCCACCCTTCACTTATTAAGTCCAATGCATTCCTTATATGAATAGGTTTAAAAATATCATAAACCATAACATAATCGTATCACATAAAACATGCAAAAGAAAACATAACATTTCTACATTTCAATCACAAGATATAAATACAACACATTGATATAATAAAAACAATTTCAAAACCATTTTCAATACCAAAATAAAGGAAAATTAAAACTTTGTATTTATTTTTCATTTAAAAAAATGTTATGGCTTGTAGAGGAAGATGAAACTCAAATAATGGTCACGGCAGCGGAGAAGTCGTTGTCAACGCATACGTACGACAAAAAAACATTCCATTTTGTCATTTATTAAAACTCTTTGTATAAAAAGATTCCTTTTGAAAAAAACATAAAATTCAAAGGGGATTATACACCGTATAAAAGAGAGTTGTGTATAAAACAAAATATGCCTCGATGAAAAGAGATTGATACGAAGTCCCTTACAAAGATAATTTTTTAAATAAAATAGATGTATTATGTGTATTCACTATATTTACACATAAAGAAAGTATAAATACTAGATAGGACATAATAATATCCTGACATAATTTGAAAGTAGGAGATTAACCCAATGAATGGAAATTGGGTTAAGAAGTTCCCTTACCTTGTGTCTGACTTGACTCGATCGTTCTTTAATCTCCTGAATAAAAAACTAGAGTTAATTTAAACTTTCTTAAGAACCTTTTCCATGTTCATTATTCCTTTTTAGTCACTTATTACCATGTTATGAACATTATGTAATTATTTAAGTTAATAACGATCGTTTTGTCGATATTTGTTACTTGAGTCAAAAATAAACTTCATATAATTACAAGTTGTTCATGTGGTGAAATATCCATTATATCCAGAATTATATTCATGATGTAGATATCATATATATCATACATATCTAGTATATACATGCATTTATAATATTACATAACATTTAGAGGTAAGAAATGAAATGCATCGTTCATGGAGACGGTAAGCCGTACGTACGCATGAACGCTACTTTCATTTCTATTTCGTATTTAATGGAATGAAATTATAATTATATAAAGTTATACTATAATTCCATTATAATATCATGTATAATATTATTTACTCCATCCTTTATACATCCCACATATGGCATTAACGATTCAAATCACTTTGAGGGGGCAGTAGTCCGCACTTCCTAAAATGAAATTATCGTGTTTACCCATAATTGAAATCATAAAGGAATTCCATAAATGAAAAATATATAATCATAAGGAAAACAAAAACATAATATATATTATATATAAAAATAGTGTCATCATAATGGCCATCATGAAGGTGTTAAAAGAAGATTGAACAATCATCGTTTCGTGAGGCAGTAATTCGCCACCCACAGAAACAGTATGTTCTTTAACAATTAGACGAATGTGTGTGTAAGTGTAAATAAAATACTTCTCATAAAAACATCAAAGTATATTTAGTATACTGGTTTTGTTACAAAATAAATTATTAAAAATATTTTAGGGGGTTGGAGAAGCAAAATAAAACAAAAAAACACAAGAGAAGACATTACCTTAAAATCAGATAACTCTTTCTAATTTGAGACAAAGGATTCCTTGGGAAGACTTTTTCCAAAAATGAGGGTTATAGGAGTAATAGAGGGATGTTGGGAGATTATTTGGTCAGAGTTTGGCCAAGCCAAATGGCTTTGAAGGTTTGAATAAGGTGGTAGTTGTCGGGGCCTTTTATAAGGGGAGAGGAGGGACACACTTGGAAAGATTGAAATGTTACATTATTATGAATATATTTTCGGATTATAGAGGTCCCACGTTGATATATGTCTAGGATAAGGTGATAATTGTTCGAAATATGGTCATAAAATAGGTTTTTGACAAGTGTATGCCTTATATTTTACATTATCTTTTCATTTTATTTAAATCATTAATTAATGAGGTAATCGCTGCATCATCATTGTGTCATAAAAAATTTAATTTATTTAATCTATAAAAATTATATAAAAATTTACATTATTTAGGAAATATTTTTAGCTTTCTAATGAATATTGATAGTAAAAAAGTTAACTTATATAACCCCATGTTATAATTGTTTTATTAAAACAACACATGTTTGTGACAATTTTATTTTTACTTTAAATAAAAAGTTATTAATGTAAATTTCTTACCCAAGTGGCTCTATAGGGTCCCCAAGTTGACCCATGGATTGTCTGGGTCGGCCAAGACTCATCGAATAATGGTAGGACAAGTGTAAAGGTATTTTAATATTTTTATAATATCATTTTTAACTTAAATTTCACTAATTACCTTTAATCGCGATTAATTAAACTTAAAAGTTACTATTCACCAAAAAATTATTTTAATCCCATTGAACCACATTTTACTTCTTAATAACAACTATGTATGTCAGATTTTTGAAAATCAAATCACAGAAGTGATAATGTTTCATTTAAACAAAAAATCAGTTTTTTAACTACCACTTAGTGGTTTCACTATTCATCAAAAACTGAAATTTTTCAGAACAATGCCAAAATTTCACCCTAAGCTATAATTGATATTTTGAATTCAACTATGATGTCTATTTTAAAAAATTCCAAACATATAAATTTCATTAATTAATTTTATAATTAATTCCCGTTTTTACAACAAATAGCGTGTTTTTAAGAAACAATATATATCAAAAGATTGACAATTGTTTATGTCCAATTTCAAAGTGAAATTAAGTCTAAGGAACACCATTGGATAAAATGGAAAAAATATATTCTAATTATACATTAAAACCACTCAATAGTATAATTTATCACTATAAATTATTTTGATTAAAAAAGTTGTTTTTAAGTATTTTTCACAATTCATAAACAATTTGAATTTCTCAGAAAAATACCAAAAATTCAACTTAGGATAATTTTGATATTCCGAATCAAAAAATGAAGTCCATTTTGAAATATAAAATATATATAATTTCAAAAGTTGGGTATTACTATTCATAATAGCTATTTTGATTGGTCGCAGTGTGTTAGAATCTCGAACTTGCGTACAATGCAAGCTATTGCATTATTGAAAGAGAAGCGTTTCATGGAATCTCGGGGTGTTACATCCTAGTAGGCTATTGAGTTCACACACTACATACACACTCAGGTGTATGTAGAACTTTTACCCTTTGAATCGATTAAAGGGAAGGCTCTCTATATACGTGATGGTGGTTTATATTGTTATTTATTCCTTATTTGGAAGTTGTTAGTAGCGGTGGAATGATCTTGTTGACCCACTTGCCCCATGAATTTTTTCCACATCTAGTTGATCCCCTCACCATTTTTAGTTATTTTGTCTCTGATTATAAATGTTAAGTGCTTAATAAAAATTTTTAATTGTAAGAATTTTTGGGTTTCCTATTATAGATATTGGTTATGTTATGGATTTTGTGATTAGATATTTTTCTATTTGAATAAACCATTCTAAAATGAGTTCTACGATGCCCAGACACAAGTTTCCATCCCATAGGGATTGGGAAATCCCTTCTAGCCATTTCATGGTACAAGTAGGATTTTAATTGGTATGGCATCTTATAATGGTTCATGAAATTTTTTTCTAGAAACCTTTTAAGAACATTTCATCCATTTATAAAAAACCCCACTTCTCTGCTTTTTTCCTTCCCTCTTTTTTTGTATAACGACTTCATAAGTAAAAAAATTCTTCATCTTGTGTAATGTTTTCCTTTTATTCTTCATAGACTAAAACATTATAAGTAAAAAACGTCTTAGTAATTTTTTTCTGGTGCTTCTTTGTTGGATAGAGACATCTTCTTATAATCACAAAATGTAACAACTAGAATTAACTATGTCTTGATGAATTGATTGTATTATGAATTTTCAATAAGTTTTCAATATAATTATGCATTGTATTATCACCCTACCTTAGTTTATTTTAAATGAATTATCTTCATAAACATCCTGTGTATGATAGACATATGAAATGTTTTTCCAAGGTTTTTTTCTGTTGAATTTTCATCTGATAGAAATTCCATAAACAACATACTTTATAACTTCACAAATAATATCATGATAACATATGTTTGGTAAACTGTGTCTAAAATAATATTTGAGGTTCACTTATTATGGATTTCTTACTACTATAACTTTTTCTTTTTTACTCTATCCAGTTATCTATGTCTGGTGAACTGACTCTAGTAATAAAAATTTTAATACTCTCCCTTTTCAAAAAAGTCTTCATTTAATCAACTTTCCCATCTTCAAACATCATGATCCATGTCTAATTATCTCAACCCAATGATATTTTTCAGGCAAGGTTCATCCAACTAACTATGCCCATAAGTATTGATCTACCACTTTTAAAAAACATTAGTAACATTCTTCATCTATAAAGGTTTTTCTGGTGATCAATGTTTTGTATATCGTGAAAAAAAGTTATGAATCAACAAACATCAGTTGCACATTTATTTTCTTCTAAAAACTTTATCTTGTATCACAGTATTTTCATGTTGTTTAAGAATATGAATGAATAGCATAGAATCATCTGGCATTGGTTATTATTTTTTTAATAATATTTTAACACCATCTTTCTCAACTTTTGTCAAAATCATTCTTTTAAAAAATTTAGTTTTCAACAAATACAAAACATTGTTTGAATGAAATAAAAAACGATATCCAATTTCTACCTTTAAATTTTTATAAAAATTTGTTAACAACTTTTAAACACTCATAAATTTTCATTGGTCAACATTTTTCATGACACCTCTTTTAAATTTTATCAATCCACAACCTATCTCATAGAGAAGGTCCCAACACCACCCTTTTGGATAAAGTAATGTTTTTTAAGGAATTTCATCCCTTTGTGAGAATAATTTTTTCCCATTTTATGATAAAAAATTTCTCACTTTTAATTCTCTCAAGTTATTATTTCTCCCCCTTTTATAATAATCACTAATTTAGATTGATTTTTTAATAATTATACTTACTCTCCCCCTTTTTAGAAAAAGTATTAAATTATGTATCTTTTCAATATAATCCAAAGTAAAGTGGGATACATACATAAAAATATATGTAGTCTTTAGTGGAGGATGAACATAAATTTACAGCCTCAAATCCAAAAAACTCCCTTTTGGAATATCATTTTTCAAAACAAAATCAATTTGATATTTTTCCAAAATGTATTCTAGCATAACATCTCCAACAGATACTTTCTCATTTATAAACTAATACTTTATATAAATGTGTTTTTATATAACATGTTGGAAAACATAATCTGAAATATCAATGGCAATATGATTATCACAAATAATCTTAAATTGTGTAAAAACTTTACTTTCAAATCTTTTATCTATACTTTCATCCAAAAAAATTTGTAGATGATGGATGGTATAAATATATTCTATTTCCACTCTGCTCAAATTCATTGAACATTATTTATTACTATACCAACTCACACAATATTCTCCTATGAAATATTTTCCTCCTAAACTTTATTTTCTATCATTGTAATCTCTAACCCAATCATAATCAATATATCCATTAATTTGTTTATCACCACTTCTTTAACAAAATAGTATATGAAAACATGTTATTTTCAAATATCTAAGAATTTTTTCCACCAACATATGTGATTCTTTTAGATCAATATTTTAACACCCCAATAATCCATGGTATGCTTCCTTTTAAATAATCCAACAGCTTGTGCTACATGCAACATCGAGTTCGAGCACACCATGACCTTTCAAACTAGCCTTTAAAAAATGGTTATGAACAGTATTAACCACATTTTCAAATTTTATATATTTTATTTTTCAAAATAGACTTCATTTTTTAATTCATAAGATTAAAATTATCTTAGGGTGAAATTTTGGTAATTTTCTGAAAAGTTTCAATTTTTGATGAATAGTGGAAAACACTGCATTGACGTTAAAAAAACTATTTCTATTTAAATATTTATTTTAATTTAAATTTATTTTAAAGTAAAAATTGATACCTAATTCATATATTATTCCAATTTATTTCATTGGAGTCATTTTATAATAGAATTAGATATATAATATTTTATTGAACTTCTGAATGTCTCTTTTACCCACCTTCTAGGCACATTTACAAATTATAACTAAACATAATTTTACCGCTTCTATTAATTGAATTTAAAAATTATGAAAATTATTATTGTATTTAGGGTGGAATTTTTTTTCTAATATGGTAAAAATAATTTTTGGTGAATAATAACTTTTGAATTTTATTTACCACGGTTAAAGGTAAATTGGGTAATTAAAAGTTAAAATAATATTATAATAACATAAAATTACCCAAACACATATCATAGTTATATTGGATAAGTTTATTTTTACCAAAATCAACCTTAGGTCAAAAAGGTTGTCATTTTTAAGCAACTTGTGTAATATTAGTACATTTATTATATTTTATTTAAAGAAGAGTAAAAACTTTCATATTAAAATTTTAATAACGAAACCATTTTTAATATATCTTTATACATAAGATAAATTCCACTCTAAATATTCATTATAGATCTAAAAGAAGTATCTAAATAATTATATTTTTTATAATTTTTATACATTAAATAATTAAATTTAATTGTGACACCATGATGATGTAGTAATTGATTTGAAAAAGGAAGAATAAAATAAATGATATTAATAATATTAAAATAAATATAATTTGAATTAATTAATGAAATAAACTAATTTTATAGATATTTTACACATATTTGTGACACATTGGATGTATTGGTTCTAAGTTATCGTGTGGGTTTCATATTTTTTAAAATGAAAATATTGAATAGTGACAAAATTGACATAAATTATAATTTAAAATAAATTTTATTTAATTAAATATTATAAAATTCATTAAAATATCATGTTTATCCAACTAACTAGTATAGTGTTAAATATTTCATAAATTATCCAATTGGGGTTTTTTGGAATTTTATAATAACTAATTTAACCATGAAGTATATAAGTACAAGAAGACATGGTAAGAGTTAAATTATTTAACGAAGAGATTAAACTAAAATATAAGGTTACTTTTATGACATAAACATGTCTAAAACCAATTTTATTAGAGGATTTGGACCCATTCTCATCTTATCTTATAAATAAATCAATTTTCAATGATTAGAAAACGAAAAAAAATTTATAATAAATTAATATTTCAATATATTTTCCAAAAGTACCCCTCACCTCTCTTATAAAAGGAAACCTACCTTTCTCTTTCACTCGTGCCTCTATGTCCTTTTGGTTCAGCCAAAACCATATCATTTCCCCTCCAAAACTCCCTAAATTCATCCTATAGTCCTAACTTTGAGAAAAAATCTATCCAAAGAAGAACTTTTGTTCAAATCAAAAGGAAACACCTGAAAAATTGGTAATTGTTTTATCAACCCTTTCAATATTATTTTTTACTTCTACTTAATCTTTCTATATTTTTTCAATCTAAAAATAATAACTAAAGTATCATCCATGTATAGATATATTATTATAATCATGGGACAACAATATTCATCTTTTTATCCATCTTATGAATAATAATATCACCATGTGTGCGTACGTACGGCTTACCGTCCCACATCATTATATAATTTATTATTCAATACTACTTTGTTTGTAGGTCTATAATGATGAGTATAATGGATATAAACAATGAATATAACATTATAATGATTATTTATAATTAATACACCATCCAATTTTTTTACAATTTGACCGTCAAGGTAATAATAACTTCGCTCGTGCGTACGTACGCCCTACCTTCTCCACGACGTAGTGAAATTCATTCACAATGTTAACCATTAAAGAATGATTATAAAATTTATATGATGAGTAAAAAGAATAATTATGAATTTAATTTAATTATATAGATGAATAAAATATATCCTATTCATAAAAAACATGAATTACATGAAAAAACAGGAATGGGAAAATGAAGCAATTTACCCCTGATACCACGGTAATATAGAAATATTATTACAAAGTGATATAATAGGAAAATATATGATATAATAAGTTGGAATAAAGTCCTTTTATAATTTAATAACATGTTTTAACCATTATAAAGGAGGGTAACTCACCCTCTACTAAAGATAAGTATAAGGTAAGGGTTAATTCCACAATCTATTTATTATCTCAGATTGTTTATACGTAAGTATCTACTAGGACAACCTTATAATCTATGTACATGTTTCATTAAAGGTATTTAAAAATATTATCGGCATTTTTTTAATAAATTTTAACCCATGTTTGACTTTTTATATAACATTTTGAAAGGAATATTTCCATTACTTTTCAAACGGTGTACTTTATGATCCTTTCGACAAATTAAGGAAAGAATGTTTTTTAACTTATACAGTCTGAGTGGCTATTTTACACCATTATGAGCCCTTAGAATTTTGAAGCATCCAACACAAGCTTACAAGGTTATTTTCAAAGTAAATTTTTTATTTTATAATTGTGCATATTTAAAATAACTACAATGTAAACAAGGAACATTTCTCTCAAAAAGTTTCAATGAATTTATTAGATTATTTTCATCTATGTCAACATCCTTTGTTAGATTTTATGCTTGATTGAGGTTGATTTATTATGATACAATATTCCAAATTTAAATGAAGGTTTTATGATATTTTTTATTGTGGATGTGCTATTTTTAAATGATTCATGGTTAATAATTAAAGTATTAAAAGTTTATATGCTAGTTTTAATATGAATGTTTATGTCATGTTTCACCCTTTTCATAAGAGGAATGTATTGGACTTAGTAAGTGATGGGAGGGGCCCACCATATCCCCTTGATGCATCAGTAGGTCTCATAAGACAAACTAGTTTCTTGGCACAAGGCATTGACTGTATGGTAATGGTCTTTTCATGAGGCATTGATGGTATGGTTATGATGTCCATCATTATGCATTCCATCATTAAATTGTTGATTTGACATGTTATTATTCGACTAGTAGAATATCCATTGAATTTTTAATTAGTATTATATGATTTATTCATTCCATATTATGTTTCATATAATGTTCTAAAAAGATTTTGTTTTAATTTTTTACCTTGCCTTAACCGTTTATGTTTATTTATGATGGCTTCTACTATATTTTTTATCCTTACTAAGCATCCGAGATCACCCCTTTCTTATGTTCTAGTTTTCCCCATAATGTGAAGAAGTATATTATGATTGACTAACAATGATATTATATGGAATATGGGTGTTAATAAAAGATGTAGTATGTTGTTTTTCAATTCAATATGTAATGTAAAACAATTGTTTGTATATAATTTTTCCAAGGATACTAAACCGATCAGTCCTTCAGGGTCTGATTTTCCTCTAATCATGCTAATGTAACAAAATAATGCACTGACTCTTGGAAAATGGGTTCAGTTCATTACAATAGTAATGTCATGCACGCAAATTAAAAACATTAATGATATCAGGACATAAATCTTTGATATAGAAAAAATATCCTCTCAAATTCTAAAAATCTTTTTGATTGACACTTTTCCAAAATTCATATTTACTTCTATTTATCCCAACAAAAATAGGAGTGTAAACCATTTTAAAACCTCCATTCAAAACACTATTAGTAATTTCCTAACATACTTATCTTATGATAGAAAAATACATCTTTCCATTTATTTCACTTGTAATCCTAGAAATAAATCTCACTCTTTAAGAATTGACATTTTAATGTTTTTATTATATTATTATGTAAAATATTCATAATCATTTTCTCAATCCCCTACAAAATATATGTTTTCAACATAAATAATAGAAATTTGGGTACCTAAGTTAATATCCATCACATATAAGTTGTTTCCAATTATCCCCTTAAAATAATTCAATTTTTTTAAGAAACTATCATTTTCCTTGTACCAGGCTCGTGGAGCTTGTTTTAACTCATATGCTAATTTTTTAAACTTATAAACCTTACTATCATATTTTTCAAGTGTGAACCCACAAGTTTTATTAATATAAAATTTTTCATCAATCTCTCTATTTAAGAAGGTTTACTTTACATTCATCTTATAAACATTATAAAAATTATGTGCATCCAATGGTAAAATCAATATAATAATTTCAAATCTCACAATGGGGGAAAATTTTTATTATAGATGAAAACTATCCACCTGTGAATATAATTTACAAAAAAATCATGCTTTTTTTATTCAAACATCCCCCATGTTTGTTTATATTGTTTCTATACACTCACTATGTCCTAATAATATTATTTTTTATTAGACATTAAATAAGTTCCCAGGTGTCATTTTTATCTATATGATATAACACATAATTTATAGAATCAACCAATTATTTGTGTTCAGCTACTTAAATAATTAATTTGAGTTCCACTTATGATATAAGTGATGTATGATTTTCTATCCTCAACTTTCTTCAAGCCTGAACCAATTCTTTTTTATTTCCTGGTATATTTTTAGTTTCAAGCTATTTCTATATGGTATGAAATTTCAGAGACTTTCTTCGGGCTTCACTTACCTCATCACATGATTATTATTTTACATTAGCCACCTATTTTGGCTCACTTTTCCTCCACTTTTGTAATTATGATTACAAGTATTCAATTTATCTTCTGCAAAATTTTCAAAAACATTTTTTTAGGAAGTGAGATTTTTAAAAACATTTTTATCATAGTAATACAACAATTTCTATGAATTAGTTTTCCAGTATTTATAACTCTTTATGTTGGGTGACTATCAAATAGAAATTTCTTATATTTTTCATCAAATTTTACAAGATTTAGATTGTTTACCTTTACTAAACTAGGACTCCCAAAAGCATTGAAATATTTCACTAAAGTTTTTCTATTTCAAAAAATTTGAGAGGAATTCATAATTGGGCTATAGCCTTAATAAACTTCTATTTTATACATGTATAGTAGTAAAAATAGATCTTCTCTTAAAACATATAATGGTTATATTCTTTCAGTATGCTTCTTCCCATTTCCACCAAGTTTCTTATTTTCATTTTTTCTTCTCCATTTATTTTGTGGTGTATGTATCAATATACTGATATTTGATTCCATGTTTGTTCAGATTTTATTCTAAAGCATTTCATATGTATTCATTTCATTTATCAGTTCACAACATCATTATGACGAAACCATTATCTCTATCTATATCCCTTCCGAAATATTTTACGTTTTTATTACCTATTATTGGGGTTTTAAAAATAATAATGGTTATTATAGATAAATCATCAATATATATGATAAATTACAAATCTTCTTTCATTTACTAACATCTCATCTGACGATAATTATATTAGTGAATAGGATCAAGATTATATTGGATTGGATTTAAACATTCTTATAACTTTAAACATTTTTTTCCTTTTGATATATTATATAAACACAATCTTATTTCCTTTTCAATATTTAAAAGTCACATACAATATCTAAATTATAGAGTTTTTTCATACATTTTTACCCAAGGTTCACAAGTCTGTGATGCCACAAATTTTTTTCATCTTGAGTACTCGTATTGCAGAAGTTTCAAATTTCTCTCATCAAGAAAATATTTTGTCTAGTTCCTTCTCTTATGGAAACAATTTTACCATTTTACACACTTCTAATGACATATGAAACTTTAATTAATATCAATTCCTTCACATCATCATAGTGTCATCTTATACTATTATTTTATGTTTAATCCCATCCACATATACAAAATCCTTACATTTCAGTTTCTCAGCTTCAATCCCAGTTTTTCCAATTCCTCTGAATATTAAAGAGATATTAATTCCATAATTAACTACTGCAGCATTATTGTTTTTGACATCTTTCAAAAAAAATCTTATATCTTCTGTGAAGATCATCTACTATCAAGAATACCTAGTTTATTCCTTTTTCTTGATTTTAGTGTTGTATTGACAAAAAATCTTTTTTCTTCCACTTTCTTCCTTCCAACATCATTTTCCTTTCTATCATAAGAACTTTATCATGGAAGAGTAGTCATGAATTATTTAGAAAAGATTACTATTTGTTCATGTATTCCATAAACATCTTCCAAGAAACTACATTGATTATTTTTTCAAACTTTTAAATTTATTGAGATTTTAATTTCCCAACTTCCTATGTATTAGGGAAGTTACAAACATTACTTTTATTGGTGATCTCTATAAATTAATAACTACTTATAGTTAAATACATATGGTAAAAAATTATAATCTTTCTTCCCAAATACAATTAAGCACTAATAGTATCCACTAAATCTCAGTCTTCTATAGAAATAAGATCATTCTCTATAATTAGTTGGTTAAGGTTGATAACTTCTTTCTATTTTTTTCATACTATCATGGGGAAACTTTCTTATAGTGGTTATTTTCAACGTTTTTAAGTGATATATTTCATAAAAACATTTTCAACCAAGGCTTTATTAATATTTTTCCTAGCACCTGAATCTTTTGTAAAATTTGGTAAAATTTTAGATTTATTGCGTTAATATAATACCTAATTCATTGAGGGGTATTTTTGTATAGATTGAGATGATTTATAATTAAATTATAAAACATTGTTCAAATACTAATTCATATTTCCTAAGGTAATTTCAACCTCATGAAGTTTCAATTTATTTTTAAAAATATAATATTCTTTAGTTGCAAGTTTCATAATGAGACCTTCAAAATCATTCAATATTCAGTTTATTTCAATTTGAAGTTTACAATATCATATATATACTTATATTTCAATTTAAATAAATCATTATTTATTTAATTATTATATACATTATCATTATTTACCATTATGATATATTTCTTACGTTTTATGGTTTTCTCAAGATAATCCACAAGTTCATATATTAACTGATATTCTCCATAGCTTTCCTCACCAAATTCTTCATCACTAGTTAAGGAATAATTCTTCTTCTTAACATTAAACAATAAATTTCCAAACATTTATGGATTTTTTCTTTCTAATGAAATGTTATCAATAGATTCATTGTCAGTAATTTTGGTCAACAAACTTCTTCATTTTATAGTAAACTTTTTCTAAACATTATTAAATTTATTATCTTCTTTAGAAGATTTTTTAAACATATTCCACCAAGGTTTCTCTTAAAAATAACATTAATATTATCCAATTTTCTTATTTGGTAAATTCATAGAAAAATTCCCAATTCCTCCACACGTGAAACATTTGAGTATAATGTTTCTTCCATATTATCCTCTACCTCATCGATAATTTTTTGAGATGAGATATAGGATATTTTAGTTCATTTCATCATTTTTTTTCTTCCCAATAACTAAGTTCAAAATTCCCAGTATCATGTATTTTTATCTTTATCATAGCTTTAATATCAATTTCATATTTTATTTTATTCTTGAATACATCGTATTTTCTTATCTCATAAGAAATAATAAAGTTGTCTGATTAATCAACTGGTAAATCAAATTTATAATCTAATGCATGGATTTTAGAGTCATCCCTGATAGGGTAGCTTCTCATGTGTTTCTTAAAAATTAAAAATTCTTACAATATATCTCTAAAACCAATAATTTTACACATGACTTCATTAACTCTGGGGAAGTATTCATCAATGGTTTATTCATCCATTATTCTGAAATCTTCAAATATTATTTTCCTAATCTATAAATTTGCGTCCTTCACTTTGGTGTTTCCTTATATGTTACTTTTGAGTTTGTCCCAAATTTCCTTATTTATTTTTAGAATTATTAACTTCATGAGAACATTTTATAATAAATACATTGGAAGATCATTTCTAGTATCTCAATCAATCTCAATATTTCTCTTGTCAGAAAAAATCATGGGAGTATTTTTTTAATGGATGGAAACCCAATTTTTGTTGAATCAAAAACCTTCAAGACTCTAAAATAAGATAGGGTGGCATAATATTTTCTCAACCATGATAATTTATTCATTAAAATATAATAATATCTTTTTTGTTGGTAGAATTTATTTTTTATAATATAGAGATTTGATAAAGAAACCTTCCCACTAATTCCACTTGATGTTCTTATAGATTATTAAACCCTTTAGAATGGGTCTTGAATCAATGGTGGACTTCTTAAAATTTTCAAACCTAATGAAATAAAACCCCTATAAATTTTTATAGTTATTTTCCTTATAAAATTTTCTAAAAACCTCACAAGCATGAATATATTTGAATGAAAAAAAGAACAAAAATTTATAAGGTATGAACATAGTTTGAGAACCTATATCCTTATAATATCCACTCTAATGGGTGCATGTAAATTTACTATTATATGTAAGTGAATAAAACCTGCATCCAACAAACATTAGGCTCTTATTACCTCTCGATAGTTTTGATTATACAAACTACCATCAATTTAAAATTTCTTTTTAAAACAAATACCACAAAAATGTAAGAAATATTATTTCTTTATCCCCCCAAAAATGTTTTTCCAAAATGTTCATCATATTTCTCTATTTGGAATGTACATCTAGTGCACCCTTTTTTATTTATTCTGAAATTTTTTCTATTTCATCTCACTAAAATCTCAAAAATATATATATAACCTAAAATGATTCTTATTTATAAAATAAATTAAACTCACTATTATTATGTCCAGTGGTTTTGATATAAAACTTATGTCTATAAATTTATAAATATTACCTTTATCTGATACATATGATAAAAAATATCTCTTTGTAACTCTTATTCAACAAGAAAGTGATATAGGTTTGAACCTCACTTTTGGAAAAAATTATTAAACACTTCAAATTTTTTCAATGAACAATGTTAATTATAGTTTACTTTTCACCCCTTTATATAGGTGCTCCTATAATGGAAATTGAGGGAACTCATTTTCATTTTCCCTCTCAATCCAATTATAAAATAAATCATTCCTTCTTAAATCAATTTCATTTTTATAATTATAAATTCATATATAATATTCAAGAATATTCATGTATTCTTCCTCATTTCCAACATTTCTATGATTTCATAAACTATAAAAAAATAAATGACTTCAAAAAACAACCTGATTTTCTATTGTTAAGAAACTAATTTAAAAACTAGCATAGCATCTTAAGGATTCAGGACACTAAAAAGTTAGGTAATGTTTCTAAAAATTATCTATCAAGAATATTTTTGTCTGTAATTTTTTTATAAACATTTCCACCTTTAAAAAACTAAATTTATACACTTTTTTCATTATCCGTACTCTTTTTTTGTTTAATGAATTCATAAGTAAAAAAAATCATACGTCTGATGAAGTGTTTGTTTGGTATTATTCATTAACTCAAACATCATAAAAAATATCTAAAATTTGATATGATGGAAAAAAAATTTTTATTTTTTCTAATTTTTTAAAAGGAACCTTCTATATATAATCACAACACTTCACTACTTGAATTAGCTTTCTCTAGGTGAATTTCTTGTCTAATTAATTCTCAAAAAAGGTCTCTATTTCATTCTAGTTTTCTGGAAACACTTAATTTTCTTATTTTCAATTTATATATTCATAAAATTCTTTTTTATGATAGTAATTATAAATATTTTTTGATGGATTTTTATCTATTGGGTGTTATTTTGACGGACTTCCTTTAGTAGTACACTTTATAACATCACAACTGTCTGTCTACTGACCTGTGTCTGGTAAACTATTTATAGATGATAGATAAAATTATATTACTATTTATTTTATATTATTATATCTCTATCGACTTTACTACATTCATTTATATATTTATATTTGAATGAATCTAATAATCAATGGTTTACAACTCTCACTTTTAGAAACTTCTTTGTTCGGTCAACTTTTCCAGCTTCAATCTTCAATATCTTTATCTTATGAAATTAGACCAATAATATTTGTTCATTTAGTTTGATACAAATAAATTTTTCAATAATTATTTATCTCCCCCGTTGTGAAAACAACATCAAATTTATTTTTCGATAATGTTTTTTCTAGTGATTTCATTTTTTATGTCAAAAATGTTTTTCTAGATCAACAAACTTTTGTTGTTCATTTTGTTCCCCTCTATAAGATTATGTTTGTATAATGATATTTTAATGATGTTTATGAACATGAACGAATATAAAATCATCATATAAATTATTTCAAAATTTTCATTAACAAATTTTCTTAGCAAACTTATACTACCTTCTTTCTCAACTTTTTTACAAAAACATCCCTTAACAAAAGTTAGTTGTAAAAAAATAAAAAAAAAATTGTGAGAAAAACATCACAAAGAATATTAAAAGAATTTATTTAAAAATAAATATTTGAAACTTATATAATAATATTCATAATGAATTATGGATATGATTTTGGTAAATTTATTTCAATTCATATATGTTAAGAAAACATTATTTCTATTATGGTAAAAAAAACATCAAAATGACTATTATGGTAAATATTTAAAATATTCATTTTAAAATAATTAAAAATAAATTAAAAGGAAGTGGAAAATGAATTTTAAAAATATTTGGTCTATAAATAAGATAATTCTTGAAACATTTTTATAAACAAGGGTATATAGTACAAATTTTTGAATGGAATACATTAATTGATGTTTTTAAAGAAAACTTCCTCACCATAAGTCACATCAAGCTTCATATGTTATCTAACTCATGAATAATAAAATTATATTAGTTTTATAATTTCATAATAAACTTTTTAATTTTAATTTAATTATTATTATTTATTTTACTTCGTTTATTACCATGACTTATTTAGTCACTAAAACGGTTAAGTTCACATTGGATGTTTTGGGGTCATTCGGTTTATAACCTCAAAACGCCATTAGTGTGTTGACTGTGGTCAAAGGGTTTGTGGTTATATTAGTTAAAAAATCTTAAAAAAGTTATATTTATCATATTTATATATTACATGCACTTTTAGAACCCAAAATTTAAGGCATTCATGAAAAATAAACCTCATGGTTTCATCCATATGGTACTATGTACGTATGGATGAAAGGCATTTTAGTTTTTCTACTGAGTGAAAAAGAAATAAAGAACATAATATTTTACTTTTAAAAATAATAAATATGTTATAAATATCATATAAATTAATTTTAACAATCATTTTAACTATCCATTTGATCCAGGTCGGAAAAATGAAACACGTCACTTCTTGGAGGTGGTAGTTTACACATATGCATGAGCGATGTTTTCATTTCCCAAATGGTGTAAAATGAGATGAAAAAGGATTATTCCATTATCATAATAATTTATTAGTATATTTAATATTCTTATTTTATTATTTTATTTTGTTTGAATAATATTATAAAGATTTATAATAAAAATAAACTTGAAATAGATCATTTAAGACATATACCTTCTCCTCAGATATCTCCCTTTGGATTTCACCTTAATCCTTCTTGTGTTGGTCTTTTGAGACAACCATGACCTTTATAAAAAATGTATTGATGTTATGGATATATTTTATTTAGTCTTTTATGAGATAAATTTCTCAAAATTGTTGACAAAGGGAGGAGAGGAGGTTCCCTTTCATAAGTGAGGGGAGTTACACACTTGTAATTTTTCTAAACACTTAAATACGATAAAGAGTTAATCATGGGAAAGTGACGATAAAAAAATTTAATTTAATACATAAGGTTATAATGGTATAAAAACCCATCATTAAATAATAATTAATATTAAATATTGTGTCTTTTTACAATTTTTTTACCTTTATTAACCTGATTTACTCATTACCGTGGTCACACATTTTTTACCATGGTACTATTTATAATGACCAAAAAAACTAACTTCATTAATAAATTAGAAACACATAATTAAAATAATTTAATCCATTTTTCAAGATTCAATTTTTGTAATTTTAATAAATTACTTTTAATATAAGTGTGAAAAATTAAATGAAAAATAGTTTTTAGAAAATTATTTATTAAGCATAAAAATGAACTTATAACAGAATCATTTATAATGTTGAGTCCTAGGTAATTATATATATTATATTTAATAAAATTCATTTTTTTCATTATAACCAAAAAACATAATTGTAATTTTGAATACTTAATTTAAAGAAAAAAATAATAGTTTTTCAAAAATCAGTATTTTTTATAATCACTCAAAAATCTATCTATATTGAAAAATATCAAAAATTAACTTTAAGAAATATGATATTCAAATATAAAAACTGAATTTAATTTTATAAAATTAAATTTCTAAAATTTATAAAGTTTTCCTTTAAATTAAACCATGTAGTTCATGGAAAATAATTTAGTTAAATAAAACTATTACTTTTTGGACTACAAACTTTTAGAGAATTATTTATAAAATTATTATGATTATGAATCCATAAAATGAATAATTATAAACAATATGAATTATTTATTTCTAAGATCACATGGGTTTCATAGTATTCTCTACTGACTAAACGGGTCCGTCATAATTTTATTCATTACTTAAATAGGTGAGGGTATTTTTCTCTCATAGTTTTTTCTAATTCCCATGGTTCTTCCTAAATCTTTTTATTTATACAAAAAACTAAAACCCATATATTCATATAATATAATAGTACCTAATCTCTTTAATCTAAAAAATTTAACTGATGTTTCTTCATAAGAAATATTATCCTCTAACTATACCACCAATTTGTCTTGAAACATGAGATGCACCAGTTACGTACTTCTTTAATAAAGAAACATAAAACACATTATGTACGTGAGATAAACATATATGTAATGATACTCTATAAGAAAATAATCTAACCCTTACTAGAATTTAATAGGTTCCGTTGAATAATGGGTATGACTTTCCTTTTTTTCCAAAACACATTAGTCATTTAAAGTGATATATTTTAAGAAATACAAGATCACCTACCTCAAATTAAAGGCCTTTACATTGATTAGTTGTATTACTCTTTACCTTCTCAATACTTCCCTCATATTGTCTTGAAATGTACTTACTTTATCAAATATCACATATAAAAATTATATTACTGGCAATTTTATCTCACAAAATTCATCAAAATATAATGGAGTCTATAGTGAACTATCTTAGGTTGTCCATCTAATAGACACCCTAATTGGTACGCCAATATTATTAAGGGTGTTAGCAATCCCCTTGGGCTAGTAAATGATTCCTAGGAATCATGGGAACACCTTTGGTAAAAGTTTCACACAATAATCAGAGTAAATGAAATATTAGTAATTAAATAAAAATATGGAAGGACTAATCTATATACTGTACGTCCATGCAGAATCATATAAGAATAAATAACCAATCAGATAATAAAGTCGTACAAAAAAATAAATAGATAGTTCCTCCACTCCCCTAGCCTCCCATACCTAAAAAACATTTTGGCCACCTCCACTACCCTCTTAGCCTCCTACTCATATATCTACCATATATATATATATATAAAATCCTAATTGGATGATTTGGTAAAAGTAATGAAATGAGAAAATACACATACCTTAGTCAATCAATCAATCCTCTCAAGATTGGTTAGGAACTGAAGTGAGAACTTGCAACTAAAATAATATGATCATGAGATACAATCATTATATAGTATAAAAAATACAACCAAAACTATAAAAAAACCTTAGTAAAATATTCTATAAAATGCAAGTTTGAGACATAAGGTATAAAGTAGTTTTTATATTCTTTATGAAACAAATCTGCAATCCCATTTTCAAATAACTATAATATTTATCAACTAAAAACAATTATAGATAAATATTTTAAATTAAACCTTTAAAATGATGAATGGGGATCTAAACCCATGTTAAATAATCCAAAAAGAGTTTTTTACTTCATTACCAAAATCTCATGAAAATCTTATTTTCATAAACAATTTCATGGAAAATCCATTTCTTTAAAACTATTAAATAATTATCCAAACCATTTTTCTTTTCCAAATCATAATTCAAGAAATTATAAAACCACCCATTTAAAATTAATCTAAAATAAACACAAGGTGGTGAATAGACCATAAAAAGGAACCAAACATAAAGGAAAAATAATCAAGTAATTTTTCCAATACGATCATTGAATCCAGGGGAATACAATCAAGTCATAAAACAAAATCCTTGGAGGTTTCTAAAAAACCGAGGATCATGGGAATCATCCCTAAGAACTAGTATTAATATATCAAAACTTGTGACAGTGAACCTAGAGAAGAACTACCGAACCTATCAAAAATCCCTTAATCCCATCAAACTACCTAGAGATTAAAATCCATAGAACACCTTCTTATATTGGATAAAATAATACTTGTAGACTAAATTTCTCCTAGTACTTCTTGTATAACCATATAAAAATATCAAGGAAATAATCCCTAATCACCCCATTGTCCCCATAAAGTTTTACCCTCACATGGGTCACCTAATATATTCTATGGACTCCTATGAAAATTAAAAATAGGTGGTAAATCAATAATCAAATGAATCAAATATAAAACATTTGAAATGAACTCACACCTCACCTCATAAAATATCTCAAGAAAAATAACCAAACACATATTGATGCATATGATTCATTATGTTAATATCAATATAAATCATCCCCCATTAGGATGAAATACACAATAATCAAAACAATCATATAGGGTCCAAAGAGAGTCTCATACATTTAAAAAGAAACACTTTAAGTGATAAAGGGGACTTAAAAACGTAAATCATGGAATACCATTCCATTTTATCACTACTTGAAAATATATTTCAAAACAAAATTTAAAATCTAGTGTCAAAGACACTTTTGAAAAATAAGTTCAAAATACAACTAAATATACACATTTCAAGAATACTTTAAAATATAAATTATTACCCTATTATTTGAAATAAATTTTTTAAAATTCAAATATTTCCATGAAATTCACTTCTTAAATAAATATTATTCTTTTAATGACAAGAAAGTGTGCCAAGAACCCTTTTTAAAAAAACACTAATTATCATTTTAAACACTTTTTCAAAACAAAAATGAGACTTATAGTCTAAAAATGATTTCAAAAGTGGGCCAACTCCCCAATTTTTATAAATTAAATACATTGAAATGGGTTTTACCCATTTAAAAATGGAACCAACATTAAACACACATTCAAAAATCTAAACCACTTTAGAATATCCTAATAGGAGATAACAATCACTTGGCATGTGACCAAAACCAATATGAAGTATTTAATATATCTGAATACCATTAAAATATTTTATTTTATGTAAATAAAATATAATTAAAATAAAACATTAAAAATCACTTTGAAAAATTTTAAAGGGGTCATGCAGGGATTTACATAGCCACTTCGAATATAGCTTAAGGCTAGGCCAAGCTCAAAATGTAACATTGTAAGCTTTTAAAAGATAAACATCAACTTCGATAACTTGTATAAGATTAAACAGAAATCTTATAATAGAATTTAACACCTCAATAAATTACTATATATTTCTTTTTAAATAAATTATATCTCTTTGATAGCTTGCGATGTGTGTAACAATAAGTTTAGATGAAAATACTCTATTAATATATTATTTAAACATGACCATTATATCATTGTCATTAAGTTGGAGGGTATGAATAGTACAAACTAAATTATAAAAATTGTATGGTTTATACATTTATTAAATAAATTAAATTGATATATATTAATTATAAATTAAATAATAATCATTTCAAATGAAAAAATGTTTTTTTAAAAATTGTATTTTTTTTCTAAAATGTGGTTTCTTCACACTTTATGCACATAATTTATAATTTTTTTTTAATTTAAAAAATTTATTTCATAAAATTTCTATAATTATTGAAAAAATCATATCAAAATTTCTTTAGTGTGATTTTTTTAGTATTTTTCTAAGAAGTTTCATTTGTCAATGAATAGTGAAATTACTGATTTTTATTTATAACTACCTTCTGTTTAAATTATTTAAAAAGATAAATTATATTTAAATTGGTTTTAAAGTAAAATTATGTCAATTATATTAATATTTAACAAATTATTCCATTTTAATCATTTTAATATTAAATTTTGATAATAAAACTTTCCATACTTATGCTAATTTTGTCTTGGGAAACCCTTTTTTCATCACGTCTACAGGTATAATATTAAATTAGATTCTCCCACTTATTTCAATTAAATTTGGGGAAATTGATTCCATATTTTGAGATATAATAATTAATATTATCTCTTTTTTTAAATTTAATTTTTTAACTTAATAAATAGTAAGGATAGAAAAAAATAAATTATAATTATTAAGATAAAAATTAATTTATCGGGGATTAAAGTAAGATGATACGGTTTAAAATGACCTTCAAACATGTATAATTTTTTCCACATTTCCACCTTATCCAATACTAAATTTTAACCTAAGGTTATATGGAATATTTTTCTAATGAATGAATTTATAATTTTGGATACTTTTGGGAAATTTCCATGTAAGTTTTAAGAAGGACCACTTTCCAAACATATAAAATGGCACTCACTCCCTTAATTTATTCACACATATGAAGCTATATAGTTTGTAAAATAGATGAAAAATAATACCTCCCCTAAATTCGTTTACACATTCTAGAGCTTCAAGTCTTCCCATGAGACCACCCCCAGGGTCCTTAAGAAAAGATCCAATGGGGGTTTCTCTAAGAGAAGGTAATTGTCTTCACTAAGCTCATTCTTTTTCTTTCTTATTTTAAAACCTTAAATTATTACTTAAAAAATATAATATAATAACACCGTTTTATACCATATAATTATATGTTATTTTTTTATGGAATGACATTTAACCATCTCCCACTCCATTAAATGGAAAACAAAACCATCGATTGTTTGTACGGCGGACTGCCACCACGCCGACTGATGTCATTTATTTTCCATCAATGAATCACATGTATATTAATAATTATAGAAATAATGGGTATATATGATAAAAATTAAATAATATTAATTCTATAAAGTTAATATATCAACCTTTTCCTTAACCTTTTCTCCCATTAATGGAATGATATCATTGCTTGTGCGTACGTACGACCTACCACCTCCACAAAGAGGAGTGAATAATTTTCCTTATAAAACATTCATAAATAGTAATTGAAATTTATCTACTGAGTAAATATGATATTTATATCATTAATTTTATTAATTTAATTTTTGAGATAATTGATATCTATCCTATTTACACGAATTGAAACATTCATGACCAAACATGCATGGGTAGATAAAGAAATTAATATCCCTAAAATTGAAACTAATGAAATATTATTAACAAATAGGTGGTAAAATGATATAATATGGTCATATATGATATTTTTGAAATGAATATGGTTCAATTATAAATTAATAAAATGATTAAAACCATTATACATAATTTTAAATCATGTTCAACCAAAATGAAGCATGATATAAGGGATATCATCTCAATTTCCCTTTATTAAGGCATATTGAAATTTTATCAACCTAATTTATTTTATATGGTGTATATAATACCCTTTTTACATTTAATATTGTCATTAATTAATAATTCACTGTATTTTAGGTTATAATTTTAATTATTTCATCCAAGGGTATTTTACTTGAAAATTTCCAAGTGGTAAAGAATAACATAACTTGATTTTTTCATTGGGTTATGTTACTCCCTCGCTTTCTTTGATATTCTGTAATTATGAGCGTATTTAGTTTTCACTATATTATGTTTTATATCCAATTATTTTATGTGTATTTACATTTGAAACATATAATTCAATTAGTGATTAATTCTTAATACATGTTAAGATATTTGTAAGGGTTTATTACACAATATCATTTTAATCGGGATTTTTTATACTTGAATTACCATTGTAAGAAATCATTTGATCATTATAAAAAAACTTTAATTTTAATATCCCTTTTTAAATCATGAATATTTCAAGTAATAGTATCATTTTTCACATTTGGGTAATTAAAATGATTGATAAAATGTTTTTAATGAAATCTGACTTCATTTCACTCTTTGATCAAAAATCATTTTTCTTCCAAAAATATGTTTCTAAAAAAATGTTTTCAAGAAGGATTTAAATTTTTAAAAAATATTTATTAAAATTTTTTTTACCCATATTTTAATTTTTAAAGAAAAATATCAATGGAATCATAATGAGTTTTTCAAAAAAAAAGGCGTATTTGGATTTTAACAAAAATGAGAAAGGAATATTTGTTTTAACGTGTATGACCAATATAGAATTTCATACCGTTATGAAAAATAAATTTTTTAAAATTACCTTTAAAATATTTAACTGTTATATTCAAAGAATAGTATTTTCAAAATATTTTTTAAACTTTTGGTTTTAAAAATATATATTTTCCAAGTGAAAAGGATATTATCCTTAAGTATTGTTTTAAATATATTTATATAGTATTTCTATTCATCAATGAGAAAAACCATTTATTTTAATTATAATCCACTTGGTATATATTGTATTGATACTATTATTATTCTTTGTATTTACTTTTTTAGATACTTTTGACTAAGAATTGTATTGATATTACCATTCTTGATTTATTTTTGTAGTCATTAAATTTCCCTTGAAATATCCACTTTATAGTGATCATTGGACAATAAATTTCATCTAAATATCAATATTATTTATCATGGAATTTTTTATGTATTAAACCATATATCATTTCTACATAAAATTTTCTAAAATTATATTTATCTGCTTTTCTAGGTAAATATTCATAAATCTGGATTATTTACTCAATATATATAATTGATGATAAGAAAAATTGTTCATGAATTAAATTGATTATTCAATATAGGAAGAGTTCATGGGATATGTTGTGACGGGTGGGGAATCGAATTATATATCCCCTCGATGCATTAGTAGTTACTAGAGGCGAATAGTTAATATATCCTACCGTCTCCATGGTGCAATGAGAATTATTAACCACAATAACCATTCAAGAATGACTATAAAATTTATATGATGAGTAAATTTAATATTTATAAACTTAATATCATTCTAGATATGAATAATATATATTCTATTCATAATAAACATTACTTACAAAACAAAACATGCATAGGAAAATGAAATAGTTAACACCCAAAGAAATGGTAATATTGAAATATTATTAAGAAAATGATATAATATAATAATATATAATATAATAAATAATGGATATAGTTTTTGTATAACATAATAAAATTATTAAACTATTATAAAGGGTGTTTTGGACATGTATGGATAGTTTCAGGCCTAAGGTAAGGGGAATCCCATCTCACTTTTAATTTTCATGAGATATAAGTCATGTTCACCACCTATTTCTTGTGTGTGTTTTATGAACTACCACTATTATATTTCATATCATTAATATTTTTATCTTTATTTTATTTAAATATTCATTTGAAGGTATTGGGCTTATTATTTAAATGTTAAAAGTGCAATGGGATGCTCTAAATGTTTCAAGATTTAATTATTTCTCTATTTCAATATTTATTATTGTATTCTGCAAAACTATTTATATGGATATACAAGGATAATAAATGACTTTTTCTATTTTTAAGTTATTTTAAATCTTTTCCAATATAATATTTTAAGGTTTTATGTAAGGATTAATTTCCAATCTATTTATTATCTGGGATTTGTTTTATGTAATAATTTACTGGGGAATTTTTATTATCAATGTCCATGTTTCTTAAAAATGTATTTCAAAATTTTTTTACTATTATTATAAAAAAATATAAAGAAAATTTTACCTAACTTTGATTTTATAAAAAAGGATTCTTTTTATTATTTTCTTTTTGAGGTACATTTTTTGACTTTTTCAATAAAACATAACTTATATAGTGTGAGCGGGTTATTCCTCCATTGTGACACCTTAATGTTTTGAAGCTTCCTTTACAAGATTACAAAATTATTTTTACTAAAAATATTTTCTTTTTTAAAATTTTATAGAATTTTAAATACCTATTTTAAAAAGGTATTTCTCTAGAGAAGTTTATAATTATATTATTAAAAACATTTTCCTCTATGTCAACATGGTTTGAAAGCTATGGTTGTTTTTGTAAAAATGTTCAACCTGGGTCTGGTCTGGGTCTGACCTGACCCACCAAACCTCACCCAGTCTGGTCAACCCGTCCCGGTCCCATCCGACCCAGACCGAATTGGCCAGACCAATCGGGTTGCTGGAGAAGCCTGACTCCTCTGGTCGGGCCCACCACATGCGGGCCGGTTTGGTGTTCCACACGAAGCCTCACCCTTGCGCTCTACCTCGACCGACCCCACCAGGACACATCTTACCACATTCTTCAGCCACTACATAGGTGGCTAGCTATCCTACCCTCATGCTCTACTTGAACTGAAAAGTTTTGTGCCTCCATCTTCGCACCTCCAAGTTGTCTTGGGCATGTCAAATCTTTGGTCTCAAGATGTTGTGCCTCAAATAGATGGTTCAACAATCAATAAGCTCATACAATCATAAAGATCATGATTAACAAAGGTAAAAAAGGAGAAGTAAAAAACCACCTAAAGGATAGATCTTGGCCTTTGTTCATTTCCACCTCAATTCTTCCTTATTAAAAGGATCAGGAAGAATAAAGAAATCACACTGATCTAACCCCCATTAAATCCCCATAATAAAACTCCCTTCTCATAAGTGATAGAATAGAAAATAAAACATTTCTTGGGTTGGTATGCGTTCATCATCTAATTTAATAAAGGGAAATGAACCACAAAGAACAATTCCCTACCTAGAGTTTGGATTGGTCATTGATGGAGGGTGAAGTTGCATCATCATAATTCATTGATTTGTTGATATTCGATCCAACATATGATCTCCAATATGTCATCACTAATTCTCAATAAACCAAAATTAATTAGACAGATCTCCTTCTCCACTTTCCATAGGAATTATACGGGTATGACGATGACCCTAAATTCTATTAAAAATTTCATTTAAAAAAATAAACCCTTGTTGGGTCTCAACAAAATATTTCTATTAAATATTTTATTACCGATATTACCAGAAACTAACATTTTCATCTAGCCCATGATGGAGGATGTTAGGCCCTATATAAGGTAAATTTTTTGATCTGAATGCAATTTTTCCCTCCTATTTTGGATATGGGGACCCATTTAAAAGATATTCAGTTTTAAATAAAAATTTCCCATATGTTTTATTCAAAACTGAACATTTTTCATCGAATTGTTTGTGGAAAATCAGGCCTTGGAATCTCATGCCATCTCAACACAAGGTCTCAGAATTTTCCCAATTAATTTTAAAAAATAAAACCAGAGAAAATGTGAGTCATTTAATTCTCCCCACTTTAGGGATTTTCATCCCCAAAATTCAAAACAATGGATACTCAAAAAATGGTGAGGGTACTGAGTACGAATCTGAGCCTCCTACTCCCAGGTGCTCTCCTGGGGATTCCCATGTTTCCATCGAACATGCAGCAGAAGTATTGACTGCCCATGAAGGATCATCTCTTGTAAATCCTTGATCTCTACTGTGTACACCACAAAATTCCCCCGATTATCAATTTCCAGCTTTCCCCAGTTAATGATGTGCGATTGATCATTCGTGTACATCCTATGTTATGACACGTATAAGAGATCATACACCCGGTTCAACTTTGGGGGTAGAGATAGGTGGTATTCTATCTCAACAAATCTATTTAGAATCTTAACAGGGATAACGTATCTCAGAGATAACTTGTCACTCCATCCAAATCTTTGTAATCCCGGTCGAGGTTAGACCTATATGAACACATGGTATCCCTCCTTGAACTCCAAGGGACATTGTATCCTGTCATCATACAAATTCTTTTAGCTTTTTAAAGTCCTCATCCACTCCTAGATGATCTGCACCTTCTCATTGGTAGCCCGTATTGACTTTGGACCCATGAGTGGTGACTCTCCTAGGTTAGCCCAGCAAAGTGGTGACACACATAGTCACCCATAAAAGCCCTTAAATGGTTCCATACCAATTTTTTAGTGGTTGTTGTTGTTGTATAAAAACCTTTCCATAGGTAGGTGATCCTCCCAATTGAACCTAGAGTCTAGGATTCAAGCACAAACATTTACTCAAGAACCTAAATGGTTATCTCTGTCTGGACATCTATCAAGGGATGACACATCGTGCTCTGGCATAACTGTGTCTCAAACATCTCCTACAATCCTTTAACCAACTCGGATGGGAAAAAAGCATCACAATATAAAATGATCATCGATGGAATTATATGAATATAAACTATATCCCTTATGTAGAGGCTCCCCAATATCTCTACTGAACTCTACTCATGGATCCGTAGGAAGTGGGACCACTTGGTGAGTTGGTCAATAAACACCCAAATGGTATCGTGTTCCCTAGATATGCATGGTAAACCCATCATGAAGTCCATTGATATACAATATCACTTCCAATTTGTTTCCTCAATTGGTTGGGTAAATCCCACTAGAACTTGGTGCTCTGCATTCACATGTTGGGAAGTGAGGCATCAAGAAATGAACTATGCCACTACCTTCTACATAGGAGTATAGACAATCTCAAAGTCATAGTCCTAGAATAACCCTATTCATCATCATTTCCTCAAGTTTAGATCCTTCTAAGAGAAAATATACTTGGTAATCTTGTGTTTAGAGTAAATGGTAAGCCGCTCACCCATTAGGTAGTGTCACCACATCTTCAATGCGAAGACTACTACTACTATCTCAAGATCATGGGTTACCTTCTTATACTCATGTTGTCACAACTAGTGTGAACCATAGGCAATCACTACTTTCCCCCCTGCATTAGGACACAACCGATAATGGTCCCTAATGCATTGTAAAACACTACATACATGACTCCCTCCTCTGGTAGTCTCAATATCGGAGCTCTCTTAAACCTCCGCATCATCTCTTGAAACCGCTAATGTCACTTCTCTATCCACACAAAATGCTTCCCCTTCCATGTCAAAGCCATCAAGGGTGCTACTACTCGGGAAAAGTCAGGTACAAACCTCTGAAATTACCTAGCCAAACCCAGGAAACTCTCCACCTCAGTAACACTCTTTGGTGGATCCCAAGAAAGAACCATATGAAACGTCACCGAAATCCACTGCAACTCCATCCTCTAAAATGACGTGTCTCAGAATGTGGACATTCTGAATCTAGAACTGACACCTTGAGAGCTTCCCATAAATTTGGTTCTTTGAGAGTGTGTCTATGACCATCCTCAAGTGTATCATGTGATCCTCCTCAGATGCTATGTAAATCAATATTTTATCAATGAAGACTACCAAAAAATGGTCTAAGTAAGGTTAGAAGATCCTGTTCATGAGTCCCAGGAACACTAATAGGGAATTTTTCACACCAAACGAAATCACTAAGTACTCATAGTGGTTGTACCCAAATCGGATGGCTATATTTGGTACATATTCATATCATACACAAAGCTAATGATAGCCAAACCTGAGGTCAATCTTATAGAACCACCTCACTCCCTTTAGTTTAAAGAAGAGGTCATTGATCATTGGTGGTGGATACTTGTTCATAACAGTCACCTGATTCTGGCCCTAAAAGTCCACACATAACCTCAAGCTTCTATCTGCCTTCTTGGAAAACAAAATGGGAGCCTCTTAGGGTGAGACACTAGGTCTCACGAATCCCATCATTTCAAGTCCTCCAGTTGTACCCTCAAATAAAAAAGCTCCATGGGATCCATACAATATAAAATTTTAGATATCGATTTCATCTTGGGGTAAAAATCAATGCAATATTCAACATCCCTATGGGGAGGCAATATGGGGACATCCTCTGGGAAGACATCCTCATACTTTTCCACCAGTGTGGGAAACTGAGGACTTCTATCATCCACTTCACTGAGGGTGAGGTTATCCAAATTATGGGTAACTTGTTTAACCCACCTATGATCTCTTACACTACATGAATTTCCTTTTCACCAAAAGAGTAAAAACTAGTCCCATCACTATGGACAGACTACACTCTATGCCTAAATAGTCAATCTGAGCAAGGACTATAGATAAAAAGACCATACCGATAATGAAATCATAAGGCCTCGACACCGCTACCAGGAGAGCCCAACCGAAACTCTCACCTTAAAGATTAAGGTCACAGTATCGACACTAGTGTGTGATCATAGAATCCCCTCTGAGATGAGTCTCTAAACGTAAAGTTCAAGTCAATGTTTCAACAAGAAACTCTGATTCTTGAAAAAGGGCCATGGAAAGAAAATAATTACTGGAACTTGTGTCTATCGAAACTGCATGTAGGGTGTAAAATACATAGATCATAACTCTAATCATCCCTAGAGCATTAGGGTCAATGGATTCCATAGCCTACTACTATCCTCACCCCTATACACTAGCTCCCTAATACTGGTGTGGACCACATGGGGGTGGTGGTGGTAATATTTCAAACCTCTTCCCACCACTTGTTGCTTTACCAACTCCTCTTACATGTCCTCTTCCCTATGGACCACCCTATGCATGCCTCCTCCTCTCCCTTGGTGTTCCCTCAATCATCTTCTGATTGACTGTATGACGGGTCGGGAAATCTCATGTCAGATGTTCACAACTACTACATGAGTAACACAACCCATCCTTCAGCTGGCATGCTCTACCACGGGACCCCCACACCACAGATCCCATGTCCTAGGGTAATCCCCTAGAATGATTGACCCTCTTGGGTCCCTGTGTTGGATTTTAGCTACCAATTTCCAAAGACTCAGTGGCCTGGTGCCTTCTGGTAGCTCCCATTACTAGCACATGCTTCGCTAGAAAGATCTCCACTAGAAGATCTCCCTCTAGTACCCCATCATATGTAGGGATGCTAAGGGTTATCATGGATTACCTAATCTCCCATTGAATCCCCTGATCGAAGGTACAAGCCCTGAAGAATGGTTCTCGCACCGTATCTGTGGAGTAGTCAGAAACATTAGTAAACCTCATTGAGTACTCTGCCACAGTCTGACTACCCTACTACAGATGCAGGAGCTGTTATATGTGCCCTGGGCATAACATTGCAGGGAATAACTACTATATGAAGAGTTTCTCCAATTATTCCCAAGAGAGAGTCGCCTCATCAAGTTTCTCGGTCACTATGCTCCACCACCATCTCGTTAAGCCATAAATAACACCCGGCTAGGACTTACATCAGGTCCGAAGGTGTCCTCACCAGGTGGAAGACACATGTAACTTCCTCCATCCAATCATCATCTATATGGGGGTCTGGATCACCCCTAAACCTAGGAGGTCACTACCTTTTGAACTCAGGTAATGCACTCAGCCTACATACATCCCCAATCGGTAGCATTGGTAGTAATTGCTTTCTGAAAGGTGTTTGAATCACTTGTAAACCACCTGGAGGTGCTATCTCCAATGAAAGGATTATCTATGGTACAACCCATTATACTGACACCTCATCACTAGGAATATCATACCTGTGATCATTCGATGGAATCATGGATGGCTGTCAATGGGGAGGCATCCTAAAACAGATTAAGATGTGCCATTTTCAATATAGTATACCTGATCAGCTAGCTCAAGAAGGGAATGAGGACACACTCAAATCCTATATGATTCATGTAACATTTTTTCAATGCAATATGTTTTTTCATGTACCTATTTGAAAATCAGGTGTCCAGATTCCTGGTGTATGGATACGTCGGTTTCCACACTAATAATGGCTCCCTATCCTAAAAGCTGAACTTGAAACACTCGACATTGTTCCCCAAACAAATCTCACAAACTCTCCACCTTTAAGTAGAACTGGCCCTCTTTGGTATAACTCTATCACAAACCATCCCATGGGGGGCCATTTCATGACTACCCCAAACGCACCTCCAATAGTCTAGGGCCAGGTGACTAGCACTGAGTACGCATATCCCATAATTGGAAGGAATTTTCTTAAGTACTTGTACACACTCACACAACTCCAAGTCCAAAATGATGAAATGTTAAAACACTGAGTATAAAATTTATGAATAAACTAAGATACCAAACACTAAGTATGAACATAGGAAATTGGAATGTAAATAGGTCCAGAATACAAGCCCATTAAATAAAGAGTGAATCAAAGTTAAAACACAAGTTCCAGAAACTCATTCGTAGAAAAACCTACCAGAAGGGTAGGTTTATGATAGCTATCGGAAGCTGTAGGATCACACCTCATCTATCTAATCACTCTAATCACAACCTAGTCCTCCTCCACCTAGAATTTCGTTAAAGTGTTGATTGTCTTCATAGGACACAATGTGTGCGGGAAAAGCTCGTGCAGGGGTGAGTAAAACAATACTCAGTAAGAAACCCCCAAACCACAAGGGAATACTACTAATAAATACATGAAGTATACCATAAAGAAATTCATGAAGTATATCACAAAATAATACATGAATTATACCATGAAGAGATACATTATATACCACAAATTAAACACATGAAGTATGGTCACCTCACATAGGTATAAGTCTATACCATGAAAAGAGGGACTATCAACCCTAGTCCATAGAACACCCAGTATTAGTAAGTCATGGAGTGTCAATAACACATAGAGTGTCGATAACACATGAAGTTTCAATAACACATGGAGTGTTGAAAACACACGGAGTGTTGATAACACATTGAGTGTCATTAACACATGAAGTCTTGATAACACGGGGAATATTGATAACACATGGAGTGTTGATAAGTCATGCAGTCCCCAAGTCATGTAGTCATCAAGTCAGATAGTCACCAAGTCACAGCCCGCCATAGGATCCTGCTCCTAGTGCACTTGTATTGGAATAAACTACTTATTATGGCATTAGGTCATAATAGAACTTCCACAATCACTCTTATAGACTATTTCAAAAAGACCATATCATCGTATGGATCCCAATGACGCAAACAAGTCATCAAATGGATATACAGTTTGAAAGTTATGGCTATTTTTGTAAAAAAGTCTGACCAGATCCAGTTCGGGTCTGATCTGGCCCAGCCGACCTAACACGACCTGCCAGCTGACCCGACCCTGTCTGACCGAACCAACCCATACCAGTCTGGTCTGGTCCGGTCCGAATCGGACTGTCCCGCTGGGCTACTGGGTCTTACCAGAAGGGCTGGTAGACCAGCCAGGATCCTCTGGTCTGGGCCACTGCATGCAGGCTAGTTCGGTGTGATGCACACAGTCTACCCCAACTGTGTGCCACCTTCTAATATAGTGTCATTCCACATTTTACAATTTCGGCCAACCTTCTCTTCCTGGTCTAGTGTTGTAACTTCCACCATCGGTTCCTCCAACGTGGTATCGAGTCACGTCCCTCGGTCAATGCCATGTCCTCCTATCATGGCTTCTTCTCATCAACCACACTAGTTCTGACATGGCCCCATGGCCATGTTCTTCTAGACCGACATCTTTGGGCAGCGTCCTATCATCGGCGGCCCACCATCCTTCCCTCATTCTCTACCTAGACCAAAAAGCACCACTTCTCCATCGTCGCACATCCGTAGTGTTGTGAGGGTGTCAGATCTTTGGTATCAAGGTTGTTGTGCCACGAATTGAAAGTGCAACAATTTGTCCGCTCATACAATTATGCACAATATGAACAATGCAATGAACAGGGGAAAAAGGAGAATCACAAAATCACCTGAAATATGAATCTCGGCCTTTGTTTGTGTCACCCTCGATTCATCTTTGTTAGAGGGATCACAACGAATGAAGCAATCACATAGATCTTACCCTCATTAACCCCCTACAATATAACTCCCATCCAGCAAGTGATCAAACCATGGATCAAATTATTCATGGGTTTTTTTGTGTTCATCATAGAATTTAAGAATATGAAACGAATAACAAAGAAAAAATCCCTTCCTAGAGTTTGGATCGGTTGTTGACAACGCATGAAGTTTCATCGTCATAGTTCATCGATCTTCAATCCAAGATCCAATCTCTGATCCATCATCACTGATCCTCAATCCGCCATCATTTGTTGGAGAGATCTCATTCTTAGCTTGTCAAAGTTATTCTTGGGTTATGATGATAACCCTAAAATATCTGAAAATTTTCATTTAAAAAAACCACTCTTTTCATCACAATAACATATTTTTATTAAATATTTTATTATTGATACGTCCAAAAACTAAATTTTTCATCTAGCCTATGTAACAGTATGTTAGATCCCACCTAAGATGAATTTTCTACTCTGAATGCAATGGTTCCCCTTGAATTCTGATCCAGGAACCTTTTTAGAATTTTTTATGTTTTAATTAAAAAAACCACGAGTGTATTTTATTAAAAACTGAACAGTTTTATCAACATGTTTCAACCACACCGGGCCTCGAAATATTATTCTATCCCAATGCTCATTATATTAAATTTCCTAACTAATTTATAAAAATAAAACCAGATAAAATCTAAGTCATTAAAAATTATCCCTATCCAACTAATTATTTCCAATATGTTTTTCCTCACACAGGTCATCAACTATGTTTCTAATAATCCTATGATAAGTCAAAATATGTGAGAAATAAATAATCACATGCATAAAATATAAATAATTTGAAAATAACTCACTTATTACCTCTCACATCCTCATAAGAAAAATTCCCAAACACATATCCATGAATAAGAATCATTATATAAATATGAATATAAAACATCCCCCATGGGGTCAAAATCCATAACATGAAAAAAAATCATACATAGCATGGAGGGTGTCACAAATTTGAAAATAAACACTTAAAGTTCCAAATAGACCTTCAAAACATAAATCTTGGAATACCATTACCTTTCCACACAACTGAAAAATCACATTCAAATCCCACTTCAAAATAGAGTCTAAATTTCAATTTTGAAAAACCAGTTCAAATCCCTACTTGAAATCCACATTTCTATAACACCTTGAATGAAACATTATCACACTGTACCTTGAAATATATTTTTGAAATCTAATTTTTCTACAAAATTAATTTTTTGAATAAATATGCTTCTTAAAAAACCAAATAGTGTTAAGAACTCTTTTTACAAAAAAAATCCTTCCCTTTTTAAAGAAAATTCCAAAACATCCTAAGACCCACTTTCTAAAAACCATTTCAAAAGAGGGATTACTCCAAAAAAATTAAAAAATACTTTAAAATATATCACACCAATTTTAAAATAGAACATGTATTAAAAACCCTTTCAAACATCGAAACTTATTTAAAATACAAAAAAGTTCAATAAAACAACTTGTTATGTCATCCAAGAGAATTTCATGTATTAAAAATATTTTAAATGCATTAAAAACTAAATAGGATATTTAAATAAATTAAAATTCCTAGAAAACATGAAAAATAATTTTAAAACATTTTTAAAGGTCCATACGGGCATTTACACAATCACTTGGTATGTAGCCTATGACCATTCCTAGTAGAAAAAAAGAAAAAAACAATGAAACAAGCTTACTATGGTATAGATAATTCTTATAAATTCATAATAATTAATTTAAAGTGAAAAAATAATATTATATCATGTAATACAGGGGTTTCCATAGAGACACCTTTATGAAATTGATGGAATTTGACCTAAAACAATCTAAAATGCATCACCTTCTGTAGTGGATTCCCAAACATGAAATAATGAGTCCTAACAGAACCATTTCACCCCATAAAAATTAATTAACCATATAAAAAAAGTAAAACCCACTGACCTAGGGTTTGGCTGAGCTAATAGGGATGATAGGAGATGAAACATCACTAGAAATGGAGGTCTTGGAAGAGGAAAGGTTACCTTGATGATTCAACCAAGAAACTCCAAGTAATAGCAAATAAATCTACCGAGTATAGATATGAAGGTGGATAGGTGCACAAAATGCAGGGCTTATCTAGGGAAAGTTGTGAAAGGGAAGGGGAAAAATAAGGGATAAAATCCCTAAAATGAAATAAAAAATTAGAATGAAATAAAAAATTTAACATTCTACGTGTCATGCACGGGTTAGGTGCACGATTTACCAAATAATGTGCTAACCATGTTGTCCGTACTGGACAAGAATAAGGCACCCACATGGTTACCCTAAGTATGTCACATTATTTAGAAAACTATGCTCAAAACATGAAAATTGGAACTATGAAGTGTAGACCCCACACGCACAATCAATGTATGGTTACTCTTAACCATGTGAAAACCAAGAATAATACCAAAACCTTTAAAAAAATATAAATTTTCAATCTAAAAATCTTGATAACTCATAACAACTTAAAATTAATTTAATTAATTAATTAATTAATTCTATTTTGACATGGTGGGTTTCATATAATTTTTCATTTTCTTCCATCCAATGATTTAAAAGATGTCATATGTATACTGAAATGAAAACATTTATTCACTACTACAAATGTGGGCTATACCAGAAGGGCTATACCAATATTTTCCAAAACCCATTGGTATAGCCTGTCGTATTCCAATAGTTTCATATGACCATTGGGATGGGATGATTATGTAAATATATTTAATGATATAAATATTTATAATGATATAAATATATTTATAATTTCATAATAATAATAAATATATTTAAATAATGAATATATTTATAATATTTATATTTTTGTACATTAATTAAATATTTTTATAATTATATAAATATATATAATTCTATAAATAAATTAATAATTATAAATAAATATTTATAATTTTATCAAGAAAGTATCCATATAATTATAAATAAATAATTATATTTTTAAATAATTAAAAAATTATAATAAATAAATATATATTTATATAAATATATTTAATTTTTTTTATTTATTATTATAATTATAAATCCCTTATCAGCACTAAAGTTTGAGCACTGATAAATATTCCTTTTATCAGTGCTTCTTGAGCACTGATAAAGATAGAATTTTATCAGTGCTGATACGTTTTCACTAATAAATATTCCTTTTAGAAGTGATAATTAATTTAGCACTGGTAAAACATATCTTTATCATTGCTTTTTTAGAGGCACTGATAAATGTTTACCCAATCTATTTAATAACCCTAACCATGACTGAATTTGTTAAGACTTCCCAAAAAATCTATATAATCCACCACATGTTATCGCTCCCCGGTGAATCCAACCTTGAATCAACTATCGAACGAATCCAAGGGTCAAATACAAGGCTCAAATAAATCTCGGATTTTATGTGTGATATCTCTATTTATATCAGATGAATCACATCTTCAATATGTGGTATATTAGTTTTTATCCTTCTCCCCACTCGTTTTACTTGTTAGGAAATATCATTTTTCATTTTTTTTATTATCTCTTTTATTCATCATCTATCATTACTTTCATGCTTGAATGTGTTTTACAAACATCCAATATCACTATGACCACTTCCATTGAAAATACCACATATATTTCTAATCATTTCAACCCTAATTTATTTTAATATATGTGTGGTCAATGTCTATAGATGTTGCTTCATATGATACATTTTCCACCTTAAAATATCCTCACATTGTAGCTTTATAATTCATAAATTGTAAAAATATATCCAATGTACTATGTTAAAATTTATTTTAGAAAATGAAATGAATCATAAATTATGGTTTATTATTTTGGACCACATATTGTCTAGTTTTTTTGGAACTAGACTATTTTAGGTTTCAATTGATTGTATCCATTGGTTCGGATTTATTTGGGGAAAAACTAGTTATACACTTTCAACCAGCCACCTTTGATATAGGGGAGGGTCCTTCATAAGTTTTCATCAACCATTTTTTAAATAAATTACATTTAAAACATCTAGTTCATAAAAAAATAGTTTTATCACAAGTGGTATATTAAAAAATAAATGGTATATTTCCATTTTTTATGTACATATATCTATATGATGGACAAGGCAGCTCTGTTCAATGTAGCGATGCAGTTCCACCTCCTAGTGTGGGGGTATTGATTGATAATGGAAGAATCCAACCTTACTCATCTTATGTGGTTCCACTCCCTAGCATGGGGGTTTCAACACTTCTAGCAGGCAAGGTGTGTTCTGATCCTAAGAGGACAACAGGTCCTTCTTCCATGAAAAAATGCATCTTGTTTACTGAATCCCTCTCTAAAGGTAATCCCCTAGACTCTGATGCATTACCTCCTACAGTTTGAGAACCCCATATTTCTAGATCTGATGGTGGGAAATTTACACTAATTGTTGATATGGTGAAAATCAAAGAGAGGGTATATGCATGAAATTTCACACTTATTGGGTGTTTAATATTGTCTAAAGTGGATAAACTGATGAAAATAGAGGAATTTAAATCTATCCTTTCTCGAGTATGGGTCATTCCCAATTGGTGATTTGTCCCCATAGTCAAAGGTTGCTTCCATCTCATGTTTTCATCTATTCCTGGTCAATTAAAGGCCTGGAGTGTTGGATTCTTCTCTTTGAATCCATGTATTTTTTTCTTTCATATTGGGAGTTAAATTTTAACCCCTACTCGTATATGAAATCGAATACATAGATATGGGTGGGAATTTATGTTCTTAATTGGGTGCTTTAGAATCCCTTAATTCTTAATGATTTAGTTTACTGCATTGGTGCACCTATAAAGATAGATGAAAACACCACTCAAGGTCGATTTGGTTATTTATCCAGAGTCTTGGTAGAAGTGGATATGATGAACAATCTACTAGATTGTATAACTTTTTTAGATAATGGTGAGATCATTGAGGTTATTTTTGAATATGAATCCATCCCATCTTTTTTCAACTTCTACAGATTAGTTAGGCATGATGTCTCTAATTGTAAGATTTTTAGAGAAATCCAGTTGAAGACGGTGGGGACATCCTCATAGCTAGGTCATGGAAAATCCACAATGCATCAAATATGGGAAGGTAATTGAATATGAAACAATCTTCTACTAGAAATTTCCCCAGAGATATGACTCGAGATAATTCTCATACCATTATTGAGCATGTTCTGGATATATGTACTACTCGAAAGGTTTCTAGGATGGAGCATTTGTCTAAGGTTGTTTTTAAAGAGGATGATCATACCCAAGGGTTTCATTTAATTATTCTCTTATAGGGAGCACCAAAATGGCTGTATATAATGGAGATATTAAAAAATTGGTGCAATATGATGTCGAGAAAGAAGAGAGACAACTATCGGGAGGTACACCTCCCTTAATTCATCCAGAAGTAATGCTTAGTTTGATTGACATTATTAAAAGATCTCATTGAATGGATGATTTTTGTGAGTAATTTTTAAACATTTGGGTTTATTTTGGAATTCAATCCTCAATTATGAATTCTCTCTAGAAAATAAGCATTGTAACTTTTAAGGATGATCAAGACAAAAATGGCCTCATAGGGGGGTAATGATTCTCATGAGGAGGAAGTTTCATCGGACATGGATGATCATGATGAAACCTAATAGGCTTCTAATCATTGGTAAAGAGGCAAAAAATGAAATATTAGGTGCATCTTTAGGGATGGTTCATAGATATAAAGGTCAGTGGTTGTTGTTTGGTCCTTTTTTATTGTGGCATTATATGTTCCATGCTTCTTTTTATCACCATCTCCTTTTAATGTGTACTTTCTTTTTTCAAATAAATTTCTAGGATTAGGGGTTTTAATCCATGATTTTCATTGTTTATAGTATTTAATATTTTTTCCTATAATCTCTACATGATAATCTTTGATAAAAATTACCTATTTTAATTTGTGGGTAATCTCCTCAATCCCTTTCTTTTCATCTTCCCTTTCTTGAATTGTATTGAACAATGAATTTTTAAAATCACTTCATTATTATTAGAATTCCAAAATCATTGTATTATTTTTTTTCCTACCTGTTTAGAGAGATTAAAACAAATTTATACCATTTATTTTAAAATCTTCATCATTCATTTATTTTCATCATCATAGTCAGTGATCTCCTCATATATATTTCTACAAATTCCAAAAATATTAGTGACTATTTCATTAGAAATTTATTTTAGGGTCTTCATCAAATAAGTTTGAGAATATTCATATTATTCCATGTAAATTTACAAATTTAAATTTCCATTCAAAAATATAGTTTTAACATTCATTTAATGATTAAAAAATGATTTATCAAATTTAAAATACAAATAATATCCTTATTGTCATAATTTTAACAAAATGAGTATATGTATAAAAACAACCAATCTATTGCTTTTGTTGAAACCTTTTATTGATAATCTAGATTTAAAAACTTAAATGTTATCATTAGAGTCATTCATGCTTCTAAATACACATTTATAACAAAATTATTTGAATATTTTAGAAAAAAAATTAAATATGCAAGTATTATTTCTCATAATAGAATATATTTCATCATTGAATGGTTCTTTCTAGAATGTAACATATTTTGAAGACAATTATTCTTTATATATCATGAGAAAATAATATATGGATATCCCTGGGATGTATTTTTAAATAATATTATTATGTTTATCTCTATCAATATGAAAAATGAAGAATTTAAAATATATTAATTCTTGATATGGATGTTTCTACATTCTATGTAATGTACTCCATTTAGGTTTAACTAAAGAGTCATCTTTATTATCTACCATTATATAATAACTAGATGAAACACTAGATATATGAATATGAGGAATAATTTTGTTTTAATTATATTTATAAAATTTATTCTTAAAAAATTATACATCTCTAAATTCAAAAATGACATTAGCTTCTATGTGAATTATTCTATGTGATTTATTATTATTTTCCATAGAAAAAACCTTATTTAGTTGTTTTAGTTTTAGTTTTAGTTCTTTTATGAATAGAAACTCTAAAAATTCTATGAACACAAATTATATAAGATAAGAATGTTTTGGTTTCATCCTCATAAACTTTATCTTTCAAATAATTATTATTGAATTTTTTTCTTGAGACTCATCCCCCCATTTCTTCTTTGTTTCTTGAGAGACTCTGAACAGTAGTCATACAAAATGATTGTCCATACCTAGTATGGGATGAATTTTGGTTAGGGTAGTTCAAGAAACATAGTTGTATGTCCATAAGATATGGGGGATGAGTCTCAAGAAACAAAATGTATTAATAGCTGTTTGGGAGATGAAGCTAATGAAGATGATAGTTATCTATAACTTTATCCTTTGGAAGAATCCATAGAACAACACCTACCATAGTGGTGTAATTATTTTCTTAAATTCAATTAATAATTTATGTTAAATAATACTAAAATTATTTGAAAAAAATCAAATGTTGGGTTCCCCTTATAGCAATTATATATAACTTTCACCTTTGATAATGAATATCTTATGTTTATTTATTTATTTATTTATTTATTATAAAAAATGAATATTTTATAAACCTAATAGGGTGTATATTAATCAAAAATGGATGCATGTTAATCCTTTGGAAAAAGATTGTGAATATTGAGTTAAATATTTCATCAAGTTTGCAATAGAGCATGCATAAAACCCTTCTACAATCCATTGTCTATGTTTATGATTTTGTTACAAAATAAAAATCAGTTTAGAAGATTTGGGTGAATATTTACCATAAAGACCAAGAATCGATGGGAACTGGCCCTGATAAAATTAAAATAAAAGGAAACAAGTAAAGAATACAAGGGGTTATTACATAAACAAGTGTGCATCACACCACATCTATCTACCTCCACCAGTGGGGAACAATAATCAGGAGCCATGAAGGACCACATCCCTCCAGGATCAATGAGTGCCCACTTTTCCAATGCATTTTCCACCTGATTAGCCTCATGATAGACATGCGAAACATCCACATGAATTTGGGAAATCTTGCTGAGACAGTCAACCCACTATGGTAGCATACACTAAGGAACCTGGCGCATCTTGGTTCTCAAAGCATGAACCGTAGTTTGAGAATCAGATTCAATCCATATATATTTCTAGTTAAACTGGAAAATGTACCTGATAGCATAAATCATTTCCCATAATTCAGATTCACAGGAAGTGCCAATTCCAATGTCATTATAGAATAATCCCTTTACAAACCCATGATAAGTGCGGAACACTCCACCACAACCCGACGGACCTAGTGTGCCCAACGTATCCACATAAACCTTAACCTTGAGGCAAGACACAATGGGTGGTATCCAAAATATATATTTCAGCATATGTGGCCTATGTGTTTGACCAAAAGCACCAAGAATTCACAAAATTTGTAGTTTAGAAATAGTGTTAGACCTGGCACCATCCTGTACAGTAGAGGAAGCATAAACCTCCCTATGTATAGTCACAATTCCTTACTGAATTGTTGAGTGAAATCTATTGAACAATACTGCATTTTGGGCATCCCATATGGCTGAAAATATAGTAGCAATAGAAGCCAACAAAAGATTATAAATCTAGGCACTGAAGCAGTCATGTTTCAGGTCGGACAACAGCTCCAGAACTGTCCAGCATGTGTCAAACATAATCCCAAAAAATGAGCCAACATAGGCCCAGAGTTTCTTGGCCTAAATACATTGCATAAAAACATGTTGTGTCAAGTAATCATCAACCTTGTAAAGATAACACATAAAGGACATCTGAAAACCAACCCTCTTGAGATGATCAGCTGTGGGAATTATATTTTTCCAAATTCTCTAAATTAGAAAGAATCTGGAAGGTCAAATGAAACAAGCTCAAAATTATATAAGACAAGAAGGTTGAGGAGCTAGGCCCCCACAAAGGTTCCTATAAAAATCCCTGCTATTAAAATTCCCATCTCTACTGTGAGTTCAAATCAATGTGTCATGATCCATAAACGAAAACTTATTGATTTTAGTCTCCACATTTACGTGTATATTAAAAAAAGCAGAATGCATCTAGGAGAGTAAACCTGATATAGACAAAGGGGCAGCTTTAGGTGGCACATTAAGATCAGAAAGGAGCTGTATGAGCCACTTTGTGATCCAAAAGTTCAGCACGGAGTCCCTGCACACTAACCATTTGGTATCATTCATAATACTCATATAATAATTTTTGAGAGAAACTCAAATAGATGACTCAAGATAATAATTTCAACCATTGGGAAACCTCTTTGTGATTCTGTTCAACAAAAATTCATTATCATCATCATGAGAAATCAGGTTCCAAGTGAATTTTCCAATAAAACCATTATTAAAGGTACAATGGTCCTTGATTCCAAGGCCTCCAACCTCCATATTCTTGATCCACTCCTTCAACACCACTGTAATCAACTTCTTCTCCTGTGGTGATCCTGTCCATATGAAATTTTGTACCATGCTCTGAAGCTCCTTGAGAGTTGGAAGAATATTTTATTTTTCACAAAATAGATCAGAACTATTAATGCTAGACTAAACATGGGTAAAATCTAAACGTTCATGCCAATTAGGATGATATTGTGGTTTAAGGACCATTTGATGTGAATACCAGTTTAAATAATGATAGAGACCACATGTAAGAAAAAAATGTAAATTAAATATAACCTTCATGATTGTAAAAAGACATTTGAGAAGATAAATTGTTTTTCTAAGATACTATTGTATACTAGTTGTATTAAATACACAACATTGTCATTTGTATTCAATTTATATAATTTTAAAGATGGTAGTGGATGGAGTTACATATGCTTTATAGAACTACTTGGTTTCCTGAATGTTATGATGCTAGAAGAAAATGAACTTCCATCTCTAGAATATTATTCTAAATTAATGCTAATTTCAATGGGAATTATCTCTAAAAAATACATTTTTGTCCAAATGATTGTATATTGTTTATCAATGATCATAAATCATTAAATTCCATAAATGTGGTGTAGATCAATATAAGAAAAATGAATCAATTCATTCAAAAGTTTTATGGTACATTACTATCATCCCATGATTTAGAAGACTATGGATGTCAATAAACCACGAGACAATTGACATAGAATTTAGATACAAGAATTAAATATGGGAACCTAAGTCATCGGGTATATTCTTCTTAGTGGGTTAAAATTGATTATGAGTATCTATAATTTGGAAATGATCTTATAACTTTCATCTTGTGTTATTAATAGATGGAATCAATTATTTTGTGAATAGTGTAGTACTTGTAGTACAAGTCCAATAATTTTGGTAAATTATAACTTTCCTTCATGATTATGTATGAAGTGAAAATACATTTTGTTCTATCTAATAATATTTGTACCAAAGTAACCCAATAATGATATTGATATCTATTTGGTTCCACTGATCGATGATTTCAAATTGATGTGGGATATAGGTGTTACAATGTATGATGCCCATAGAAGTAAATAATTCAAATTAAAGGCTATGTTTTATGGGATTATAAATTAATTTCTTTCTTATGGAAATTTATCAATCTATAGAATTAAATGAATTTTGGGTTGTCCCGTTTATGAATAATTAACACACTTGGTTTGTATGAAACAATCCTCAAACATTGTGTTTTATGAACATCATGATTTTTTACCTCGACTACATAAATATTGATCCCGGTTGAAATCATTCGATGGGAATATCAGACAAGGTACAACACTATCTCCACTAACTAATGATCAACTATTCAATAAATTTAAGTACATTGATATTTTTTTGGTTAAACCCTTTTCTAAAAACCTTACTAAATCAAGTTGGAAGAAGAGATCAATTTTCTATGAATTTTTGTATTCAAATTGTTTGTGCGGCAGACATTTTCTTGATGCCATGCCTATAGAAAAAAATGTATTTGATAATGTTACTAGCATGTTAATAAATGTTCCTAGATAAATTAAAGATAGAATCAAGGCTAGTATATACATGATTGACATGGGAATAAGGGAAGAGTTGGCACCGGTGAAGGGTAAAGGGTGTAATTTTCTTCCTCTAATAGCTTACACTCTTTCAGGATAGGACGGTTTTTCATTTCTCCTTTTCCTTAATATTGTAAAATTTTAGAGGATTATTAAAAAAATATCAAGAATGTTTTTTCAATTACTACTTTGATGTTATAGTGACTAATATCACATGATGGTCATGTTTTGATGGAAGATTTGATTCTTATTTATTTTTTATTCATTCTTCCTAAAAATGTACATAATAAATTAAATAGACTCTACTTATTTTTAAAAGATATATAAAGTAAATTTATAAAACCAATGAAGTGAGCAATCATGAATAAAAAGGTTTCAGTCATATTATGTGAATTATAGATGTTCTTTTCACTATCATTATTTGATATAGTGCTCTACATAATAGTTCGCTCAGTGATATAGGTTAAACTCTGTGGTCATGTTTGTTACAAATGGATATACCCGAATGAATGGTATATGAATATTTTGAAAGGGTATTCCATGAATCGAATTAGGAAAGAAGTTTTTATTATATAATGATATATTGTTCAAGAATTTATTGAATTTTATACCAATTTCCTATTATATGTCGATATCATTGATCTACAAAAGTATCTTCAGAGTGCACGTCTTATGGGTGAAGGTATTTTTAGAAGATATGCTGTTGCAATTACCTTCACAAAGTGGGAGAAAGAATGCCTTTGCATTTTACATAATAGTGAAGATTCTGATCCATATGTTGATGAGTAAAACGTAATTATTATATATTCGAATCCATCAAGGCATGCAAGATTGATATCAATTACACTTAATCGGTAGTTTATATGATCGTTCCAAGATTAAATTTATAAAGAGTTATCTGAAAATATAAATTTAATTATTAAATGAATTTGATGGCTATCCAAGGAATCGAATGAAAATTTTATATCATACACTGGTTTTTTAATCAATGGTTATATGTTCTATAAAAACGAACATGATTACTAAAGTATGATAAAAAACAGGGGAGTTATGCATATGGTGTAAGCGATGAACAAATCTGGTTCTAATGATAGAAATACAACTCATTAAAATATATATTATTTTTTAATTTTCAAGTAGTTATATGACTTGTATTATACAATATTTTATGTACTAATTTTCCATTACAAATGGGTTGAAATACGAGTTAAATGAAATTTGATGAATTGGGCTTCATGAAGGTGAATTTAAGTGTGGAAGGGGAAAAGATGAGTCGTTAATAAAGGCATCACAAGTAGTATTTTATGATTTAGATCCAGAAAAAAAATTGGTTGATTGTCTGATTGGAGACTAAAACAACTTTCATATGTGATAAAAATTTAATTGAGGATGACTCTTTCATTGGGATATCACAATCAGTTCATGTTGGTCCCAATGTATACAATGTCTTCTATGATATAGGGGACCATAGATATGGGATTTGGATACTCGATAGAGGATCCACATACCTAAAACCTTTAAAAAATAAAAAGATCTCAATGCGAAAGTAAAATTGTTTTTTAATATACTATGTTTTACCTCATAATATTATATGTTCTCTATTGCATTAACATAAAATAAATTAAATTTTTGACTTCTCAAAAAAACTTTTTCTAATGTACATGATGATATTTCTAATCCCATGGAATAATTGACTATATTGAAGGAAAATCATTAAGAAGATTAAAGTTAATGACAGGATGTACATTCTCTATTTTACCATAAAATTATTTAGTGAAATATTGATTTAATTCTCGTTATTACTTACAGAGTGTGTTTATTTTATAATATTTTTTTCAATATTTCATGTCTTTATACACCAAAACCTCTATATAATTCTTCTTCCTCAAAAACATTTCACACCTATAGTGTTGGCATTTAGTACATTCCTACAAGTTCCTTCCACTACCTTTATAGGAAGAGAAAGAAAACTACCTATGTTCAATTAAAAAGGTCATCTTGAAGTTTTCACAGTAAAATCATTGTCCATATAATCAATTTATTATTTTAAATGTATGCCTAATTTTTTTATTTTTATTATTACTCACATAAGAATTTTTTTTCTTATATAGGTGGATTCTTTTTTGAGTTGGGTTCTTTTGTTTGAAGTTTCTCATGCTCATAAGAGATTAGACTTTGATTCTACAATTGAGATAATGAAGATAATTAAATGGGTCAAGAATGTATTCAACCATCTTGAAAAGGGGAATTCATACTAATTATTTAATTAATTTTTTAATCATTTTATCTATTATTTTTAAGTTACTTTCCTTTTTATTTTTATCTAATTATTATTTAGATTATTCATAGATCTTTTCCGAAGTCATATTTTTCATTCAACATTATTCAAAAATACAAAAAAGGGATAACATGTTCCTTTCTTCCAATGTTACCATGATTTTCATTGCCTTTATTTTTCAAAAATCCAAAATTCATATTGAGTTGAAGTTCTTAGCTGACAACCCATTTTTTCTAAGAACATTGAATCAATATGTAGTCTTGGTAGTTAAAAAATGCAATGGAAATTGTTATAGCATTGTAATTTAAGATTGGTTTGATACTTTAGAAGGTGTATCAATTAGCTGAACCTCAATCTGATGCATGTTGTGACCAGTATGACTCCAAGTGATTCTTTTTATTTAATATTCAAATAAATTTATTAAAAAATACAATGGATATACTCAAGACTGATAAAAAACTTTCGTATTCTTTTAATACATTATTAAAAAGATCCATAAGTCATTTATGACATGTATTAATTAGTATCACCTCAATAAGATACATGATGTGTCTGGTATGAATCAAAGTGTATGTTATCATTAATAAAATGACATTTTAGTTCAAAATTTGCCACTCAAAAAATCCCAAGAAATCTTTCTTAGACTGTATTATTAATTTATTAAAATGTTTCAAAATTAATTCTTGATGTGTAGGAATACTTATCACATCAAACTAATACACGAAGTTACTTTTATGAATTAAAGTACGTGTTTCTAGTTTAAAATGACAGTTTAGTAAAAAAGGCAAGTGGTGTACTCAAAATTGAGAAAACAAATTAAATTTATTTTTATAATTTATGAAAATTATCCACAATTAATTTGGGATGTGTAGGAATTATCCGAACCTCAATATGTCCCACAGTGTGATCGGTATGATTCCAAGTGTTCCTTTTTATTTTAAATTGACATTCATTTAGTAAAAAAGACAAATGAAATCATCAAAACCAAGAAAACTCGTTATGATTTCTTTTATACTTTAGACAAATTATCCATAAGTCATTATTTATATGTATGAATTTTTTGTGCCTCAATATGATACACGATGTTCCTAGTATGACTCAAAGTGTCAGTTATCAGTTTAAAATTGATATTTTATTTCAAATGGTTTCACTAAAAAACTGAGTAAATGCACTCAGATTATCATGATAAATTATGACAATTACTTATAATTAATTTTTGATTTGTAGGAATTAGTCTCAGATAGAACTATTAGATGATGTGATAGGTATGACTCAAAGTGTGTGTTTCCAGTTTAAAATGACATTTTAGTATAAAAGGAAAGTGACATAATAAAAACATAGAAAAAAAATTATTATTGTTTTTATAATTTATTTAAATGATACATAAGTCATTTTGGAAGTGTAGGAATCAGTCTCACCTCAATACGACACACGGTGAGACCGGTATGAATCATAGTACGTCTTCTTATTTAAAATTGGCATTAATTTTCGTAAAAATGTCAACTAACATACTCAAAACTGATCAAATGTATTTTGATTATTTTTAATGCTAATAAAATTATCCATATGTAATTTTTACATATAGTGATTATCATCACAACAATCTGATTCATGATGATCCATATATGACTCAAAGTGTCCATTATTATTTTAAAATTAACAGTCTAGTTCAAAAGTTTCACTCACTAAAAATAGAGAAAACACACTCATATTATCTTGATAATTTAGGAAAATGAATCATAAGTCATTTGTGACATGTAGGAATCATTCGCACATCAAACTGACACAGCATGTGACCGGTAAGACTCAAAGTGCATGTTTCTAGTTTAAAATGACATTTTAGAAATAAATTAAACCGATATACTCAAAACTGATAAAAAACATTCAAATTATTTTCATACTTTAGTAAAATGATATATTTTTCATTTTGGATGTGTAGGAATCATCCATACCTCAGTATGATGCATGGTATGACCGATATTACTCCAAGTGTATCTTTTTATTTAAAAATGAAATTAATTTTTGTACAAAAGAAAAATGACATACTAAAACCCAATAAAACACATTCGTATTGTTTTGATGCTATTGGAATATAATACATAATTTAATATTGATTTTTGGGAATCTTTTTCACCTCAATCCAATATGTGATGTTCCCGATATGACTCAAAGTTTCTGTTATCAGTTTAAAATTGGTATTTTAGTTCAAAAAGTTCCACTCACTAAAACCCAATTAAACACACTCTGATTGTATTTGTAATTTTGATAATGATTAATAAGTCACTTTTTACATTTTGAAACTATCATCCCATAAAACCAACACACAATTTGATTTGTAATACTCGACGTGTGTGCTTTTAGTTTAAAATTACATTTTAGTAAAAAAGACAAGTAACGTACACAAAACCAAGAAAATGCATTTGGGTTATTTTTATACATTTTTAAAAATGCTTTATAAGTTATTTTGGGTGTGTAGTAATCAATTGCACCCTAATATGACACCTGGTGTGACCAGTATGACCCCAAGTGTGTCTTTTTATTTAAAATTGATAGTAATTTTAGTAAATAATAAAATCATTATAATCAAAACTGAGCACACTCATTTGTATTGTTTTTATAATTTAGAAAAATAAACCATAAGTCATATTTTACATGTAGGAATCATCCACACCTCAATCCAATAATTGATGTGCTTGGTATGACTCCAAGTGTCTGTTGTTAGTTTAAAATTGATATTTTAGTTCAAACAATTTCACTCACTAAAAACTAAGAAAACACACTCAGATTGCCTTGATGGTTTAAAACAAGGATTTATAAGTTGTTTTTAATTTTTAATAATCATTCTAATGTCAAACCAACACATGATGAGACCAGTGTGACTCAAAGTGCGTGTTTCTAGTTTAAAGTTACATATTAGTAAAAAACCAGTGGCATACTCAAAACTGATATAATGTATTCATATTGTTTTTATACTTTTGTAAAATGATTCATAAGACATTTGGTATGTTTATAAATCATTCACACCTCAATATGATGCACGTTGTGACTGGTATGACTCCAAGTGCATATTTTTATTTAAAATTGATATTAATTTTAGTAAAAAGGACAATTGGCATACTCAAAACTGAGAAAACACATTTGAATTATTTATATACTTTTGTAATATGATCTATAAGTCATTTTTGGTTTTTATGAATAATCCTTAACTCAATCCAATATGAAATGTTCCTAGTATGACTTAAAGTGTCTGTTATCAGTTTAAAATTGATATTTTAGTTCAAAAAGTGTCACCCATTGAAGACCAAGATAACATGCTCATATTGTATTGATAATTTATTAAAACAATTCGTAAGTAATTTCTGACATATAGGAGTCACTATCACGTCTAACTAATAAATTATATGACCAGTATGACTCAAATTGTGTGTTTCAAGTATAGAATGACATTTTTTTAATAAACACAAGTGACATACTCAAAACTGAGAAAATGCATTTATATTGTTTTGATACTTTTGGAAAATTATCCATAATACATTTGGTATGTGTAGGAATGCCTTACCTTAATCTAACACATGTTCTGACTGATATGACACCAAGTGCATATTTTTATTTAATAAGCTTCATTTTAGTTTAAAACGCACATCACATCAGAAAAACTGAGGACAAATCCTAGATTATTTTATCATCATTATATCTACTATTACTTAATTAATTTTCTCATTATATTTATGTTACACATATTTAGTTCATTTTCACATAGATAATTCTTCAAGATGAACAAGAAATGGTGTGACATGCAATAATCCACTACAACTCAATCTCATACACAATGCTCATAGTATGACTTAAATTTTAGTTTAAATTTAACCATTTATGTTTAATTTATTTCTTTATATTATTAATAAATAAGAGTTGTTTTCTCATATAGGTTCACGCCTTTCTTGAGTAGGGGCGGTTTTTTCATCAATATCATGAGTTGAGGTCAAGGTTAAAAGAAAAAGTAACATTTATGTTTTCAAATGAATGTAATAATTTTCCCATGTAATTGTATAAAACAATATTCAAATTCTCCATAATATAGCATTTTTTTGTATTTGTGTTGTAAATTGTATTTAATTTATATTATATTTTGTTACTTTATTTTAATGGTTTTTGATGTTTTTTCTGGTGCTATAGTGTGTTATTATAGAACACTACACTGGTGATGTACTATTTTGTTACTGCACACTGTAGTGTGCCCCTTTATTGGTGCTATTAAATGCACTGATAAAGGGGTCCTTTATGATCGTTAAATTAAAGTGTTGATAAATAGGATCATTTATAATCTCTTTTTTTAACACTGATAAAATACCCCTTTAAGAGTTCTTTTATAGTGATGATAAAATCTTGGTACTTTTAATCATGCTCTAGTATTTAGTGCTTCAATAGCGCTTATAAATTCTATTTTTTTAGTGTAGTTAAAGGATCGTTTTATTGTAGTGTGTCCTTATGTTTTCTATAATTTTGAGGGATGTTGGATTAGTCCAAAAACTACTTACCTTAATAATCATCAATATTATTTTATTTCAAATCACTTCTTTGTTTTGTGGAAGTTAAATTTATTTATGGGGCTTATGGAAATTTTCCTAATACTAGAAGTGACTGTAGTGTTAATAAAGCTAGAAATTGAACTATGAATCCCAACTATTAACTGTGAGTCTGAAAATAGAAATTTTCCTAAGCGATCAAGTGATTGTAAGTGTAATACATTGACCGCAAGGGTATTTGATTATCCACATGAAATCACTTGGAACAATATTATAATTTCACAAATAGTTAAAGTGACCATATATAAAATGGATTGACAACATGCATATCTGATTGAATGTGCTAGATTTTTCATGAACTCTTTAACCAATATTATGCAACCAAGAGACCATAAGACCAGTTGGAGAAACTTTATATTTTATCTTAGTTATTCTATATCAATTTTATTGCTAACTATTTGAGCTACCACATGAATATACTAAGAGACCACATGTTTAAGTGAAGTTTCAATATAAAATAGTCTAATTTTGGTTAAGTGTTACAGCTTCTGTGTGACTTTAAGTAACTAAACATTAAAGTTAAGAGACCATAAGATATAGTTATATTTTAGAAAAGTGGTGAAGAAACTATATTGACCTCAAGTGAATTAATGTTCACTTGAAGATACTATACTCTAGATAGATCAACCACATGACTTTTGAGGATTTAGAACTCAAAAATTTCACAAAGTGTGGAAACTACCATAGTGAATCTGATGTGGAACTTTTGAAGAGACCATGACTAAAGTGGTATTATAATTTATTAGAATATATTCTTACCACCTTCTATAGAAAATTAAATGATTGGTTATATTCATTTAATACATCTATATTTTATATCGACTATGAGGATTAGTAATGATTCATTGTTGATGGATATTTTTGGAGGAATACTTGTTTTTAAAGAATATTGAAGTCAGATAATGATATTTATTATTAAGAGAGTGAAAAATAAAACCATGTACTATGTTTTAAATAACATGACATGTTATTTTCATCCCAACTTCATTTCAATATTTTAGAACTTTTCAAGTCTTCATAACATAGTTTCATAACTAAATAAAGGCATCAACAAGCGAAGAGACATGTGTAGAAAAACAAAACATTGATCTTTTTTCTACATCAAACATTCTTTTCTCTCACTCTCTCTTCTTATTAAAAATTACTTTTCTTTAATATTTTATATAAATATATTAAATTAAATACTCCTATATATTATATAATACCACTCAAATACTTTTTTTTATTTCCATCATATTTATACTCCCATGAAAACTATAGAAGAGTCTTTCCAATCATCCTAGACAACATTGTGGAATTTTCCTATGTATACTTGATCCAAGTTGTGGATCATTTAATTGATTAATAAAAATTATTTTAAATAAGTAAATTTAATGTTGATAGAATTTTGTCTTTGCTGAAAACAAAACCTCTTGTTTTTTTTTCTATTATGTACTTTAATGTTTTTATTACTTTATTTTAAAAACTGTTTTTATATAAAATTGTACTTTGAAAACTAGATTTTATGTGATATATTTATTTATTAATATAAGTATAATTTCATTTGGTTTTGTCTTAGTGGTAAGCACCCTATAATCCTACAAGAAAAACGGGGTATTAAACCTCATTGCATGCAGATAGTGTAGCAGTATTGTAGCAGCGGAGACACAATAGTGGTGGAGACACTATAGAAGTGGTGGGCACTATAGTTGTAGCAGCAATATGCATTGTAGCAGTGATGGGTACTGTGCAGGTACTATAGAAGGTGGGGTTCTATAGTAGTACTATTCCCAAAATAGGCCTTGGTCAAAAAATGTTACAGGCCTATGAGCCATATAATGGGATACATGCCCATTAGGCCTTCGGGCCAAATATATATGATGTAATAAAGTAGGTGGTTGGGTGGGTTATCCTTTTGGGGGGGATATGAACTTCCTTTCAGGACTATGTATATGGTATATGTTTGTGTGTGTGTGTGTGTTTGATGTAATTGTACCCCCAAGAAGCTAAATGTACTGCATTTAGGCCATTAGAGTATTAGGATAACCGTAAATTATTTTAACTAAGTCTTGATCAAGATTCCTATAGGTTATTTGAAAAAATTAAATTAAATATACCTTTAGTAATAGTTAATTATGAGATTAAAAAATTAGAGGATTTTGTTTTTAAATATAAATTTTTATTGGATACTCAATCCCCCCTATGATTACTACACTCTAACCAACATCTAGTATCAAAGGATTTTATTTATTTCTTATTTTTATTTATCGAGTTTTAACTGTGTTCAAGTTTTTAATGAAATGATCTAAAATTATGTTAATTATAAATTTATATCTTTATGTATAATGATAGACTTGTGAAAACTTCTAATAACAACCCTTAATATCTTAATGGTATTAATTATGCTTAGTGGATGATCAAAATGAAAATAAATATTAAACATATTGATTTTGATATATGGACTATAATTGAATATAATTTTGAAAAATGGAAAGTTGTTAGAGGTGAATGGAGTAATGCCACTAAGGATTCCATTTAATTTAATTGTAAATCAATGAATGATTTATACTATGAAATATGAGATGAGTAATTTAACAAAACAAAATATGAATGTGTTGTAGCTTTTGAAATTTGGGATACCCTAATTGTGTATCATGAAGGCACATATAATGTAAAAGAAATTCATCTTTATACATATACTATTATGTATGATACATTTAATATGAATATTTATTATCATTTTTTTCAAATTTATCTTTGGTTTAATGAGATTAAAAAATATAATGAATGAACTGGGAAAACTTTTGATGAAAGGTCTCAAGTACTAAGGATTCAATATTACCAAAAAGATAGAGAGGAACTATTATATCCATAAATAAATCACCTGATGTGATAAATATTCAAATATAAGATACCATATGAAAACCAATTATGTATTATGAACAATATAATGTAAGTGATGAAGATATATGACAAAAAAAATTAATAGTATTCAAAGTATCTCAGTCAAAATATAAGGAAATAATTAGAGAAAAGAAAAAAAGTAGAATTAATAGTGACTCTAAAAATGATGAGCAGATGGTTCACCTGCTCATAAGATTCAAGAAATTTTATATAAAGAATAATTTCTTCAAGAATTAAAACTTCAAGGTAAATTGTGATAAATAAGGAAATTGGAAGAATGATAGTACTTTTGGATAAGTTTCATGTTATGGGGGTAAAAGGAGGGGAAATATAAAATATGATTTTTCAAAAGTTGAAATATAATAAAACATGTGGGGACAAAGGAATAAAATACAAAAAATCAATTAATGACACTTGGATTGCTTCTAAGGATATCTCAAGTGACTAAGATACTAACTGGGAATATGCAAATGAAAAACAATTCTTCATGGATACTTCTCTAGAGGTACAACCTTTTTATTTTCTCATATTTATAATATATATGAATAAGAAAATCAGGTTGAAAATGATTTGTACAATGAAGGTATCTTTTATTATTATAACATGTTGGAAGTGACCATTAATGAACTAAAATATAAATATAATAATTTAAAGAAATGACATGCATTATCTATTATTGTTAATCTGACCTTACTATTGAAAAGGAAAAGAACTAACTACTTCTCAAGGAAAATAACAAATTAAAATTAGTAAATGAGAAACTAATGAAAGATGATAAAGTTTTTTTAGTAATATATAAAACCCTCAATAAAATTAGGGGAATTCATATTTTATCTAAAACAATATCTAGTTATTGTTATCTTCGTAGAAAAATCCCTATAAAAAATAATTTATTCCTAGTTAGTTTTTTAAAATAAATATTTAGTAAAAAATATAGTTTGAACATTTAAATCTAGAAAAATATATTTCTAAAATCAATTTATAAATATTGGAATAAATATATCAAATAAAATTTCATTCCCAAATCTATAATTGCTAAACATTCTAGACCTAAAAAGATCTGGGTATGAAAATCAATGTGTATTTGATTAATTATATCAAAAATTCTTGGAATGTTTCTATAAAAACTATGTTATATGGATAGTGAGTGTTCTAGATCCATGAAAAGCATTCAATGTTTGACCAAAGTACATAGTGGAAATTTCACCATTGGTGAAAATGAAAAAGGAATAATTATTGGCCTCAGTCGTGTTTCTATTTATAAAAACGAATTTATTTCTAATGTTTTATTTATTTATGGATTACAGTATAATATGCTATGAATGTATCAATTATGTGATGATGTTTTCCATGTGAATTTTTAGAATAATGAATATACAATTTGTGATTCTAAGTTTAATTTAATCTTTACTATGTTAAGTATTGATAATTATTACTTAGTTGATTTAAATTATTTATTTTCCAAAAATTATTCTTGTTTAAATGCATTTCATCATAAATATTTGTTTTGGAATGGAATATTTAGACACTAAATTATATACTCTCATAAAAATATAGTAAAAATCTCATATTCAAGGATATAAATAAACTAGATTTCCCAAAAGACAACGTTTTTGATCCCTCTCAAAAGGGAAAGTAATAAAAAATTCTTTCAAACTAAAGAAAGAAGTTTCCACCTATCAACCACTATATCTGGTTCACATGGAATTTTTTATACCATTATAGTTTTATATTTTGTAGGAAAACACTATTATTATATAATTTTTGGAAATTATTCATTTTTTACATGGTTGTATGTCCTAAATCATAAAATTGAGGATTTTAGATGTTTTTTAAAGTATGAAAAATTAGTAGAGAACCATAGTTGAATTTACATTAAGAATGCAAGAAGTGATGATGGTCATGAGTTTGAAAATAATGTTTTGCAATCCTATCTTCATAAAATTTCTATAATGATAAAATATATGCTCCTTAAACACCTCAGTGTGATGAGGTGGTTAAAATAAGGAAAGGGACCCTAAATAAATAGATCTAATCATACTTAGTGTAACAACCCCAAGTCCAGCAACCTGGAGATGGTGTCTACTTTATTACATAGAAATATATATAAGGGGTTAAATCCAAAAGGATCAACTAGTTTAGTAGTTTTGGAGAACCAGATAAATACATGATACCCATTTTAAATTTATAATAAAAAATAAAATGTAATACATAACAAAATTAAATGATCGGTATCCTTGAAACTCATTCAAAGATTTCTTCTTCATAACTGGGGGAAAGGGAAAAAAATAAGGGTAAGATTAAATGCTCAGTAACGGTTTATTATATATTAATTTATTATGAATAAATAATTAATAATCAATTTGGGAGGAAAAATAATTCAACATGCATTTCATTTAATGAATAACTTAACTATCATGATAAGAATTTCATAATAAATATGGTATGGTATATAACTAAAAAAACATGTCATTTTCTCAATAAAATGAGAATTAAATACATCCAGAGATAATATCAATGATAAAATATCATGGATAATAAAAAATAAATTATCAATTGTGGAAATTATTAATTATTGGACGTCCTGATCTTAGGCATCATGATACCTCTATGTCAGGACCATTCAATGGGCAATTTAAAACTATGGGTAAAAACCCATTTAAATTAGCCACCATATTTTTATCATGATACCATTTAATGAATTTATATAATATATAATTTAGATCTCTACCCATCACTAAATGTCTACAGAATTACTAATATATCGAATAATTTATTTAATTCATGAATAATATTCATTTTCATCAAATATACATATTGAATAAACAATACTAATTTATCATAATTTCCCGAGTTAATCAAATAACATTTAAAGTGATCACATTATGTAAATATGTTATATAGTTTAGGTAATAATCATATTCATTATACAAATAATACATATATTTAATATTAATGTAATTCCTAATGAAAAATGATTTCAAAAAATTGATTTTCCTAAGAGAAAGTTAACAATCACGTAATTAATCAAAAAATGAGAGTTGACCATCGATTCATCAGAAATATAGTCTTTTGAAATATAATCATGTCATTTAAAAGGATAAAGGGAATGTAATATGAATATTAAAATTTATTTTCACAAAAAAAATATTTTTAAACCCATTTAAATTGTATAAAAGAAGCTACATTTTTTAAAATGGTTAACTCGGTGTGGAATTCTGTTATCGTTGTATACATTAAAAAATATTTCTTTCCACTTTTTATCAAAAAAAACCCATTTTTATAATTAGTATAAAGATTCATTTAACCCATTTTAAAAATTCGTGGATAAAATAAAATTTCTTTAATAAATCATTTGAGTAAATAAAATTACTTTTCTAAAACAATTTTGAAAAACTTTGACATAGAAGAAAAATATATCTAATTTAAAAAAGAAACAAAATCTGATTTTATTTTAAACATTTATTTACATGATTAGATTACCAGATAAGAAAATTTTAAAAAATATATAAAAAACATTAAATATGTAACGCCCCGACCCCAGCTACCCAGAGTCGGTGCATTACTTCGTAACATTGGCATGATCACAAAGGATCAAGTCTCGAAAGACCGATTAGTTTAGTAGCCTTGGAAACACTAGATACATTCATAAGTCTTTCATTACATCAAAAAGTGAAAAACTACAATAACAAAGTCTCCATAGTCCACACTCATATCCTCTTCCGACTATCCCTGCAGGTCATTCATAAAATACTTCTTCACATCCTGGAAAATATTAAAACATTGAAAGGGGTGAGCTCAGATGCTCAGTAAGGATAACAATAATGCGGAAGCTTTCATAAATAAACATTAACATTTAAGGCAATGTATAACTAAAACAAAAGCCTTTTAAACATGAACTTCAACATAATATGGAAAAAGTAAAATGAGATAATGCCATTTACTTCTTCACATGGATATTCTACTGGTCGAATAATCACATGCAATATCAATAACCACTTTCATAATGATGGAATGTATAATGCCGGACATTCTGAAACATTTTGTCAAGGCCTCGGCCAAGACATCTAAAATGATTAAGGCCTCGGCCAAAACCATAAATCAAATTGGGAAAGGGCCTCGGCCAATTCCACGTCTAGTTGTCTCATGAGACCTGCCGATGCATCGAGGAGCTATAGCGGGCTCCACCCGTCACTTATTAAGTCCAATACATTCCTCATATGAATAGGTTTAAACATATCATAAACCATAACATAATTGTATCACATAAAACATGCATAATGTAAACATAACATTTCCACATTTCAATCACAAGATATCAATACAACACATTGATATAATAAAAACACTTTCAAAACCATTTTCAATACCAAAATAAAAGAAAGTTAAAACTTTGTATTTATTTTTCATAAAAAAAATGATGGCTTGTAGAGGAAGCCGAAACTCAAATAATGGTCACGGCGGCGGAGAAGTCGTTGTCGCCGCATAAGTACGGAAAGAAAAACATTCCCTTTTGTCGTTTAGCAAAACGCTTTGTATAAAAAGATTCCTTTTGAATAACCGTAAAAGTCAAAGGGGTTTATACACCGTATAAAAGAAATTTGTGTATAAAACCAAATATGCCTCAATGAAAGGAGATTGAGACGAAGTACTTTAAAAGATAATTTTTAAATAAAATATATCTATTATGTGTATTCACTATAGGTACACATAAATAATGTAAAAATACAAGATAGGACATAATAATATCATGACATAATTTGAAAGTAGGAGATTAACCCAAAGAATGGAAGTTGGGTTAAGAAGTTCCCTTACCTTGTGTCCGACTTGACTCAACCGTTCTTTAACCTCCTGAATAATAAACTAGAGTTAATATATACCTTATTAAGAACCATTCTCAATTTCATTATCCTTATTATATCACTTATTACAATGATATGATCATTATGTAATTATTTAAGTTAATAACGGTCGTTTTGTCGGTATTTGGTTCTTAAGTCAAAAATAGGCTTCTTACACTTACATGTTGTTAATTGGGTCAAAGGTTCATTATATCCAGAATGGTATTCATGATGTAGATATCATATATGTCATATATATCCAGTACATACATTCATTTATAATATTACATCACATTTAGAGGTAAGAAATGAAATGCACCGTTCATGGAGACGGTAAGCCGTACGTACGCATGAACGCTACTTCCATTTCTATTTCATATTTTCTGGAATGGAATCATAATGATATAAGAGTATATTATAATTCCAGTATAATAACATATATAATATCATTAACTTTATCCTTCACACATCCCACATATGGTATTAACGAATCAAATCACTTTCAGGGGGCGGTAGTCCGCGCTTCCTAAAATGAAGATATCGTGTTTTACCCATAATGGAAACCATAAAGGTATGCCCAAAATGAAAAAAACAGAAGCTTAAGGAAAACATAAACATATTATATATCATATATAAAAATAGTGACATCATAATGGCCACCTTTGAAGGTGTTAAATGAGTGTTGAACAATCATCGTTTCGGGAGGCAGAATTTCGCCATCCACGGAAACCTTATGTTCTTTAACCATTTGATGTAGTTGTGTGGAAGTGTAGCTCAAATAAATCTTATAACAACATCCTAGTATATTGAAGATACTGTTTTTGTTACAAAAGAAGTAAATAAAAAGAGTTTAGGGGGTTGGAGAAGCAAAATAAAACAAAAGAACATGAGAGAATGAATTACCTTAAAAAGTGTAACTCCTTTTGAGTTGAGCCTAAAGGCTTCCTTTGAAAGGATTCTGCCCAAAGGGAATCCTCTAGGATGAGGAGAGGGATGTGGAGAGAGTAAATGGGCAGGGGTTGGCCGAGCCAATGGCTTGAAGAGTGTGTGAAATGAGGTAGAGGTGGGGGCCTTTTATAAGAGGAGAGGAGGGGCACTTTTGGAAAGTAAAGGAACATTACATTATTTGAAAATGTGTTTCGGTTTTAAAAGGTCCCACATTGATAGAATTCGTGGATAAGGTGATAAGGCATCGAAATCCACTCATCCAATAGGTTTTGGCCATGTGTAGTTCATATATTTTATATTAACTTTCCATTTTATTTAAATCGTTAGATAATGATGTCATCGCTGCATCATTATTATGTCATAAATAATTAAATTTATTTAATGTCTAAAAATTATAAAACAAATACTATGGTATAGGAAATCTTTTTATCTTTCCAATGACTATTTATAATCAAAATTTGGACTTGTATAACCCTACTTAAAAATTGTTTTCGTAAAACATATTATGTTTGTGTCATTTTCACTTTAACATTAAATAAAAAGTAATTTATGTCATTTCCCAACAAAAGTGGATCCATGGGGTCCCCAAGTTGACCCATGGCTTTTCTTGGTCGGCCATGACACAACCAATGAGGTTGGGACATGTGTCTAGGTCATTTAATATTATTAAAGCATTATTTATTCCTTAAACTACACTAATTACCACTAATCGCGATTAAAAACTTAATAAGTTACTATTCACCAAAAAATTATTTTAATCTTATTGAACCACATTTTACTTCTTAATGACAACCATGTATGTCGGATTTTCAAAATTCAGTACACATTAGTGGTAAACTTTCATTTAACTGGAAAATCAGTTTGCTTGATTACCACTTAGTGGTTTCACTATTCATCAAAAATTGAAGTTTTTCAGAATAAGGCCAAAATTTCACCCTAAGCTATAATTGATATTCTGAATTCAAAAATGAAGTCCATTTTACAAAATTCAAAACATATAAGTCAAATTAATTAATTTAATAATTAATTCCCGCTGTTATAACAAATAGCGTGTTTTTAAGAAACAATTTATATCAAAAGATTGGCAATTGTTTATGTCCAATTTCAATGTTAAATTAACTTTAATGACCACCATTGGATAAAATGGTAAAAATATATTCTAATTGTACCTTAAAACCACTAAATAGTATAACTTATCACTATAAATTATTTTGATTAAAAAAGTTGTTTTAAGTATTTTTCACTATTCATAAAAATTTGGAAGTTCTCGGAAAATTACAAAAAATTCAACATAGGCTAATTTCAATATTGGGAATACAAAAGTGAAGTCCATTTTGAAATATAAAATTTATAAAATTTCAAAAAGTAGGTATTACTATTCACAACGGCTAGTTTAATTAGTTGTGGTGTGTGCTAGAGCTCGAGGTTGCGTACAACACACGCTATTGCATTATTGAATGAGAAGCGTATCGTGGAAGCTCGGGGTGTTACATTCTACCCTCCTTCAATAAATTGCGTCCTCGCAATTTGAAATTTTTCTTTGAAAATAAAAGGTTGAAAAGAGAAAATACCTTTTAGGAAAACCCACATCGGAAATAAGGTTAATAAATATATAACATTAAAAGAAAGCAGGATAAGTACAAAGGTCACCCGATATAGCCCATTCTAGGATTCTATGAAAATATGGATATGGAAGAAAAACAAACCATCAAGGTCTGATGGAGAGTTATAGAAAACAGGATTAGGAGAAAGTTTAACCATAAGAAAATCACAAACTTGTGATTGGTTAAACGGTCATTGAATCCCCAGTTGGAAAAGTTAACCGACAACATTTTTGTTTTAAGTTACCTTTTATAATGTTGAGGAATTTATTTATGAGATTTACTAAGAACGTAAGGGAATATACATACTTGTTATGTATACTTTCATTCGTTAATAAATTTTTACCACAAACCCAACTTTTACTCCAAATGGTAACGGAACTCAAAAATATTCTATTTATCCTAATTGTATAAGGTTCCAAATGTTAACACATACCATTTAGATTAGTAAAACTATTTTGTAATAACCAGGGACTTCCTGTAGGCTAGTGGTAGGAAATAAAGGCTTGTCGCACTTTGATTGTGGGTTCGATTCCTACAGCTTTGTCCGACGCGACGGTTTATGCCCCACCCTGCAGGTTGTCCTTTTTCTAAAAAAAATAGTATTATAGTATTCCAGAAATAATCTTCAGAAAAGTTTTAACCTTAAACAATACTATTCAAAGTTCAACTTAATCCATCCCAACATTTATAGTTATCCAAAATACCTCTGTCCAAACTTTCTCTAAAAGGTCTCTTAATTCCAAAATCAATTGTAACATCAGATTCCCCAAACAAAGAAAAGTTTCTCTTATTGTCACATACTAAAAATATGATTACCTTAATCATATTAAAACCTTACTGAAATCAAAAAGTACTACAGTACAATCCTTATATAGATCACATTATTCTAATAACCAGAATATAATCCATGAGTCCAAAAGCACCAATACATTAGTTATTCTGCTTCAACTGTAGTAATAGCATAAGATTGTCCTTGATCCCTTGGCCTTTTCTGAGGTAAGTTTCCTTGACGCTTAGGACATTCATTTGCATAATGACCCATTTCTCTACAATTGTAGCATTCAACTTTGACAGCCTCTTTCTTTCCCTTGCAATCACGAGCCTGGTGACCCTTTTCTCCACATTTATAACAAACTCCCATTCCTTTTAGGCAAGTACCGGGGTGATTCTTCCCACAATTATCACATAATGGAAAATCCTTCTTTCCCTTTTTCCCTTTATCTGTCTCTTGTTCCACCGTTCTCTTCTTCTCTTGCTTTACTTTGTTGTCATAAGACTTAGAGAATTCCTTTTCTGTCTTGATAGCACATGAGACTATATCTTCGTATGATGAGAAGGATTGTGATACTAAAGCTCGACGGAGAAATGGTTTTAACCCATCAAAGAAACGATCAATCTTACTTCTTGGGTTACGTATGTAATCTGAAGCATACCTTGCTAACCTTGTAAAGTTAGCCTCATACTTTGCGACATTCTCGTCCTCTTTCTGCCTCAGACTCAGAAATTGCCTTTCCATATCTGCTCGATGGTCACGAGGAAAGTATTTTTCTAAGAAAAGCTCTTTGAACTCCCTCCATTCCATATTCGATACTTCATCATCTTCCTTTGTGTTTTGAATCAATGACCACCATTGATCAGCATCTCCAGTGAGGCGGTAAACTGCCATGATAACTTTTTCCCTTTCACTACTCCCCAAAGCCTGAAATATTTTCTCTAGGGAATTTATCCATTGCTCGGCTACTAAGGGATTTGTACTCCCATTAAATGTTGGTGGTTGTTGCCTCATGAAACGGTCTAGCATTGATCCTCCACGTTGCGGATCAGGGTGCTCCATACGAGTAAGGTTGTTATTCATAACCTGCGTGAGTTGTCCCAGTATGGTAATAAGTTGATCAGCACCAGTTGTATCTCCAGGTCCACAATAATTATCTTGAGCAGGAGGGCAATCCCTACACGGAGTTCGTGCATTGATACAGTTTCCATTCCTTCTACTAGGCGCCATTTCTAAACAATGGCATAAACCAGATTAGTTTATGAATCAAAATACATAATTCCATACTTGTATAATACTTAACATAAATTGAACTATTTATGGATATAATCCATAATCATAAAAAGGTTTTATTTGAGGAAGTATATACTCATAACCGTTCATAGTGGTTTGTAAAGAAAATGAGAATTATCCTAAGCATATCCCCCGGGAGTGTCGTAACCAAGAGTGCAGCAAGGCCCGTTGTCGTGCACCAGTTCTCGTTCGAGTCTAGCTCAAAGCGGTGTTTTCGGGTTTTACCCCTAGGTACATCTGTGCCAGAGCCGCCTCTACCTGCTCGTATCCAGACAGGGATGTATTGCTCGGAAAACTCATAACATCTCTATAATACCAAAATTCTAGGAAGTTCTTCTATACTAATCCTCAAAGTCTATCTTTGGGCTATGTGCTCTAATCAGAGTTTATCTAAATCTAGCTTCCAAGGTTAGTACTAAACTGCCTCTGATACCAACTGTAACGCCCCGACCCCAGCTACCCAGAGTCGGTGCATTACTTCGTAACATTGGCATGATCACAAAGGATCAAGTCTCGAAAGACCGATTAGTTTAGTAGCCTTGGAAACACTAGATACATTCATAAGTCTTTCATTACATCAAAAAGTGAAAAACTACAATAACAAAGTCTCCATAGTCCACACTCATATCCTCTTCCGACTATCCCTGCAGGTCATTCATAAAATACTTCTTCACATCCTGGAAAATATTAAAACATTGAAAGGGGTGAGCTCAGATGCTCAGTAAGGATAACAATAATGCGGAAGCTTTCATAAATAAACATTAACATTTAAGGCAATGTATAACTAAAACAAAAGCCTTTTAAACATGAACTTCAACATAATATGGCAAAAGTAAAATGAGATAATGCCATTTACTTCTTCACATGGATATTCTACTGGTCGAATAATCACATGCAATATCAATAACCACTTTCATAATGATGGAATGTATAATGCCGGACATTCTGAAACATTTTGTCAAGGCCTCGGCCAAGACATCTAAAATGATTAAGGCCTCGGCCAAAACCATAAATCAAATTGGGAAAGGGCCTCGGCCAATTCCACGTCTAGTTGTCTCATGAGACCTGCCGATGCATCGAGGAGCTATAGCGGGCTCCACCCGTCACTTATTAAGTCCAATACATTCCTCATATGAATAGGTTTAAACATATCATAAACCATAACATAATTGTATCACATAAAACATGCATAATGTAAACATAACATTTCCACATTTCAATCACAAGATATCAATACAACACATTGATATAATAAAAACACTTTCAAAACCATTTTCAATACCAAAATAAAAGAAAGTTAAAACTTTGTATTTATTTTTCATAAAAAAAATGATGGCTTGTAGAGGAAGCCGAAACTCAAATAATGGTCACGGCGGCGGAGAAGTCGTTGTCGCCGCATAAGTACGGAAAGAAAAACATTCCCTTTTGTCGTTTAGCAAAACGCTTTGTATAAAAAGATTCCTTTTGAATAACCGTAAAAGTCAAAGGGGTTTATACACCGTATAAAAGAAATTTGTGTATAAAACCAAATATGCCTCAATGAAAGGAGATTGAGACGAAGTACTTTAAAAGATAATTTTTAAATAAAATATATCTATTATGTGTATTCACTATAGGTACACATAAATAATGTAAAAATACAAGATAGGACATAATAATATCATGACATAATTTGAAAGTAGGAGATTAACCCAAAGAATGGAAGTTGGGTTAAGAAGTTCCCTTACCTTGTGTCCGACTTGACTCAACCGTTCTTTAACCTCCTGAATAATAAACTAGAGTTAATATATACCTTATTAAGAACCATTCTCAATTTCATTATCCTTATTATATCACTTATTACAATGATATGATCATTATGTAATTATTTAAGTTAATAACGGTCGTTTTGTCGGTATTTGGTTCTTAAGTCAAAAATAGGCTTCTTACACTTACATGTTGTTAATTTGGTCAAAGGTTCATTATATCCAGAATGGTATTCATGATGTAGATATCATATATGTCATATATATCCAGTACATACATTCATTTATAATATTACATCACATTTAGAGGTAAGAAATGAAATGCACCGTTCATGGAGACGGTAAGCCGTACGTACGCATGAACGCTACTTCCATTTCTATTTCATATTTTCTGGAATGGAATCATAATGATATAAGAGTATATTATAATTCCAGTATAATAACATATATAATATCATTAACTTTATCCTTCACACATCCCACATATGGTATTAACGAATCAAATCACTTTCAGGGGGCGGTAGTCCGCGCTTCCTAAAATGAAGATATCGTGTTTTACCCATAATGGAAACCATAAAGGTATGCCCAAAATGAAAAAAACAGAAGCTTAAGGAAAACATAAACATATTATATATCATATATAAAAATAGTGACATCATAATGGCCACCTTTGAAGGTGTTAAATGAGTGTTGAACAATCATCGTTTCGGGAGGCAGAATTTCGCCATCCACGGAAACCTTATGTTCTTTAACCATTTGATGTAGTTGTGTGGAAGTGTAGCTCAAATAAATCTTATAACAACATCCTAGTATATTGAAGATACTGGTGTTGTTACAAAAGAAGTAAATAAAAAGAGTTTAGGGGGTTGGAGAAGCAAAATAAAACAAAAGAACATGAGAGAATGAATTACCTTAAAAAGTGTAACTCCTTTTGAGTTGAGCCTAAAGGCTTCCTTTGAAAGGATTCTGCCCAAAGGGAATCCTCTAGGATGAGGAGAGGGATGTGGAGAGAGCAAATGGGCAGGGGTTGGCCGAGCCAATGGCTTGAAGAGTGTGTGAAATGAGGTAGAGGTGGGGGCCTTTTATAAGAGGAGAGGAGGGGCACTTTTGGAAAGTAAAGGAACATTACATTATTTGAAAATGTGTTTCGGTTTTAAAAGGTCCCACATTGATAGAATTCGTGGATAAGGTGATAAGGCATCGAAATCCACTCATCCAATAGGTTTTGGCCATGTGTAGTTCATAGATTTTATATTAACTTTCCATTTTATTTAAATCGTTAGATAATGATGTCATCGCTGCATCATTATTATGTCATAAATAATTAAATTTATTTAATGTCTAAAAATTATAAAACAAATACTATGGTATAGGAAATCTTTTTATCTTTCCAATGACTATTTATAATCAAAATTTGGACTTGTATAACCCTACTTAAAAATTGTTTTCGTAAAACATATTATGTTTGTGTCATTTTCACTTTAACATTAAATAAAAAGTAATTTATGTCATTTCCCAACAAAAGTGGATCCATGGGGTCCCCAAGTTGACCCATGGCTTGTCTTGGTCGGCCATGACACAACCAATGAGGTTGGGACATGTGTCTAGGTCATTTAATATTATTAAAGCATTATTTATTCCTTAAACTACACTAATTACCACTAATCGCGATTAAAAACTTAATAAGTTACTATTCACCAAAAAATTATTTTAATCTCATTGAACCACATTTTACTTCTTAATGACAACCATGTATGTCGGATTTTCAAAATTCAGTACACATTAGTGGTAAACTTTCATTTAACTGGAAAATCAGTTTGCTTGATTACCACTTAGTGGTTTCACTATTCATCAAAAATTGAAGTTTTTCAGAATAAGGCCAAAATTTCACCCTAAGCTATAATTGATATTCTGAATTCAAAAATGAAGTCCATTTTACAAAATTCAAAACATATAAGTCAAATTAATTAATTTAATAATTAATTCCCGCTGTTATAACAAATAGCGTGTTTTTAAGAAACAATTTATATCAAAAGATTGGCAATTGTTTATGTCCAATTTCAATGTTAAATTAACTTTAATGACCACCATTGGATAAAATGGTAAAAATATATTCTAATTGTACCTTAAAACCACTAAATAGTATAACTTATCACTATAAATTATTTTGATTAAAAAAGTTGTTTTAAGTATTTTTCACTATTCATAAAAATTTGGAAGTTCTCGGAAAATTACAAAAAATTCAACATAGGCTAATTTCAATATTGGGAATACAAAAGTGAAGTCCATTTTGAAATATAAAATTTATAAAATTTCAAAAAGTAGGTATTACTATTCACAACGGCTAGTTTAATTAGTTGTGGTGTGTGCTAGAGCTCGAGGTTGCGTACAACACACGCTATTGCATTATTGAATGAGAAGCGTATCGTGGAAGCTCGGGGTGTTACAAAATATTTAACTGATAAGTAAATTATTGAATATTATGAGGGATAAATGATAACATTACTTCAACGAAATTAAATATAATATCAAAATAAATAGATATTGTAAAATAGATTCTTACCATTGTTATAACATTGAAATAGTAACACTTGAAAGAATTAACTTGAATTGAAACATTAACTATCATGAATAAATATAAATTCATTATAAATACTCCAAATGGGTGTTATATACATCATATAAAAGTGAATATTAAAATATTAATAAATATGTATCAATGAAATGGAAATTGAGATGAAATCCCCTACCACAAGCTTCCCTTTAGTTGAGAGCTTATTAACTTCATTTAGAGTGGTTTAAATCATGTTACTAACTTATAATATAACTATATTAGTATTTATAGTATCATATATTATCCTTTTATAATATCTTGTCACTTGTCTATTAATAATCCTTCATTGTCACTACTATTTCAGGTGTTAATTTCCGTGTTCTCTGATGCATGATTTGTCATCAAAGTGTTGAATCTTGAATATATGAAATAGTTCCACAACATATATAATGATATTAATGTTATAAAAATTATTTAATTTTATTATATACATATTTATTAGTATTATTATAATTTTACGTAGAAAATGAATCACATCGCTTTGTAAAGACGGTAAGTCGTATGTACGCACAAGCGAAGATATCATATCTTAATGGGTGAAAGGGTTAGTAATGGATGGTATATTAATTTTATAGAATTAATACCATGACATATATATATATAAGTTATTTATCAAATTTATCATTAAAACCTTACATGCAAATCTTTATTGAAAAATGAATCGCATCGCTTCATGAGGCGGTAATCCACAATACACACAATCGATGCTATCGTATCACCCATGAAATGGAAAGTAAGAAAGTATAATTGATACTATAATTTCAAGAGTATAATTATGATAAAAATATAATATATATATAAATATAATCCATCATTATTTCCAATATTGATAGGTGGCGATGGAAAATTAATCACATCAGTTCGCGATGAGGTAGTCCACCATATACATGATCAACGGTTCTGTTTCCCATTTTATAGAAGAGAAAATGGATATAGGTTATGATATTAACATAATAACATAATATTAAATGGGTGATAATTTTATTAGTGTATCTTCATGATTGAATAAAATTTTAATGATTTTGATGAAGACAAAAAATAAAAACACTCATTTAAGAATACTACCTCTTCTTCAGAAAACTTCGTTTGGTTTAAAAAAATCCTTCCAAGGATGGATTTAGAATAAAAAAAGGAATGTATAGTGTTTTGAGGGTATTATGTAATTTATTTTTTTATTTAATGGATGAAATAAATGGATTTGGATCTGTGAAGAGTGGAGGAGAGGGTGGCCTTTTATAAGAGGGGGAGATGACACTCTTAAAATATTAAAAAATAATGAATTAAACCCACATGTTTTCAAGACAATGGGATCATAAATATCCTATTTTATATCCTTTGAGGATATATGATCCTAATATGGTCATATAATATGAATTATAAAATATTTAGGTCATTTTTAACCCTTATCTTTTTAGTTTAACCCTCGTTGAAGATATTTTGACCTTAATCGTGGTAATAAATTTTTACTATTTTCACTATCAATTATAGTAAAAAATTAAGTTAAAATTATTAGATAATTTTAATTATGTTTATTCCAATCATAAAATAAATTTTAATGAAATTGAACTCATATAATATCATAATATAATTTAAATTAAACCCATAAATGTGATGAAAAAATAATTCCTCAAATAAGATTTCTCGAAAGTATAAAGTGTTTTATATCAAAATTTATCATATAATTGATTCCAATGAAATAACTTGTATTAAATATATAATAATTTAACTAATATTTCTTTTTAAAAAAATTAAAACAAAATGTAACTTGTAAATTCCTTAAATGAAAAGGCAATTGTTTAATAAAACCTAGTATTTTTCACTATTCATAAAAAAATTTATATTTTCAGAAAATTATCAAAACATTATTTTAAGATAATTTTTATATGTTTGTTTCAAAAAGAAATTTAATTTTATAAAATAAATTTTCTAAAATTTTCAAAAAGTAATTCTTAACATAAGCGCATAAGACTTGATGAAACAGTTTTTAAGAAAATATTTTTTCCCTTTAAAATGTTTTTTACTTTTATTCCTAATCAATAGATACCCAATGAACAAGTGTAAACCATATATACTTCATAATTTAGTTTTTAATATTCATACCCAAAAACTAAATTGCTATTTTATGATATTCATGATTAAAAAATAATATTTTAATAGAGTATTTTTTGGTTTAAACTCGTTATTATGTTGTTTCCCTCAGAGATGTGTTCAGGTCTGGAATCATTATTTTGGAAAAGTTTCCAATATGTTTGTTCATGGAACTGGAAACACCCAATGATTATATATCCATGAGTTCCTACTTTCCAAAGGCAGGTGCTTGTAATGAATTTTGTCCAACAATGCTTGACGACTCACCTTAATCAAGAGGATGGGAGGTCAGAATCATCACTCCATTATGGGGGAAATTATTACCTACTCTGAGACTCTATAATAGATTTAATGTATGTTATTAAATTATTTATTTACTCCCAAGTATTATTTGTTTCAAACTATAATTAAAAAACAATTATTTTCTTGTATGTAATTTAGAACCATTTGTATGTATCTGAGGTTCTTCATCTATGGAGATATCTGTATGCATATAAGGTTCTCCATAAATGGTATCCCCTTATATAAAAATTAGATATTATTTGGTCATTATTATGATGATGTTGGTTTTCTATCCACACATTGGGGTACTCTAGAGTATATCTTCATCCATGGAGATGTTATTTTTTTTTATTCGGATCAAACCCATAAATGGGCTTCGTACGTATCATTGTGAAATGAATCTGAACCCAAGTAGTTCAGTACTGATTAATGGGGAACATAATGCCTTTTTAGTTTATGTGACAAGGACCTAACTGTGTAGTTTAACATCATGTGGTGAGGATGTTTAGGTGAAATGTGCCTAGTTTTATTTTGGTTTGGGACTTACACCAAGGTAGTCCAGGGGACCTGAGAGAGAATTGTGGATTCTCAATTTGAAAAAGATCCTACTGGGAATGTGTCACACGGAAAATTTTTTATTTTAAGTGTTGAGTTGAATATATTTTAGGCTTTATGCATACCCCAAATGGTTGGAAATAAAATCACATGTAGTTCATTAGTGAGGACCTACACCTATGGGGGCTCTTGGGTTCATCTCATAGGGGAATATGGCCTTTTGAGAAGAATATTTTGGGGATTATTCTTGAAAGGAACTCCTTATAGAGGGATAATTAGGTATGTATTAACTCGTGTTGTTTTAGGGGTTTTTTTGGGTGGGGGGTTACTCTTGAGGATTATACTTGTATTAATGGTATTATGAATGGGAGATACTTCTGAGGTGGATTCCCATTGATCTTGGGCCCAAAATGGGTGTCCAATGTATCTTGATTATAGTAGGAATTAAAGTTATAATAGTTAAATAGATGGAATGTGTCATGAATATTTTATGATCACCATTTACCTATAATCCCATGTGATTCATGCTCGGTGTGAGAAACAAGAGGAAGTATAAGATCTGAGATAACCCACAATCTTCTTTTTTTGTAGGTGGACTTGGAAGAAAAGCCCAAAGGGAAAGGGAGGGGCGTTGAATGTGCCCACCTCCTCTGCTCCCTCTTCCACTGATGGAAGAGGTCTTCACTACGATGCTTCCCTCTCTTCACTTTACCCAAGTATTAGTCCAAGTTATGGAGAAGGAATCAGGACCCTCGGTGGTGGCCAGGAGGTAGAGAGAAGTAAGATTGAAACCTCCAGTAAGAAAGGTTAGGGTATTACTCTAGGAGGGAATCCCATTTAGTTGGATATGACTTATTTCTAAGGAGGATTCCCATTTAGGGTTTGGTTGTGGCTTATTACTAAATAGTATGCCCATTTAGGGTTATCATCAGGGATTATTCCAAAAGAGGATTACCATTGGTTGGGGTTTTTTCCTAAGGAGTATGCCTATTTGAGGTTATGATTGGGGTTTATTTCTAATTGGGATTCCCATTGGTTGGGGCTTATTCTTGTGGAGGATTCCCATTTAAGGTTTTTTTGGGCTTACTCCTAAAAAGGATTCCCATTGTTCTAGTTCGACCTGGCATAGGAGTTAGGTGATTAAGGTTTAGGAGTTTCTTGAGGAGTGTGTGGACTCAAGGTACTCAGTGAATCAAAGAGTACAATATCAACTCGTAACAGGAGAGTCTAACCAAGAGGATATTTTCAAATCAAGGAATTTTTATTGGAGTGTGGAGGATTATCTAAAATAATGTTATTTCATGGGTGGACGTAAGGTTGCATAAGGCACAACCCAAGATTTATTCAATCTGAACAAAAAATATGATTTTGTGACTCTCTATTTATCATGGGGTTCAGTGGTGAAGGAAAAGCGGTTGGCCTAGAGGTCCACGACCACAGCTCAGAACTGATCCTGAGTGGGGGTGCGGGGTTGCAGCCCCCACAATACAGACTAGAAGAATCATTGATGTGGATCACCCAGGTGGGTCTCCCATGTATGGGTCTCCTGAGTATGGGTTTCCCAGGTATGGGTCTCCTGGGTGGGTTACCTAGTTATGGTTTTCCTAGGTGTGGGTTTCCAAGGTGTGTGTCTCCCAGGTGAGTCGCCCAAGTGGTTCACCCAGGTGGGTGGCCCAGGTGGGTCTCCTAGGTAAGGGTCACATAGGTTATAGACTAGGAACCTCGCCATAGTGAGGGCGGGCCATGATAAGTCACTGAAGTAGTGATGGACTACATGGGTGAGGGAACTGCATGACTAGATCCCTCTATGGGATTAACCTACTATGAGGTCGATCGTTCTCTAAAAAATTCAGGAAAATTGTATATCTTTAGACCTTCTTGTGGGCTTATGTGAATAGACCTCCGAGGAGGGGCCTATGTGGATGGGAATGCGTGAGTGGGACTACATGGGTGGGCATGTGTAGACGGGCCTTTGTGAGTGGGTCTGTATAGATGGGCCTAGGCGGATGGCCTACATGGTGACACATATTCCTTTATAAAATTTTTCCATATTTTGAGAGTGATAAATTTTTATTTGTGTGTCCTTTTTGGCTCTAAGACCATTAAAATCCAAGATTTCAAAGATATATTCTTCTAGATATGGGGAGTACACCAAATGTTATCTAAGGGAACTCTAAAATTGATTTTTTTATGTGGCAACACCTTTTTATCATCTATCTTGTAAATCCATATCCTTATCCTTGAGGGGGGGTTCTTTCCACTAATCCATCATTTACGAGAAAATTGAAATCCAGCCTAGATATTTTTCTATCATGGAGAAATATATCTACTCAAAATATAAATTTGATGTCTAAGTGAAGATCACAATAGGAGTTTTGTGGAAAAGTGCATGAAATGCATTTTTCAGCATCAAAAATCCCCCCTAGAATTCACTACCACACATATTCGCTTTAACAATGCACAAATATGATTTTAACAACCCTAAAATGCATTGTTAATTACATTGATGATAAAGGCCTAGCTGGATACAATGTGTTGTTAAAATAACCACACACCGAGAAAAAACATGTAATTTCAAGCAATGCTGTGTACTTTTAACTTACATCATGAATAAAAAAATGTCGACCAAGGGTTTATACAAAAAACACTACTATATACATTTCGAACAATTTTTTTATATAATTACTTTTATAATTATCCAAAAAACAATTAAAAACATTAATTTTTCATCTTTTAATGCTCATTTTCCCCTCTCAAAAATGTTTTCCCATGCTATCAGTTGCTGAAAAAATCAACTCAGTCCGAGAAAAAAAAAATTCCTATATAAGAAAACAAATATTATGTTAGTAATACTATATAGAAATAAATTAAACATTAATATGAAATAATACATTAATAAAATGTAATTTTTTAATTAAAATGAAACTTTTGGAGTTATATCAGTCACACTGTCTGTCGTATTGTGGTGGGTTTCATTTATACATGCCATAATTGAGTTGTGGATCATTTTCTAAAAATATCAAAAATAATCCAATTGTTTTTTCTTAGTTTTGAGTATGTAACTTGTTATTTTACTAAAATCAACATCAATTTTAAATAATGAAATATATAGAGTTATACAGATCACACCATGAATTGGATTGAGGTGTGGCTGATTCCTACATGTTATAAATTACTAATGGATCTTTTTCCTAAAGTATCAAAACAATCGGAGAATGTTTTCTTGGTTTTCAGTGAGTGAAAATTTTTGAACTAAATATCAATTTTAAACTAATAATGGATACTTTTAGTCATACTGGTCACACTATGCATTAGATTGAGGTTTGGTTTATTAATACACATCACAAATGACTCATGTATCATTTTCCTAGAGTATCAAAATAATCCAAATTTTTTTTCCCATATTTCAGTGTGCCACTTCTTCTTTTTACTTAAATTAATGTTGATTTTAAATAAAAAGACACACTTTTAGTGACATTAGACAAATTGTGTGCCATACTGAGGTACAGTTGACTCCTACATTTTAAAAATGACTCATGGATCATTTTTCTAAATTAAAAAAAAATATGAATGCATTTTATTGGTTTTTAGTATGTCACTTAATCTTTTTACTATAATTAATTTTAATTTTAAATAAAAAAGATACGCTTTGAGTTCTACAAGTCACACTGTGTTTCAAATTGAGGTGAGGTGTTTTCTTACATGTCAAAAATTACTAATTGATCGTTTTCTTAAAGTATCAAAAACAACTTTAATTCATTTTATGGATTTTTAATATTTCATTTTATTACTAAACTATCATTTCAAATTGGAAACACACATTTTGAGTCATAACAGTCACATCGTATTTTGTTTTGATGTGAGACTACTTCATAAATGTCAAAAATTACTTATGAATTGCTGTCAGAAATTATTAGGAAAACCAGAGCCTGTTTTCTGGGTTTTTAGCGAGTGACACGTTTAGAACTAAAATATCAATTTTAAACTGATAAAGGAAACTTTATGTCATACTAGTCACATTGTGCTTTATATTTATGTGTGGTTTATTTCTACACATAAAAAATGAATCATGGATCATTTTTCTAAAGTATCAAAATAATTAGACTGTGTTTTCTTAGTTTTTAGTATGTCACTTGCTCTTTTTTACTTAAATTATTGTCAATTTCAAATAAAAAGACTCACTGGGAGTCATAATAGTCAAACCATACATCATATTGAGGTTCGGTTGACTCATACACATCACAAATGTCTCAGTGGTCATTTTATTAAATTATCAATACTATTTGAATGTGTTTACTCGGTTTTCACTATGTCACATGTTCTTTTTACTAAAATTAATGCCAATTTTAAATAAAAAAGAGACACTTTATGTTATAAAAATAACATCATGCATCATATTGAGGTTTGGTAGATTCTTACACATCAAAAATGACTTATAGACCATTCTCCAAAAGTATCATAACAATTTGAATTTGTCTTCTCAGTTTTCAATATGCCAATAGTGTTTTCTTACTAAAATTTCATTTCAAACTAGAAACACACATTTTGAGTCATATCGGTCACATCGTACCTCAGTTTGATGTGATACTACTTCATACATATCAAAAATGACTTATGAATTTTTTTCCTCAATTATCAAGATAATCAAAGTGTTTTTATTATTCTTTGGTGGGTGCACATTTTGAACTAAAATTTTAATTTAAAACTAATAAGAGACACTTTTTTTCATAACAATCACACTATGAATTGGATTGAGGTGTGGTTGATTCCAACATGTCAAAAATTAAAAATGTATTATTTTCCTAATGTATAAAAACAATACAAACATGTTTTCTCAGTTTTCAGTATCTCACTTGTTCTTTTTAATTAAATAAATTCAAATTTTAAATAAAAAGAGATGTTTTGAATCATACTAGTCACACTGTGCATCGTATTGAGGTATGGTTGACTCTTACACATAAAAAATGACTCATGGATCGTTTTACTAAATTATCAGAACAATATGAATGTGTTTTATTAGTTTCTAGAATGTCACTTATTCTTTTACTAAAATTAATGTCAATTTTAAATAAAAAGAGACACTTTGAGTTATATCAGCCACTCCTTGCATCAAATTCTAGTGTGGTTGATTCCTACACTTCAAAAATTACTTATAGATTGTTTTTTTGAATTATCAAAATAATCCAAATGTTTTTTCTCAGTTTTCAATATTTAAGTTGTGTTTTTTTACTAAAATGTCATTTCAAACTCAAAATGTCTATTTTGAGTCATACCGGTCACATATATTGTCGTCTTGATGTGAGATGACTTCATAAACGTCAAAAATGACTTTTAAATCACTTTCCTTAATTATAATGACAATAGAAGTGTGTTTTCTTGTTTTTTATTGAGTAACACGTTTTGAACTAATATTTTCATTTTAAACTGATAACATAAACTTTTAGTCATCCCGGCCACACCATGCGTCAGACTTGGGAGTGGTTGATTATTAAACAACACAAATGACTCATGGATTATTTTATTAAAGTATTAAAAAAACCCAAATGTGTTTTCTCTATTTTCAGTATGTCACTTATTCTTTTTACATATATTAATGTCAATTTTAAATAAAAAGAGACACTTTGAGTCGTACTAGAAACAATGTGTGTCGTATTGTAGTGAGGTTGACTCCTACACATGAAAAATGACTCATGGATCGGTATAAAATTTTTAACTAAAATGTTAATTTTAAATAGATTACAGAAACTTTTAGTCATACCGGCCACACCATGCATCCGATTTGGGTGTGGTTGATTAATAAACATAAAAAATGACTCATGGATCATTTTCCTAAAGTATTAAAACAACCCAATGTTTTTTCACTAGTTTCAGTATGTCACTTTTTCTTTTTTACCTATATTAATGTCAATTTTGAATAAAAAGATACACATTGAGTCATACTAGAAACACCAATTGTCTTATTGAGGTTAGGTTTACTTCTACACATCAAAAATGAATCATGGATCAGTATAATAAATTACCAACACAATCCGAAGAATTTTTCCCAGTTTTTAGTATGTCACTTATTGTTTTTACTAAAATTAATATCAACTTTAAATAAAAAAAGAGACATTTTGAGTTATACCAGTCACACTGTGCATCGTATTGAGGTGAATCTAATTCCTACACATCAAAAACGACTTATAGATGGTTTTCCTAAATTATCAAAACAATCTGAATGTGTTTTCCCATTTTTCAATATGCCAGTTATGTTTTTTACTAAAATGACGTTTCAAACTGAAATCATGCATTTTGGGTCATAATAGTCACATCCTATATAGGTTTGATGTGAGAATGCTTCATAGACATAAAAAATGACTTATAAATCAGTTTCATTTATTATCAAGATAATCGGAATTTGTTTTATTGGTTTTTAGTGAGTGAAACATTTTGAACTAAAATGTCGATTTTAAGCTGATAAGGGACACTTTTAGTCATACCGGTCATGTCGTGCATCGGATTAATGTTTGGTTGATTCCTACATTTCAAAAATGACCCAGGGATCATTTTACTAAAGTATCAAAACAATCCAAATGCGTTTTATTTTTTCAGTATGTAACTTATTATTTTTTACTTAAATTAACGTCAATTTTAAATAAAAATAGACACTTTGAGTCATACCATCTACATCATGTATTGTATTGATGTTACTTTGACTCACACACATCAAAAATTACACATGGATAATTTTAATAAATTATAAAAACAATAAAAATGTGTTTTCCTTGTTATCAGTATGTCACTTGTTCTTTTCAATAAAATTAAGGTCAATTTTAAATAAAAAGATGCACTTATAGTCATACCAGTCACAATATGAGTCGAATTAAGGTGAGGAGGATTCCAAGACATCCCAAATAACTTGTGGATGACTTTTATAACGTATATAAACAATTAGAAAGTGTTATATTAGTTTTTAGTAATTCACCATTCCTTTTTACTAAAATGTAATTTTAAACTAGAAACATGCACTTTGAGTAATACCATCCACATCATATATTGGTTTGAAATTAGACTAATTTATACACATCAAAAATGACTTTTTAATTTTTTAACCAAATTATGAAGACAATTTGAGTTTTTTTTCTTATTTTTCAATGATTGACACTTTTTAAATTAAAATTTCAATTTTAAACTAATAACGAACACGTTGAGTCATATCGGGCATATTGTGTATCATATTCAGATGTGTCTAATTCTTACAGAACACAAATGAATTATAGATCTTTTTACTAAAGTATCACAACATTAAAAATGTTTTTTATCAATTTTGAGCATGTTAGTTGCCATTTTTACTAAAATTAATCAAAATTTTAAATAAAAAGAAGCAATTTGAGCCATATTGGTCATATCATGTATTATATTGAGGTGAAGATGCTTCCTAAATGTCCCAAAGTCTCAAAAAATCCCAAATATAAATGTTACCATACATTCCATATTCTTTCATTATTGGACTATAAACACTATGGTGTAGACATTATCACTTTCTTTTAAGTTCCTTCTGATGCATTTGAAGGAAAGTGATAAATGTGGACAGTTTAGGGTGAAAAGGTTTTGAGGGAGGAGAATTATATGGAATTAATTATCTACATGAGTAGTCAAACATTTAAGTTAGATCATGTTAATGCAGTAAGTAATAGATAATATTTTGAGGAAAACATACTATATTAATACTATTTTACCTTCTCATGGAATTATGAGTTACAGTTTCAAATTATTATCTCTCACAAACATGAAAATATATGTAAAAACCACCCCAAATCAAATAAAGGAATCCACCTATATAGGAAAACAATTCTTATGTCAGTAATACTAAAAAGAAGAAAATTAATCACATATATGAAACAAAATCCACCACTTCTATGGAAGTAACATATTCGTGATATTTCTGTAGATTATGTCATCAGGTATGTTTCCCATTCATTTCTAAGAAAATCTATATCATATTGTGAATATAGGTCTTTTCGACAGTTATAGTATTACTAGAAAAATATAAATACCCAAATTATTAATAAATATTTTAGGAAAAAGTAATTGTCATTGAAAATATCTCTTCAGGGATGCTAGTTTTTTCATGTAATATAATCTCTCTCATAAATTAAAAAATATAATAACCATATCCTTTTCCATTTATTTGTTTAACACACTAAATACACTTTGAGAAAAACAAGTAATTTTTTTTTATATGTGTTTGGATAGTGAAATATTATTACATATACCCCTATACCTTTTTAGTTGTAGAACTTGTTAGGTACCAAATGCTTTGACCTGGGCCTCATTCATTTTTTTCAAGATATTGATGCACCACCCTATTATAAAAGAATCCAAATTAAAATGTAATATAAATTATATAACTTTATGTTTAGTTCCAAAATGTTGTGTGTAGTGTATTACAGATTGGAAATCATCATAATGTGTGGTCAGTTTTTTGGGTATCCATGCATTGAATCTAAGAAATAAATCTTTTGAGTGTCCAAATTGACCACAATGAGTATCCAATGTTGCCTAAAAATAAAAAAAGGGATAAGTAGTGAAAGAAATGAAAATATATCATATATGATTAAATTTTATGGATTTACCCCTACATCATTGGTATTAATAAGAGTCTATCAACTATAAGTTTGGTTTCAAATGGTTTGACCAGGTCTGCCACTATTTTATCCATTTTTTATTCTATTTTTTAATTCTATAGAGGTGTTGTGAGGAATAACGAGTCCAGAAAAATCATGGGGAAATCCATTCAATTTTTTTTATATATACGCCTATCAAAATATGAAATATATTTAGTTATAATTAACATATTATATCATCTTTTGGAAAATCAAATCCTGAAAACATACCTCATGTATAAATTTACAACTGAGGTGCCTAGCCAATCGTAGTCATGGATTTCATTTATATTTTTAACACCAACATAGTCATCACCTTCCTCTCCATAAATATTTTCTTCCAAATCAACTATGGGACTACTACCAATTTTTAACTTTGTATCTGCATCAACATTCCATATTAGTAAATGTAGATATAGAACAGGCTGGGTAAATATGATTTTGATAAATCTTTTCAATCAGTTGGTCGATATTTTACATGGTTTTGAGTTGGTTTTTCATTTCACCCCTTTCCTTTATCCATCTGTAATAATATTCATCATTTTATACCTTTTTCATTAATTTTTTAAGTTTTATCTTGAAAAATAAATTGGAAATGAATACCACCTTATCAATATGTTTTATTTACAAGAGGAGATATCCATGTGAACAATGTTCCGAAAACTCAGTTGACCATATGAATATCATTTTGATCAAGTGGAATAGGTATCTCAGTACTTGGCTAATGATCTATGTTAATCACCACTCTCATATGACCTATTGGATGTTTTTTGTTGTGTAGATGATCACATTTGATATTGAACACTATATCCCTTGATACAAGGCGATGGGTGGGTGTTCGTAGATATAAATCACAGTAATTTTCAAATTATATAATATCAATACATGAAAGGTATTAGTGTCTATTTGATTCATATTTCAACAAAAAAATTATTATAATATTGATTACCATGACTTAGAAACCTCTTTAAGGAGAATGTCTCACATCAAATCTTAGCAGTGTGGTGGGATCTTTACACGATGGTTGTTCTTGAGTTTTTTATTCTCTTTTATTCCCCTAATAATAGTTTTTAAAAACATTCTCTTACATATGAATTATTCTTCAAGGGTGGGTACATTTTCTCTCATCTATTTCATTTATTCACCTTTACCCTCCTCTTTTTTGTAAAAATGTGTTTGGGGTGTCACCCCAAAACCCACACCTATGACGCGATCATACTGTTCTGGCTGCTTCAAGGCCACCGATAGTAGATGTTCATCTAATACAGATTTTTATGATTCATATGACTATGTAGGATAGAAAATATAGGAGAATAATTAATCATTGTTATGTAATCTTGATTTAAAGAAAAAAATTTATTATGTCATACTTACACATTTTCTAAAAAAATTGTGTGTTTTCATTTAATAGTATCCCATAATTATTTACGAATGCCTCCTTCCATATAAAATGGCATTGGATGGAAGTGGATGTGAATTTCGATTCACCAATCTGCTTATAAATAGAGTAACATAATTATGTTTTTGTTTCATGCCACATCCACAAATTATGTTAGATTTAAAATACATACCAATTTTTTTCAAGTGAGTTATACCTCATGCTTGCTATACGATAGGGGTATGTTGGTTTGGTTTCCCATTCCTTATTTTTAGTACTCAATTGTTATTTTATAAATAAAAAAATTCAATCAAAGTGATGATTACACATATCATCAAACAAAATATTACTAGCCACATTCTACCTAAAAAGACACATCTTCAAGACAGCCAGTACATGCATCACATGCTTCTTAGGTTATCATGTGTCTATAGATAAGTGGTGGTGTGGGTTTATTTTACTTTTAGCATATTTAAGATGATATCTCGTTAGAATTTTGTGAATTCCTCTGTGAATCCTTCCATAAATCATTAATATATATCTATTGTGGTATTAATCTACTATAAATGAACTCTACAAGGGATGATGAAGAGTAAGTAAATGTTTCATTATTTTATTTTTTTAAAAAAAAATTAAATCATAATGTTGTCATAATATCTTCCCACATTAGTTTCTTAATCATGGGCACAACATGGTTCCACAAATCTACATCAATTATCATGTGTTTCTGAGTTAAAATTCCAATATAACTACTAAATATGGTTGTATTGGGGTTAATATGATGGCCATGTGCATTCCAACTCACCACATATTTGATACCTTTGATTTTCTCCTTAATGATTTTTTCTAACACCATCAAACTACGATGATCCTGTTTTTTCTATGTATCTAGTACTTTTTCACTAACCATTTCCTCAAATTCAAAATTATAAATATGTTTTAATATATTGGTAGCATTGGCATGTTCAAATGGTTTTTATAACTCTGCATTGGGAGCAGCAACAGGTTGAGAAACCTGTTGTTCCTCGGGACTGGGAGAACTAGCACATGCAGAAGGTTTTTGTTCCTCTACACTCTGAGAAACAGGGGGTTGAGAGACCTATTTTTCTTGGGATTAGGAACACCATCACGTTATAAAATCATTATCTAAAGAATTGGTTTAATATTTAATTTATATTATATAAATGCAGTAGTGAATAGATAATAACATGAGGTAACACTATGTATATTACAAAATGAATATAACCTAATTGTTGAACTCTCTTTTTTTAAGGCTGAAGAGATTTGAACCCTCTATCGACTATCATAATTCCTTCATTGCGGTCTCCTTGACATACAAAATGTATTCTACATTATTACTATTGAAAAATGATTGTGACATCCCAATGAAATTGGTAACCTTATTTGATTCTTCATATAACCCTTTAGTGGTTTTGGTTAATAACAAAATAATTGACCACTTTTGGTTTGAGGGATATGGAACATAAAATACTGGTACTACAGGTGATTTCATTATAAATAGTTCATATTTGTACCCTTATATACTAAAATAAACTCTCATGAATCCTGATTCATCTATTTTAACTGCACTCCTAATATCAACCCACTTTCATTGAAAAAATGGTTCTTGGAATGTTTTATAATACATCTCCCATATTTGTTTGATGATGCCAAAGTGTGACATATTCTCATAATTTGGATTTCTGTCCTTAGAACTAGAAGCCTGCATCACTTCAGCCACAAGTGTAACTCCTCTATTTTTCATGGTACTATCTTCATCGTGTTTATTTATGTAGACCATATAACACTTAATTACATAACCATTGTAAGATAATACATGCACACTTTCTTCTCTGTCTAGACATAGAAGTCGTTCTGAAATTTCATCCATATTTTCATCTGACTCCTCAAAAATATGGTCCCAAAACCATCATATAAACTATTGATTATGTGTATTTGATATTCAAAATTCATCCCTTAATGGATTCAAAAGCTTAATAATTTCTTTGTGGGTTTCAAAATATGGGTAAACCTCCAAACTATTATGCAAAACATAAAGGTGGGAAACTCCCAATCTATAATATTGATTGTGATGACGTATCTTCTAGAAATTCCTTCACCAGCTAGTCACCCAGTGTGATGAGTTATTGATAGACCAATGATTTTTACATCAGATGGGTATTCATTATATAATTAAATGGTTTCCTCAACAATATATTTCTCTACAATACAACACTCTGGACAACTTGGATTTTTGACATACCCTTTCCAAATCTTCAGATACAATTTAATGCGGTATATCCATATATAGTGTATACGACCACATAGTCGAATCACTCTCACCAAGTGAACCATCAAAATGAACCACCATATCAATTAACATTGGTTGGAAGAACATTTACATTTCACATAATATGAAAGAAATTTCTCTTTCCATAGTCAGAAATTTCTTAGGGTCTATAACTTTATTGCATATTGCTTTGAAGAATAGACAGAGCTTGGTTAATGTATGATGGAAATTCTTAGGAAAAATGAAATGTAAATATATGGTAATTAGATCTTTCATCAAAACATGGCAGTCAAGTGATTTCATACCCTTTAACTTCACATCGGACATTGACACGATGTTCTTAATATTCAATGAATGTCCCTCTAGAACCTTTATGTTATTACAGAAGTTTTAAAACTAATACCTCTCCTTTATTGAAATATTTTAAGTAGCTAGAGGTAGAAAAGATAATGTTTCACCCTTCAATGGTTCTAACTCTTCTCATATTCTAATCTAAACAATTTACAACCTATCCTTAATTCCATCTTTTTGTTTTGTATGGTGCATTTTTAAACATGTTGATGACACTATCACATACATTTTTTTCCACATCCATAAAATCAAGAAAATGACTCACATATAAACATTTCCATTATAGTAAATCAAAAAAACTAATCTCATTTTCTAACCTTTTTCATAAGGTTTTTTGAAAATGGATTACCAAAATCAGTGTCCACATATTTTAATTTCTAAAAAATTTGATCACCTTTTAGTGAATATTGTGATGTACGTTCTTCAAAACTTCCATAAAATGATGTCGTCTAGGATCAGTACTTATTCCATTGAGGTAGAAATCTATAATGTTCTAGGAATATGGTTTTCGATGAATGTTTCAGCCTAATTGACCATGTACCATATTCACAAATGGGACACCCTTGAATTACATTAATGTTATATCATAAAAAAATTACATAAGTAGAAAAATCATTTATTGTCCCATATAACATGGCTCTCAATGTGAAGTCTTTATTTCTTTAAGCATCATATAATGTAACACATGAATCCCAAAATAATTTATAATCCTGGGTCAATGGATCCAAACAAACATCAATATCATTACCCGGTTGTTTTGGTCCAGATATAAGCATAAATAATATGATATATTTTCATTTCACAGGTAACCATGGTGGAAAGTTATAATTTACCAATATAACTATCCATTTACTGTAAGTGGTGATTTGAAAACCAAAAGGTTCCACACCATCTATAGATAATGCAAGATGAAGGATTATTGGATCACTTCCAAAATATGGAAACTCATGATCATTTATCTTCTACTGATGAGAGTCATCTAGGTGACATAGTTTCCCATATTTATTTCTTGTATCTACATGCCACATAAATTTACATACAGTCTCTTCACTTTCATATAGGCACATAAACCTTGTAATGATTGGAAATTATGATAATAATTTCATAGGACCATATTCATCTTTCTTATATCGAGAATCACCACTTTGGGGATTCTATAAGTGATTTTTACCTTGATAAATAGTATACAATAATTCATACAGGCTTGTATTCTTTCATAGAACCTACCCATCTAGTGTAGATTTCATTTGGCGCTATATGTTTAGCAAAGAATCTCATTATCTTCTAGGATCATTTCATTGAATAGATAAGGTAGTTTCATAAAACTGGTGTCACTTTATCTATTGATTTGTTTCAAACTATTCAGCTTAAATATAGATTACAATATTGTATATTTATTTTAACTAGCATACAATAGCGTCTTTTCACAACTCTTTAACTTCTCGTACAATTTTAGGAAATCTTGTAGTTCATATTAAACTATCCTTGTCATTTTCTCAATATGAACTTCATTATAATTCATATATGTAACCACAACCTTGATATGGTCTTCTTCATTTTCCACACATGTAATCATATAAGATGATCCATATAATGGAGAGTTATCCCAACCACTAGTTATATTCAATTTTTTCCTATGTTTATTCCATCATTTATAACTACGATCGATTCCATGACATATCAAGTGTTCTTCCAACTCCCCTTGGATAATTACTCTGGAATAACAATAGCATAAATACAAACAAAGGATTTTAGAATGTTTATATGCATGATCTTTTACAAACTTGAGAACTCTTTCACTCCATCTTCGTACTCTTTTATCAGACGATTTGAATCCATCAATTCTTTATTCATAACCATCATATTTGATTTGGTAATATTAATATTTAAAAAAATAAATACATAAAATATGTTCATCTGGGGTCATCATGTAACTATATATCCTTCTCAGAAGATCAAAAGGAAGCAAAATAGGCCAAAAAAAACCTAAACCAATAAATTATAGTCATGATCTAAAATTAAAATATGCCACCACAACCTACCAAATCTAAGAGATCACTTTCATATTAAATCTTACAAAATGTAGTTTGAAATATATTATAAAAACAAAAAATTTCTATATAATTTTACCAAATAAGTAGTAACACATAAATGTTTTTTAATCCCATTTTTCTAAGATTTTCATTAAATGAAAAAAATCACTTGGAAATTTTTTTTCCAAGGACAATACCTCTTTGTAAAATAACATTTTTAAAATTTTACTTCAAACTATTTTATAAACACACATTTTTTAAATACACATTTAAAAACTCAAAGTGGTTTCCAACTATCATATAATTTTCTAGAACATTTTTATAAACCAATAATTTCCATAAAAATAGGCATGGTGGCTTAAAAACCCATTTTCAAAACTCACACATTATTGGATTTTCAAATACAAACCAATTTAACTCTTATCATTTGAGAACACTTTACATACTCAATATTAAAATAATTTGAAAACACTTCAAAATCAAGCTTTCCTTTTTTCCTTCTTTAAAACCCTTTCACAATCCCATTTCAAAAAATATGAAAATAAACCCATAATAATAAAGAAGAAATAACAAGTTAATGCACCACAGTGTCAAGTCGCACAAAATAGGTTGTTAATAATAAACATCCCATAATTAGATAACAATATACAATGGTCATAAAGTAATCGAAGGGGCTTAATAGGGTATCACACCTTTTATGAAAACTCATTTTTTATAAAATTTAAAATGGTTTTTATCTTTTCAAAACAAGCTTCGAATGCCAATCCATATTATCATTTATAAATTAAATCCCAATATACTCTTTGGAATAATTTTATCCAAACTCCTTTGAAACTCAAATGGGGATTTACACTACCCTTTAAACAACCATTGAAATACATTCAAAGACACAATAAGTTTCCAAATTCAATCCACATGGGAAAAAATACCCTTTTGAAATAATCCATCTAATTTGGAAATATTAAAAAATTTAAACACCCCGAAATACTGATATAAAAATAAACCAAGGATTAAAAATATTGGTTTTGAATATATATCATACGGGATAACTCACCACATTAAAAATAAAACAACATTTTCTAATAGTTTTTACACTTTAAAATCACCCAAAATCTTGGTTTGAAATCTATTTAACACATGAATTATTTTTAAAACATCAATTCAATTATTACCACTGATTTTGAAACCAAATTTTTTTAAAAAAAATCTATTTAGGTATTTTCCCAAACACATATCATCCAATATCATTCAATAATAAGGGGTAAAACTACTTGGAAACACTATTTATCCCCCATGGGAACTCATAGAGTCATAAGTATAATAATGAAACACTATAAAAATAACAATAATTTAATGGTAAATAAAATATAAAGTAGAAATAAAATTAAAGGAAAAAATAGTATATAATAAATCTAGTTAAAATAAGATGATGTAGCAAGGAATGATAAGGAAACATCAAATCTAACCAAAGTATATCCATAAATGACACATAATCCCTTTATAAAGAGAATGGTCCATGGAATGGACTAAGAGTAATATAAAATATTAATGGAAATGTTTAAACGATATTGCATCAGTATCCCATTCACCTTTGAAATGTCACAAATGTTGTCATGTGCCAAGGTCCTTAAAGAACTCATTTATAATAAAAATATATTAAGAGATATCAGAGTTATTTCTCTAAGAGATGATTTCTTAGGTATTTTTCAATGAAATATTCCACTAAAACTTCAAGATCCTTGTAGCTTTTCTATTCCATGAAATATCAGAGTTTGAACTTTCTAGAATGCTATTTCTAATTTATAGGGGTTATTCACCCTATGACACTAAATATTTTTAAGGAAAATAATCCAAATACAATATGTGTTATTTTTATCTATATTACTGGTCCATAGAGTACATAATTCAAATTTAGGATGATTTCTTGGTCTATATAAAGAAATTAATCATTCCCATTGATCTTATAAATTTAGAAATTTTGGAATAATGATAGGTAGTAATAATCATTGGATGAAATTTTATATCCATGGGGAATATGTTAATTAATTTTAATCTATGATAATTGATTTATTAAATTATAGAGGAGAAAGTGTTATTTTTTTTATTGAAAGAGGTGAATCAATTAGATGAACAGGAAGATTGTAATGTCTCCAACGCCACTAATTAAAATTAAAAAGAATTAAAAATAAAATTGGTTGAATAAAAAGGAGTGATGTACTTGATCGATGTAAAATTCCTAATAAATACTATATAAAGTCATGAGAATGTTGAATAAGAATAAATATTAACTACAACATAACTACATTCAAGGGATTCCATTATTAAATTACTTCTCTAAATTTTGGTTCCCCTGAGTTAGATCAATATAAATTCTTGAAAAACTTACGGTACTCATTGTTAATAAAATTTGAGAAAATAGTTTTGGAAGTAATGGACTGTAAATAACTCTAAAAAATATCATGGGTAGAGTTATAGATAATCCAAAATATGAATATCATGATGGGTACATTATTTTAATTGAGAGAAGAGTTGATCTTGATATTGAACTCAAAGTATCCTTTGAGTACATTAACACTTGGAGGGGTAAAACAAGGAAATCAAATGGGGTTTTTAAACAATCAAAGATCTTTATCCAATACAAAATAGAGTAAAAAACCAATAATAAAAATGGATATAGAAAAACATAAAAAAAATTATGAAAATTCTAGAAACATGGTTGAGGTATGGCCCATGAATAAAAAATGGTCCTGGATAATTGATGGCCTAAAAATTGAATTCTCTAGTCAAGAGAATAAAGTAACCCAAATTGATGTTAGGAAGTTGTGATCGAAGTGTGATTATTAAGAGAGGCTTCTAAGTCTCAAAATGGAATAATATAGATCATGTGAATGGGATATGAAATATGAAAATGAGGTTCATTATGAATCTATATAAAGGGTAGATACCGATAGACTAATAAAGTGGTTCCATGATAAATGAATTTATTTCCTAAATAATGATCATAAGGAAAAATCATAAATAGTTGAAGAAAAATCTAAATGAACCAATTTGTGTAAAAGTTTTCATTAAGAAACTTACACAAGAATCAAAAACCAAAATATGGTGATGAAAATGAATAAGCAATACACTAAATATTTGGTGTTATTATTGTGTAAATGTGGGATATAAAAAATGTGTTCTATAAAAAAGGGGAACTTTATAGCTAATGAAAAATAAAAATATATGAGAATAATTTTCTATTAATGATATGTTTATAATGACTATTTCTATTTATATGTAGGATATGGCTACAAAGACATGTATTTCAAATCTAGGGTATGAATGGATGTACTAAAACAAAACCAAATGGTAAGATCATAATTTATAGAAGTATCATCAAGTATGGTGAAAATGATGAAAATATTGAGGTAAAAACCCCACCAAATAGAAAATGTAGACGTCTATAAACCAGTGATAACAACCTTATCTATAAAAATGGGGGAGAGATAGTGTCAAGGTAGGGAGAAATAGTGATGGTGAAGAAGAAGATGGGAGGCAGGGTAGGGAGAGAGGGAAGTGGGGCAGGGAGTGACAATGGGGAGGCGGTAGTGTGGAGGAGTGGCAGTGCGGAGGTAGTGCAGCTAGGGGAGAGTGGTGTGCGGCAGCAGTGGGGTTTGGAAAAAGTGGTGGTGCAGCAGGGTTACAGCAGTGCGGTTGGGTGAGAGAGGAGGAGTGCTAGTAACAGGGTTTGGCAAGAGCAGCGACACAGTGGCAATTGGCATCCGCAAGAGCTTGAAGTGTGAGAGAGAAGAAGCCAACTATTATGGTTAATTTATAAAATCGGGTAATGCTTTTATCAACACTACTTAAAAAGCACTGATAAAGGTATGTTTTATCAGTGCTAAAATTGAAAGCATTGATAAAACATACCTTTATCAGTTTTTTTTACCTCTGATAGATATATAATATAAATAATTTATTTATATTATTATATATATTTATAAAATTATATATATGATAATTATATATTTATTTATTTGTAATTAAAACAATAAATTAATATATATATATATATATATATTATATATAATAAATATATTTATATAATTAAATATATTTATAAAATTATAAATATTCCAAATAAATACTTATTTATTTATAATTATAAAATTATTATAAATATGTTTATTATATTTATAACTATATATACTAACTATATATAATTTATATATTTATCATAAATATTTATTTATTTATTTATTTATATTTATAACTATAAATTTATATAGATTTATTTAAATAATTATAAAATTATAAAAATTGTATTTATTATATTTATAATTTTATAATTATTTAAATAAATATAATTATTTATTTATAATTCTAAATATATATAAATTTATATTTATTTATTTGAATAATTATAAAATTATAATAACTGTATTTTTCATACTTATACTTTTATAAATATATATCATTAATATATTTATTATAATTTTATAATTATTTAAATGTATATATATTTTTATTTATAATTATAATTATAAATATTTCTATTTATTTATAAATATTTTTATATATTTATAAATATATTTATTTAATTGTATATATTTATAATATTATCATTATAATAAATATATTTATTATAACTTTATAATTATTTAAATATTTATATTTATTTATTTATTTATAATTATTTGTATAAATAAATATTTATTTATTTATATTTATAATTGTAAATATATATATTTATTCATATAATTATATAATCATAAGAAACATATTTATTATATTTATAATTTTATTAATATATAAAATTAATATATTTATTATAATTTTATAATTATTTAAATATATCTATATTTATTTATAATTATAAATATAAATATTTGTATTTATTTATAAATATTTGTATATATTTATTAACATAATTATTTGACTATATATATTTATAGCATTATAAGTATGATGAATAGATTTTTTATAATTTTATAATTATTTAGATAAATATATATATGAAAAGGGTCCAGGCGCCCAATGAACCTGCTACTAAAAAGTTTTATTAATCAAAATAAAAGACAAGACATGAAAAAGAGTATGGATGGTGTCAAACAAAGTGCAAGACCTCATCCATAATTGAAAACTAAAAATAAAGAGGATCATGTTCATACCCATATTCTTGATCAGAGATATCATCAGCAGATTCACATTTAACTGTGAATTCTTTTGATTGAAGAGCGCAAGGTATTTCCCCCTTAGCTTTTACTATTCCAATGTGAGTTGGCTCATAGAGCATTCATGCCCTTGTGCAGTATACTATTCAGCACGACTACATCTTTGACCATGAGTTTTTGTATGACGTCATTGTCTCCATCATTTCACTTGTTGCTAACTCCCGTCTGGTTCAACCACCTCTACTTATGACTTTTCTTGATTACCTATCACCTAAAGTGAAGAAGTCCTGGGTTTCTTAGGACTGTCCACATATACATTGACTTGATACTTCCTCTTCTCTTGAGCTTCAATCAAATATATGGAGATATTTGTCCACTTACATTTGTTAGTTCTTATAATTTGTTCATGCGTAAATCATTCATCATCCATACATTGTGCATTAATCTCTCTGGTGTCTTGCTCATCTATGTGTTCCTCCACCATAGGTGTTTGGTCATCCCAATGAATTCTACCCGAACTTCCTTCTTTAGAAACAATATCTTACGAGAACATCTTCTCAGAGCACTCAATATGAAGTAATTTAATCCATGAATTTAAAATAATACAAGCATTCCCTAACTGGAAGACAGAGCTAGAAGAGGCAGGAACACCAAAGGTCAAACCCCCATTATGTAGTATTACATATTCATCATTCATAGCTTAAGAGGTATCCAGATTATCTGAATTATCTGACCTATTTCTTTTAGGGGACTGTCCCCCTGATAATTACTTTCCCTCATCAACCTTAATACATATACCATCTTCTGTATCTGCGGTATAGACAGAAAAATCCCTCCTATTGTAGATGTATTCCACATGTCCATGCACTGAACATAATAAAAAAATAGAAATATCTTCCAAAATTCACATATTCATCTCCAATAATGTTTCATATTGATCATAATTTCAACACTTTCTCATACTAAATTTTGATCTCAATCTAGTTAGATTCATTTGAGAGATAAATTATATCAACTATGGTTGAACCTAGATCAACCTCAATTATGAATCTTACACAATTTCCAAAGGGAGAATGCTCATTTTCATTATCAAGTTTGATGGGAACACCAATTTCAAGTGTAAGATCATACAAGATCTTTGGGTTCCCCAATAACCAATTTAGATTGAACACCTTGACCCATTGTTGTAAAGATGAGGTATATACCTCAAAAATATTGAAACCTTTGCCCCATTCATGAAGATGATGAATGATAATCTTGAGGGAGATTGACCCAAATCCCAATGCTCTCAATTTCAAATCCTCTGAGGGGAAAAGAATTTGGAAGAACCCTCTTCACAGTGAGATGCATCTCCAATTGTCGAAACCCCAATCGATGGTAGACGCATGACCAAATCTTCTTCTTTCCAAGGTTTAGATCTCTTGGGTAAGATCAATTGTTCAATAACTGAATGGATACCTAACTTCATGTGTTCATAAACTACTTCATCATAAGCTATCACATGAGAGACACTCCCCTTCCAAGGGTCACCCGAATAGACAACCCTTTGTAGATCAAAAATGATCTTATTTTCATGACAACCAAAACTGATACATTTGACCTCAAATCATTCTGGGCAGCCTTACAATCTTTAGATATAAAAATTCCATAAATGTGTGAATCAAAACGTCCTGGACCAAGATAATATTTAATAAGAGATGTCGCCATCTACTAAAGAACTTGTGCGAGGTGGGGTCAGCTTGGGGCTTGTAGGACAGCGAGATCGTGAATTCCCCATATTGAATGCGACAATGGTGTGGAAAAAGCAAGATGTACGGCAATGAGATCGTGAAATCCCCACAGTGAATGCGATGATGGTGTGGATGAAGTAGGACTTCTCATAACAGATATGATGGTGGAAGGGTAGAACGACAGTAGCCACGAGGCAGAGGCTCAACAAAACCGATGTCACCATCTCCCTTTAAATGAATAAATATTTATTTATAATTATAACTATAAATACATATTTATTTATTTATAATTATAAAATTATAAAAAATATGTATTTATTTGTAGATATAATTTTAAATATATATATATTTAAATAATTATAAAATTATAAAAATATATATATATTATATTTATAATTTTATAAATATATATAATTAATATATTTGTAATAATTTTATAATTATTTAAATATATCTATATTTATTTATAATTATAATTATAAATATTTTTATTTATTTATAAATATTTTATTTAATTATATATTTTTAACCTTATAAGTATATTAAATATATTTTTTATAATTTTCTAATAATTTATATATATATCTATTTATAATTATAAGTAAAAAAGAAATATATTTATAAATATTTGTATATAATTATACTAGATGTATCTATTGTAATTTTATAAATATTTAAATATATCTATATTAAGTTATAATTATAATTATAAGTAATTATATTTAAAAGTATTTATATATAATTAAAATTTTATAATTATAAATATAATCATGATTTAAATATATTTATTATATTTTTATAAGTATTTATGAGAATATAATAGATTCATGTGTATAACATGACTGAATCATATACCTAGTAAAGTATTGATCAAAAAGATGAGTCATCACATATATGGAAAACATCAATAAAAATAAGGCTATAATGTATAAATTAACATTCATGATGAATACATAACATATGCATGTCAATTATACTCACACATCAATATATTTTTTGACCAAATTCATTAGAAACATATATTTATTTATATATCATAAGAGCCTTAGCCTAGTTTGTGAGGACTCAGTAAGTGCATCCAAGAGACCTGAGTTCAAAACCAGGCAGAGACATATTTTCAGGATACTATAGTAGTAATGTAGTAGGTACTGTTCGGTATTGTAGCAGCCATAACTATTCATTCGTTTTAGCTTTCGGGCCACTGGTTTAGTCCTCAGATCCTTCAAGGCCTTCGGACCACCCAAGGCCTTCGGGACAGTAAGGATTTCAGGCCACCTCAAGGCCTTTGGGCCACCTCAAGGCTTTCGGGCCACCTTAAAATTGTTCTTAATGAACCAGGCAGACTCTATAAGGAGCAGACTCTAGATGAGGATTCAGAGTAGGTGTATTCACCAGAGAAGAAGCTAACATATGTGGAATAAAGAGAGGGCACAAAATTTCCATCGGGACCAGCCTGTGCATGCACGGTAGGCCTAGCTGAATAGTCATGCGAAGGTGGAGAGGTGATTTCACGATTCAGATGTTGGGGAGGAGCAGTTCCATGTAGTTATAGTTTAGATATTTCCTCTACGACTTAAATGTCATGTAATTTCTAAGCTCACGGGCCTTTTAAGGGCTCCCACTCATCCCTTGAAAGGGGGGTTATCAAAAATCAATAAAAAAAAGTCATTCGGGCCATTCGAGTCATATATTTATTTATTTATTTATATTTATAATTATAAATATATATTTTAAATTTATTTATATATAATTATAAATATATAATTATAAATATATATTTGTAAATAAAATAAATATATTAATTATCTAATAAAATTTATTATAATATTATAATTATTTAAATATATAATTATTTAATTATAATCTTATAAATACTTTTTAAAAAATATTATATATATATATATATAATTAAAAATTTATATATTAATTATAAACATTTGTTTTTTATTTAATTTTTATAAATAAACATTATTTTATAATTTAAATATAATAATTATATATAAATTAAAAATATTTTTTATTAAAAACCTTTATCAAGGCTAATAAAAGAACTAATAAAGCGTACACATTTATCAGCACTTTTAGTTAGTGCTAATAAAGGCCCCCTCTTATCAGTATGTTTTTCTAAGCCCTCATAAAGGCCATTATTTCCCCTATGTCAATATGTGGTAGTGATTAGATTCATTCGGAACAAAAATGATCTAGTTCTAAGGTAACTATAGCGAACTTTGATGAATTCCAACATCATTTTATTTGTTTTTAATCTACATTGAGTGTGGAAGGATTATCTAATGTGTTTCTATGTCAGGGGCCTAGCGAGAATAGTTCAACTGTTTCTAGGGTCGTATGGATAACCCTAGAAACTTTCTAGGTTTTACATCAATGACCTAATTTTTTTCTAAGCTCAACATGAAGGAGACCTAGTAGGCAAGACTGCGCTTTTTCTTAGGCCACTATTTTTGGGTTTCCATCCTAACAAGTTTCATGCATTTTATCTTGTTATCACTCAATATTTTTTCTAAACCATAAAGAGTGTAAGTCTAGTGAGACGAGACATGAATTTTACCCATAGTTCACTTTGTGGGTTTTCAATTTACTGAGTACTATATCTCTTTTCACTGTAATTTTAATGGCATGAAAGTAGGACTAATAATACTAGTGTTTTAGGTCAAACATCCTTGACCATAAGTTTTGAAATGATGTCATAAACAAGGCTTGTGGGACAAGAATGATCTGAAATTATTTAGATATCCAATGGGGAATCTTGTGACCTGATTTTTTGGTTCTTGGATCTAAAACATGATATAAGATAATAGAGGTATCCTCTCCTATGTACGAAGTTACCATTGGTTGACAAACCTGTTTTGTGGGCTGTTTTATACAAGTAAAACTAGGGCACGTGTTGCATAGTGAAATAGTGGTATCCTTTGGCGAACATGCCCTTTATGAGGCTCATTTTATGCTAGGACAGCTGGGAAACATACTTTATAGTCAAGAAAATAAGTTCTTAGGAATTATAACATTCAATTACTGGTGTTCAAAGGACGTTTATAGAGATTCATGTTTCTCAAGACTGTGAATGGTGGTTTTTCCAAGGTAAGATGTCTAAGAATGAATTGAATATTTGTATCAGCGCTGGCCATGGATGGGAAACTACTCCTACATGAATTTATCTCGATTGAAGGAGGGTACATTTTCTGAGATGTTTAACGTCTATGGGGAAGGTCCCTTTATAATTAGGGTGAAAGTATCATGAATTTTAATGTCTTGTGACAAGGACATTGGTCGTGTAGTTTAACAACTTATGGAAAGAACATTATACTACATAGTTTGAAGTCATGCAGTGAGGGAATTATGTCATACAATTTAAAGTCATTCAGTGAGGACATTATCCTGTGAAATTTAAATTTATGAAACAAGGAAATTATGCTATGAAATTTAAAGTCATGAAGTGAGGACTTTAGGGGAATATAATTTTAAGGTCTTTAGCTTTGACCGAAGGGTTGATGACTCTCCCGTTTTTTAATATTTATTTTTCATAAATGTGCTACCATATCCATGTTTGGGAGGATAATGTTTTAAGTTGAGATTTGGGGATTTTTGGATCCGAATAGTTGTATGGGAAAAGGGATTATTACATTAGAGGAGGTCTCTCCCAAGGATAAAGTTACCACTGATTGAAAACACATTTTGGGCTATTTTATGCAAGGCCAACAAGGGTACGTACTGCATAGTCAATAGTGGCATTATTTGGTTGACAGAATATAAAATATGTGGTCAACTTATGAAAATACAACTAGGAAATATTATAGTATGGTCAGAAAAAGGATTCTTCAATAATTCTGACATTCTATTTCTAAAAGTCGGTGATAGTTTTTGAAGATTCAGATTTCCTCGAGCACAAAGTTTGATTTACGAGAGAAATTTACCTAAACACAGAATGGGTATTTCAAGTCAAAATTTCCATGAATAGGGAAAAGTGGTTTACCATGAAGTAAAAACACAAGTTTAAGAGGCATGTTTTTGGTAGTTTTAGGTCGTATGAATAAGACCGTGACGTTATTTAAATGACAGATGACATGTAACCTGTTGAGCCAAGGTTGTAACACCCCGACCCCTCTAGACCGGAGCTGGTGCATTACTTGTGATATTAGCATGGTTAAAATGAAATAAAATCCTGAAGGAATGAACATTTTAGTAGTATTGAAGAATCTTTATACATTGATGTAACACAATTTACATTGAAAAAGGTTACAAGATACAATACATAACAAAACTAAAAACTGCATCCACAAGAACACAATAAACGATCTCCTCTTTGTCACCTGTTGAAAGTATACAATGAAAGGGGAGAGCTCAAATGCTCATTAATGGTTACAAATAGTAGAAGCATGATTACAATAATAAGTGAATCGCAATCAATCTGACATAATCAATATGACATAGTGAATAAATGAATAACTAATTCCATTAATAAACTGAAAATAAAACTGCATCCATAGATTTTGTCATAGTGAAAACCCCATGGATAAGAATAATAACAGATAATGAATAAATATAATGCTTATTAATTGGACTTCATTTATCTAGCACATGAAACCCTAATACCATTGAAACGGTTTAGTTCTGTGGGTAGAAACTCGTCTGATTTTTGGAAACAAACTCGAAGGGTTTGATGCCAACTGGTTTGTCTCATGAGACCTACCAATGCATCGAGGGGATATAGTGGGCACCACCCACTACTTAATTTACAAAGAATTATTTACACATTGATTCAATTCAAGAGCAATATTCCTTTTCAATATCTATATAGAGTAGAGTATACAGATTCATCAATATTTACATAATTAAAATAACATTCCAAATAAACATCGTATGTAAAATGGTATATGGTTTAGACAACAAATATATCCATGATATGAGATTATGGATTTTTAATATAAATATAATTTCAAACTGATCTCAAATGGACAGTAGGTACACCACATAAGGATTATTAGGTGCACCACACAAAGTTAGTCACAAAAAAATAGTAGTTGAGACAAAGTGTTTTACCACAATATAATCGGTTGAATCATATGACCAGAACTTAATAACCCTCAAATGAATCATTTAATAACAAGAATATAAAGAGAATCATGTTATTATATATCAAATGGTAGGTAAAATATACCACATACTAGAAATAAGTGGCGAACAATGGAAATATCACTGAAATGAAAGTGAGATGAGAAACCCCTTAGAAACATTTCGGCATGATAATGAGTGTTCTTACGAGTGATTAAGGAGAGGTAAAAGGTTATCCCATTATTTATATATCATAAGGTCAGTATGGGGAATGTGAGAAAACATACCCCGTCATTAAATATTAAAAATAAAAGATCACAACATATGGGAGATTCTTGAACAAAAGTAAGAGAGAGGATCCCTTACGAAAATTTGGTAGCCTAATGACGTCGCTTAAAATTTCATAAAATAAAATTATGAGAACAAAAGGGTATCTCATAATATTGAAATCATAAGGACGGTAAGAAGAATAAATAAAATCAGACCCCAACATGTGAGAAAGGAATTTCAAATAGCTAACATAAAAGAAGTGTCGACTTAAAGAAGAGAATGAAGGATTCCTTTACCTTGAAGAGTAACTCCAAGATCTTGAAGGATGGGACCTTGGGGACTTAATGGAACCTTGGGAGGACTCATAGAGATGTAAAACCAATATATATTAGAGGATGAGTGATTTGGAATGAAATAAAACGAATGGATTAGCGGGTATTTATAGAAAAAGAGAGATAATTTTTTAATAATTTCAAAGGGACACCTCATTAGTGGTTTTTGCCAAACCATGGGCTTGCACATGATTTTAGCCACATAGGAAACCTCATGTCATAAGTTACTGTACACATTTAGACCATAATTTTATAATTAATTATTACACCATTATGATGTCATTAAACTATCGAAAACTCAAATCTATATGTTTACTATTCCTGTAAAATTCATGTATTTTAGAAAAATCCCAAAAAATTACCCTAACCATTTTTCGACGTGTAGAATTCAAAAATGAAATCCATTTTTCGAAAATAATTTTCTAAGTATTTTTAATTTTATTTTTAAATAAAATCATAGTTAATTCGAAAAATAACAATTTTAAAGGTATAATTTGTTCTATATCACATTGAAAAATTAATTAAGATCTCATTATCTTATTGCCTTAAGAAAATAAAATATTATCATTATTTACTATTTATAAGGGTCATATTACTATTCATTACACTATTCATAAGGGTATGTTACTATTCATCAAAAAAAATCAAGTTGGTTCTATTAGACTCCAAATGACTTACTGGTCACAACTCTAGATGACCATTTTTCGAAATTCAAAACATAGAAGTCTAGAATTTATGTTTACTGGATAGCTTATAAGTTTCTCCTATAATGTTTTGATTCACAAAAGACAGAGTGCTTCATGAAATATATGCTATGAATAGAATGTATTTAAGAGAAGCATACCATAAAATGTTTGGAGTGTTATATTATTCCCTCCTTCAGAAATTGTGTCCTTGAAATTTTATGTATAAAGCCCACAAAAAAAGATGTGGGTGGTTCTTCTTCATGAAATTATCTAGTTCCCATGTTGCTTCCTCCATATTTTAGTTTTTCCAAAGAACCTTTACTATAAAAGTTGTTCGATTTCTCAATACCTTCTCCCTTGTGTCAAGAATCCTGATAGGCTTTTCACAGTATGAAAAATCAGGTTCTAGTTCTATTTCTTCATATGTGTGTACATGTGTTGGGTCTGGCATATACTTCTTTAACAATCATACATGGAACACATCATGAACTCTGGAGAGATTTGGTGGCATCGCTAAACGTTAAGTTACAGCTCTGATTATTCCCAAAATTTCAAATGGTCCGATGTACCTGGGTCTCAGTTTCCCATTCCTATCGAACCTCAAGACACCCTTCCATGGAGATTATTTCATAAATACATGATCTCCCACTAGGAATTCCAAGTCCTTTCTCTAGTTTTCAGCATAAATCTTCTTCTTACTTTGGGCTTCTTTAATAAGGGATTGTTTTTTCTTCACCTTCTTCATGGTTTCTTCAATAATATATTGTCCTATAAGTTTACTCTCACCAAATTCATCCCAACAAGTTGGATTTCGACATCTCTTTCTATATAATGCTTCATATGGAGACATTTGAATACTAGAATGGAAACTATTGTTGTATGAAAATTCCACCAAAGTAAAGTATTGATCCCACGTACCTTGGAAGTCAAGAGAACATGACCTTAGCATATCTTCTAGATTTTTAATAGTCCTTTCAGATTTTCCGTCAGTTTTGGGGTGATATGCGGTACTCATATGAAGCTTAGTATTCAAAGCCTTCTGGAGAATTTTCCAGAATTTTGACGTAAATTGGGGATCTCGATCAGAGAAAATTGATAGAGGTGCACCATGAAGTCTCCAAATTTCATTAATATAAAGTATTTCCAGGCCCTCAAGTGGAAAATCATGTCTTATTGGAAGGAAATGTTCTGATTTAGTGAGACGATCAACAATTACCCATATTACATCATTCATTCTAGGTGTCCTCAGTAGTCTGGTGAAAAATACATCATAATTTTATCCCACTTCCACATAGGAATAAGTATAGGTTGCATCACTCCTTTGAGATGTTGTCTCTCCGCCTTCACTAGTTGAAAAACTAGACACCTTGACACGTAGTCAGCAATTTCTCACTTCATATTATCCCACCAAAAATATTTCTTCAGATCTCTATACATCTTGGTGATACCCGGGGGTATAGAGAAATTTGAGCTATGAGCATCATCTAATAGTTCCCTTTTTACCTCAAGTACTGATGGAACAGATAACCTCTTCCCAAATTTCATAACTCTTTCTTCATACACGAAGTCATCCAGTCTCCCATCCTTGACTGCATTAATTTTCTTGGGCAGATTCTCATCATCAGATTGAGAACTTTTTATCTTCTCTAGTAAAGATGGTTTAGAAATCATTTGAAAGAGGAGTGATGTTTCCCCTTCATTAACAATTACCATATCCATATTCCATAGATCCATGAACATAGGATCTCCTTCAATCCTCGTTTGAGTTAGAAGACCATGATCTTTCTTACGTAATGCATCTGCCACCTTATTCGGCTTTCCTCGGTGGTAGTGTATTGAACAGTCGTAATCTTTGAGTAACTCGAGACATCTTCTTTGACTCATGTTGAGTTATTTTTGTGTGATAATATATTTCAAAATCTTATGGTCTGTATAAATCTCGCATCTCTCTCCATAGAGATAATGCCTCTATATTTTCAGAGAAAATATTACATTTTCTAACTCAATATCATGAGTTGGATAATTTTTCTCATGAGTCTTCAACTATCTTTATGCATAAGCAATAAATTTATCATTTTTTATAAGGACACAACCCAGTACATTATTTGGTACATCGTTGTATATTACAAATCCATCACTTCTAAATGGAAGACTCAAAATTGGAGCATTGACCAATCTTCATTTCAATTCATCAAAGAATTATGTACATTCTCTTGTCCACACAAAATTAACTTCTTTACATGTAAGCTTGGTTAGTGGGTTATCCAGTTTGGAAAAATTCTGAACTAAACACAGATAATAACCTGCTAAGCCAATAAAACTATGTAGCTCAGTTATGTATGTTGGTGTGGGCTAATCTTGGATTGACTTCTTCTTCACTGGATCAACAAGGGTTCCATCCGTAGAGACAATATTTCCTAGAAAAGAAACTAATTGAATCCAGAATTCGCACTTGCTAAACTTCCCATATAATTTATTTCTTCTAAGAGTTCTCAGAATAACTCGGAAGTGATTCTCATGATCTTCATACCTTTTTGATTATACGAGGATATCATCGATGAATACCACAACAATGTTATCAAGATATTCCATAAAAACTATATTCATTAAATCCATGAAAATAAAGGGTGTATTTGTCAGTCCAAAAGGCATTACTGTAAACTTGTAATTCCCATACCTGGTCTGAAACATTGTCTTAGGAATATCTTCCTTCCTTACACGCAACTGAAGATATTCGAATCAAAGGTAAATCTTCAAAAATTATTGAGCTCCATGAAGTTGGACAAATAAATCATCAATCTAGGGTAGAGGATACTTATTCTTTATTGTAATAGCTTTGATTTCCCTGTAATCAATGCAAAGCCTCATGGATCCATCTTTCTTCTTGACAAAGAGGACAAGGGATCCCCCTAGAGAAACAAAAGGTCAAATAAATCCTTTTTCACTCAAATCCTCTAGTTGTTTATTTATCTCTACTAATTACATAGTAGCCATTCTATAGGGAGTCTTTGATATAGGTCTTGCATTAGGAATTAAATAAATAGAGAACTCAACTTCCCACTCTGGAGGATATCCAGCTAAATCCTCTGGAAATACATCAATATATTCTTTCACTATGTGCACATCTTCAATTTGAATATTTCTTTCCCCACCCATAGATATTGGTTTATCTTCCTCTCCAAGTATTTCATTCAATAGAGCTACTGGGGTGGTTCTAGATAAGAATCGAGTGGTGAAGTTTCTTCCCTAAAGACAAGTAATTCTTCACCATTTTCAAAAATTATTACTTCCTTGTTCTTACAATAAATCTTCGCATCATACTTTAACAACCAATCCATAATGAGAATTATATCAAATTCAGTCATTAGTATGATGACAAGGTTAAAAACTAGAGCATGTTTTGGTGTCTAGAGGGGGACTAGTAAACATGCCTTGGTTGCAATGATACATCCCCTAAGAGTTTTAACTGAAAACTCCTTTATTAAATCAAATTGGACATATCTAATTTTCTTAGAAAACTGAGAAGATATAAATGAATGCAATAATACAGAATCAAATAAAATGTTGGTTAAGTTTGAGGTAACAATTAAAGTACCTTCCACCACGTCATTAGAAACTTCAACCTCCACAGTTGTAATCGCAAAGGCTCTCCCTTTCCCTCTTGGTCTTTTCTAAGTAAAGTTTCCTTGATGCTTACGACACTCATTTTCATAGTGTCCCATTTCTCTACAATTATAGTAGATTCCCATGCCTTTCAAGCATTTCCCAAGATTATTCTCTCCATTGTTCTCACATAATGGGAATAGCTTTCTTCCCTTGATCTTATCGGGTGCTTCTCCTTTTCCTTTGTTATCAGAGTACCGCTTCTAATCTCGGTTTCCTTTGAAAAGATTTGATCTAGAAAATTCCCTCTCTTTTTTGATGGAACTTGATACAATTTCATCATATGATGAAAATTATTGAGAAGTCAGTGCCCTTCGAAGACTTGGCTTAAGACCCTCAAAGAAATGATCAATCTTGTCTATCGAGTCACATACGTAATCCATAACATAACTGGCCAGCCTTGTGAAAGTAGCCTCATACTCTGCAACACTGTCTTCTTCCCTTTGTTTTAAGCTCCTATTAATTTCAGTTCATTTCTCACGAGGGAAATATTTTTCAAAGAATATTTCCTTAAAAGTACTCCATTCCATATCTTATATTTCTTCTTCCTCCGTGGTATTCTGAATCAAGGACCACCATTGATCAGCATCGCCCTTGAGACAATATACTACCAGTACTGCCTTTTCATTTTCATTGCATCTTAATTCCATGAATATATTTTCAAGGGACTTGATCCCTTGCTCAGCAACCACTGGGTTAGTAGTCCCACTAAATGATGGGGGATTCTTCCACATTAAATGATCCAACACAGGTGTGGAGTGGTAATTCGTTACAACCTGGGTAAGTTGTCCCAATATGGTCATGATCTGATCTTCTCAAACATTGAATGTGTTGAATTGCTTAGTAAGGATATTCATACCTTTCCCACAAGTATTGATTCCCCTTACTCTGTTAGACTCCATTTCTAAATAATGGGATACACTAGATTAGTTTAAGAATCTCAAATAAAAAATCACTCCACATAGATTAAAATTCTATGCATAGCTAATTTTATAAACATGGTTTCTCTAAGAAAAAATTACATTAAACTCCTTTATAATGGATTTTAATGAAAATGTGGATTATCCTAAGAATATCCCCCAGGAGTTTTGTAACCAAAAGTGCAGCAAGTCCTGTTGTCATGCACTAGTTCCTGTTCGAGTCTAGCTCAAAGCGGTATTTTTGGGTTTTACCCCTAGATACATCTGTGGCAGAGCCGCCTCTACCTGCTCGTATCCAGAAAGGGATATATTGCATAAAATATCCACATAATCTATTCCTTACCAAAATACCAAGACATTATTGTAAGTTTATCCTCAAATACTACCATAGGGCATTGTTCCCTACTATACATTTCCTACTCTAGTTTCCAAGATTCCTACTAAACTTCCTCTGATACCAACAGTAACACCCCGACCCCTCTAGACCGGAGCTGGTGCATTACTTGTGATATTGGCATGGTTAAAAGGAATAAAAATCCCAAATGAACAAACAGTTTAGTAGTCTTGAAGAAACTAGATACACAGAAGTAACATAATTTACATTGAAAAAGGTTACAAGATACAATACATAATAAAACTAAAAACTGCATCCACAAGAACTCAATAAACAATCTCCCCTTTGTCACCTATTGAAAGTAAACAATGAAAGGGGTGATCTAAAATTCTCAGTAAGGGTTAAAAATTGTGGAATCATGAGTACAATAATAAGTGAATCACAATCAATCTGACATAATCATTACGGAATAGTGAATTAATAAATAACTAATGCCATTAATAAACTGAAAATGAAACTGCATCCAAAGATTTTGTCATAGTGAAAACCTCATGGATAAAAATAATAACTGATAATGAATAAATATAATTGTTATTAAATGTAATTCATGTATCTGGAACATGAAACCATAATACCATTAAAATGATTTAGTTATGTGGGTAGAAACCTGTCTGATTTTTTGAAACAAACTCGAAGGGTTTGTCAGCAACAGGTTTGTCTCATGAGACCTACCGATGTATCGAGGGGCTTTAGAGGGACAAACCCGCCACTTCATGTCAAAATCATTATTTACACATTGATTCAATACAAGATCAATATTCCTTTTCAATATCCATATAGAGTAGAGTATATAAATTCATCAATATTTTCATAATTAAAATAACTTTCCTAATAAACACCGTATGTGAAATTGTATACGGTTTAGACAAGAAACATATCTGTGATATGATATTATGGATATTTAATATAAATATAATTTCAAAGTGATCTCAAATGGGTAGTAGGTACACCACATAAGGATTATTAGGTGCACCACACAAAGTTAGTCACAACAAAATAGTAGTTGATACAAAGTGGCTTACCACAATGTAATCGGTCGAATCATATGACCATAACTTAATAACACTAAAATGAATCATTGAATAACATGAATATAAGATAATAATGTTATTATATATCAAATTTAAGTAAAAATATACCATATACAAGAAATAAGTGGCGAACAATGAAAATCTCATAGAAATGATAGTGAGATGAGAAACCACTTACAAACATTTCAGCATGGTAACAAGTATTTTCTGTGAGGGATTAATGAGAGGTAAAAGGTTATCCCATTATTTATATTTTATAAGGGAAGTATGGGGAAGGTGATAAAACATATCCCATCATTCGGTATTAAAAATAAAAGAGCACAACATAAGGGATATTCTTGAACAAAAGTGAGAGAGATGATCCCTTATGAAAATTTGGCAGCCTAACGGCGTCGCTTAAAATTACATAAAATGAAATCATGAGAACAAAAGGGTATCTCATAATATTGAAATAAAAAGTAAATTAATAAGAATAAATAAAATCACACCCCAATATGTGATAAAGGAATTTAAAAAAGCTAACATAAAAGAAGTGTCGACTTAAAGAAGAGAATGAAGGATTCCCTTACCTAGTAGAGTAAATCCTAGATCATGAAGGATGGGACCTTGGGGGATTAAGGGAACCTTGGAAGGGCTCCTAGAGAGTTAAAAACACCAGATCTTAGAGGATGAGGGATTTGAAATGAAGGAAAATGAATGTATGAGTGGGTATTCATAGAAAAAGAGAGGTAATTTTTTAATAATTTCAAAGGGACACCTCATTAGTGGTTTTTGTCAAACCATGGGCTTGCCCGTCGTATTTGCCCATGGTTTTAGCCATTTGGGACACCTCATGTCATAAGGTACTATACACAAGTCGACCATAATTTTATATTTAGTTATTACATCATTATGATGTCATTAAACTACCGAAAACTCAAAATTGTATTTTTACTATTCCTGAAAAACTCATGTATTTTAGAAAAATCCCAAAAAATTACCCTAACCATTTTTCAATGTATAGAATTCAAAAATGAACTCCATTATTTGGAAATAATTTTCTAATTATTTTTAATTTAATTTTCAAATAAAATCATAGTTAATTCAAAAAATAACAATTTTAAAGGTATAATTAGTTCTATATCACATTGAAAAATTAATTAAGATCTCATTATCTTATTAACTTAAGAAAATAAAATATTATCATTATTTACTATTTATAAGGGTCATATTACTATTCATAAGGGTATGTTACTATTCATCAAAAAATCAAGTTGGTTCTATCAGACTCCAAATGACTTACTAGTCACTACTCTAGATGACTGTTTTTTGAAATTCAAAACATTGATGTATAAAAAATATGTTTAATGGATATATTATAAGTTTCTCCTATAATGTTTGATTCAAAATAGACATAGTGCTTCATGAAGTATAGGATATTAATAGAATGTATTTAATAGAATCATACCATAAAATGTTTGGGGTGTTATAAAGGACATTTTTGTATACTTTGGACATGAAGGATAAAATCATAAAACACTCTCTTGGGGGTTCTTGGATTAGGAGAAAGGGTCCTACATGAATATGAAAGGAATTACCATTGACTTTGAATCATGGTTTCCAACATATTGTCGTTAAACTTACAGGGATATAAGAGGATCATCCCAAGAGAGAAGTTACTACTATTTAACAAACTTGTTTTGTGGGCTCGTTTATATAAGTCCAATAAGGGAAAGTACTGCATAGTCAAATAGTGGGATCCTTTGACTAACTAAAACCTTTTGTAAGATTGTTTATGAAAATATTATTGGGGATTATTATAGAATATTCAGAAAAAAAAGATCTATCAAATATCACACACTCTACCAATAGAAGTGGAGGAAAGATTATGAAGATCTGAAATTATTCAAGATTATGAGAATGACATGTGGAGGGGACAGGTTCGAGAATAAAGGAATTGTTTGAATCGCTATTAGACATGATTTCGATGTCCCTTATAGATATTTGACTTGTATGTAGAAGTGGTATATCCATGTTTCCTTGATGGAACCTTTAATGAGGGGGGCCAAAATAAAATCTCTTTCATGGATATTTATTAATATACAAGATAGGAGGAATTTTTTCTTTACCTAATGGTCAGGACTATGAATTAAATAATAGGTGTCACGACCTATCTCAATGGGATGAGAATCAAGCCACACATAGTTCTTAAAAATATTTTGAAGTTTATTATCATGAAACTAGGAAATCTTGTGTGTATTTTAGGGTCCTGAATCGAGGACCATGGTTAGCCCAATGTGAATTGATATGCCTTACTATCATGGGGAACTCATTTACCATGCACCTAAACCCAATGTGAATTGAATCACATTACTTAATCAAAGTGCCTAGCTTATTTTAATACTTTCTTTAAGTGAGATTACTAATCCATTTGGCCACATTATTAATCCTAATCATAAAATCACTATTCATAATTTACTATTCATCAAAAATCAAGTTGATCTTATTAGACTCTAAATTTCGTACTGAACATAATTGAAGAAGACCATTTTTTGAAAATCATTACACATTTTTAATTATTTAGGGTTTACATAAACATATTTAAAATATCCTTTTTCAAAAATTCATCAAAAATATGCATACTATATTTATCCAGTCATTTGAAAATTCATAAAAGAAATCGAAATTTTTATTTAAAACAAAGGATTACACAAGACAGTTACGGTCTCCTTACATAGCCCCTTATCACACCAGCATAGGACCTAAGTGTAAGGTGTGCTAAGGTGAGAGAATCCGAGGGAGGCTCAGCCAACATCGCACGAGTAGTAATTTCTATCAGTTTGAACTTCTCGCGAATGCGATCCCGTTCTAGCTTTATACGATGAAGTTTAGCTTGGGTTTGGTCCAGAGCAAAGCCCAGTGGTGCTACATCCTTCCCAAGTTCTGTTAGATGGGCTTCGATCGGTCCAAGACTACTGGGTGAGGCCATTGAATCTTCTTTCTATATTAATTAACCAAGATTGCTTGTATTTAGAGACAATAGTCAAAATGTTTAGTTTCCAGCGGTCATATTGACCAATGGTCAAATAACAGTGAAAACCCAACAGTCTCATTTTAATTATACTCATGTTACCAAATTAAACATTTTTGTTGAGTATAAAAATAACACATAAATTTAGGAAACAATATTTATTTAAAATTTCGGTTCGTTACAATCTTCCCCCCTTAAGAAATTGCGTCCTCGCAATTTTTAAAATTGGGTTTTGAAATTTCATTGAAAGTCCCACATCGGAAAAGGAGTCAGTAAAACTATTACTTTAAAAGAAAGAAAGGGAAGTACAAAGGTCACCCGAGTTTACCCACACTAGGATTCCATGTAGGAAAACATGCACATGGAGGAGAAAACAAAGGGTTAAGTTCTGAGGGAGAGTGATAGAGAACATTATAAGGAGAAAGTTAACCATGAGAAAATCCCAAACTTATGATGTGTGTAAACGGTCTTTGATTACCTAGTAGGAAACGTAAACCAACAACATTTTTGTTTTACGTTTCTTTTCATAATTTTGAGGAATTACTTTACTACATAGAACAAAAACATAAGAAAATATACCTACCTTCAAGTAGAGTTTCATCCTTTAATAAGTCCCTACCAACACTAATCTTTTCTCCAAATGATGAGAATTCAAAAACACTTGGTCTCATAAAAGCACAAGAATCATCTTCTATAGAATCACATAATCTACAAAAGATTAACTATCTATTTCTTCTATCTTTCAACATTATCCCAAAAACAGAAAGGTTAAGGTAAAAAAAAATCCCATAGGAATGGAAACTACTTTTAAATCTTGAAAGTTGCATTGTACTACCCAAAGTTCATCATAGACCATTCCATAAATAACGGTCCTTAAATTTCCTCAAAATAAACCAAACTAATATTGAAACCCAAATACAAGAAGGATTTGATAACATAGTCTTCCAAAACAACTTCATTGTTCATCTCCAGACAACATCAACCACTCCTAACATCTTATAACAAAAGTAGCTAACCTAAATATATTTTAACCAAGATAGGTTAATCATTCCCATAAGTAACCTAAATTACTATAAGTCCACCTTAAATTCATCAATTCTTCAAAATATAAGTCAACCTTACTCCTCAATGAAAATACTATAGTAATCTATTTACCTCGATCATATAGGGTCCCCAAAATATTGAACGTCTTCCAAAATAATAATCATCTTTTAATCCCCTAATCATCTCTGTCATATTAATACGGAAATTGTTGCATTTCCTATCACATTGGTTGTTGGGACACGTTATTCCATTTCCCACCATTAACTAAGAATAGAAAGTATAATTAGAGGCTTAAATACTTAACCAATAATCATGAAAAGGAACTTAAACCATATAAGGATAACTTGTAGAAGAAAAGTATACCCTAACTTGTGATCCCCTAGGTTCCCATCTAGGTTATCCATGATCATATATTCATATGTGAATCTTTATTTTATTTTATCTTTGTTCCTTTCACAATGGTTCATACCAAGCTTATGAATTTACCAAAGCATATCCCCTAGGAGTGTCGTAACCAAGAGTGCAGCAAGGCCCATTGTCGTGTACCAGTTCCAGTTCGAGTCTAGCTCAAAGTGGTGTTTTCGGGTTTTACCCCTATGTACATCTGTGCCAGAGCCACCTCTACCTGCTCGTATCCAGACAGGGATGTATTTGCTTGGCAACCCCTTACTCAATACTCACCAAAATACCAGGAAGATTTCCTATATTTAAACTTTTCTATAGGGTTCTTCCTAGAGTTTTCATATCCTAATTTCCACAAATAACTAAACCATCCTTTGATACCAACTATAGAATCATGCCTCTTTATCACATAAACTTTCATTACATTTTACAAAACCGAGGATCTTTAAGGTTTAGTGTCTTGGAAACCAGGAACTTTAAACATGAAAACATAAAACATTCTTCTAAAACACTTGAAAGGATTATCCTCATGTTCATCCTAGGTTCATTACTGCATCACAAAACCTGGGAGCATACATCAAAAGAAAGGTTGAGCAAAAAGCCCAGTAAGGAAAACAAGAGAAACATTTTACATGTGAACTTGAGATACTTCAATAAGGTCATAAAAATGAACTTTAAGGCATGAGAATGAAATAAGGAGGCATATCATAATAAAAATAACATTTTTCATAACTTGAAAATGTGGCTACATCACTTAACATAGACAATCATGAACATATCACCAAGTTCCATCCCCAAGGTGTCATTTTAACATTACCAAGGTTATTCACCAAGGTATCGTGAAAATTGTAATCTCTAGTGGTTACATCATTACCCAATGCATTGGAGCGCTATCAGGGCGCACCCTTAAATTTGCCTTTATTATCATGTGAGCCACATATATCATCATCAAACATTTCATAAATAACCCATATAGCATAAAATAAATGGGTTTCATTTCATAATCATAACGTTTTAAAAAAACTGCTTTAAAGACATGATCTTTACGTCACTTTAAACCCACGGAAAGGGAAAGCGGGTCTCATGTATGTGAATCCCAGAATTTAAAGTAGAAAATTTTGATATTTATGTGAATACCCTTGTAGAAATAAGAGCTTTTAGTATTCACTTTATAACATAAAATAATTTTGAGAAAAGAGAGAGGCATTTTGAGACGAAAATTCTGCAGCATAACGGCTATGTTATAAGGTTTTAGAAAACATTGAAAAGAGAGGGGACATGGGTCACCCACTCATAAATGATCCATAAAATAGTAGGGGGACAGAATATAAGGGATTTAAGAACATGGTAATGAAATTTTAAAGATATACCACATGAAATGAAAAAACATGGAAGTGAAACAAAACAAGATTTCTCTTATGAAAATTCGGCAGCCTAACGACGTCACTTAACTTCAATAAAAAAAATGATTTGACAAGATCAAATAGGGTCCCTCATCATATGATCATAAGAGATCAGTATGATAGATATAGAGATCATACCCCAACAAAACAAAAAAGAACTTGAAAGACTTTACATGAAAATCGAACTTGAAAAATGAGAAGGGTGAAAGAATCCCTTAAAAATTCGGCAGCCTAACGACGTCACTTAAACATTCATAAAACGAAATGATGAGAGTAAGAGGGGATCTCTCATCATATAAACATGAAAAGGGAAGTAAGATGAATATAAAAGAACATCCTTTCACATAAGAACATGGAGCATAAAAGTAATTACATAAAGAGGATTACATGAAAAGAAAGAGAGAGGTCAGATCCCTTACCTTAAAACATAACTCTTAAAACTCAAAGGTTTGGACCTTGAGGGCTTGGGGGAACATTGGGAGGACTTCTTGGGAGGTAAGGAGACCAGAACTTCGTTGGGGGAGAGTTGGGAGTGAAAACTAGAGGAAAGGGTGGGTATTTATAGGGAAAGTGAGGGGACAAGGCATTAATGGCCAAGGGACACCTCATTAGTGGTTTTGGAAAAACCATGGGTTTGCCCATGGTATTTGCCCATGGTATTGGCCACTTGGGACACCTCATACATTATCTTACTATTCATAATTCGACCATATTGAATATATACTTAATACATCATTTAATGATGTCATTAAACACCCGTAACTTAAAAACTATATTTTCACTATTCATCGAAAATTCAACTTTCTCAGAATAATCCCAAAATTTCACCTTAACCAAATATCAATGCTCTGATTTCAAAAATGAAATCCATTTTATAAAAATAATTTTCTAAATATTTATAATTTAATTTTTAAATAAAAACACTATTCATCGAAAATTTATTTTTTTCAGAAAAATCCCCAAAAATTACCTTAACATAATATCGATGCTCTGAGTTCAAAAATGAAGTCCATTTTATAAAAATAATTTTCTAAATATTTTTAATTAAAATTTTAATTAAAAAACACTATTCATCCGAAAAAACTAATACTTGAATAATAATTTATGAAACCGTTATTTAACCATTTTATTGAATCACATTACTTAATCAAAGTGCCTAGATTATTTTAATACTTTCTTTAAGTGAGATTACTAATCCATTTGGCCACATTATTAATCCTAATCATAAAATCACTATTCATAATTTACTATTCATCAAAAATCGAGTTGATCTTATTAGACTCTAAATTTCGTACTGAACATAATTGCAGAAGACCATTTTTTGAAAATCATTACACATTTTTAATTATTTAGGGTTTACATAAACATATTTAAAATATCCTTTTTCAAAAATTCATCAAAAATATGCATACTATATTTATCCAGTCATTTGAAAATTCATAAAAGAAATGGAAATTTTTATTTAAAACAAAGGATTACACAAGACAGTTACGGTCTCCTTACATAGCCCCTTATCACACCAGCATAGGACCTAAGTGTAAGGTGTGCTAAGGTGAGAGAATCAGAGGGAGGCTCGGCCAACATCGCATGAGTAGTAATTTCTATCAGTTTGAACTTCTCGCGAATGCGATCCTGTTCTAGCTTTATACGATGAAGTTCAGCTTGGGTTTGGTCCAGAGCAAAGCCCAGTGGTGCTACCTCCTTCCCAAGTTCTGTTAGATGGGCTTCGATCGGTCCAAGACTACTAGGTGAGGCCATCGAATCTTCTTTCTATATTAATTAACCAAGATTGCTTGTATTTAGAGACAATAGTCAAAATTTTTAGTCTCCAGCAGTCATATTGACCAATGGTCAAATAACAGTCAAAACCCAACAGTCTCATTTTAATTATACTCATGTCACCAAATGAAACTTTTTTTTTGAGTATAAAAATAACACATAAATTTAGGAAACAATATTTATTTAAAATTTCGGGTCGTTACAATCTTCCCCCTTAAGAAATTGCATCCTCGCAATTTTTAAAATTGGGTTTTGAAATTTCATTGAAAGTCCCACATCGGAAAAGGAGTCAGTAAAACTATTACTTTAAAATAAAGAAAGGGAAGTACAAAGGTCACCCGAGTTAACCCACACTAGGATTCCATGTAGGAAAACATGGACATGGAGGATAAAACAAAGGGTCAAGTTCTGAGGGAGAGTGATAGAGAACGTGATTAGGAGAAAGTTAACCTTGAGAAAATCCCAAACATATGATGTGTGTAAACGGTCTTTGATTACCTAGTAGGAAACGTAAACCAACACCATTTTTGTTTTACGTTTCTTTTCATAATTTTGAGGAATTACTTTACTACATAGAACAAAAACATAAGAAAATATACCTACCTTCGAGTAGAGTTTCATCCTTTAATAAGTCCCTACCAACACTAATCTTTTATCCAAATGATGAGAATTCAAAAACACTTGGTCTCATAAAAGAACAAGAATCATCTTCTATAGAATCACATAATCTACAAAAGATTAACTATCTATTTCTTCTATCTTTAAACATTATCCCAAAAACAGAAAGGTTAAGGTAAAAAAAGAAAGAATCCCATAGGAATGGAAACTACTTTTAAATCTTCAAAGTTGCATTGTACTACCCAAAGTTCATCATAGACCATTCCATAAATAACGGTCCTTAAAATTCCTCAAAATAAACCAAACTAAGATTGAAACCCAAATACAAGAAGGATTTGATAACATAGTCTTCCAAAACAACTTCATTGTTCATCTCCAGACAACATCAACCACTCCTAACATCTTATAACAAAAGTAGCTAACCTAAACATATTTTAACCAAGATAGGTTAATCATTCCCATAAGTAACCTAAATTACTATAAGTCCACCTTAAATTCATCAATTCTTCAAAATATAAGTCAACCTTACTCCTCAATGAAAATACTATAGTAATCTATTTACCTCGATCATATAGGGTCCCCAAAATAGTGAACGTCTTCCAAAATAATAATCATCTTTTAATCCCCTAATCATCTCTGTCATATTAATACGGAAATTGTCGCATTTCCTATCACATTGGTTGTTGGGACACGTTATTCCATTTCCCACCATTAACTAAGAAGAGAAATTATAATTAGAGGCTTAAATAATTAACCAATAATCATGAAAAGGAACTTAAAGCATATAAGGATAACTTGTAGAAGAAAAGTATACCCTAACTTGTGATCCCCTAGGTTCCCATCTAGGTTATCCATGATCATATATTCTTATGTGAATCTTTATTTTATTTTATCTTTGTTCCTTTAACAATGGTTCATACCAAGCTTATGAATTTACCAAAGCATATCCCCTGGGAGTGTCGTAACCAAGAGTGCAGCAAGGCCCGTTGTTGTGTACCAGTTCCCGTTCGAGTCTAGCTCAAAGTGGTGTTTTCAGGTTTTACCCCTATGTACATCTGTGCCAGAGCCACCTCTACCTGCTCGTATCCAGACAGGGATGTATTTGCTTGGCAACCCCTTACTCAATACTCACCAAAATACCAGGAAGATTTCCTATATTTAAAATTTTCTATAGGGTTCTTCCTATAGTTTTCATATCCTAATTTCCACAAATAACTAAACCATCATTTGATACCAACTATAGCATCCCGCCTCTTTATCACATAAACTTTCATTACATTTTACAAAATCGAGGATCTTTAAGGTTTAGTGTCTTGGAAACCAGGAACTTTAAACATGAAAACATAAAACATTCTTCTAAAACACTTGAAAGGATTCTCCTCATGTTCATCCTAGGTTCATTACTGCATCACATAACCTGGGAGCATACATCAAAAGAAAGGGTGAGCAAAAATCCCAGTAAGGAAAACAAGAGAAACATTTTACATGTGAACTTGAGATACTTCAATAAGGTCATAAAAAAAGAACTTTAAGGCATGAGAATGAAATAAGGAGGCATATCATAATAAAAATAACATTTTTCATAACTTGAAAATGTGGATACATCACTTAACATAGACAATCATTAACATATCACCAAGGTCCATCCCCAAGGTGTCATTTGAACATTACCAAGGTTATTCACCAAGGTATCGTGAAAATTGTAATCTCTAATGGTTACATCATTACCCAATGCATTGAAGCGCTATCAGGGCGCACCCTTAAATTTTCCTTTATTATCATGTGAGCCACATATATCATCATCAAACATTTCATAAATAACCCATATATCATAAAATAAATGGGTTTCATTTCATAATCATAACATTTTAAAAAAAACTGCTTTAAAGACATGATCTTTACGTCACTTTAAACCCACGGAAAGGGAAAGAGGGTCTCATGTATGTGAATACCAGAATTTAAAGTAGAACACTTTGATATATATGTGAATACCCTTGTAGAAATAATAGCTTTTAGTATTCACTTTATAACATAAAATAATTTTGAGAAAAGAGAGAGGCATTTTGAGACGAAAATTCTGCAGCATAACGGCTATGTTCCAAGGTTTTAGAAAACATTGAAAAGAGAGGGGACATGGGTCACCCACTCATAAATGATCCATAAAACAGTAGGGGGACATAATATAAGGGATTCAAGAACATGGTATTGAAATTTGAAAGATATACCATATGAAATGAAAAACATGGAAGTGAGACAAAACAAGATTTCTCTTATGAAAATTCGGCAGCCTAACGGCGTCACTTAACTTCAATAAAAAAAATGATTTGACAAGATCAAATAGGGTCCCTCATAATATGATCATAAGAGATCAGTATGATAGATATAGAGATCATACCCCAACATAACAAAAAATAACTTGAAATACATTACATGAAAATCGAACTTGAAAAATGAGAAGGGTGAAAGAATCCCTTAAAAATTCGGCAGCCTAACGGCGTCACTTAAACATTCATAAAACGAAATGATGAGAGTAAGAGGGGATCTCTCATCATATAAACATGAAAAGGGAAGTAAGATGAATATAAAAGAACATCCTCTCACATAAGAACATAGAGCATAAAAGGAATGACATAAAGACGATTACATGAAAAGAAAGAGAGAGGTCGGATCCCTTACCTTAAAACGTAACTCTTAAAACTCAAAGGTTTGGACCTTGAGGGCTTGGGGGCACCTTGGGAGGACTCCTTGGGAGGTAAGGAGACCAGAAATTCGTTGGGGGAGAGTTGGGAGTGAAAACTAAAGGAGGAAAGGGTGGGTATTTATAGGGAAAGTGAGGGGACAAGGCATTAATGGCCAAGGGACACCTCATTAGTGGTTTTGGAAAAACCATGGGTTTGCCCATGGTATTTGCCCATGGTATTGGCCACTTGGGACACCTTATACCTTATCTTACTATTCATAATTCGACCATATTGAATATATACTTAATACATCATTTAATGATGTCATTAAACACCCGTAACTTAAAAACTATATTTTCACTATTCATCGAAAATTCAACTTTCTCAGAATAATCCCAAAATTTCACCTTAACCAAATATCAATGCTCTGATTTCAAAAATGAAATCCATTTTATAAAAATAATTTTCTAAATATTTATAATTTAATTTTTAAATTAAAACACTATTCATCGAAAATTTATTTTTTTCAGAAAAATCCCCAAAAATTACCTTAACATAATATCGATGTTCTGAGTTCAAAAATGAAGTCCATTTTATAAAAATAATTTTCTAAATATTTTTAATTAAAATTTTAATTAAAAACACTATTCATCTGAAAAAACTAATACTTGAATAATAATTTATGAAACCGTTATTTAACCATTTTATTAAATCACATTACTTAATCAAAGTGCCTAGCTTATTTTAATACTTTCTTTAAGTGAGATTACTAATCCATTTGGCCACATTATTAATCCTAATCATAAAATCACTATTCATAATTTACTATTCATCAAAAATCAAGTTGATCTTATTAGACTCTAAATTTTGTACTGAACATAATTGCCGAAGACCATTTTTTGAAAATCATTACACATTTTTAATTATTTAGGGTTTACATAAACATATTTAAAATATCCTTTTTCAAAAATTCATCAAAAATATGCATACTATATTTATCCAGTCATTTGAAAATTCATAAAAGAAATTGAAATTTTTATTTAAAACAAAGGGTTACAGAAGACAGTTACGGTCTCCTTACATAGCCCTTTATCACACCAGCATAGGACCTAAGTGTAAGGTGTGCTAAGGTGAGAGAATCCGAGGGAGGCTCGGCCAACATCGCACGAGTAGTAATTTCTATCAGTTTGAACTTCTCGCGAATGCGATCCCGTTCTAGCTTTATACGATGAAGTTCAGCTTGGGTTTGGTCCAGAGAAAATCCCAGTGGTGCTACCTCCTTCCCAAGTTATGTTAGATGGGCTTCGATCGGTCCAAGACTACTGGGTGAGGCCATCGAATCTTCTTTCTATATTAATTAACCAAGATTGCTTGTATTTAGAGACAATAGTCAAAATGTTTAGTTTCCAGCGGTCATATTGACCAATGGTCAAATAACAGTCAAAACCCAACAGTATCATTTTAATTATACTCATGTTACCAAATGAAACATTTTTGTTGAGTATAAAAATAACACATAAATTTAGGAAACAATATTTATTTAAAATTTCGGGTCATTACATTCCTCATGTCTATCCAAGAGGGAATCTGAACCAGAAGAGTGATTAGATTAATATGATTGGGAATTACACTTGATATGGAGTCTCATATTTAATGTTCCATGGTAATTTTTTCAAATCATGGTTATTTGGGGGTTTCTTAACATCGAATGAGAGGGACACTATCCATACAATATAATGTCCTGCGGTGAGTACAAAGGGTGTCTTGGAGTTTCAAGTCATATGACTAGAACCTTATGTCATGTAGTTTATTATTGTGGAAAAAAGTACCATGATGCCACTATGTTTAATGTAATGCAGAACAGATGTTATTTCATGCCTTTTAAGTTCATGGAACAAAGACCCACCACATATTTTAACATCTTGCATCTTGGACGTATATCATGTTTTACAGTTTAGAGTCCTGCAGCTAGGATGTATGTTGTGTGATTTACACCAAATAATTATTCAAGAATATTACATTGGTTAAAGTTGTAATGATATCTCCATCTATTGAGGTCAGAGAATAATATCTCTTATAATGAACCTTATGTATGGATTAAGGTCCCTCCCACATTGGCTCAAGATTTGGGGGGATTCTTTCCTGGTATGATTAGAGTTTTAAGGACCAGTACCAATTCTCCTCGAAGGTATGAAGGAAGTAATTCATTCTTGTTTAAAGCTTGCACTATCCAATTCTAGTAGACTTCCAAGTTATGCAAGGTTTTCAATTTTTTTCATACAGTTTCTCAAATTCATATAGTTGTTTTTGGTATTATCCATCTGTGGATAACTGATCATAGATAGAAACACGGAGTGATGGAAACTGAACCATAGTGAGAGATACTTATTTTGTTCTATATGCCAGTGAATACATTGTAGCCCATATGGAAGTATGATATATAGTCTGGTAATCCCATAAGTCATGAAATAGTTTGTTCGTCTAAGACTTTTTATCTTTTTCTACCATTTTCTGGAGTATTTTTTATAGGGGCATGTTGAAGGCCTCTATATATCTGTTAGACACTACATGATAGTGAGATGAATGGTTGTACTTGATATCATACTCCTAATATAGTTTCTCTACCTTGGAAGAACATAAATTGGATCCATTCACTACTAAAAAATTGGCCTTTATCAGTGCTAGATAAGTGTTGACTACTGGAGATAGATTAAAATATTGTGTCTTTTATCAGGGCTTTTAGAAGCATTGATAAAGGATCCCTTTATTAGGGATTTTAACAGCATTGATAAAGGGTAATACTGCAGTCTTCTATTATAGAACTCTGTAGCACTAGTGCAGTCTACTCTTACAGCACACGACACCACAAGTGTGGTGTGCTGTAACAGCACACCATAGAACCAAAAACAAAATGACATCAGAAAAATAAAGTAAAAATAAATAATTTAAATGAATAAAATATAATCTAGGATCCATTGATCAGTTTTAGAGATGTGAATCATTTTTTAAACTAAAATGATACTTATATATTGAAAAAAATACACTTGGAGTCATACCAGTCACATAGTGTGTCAGATTGAGGTGTGGATGATTCTTACATGTCTCAAGTGAATTATGGATCATTTTACTAAAGTATAAAAACAATATGAATGTGTTTTATCAGTTTTGAGTACGTCATTTTATTTTTTTACTAAAATATCATTTTAAACTAGAAGCATGAACTTTGACTCATATCGGTCACATCAAGTTTTTGTTTGATGTTATACCAATTCCTATATACCAAAAATAACCTATGAATTATTTTCATAGATTATACACACAACCTGAGCACATTTTCTTAGTTTTCATCGAGTCACACTTTTTGAACTAAAATGTTGATTTTAAACTGATAACGGACACATTGAGTCATACCAGACACATCATGTATTGGATTGAGGTGAGGATAATTCATACACATAAAAATGACTTTTGGATAATTTTCTTAATGTATCAAAATAATCCAATAGAATTTTATTGGTTTTGAGTAGGTGAGTTGTCCTTTTTACTAAAATTGATGTTAATTTTAAATAAAAAGATGCACATGGAGTCATATCAGTCACACCGTGCATCTGATTAAGTTTCAGACAATTCATACACATCCCAAATATATTATGGATCATTTTAATAATGTATAAAATCAATATGAATGTGTTTACTTGGTTTTTAGTATGTCACTTGTCTTTTCTACTAAAATTTCATTCTAAAAAGGAATCACACAATTTGACTCATACCGATTAAATCAAGTATTGTTTTTACATGAATCTGATTCCAACATGTTCCAAATGAATTATTACTAAATTTGTTAAATTATCAAGAAAATATGAGTGTGTTTTCTTGGTTTTTAGTGAGTGATGTTTTTTCAACTAAACTGTCAATTTTAAACTAATAATAGACACAATTAGTCATATAGTGAACATCATGTATTATATTAATGTGAAGATGATTCCTACACAAAAAAATGACTTATATATCATTTAAATAATGTATCAAACGAATCTGAATGTGTTTTCTTAGCTTTGAGTAGGTCAGTTGTATTTTTTACTAAAATTGATGTCAATTTTAAATAAAATGAAACACTTGAGTCATATTAGTAACATTGTGCGTCAGATTTAGGTTTGGTCAATTATTACACATTCCAAATGGATTATGGGTCATTTTTATAATGTATCAAAATTCTCCTAATTATATTACTCAGTTTTTAGTACGTCACTTTTTTTTTTACAAAAAAATGTAATTTTAAGATGGAAACATGCACTATGAATCATACTGATCACACCATATATCATTTTGATGTGATTATAATTCATACACATCCAAAATAAATTTTGAATAAATTTCCTAAATTATCCATAAAATCTGAGAATGTTTTTTCAGTTTTCAGTGAATGAAAAGTTTTGAGCTAAACTTTCAATTTTAAACTAAAAACCGACACATCGAGTTACATCGACCACACCATTAATCAGATTGAGGTCATGTTGATTTTTACATGTAAGAAATAACATATATATCATTTCCTTTAATTATTAAAATAGTTTGAATGCATTTTCTCAGTTTTTAGTAGGTCAAATTTCCTTTTTATTAAAATTGATATCAATTTTAAATAAAAAAACACACTTAGAGTCATATCAGTCACACCGTGTGTCAAAATGAGGTGAGGATAATTACTATATATCCCAAATGTATTATATATCATTTTAATAATGTATCAAAACAATCTGAATGTGTTCTATTGATTTTAATATGTTATTTGTCCTTTTTATCAAAATTGAGGTCATTTTTAAATAAAAAGATGCACATAGAGTCATCACGGTCACACCATGCATTATATTGAGGTAAAACTAATTACTACATGTCTCAAATGACTTATGGATAATTTTCCGAAACTATCAAAATAATATGAATGTTTTTGTTCAGTTTTGAGTACGCCACTTGTTTTTTTACTAAATTGTCATTTTGAACTCGAAACATGCACTTTGACCTATATTAATTACATCATCTATAGGTTTTATTTGTGACTGATTCCTACACATCAAAAATGACTTATGAATTGATATCCTAAATTATTAATAAAATCGAAGCATCTTTTCTTTGTTTTCAGTGACTAAATTTTTTTAAACAAAAATGTTGATTTTAAACTAATAATGGACACATTAAGTTACAGTGGTCACACAGTGCGTCAGATTGAGGTGAATATGATTCCTACACATGCCAAATGAATTTTGGATATTTTCCATAAAGTATAAAAATAATCAGAATATCTTTTCTTGGTTCTAACTATGTCATTTTTCCTTTTCACTAAAATTCATGTTAATTTTAAATAAAAATATGTACTTGCAGTAATACCTATCACACCGTTAGTCAGATTGAGGTGAAGTTGATTCTTACACATCCCAAAGTCCCAAAATAATCTTAACTAACATTATAATCACGTTTCCATTGTATTTATATGTAGAACTTTCAACATTGCATATTTACTCGACGTTCTTAGTGGAAAATGTTTTCTCATTATTGAAAGTAAGAAGAGAAGAAGAAGTTCATGTGCTAATTATATCATGAGAAGTTACCAAAAAGGAAAAATGATCTTACTATACTCTCCTAGATTTCAACAATGAGAAAGTTTTTTTGGCTAAAAACATCAAATAAATATGCATTGTTGGCAATTTAACAAAGAAATGGAATGATTATGGAATACATGGTTACATTAGAAGAAAATATCATTTTATCTCTTTTATGTCTTGTTCCAAATAGTTGAAAGAAAAATATTACTTCCCAAAAGATTTGTGAAAAAATAAATAAGTATTAGATAAAAATGATAAGAAATTAACTTACAAATAGCATATAAATATTATAATAGTTGTACTAAAAAGAAATAAATTAAACATAAATATGAAATAATACATTATTTATATGGATAATTATTTTACTATGAAAACATTTTTTACCATAGGTATATGCCAATGGTAAAGAGATAATGATGATAGAAAACAAAAATAGATCTTTCCAAACAATCAATCAACGAGTGAGGAGGATGAGGAGATAATAAGATACATTGAATTAAATCTTTGAATTGTCCAATAGAAAGTAAATATATCATATTAGGTTTATAAAATATTCCTTTTGTACTATAAATAAATAAATACACCTAAGATATACATTATCAAGGGTCAATTGTTCCCATTTGTAAGAATTACATGGATGGTAATCAGAGATTCCTAAGGGTGGTACCAAAAGGCAATGTTGAAGAATGATCTATTTTTGGATGGATTAAAGTAAAACATACATAGTGTTTATTAGATGTATGATTAATGAAATTAAGTGATTTTTAATAAGTATTAATGAGTGGGTTATCTTTTCAAATATTTCTATATTATTATCAGCTAAAAGAAATACAATCAAGGATGAAATAAATTAATAACATCTCATTGGTTATCAGAATGTTTTTGTGAACACTTGAAGGAGTAAGAATCTATAAAAACTCATTTTTTCTATGTAGAGACTAAATAATTTAGAGACGTTGACGAGGATGGTAATTGGATAAAATCTATTCATGAGGATCTTAATCCAAATATGAACAATGTGACATGAGGAGATTGATTCGAATAATAACAATAAATGATTCTTATGGATCATGTTTTTTAATATATTATTCCAAAAAATGTCCATTAGTTTAAAAATACATAATTTTTTTTGTTAATTTTTTTCTCAATTTGGTAAAATTTTTAACATAAGAGTTCATGGTAATGTATTGTAATGTAACATTTTTTATGTAATTTAATTAATATGATCACATCTGTGGGGAGTCATATTACCACTAAAAGGTCATAAAATGGATTTAAGTTTATGTTATTAAACCATAAAATTCAATAGAATTAATAATCCACATTGAACATAACATGTCATTAAATTATTAAATCCAAACTAATAAATTTTACTTGAAGTGGGATTATAAGGGTGTAAGGATTTTATCCATGTAAAATATTTTTTATTTCAACAAGATAGATTATATTAAAACTTATTTATTAAATTTACATCAATAAATGTTAATATTTTATTTTATCAAAATTATTTAAATCTATTTGTATAATATTTATTCTTGAATGATTTAAAACATTCTTTAAAATGTAAATAATATAAAACTTTTCTTGTTAAATAATTTTCGTTACCAAGAAAATATCAAATATTGAAAAAATTTGATCAATCCAAAATGATTGAGAATAATAAATTCTATCAATAATGTAGTCTTATTATGCACCATGTAATGAAATAGTATTTTTTTTCTTAAAACACCTTGATGATAAATCTTTTCCTAGAAAATGACTCATTCTAATTGTTTATTTTCTGAAAATATTTCAACAACCAATATCAAAATATGATTTAAATTTTATCTCAAAATCAGTTTGTCCTATATAATATAGTCTGAGGATTATAGAACCTTAAACCTCTTTGATTTTTTTATAGAATTCAATTCATATTATTTAAATTCACATTTAAATATTTCAAAAAATAAAAACAAAAAACAATATATTTTTTCATGTAGTTAAATATATAAGACAACAAATCAAACATATATAATGTTTTTTCTCAGCTGATTTTATATATTCATCAGATTAATTTGATTTTTAAATTTCATAAGTGACCCCAAAATCTATCCAAATCCTCATGAAATAGTTCATAATCATCCTAAATAAATCCATTAATTTTACACCATATTTCAATTCTCATTATCCAAGGAAAAAATTTCTTCAAAAAATCATTGTATAGTTGTTCCCATGTGTCATATATTTCATCATCCATTTTCTAGAAACAACTTCTATAATTACCTTTCAAATATAAGAAGATGACCCTATATTTTAGTTATTCCTCACTCAACCCTCTCAATCCCATTTACTGTACAACATAATATAAGACCCCAATGATGTCAAATATTTCATCATCCAAGTGATTTGTAATGTAATATTCCAAAACAATGACAACACCAACCACTATATGGATGAATTATTCAAAAGTTAATGATTTTAAATAGGTATAATAAAAAGAATATAGGTATTGGGAGACTATTATACCTCAAAACAACATGACCAAACATTGGGTTTGACATATTTAAATTCACATAGCACCAATGTTGTCCTAAAAAGACCCACATGATATCAGGGAAGATGATACTTTAATATATCTAAAAAAATAAGTGTTTTTATTATAGGATAGTGTAACTAGACTTGTTGGGATTCATGGATGTGGGATGATATGTTTCAATGGATAACCAAGGGAAATTAGAGCTATAAAAAATCCTTCAATTCATGGATACATTCAACCCTTGAATCGCTCGAGACTTGGATTTAAGGCTTGGAATAGTTGGAGCCTTGATTCTAGCCTAGATTCGATCTTGGATTTGAATATAAGGAGTACTAGAAGCAAGTATCTTCCAAATAGAGATTCATATATCATGAATCGTTTCATGAGTGTTAGGGTTCTTAAAATAGATCACGACGCTTATATCACCACTTCAAAAAAAGCATAGAAAAATATACATTTTATTAGCGCTAAGTTAATAAGTGCTAATAAAATGAATCTTTGTCAGCACTTTCTTTAGCGCTAATAAATATTGATAATACTTCTAAAAAATAATACTTTTTTAAAAAAGGGATAATTATTATATATAATTATAATACTTATAATAATAATTTTTATAAAATAATTATTTTATAATTATTTGAATATATAATTATTTATTTATAATTATATAAATACTTTCTAAAAAAATAATATTTATATAATTATATATATTTATATAATTATATATATATAAAAATAGTAAATATATTCATTATTTAAATAAATTTATTATAATTTAACTATTATTTATTTATAATTATATAAAAACTTTTAAAAAAATATTATTTATTTATTTATAATTATAAATGTATAAAAAATATACATTTATAAATATATTTTTTTAAGAATATTTTTTTATAAATATATTTTTAACATTATTAATGAATATTTAATCTTAAGTTCGTGCATGCTAGAAATGAGAAAAACTGATTAATTAAAAACGAGTAAAATATATTGAAAAATTTGATATGTTTGATTTATATAATCATTAAAAAAATGGATACATACTGGAATATAGACAAATACATATTGAAAATATTGAAACATTGTAAATAAATATATATAGTTAATAATATAAATTGATTAAATTTCAAAAACAAAATGTGTGTGTGTATATATAAAAATGAATTAATTATCCATATGTGAAATTAATATACTATGTTTGATCTATGTTATCAATGGAAGAAATCAAATGATATTCAAGTATGTCCATTACTTGATGCAATTAGTTAGTATTTTTAATTCATATTGATTTTTAATTATAAACCATTATTCACTAAATACTTTATTATTTAATATAAAGAATAAAGAATATTCTATATTATATAAATCAAATTTATATACATTGATATGTATTTATATATTTAATATATATTATTTATTAACATTATCAATAATCATCTAATTAATAAAATGTTTAATATTTTTCTAAATTTACTTATTTTTAATTTTAATTTCTTTAATTTTCATTTATCATGTATCTATATATTTAATACATATTATTTATTAGTATTTATAATGTTTATACAGTATAATGAATTTATTCATTTTTATCAATAATTATTTAATTATTAAAAAATTAACATTTTTAATCAAACTCATTTTTTATTTTATTTATTTATTTAATTATTTAATTTTATTTATTCAGATAATAATCAGTTCTAAAAAATTATTGATAAAGGATTCCTTTATGAGTGATGAAAATATAGCACTGATAAAGGGTTAAATTTATAGTGCCTTTGTAGCGCAGATAAATATGCCATTTATCATCACTTTTTTCTAGTGCTTATAAATACCAGCGTTGTTAGATGCCTGTTTTATTGTAGTGATTGTCCCTAATTATTGTATGAGGGACACTAAATCTAGTAATGATGTTTTATTTCATGAATCCAACAATGTTTTTGGCCCTGACTACTTTTAGGGGTATTTCCTAGGCCCATTTGGCAAATAAATCAGTAGCAGTTAAGATTTATTTAAACTCCTTGGTCGTAGCTAGGGGGTATGGCCCAACTACATCCATTCCCTATGTGGAAAATGTATAGGAGTATCTGGATATATGTAGAAACTCCAAGGGTTAATGGATGAAGATGGCTTGTTCCTAGAAGGAATGACATTTCTTAGCAAATTTTGTGAAATTCTACATCATTAAAGGCCAGAAATATCAAATTCATCATATTTGATCAGAAATCCTATATCTTGACTGGAGTGCACTATAGGCTCACACATGTACTTATTCCATGATATCTTCATTATTTTCTCCATTGATACATATTTTAAGGACTCCATCAATCCATCATGTGTATAGGACTTTATAGTGGTTCAGGTCCTCATAAAGAGTGATGTTGACTGCTCACCATCAAATTTGTTCTTTTCTAGCTCTATCTAGTGGGAGTACTTTATTTTGGAGGTAATATCTAATAGGTTTCATCCACCCAACAATAGGATCATACAATTCATTGATAGTTCTTAATTCTTTATTATCTTCCTCTATGATTTGAATGAAAGGGGATACCATTCAGCGATGAGTGATGTTGAGGACTTTTTCATCCCAGTTTGGATTTGCTAGGGTTATGGCTACATTTTCCAATGCATCGTCCTATGCATTCTGTGATCGCGGGATGCGATTTTATGTTGGTTCTGAAAGTAATTGTGCTATTAACCTTCATACATAATCACACTGGGAAATTAGCTCATATTTTCTGATGGTGTAATCATCATTGATCTATTTGATTACCAACTATGAGTCACCTTTCACCTCTATGTGGTTCACTAGTATTTGCAGTTCCAATTCCAGGCCTACAGTGACATCCTATAGTATATCTCATTATTGGTAAAACCTTCTGATAATAAATAGTATGGTAATACTACCTTCTCTGGGGAGATATGAACAATCCCTAACCCAACTTTGTGGAGTTTATGGTCTTCCATTGTTTTCCCTATTAGGATCCCAGAAGCCCCATCAAAATACATAACCTGTGTTTGCAGTTTTATTGAATAGAGAATATCTCTTCATCTCAGAATTTAGTATTTAACGATGATTCTTCTGTAGATGGGTGTTATGGAAGACAATATACCAAGCCCTAGCCTTTCAATGCTTTTTGAGGCACAAACTATGTATCGAACTACTTTAGAATAACTTCCCACCATGTTAGATGTCCTATCAGTATAGGATGACTGAGGATATATTTGAGTAGGTTCTTATGAGATACCAAATATACCTTGTGGTGCTACAAATAATGTCTCATTTTTTGAACTATGAAGATTAATTCTAGATAACTCATCTCAATATCTAAATAACTAGTCTCAACATCGATCAAGGTTCAAATGAGATAATTGAGGTTTTTTTAGTCCCAATGTCATTCTTTTTCTCAAGGAAGGTTCCTAGTTATCATTACAAGGCCACCACATACATAATGATCGTATTTCCCTCTACATGTGGCATTAATACCAATGGACTCAAGAGGTATTTATTGAGGTTATAAAATGATTCTTGATAGTCATCGGTCCACTAATATGTGGCCCCTTTCTTTATCAATATGGTGAAAGGAAAACACATTACTGCTAGGTTATCTATTAAGAACCAGATATTTGTCATGTCTCATTGAATTCCTCTCAACTAAATAAGTTTTTTAAGATGAGACATGATAAGGATGGATTTTATCTTCTTGGGATCAACATCAATGTCATGATGTCTTACAACAAAGCCGAGAATCTATCCCAAGGTTTCTCCAAAATCACATTTTAAGGGGTTCATCTTCAAGATGTGCTATCAAATCATATTAAATATGGTATTTAGGTCATCTAAGTGATGAGAACATTTTCAGGACTTGACCGCTAGATCATCAACATAGCATTTTATAAAATTCCCCAGTAAGGGTTTGAAGATGTTGTTCATGGCATGTTAGTATGTGTCACTTGCATTCTTGAAGACAAAGGGAATTACCTAATAAAAAAATAATCCTTGGGGGATCATAAGTTTGTGTCTTCTTCATCTTCCAGGTCTAACCGAATTTTCTTGTTCCTTGAATAGAAATTCATGATGAATAAGGCTAGATAACTAGTTATTTCATCAAACAAGAGTTCTATGATTGGAAATAAGAATTTATATTTTCGATCGTGCTATTTGAGATCTCTGAATTTAATGAAAAATCTGATTTTAGCATTTTTATTCTTCATCAAGGATATGTTGGATATTCATTTTGGATATTATACCTCTTAGATGAAGTTATATTTGATGATATTATTCACTTTAGCCACTATTTTGGAGGAGTGAGTCAGGTGTGTCCTTCTGGATACATGTTTTTATCCCAGATGATCTTCAATAAAATCCTAGTGATGGGTGGACACCTCAGGATCAAGGCCTAGTATCTCTATGTAATTACAAGTGAACACATGTTGATGTCACTTCATAAAGTCAGTATATACCTCATTTTCTTCATAATTCATGTTCGCATGGATTATAGTTGGTCTTGAATATTCTTGTGTGCCCATATTTACCTCTCTTAGTTCCACTACTATAAATGTGGTTTTTACCCACGATTCTTTACCAACGGTTTGCTTAAAACATTGGTAAAGAAGGGCTCAGAAACCCTTTCCCAACGGTTCTAGTGAACCGTTGGCAAAGGGGTGCTCATGTTACCCTTTCCCAATGGTTTCATAAAACCGTTGGGAAAGGGTACCCTGAAAACCCCTTTCCCAACGGTTTTTAAAAACTATTGGTAAAGATTTTCCCCAAATACAATCGGGCCGCTGCTCTCCCCCAGTCGTGACAGAACCCTAAAATCAATCCAGCGCTAGGCTCCTCTCTCAAACTACCTCATCCAAACAGGTGAAAATCCATCTGAATCATCTCAAATCAGGTATTTTATTATTTATACAAATATTCCACCTTGTTTTTATTGTTATTGATCTAATATTTTAGTTTTAAGTATTGATTTTGGTGTGATTTCACCCTGAAAAATAGGGAAATGAACGAATATTTTGTTAATTAATTAGTTTCCCATGGAATATCATGTTTGTTATAATGTCAATGAAAACTAAATGGGTAATGTAATTGAAGACCTTGAATAAATTGTGGAATTTGGGGTATGTTACTTCTATGATAGGTTTTTTGTAGTGTTTCATTGTATGTTGTAGGCTGTTGTATGGTGATTGAGGTGACCAGTTTGGATTTGTGATATGTGGGGTTGTAATGTGATGGTTAGTGGGAAAGGATGTGACATGTGAAGTTGTGTGATAGTGATTATGTGTGGTGGTGTTGTACCGTGTGGAGGTGTTGTGTGATGAGGTTGTGGTGTATTATGTGGTGAGGTGTTTTTGGTTGTGCGGTGGTTTGTGATGTGCAATATTTTTGTTGTGATATGTGGTTGTTTTGGTGAGATGGTTGGCTGATGTAACCTGAAGACGATGGTTATTATGAGATGGTGAGTTGTTGTGTGGTGGTTTTATTAGTTTCCTGGTTATCTATGTAATAAATTATGTTGTTAAAACAAAAAAAACAAGATAGTAAATAAAAGAGATGGAATAGAAATGGATTTGTGGTAAATGGATTTAATTAATTTAGCATTAAATGAATGGACAATGTAAGTGTGAATGAAGTGGCTTATAAATGAAAGTGGGAAATGCTATGTGTCTTGTGTGGTGGTGGTGTGGTGTGTTGCATATAGTGGTAAAAGTGGTTGTGACGGTTTATGTGTTTTATCGTAGTAGTGAAGTGTGTGATTATGTAGTTAATGTGAACCCATAGGTTGGGTATTTTGTGCTATCTATATATCATGTATTTTACGTTATTTCTAAACATTCCCAACCAGAGTTTGATAAACTTACCAACGATTAGAGGTTTTGATTTATGGGTATTTTTTCTAATTTCTGGGATGGTGGTTATATGGTTGGATAGCTAAAATTTCTTCCCTACTCTTCCTTCATAAGTGATTGACCATGTGTTTTTAGGCAAGATGCGATGTGATTTTCCATGTGTCTTCAGGTGAGATGTACTATGATTTCCCTAGTGTTTTCAAGTGAGGTGCGATGTGATAAGGCTATAATAAGATGTGTCATGTGGTTGGGGTCATGTAGGGTAGGAGGATGGCACAAGTTTGATGCTATTCATGTTCATGATACCCTACTAATATGGTTATGGGATGAGGCATGATGTGATGTGATAACAAATTAAGTTCTTGTTGGTTTTACATTTTTTCAATAACGCATTAGTATGTTTTTTCACATGTGTAGTTGATGCCTTTATTATTTTCTTCCTTTATCATTTAATTAAATGTATTTTCTATTAATTTTCAATCCAATTGAATTGTTTATGAAAAAATGACTTATATAAATTCTTTTTACAGAATGGACGTAAGTTGGATGTGTTAAACTGATCGGATCTCAAGCGATTTTCAAAAAAAAATTGGAGAGCTTTATAGATTTCACATTTTACCGTGCTTCAGATAGTGGTCGCATACACTTCCCATGTTCCAATTGTGTTGGTAGACCTTGTTGACCCGTGAAGAAGTCAACTAACACATAACCAAAAATGGTTTTCAAGAAAACTACTTTGTGTGGTGTCACAATGGGGAGAAAATGAAATCTCAAATTGTTGATCATCGGAATAAAAGGGCCAGAATGGAGAATTTGTTAGATGATCAGTTTCTGTTTATTCGTCATCATGAAAAAGAAAGGATTTCGACTCAAGAAGACTTCTATATGAGGACAACTGATGCATCTCGTGAAAATGATGATATTGATAGGGTGAAAATTTGAAATATGCTGCCACAACTATAGTATATCGACAATGCGATAAAATAAAAAAATGTGGAATTTTTAATTCGATTGTTTCGTGGGAAAACTATGTATGGTATTTCTAATACAGCAATCGATTACATTCTTACCCTCTTGAAAGATTTAATTCTAGATGATACAGATATTCCCTCAAAACACTATATGGTATGGAAGTTAGTTGAGGAACTTGGATTTTCAAGAAAGAAAGTTAATCATTTCCTAAAAGATTGCAGTTTATTCTGGGAGGAAACTACTGAACTAAATGATTATATAAAATGTGGCACATCCCGCTGGAAGTCAAAATCTGATGGAACACCATCCCGCGTTCCACATAAAGTAATGTGTCACTTTCCATTGATCCCCAGACTCCAGAATCTTTTTATGTCTGATGACATATCAATAAAAATGATATGGAATGATACCGAGAGAAAGAAGACTAATGATGAGTTGGTTCATCCTGCAGATGGATTTGCATGGCAGAGATTTGATGTTCGACATCCTGATTTTTCAGCTGACGTGTGTAATGTGAGGCTGGGTATTTCATGCGATAGTTTTAATCCATTTGGGAATATGCTTACTTCGCACAACACATGGCCAGTTTTTATACACATTTATAATCTTCCCCCATGGTTTTGTATGAAAAAATATTTCACTTTCATGAGTATACTCATATCTGGTCCTTCTGATCTCGGTATTGATATTGATGTATACATGCAACCTCTAATAAAATAGTTGAAACTTCTTTGGGATGTGGGTGTGGGCACATATGATGCATGTTCGAAAGACATATTTCAGATGCGTGCTACGCTTATGTGGACAATAAATGATTTTCCGGCTTATGCAATGATGTCTGGATAGAGCATGAAGGGAAAACTGTCATGTCCGGTTTGTCTGAATAATACACGATCTCGACGACTGAAACATCGCTATAGTTTCAGTTTTATGGGACATAAACAATTCTTTCCAAAGGATCATCCATAGAATGAATCGTCGAAGATTTGATAATACCATAGAGACTGATGATCCACCTCAGCATATGTATGGAACTGGCGTGCTTAATGAATTGAAAGATTTCAGTTTTTCATTCGGGAAGGGTCAAATGAAATATGGAATGAGAAAGAATGTTTCCACTGAAACCTGTTACAATTGGAGGAAGAGGAGTATCTTTTTTGATTTGACTTATTGGTCAACCAATTTGTTACGTTATTGATTAGATGTAATGCATATTTAAAAGAATATATGTGACATTTTTCTTTCGGTTCTTTTAAATGTCAAGGGGAAGTCAAAAGATGATTTACGATCTCGGCGTGACTTGGTGGATTGGCGCATCAAACCAGAATTACATCATGTGCATATCAGTGAAAATAAATGGCAACATCCATGTGATTCTTATGTGATGACATCTACGGATACAAACAATTTTTGGAAGTGTTAGAGACTATTAGAGTTCCTGATGGTTATTCAAGAAACATATCTAAACGGGTCAATAGAAGAGACTTTAAGCTAAAATCGTTGAAGACTCATGATTATCACGTTCTATTTCATGAGTTTCTTCCAATAGAAATCCATCATATTTTGTCCAATAATGTAAGGGTGGTTGTTATTCGGTTGTGCCATTTGTTTAGAGATCTTTTTGCAAAGAAGTTGTCCAAGTCTTTCTTGCAAAAAATGTTGACAGATGCCCCATTAATTTTGTGTGAGTTGGAGAAAATATTTCCTCCATCATTTTTCACATGCAAGTTGCATCTGACTGTCCATATTCCCAATGAAATACTTCTCGGAGGACCGGTTTCTTTTCATTGGATTTATCCAACTGAAATAAATATGTTCACATTAAAGTCTTATGTCTAAAACAGAAATCATCCTGAAGGTTCTATCATGAACAGTTACTTGGATGAAGAATGTATGGATTTTTTCTTGATGTATTTGTCTGATCTTACTATAAGATTTAACAGACCAATGATAAATGAATAAGAACAGTATGAGAAAATTGAATCCAGATTTCCATCACATCCTCAAACAGGAGGAATTCCTGGATTATATATATTGAAGACATTAAGCCATGAAGAGCAGGAGATAGCACATCGCACAGTTTTGTTCAACTGTGATTTGTTCGATGACTATATCAGGTAACTAAATTGATTATATATATCTTACATATATATCTGTTAAACTATTGATATTTTTTATCTATAGGGAACATAAAACAATGATAAATAGGAAACATCGTTATTTATCTTTGAGAAGGAGAGAGACTTTGCACAGCAAAGAGTTTTCTGCTTTGTTAAAATTGAAGATAAAAATATTAATGTTTAAAATAATTATATCAATATTTAATTAGGTTTAATAGTCATTTATATTTTAGGTATTGAGTTTTTCTGCTGACTCTGTCTCTGGGGAAATAAGATCTTTGGCTTTTGGTCCTAATACCGTGGTTCATGACTGTAAATCAATTGTTATCAAGGGGTACAAATTTATTATCACTGAACGAGCAAAGAACATGAGAACACAAAATGATGGTGTTATGGTTACTGCCACAACATATTGTTATGCCAGTGCATCAGATAGTAGACTACGATTTGAAAATAGGGGTTATTATGGAGTTGTTGAGAAAATAATAATATTTTATTATTACTCTCATGGACAAGTCACAATGATGAAATTCCATTGTTTTGATTTGATGACGATACATGGCACATTTATTGATGATTGTGTATTTCGAGTAATTAATATGACTCACACTCTTGATACCTAAGAACCATATGTGTTGGCATCAATGGCTAAAAAAGATTTTTATGTCAAAGACCAACTTCGACCTGAATTTGGTGTCACAGTTGAAGTAATTCCAAGACATATTTTTGATGATGGTGGTGATGGAATTGACACTATCCCTAGTGCCATTGGAACCAATCCATTTATTTCTTTTGATGACTCCAATAGCTCAACTTTCATAGTTGATTGTAAACCTAATGTTTTGGTTGAAAATATATAGAATCATTCATCCATGTTCTCAATTATTTTGATTTACCTCGAGTTGGGTTGTTAAGGTTGGTAATATTCAAATTGATTTAGTATTGATCACAAATATGTTTTAACTGACTTGACTATTATGTAAATTTTCAATGTTTATTGGTTGCAGTTTTATTTGAATTGCATTTTCTAATTTGGAATTGAACTGTATTCAAACCAAGTCAAACAATATTTCTAACTTTGTGAACATTACAACTTGTATGATTTATTAAATCCATTCAAGCACTTCTAAAGAAATTGATAGCTAAATAATGAATGAATCCCCCTATTCCCTCATATATTTAGTTTTTTGGGTTACACATTAGTTTCCTTTTTATAATTAATTACATATTTGTTTTCAAAAGCAGTAAATGCATCCAATTGAATAGAGATGAAGGAAAAAATGATGGAGAACAATCGTCGAATGACGGAGTTGGGAATTCCATCATTAGTTCCTGTAATGAGTAATTTATTTCAAATTGATATATTTAAAGAATATATAATGTCATGTGATTAATTTTTTTGTAAACATTTTTGTAGGATCCACCTATACGTCGACAGTTATTCAAAGAGGAGCCTAGTACTTGTCCTAGTACTCACGTTATTGGTACGAGGAGGGTTCGTACCAGATGTGGACAAGAAGCTGCATGTACCCGACTAGACCCTGCCCCTACCACTGACATGGAATCCTTCCCACATTCTGATCCCGGTGTGTCGTTAGGGACACATGGGATATTTAGGCCTCCCATGTTTTCGCTACCTTCTGCATCTTCTGGCCCATCATTTTCACATCCCATGATGATTCCCACTCCCTAGTCAAAATCCGGTCAGACAGTTGTCCCATCTTCTTTTCCTTCTACTTCTGTATCCCTGAGCTTCTATATTCCATCATCTTCGACTCCTGTTCCACCACAGGGTGTTCCATCAGTTTCTGTGGATCCAGCGGCGTTCAGTGATCATACCAGCACAGGTATATTTATAGAACCCCAACAAATTTTTATAGCAATATTTATTTTCATTATAACTTGTTTTGATAAAATATTTGTTTTTCTTTCATGACAGATACATCTGCTGACAGGAAGTGTGGGCGGGGGCGTAAACACATGTGTTTAGTGTGGAACCACCACACACAGGTTATGGTGGATTATAATGAAGACAACCAAATGGTTGAGAAAACAGGGCATCAATGTCGGAGTTTTTTGGTGACGCTTGCCAAATACTCTGACATCATTCCCATCATCTCACTATCGTGGAGACATTTGCCACATGTGGTCAAGGATAGAGCTTGGGCATAGATATGGGTAAAAAAATCTGTTCTATTTAATGCCATGAATTATTTTTGTATTTATATGAATTAATATTTTGATGTCAGCTTCGATTTAATTTTCCCGATGGTGAGGGTGAATGACCGAAACGTATAAAGGATTTAGGAGAGCTTTGGAGAGCCTACAAGCATGAGTTTTATATTTTCTTGGTTGCTAGAGTTGGAACTGACTTAGAGGTGGTACCAGTGGTGGATGATTGTCCTATATAGTAGTATCGTCAAATGATTACTCATTGGACGAGTACCCAGTTTAAGGTATTAATTACATTTGAGGTATTTAAATAATAACTTTCATGTTTTTCATTAATACTATCTGTTGAATTTTCTAATTTAATTTAGGAATCACCCGGAAAAAATAAAAAAAACATTGATGCAAAAAAATACCTCCACACACTGGGATGCACTACGATGCCTGATCATGAGAGGAAGCAGGTATGACAATTGTTTATAAGTTTCCTTTACAACTTACACTTTCTTTTGTTTCCTTAATTATTTAATAGTATGCTAAATTTTTCATATAACTTTAGTTTTCAATGTCATTGTAGAGGAAAATGCAAAATATTGAAGGACGTGTGCCTCGAGCAAAACTGTTTTGCTCGAGTAGATGGAAAAAGGATGGAAGTGCTGTCAACGAAGCGACTCAGTAGCAGATTGTATGTTTTAATCTATTGAATTTATATTTTAATATCTATTTTGTAACATAATGATATATTTATATTTTTAACAGGATGATTTAGAGGCCCTCGATGCCCAAGAACCAGACAATTATGGTCCAACAGATCACTTACATCAGGTGTTGGGAGAGGAGCATCCTGGTAGAGTATGCTGCTGACCTAGGATAGCCCCAAGGAGGTATTGGCCCTCCTCAGGTATGAGTTGTAGTACCACCGAGATGTAGAAAGTTAGGGCATAGGTAGAACAGGCTGAGAAAAGCGCCACAGAGATGAAAGAATAGTCTTCTAGGTAAAACAGTGCATTTATGAAATCTATTGAAGTTCTACGTTCAACACTTCCAGCAGAGTCCAGCCCAGCTTTTGATGAATATATGTCATCGATGTGTTCTATATATAGTGCACCAGGTGGCAGTTATAGTGGTGGTTAGGACAATTTCCATCTTAATGATGATGATGGTGAGGAGTCTGATACGGAAGAGGAGGGAGGGGAGGAGGGCAAGGTGGGTGGCGAGGGTGAGGAGGAGGGCGAGGGCGAGGAGGAGGGCGCTGAGGAGGGTGAGGATGATGATGGGGATGAGGATGAGGGTGATTATGGTGATGGTGATGTGGGACTAATTTACCCATTACATTTTTTACTAATATTACTGAGATTTGATATTTAATCTATTCTAGTTGTTGGTTTTATCTAGACTCGTAGTATAGTATTAGAGTTGAGTTATTTTTATATATTATCTGTTTTTATGGATGTTTTTGTCTTTTAGTGGTTGTGTTTTTGGGAACCCCCTCTTTCCTGGACCCTGGACAACCCCCCACCATCCTCCTTGGACCCCAGACAGCCCCCCCCCCCCCCCACCATCCTCCTTGGTCCCCGGACAGCCCCCCAGACAGCCCCCGGACACCCCCTGAACACCCCCCGAACAGCCCCCCGGACAGCCCCCGGTAGCCCCCCCATCCTCCCCCATGGACCCCATATAGCCCCTGGACAGGCCCCTAGACACCCCCCAGACACCCCCCCCCCTCCTCCCCCCCCCCCACCCTCCTCCTTGGACCCCAGACAACCCCCCCGAACACCCCCCGGACAGCCCCCCGCACAACCCCCCCCCCCCCCCCCCGAACAGCCCCCCACCCTCCTTGATTTCATTTACTACTAGAAAATATATAATATGTATTTTATTTATTTTCATCATGATAATCAATGTAAATCACATTTACACTTCTAATAAATATCATAGATTCTTGGTCTATTTTAAAAGGGATGTATTCATTGGGCATGACATTGTTAGCTCTGAAATGTTTCATAGCATGATAAACTAAAATCTATTCCATACTAAGAATGATATAAAAATATTCTATATGAATTTCCACAAGATTTTAAGTAAATACCATTCCACTAATAGACACATGAGGATTCTCAAAAATTATGTTTACCTTAATATTTCCACAATGATTTTTAGTAAAAGTTTTATCTTCTATTAATTTTTTGATATTCTCATTTTAAATGTAAACTTTTCATAAATAAATTAATTTAAAGACCCATAGTCAAATAGTGTATTTGAATAATGTTAATAAACAACTAACATACCACTCTAATTGTGTCTCTTTTGTTTAAAATGGAGAGGATTATAAGTGAAAGGAACAACTGGCATACGGAAAACCAACCAAACGCATTCAGATTCTGTTTATAATTTATCACAACGATTCCTGGTCCATATTTGACGTGTACGAGCCAACCCGAGCTCAATATGAGGCACGGTGTGGCCGGGATCAGTCTAAGTGGCTCCCATTTGTTTAAATTGGACAACATTTTAAGTACATATGGAAAACAAACCAAACGCATTCGGTTTCCTTTGAAACTTTAGGAGAACGATAAATGGGTCATATGTGACGTGTATGAATCCATCTCGCCTCAATCGGAGATGCGGTGTGACTGACACAACTCAAAGTTTCTATTTTTTGTTTCAAAATGACATCATTTTAAGTGAAAAACATCCACTGGCATACGGAAAACCGACCAAACACATTCGGATTGTGTTGATACTTTAGCAAAACAATCCATGGGTCATATATGATGTGTATGAGTCAACCCCGCCTCAAGCCTGGGCGTGGTGTGCCTGACACCATTCACAGTGTCTCTCTTTTTTTTAAAATGGACAAGATTATAAGTGAAAAGAACAAATTACATATGAAAAACTGACCAAACGCATTCGGATTCTGTTGATAATTTATCACAAAGATCCATGGGTCATATGTGATATGTAAAAGTCAACCCCACCTTAATCCGAGGCATGGTGTGTCTGGGATCATTCTAAGTGGCTCTCTTTTGTTTAAAATGGACAACATTTTAAGAACATACAGAAAACTAACCAAACGGATTCTGATTGTGTTGATACTTTAGCACAATGATCCATTGGTCATATGTGACTTTTATAAATCAACCCAACCTCAATCGAAGACGCGGTGTGGCCGACACCACTCAAATTGTCTGTCTTTTGTTTCAAAAGGACGTCATTTTAAGTGATAAACATCAACTAGCATATGGAAAACCGACCAAACGCATTTAGATTATGTCGATACTTTATCACAACGATCCATGGGTCATATGTGACCTGTACGAATCAACCGCGCCTCAATATGAGGCACGGTCTGGCTAACATCATTCACATTGTCTCTCTTTTGTTTAAAATGGGCAAGATTATAAGTGAAAAGAACAACTGACGTACGAAAAAACTGACCAAATTCATTTGGATTATGTTGATAATTTATCACAATGATCCATGGTTCATATTTGATGTGTACAAGTAAACCCTGACTTAATCTGAGGCACGGTGTGTCCGGGATCACTCTACGTGGCTCTCGTTTGTTTTAAATGGACAACATTTTAAGTACATACGGAAAACAGAATAAACGGATTCTGATTGTGTTGATACTTTAGGACAATGATCCATGGGTCATATGTGACGTTTATGAATCAACCATGCCTCAATCGGAGACGTAGTGTGGCCGAAACCACTAAAAGTGTATGTCTTTTGTTTCAAAAGGACATCATTTTAAGTGAAACGCATCAACTGGAATACGGAAAACCGACCAAATGCATTCGGATTGTGTCCATAATTTAGCACAATGATCCTTGGGTCATATGTGGTGTGTACGAGTCAACCCTGCCTCAATCGGAGATGCAGTGTGGCCAACACCACTCAAAGTGTCTGTCTTTTGTTTCAAAAGGACATCATTTTAAGTGAAAAACATCAACTGACATACTGAAAACTGACCAAATGCATTCAGATTGTTTCGATACTTTATCACAACGATCCATGGGTCCTATGTGACGTGTACGAGTCAAACCCGCCTTAATCTGAGGCATGGTGTGGCCGATATCACTCTAAGTGTCTCTTGTTTGTTTAAAATGGACAACATTTTAAGTACATATGGAAAAATGACCAAACAGATTCTGATTGTGTTGATACTTTAGCACAATGATTCATGGGTAATATGTGACATGTATGAATCAACCCTGCCTCAATTGGAGACGCAGTGTGGCCAGCACCACTCAAAGTGTCTATCTTTTGTTTCAAAAGGACATCATTTTAAGTGAAAAACATCAACTGGCATACGACAAACCGACCAAACACTTTCGGATTGTGTCTATACTTTAGAAAAATGATTCATGGGTCATATTTGATGTGTACAAGTAAACCCCTCCTCAATCCGAGGCGCGGTGTGTCCGACACCATTCAAAGTGTCTCTCTTTTGTTTTAAATGGACAGCATTATAAGTGAAAAGAACAACTGACATACGAAAAACTGACCAAATGCATTTCAATTCTGTTGATGCTTTATCACAACGATTCATGGGTCATATGTGACGTGTATGAGTCAACTCCACCTTAATCTGAGGCACGGTGTGGCCGGGATCACTCTAAGTGGTTGTTTTTGTTTAAAATGGACAACATTTTAAGTACATACGGAAACCCGACCAAACTCATTCAGATTGTTTCGATACTTTAGCCCAACGATCCATGGGTCATATGTGATGTGTAAGATTCAACCTCGCCTCAATACGAGACGTGGTGTGGCTGACACCACTCAAAGTGTCTGTCTTTTGTTTCAAAAGGACATCATTTTATGTGAAAAACATCAACTGGCATACGGGAAACTGACCAAACGCATTCAAATTGTGTCGATACTTTAGCACAAAGATCCATGGGTTATGTGTGACATGTATGAGTCAACCCCGCCTCAATCCGAGGCATGGTGTGGCCGACACCATTCACAGTGTCTCTCTTTTGTTTCAAATGGACAGGATTATAAGTGAAAAGAACAACTGACATACGAAAAACTGACCAAACGCATTCGGATTATTTTGATGCCTTATCACAACGATCCATGGGTCATATGTGACGTGTAAGAGTCAACCCTGCCTTAATCCGAGGCACAGTGTGGCCGAGATCACTCTAAGTGGCTCTCATTTGTTTAAAATGGACAACATTTTAAGTACATATGGAAAACTGACCAAACAGATTCTGTTTGTGTTGATACTTTAGCACAACGATCCATGGGTCATATGTGACGTGTATGAATCAACCCCGCCTCAATCGGAGATAAAGTGTGGCCGACACCACTCAAAGTGTCTGTCTTTTGATTCAAAAGGACATCATTTTAAGTGAAAAACATCAACTGGCATACGGAAAACTGACCAAACGCATTCGGATTATGTCGATACTTTAGCACAATGATCCATGGGTCATATGTGACATGTATGAGTCAACCCCGCCTCAATCCGAGGTGTGGTGTGGCCGACACCATTTAAAGTGTCTCACTTTTGTTTAAAATGGACAGGATTATAAGTGAAAAGAACAACTGACATACGAAAAACCGACCAAACTCATTCGGATTCTATTGATGCTTTGTCACAATGATCCATGAGTCATATGTGACGTGTACGAGTCAATCCGGCCTTAATCTGAAGCACTGTGTGGCCGGGATCACTCTATGTGGCTCTCTTTTGTTTAAAATGGACAAAATTTTATGTACATATGGAAAACCGACCAAACGCATTCGGATTGTGTCGATAATTTATCCCAACAATCCATGGGTCATATGTGACGTTTACGATTCAACCCCACATCAATACAAGACGCGGTGTGGCCGACACCACTCTAACTATGTCTCTTTTGTTTAAAATGGACATGATTATAAGTGAAAAGACCAACTGACATACGGAAAACTGACCAAACGCATTTGAAATGTGTCTATGCTTTAGGAAAACGATCCATGGGTAATATGTTACGTGTACAAGTAAACCCCTCCTTAATCTGAGGAACGGTCTGGCCGGGATCACTCTAAGTGTCTCTCTTTTGATTAAAATGGACAACATTTTAAGTACATACGAAAAACCGACCAAACGCATTTGGTTTCCATTGAAAATTTAGGAGAATGATCCATGGGTCATATGTGACGTGTACGAATCAACCCTTCCTTAATCTGAGACGTGGTGTGGCCGACACCACTCAAAGTGTCTGTCTTTTGTTTCAAAAGGACATCATTTTAAGTGAAAAACATCAACTGGCATACAGAAAACCGACCAAACACATTCGGATTGTGTTGATACTTTAGGAAAATGATTTATGGGTCATTTGAGACGTGTACGAGTCAACCCCATTTAAATATGAGACACGGTGTGGTCTTTATCACTCTAATTGTGTCTCTTTTGTTTAAAATGGACAGGATTATAAGTGAAAAGAACAACTGGAATGTGGAAAACCGACCAAACACATTCGGAATCTGTTGATAATTTATCACAATGATCCATGACTCATATGTGATGTGTATGGGCCAACCCGGTCTCAATCCGAGTTGCGGTGTGGTCGGGGTCAGTCTAAGTGTGTCTCTTTTGTTTAAAATGGACAACATTTTAAGTACATATGGAAAACCAACCAAAAGCATTTGATTTCCATTGAAACTTTAGGAGAACGAACCATGGGTCATATGTGACATGTAAGAGTCATGCTCGCCTCAATCCAAGGTGCGGTGTGGCCGAAACCTCTCAAAGTGTCTCTCTTTTGTTTAAAATTGACTTCATTTTAAGTGAAAACAATAAATAGCATATGGAAAACTGACCAAATGGATTATGATTGTGTCGATACTCTAGAACAACGATCCATGGGTCATATGTGACGTGTAAGAGTCAACCCCGCCTCAATCCGAGACACGGTGTGGCCGACACCATTCATAGTGTCTCTCTTTTGTTTAAAATGGACATCATTTTAAGTGAAAACAACAAATGACATACAAAAACTAACCAAATTCATTCTAAATGTGTTGATGCTTCAGGAAAACGATCCATGGGTTATATGTGACGTGTACGAGTCAACCCCACCTTAATCAGAGGCACGGTGTGGCCGGGATCACCCTAAGTGTCTCTCTTTTGTTTAAAATGGGAACATTTTAAGTACATATGGAAAACTGCCCAAACACATTCGGTTTCCGTTGAAACATTAGTAGAACGATCCATGGGTCATATGTGACATGTAATAATCAACCCCGCCTCAATCTGAGATGCAGTGTGGCCGGCACCACTCAAAGTGTCTGTCTTTTGTTTCAAAAGGACATCATTTTAAGTGAAAAACATCAACTGGCATACAGAAAACCAATCAAACGCTTTTGGAAAATGTTGATACTTTAGGACAATGATTGATGGGTCATTTGTGACGTGTAAGAGTTAACATCGCCTCAATATGAGGCACAGTGTGGCTGGTATCACTCCAGGTTTATGTATTTTTTTTGAAATGGACATCATTTCAGGTAAAAATATATGGTATTCAAAAAACCGATCAAATTATGAATTGAATTCCAGATTCCACATATAATTGTCATCTAAATTTTAAATTGAATTCTAAATGAATTATGTATGTTTATGAATTCTAATTTAATTATGGATGTGTATAGTTCCAGGATGCATTATATGTTAAATGTGTATGAATGTTTTCTCTATATGTATGTGTTAGTTGGTTATTGCAGGTACAATAGTTGTATATGTATGTGTTAGTTTATTGAAGGTACAATAATTGGATTGAAAATGAGAGGGAATGCACAAAATGAGGCCTGCTGTGAAAATTGCAGAGCTGCTGTGCAAATTGTAGGCTGCTGTGCAATTTGCACAGCATGGGCTATGCCAACAGTTTCAAATCGTTGGCATAGCATCTCTGATTCTTTTTTTACCAACTTTTCAATGAACTGTTGGTAAAAAACCTTTCCGAACGGTTTAGAAACTATTGGGAAAGAGGAGAGTCCTTGGGCTTTTCCAACGGTTCAAGCCAAACCCTTGAATGTTGTATCCGACTAAACAACCATGAATTCTGAATCAGAAACGAGATCCCTGAATTGAATTCTGAGTGTAATCCCACCAAGAGTCTCTTTCTCATTCGTTTCATAACCATGTAACATCATGGTAGTGGAAATAGGTGATATTCAATGAGAACTGGTTGGTGAAGTGTCCATACCGGAATTATGTTGACTGCTAATCCATTTTTAATAATGACTCATCGGTCATAAATTCCATTTCTATTTACACATATATACAAGGACATGAAATTTCCTTGTGCGACAGCATCCTCATCCTTTTCCATGAAATAGATAACTACATATAATTCCAAAGGATCATTCTATGCATGATATACTTTAGCAGAAGCAACCATAACTTCAAACTCAAAAGGTCTTGGCAAGGACTCTATGAGTGCTTCCGAGAGGTATCTTGAAAGACTCAAACTATCTAGGATTGATAACTTTTCCAAAACCTAGGATAGTTTTTTCAAAACATAATACTTATGATCTAGATTTCTACACTTACCAACATGGGATTTTTCTTTTTTAGAAGCTTCAGGAGTTGATGTTACTTATGTAGATGGATTTTCCCATGGAGTATGAGTTAAAGATGCCTTTGTTCTTGGTGGATTAGGTCTGATGGTGTTTCCTACACGTCGGGGCTCATTAGGTTATGAAATATCTACTATTTGATCTTCTAGGATGATTGTGTTAGGGAAGACCCAATAATGTTTTGGTAAATCACTATCTTCTTGTTGATATTTACAAAGATCTATTCTATGATTTTTCTCCACATAGATGGTTCGATCAAAATAGTGGTTGAAGTAGTGAGTTATGAAAATATCTTATCTTCCCCAATACCCATGTTTCTAATGGGATCTTCCCTCAATTCAACAATAAAGTGTTGGAAATTATGGTTCATAATCATTATCATATTTTGAGAAGGGATCCATTATTGGGATAACGTTAATGGAACATAAAATCAAATCCCCATCAGATGAATATTTTATATGATGGGTCAATTTTTGTTGTGTCATTTCATGGGGTGGTGCCTGTACTATTGGGAGTATTGGTATGAAGTCTATTAAAGTTAAGGGTAACTTTTTATTTGGTGTAGAATCATCTTCCTGCATCTTCTTCTTAATTTTCTAACCATATTTCTTCTTGGATAATTGGCCTTTAGAGGAATGAGATACTGGTGAAGTTGGTAGTATTACAGTGGGAATGGTTGGAAAAATAATTGGCCATTTCAACAATGTTTGGAGAATATAAAGAGTCAAGTTGATCATTTTTCAAACCATAAAGTCAATGAACTTCTGCGCACTCTATCTTTTAACTTCTTCCTATTCCTTTTCCTCCCCTGGGTTAATTGTAGATGAATATGCAACTTGTGTAGTATAATTTTTCAATTTTATTTTCCCAGAATCCACCATCTTTTATAGGAGGTATTTGAAGAAAAAACAATCCTAGATGTGGTGTCCCAGCATTTGATGAAAGTTGAAATAGTGTGGGAGATCATCTTTACCTTTTTTCTGAGCTTCATGTGCTATGGAAACTCGACAAAGTTGGATTCCAATGATGTGATGAAGTAGTCAGGGACTTGGTCGTTTTAAAAAGAATAGACCTCATTTTTTATATCCTCATACTATTTCCACCTCTAATCTCTCTAATCATCTTGGTGAGGTGAGTGTTGTTGCTGACACTCGGTAGTTAGGGTCATACGATATGGTGCAGGCTTTAAAGTAGGAGTGGGTATAGGGGCCTACTTAAGTGCAATAGTTTCAATATTTACTTTTCGTGTTCTACTTTCCTAGGTTGGTGGAATCATTTGGACCTTATCTATGTTCTCTATGATGGATTTTTCCACTTATTGAGTAGTTGTGGAAAGGTCCTAAAACCCTCCTATGGATTTCATAAGGATCAATGGTGTGCACAACTCGTTGTAAAGATTCTATACACAGATCTGCAACAACTCTTCATGAGGGAGTGATAGGATTGAAGAGTATTTAAATCCTTTCCACTAAGCAATGAAATATGAGACCATTTCATTCTCTCATTGTATGTAGTTAATGGGATCAATGATTTCTTTCTTCTAAAGCATTGAAATGAACTGTAAAAGGAACTTATGATGGAGTTCTTACCATCCATTGATTGACGGAGATTGCAAACACATGTACCAAACAAAATTTGGTCCTTCTAGAGATTTCATGAATCACCTGAGTTTCAGTACCTCGTGTTGTTTGGGGGTACCCATAATGAGGTTGTAGTAAGAGAAAAAATTCATCAAATGATACTATGGATCTCCTGAGCTATTAAAAATGGAAATGTAGGGTTCTCAAAGTTTGGCGGGGGAAGAGTCAGATCTACCCATTCAGGGTAAGACTTCTTTTAGGATATATTGGTGCACGTTATTCTTTTATGGCTTCTAATCAATCCTTTACTAACTCAATAGTGTTCATAATTATTCAGGGAATTCCTATCGGAGTTGGATCCTGGATAGGTGTTCCAATTGGATCTTGAACATGTACGGTGACTGGTAGGGCCATTAGTGGTGGTCCTGCTGGTACTTGTCGTGGTAACCAATAGGGGTAGGCCTGTAAGGATGCGCTTGACCCTGTTTTATATTTCATCCAATGGAGGTAATTATCGATATTCTAATATGCGATCCAAATATATTGGTGGTTGTTATCACAAGTTAAGAATATGTTCTAGATATGTTTATTTTCTAGGAAAACCCCTATTTTTATAGGTTCTCTAGTTGGTAGTGAGAGTTTAGGGTATGCTTACAAAACATATCTAGTCGAAAGGCTTCCTTAGAATAATTCTACATTAAGTCTCCTCAATTATTTCATTTATTATTCTTACTAAGAAAATATTTCCTCTAGTGAAGTGGTCTTAGACTCTCTAGGAGGGAGTTAATAGATGAATTAACATTTACCTTTTTCCCTCATTCAAGGAGGTAAGGGTGGATTGTTCAATGGAGTTCCCAAATTCTGGTCAATCCTCTGGTTTTGGGTATGTACACCTCCTTAGATTGTTTTAGTGTAGACTGCATCATGAAACCAAACATCCTCTTTTGACTCCATTAAATTGGTCTCGTATTAAGTGGAATCTTCAAGGGAGACGTTCATGGAATTCACTGATGTGGAATAAATTATAGTCATTCCATCAGTGTTTCTGAAAGACTGTCTTCTTATATGTTGTCCACAAATCCTTTTCATCTCTTTTAAAAATTCATTGAGAGATTCTTAGTAGACAGTAATTCGAAGGGAATCTCCAAATAATTCATTTTGGCACGTCACTAACAAGGATATTGGATTGTGGGATGGGACAATCTTAGAGGATATATTTTATTTAATTTTCCCTAATTTGGGGAATACTAATTCTTATTGAGGGGGGAGTGTTGAAGTGAATAATTCCCCAAAATTAAGGGATGGGGTTGCTCCCATTCTACTTTCACAACCCTTTGGGTCTGGTATACCGACCTCAAGGGTTGGATAAGAAAATCCCCCATCTCTAGGGGTTGGGATTTCTCCCAAACTATCATAGATGATATTACCACAGCTTCTCTTTTGATTATATGGAGTTTTGTTCAGATGTGGGTTGGGTGCATACTCGACACACACTTAGATTGCCCATTTTTGAATATCTTTGTGAAATTTTTGACATTTCATCTATTATATCAATGAAATCGTTTAAGATAGAGTCTTTCTCAATATTCTCATTATCTTGACACAAAATTATTTCAATAGCCTACTCTCTTCTATCCTGACATCGATGAGAATTGGTCAAGGCTGGATTTTGTTGAGCATATCAATGTTCGTGGCCAAGGATCACTTGCTAGAGCTGGGCTGAGGCTATGAAGTTTCATGATACAAACTTTGGTAGAATTTTCTATTTAAGGAGTGTAGTGACATTTAACACTTTGTACACACCCCATCCGCTAACATGAATACCAAATGGGGAATCAGTGATCAACTATCATAACCTAATTAATGCATTGATACATGCACGTTTAAGGGATCCTTACTATTTTTTGATCTTTGGATGTCGTGACTATGGGGGGATTCTAATTCAATTTTTCATTGCATCCCTTCTATTAACATGATGTCACTTTGATACTCATTATAGTGTAATACTTCTTCTTTCAAGTGACGAAGTGTTTTACATATATTGAGGTGTATTTCATACACACAATATTTTGCCAATGCCTCCGGAATGTTGTATCAAGGTGTGGCTAAAGGCCATAACATGAAAGATATGTCATATTTATCCCACTACTCCCTCATTTTTAGCACATATTCTTCATCTTTTTCTAGAGTTTCCTATACCTAGTCCAACCAAAGAGGATGATTTCCTGTTGCTTTATCATAAGTAACAAGATTAGTAGGGATTTCCTACACTCTGTTATAAGGAATACAATACAAATGAGGTTCATAGAATGATTGTATCTTTCTTATATCTTTTGATTGAGAAAGGATTTCACCTGAAAATGCTAAGCATCATACATGACTAGCCTTACTTTCGCAAGTGTATTGTGATAGGAGGGTTTTCTCATCAATACATTTCCAATTGGAAAATTCTCTTAATAATAAGAAACAATACTATATAGATAAATTTTTTAATGAACGCCACTATGGGGAGGACCACCATGGTGGATTATAGAAAGGGTAATACCCTCTTTATCCTTGGTCTTTCAGCCTCATGGAGGGTTGTTGTGGCTCTCATCAAGAGACTGGCTCCTGAGATCGACCCAATCGTTGTCATGAAGTAATCCTTCATGGTGAAGTGTCTGGAGAGGACCTTTGGAATTACAAATACTACTCCTATAATAAGGTAATGGGAGGGTAAGACCTTGATCTACCACATTCAAATTTCTGATAGCTTCAATAACACCAGTACTGAGTAGACTGAGATTGTAGATAGTCACTTTACTTCCTAGTTTTCTTTGGTGAGGATTCTTTTTGGATGCCTTCTTATGAGATACTAGGGCCAATTTCTAGAGGAAGTGGTTTTCATGGGAATGTGTTTGTTCCTAATCCAGTTATTCATATATTATAGGGGAATTTTCCCCATGACCCTCCAAGATGAGAGTAGTGGTTTGTATCTTCTCTAGGGTGACATGCTGTTAAGCTACCACACTTGTAGGGACAGAGTTGTGCATATATCCATTAGGAAATACTATCATTGTCATTATGATGTCCTAAAATGTTTTTATGATTTGGGTGGGGATTTTTATCTTCACATTCACCATTTCCGTGAAATTATTGGTGACTTTAATGACTAGAACAGGGATATATGCTCATTGTATATCTTGAGTAGGTGTATGTGAATGAACATGTCCTCTATTTTTTGTTAGTGGATACTGAAACTAATCCTGTATGAGGGCATAGAGTTGGGTCTTCCACCTAATTATCATCATGACTTTCTGACTAACTTCTTTAGGTGCTTCCAAACAAGGTTGTTGGTAGGCTTGATAAATTCTATGAGGTGTGTCATATTGCTTGCTGCTTTCCATAAAACTTAGTTGTTATGCTTCTTTGAATTCTATTATATGAGTTTGTTGACAAGCTTGGTCAGTATAGGGAAGTTTATGTTACTTCTCATGGTACACTTCCAAATTTAGTTGGATGACCTCTTTGAACACTATTGGGTGAGTCTGTTTCCTAGATGAATAAACATGGATAGGTGTATGTTCTCACTCACAATTTTCCACCAAATTAGGTTGGGGGACTTTTCTGGAGGGGGAAGAGTTGTGACCTTTCTCCCTATTTTCTTGTTTCATCCTTGGAGGGATTTCTTTCATGCCCAAATTTGAAGGTCCCGATCCAGACAGTTGCGGAAAACACCATTATCATGTTGAGGGTTCAATACCATGTATAATTGGTGATAGAGATTCCTGGAAGGATCCCTTGGAGAGGACCCATGTTGATGCTCCCTTCCATCACAGAGGATAATGACTGAAAAAGGGGAATACCTTAGCACAAATAGATTCATCCTTTGAAGAAACATCAAAAAATTGACAAAGGCATGAACAAGGATTTGTTTACACATGGGTCACGCAAGTTTCATCATGACCGCGCAAGTATACTTGCACGCCACATACTAGTTGTGCAAGTGACTTGCGCGCCCTACTCTATTTTCTCCCAATGTCTTAAATGGCCTATAAATACCCCTTGTGGGCCCCACATTTCGGGGACGGAAAAAATCTAAAAGTCAGATTTAAGCTCTCGTCACCCTAGTCTCTGCTTGAAGTCTTCCGATCACTTATAATGTAATTTATTACCTAAAATGGAAGATCTAAATATGGGGAATAAGTCCTGAGTGTTAGAATTCATCAACACTTGCGCGCCTATGTGTCCATCCCTTAAGGTAAAATGGTCACACTTGTGCGCCGCCTTATCCCTTCAACAAAACTTGTGCACCACACTTTTGGAAGCCTTTAGGGATAATACTAAGGGCTTGAGCCAAGTCTCACCCATGAATTACCCTATTGCTTAACCGTCACCCATGTACACCCATGTCGCGTAAGTATACTTGCGCGACCAGGACTTGTGTTCCCAAACAAGACTTGCACGCCAGCCTCTTTTTTTTGGGTGCCCCTCCTGCCTATTCAAATATTTTCTTCAAATCCACCTATCCTCTTCAAGATTTAGCCTTCAAGACCCTATTCAAAGTCAAGTATGGAATGGTTCCTTTGTTGGCTTCCTTATATAAAAGGAATTCTATGGAACAACTCTCAAAACATAGTGATTTACATATCTTTATGTCACTAAGGTTAGATATTTCATTCATTCAACCTCATCCATTAAGATTAGAAGATCTTTAATCTGGGAATCCTTATTAGGATTAATCCCCAAATTTCCTAACATGGGCCTCCTTTTCAAGAGTAAGCCCCAGTCACAAGATTCTTTTAATCCAGGTATCCTCCTTAGGAGTAAGCCCCAAGTTCACTAATCTGGGCATCCTCCTTAGGAGTAAGCCCCAAATCTCAAAACTGCATAACCTGGGCATCCTCCTTAAGAGTAAGCCCCAAGTTACAAATCTCCTTAAAATTTGTGCCTCCTTCTTAGGATTAAGTCCCAATCATAATTCCCTTTTGATTTGGGCCTCCTTTTCAAGAGTAAGCCCCAGTCCTCAAATTCCCTAACCTGGTCCTCCTTTTCAAGAGTAATCCCCAGTCATAATTCCCCTTAACCTAGGTCTCCTTCTTAGGAGTAAGCCCCAATTATCAAGTCCTTTTTTACATGGGCCTCCTTCTCAGGAATAATCCCCGGTCATAATTTCTCTTCACCAGTCTTAATTTTTTTTGATTTGGGATTCCTTCTCAGGAATAAAACCCAATCATAAGCCCCCTGTAATTTGGGAATCTTTCTCAGGATTAATTCCTAATTTAGGTATCCAAATCTCCATAAAGCACATATACCTTTATGGACCTTGTTCCTAGGCTTCTCCCCTGAAGTAAGTCCCGATCTTTATCCATCTGGGCAGTCATACATACATAAGCCCCGCATCATTCCTTATGACTGCATCTTTCATGGCACAAATTGTTAGGTTTACTGATACCTCTTTTTTCTCACACCGAGCATGACTCACGTGAGCTTAGAGTGTAAAAGTAACCATGCCACATCACTTTGGGTCATTGATCATACGTAAGTCCCACAATTCTTAACTGAACTACGTGGGCTTTGATCTCTACCTTAAAAATAGAGTACGTAGGAAGCCTTTCTATGGTTCAAGCCTATCACCCATTAATTCTAATCTATCCCATATGATCTTTAACTACATCTCTCGAACTACGTGGGTTCTGATTCCTTTTCTAAACAAGGATACGTAGGTAGTCCATCTGCGTGTCCAATCCCAACTCTGAAATAATCGATGTCCTTCTAAACGACAATAAACTTCAAGTGCCCCACTGATTAGCTTTAAAACCAGTATGGTTATCATAATGACCTTGAGATTTCTATATAATATGTTGAAGGATACCATTGACTAAGAATCTATAACAAAAATAGATGATTCACTATCAATGAAGAACCTCAAATACATATAATGGATTATCTAAATATCATACATATCAATCATTGATTATAAGATCTAAAGTAAAGCTCATTTTCATACTTGAAAATTTAATAAGGATTCACGAACATAACTTAAATCTATAAATAAAGTCCCAGAGTAGAAAATAATTCCCCCCAAAAAGGTGTGATGAGTCTGACCTCCCATCCTCTCAACCACTGCAAATTCTTAAGTCTCATCGGTCCACAACTAATGAGCACCTGCCTTTGGAAAGTAGGTCCAAATGGATATAGAATAATTGGATGTTTTCAGTTCTACAAATAAACCCGTTAGAAACCGATTGGAATGTTTGAACCTTAAACAAACAAGGTCATCCCCATTTCAAGTGGAACAAAAATGGTGAATCCGACGTGAATCCTTAACCAAGTTAAATGATGTTTTACGTATTTGTTAGGCCCCTATTTAATTCAATGTGAGGGACAAAAAATAAATCAATAACATATGTGCTCATCCAAAATATGTAGTGTTAAAACTTATCTTGATTATGTCTGTTATATCAAATAGGCACTCGTTTCCAAGATCTCTCTACGTCTAACAAATGGCTTCTCTAAAGTTCACACCTGTGAATGCATCTGCTGCTACTCATGCCGGATCCTCGTCCTCTCTGAGGATGATATCACCTACTCAGCATCTTCAACACTGGGTCTCAAATGCACTGATTAAGGAATACCATCGACACGGTACCATTCTGACTCTGGAGGATTCTTGATAAGCCCTCCACGTTAATGATTCACCCTGGTTGTCCAGACAGCAACAGCCAGTGATCTAGAAGCAAGTGGTGTCAACCACCGTATCCAACCATTTCGGGTCATTATCCCCAAAACGCAATCACCATTCCCTCCCATATTATGATGAGGTGAATGAGAAGGTCACTCAATGCCTTAATTCAAGGATAAAGGAGTCCTTCCCAAGGGCTCCCATCAACAATTTCCGCCAGACTTGTGCGGCAGTGCACCCTCAACATGATGAGGGTATCACCTTTAGGGGTTGGGATCAGGTTCCTTAGACCTGAGCATGCAAGACGAACTACCATAGGAAAAATCTGGTCAACAGGGAGTAGGTTCTTACTTATTCCCCCTTCGGAGAAGTCCATCAAGCCAACTTGGTGGCAAACAATGAGTGGACATATACACCCGTCCGTCCTGATGTTATTGCCCAGCAGACTCGTCTGGTAGTAACACACAAATCCCGCTAGGAAATTCTGGTGGAGTATTATAGGCAGTCATATACACTTGTTTATAACTCATCAACCAGTCAATAGGCTCGTTTGACTGCACCCAAAGAATCTTTCCAATCTAATATGGTGGCAACTGATAAGCAAGGACATACACTTGTTTACAATCAACAATTCTGTCTGCAGTCTCGTCTACCAGTTTTGAAGGAAATTCATCAACCATACTTGACGAAGAATAAATGGCAGGCACATACACCTTACAATGTTCATCAAGCCTTCCAACAGTCTCATTTGGTAGCACTCAGAGAAGTCAGTCGGAAATCTCCGACGACAAATTTGGAGCAGACTCAACTCTCTGCTCCCATACATGAGTACTGTCAAAATTCACTGACAGGAAAAGGAGGACAGGAGTAGAAACACACACCTACTCCAAGCATGGAATGGATGTATATTCACATTCTGGCAGCTGAAGTCACCAAGCACATTTTGACGATGGTGAAAGAGCAGAAGCAAATCCCTGCTCATATTTTGGATGCCTGTAAGAATATTGTAACAGCTTCAGTAACATCACAGGGAATGAAATACAAATTTTCCCCTACCAGTGGAGTGACGCATCAACATATCACTCTGGAACAGATACACACCTCTTTTCCAGTCCAAGAGGGTTGTGGGGAATACTCCCCCATGTCATATGGGAAATTAATTCAGGCACAAACACCCGATTTGAATGGAGATAATCAGCCTAACCTGATCATTTCTTTAGAGTAGGCATATAAACCTACCCATAACAACCACTTTTGTCAAAAAGTGGTTCCCAAAGTGAGTAAGAAGGCATCTAAGAAAAATACATGTCCAGCACAGTCAAGAAATTAAGAGCCAATCTGTAATAAGGCCTTTCTTGATGATGGAGTTCTTGATGCACTCAAGAAATTATCTATTGCAACTCAAGATTCTACTCTCTCATTTCCCAATAGTGGGAACAATAATTCCGAAGGTCTTCATCAGACACTTCTTCATGAAGGCTTGCTTTATGACAGTTCAATCGATCTCAAAGTATCATCTTTAGATGAGAGCCACGATAACCCTCTGTGTGGCCAGAAAATCAAAGAGCAAAAGGTTTTATCTTTTGTTGTAACCCACCATGGTGGTCCTCCCCATGATGATGAATTTAAATGCAAAATTCCTATCCACAGTAGTAATTCGCATTGCCTGGAAAATTCTTCAAAGGAAAATGCAGTGATGAGAAAGCCCTCTTATCTTATGGCACTTGAAAATGTGAAGCCAGTCATGTCTGATGATTTACCACTAGCAGGTGAAATAGTTTCTCAATCAGAAGATAACCCGGGGTGTAGGTCATTCTCCGAACCACCCATAGTTCATTCATCTTCTAGTTTGATAAATGAGTTATCTACCAATCTTGTTGAATCTGATGAATTAACAGAGAAGCACCATCTTTGGTCTAATCAGGAAAAAGAATATTCATCGAATGATAAAGAGGAAGTGATAAATATGAGAAAACAAATGGCGAAAGATGAAGTACCAGTCATATTTTGGCCTTGGGCTGACTCTCAGTATGATATTACAGAGATGTTGATGGAAGATTGTATTCACGATATTTGTCTCAACATGTGGAAAACTCTTTTTCAATTCAAAAAGATAATATTATCTTATGATGAATATGAAAATCATGTTAAGATAATAGAAGGGTTATAGCGGAAAATTGATTTGGCATCTCTCTTAGTTTCTCGATATCCAAAGGTTGAAAAGCAGTAGAGAGCCCTTCAGTATTCATGCCTTGGAGCACTAAAAAGATTGTGCCAGTTGATTGCCAATGCCCCATCCGGTATTCATATCAGGGGATGGGGTGTTCTTGGAGCACTTTATTTCACTCTACTATCTAGTCAACAAAGACAAACAAAGGTGGTCTCATGCAATGTTACTTCCCAGAACTGGCCACGTCTAGCTGATTTGTGTATAATCAAAGGCTTGCTCAAGAACAGGCCTTAACTAGTTCTTCTCAAAGTCAGGCATATATAGATCAATTTATCGAATTACTCTTGCATCAGGTAAATGAGAATATCGAATAGGCCTCTCATTTAGAGCGTGCACATCATCAAGTGACAGAAGTGTCAGAAATCATCCAATGGTCATTTGAAGCAGGTGATTTGAGTGGATGTAGGTTAATTCATCCAGCCAATTTCTGGACTAAAGTCAGCATGGTCAGGAGAGATTTTAAGAAAGTCTTAGATGTAGAAGCTCAAGTGCCACCCTAGCTTTCCAGACTGGGGACTCTTTTAGCTCATCCCTCAAAATCAACAAATAGGATTCAGGGAGTTGAGCAGGAATAGCCTCAATCCACCAGACTGGGGACTTTTTCAAATCCTCAATCCCTTCCTCGGTGGAAGTCCGTCTTCTCTCAATTAGGGAAGAATCCACAAGAGGAATGAAGAGCTAAATTATCAGGAGATTCCCTCCAAATTACAATTCATCCGGAAGTTATGGAGGGGTCAACTCAATAAAAGGCAATGTCTCATTAAGGACATGGAAAAAGATAGTATCGCATAAATGTCGATAGAAGGGATGAAATGTGTTACGCATCAATAAATGTCATCAATGCTATTTTTGATGATCCTCCAGAACATGAGGCTCACTCAGAGGGGTCAGATGAAGAAGTTCTTGTTCAAGAGGCTGTACACACAGAGGAAAATGAAGAAGGTGTGCGTACACGAAATCAAAGGCTTACCCAGAATCTAGGTATTCCTTCAAATAACCAACTTCCCCCTCTCTGAAAGGCGTCCAACAAGGGTAAAGGAAAAAAGTCAAGTTACATACCACCCTTCCTTTGGAGAAGGTCAATCACTCTCACTAGAGAAAAGTTTCGCACAACAAGAGGAAGAAATGAAGGAATTAAGGAGGTTGAATGTAGAACTACTTCAAGGTAGTCTTCCACCTAAGTGTACTGGAGTTAGTCATCCAAGAGAATTTGTTGCAGTTACTAAGATGGGTCAGGAATATCCTCCTTTACTAGCACACCCTCATAGGTCTAATCCTATGGGTCATGCGCAACAACAATTAGTGGTGCTTCCATCAGTTGCAGTACCAGCCATCACACCTGTCCAAGCTCCAGTTATTTCACCTACTCAGGTCCAAGCTCAACCAGATGTTTCTCAAAAGTTAATAACTACCATTGAGTCATTAACATCTATGTTGGAAGCTATGGATGGAAAGTGTGCACAAATTCAACCATAAAATAGAGCTTACCCTGAATGGGTGGATGAAATTCCTCCCCCGTCAAATTTTGCAAGTACCACATTCCCAATCTTTAATGGTCCGAGAGACCCAAAACAACACTTAACACATTTTGTTTCTCATTTCAACCCTATGATAAAAACTCTTCAGAAACAAGAAGTTGTTAAGCTCATGTGTTTTGTACAGTCATTACAAGGGCCTTGTTTTGTTTGGTATACAAGCTTTCAATCCCAGTCAATTACCAGGTGGGAGGATCTCCGTCAATGATTCCTTCTTCAATTTAGCTCAACTTTTCCAAAGAAAAAAGTTTTTGATCTTACAAATTGTATGAAAATGGAAAATGAAAGAGTTTCAGATTTCATTGCTCGCTGGAAGGGATTAACATATTCCCTAAGCTTAGCACTCCCTCAAGAAGATTTGTTGCCAATCTGTGTGGAAGATTTGCGTGATGAATTACGGACACCGTTGATCCCTGTGAAATACATAGGAGGGTTTCGAGACCTTACTTCGATCGCTTAGTAGATGGAAGACTCTCTTACAAAGACTAAAGATAAAACTCATGTAATTCCATCAACTCTAGGAAACAGAATGGGTAAAGCAGAGACTGCTATAGTTACACTTAAACAAGCACTTGTACATGCTTCTACTTCAAAACCTTCATCTTATCAAAGGTCCCCACCTCTTGAGTGTCAACAACAGAGTTTGTTTCTTCAATATGATCAAAGAGATAAAAGATGGAAACAATTTGAGGAGTTTAAGAACAAAGTTTATTCTTTCCGAATTGAACAAGTTCCTGGTTACTTCATTTCGTCTCTAGAAAATAATTTGGTTCAGTTTCCAAGGCCTAAAAGGCCAAACAGGGAAGGAGATTAAGATCATCCCAACTTTTTCCCATTTCATCAGATGTTGGGGCATCCCATTCAGGAGTGTTTTGTCTTCAATGACCTCCTACAAAAGATGGTGGACTCGGGACGGGTAAAACTGAAAGGTTCTTCAGCTTAGGTAGCATGTGTTACTGCTACAAATCCAGAGGAAGAAGGTGAGTGGCAAGAAGTCAAAAGCAAAAATGTGCAGAAATATGATGATTGGATGGTCAGAAAGAAGATCAACCGAACTCATGCCATTTTAAAAACACAATTGAAGAAACCAATTTTGTCTTCTACTATGAATTCCACAATAAAACCTCCTTCGGAAAAAGAAAAATCCTCAAAGAAATGGTGTAATTAAAAGAAAGAAGACGAGTCAGAAGAAGACGAATTCGTGTCAAATCCCAAGTTGTCTTTGACTCTGGCAGATTTGATGCCATCTAATTCAAAGCCATGGGCACCGCCCCACCAAATGGCACAGCCTAAATTGGCTAATCAGGCAGAATCTTCATTGGATGAAGAGTTATCCCAAACTTCAGCCAATGTGGGAAGGACCTTATTCAATACATAAGGTCTACTCCAATAGAGATTATTCTTTAATCTAAATGGATGGAGAACTCATCATGACTCCAACCAATGCCAGATTTCTGAAGAAGTATTTTATGTGACACAAATACAATTCATCCATCAAGACATTAAACTGCATAATCAACATCCTAGCTACATGAAACTAAACTGTACAGCATCCTCTCGTCCAGCAAGATGTTAAACTGCATAACTAATGTCCTTGATACATGACGCTAAACTGTACAACATCCTCTCGTCCAGAAAGATGATAAACTATATAACCAATGTCCTAGCTACATGATACTAAACTTTACAGCATCCCATCATCCAATATGATGTTAAACTGTGACATTGTCCAACGTGATGTTAAACTGTGCCATCGTCCAACATGACATTAAATTGTGCCATCATCCAACATGACGTTAAACTGTATTGTCCCTCTTACAACCTAGTTACATGATGCTAAACTGTACAACACCCCAACGTCCAACATGATGTTAAACGGTGTCGTCCTAGCTATACGTTGTTAAACTGTGCACCTCTTCACCCCACATGACATTAAACTGTGAAAATGTCCCTAATACGTCCAACATGATGTTAAACTGTGCCCCCATTGTCCTCACAACAAGACATTAAACTGCATAACCATACGTCCTAGCTACATGATGCTAAATTTTACAACACTCTTTCATACAACATGATGTTAAATTGTATTCCTCTTCTTCGTCCAACATGATGTTAAACTGTATTATCCTAGCTACATGATGCTAAACTGTGTAGCACTCGTCCTTTCTATATGATGTTAAACTATACAACCCCTCTTTTTTCCTTGTATCATGACATTAAACTGCATAGTCCCCCCCTAAGTCCTTACTGCATGACATTAAACTACACAGTCCCTATTTCATCCAACATGACATTAAACTGTGTTCAATCCCTTATATGTCTTACATGACATTAAACTGTGCATCGTTAGGGTTGTTTTCACCTCTTTTTTCTCACACCGAGTATGACTCACATGAGCTTTGAGTAAACTTCAACCATAACACCCTATCTGGACCACTAACCATGTGTAAGTCCCAACACCATTTTTTAGGTTGTTGTCCTAAAAAACAACTCGATCACCAATTCATTCTTTAATCGAACTATGCGGAATTTGATCCTTTCCTTCTAGGCTGGGTACGTAGGCAACCTCTTGAGTTTAAATCTCAAAACCAATATCTTCACATCAGTTCACCTCCATCTTATATGATGTTGATTCGTGATGTTGCCCCTAGAACCAATATTTTTTACATTGGTTCACCGTCGTCCTTGTTATATGACGTTAAACTATTCACACTTTTTGTGTTGTATGACAATAAACTACAACATTCTTTGACACCCTCACTTGAGAGGGAATCATTATTTACATTGATCTATAATCATGTTATATTCCAAAGACTACGTGCATACATGGAAATACCTGAACTTTTAATCTTGGGTCAAACCATCATTGCACTAAAGTCCCCTTTCACCCTTCACTTGTATGAACCAAATCTGTACATAGGGTATTTCAAGAACTACGTATGGATTGATTCCCATCCTTATGGGATATGTAGGAACGTTCGAGCATCCCTCAAATCCAGCCCCAAGTCTTTGGGCCTAACCCCAAATTCCACTTTCAGTCCCCTAGCTGAAAAGTCCCCCCATGAAAATATGATTGTGGTATGAAAACCCTAGTCTTCATTCACATCAGGTTTATAAAACACACAATGTGTATTCCTCATTATGCCCCGAACTCTATGACCCTAAACTAACATCTCCTACACACTCATCCCACATGACATTAAACTGTATTTCAAGAACTATGTATGGCTTGATTCTCATCCTTATGGGATATGTAGTGAAGTCTAGTACCTCAATTCAGGACCCAGTCACAACATGATTATGGTTAGCATTGGTCTATGTATCTCCGTCATGCATTGGACAATACTCATCTTCATGTGCCATACTCCTAACCTTAAATACTTCAATATCTCCATAACCCTTTTCTTGACTTCTGGTCACAAAATGTCTAATATCCAAGAGTTCTTTTGTCTGACTATGCAGCATGTGCCCTAAGGCGGCCTTGCATAAATAGTATACATAACAAACTTTTCAGCCAAAAGATACTATTATTTGACTATGCATCCAATGCCCTTAAGTAGCCCTGCATAATTCAACCCCCTAACAACTTTTTTAAATAGTGGTAACTTCCTTCTTGGGAGGAAAACCTCTTTTGTCCTTATTTGTCTTAATGAAAATATATAGGGATCCGCAAAAAATAGCCATCCTTAAAATATTTTTCCCATATTATTTTTCATGATCTGAAAGTATTCAAGTCTATGGTTTATATTTCCCTTCCCTACGTTTAGGTCAGACCATCACAGGAGTGACATTCATCCAACTCTTATACAATCTTGATTGGAAATATCCTTTCCATTTTCAAGTACCTCTTTCCATATAGCAGACTCTATGCTTCAGAAAATTTGAATCTATATAAACATTCACTAGATTTTTTGCAATAAAAAAGTAAAATTTCTGAGAGTTCTTTTGCATGACTATACAGCATGTTCCCTTAGGCAGCCTTGCATAATTAGTCTATATAATGGACCTGTCATCCAAAAGATGCTATTATTTGACTATGCAGCCAATGCCCTTAAGTGGCCCTGCATAATTCAACCCCCTAACGGGTTTGTTAAATAGTGGTAACTTTATTCTTAGGAAATAATTCTTCTAATTCCTTTTAGCCATTTTTTCATATCATTCCTCAGATTAAAAATTTCTTAAGTCATAGTTTACATATTTTCCCTCATACTTGAATATGGTAATATGTTTTCAGATAAATTATCAAAGAATTGAGTCAATTTTAATCCATTCGGTCAAAGCTACTCGACCTTAAACAATATCCTTTTTATGTCTAACGTGCATGAATTTAAACTGTCCACAAAAGACAAGGGAACTCTGAACAAAAGTCAAGTCCCATCTCACTAAACGTACATTTTTTATGATTTAGGTAATATTGAGAATTAAAAAGATTCAAAGTTTGTAGGGTTATTTTTATAATCCTATAAAAAATCAAACTATCCTTATTAGTCCCATTGTCTTATGTAAAAAAAATTAAGTAGGTAGAAAAAGAATGCAGACACAAATGATTGAAGATGAAAGTGTTTTTCATTGATTCACAAGAGTTAGAAGGATATCCACAGATGGTATTTTCTTCTCTTTTTTAGGAATTAAAAGAGGATTTCAACATAACTTTTCATTTGATTAACGACATCCAAAGATTAATCAGAAACCACTTGTAATTCATTCATTCAACAAGATACAACAAGAGACACAGTGATTCCAACTCTTCTTGGAACAATTATAAAAGAATGTTCTTGATTGCGGTTTGAGAAAATTTTCTGCCGATCGAACAGTGACTATGTTTCTGTCTAAGAGACTTGGAAGATGGATACATGGAATTGAGAATAGAGCATTGGAAGTAAAGAGCCATTTGGAGAGAGTACTCTTTTCAGATATGATTATAATGGCATGATAGTCTTCTCTCAACCAACCGGCTACGGAAAACATATCAGCCCATGGGTTTTCTATTTTCATATCTTTAAGGAAATGGCATGGAGAACAAATTTGAATGTTCACACCATCGTTTTTGATCTTAATGCACATCATAATCGAAATAGAGGAGTATTAGTGCGGCTAAATCTCAAAAATATAGTTCTTTGCATCTGGAATGTGGACTCCTTGCAGATGACCATGCCCATACAGAGGTAGGTAGATGCTCTGTGGGAAATTAAGATGATATTTCTTCAAGTACTTGGCCAAATCTGGGAGTGTTTTTTCATAGATATTGTAATAATCATGGCCAATGATGCTCATCATATCATCAGTCTTCTTGCTAGCCTGCTCATTAGCTGTTCCAATTCTTCTAAGAGCCATTGAATCTACACAAAGGTTGAATAATTAACTCTTAAGTGAGTTGATTTTTCATAAAATTTGTGAATAAAAGTGAAAAAATGGCTAAGTCATTAAAGTGCGCAAGTCCTTTGTCGATGTGAAAGTCTAGAATGGTCACACAAGTTTGGGTGCACAGGTATCACTGCGCAAGTAAAACTACCTCTGCAGAAGCCCTTCATGAACAAAAGCAATGAACCACAGAAAATCAAGACACTTGCATGATGAGAGCCACTTGTACGATGAGAGAAAAGTGCTTTGAGAACTGCTTGCTTTGCGCGAGAATGGCACGTGTATTTATAGGCAAGGCTACACCCCTGTGCACCGAAGCTTGCGCGGCTCGCACCTGCACGCCGCTACCTACGTGCTCACAACTTGTGCAATGCAGTTCCTTGGTTTTCTCCTTTACCTCATAGTCAAATCCTATTTCCTTTCAGATCCAACTCTGAGGGGGGACGTTTGTTGACGATCCTTTCCGTCATAGATTCTAACGACTGAAAAAGGGGAATAACTTAGAATAAAGAGATTTATCCTTTGAAGAAACATCAAAAAATTGACAAAGGCATGAACAAGGATTTGTTTACACATGGGTCGCGCAAGTTTCATCATGGTCACACAAGTTTACTTGCGCGCCACATATTAGTCACACAGGTGACTTGCACGCCCTACTATATGTTTACCCAAGGTCTTAAATGGCCTATAAATACACCTTGTGGGCCCCACATTTTGGGGACGAAAAAAATCCAAAAGTCATATTTAAGCTCTCAGTGCCCTAGTCTCTACTTGAAGTCATCCGATCACTTCTAAGGTAATTTCATACCTAGAATGGAAGATCTAAAGAGGGGTAATAAGTCCTAAGTGTTAGAATTCATCAACACTTGCACGCTTAAGTGTCCAACCCTTAAGGGAAAATGGTCACACTTGTGTGCCGCCTTCTCCCTTCAACATACCTTGCTCACCACCCTTTTGGAAGCCTTTAGGGATAATACTAAAGGCTTGAGCCAATTCTCACCAAAGTATTACCCTATTGGTTAACCGTCTCCCAAGTACACCCATGTCATGCAATTATACTTGCACAACTAGGACTTGCGCACCCAAACAAGACTTATGTGCCAGCCTCTTTTGTTTGGGTTCCCCTCCGGCCTATTCAACTCTTTTCTTCAAATCCACTTCTCATCTTCAAGATTTAGCCTTCAAGACCCTCTTCAAAGTCATTTATGGCATGGTTCCTTTGTCGGTTTCCTTATCTGAAAGGAATTATATGGAACATCTCTTAAAACATAGTGATTTACATATCTTTATGTCACTTATGTTATAGATTTACTTCATTCAACCTCATCCTATAAGATGAGAAGATCTTTAATCTAGGTATCCTCCTTAGGATTAAGCCCCAAATTCCCTAACTTGAGCCTCCTTTTCATGAGTACGCCCCAGTCACAAGATTCTTTTAATATGGGAATCCTCCTTAGGAGTAAGCCCCAAGTTCCCTAATCTGGGCATACTCCTTAGGAGTAAGCCCCAAATCTCAAAACCTCTTAACCTGGGAATTCTTATTAAGAGTAATCCCCAAGTTACAAATCTCCTTAAACTTTGGGCCTCCTTCTCACGAGTAAGTCCGAATCATAATTCCCTTTTGATTTGGGCCTCCTTTTTAGGAGTAAGCCCTAGTCATAATTCCCCTTAACCTAGGTCTCCTTCTTAGGAGTAAGCCCCAAGTCTCAAGTCCTTTTTTACCTGGGCCTCCTTCTCAGGAATAAGCCCCAGTCATAATTTCTCTTAACCAGTATTAATTTCATTTGATTTGGGCTTCCTTCTTAGGAATAAAACCCAATCATATGTCCCCTCTAATTTGGGAATCCTTATCAGGATTAAGTCCTAAGTTAAGTATCCAATTCTCCATAAAGAACTTATACCTTTATAGACCTTTTTCTCGGGCTTCTCTCCTGATGTATGTCCGGATATTCATCTATCTGGGCAGTCATACATATGTAATCCCCACATCATTCCTTGTGACTGCATATTTCGTGGAAAAATAGTTAGGTTTAATGATACCTCTTATTTCTCACACTGATCATGACTCACATGATCTTAGAGTGTAAAAGTAACCATGAAACATCTTTTTGGGACGTTAATCATACATAAGCCCCGCAATTCCTAACCGAACTACGTGGACTTTGATCTCTACCTTAAAAATAGAGTACATAGGAAGCCTTTCTAAGGTTCAAGCCTATCACCCATTAATTATCATATGTACCATATGATGTTAAAATATATCTCATGAACTATGTGGGTTCTGATTCCTTTTCTAAACAAGGATACGTAGGTAGCCCATATGTGGGTACGATCCTAACTCTGAAATAATCTATGTCCTTCTGAACGGCAATAAACTTCAAGTGCCCCACTGAGTGGCTTTAAAACTAGTATGGTTATCATAATGAACAAGAGATTTCTATATAATATGTTGAAGGATAACATTGACTAAGAATATCAAACAACTATAGATGATTCTCTATCGATGAAGAACATAAAATACATAAAAATGATTCTCTAAATCTCATACATATCAATCGTTGATTGTCAGATCTAAAGTAAAGCTCATTTTCATACTTGTATATTTAATAAGGATTCACGAACATAACTTAAATCTATAAAGAGAGTCACATAGTAGATAATAATTCCCCCTAAAGAGGTGTGATGAGTCTAACCTCCCATCCTCTCGACCAATGAAAATTCGTAAGTCTCATCGTCCCACAACTAATGAGAACCTGCCTTTGGAAAGTAGGTCCAAATGGATATAGAATCATTGGATGTTTCCAGTTTTACCAATAAACCCATTAGAAACCGAGTGGAATGTTTGAACCTTAAACAAACAAGGTCATCCCCATTTCCATAGGAAACAACCACTATGACTTTTAGATGAGTTTTTTTGGCCTCTTGACCTGCATCACAATGTTATGGGAGAGGATAGTTGTCGTGTTCTGGATATAATCTCTCAAAATGGTTGAAGACTGTGGTCAGTGTCATCTACATCAGGACCACCAATCGCCATTGACCAGACGATCAGTGGGGCTTCGGGAACTGGAGGGCGTATTAGGTGGACCCTATGGTTGGGATTGTACCATTTTGTAAGTATTCCCATACCATCAATTTAGATACCTGACACTAATGATACTAGGTTGATGATGGTTTCCTCTTCATGGAAGAAGACTCAGCCCGGGTGGTAGCCATTTCATTCGTTGATGAAAGCTGGAACGACATCATTATATTGAATAGATTTCTTGGAAAGAAGTTCTTAAATAGATGAAAAACACAAAAAAGAAACCCCCATAAAATAATAATCTCATTTTAATGAACACGTACATGATTGATTGTCTTGTTTGGACCACTTATATCAAGTGAAAGGTGTCTTATAGATGGGTGGCACTATCATCTTGGTTAAGAATTCACATCAAGTTCACCTTTTTGTATTTCCATCAGATATATGTTTAGGTCAGAAATCATTATTTTTTAATGGTTTCCAACGAATTTTTTTGTGGATCCAGAAACACACAACAGTTCTATATCCATGAGGGTCCACTTTCCAAAGGTAGGTTCTTGTTGGAATGTTTGACCAAAGATGCTTAAGAACTCACATCAGTAAATAGGATGGGAGGTCGAGCTCATCACACCTTTTTTCGGGGGAATCATTTCCCAATCTGGGAATCTCTTAAATATTTTAGATATTTTCCTGAATCATTTATTTATTCACAAGTATGATGTGGGTCTCCATATAATTAACCATTGACAATTATCATGTATGGAATTTAGAATCATCTATATGTATCTAAGGTTCTTCATCAATGGATATATTTATATGTATCTGAGTTTATCCATTAATGATATCTCCTTAGGTACAAATTAGAGACTCATTGGTCATTATTAAGATGATGATGGTTTTCTGGCCACAAAGTGGTGTACTCTATAGTGTATCATCATCCAGGGAGACGAGAGTTTTTTTCTATTGGGATCGAACTTGTAAATGGGATTCCATTGTAACCTTGTGAAAGGAATCAGAACCCAAGTAGTTTGGTACTACATAATGGGGAACATCATACCTTTTATGGTCATGTGATAAGTACCTAACTATATAGTTTAACATCCTGTGGTGAGGACATCTAAGCAAAAGGTCCCAAGTCAAATTTTGGTTTAGAGATTTTTCCAAGTTAGTCCAGGGAACTTGAGAGAGAATTAAGGATTCTGAGGTTGAATTAGACCCTACTAGGAATGTGGCCCATAGAATAGGGTTGATTATAAGTGTTTGGTTTGAACCTCATGTCACGACCCGACCCACCGGTCTCGAGTTGAAACTACCCCAAGCTTGCCTCCATAGGCTATGGGCTGGAGACAAGCGCTGAAGGTGTAACAATCTTAGGGAGGCCTTTGCCTAAGTACTTGTACACACACACACAGCCCACTCAATGCAGAAGTGTAGAGTAAAAAGGAAAACCAAAGTACAAACACCTATAACCCAACCACAATCATGAATAAACTTCTAAATAGAAAATTTAAAGTGATGACAAGATAACCGAACAGAAAAAGGGAAAAACACACACCCAACCCAAAAGGTGCCACAACCTGGAAACAGGTAAACAAAAGTAAACAGCTAGTGAGTATCACACCTGAAAGTCCTACTATGACCACTAAACACAGCCCAAACTCTTGTGTCCTCTATGCTCCTCCATAGTCTCGATCGACCTGTCCGTCATCTACAAGGGCACGTCAAGTGTGGGCAAAGCCCAAGCAGGGGTGAGTATAAAGATACTTAGTAGGATTCCCCAGAAGCTCGAGGGAGCGACAAATGAGGTACAAAAACAGTAAGCAGTAGACAAAACAAAGAACATTGTAAGAGTACCATAGAGAGAGTGCAGCTCAACCCAATAAAAGAAATGAAGTAGACTCGTCCAATCCTAGAGGATCTAGACACAGAAAGCACGTGGCATACCCCGCGTGTCTTCACCCCTCCCAGAAGAAGAGTAACCAAACCCAAGGAGTGGGAAAAAAGTAGGGTGTATGTATATATATGCTCAACAAGAAACCTGAACGAGTGTGTAAGGGGGATCTCTATCTCCAAGTTCAGCACAAGAAAAGTCACCAATAGTTCTAAGGATATCCATCATTGCTGCCCAAAAGTCCTACACGCCAAAGTTGTCTCATCGCAGAATCGTACAACCAAGGGTCCCGCTTAGGTAATAATGGATAAGAGTCACTGACTAGCCTCATAGAAAGGGTTTGAGTCTGAAATAAGTCATAAGGTAACCCACTGCCCAACCCAACTGGAGGGTAAACCCTAAGAGGTCATCGGGTAACCCACTGCCCAGCCCCGCTGGAGGGTAAACCCTAAGAGGTCGTTGGGTAACCCACTGCCTAGCCCTGTTTTAGGGTAAACCCCAATGTACCCTAAGGTCAACGGGAAGCCCACTGCCCAGCCCTGCTAGAGGGTAAACCCTAAGTTTAATGGGTAACCCACTTCCCAGCCCTGCTGGAGGGTAAACCCTAAGGTCAGTGGATAACCCACTGCCCAGTCCCGTTGGAGGGTAAACCCTAAGGTCAATGGGTAACCCACTGACCAGCCCCGCTGGAGGGTAAACCCTAAGGTCAATGCGTAACCCACTGCCCAGCCCTGTGAGAGGTTAAACCCTAAGGTCAATGGGTAACCCACTTCCCAACCCCCACCAGAGGGTAAACCTGGAACTGGTCTGATAACTCTGCACTACTCGTGCCATCACTCGGTGTCACTAAAATCATTACCATGAGTTGGTTCAGAGTACATAAAAGGGACCTCCGACCAACGCCCTTTCATGTTTCCACATTTAATGAGATTTAAAAAGAGGCTCTGCACACCCAAACAGATTACTCTGTTGCAATCCTTGCGGAAAAACACACAAGATAAACTATTTACTTGCCTCGAACGGACGTCTGATGAAAAATTCGTAGTACGCTGCACACAACTTAAAAGACAGCCCTTGGGGCCCATGCCTCAACTCCAAATTCAACGCCTGAAACCACCCTGGTAAACTTCATCTCGGTGTCAGGGTCACAACACCGCTGACAGTGCCTAAAATGGACTTTGGATGCAGAAACTGTAACTCCCCACATTATGCAAACGGGGCCCTATGGGGCCCACATATCAACCCCGAAACACGTCATGCAGATTGTACCATTGTGTTCCTTGAAGATAACCATGAGGCATAGGCTATTCATTTTCCCTGAACAGACTTATGAAGCATAAGTTTTAAAAACCCAGCATACGTCTGAAAGCCGCCTCGTGGGGCCCACGCCTCGGGCCCAAATTTTGGCAGGCAGATTGCGCCATCACAATCCCCTCAAAAGAACACTCATAAAAGAGTGCTCAAATACCCCAAATAGAATTTGGGTGAAAAGTGGTGTTTCACCATAAAACGTGCAAACTAGGCCCTATGGGGCCCACACCTTGTCTCCAACCCGAACGCTTTGGAAAGCATCTCAAAAATTCTGCATGAGGACTGGGGTCGCACTGCCGATGACGGCGTGTCAATCGAACATCCCAAACATGAGTTAGGTCCGACGCAAGAATAATTAATTAATTACTTACTTAATTAATTACTCGCATTAAGCATTTTGTGCCACTGAGCAACGAAACCAAACCGCAAGGGTTCCAAACCAACATTGGAAGGACTGTCTCAACTCCAGGGCCACAGCGCCTCTGATGACACATCAAATGGACATCCAGCTCGCGAATATATCTGTTACAAACTTTAATAATAATTTTTTATTATTAACTAAAAGCATTTCGGGTCACCCTCATTTGGGATTAGAACAAAAAATTTCTGAAACCCACCTCAAAAAGTCTGCCTCGCTAAGACGAACCCATGGCTGTCAATGGCACATCAAACAGATGCTTCGTTAAGTAGATACACCCCTTTGAACAAAGGGGTCCCAAAATAGGTTGGCCCAGCCCGACCGGCCCAGTCCAGGCCGCCAGCCGCAACCCAGCCACGAGTCCGGCCTAGCTCGTCGCGGCCCGCTGGCCATGGTCCGTTTGAAACCACCGGACCCCTAGGGTCCGGTTCTTCCACCGACCGACCAAGTGGCATGTCGCTTTGTCTGCGCGCCGCACCAGCAGTACGTGTGAGTTGCGGTTCCTTGTCCATGGCTCCCCCGAGGTCAACACCTTGGGGTTCCTCCTGACCGTGACAGCCCGAGGGTGATGCCCTCACGCCGCCCGAGCACACCACTGCGATGGGCCGCCCGTGCCGCGGCTTCCTAGGCTCCCCGATCTGCCACCGCGACAGCTCAGGTCCTCTACTCCCCACTACGCCATGCCTCCACCACGACAGCCAACTCCGCCTAGCCACACCCGAGCTCGTAGCTCTGGCCACACCTGACGCCGCCCCACACCGGTCGCCCGACGCCGCCTCTCCGCCCGATGCCCGAACACATCTCGCTCGACTGCACACCCCTTGGTGTCCTTCTGTTCGACCACGCCCCGGCCTCACCTGAGCCGCTCGACTGTTGGCCGCCACACACTGACCAAGTGCCGCCTAGCCAAGGCCTCGCACTTCCGGTGCAACTCTAGCTGGTTCCACCGCAACGCCACCCCGACCTCCGGCCACCACCCCTTGCCAGAGTCGGGCCTTCATTCAGCCACCACAACCACTCCGGTGGACCAATTTCAAATCTAAATGTGGATTTGGGATCCTTGAGAAGAGGCCTTCACAGTTCCTACCCCCGATCAACGATCCATCAAGGTTTTAGCGCATCTAAAAATTTGCACGATGAATGACGAAGAACGCATCAAACATAGGATTTAGAACGGGGTTCAGACAATGGCCATGTTCGTTTTTCCATCATCCTAATTCTAAAATTTTAGAATGTAAAAGACAAATTTTTTGAAAAGTTGTGAAATCAATGAAGGTGCAAAAATTAACCAAAAATCATACCTCGAATTGGTCATGCGTTGTTGGAGGCATGTCCACGATGCTCCTACTTCAATCCACCAAGGTTTCAGCAGAGGTCACTCCCCGATTTGGTGAAAAACGGCAAAGAACGCCGAAGAACAGTTGGGAGAGAGTAGAAGAGAGAGAGAGGAGAGAGAAGCTAAAACCCTAACCCCAAACTCTTATTTTTTTCTATTTATAGAAAAATCCGCTTAGCGCAGAATCCGAAACTGTCGTTCCCTCTCATTTTATATCGTGCCTAGGAAAAACTCCCCATTTAGGATTCAACAGAAGTCTCGTATTTCCATTCCGAGTCTTTTTCTGAAAGTTATTCAAAAAGAACGTCAGTGATAAAAATCACTAAGTGGTCATTTTGAAATGATGATTTTACCCCTGGATGACTTTTCTCACAACAGTCCTGGTCTGACATAGTTTATACACCTCTTAGGGTAAACGAAATGCTCTGAGCTCAATCGTGGACTCAGATTCCTGATATGATCAACTGTTTAAGAGATGTCTCATTTTCGTTGCGTGAATAGTGTAAAAACACTTAATATTTTTCTATAATTTATTCCGGGCACCCCGTGTCTCATAATTGCATGTCGTCTTATCTCCTAGCTCTGGAAATATATGTATAAATATTCCAAAGTCTTATAGGGAAAAAACTGGGTCTCTACATTATTCCCTCCTTCAAACTTTTCATCCCCGAAAAGCAAAACTAGGAAAAAAAAACTTGGGATATAGAGCTCACACCTAGCTTTCCCGCTCCCAAGAAAACTTTCACAACACCATGCTGGCACAACATGTGAACCAAAGGAATGGTTTTTACTCATATGGTCTGCTACTTTCAATTACATGCATAGGAACATGCACGCACCTCATCATCTGCGACACATGGAAGACGTCATGCACCCACTCCTACTATTGGGAGGGTAGGAAAAGTTGGTAGGTAACCTCTCAATCTCTTGCAAAATTTCCGAACATCCCAAAGAAACTAGGGGGACTTCCCCAACTGAACCTCTACTTTCCATTTCGTGACCGAAATCACAATATGTTCCTAGAACATGGTCTCATTATTCCCTCCTTCAGAATACCCATCTGGTGAAACACCCAAGGATATCCGGTCACACAAGTTTTCACAGTCGGTGCATCACAACCGAGACTCTCTTACACACTCAAGAAGTGGATGATTCCACATCATCGACTGAAGAGAAGTTGTACCCTCTTAGTCCAATAAGGTCAACTGCAGGGAAGCTAACTACCACAAAACTTCCCGCTCCTGAGGAGTCTGGGAATTTCTGCTAAGGGAACCTGCTAAAATAATGCCATTTTTCCGAAACATAGACTACCTTGAAATCATAGTCCTGTAGAAATTTCAACCAGCACTGTCATCTCAGGTTCAATTCCCTCTGGGTGAGGACGCACCTGAGAAACTAGTGTTCTGAGTAAACCAGAAAGCGCTCTCCCAGAAGATAGCATCTCTACATTCTCAAGGAAATGACTACCACTTCTAGCACCACATAGTGAATCGCATAGTTCTATTTATGGGGTGTCCATCACCTCAACCTGTACTTGATAACAGTATCAATATTGACGTTGAGAACACAAGGTACCAACAAACAGGGCAGGTGAGAAAACGCATCCAACCTTCAGAGGTTATACACGAAAATCACCTGGCATACCCCACGTGTCTTTTCCCCTCTTGGAAGGAGACTAATCCCCAAAATAGGCACTCTGCCAAACCCACTAGTGGAACCTCAAATAAAGGGAGGTCAAGTAGAAAATCCCCACTGGAAAATCCAGAACCTGCTCTGACACTCCACCGCGTAACCCTTCCATGAATGCACATGTTCGAAGGCATAATCCACCACACCTCAAAACTATCCGCTTTGGGTGGTACTGACCCTCCCTCATGGTTTTGATCGCATCACAAAAATGCGTCTTAGTGGGGAACGAACCCCTCTTTCCTATTCATTCAAATCTACGTCAGTAAACACCAACACATGGTTACACTAATACCCAGTGTTACCCTTGGAAACCCCTCGAACAAGGAGTTAGATGAAAAGAGTACCTCACGCAGCGTCTAACAAGTTCTACTGAGAAAAGTAGAAAAATACATAGAGTGTACCTCTTATCATCTCATGCGATGCAAGATTGTAGACATCCACAGCACACAGCCACCCGTGGCCCCGTATGTCAGCTCCCTGAGCCTGACATGGGCCACCTAGTGGTGGTGGATGGACCTCAAAACATCTTCTACCAACCACAGTTCTTCCTGCTCTTCTGCGAACACCACCTCCCTAGGGACCACCCTATCCTGACCTGGGAGTTATCTGATTATGACACTACCTCTGTCGTGGCGTTTCATCTACCAACTATCTGGAAAACTCAGCACATTTGATCGAGTAGTCTCATGCCACGTGACCTCACACCTCACAATCATAGCACTAGTCCTCACTAGGATTTTTCGTTGCTCTATGTTTTCCCCACCCATGTTCTTGAGTCTCATCAAGGGGAGACCTTCAGCATCGAGGCCCTTCCAATTGACATCCCTCTGACAAAAAATTCTCCACCACTAGTGCCTACTCCAACACCCTGAGATGGCTGAGGATGCACAAGGTCACTATGCTGGAATGAATCTCCTCTACAGAGACCTCTCTCAAACTTCTGTGCTCGGAAGTTTCTGTCATGGACCACATCCAAATAAAACCGAGTAAGTTCTGCAAACCTAGTTGCGTACTTAGCCACTGCCATCACTCCCCACTAAAGCCCCATCCACTCCTGAAACTGTATAAAGCGTAATTAGGAGGGGTAGTACTCCTCACAAAACAGCTTCTAGAAGTCATCCCATGAGAGTACCGACTCATCGTACATCTGAGTAACCCTGGCTCTACAAACACCAAACTGCTTGGTGGAAAAAGACTGGATGTCAAAGCCACCATCTAACCTATCAGTGTCCAAATAAGCTGGAAGAGGTGAACCACCGACTCTATCCAACCCTTCACTGTCTGAGGGTATGGCTCATCGTGGAACCTCGGCAGTCTTTGATGCTATAACTCACATAGTGCACCCAGCATACGCTCGTCATCGGCCTTCACTGCCGATACTATTTTCTACTCCATAGGTGGAGGCGCTGATGCTTATCCTCCTAGAGAAAGGGTAATCATATGATGGATCTTGAATTGAGGCCTCATCGCTCACAGAATCGTTGTCATGAAACGGAGCAAGTATACTGGCTGGATATCATTGCGAAGACGTCCTGAATCCGATCAAGGAGTACTGTAGTCAAATGAGAATATATATATATCAGAAATAACAAAGGGGATCTGACTCAAAAAGGAAAGTTAAAGACTCAATCCTACTGGATTCATGTTCAAAATTCCCTGCAACAAGTGTCTCAGTGTTCTGAGTCGACAAGCGGGTTATCAGGGTCCTAGTGAATGGATACGTCGGCCACCCGCACCATCACTGGACTCCCTAGCCTGAGAGCCACTCTCGAGACATGTAGACACTATTTCCCTAAATCCCAAATAATTCCTTTTTAGGGACGTCCGAACAACGCCCCATGGAATTAACCACATTTGATACCACTTTGTCACGACCTGGCCTTACTGGTCTCGAGCCGCAACTACCCCAAGCCCACCTCCATAGGCTAGGGGCTGGCGACAAGCACCGAAGGCATAACAATCTCAGGGAGGCCTTTGCCTAAGTACCTGTACACACACACACAGGCCACTCAATGAATAAGTACATAGTAAAAAAGGAAACCAAAGTAAAAACAACTATAACCCAACCACAATCATGTATAAACTTCTAAATAGAACAAGTAAAGTGCTAACAAGATAACCGAATAAAAAAAGGGAAAAACACGCGCCCAAGCCGAAAGGTTCCACAACCTGCAAATAGGTAAATCAAAGTAAAAAAACGGGTGTCTCACACCTGAATGTCCTAATACGACCACTAAATGCAGCCCAAGCTCCTATGTCCTCTATTCTCCTCCATAGTCTCGATCGACCTGTCCATCGTCTGCAAGGGCAGACCAAGTGCGGGCAAAGCCCAAGCAGGGGTGAGTATAAAGATACTCAATAGGATGCCCCAGAAGCTCGAGGGAGCAAAAAAGGAGGTAAAAAAATGGTGAGCAGTAGACAGAACAAAGAACAGTGTGAGAGTACAATATAGAGAGTGCAGCTCACCCCAACAAAATAAAGGAAGTAGACTTATCCAATCCAAGAGGATCTAGACACGGAAAGCATGTGGCATACCCACGCGTCTTTTCCCCTCCTAAAAATAGAATAACTGAACCCAAGGAGTGGGAACAAAATTAGGGTGTATGTATATATATTCTCAACAAGAAACCCGAATGAGTGTGTGAGGGGGGTCTCTATCTCCATGCTCAACACAAGAAAAGTCGCCAACAGTTCTAAGGATATCCATCACTGATTCCCAAAAGTCCCGCACACCAAAATGGTCTCATCGCTGAAGCGTTCAACCAAGGGTCCCGATCTGGTAATCACAGAGAAAATTCACTGACTAGCCTCATAGAAAGGGGTTGAGTCTGAAAGAAGTCATCGGGTAACCCACTGCCCAGCCCAGCTGGAGGGTAAACCCTAAGAGGTCGTTGGGTAACCCACTATCCAGCCCCTCTGGAGGGTAAACCCTAAGGTACCCTAAGTTCAATGGGTAACCCACTGCCCATCCCCATGGAGGGTAAACCCTAAGGACAACGGGTAACCCACTGCCTAGCCCCGCTGGAGGGTAAGCCCTAAGGTCAACAGGTAACCCACTGCCCAGCCCCGCTGAAGGGTAAACCCTAAGGGCAACGGGTAACCCACTACCCAGCCCCGCTGGAGGGTAAACCCTAAGGCCAATGGGTAACCTACTACCAGCCTCGCTGGAGGGTAAACCCTAAGGTCAATTGGTAACCCACTGCCCAGCCCCTGCCATAGGGTAAACCCAGAACTGGTCTGATAACTCCATACTGCTCGTGCCATCACCGGGTGTCACTAACATCGTTACCGTAAGTTGGTTCGGAGTGCGCCCAAGAGACCTTAGACCAATTCCCTTTCATGTTTCCACATTAAATGATATCTCTAAAGAGTCTTCTCATGCCCAAATATATTACACCTTTACAATCCTCGCAGAAAAACACACAAGATAGACTGTTTACTTGCCTGGAACGGATGTCTGAAGAAAACGTCACAATACACTGCACACAACTTAAAAGAAGGCCTATGGGGCCCATGCCTCAACTCCAGCTTCAACGCCTGAAAACACCCTGGTCAACTTTGTCTTTATTATAGGGTCACAACTCCGCTAACGACACCTTAAACAGACTCGGGATGCAGAAGCTGCAACTCCCCGCGTTATGCAAACTAGGCCCTGTGGGGCCACATCTCGACCCTGAAACATGTCACGCAGATCATACCATTGTGTTCCTTGTAGATAACCATGAGGAGTAGGCTATTCATTTTCCTTGAATGGTCTTATGAAGCATAAGTCGTAAAAAAGCAGCATACGTCTGAAAGCCACCTCATCGGGCCCATGCCTCGGGCCCGAATTTTGGCGGGTGGATTGCACTGTCGCAGTCCCCTCAGAATAACACTTAGAAATGATTTCTCAAACACCCCAAATAGATGTCAAGTGAAAAAGTGGTGTTTCACTGTAAAACGTGTGAAGCAGGACCTGTGGGGCTCGCACCTTGTCTCCAACCCGAACGCTTTTTTAAGTGTCTCAAAAAGTCTGAACGAGGTCTAGGGTCATGCTGCTACTAATGGCGCATGAATCGGACATCCCAAACAGGAGTTAGGTCTGACGCAAGAATAATTAATTAATTACTTAATTAATTATTCGCATTAAGTGTTTCGTGCGACCAAGCAACGAAACCAAACTGCAATGGTTCCAAACCAACTTTGGAAGGACTGTCTCATCTCCAGGGCCACAATGCCTCTGACAGTGTGTCAAATGGACGTCCAGCTCATGAATACGTCCATTAAAAACATTAATAATTTTTTATTAGTATTATCTTAAAGTGTTTCGGGTCACCCATCTTCTGGATTAGAACTCAAAATTTCAGAAACCCACTTCAAAAAGTCTACCTCGCTGAGATGAACCCAGGGCTATCGACGACGCATCAAACGGACAATTGTTTAGGAGATACGCCCCATTGAACAAAGGGGGATGAAAATGGGCCGATCCAGACCAGCCGGCCTAGCCCAGACCACCGGCCCGCGGCCCAGCCGCAGGTCCGGCCCAACTCATCATGGCCTGCTGGCCGCGGCCCGTTCGAAACCACCGGATCCTTAGGGTCTGGTTCTTCCACCAACCGACCGAGCGGCCGGTCTCTTTGTCTGTGCACCGCACCACCAGGACTCTCGAGTTGCTGATCCTTGTCTGCAACTCCCCCAAGGTCAACGCCTCGGGGTTCTTTCTGACTGCGACAGCCCGAGGGCGACGCCGTCACACTACGGGAAAAATGGGTATTTGCGACGAGGGTATTTACTCGTCGCAAATAAGTAGGCTTTTGCGACGGGATTGCTCTCCCCGTCGCAAAAGAACTGGCGCGCGTTGCGCGCCAAATCGCGGGAAAACTATTTGCGACGGGGGAATATTCCCGTCGCAAATAACCGGCGGCGGTAAAAGGTATTTGCGACGGGAATATTCCCCCGTCACAAATAGTATGTCGGCAGGTGGTTATTTGCGACGGGTCCCGTCGCAAATAACTATTTAACCGTTGACCGTAATAAATGTTGGCTAAGGTATTTGCGACGGGTACCGTCGCAAATAACACTAGTTGCGACGGGATTCCCGTCGCAAATGGACCCGTCGCAAATAATCTAACCTATAAATACCCCCATCCGTTTTTTTCAAATCATTCTCAAACTCCATCTTCTTCTTCTCTCAAAGTTGTATTTCTAAAGTTCAGTTTTCTCCAGTTTAATTTTTTTCTCCGGAGTTGATATTAAAGTTTTGAAGAACGATCAGAGCAGATCAATTTTCAAGGTATTTATGTTCATTTTAATTTAATATTTATTTTTAATTTTTTATTAGTTTCAATTATTCTTAATTAGTTGTAATTTAATTATGTTTACATTGTTTTGTTACTTAATAAATTTAAATTATTAGTATTGTTCATAGTTAATGGTAATTAGGAATAATTAGTAATAATTTTTAATAATTAAGAATAAATATTAATAATAAATAATAAATACCAATAATTAGGAATAATAACATTATTACATTATTAGTATATTTTATTATTAATATTAAAATAAAATAATTTTTTATATATATACAATTCTCTTTTCATCTGTGTGTTTGCTGTATTCACATGTATTATTTGTATGTGGAGATAGAAAACGCACAGATGAAAGGAGAATTGTATATAAATTAGAAAATTATATTATTTTAATATTAATAATAAAATATACTAATAATGTTATTATTTGTAATTATTGGTAATTATTCCTAATTATTGGTAATTATTCATTTAATTACTAATAATTAGGAACAATTACGAATAATTATCAATAATTAGGAATAATTAGTAATAATTACCAATAATTACCAATAATTACCAATAATTAGTAATAATTACCAATAAGTAGTAATAATTATCAATAATTAGTAATACTTACCAATAATTTGTAATAATTACCAATAATTAACAATAATTAGTAATAATTAGTAATAATTACTAGTAATTACCACTAATTAGTAATAATTACCAATAATTACCAATAATTACCAATAATTACCAATAATTACCAATAATTACCAATAATTACCAATAATTTCCAATAATTTGTAATAATTAGGAATAATTAGGAATAATTAGGAATAATTAGGAATAATTAGGAATAATTAGGAATAATTAGTAATAATTAGTAATAATTAGTAATAATTACCAATAATTACCAATAATTAGTAATAATTAGTAATAATTAGGAATAAATAACAATAATTACCAATAATTAGTAATAATTAGTAATAATTAGTAATAATTGCCAATAATTAGTAATAATTAGTAATAATTAGTAAAAATTAGGAATAATTACCAATAATTAGTAATAATTCGTAATAATTAGTATTAATTACCAATAATTAGTAATAATTACCAATAATTAGTAATAATTACCAATAATTAGTAATAATTAGTAATAATTAGTAATAATTACCAATAATTAGTAATAATTACCAATAATTAGTAATAATTAACAATACTTACCAATAATTACCAATAATTACCAATGACTCGTAATAATTACCAATAATTACCAATAATTGGTAATAATTAATAATAATTACCAATAATTAGTAATAATTGGTAATAATTAATAATAATTACCAATAATTAGTAATAATTATTAATAATTAGTAATAATTAATAATAATTACCAATAATTAGTAATAATTATCAATAATTAGTAATAATTACCAATAATTAGTAATAATTAACAATAATTACCAATAATTAGTAATAATTACTAATAATTAGTAATAATTAGTATTAATTACCAATAATTAGTATTAATTACCAATAATTAGTAATAATTACCAATAATTAGTAATAATTACCAATAATTAGTAATAATTACCAATAATTAGTAATAATTAGTAATAATTAGCAATAATTACCAATAATTAGTAATAATTACCAATAATTAACAATAATTACCAATAATTACCAATAATTAGTAATAATTAGTATTAATTACCAATAATTAGTATTTATTACCAATAATTAGTATTAATTACCAATAATTAGTATTAATTACCAATAATTAGTAATAATTACCAATAATTAGTAATAATTACCAATAATTAGTAATAATTACCAATAATTAGTAATAATTACCAATAATTAGTAATAATTACCAATAATTAGTAATAATTAACAATAATTAGTAATAATTAACAATAATTAGTAATAATTAACAATAATTAGTAATAATTACCAATAATTAGTAATAATTACCAAAAATTAGTAATAATTACCAATAATTAGTATTAATTACCAATAATTAGTATTAATTACCAATAATTAGTAATAATTACCAATAATTAGTAATAATTAGTAATAATTACCAATAATTAGTAATAATTAGTAATAATTACCAATAATTAGTAATAATTAGTAATAATTGCCAATAATTAGTAATAATTATCAATACTTACCAATAATTACCAATTCTTACCAATAATTAGTAATAATTACCAATAATTAGTAATAATTACCAATAATTACCAATAATTAGTAATAATTATCAATAATGAGTAAAAATTATTAATAATTACCAATAATTAGTAATAATTAACAATAATTACCAATAATTAGTAATAATTAGTAATAATTAGTAATAATTAGTATTAATTACCAATAATTAGTAATAATTAACAATAATTAGGAATAATTACCAATAATTAGTAATAATTACCAATAATTAGTAATAATTAGTAATAATTAGTAATAATTGGTAATAATTAGTAATAATTACCAATAATTAGTAATAATTACCAATAATTCGTAATAATTAACAATAATTAGTAATAATTAACAATACTTAGTAATAATTACCAATAATTACCAATAATTACCAATAATTAGTAATAATTACCAATAATTAGTAATAATTACCAATAATTAGTAATAATTACCAATAATTAGTAATAATTACCAATAATTAGTAATAATTAACAATAATTAGTTATAATTAACAATAATTAGTAACAATTACCAATAATTAGTATTAATTACCAATAATTAGTATTAATTACCAATAATTAGTAATAATTACCAATAATTAGCAATAATTAGTAATAATTAGTAATAATTACCAATAATTAGTAATAATTAGTAATAATTACCAATAATTAGTAATAATTAGTAATAATTACCAGTAATTAGTAATAATTAACAATACTTACCAATAATTATCCTGGCTTGAGTGTTTTTTCTAACAAATTATTCAAAACCAGTAATGCTTTTATATTTTATAGAGAAATATGGAACAACGAGGTCGTCAACAATCATTATTAGGTGACCGCATATGGATAAATCAACGTAGAAATACAAACGGTTCTGGTTTAAATCCAGTATATGTTGAGGGTGTGAAGACTTTTTTATCATTTGTGGCATCAAATCCATAATTTGTTTCAGAAGGCAAAATAAAATGCCCTTGCAGAAAATGTGCATTGAGAACGTTTGACACGTTTGACAAAGTGGGAGAACATCTCTTGCGTTTTGGTTTTCAACCAGATTATGTTTTTTGGTATCAACACGGTGAATGCAGTTCCAGAGCAGGTGATACCAACTTGATTCCGGATCCATCCCTGTTTCAAGATTTAGTACATGATGTTGCAGGTTCATCTGTTCAACATACAGAAACTCTGGCTGATATAGCTTCAAATCCTGAGTTGGCACCGTCTGAATTTTATGAGTTGTTGAAGTCTGCTGAGGATGCATTATATCCTGGCTGCAAGATGATCAAATTAGAAGCAGTTTCAAAATTTATGGCTATCAAATCAGATAACGGAATGTCAAACACTTGTTTTGACCAGATATTTTCTTTGCTGAAAACAGTGTTACCCGAAGGAAATGTTTTACCTGCAAATTACTATGAGAGTAAGAGGCTGGTTTGAAATTTGGGACTTACTTGTCAGAAGATTCATGCATGTTCAAATGACTGCATTTTTATATTCTGGGGAAAATGACTCGTTGGATAGTTTTCCTACATGTGGGCATTTGAGATATAAAGAAGGAAAACACGGGAAGTCTGGTTTGATTCCTGTAAAACATTTGAGATATTTTCCGCTTACATCCAGACTTCAGCGTTTATTCATGTCTAAGAATACAACGACAATGATGTCATGGCATAAAGAGAATATTTCAACCGATAAAAGCTTAAAACATCCAGCTGATGGTGATTCATGGAAACATTTTGATAGAGTGCATCCATCCTTTGCTTTAGAAGCTAGAAATGTTCGACTGGGCCTTTCCACTGATGGTTTCTGTCCGTTTGGATCTTATGGTAGTCAATATTCATGTTGGCCTGTTTTTTTAACTCCGTACAATTTACCTCCATGGATGTTGATGAAGGAGCCATATATCTTTTTGACTTTACTAATTCCAGGACATCCGAAGAAAAATATTGATGTTTATTTGAATCCATTGATTGATGAATTAAATTTATTGTGGAGTACTGGTGTCAGTACATATGATGTTGCAACGAAATAGAATTTTATACTGAGAGCAGCATTGATGTGGACAATAAGTGACTTCCCGGCTTATGGGATGTTATCTGGCTGGAGTACACATGGTCAGAAATCATGTCCTTACTGTATGGGAGAGAACAAAACATTTATGCTCATTCATGAAAAAAAACCTTGTTATTTTGACTGTCATTGCAGATTTCTTCCAGCTAATCATCCTTTTCGCAGAAACAGATCTCATTTCAGAAAAGGAACAGTTGAAAGGGATGGACCTCCAAAAATGCTATCAGGTTCGGAGTTAAAATCATTTGTATTTTCATTACCTCCCATCACTTTTGGTCCCACAATAAACCAACAGAAAATTTCTGGTTTTGGGAAAGAACACAATTGGATTAAACGTAGCATATTTTGGGATTTGCCATATTGGTCTGATCTGTTGGTCCGACATATGTTAGATGTCATGCATATTGAGAAGAACTATTTTGATAATTTGTTTCATACAGTTTTGGATACGCCAGGAAAGAGCAAAGTTAATGTAAATGCACGTTTAGATCTTTCCCAAATTTGCAGGCGTCCAGAATTGGAACTATTTGAGAATATCAGAACAGAAAGGTTACTGAAACCAAAAGCAGCTTTTACACTGTCTAAAGAAAACCGTTTATTATTTTGTCAGTGGATTGCAGATTTGAGACTTCCAGATGGCTGTGCTTCCAATTTGGGTAGATGTGTAAAGAATGGTCATATTACTGGATTAAAAAGTCATGATTGTCATGTTATAATGGAGATACTTCTACCCATTGGATTAAGAGGTCTGTTGAATTCTGTGATTTGGGATTCCATAACAGACATGTCTCATTTTTTTTGGGAAATTTGTGCGGCTACGGCAGATTATGATGCTCTAGGAAAACTTGAAAAAGATGTTGTTGTAATTATATGTAAACTGGAAAAAATATTTTCGCCGTCTTTCATCGACTCAATGGAACATTTGATGTTACATTTGCCATATGAAGCCAAATGTGGAGGTCTGGTACAGTTTCGATGGATGTACCCATTTGAAAGATGCATGCAAAAATTGAAAAGAAAAGTACGTAACAAATCATCTGTTGAAGGATCTATTGCAGAAGCTTATTTGCAAGAGGAAATATCTTTTTTCTGCTCCCATTATTTTGAATCTGAGTATCCTTCAAAACACAACCGAATGGGACGGAACGAGAGGAATATTGATGAAATCGACAATCAATTATCTATTTTCAACCAGTCAGAGCTTGGTTTTGGTGGAGTTTATGAACGCTGGCTTTCAGATGATGAACATCAGAGAGCTCATACGTATGTTCTGCTCAACTGTGAAGAGATGACATCAGTTTTACTATAAGTGTTTATATCACTTATTCTATCATTTATGTTACAGTAAATAACTTTGGTTTTTATAGGTTATATGATAATCATATCAAGAAACAAATTCCACAAATTACAGCAGCTGCTCTCGAAAAACGTCGACTGAAAAATTTCTCTCAGTGGTTTCAAAAACTGGTAACATAAATTCTTTATCTTTTAGCAACTCATTCAATGTATAGTTTACTATATTGATAATTATTTCACAAATTTTCAGGTGTCTCGACATGCTGATAAAATTGACAAACGGTTGTGTGTATTGAGTAACCCACCTTCCAAACTTGTTAAAACTTATAATGCATATGTGGTGAATGGATTTCGATTCCACACACATGCATATGGGGAATCGAAAAAAACAATGAACAGTGGAGTTAGCTTGAGAGGATCTCATCATCGAGAAAATGAAGTTGACTTTTATGGCATACTTGATGAAATCATTGAACTCTGTTATCTTGGACAACATTACATAACCATGTTCAAATGTCGGTGGTTGGATACAGAGAGAGGCGTGCGTGTTCATCTGACTCATGGAATCATCGATATTAAATGTAAAAGTGTTCTCGCAGTAAATGAACCATTCTTATTGGATCAACAGGCATATCAAGTTTATTATGCAAAGTACTGTGCAACATCAAGAGACTTGACTGATTGGTGGAGTGTAATAAAAATCAAAATTCGAGACAATCAGTTTAGTCAAAGTGAATGTGCTTTCACTAATGTGCAAAGAATTGAAGTTTTTCAAGAGAGTACTCAAAATCAATATTTTTTACAGAGACATGAGTATCGATGACGACACCCCACATTTAAGAGTCGGTGATGACGATGATGTTAATGATGTCACATATGAATTTGAAATGGTAAGAGATGAAGCAACTGTAACTCGAATGGATATCGATGATGTTGAGGAGGAATATGAAGATGACATTGACATATATGAAGATGATGATGAAGATGAACACTGATAGCATTCCATGGTATTTATATACAATCATAATATGTATATATGTATATATAATAGTAATTATCAATTATTTTCTAACATTAACATTTTCTGTTTCAGATGGACAACGCCACATTTCGTGAGTTGGCGGATGCTGACCTGACTTTCGATGCGGATGCATTGCTGACAGATGACCCTCAGCCTGCAAGCGCTCCAGGGAGTATGCGGAGGGGGCGCGGTCTTGCACGATTGATGATTCCTGACCCCGTCCCCGAGAGACATCCACGTCTTGGGTTTGATCCACGCACACGGAGGTGTGATAACCTGTGTGATAACCTATGGATTTGACTAAGATTTCATTCATCTATTCACATAATAAATGTTTATTATTTTTTCAGTTTTCCGCATATAGCAGTCGGACAGGGCAGCGCTATTTTGCGCAACTATTTCTCTCAGCCGTGGACCACATGGGAGCAGATTCTCATTGATGTGCAGCAGGTCATGTTCGGCCATTGGTTGGTACGTACGTAAATAAATAGTTTTTATTTTGAAAATTATTTCATTTCTAACTTGATATTTTGATTTATTTGTAGGGTTTATGGTATCCGATCGAGGATACCATGCGTGACGCCATCCACGAGGCATGGGAGGTGGCCATGTGTGATCGCCTTCGTCAGTTTTTGCACAATTTAAGAAAAGCTGTGATGAAAAAGCAGGAGTGTCAGATTTTGAGGAGTCATGTAGAGCACACCGACCAGAGTATATTTCATCCCATGTATGGGATGGATTATGTGCGCACTGGTTGAGTGGTGCCTTTCAGAGGAGATCATCGGTGGGGAGGCAGAATTGGGGGAAACAGGAGGTGACTCATTGAGCTGGGAGTCGTTCTTTCAGTACTCATAGACAGCATCTGGTACGTACATTATTTATAAATATTTTATATAACTATAAATATTAACAGTTTATTTTTTATTCTTATAGGCTGTCGAGCACCCCGATATTACAGAGTACGACGTATATCGGAGGATGTATAGTGATCCTGCTACTGGGGAGCTCATAGGTGATCGTCAGCATCACATCGTGGTCAGTATTATTTGTTTTCAAGTTTAAAAATTAACTGCATATAATATATTCACAATTTTAATTTTAAATTGAAACTATAGGAGTCATATGAGGCTGTAGCGTCACAGGCCCGGCCTGAGAGTCAGGCCGAGTCATCAGATCATACCACTGCCCGTCAGTTTGATGAGGCGGCATGGATGCAGGCCACCCAGTATGCCTTCGAGAAGGGCCGGGTAGTTGGTATCGGCTCTCGACTGACTCCCGGAGATTATTATGGTAGTGTTGCGATGTCGGCGTCCAGCTCGAGAGGAGCTCATGCATCTTCTTCTACTACACAGTATGAGGATCAGTTGCGATCTCAGGATGCATAGATAGAGAGTCTCCAACAGGAGCAGGAGCAGATGCGTCAGCAGCATGAGGAGGAGCGTCGACGCCAGCAGCAGTTGTACGAGGAGCAGACGAGTCGGTGGCAGCAGCAGCATCATGAGCAGATGGAGTACATGCGCCGACTCACTCATGCTTTAGGGATGGAGTTTCCTCCACCACCATCTGCAGATCCCCCACCCCCCCTCCTTCAGATTAGAGTTTGTATTTATGTTATAAAATTTGGGAAATCAAATTTTTTTTTTCTATTCTTAGTTTTTGTCTCATTATAAAATATTAATAATATTATATTTTTAAATAACAATATTAATATGAATAATAATATTATTTATATTTTATAATATTAAATTTTATATATATATTAAAATTTTATAATATTATAATTTAATTATATTTTTTGTAATACTTGAATTATTTTAATATTTTAATGTAAAATAATTCTATTATTTTTATATTAATTAAAATAACTTATTAATATTTTTTTTATGAATTATATTTCTAATATTATTATATTAATTAAATCATTTATTAATATTCTATTATTTTTTATTTTTGAATTATAATTCTATTATTATTATATTAATTAAAATAATTTATTATTTTTATTTGTGAATTATAATTCTATTATTATATTAATTAAAATAATTTATTAATAATTTATTTTTATTATTTTTTTTATAGTATTTGTGACGGGATACTATGCCCGTCGCAAATACTTGTATTATTATATGCATTAAAATAATTTATTAATAGTTTTTTATTTTTATTTTTAAATAGTTTTTGCGACGGGTCCCGTCGCAAATACTATTTTAAAAGTTTTTTACAAATATACGGAGTACTATTTGCGATGGGGAGAATAACCGTCGCAAAAAAAGGCTTTAGTGACGGGCCTGTCGCAAATAAGTGTTGTTGCGACACTGTTTTCAGCAACGGGCCATTTGCGACGGAATCCCGTCGCAAATAACTGTTTTTCTAGTAGTGTCACGCCAGCAGAGATTACCACCACGACCGGTCGCCCGCACCACGGCCGCCTAGGCTCCCCGTTCTGCCACTGGGATAACCTGAGTCCTCCGCTCCCTGATACGCCACGTCATCGCCGCGACTGCCGGCTCTTCCTGGAGGACCTGAGCCAGCAGCTCCGGCCACACCTGACGCCTCCTCACACTAGCTTCCTGCGCCGCCTACCTGCCCGACACCCGAACACCTCCAACTCGATCACACCCCCTGGTGATCCTCTGTTCGACTTTGCCCTAGCCTCGCCTGAGCTGCTTGACCGCTGGCCGCCAGACACCGGTCGGGTGCTGCCTCGCCAAGGCCTCACGCTGCCGGTGCAACTCTGAGTAGTTCCACTGCTACGCCACCCCGACCTCCAGCCACCGCCCCTTCCCATATTCGGGCCTTCCGTCAGCCGCCACGACCACTCCGGCGGCCCGATTTCAAATCTTAAGGTGGATTTGGGATCCTTAGGAAGAGGCCTTCATAGTGCCTACCCCCCGATCGATGATCCATCAAGGTTTTAGCGCATCTAAAAATTCAAACGACAAATGATGAAGAATGATTCAAACATAGGATTTAGAACGGGGCTTGGAAGATGTCCTTGTTCGTTTTTCCATCTTTCTAATTCTAAAATTTTAGAATGTAAAAGAAAAATTTGATGAAAAGTCAAGAAATCGATGAAGGTGTGAAAATTAACCAAAAATACTACCTTGAATCGGTTGTGCGTCGGTGGAAGCATGTCCACGATCCTCCTGCTTCGATCCTCCAAAGTTCTGGCAGAGGTCGCTTCTCGATTTGGTGAAGAATGGTGAAGAACGCCAATGAAAAGTTGATAAATAATGGAAGATAGAGAGAGAGAGAGGAGAGAGAAGGGAAAATCCTAACCCCAAACTCATATTTTTTCTATTTATAGAAAAATCCGCTTAGCACGGAATCTGAAACTATCGTTCCCCCTTATTTTATATCACACATGGGAAAAACGTCCCATTTTGGATTCAAAAAAATTCGTGGATTTCAATTCCGAGCCTTCTTTGAGAAATTATTCAAAAAGAACATCATTGAGAAAAATCACTAAGTGGTCATTTTGAATTGATGATTTTTCCCCTGGGTAACTTTTCTCGCAGCGGTCCTGCGCTGACATAGTTTATACCCCTCCTAGGGTAAATGATGCACTCCAAGCTCAATCGTGGACTCAAATTCCTGATATGATCAACCGTTTAAGATATATTCTATTTTCGTTGCGTGAATAGTGTAAAAATGGTTAATATTTTTGTATAATTTATTCCTGGCACCCAGGGTCTCGTAATCGCACGTCGTCTCATCTCCTAGCTCTAGAAATATATGTAGAAATATTCCAAAGTCTTACAGGGAAAAAACCAGGTCTCTACACCTCGGGCAGGATTCCATTGTATCCTATTTGAATAAGAATCAAATCCCATGTAGTTCTCTAGTGAGGACAAGAACCTATGGAGGTCTCGAATTTATCTCATTTGGGAGTATGGCCCTTTGAGAAGATTAATATGGGGATTACTCTTGAAAAATATGCCCTATAAAATGACAATGAGATAATTCTTTAATCATGGTGTTTTAGAGGTTTTATTCAGAGCTTAATCTAAAAATGGATTCCCAGATTAAGGGGATTATGATTAATTCTTACTCTTGAAGAGAATTACCATTGAGATCAGGCCCTAAATGGGTTTGTAACATATCATAATTTTAGTAGGAATCAGAGCTCTCATAGTTTAATAGATAGAATGGATTGTGTAGATTTCATTATCACCCTTAACCTTTATGTCAACATGAGTCATGCTCGATGGAATAAACAATATGAATAAAACGATCTAAGATACCACACAATATGATTTTGTATGTAGGTAGACATAGTGATAAATCCCAAAGGGAGAGGGGGGAGCATTGAGTGTTCCCACTTCCTCTGCCCCTTTTGTGATGGAAGAGGTTAGGGTTATGGTGCTTCCCTCTCTTCACTTTACCCTAGAATGAGTCCAGGGTATGGAGAAGGAATTAGGATCCTCAGTGGTTTCCAAGAGGTAGATAGGAGCAAGAGTAAAACCTCATACAATAAAGGATAAGGGATTACTCTAAGAGGGATTCATGTTGAGTTGGTTGGGGCTTATTCCTAAAGCGGATTCCCATTTGGGGTTTAGTTGGGGCTTATTTCTAAGGAGGGTTCCCATTTGGGTTTATGACTACGGATTATTCCTAAGGAGGATTCCCATTGGTTGGGACTTATTCCAAAGGAGGGTTTCCATTGGGGCGTATGGTCAGGGATTATTCCTAAGGAGGATCCCAATTGTGTTGGTTCAACTAGGCATAGGAGTCAAGTAATGAGGTTGTAGGAGTTTCTTGAGGAGTGTATCGATTTAAGGTACTCAAGGAATCCAATGGGAGAATCACAAATCATAATAGAGAAAAGGAACCAAGAGAAGTATATAGAATCAAGTAATTTTCTAAGAGTATATATGAATATCTCAAATAATAGTATTCTAGAGGTGAATGTTAAGTCCGTATAAGGATCAACCCAAAATTTCCTTGACCTGGCCTGAATATTTCATGGTGCGGCTCTCTATTTTCATAGGGGTTAGGGATGATAGTGGAGGGATCATCCTAGATAGTTGGGACCATAGCTCGACATTGATTCTGAGCGGGGGTGTGGGAGCTGAGTCCCCATAGTATGGACCAGTGTTATCACCTTTGTGGGTCGCCCATGTGTTTTTCCCCATTATAGGTCACCTAGGGGGGTCACCCAGGTATGGGTCACCCAGGTGTGGCTCGCTAAGGTGGTTTTCCCAATTCTAGTTCACCCAAGTGTGGGTCGTCCATGTGGGTCACACAGGTGGGTCACTTGGGTATGGGTCACTTAGGTATGGCTCACCCTAGTGTTAGGCTTGGGGACTCTCCTTAGTGAGGGTCGGATATGGTAGGTCACCCAAGTAGTGATGGAAAACTTGGTCAAGGATGCTACATGACCGAATCCCAATCCCGAATTCACCGACCCAGAGTTTGGTCATCCGATGAAAATTTGATGTGAGGGGTCAATTTATACACCCCCATCTAGGCCTCCATGAACATAACTACATAGAGGGTTCTGTGCAAATTGGCCTATACGAGGGGTAATGTGTTGATGGACCTACACATATAGTCCTACATGTATGGGCCTACTTGAGTGGGCCTGCATGGATGGGAATTTTTGGATGACCTGCACAGTGATTCACATTCCTTTATAAATAAAAAATCACCTTCTGAGAGCCATAAATTTTGATCTGTGAGTCCTTTTTGGCTCTGGAACTTGTCAAGTTGAGGATTTTGAAGAGAGGAGTACATATAGATATGGGGAATACACCAAATTTTCTTGAAGGTAACTCTGAAACTAAATTTTGATGCATCAATGCCTTTTTATCATTGATCTTTGAAATCCATAGCCTACTCTAGGAGGGGGATTCATTCCACTTATCCCTCATTATGGATAACATGGAAATCCAACCTACATATTTATCTAGAATGGAGACACATCTCCACCCAAACTCAACATTTGATGTCTAAGTGAGGATCACATTAGGAATTCTGTAGTAAAGTGCATGAAAATCATTTTTCAGTATCAACATGCATATACCTCAAGCTATCAAAGAAATTAAATTTATTCTAAAATAAATATATTGTAAAGTATTGGGGTGTTAAATTCTTTGCTAAAAAAATTATTCCTCAAAATTTCCATGATAATTACCTTCAATAAAAATGAGGGTATTTATTTTTCAAAACAACTTCTATTTCACATGTTTCTTCCACCAATTTATGATTTCTCCAGAGTTCCTTTACCAATAAAGTCATCTAATTCCTCAAAAATTTCCCTCTAAAGTCAAGAATTTTTATGGGTTCTTCATAGTAAGATAGATCAAGTTCCAATTATCTCTCTTTATAGGTGACCACTTGCATTGGGTTGGGCATGTGCTTCCTTAACAATGATATATAGAACACATCATGGACTTTAGAGAGGCTTAGTGGCATTTCTAATCGATAATCCACTACCCCAATTCTTTCTAAATTTTCATACGATCTGATGTACTTGGTGCTCAACTTTCCTTTATTACTGATCCTTATGATGCACATCCATGGAGATACTTTCAATAAAACATGATCTCCCACATGGAATTCCCAAACCTTCATTCAATTTTATACATAAATATTTTTCTTAATTTGAGATACTTTAATATTATCCAAATAGTCTTTACCTTTATTATTGTCTGTTCAAAAAGTTCTATTCTAATAAGTTTAATTTCACCAACTTCATCCAAAAGAATTAGAGTATGATATTTTTTTCCATATAATGCTTAATAGGGTTCCATTTGAATACTTGATTGGAAATTATTGTAATAGATAAACTCTAAAAAGGGTAAATAATTATCTCACGTACCTTGAAATTCAAGTTATCATGATATCAAGATGTCTTCTAATGTTTTTAAATTCCATTAACACTATCCATCAGTTTGAGGATGGAAGGTGGTACTCAAATGAATCTCAATTTCAATATTCTTTTTAAGACTCTTATAGAATTTTCATGTAAAATGGGGATCATGATCAGACACAATCAAAATTGGTGCACCAATAAGTATTATAACTTCATTAATATATATATTTAGGAGGTTATCAAGAGTTAAATATTCTATTATAGAGATGAAATGTGAATGTTTGGTTAGGAAATCAAAATAACCCATATTTCTTAATTATTTCTTGGATTCTTTGGGAGTCCTATGAAAAAGTCCATAGTAATTTAATCCCATTTCCACATGTGGATAGGAAGAGGTTTCCTGATTCCTCTAGGATTATATCTCTCAACTTTAACTTATTAAAAAACCAAAAATATAGACATGTAATTATAAATTTCTCACTTCATGTTATCCCGCCAAAAAATGTTCTCTCAAATCCCTAATATCTTGGTGATACCTGGGTGTATAGAGAAATTAAAACTATGAGAATCATCCAATGATTAATTTTTTTGATTATGTATAGACAGAAAATGTAATATCTTTCCACATTTCATAACACCATCTTCACAAAAAAATCCTTCTAACTTCCCATAATTCACAGCCTTAATTTTCTATTGAAAATTCTCATCATTATATTGAGAACATTTTATCCTTTTAAATAAATATGTATTCAAAAACATTTGAAAAAGGAGTGATTTATCCACCTCTTTAATAATTCCCATATCCATCTTTACTTGATATATGAACATAATATCCCTCTCAATCCTTATTTGATTTATGACTCCATGATCATTCCTACTCAATTCATCTGCTAACTTATTTTCTTTCCCTAGGTGTTAGTTTATCAAGAAATCATAATCCTTGAGAATATCGAGTCATTAAATTTTCCTCATGTTGATTCCTTTTTGTGAAAATATATATTTTAGGCTCTTATAGTCTGTTTATATCTCACATCTTTCACCATAGAGATAATTTCTCAGTATTATTAAATAAAATATTACAGCTTCCAACTCAATATCATGGGTTGGATAGTTATATTCATTATTCTTAAAATACTTTGATTCATATGTAACAACTTCATCATTTTTAATTTTGACACAACTGAGTCCTTTATTTAATGCATCATTATATATCACAAACCCATCATTCCTAGATGGTATAATAAAAATTTTATCATTGACCAATACCCACTTTAATTCATCAAAACATTATTCACATTTCTTTATCCATATGAAATTAATCCCTTTACATGTAATCTTGGTTAACAGGTTTTCCAATTGGGAAAAACATTGAATAAATCACTAATAATAACATTCTGAATTAATAAAACTATATACCTTGGTTTTTTCATTGTTTTAGGTCATTCTTTAACTACCTTAAACTTTATAAGATCAACTGAGATTCTATCCTTGGAAAAAATATGTCGAAGAGAAGAAACATTCTAAATCTAGAATTCAGACCTGCTAAATTTCTTATAGAATTATTTTCTTCTAAGAATTTTAAGAATGACTCAAAAATAATTTTCAAGGTCATCATAGAACTTATAATTCACCGATATATCATCAATTAATACCACCAATAAATTATCAATATATTCTGTAAATACTCTGTTCATTAGATCTATAAAAAAAGATAGTGTATTAGTTAATCCAATTGTCATTATTGTAAACCTATAATCTTCATAAATCATTCAAAATTATTTCTTTAGAATGTCTTCCTTCATTACTTACAATTAATTATACCAATAGAAAAGGTAAATCTTTGAAAAATATTGAGCTTCGTGAAGTGGATTAAATAAGGCATTAATAAAAGGTATAAGATACTTGTTCGTTATCATAATATAATTTATTTTCCTATGATCAATTCAAATCTTTATAGATCCATATTTCTTATTATAGAAGATAATAGGGGATCCCCATGGGGAAACACTAGGGAGAATAAATACCTTATCACACAACTCCTCTAGTTGTTTCTCTAACTCTATTAATTCCAAAATGACTATCCTATAGGGAGTCTTCAATATTGGCCTTGCATCGGGGATTAAGTCAATATACAATTCAACTTTACGCTCTGTTGGATGTCTTTGTAATTCCTCAATAAATATATCAATTTATTTATATACAATAGGTGCATCCTCAATTTTAAGATTACTTTCTCCATCCATAAATTTTTGTCACTTCTTCCCAAAGAATCTCATTCAAAAGAGATATTAGGGGTAGATCTAAACATGACTCAGATAATTAATTCTCCACTTTAAGGATAAAAAATTCTATATATTAATCATTAATCATATTTTATTCTCCTTATAATAAATCTTTGAATCATATATTTAAGTTCAGTTTATACCAAGGATTATATCAAAGTCAACCATCAGTATGATAATAAAGTCTAAAAATAGAGAATGTTGTTATGACATAATGAGAACTACATAACACATCCTTATTACAATAATACATCCACTAAGAGTTTTAACTGACAACTCCCTTATCATGATTCTAGGGAAATATAATATTTTCTTACCAATCAAAGAAGATATAAAAGTGAACAAAGATCCAGAATCAAATTAATCATTGGATAAATATGAGGCTATAATGAATGTACATTCCACCACAGCATTGGGTACTTCCACCAAAGCTATAATGATCGCATAATCTTGGACTTCTCCCCTTGGCCTCTTCTATGGTATATTATTTTGATGAATGGGACATTTTTTTGAATAATGTCCCATTTTTTTATTTTAAGAACTAGATATATTTTTTTCTATCCTTTACATTCGTTTTCCCAATGACCCTTATATTATAACTTATAAAAAACCCATACCCTTAAAGAATTTATCAGGAAGATTATTTCTATAGTTTTTTCTATATGTAAATTTATTCATTCACTTATTATTATTTGACATATTTTATTTTCCCTGGTGATAAGTCAACCTATTAATTTCTAAATTTCCTTTGAAAATATAGGATCTAGAAAATTAATTCTCTATTTTTATATTACATAAAACTATTTCATTAAATGATGAAAAATTTTTAGAGACCAACTCCCTTCGAATAATTGGAATAATAACTTCAAATAAATGGTCAATCGTGCATTATGTGTTTCATATATAATATGTATCATACTTGGATAGCCTTATAAAGGTATCCCCACACTCCACAATAATTTATTATTCATTTTTTTTAATCTATGGAAAATTATCTTCATTTCAATTCATTTCTCAAGATTTAAATATTTTTCAAAGAACATCTACAAAAAATATTTCCATTCTATGTGTTCTATTTCCTCCTCCTCCTCAGTATTATAGATCAATAACCATTATTTATATGCTTCTTCATTGAGACAATACACTAAAAGTGCATCCTTTTCCATTTCATTGCATCACAAGTCCAAAAATATATTTCTCAACTACCATTTGATGGTAAGTCCCACTAAATAACGGGGCTTCAGTCACATGAAATGATCCAACATAGGAGAATATCACTATGGAACAATAGGTTTCTCCATTTAGGAAAGGTTATTTATCATAAATTTATTACGATTCTCTAATATAGACATGATATTCTCATATCTAATACAAGCTATATTTCCTTGCTCAGTAAGGAAATATCTAAATTGGCCATGAGTGTTGATACCCTTCTTTCTTGCAGGCACCATTTATAAAAAATTTCATATATTGTAATATCTCATAAAATTATAAATTATAAATGATAATGTATAATCCTACATATGTTTTAACACTTAACATAAATTGAAATTTTTTTAATTATTAATATCATAATAATAAACATGGTTTCTTTGGGGATATATTTATTTTGAAATACTTCATAATGGTTTGGAAAGAACATTTAAAATATCCTAATAATATTCATAAAAAGTGTCAAAATAGGTGCATAGTGAGGCCCATTTGTGTGTACTAGGTAATTCTCGATTCAATACCAATGCACCTTTTTCTATGTTATTACCCTTAGTTTCCTCTATTCCAAAACCACATTTACTTGTAGTATACAGATAGTAAGGTATTGCTCAAAAAACAAAAAAACATATAACCTCACAAAATTTTAGGATGTTCGTCTATATTTATACAAAAATTATATCATAGTGTTATGTTACCTAAGTTATGTTTTCATTAATCTAGTTCCCAAGATTTCAACTAAAGTTTTTATAATACCAAATATAACAACCCCGACTCAAGTAACTAAGAGGTGTCTTTAACTTTATTACATTAGTATAGATACAAGTGGTTATATAACGACCCATACTTTACATACATTGATATTAATTTAGAATTTAATTATATTTATTACAACATATAACAAAACCATAATAGGACCATATAGGTATAGTGTCTTTAGAATCTAGGAAACATAAACAACTAGTTCATAAAAAATCTACATTGTCTCTTATTTATTTCATCATAACTAGACTTCTTTTTGGAATATCATAATTAATACCCTTCTTTCTGACTCGGGGAAAAGAAACATACGAAAGGGTGAGCTCAAATTCTTAGTAATGGTAAACAAAGGAAATATCAATCATATATAACATTTGAAAATATTATCTTGCATATAAGAGATCATAATATCATGTAATGGTATAAACAATAGAAGTGAAATGTAATCCCAATAATCATAACATAAGTCATGAAACTTTTTTTCATACACACATAAGCATAGAAAATCATTTTATATTAGTTAGGGCTCATTTCCAAGACCATCATAGCGGACAAAGTCAATTACTGAACCGAGTTCACTCCTCATTCTAGCTCTGTATCACTGAACCATATTTACATTCAATTCCATACATGTATATCTCATGAGATATAAATATTTATCCAATGAATTGAAGGGGGATATAGGTCCAAATCATCTCATAATTAATCTATTCTTACATGTTCCACAAAAACATAAAAACATTCATCATAGCATAACCCATGAAATCAAATGTGTTTCTTAAACATCATTTCATCATAATTGATATAAAACAAATGGATTTCCAAAATAACATTCCACAATAAAAATAATAATATAATAGTAATAATTTGGATAAAAACATAAAACTATGTAATCTTATATGGAAAATAATTTTGATAAAACACTTGAGCTTCATTCCTAAGGAAAACATCCTTTCTTCTTCAAAAATATTATCTTTTCTCAAAATGTCATGCCAATTTAAAGGAAAAAATTTAGTTGAAAATACATTATAAAAGTGTAGATTAATCCTCATGTAAATAACAAGATATGAAGATGTAAAAACCCATTCATGTTGTATAAGTTAAAAAAACATTGTCCTCATACTTTTGCTGGAAAAGTCAAAAAGTACCTCGTCTGGTAAACAAAAGGAAGATTCCTTCCAAACCATGTAGTAGAAGTAAAAATGGGTAAAAAATAATTTAAACATACATAGAATAATAGTAAAAATTTTATGATAATATTTTTATAAAACATAGACATGGATGATAAATATTTTCCATGTATATACTTATTAATAAACAATCTCGGATAAAACGAGATTGGAAAAAGTTATCCATTACCTTAGGTCTGATATTATTTATATATATCCAAAAATACTATATAATGATTTAAATAATGTTACTGATTTATTCTAGAATCATAATAATTTTTATGATAACTTTTATGATTATATTTTCATCGATTTCTTAGTAACATTTCATTGTTACTCGTTATTCGGGTATTAACTACTTTACATTCTTATGTATGTTTTGTCAGATAAGTTCTTATTCCTACTTTTTTGTTATAGTTTTATTATGGTAAATCATGGTATTATTATAATATATATAAAATTTATTCATCCTATTCATTTATATAATCATGATTTAATGAATATTATGTAGAACAAATCACATCGCATTGTGGAGACGGTAATTCGTACGTACATACAAGCGACGATATTGTTCCCATAATTGTTGAGTGGTATTGAATTGGACAGTTTATAATATCTCAGAATTAGTATGATGTTATATTAATCATATATAGTTATTATTTACACCATTATACCCATCCATGTAAAGCGATGGTGAAAAAAATATTACACCACGACGTGGAGACAGTAAGTTGTACGTACGCACATGTGGTGATATCATTTTTAGTAGGATAGATAGAAGGTGAAATAGGGTTGTTTCATATTTATAATAACATATCAGTATATGAGTTATAATGATGTTATTACATTATAATAAAACAAAAAAATAATAGGAAGTAGAAGAAGAAATAAATTAGAAATAATCTGTAGAAGAGACTACCTATTCCTCAACGTGCCTCCTTTAAATTTCCTCTTAAGATACTAGAGTTGGTCTTTTTAGAAGACCATAACCTCTAAAATGTAACTAGTGAAGTTTATAAGATAAATTAGTAGGTTTTGGATGAGATTGAAGTCTCAAAATGGAGATAAGAGGAGAGGGAGGAGGTTCCCTTTTATAAGAGAGAAGATAGGCACTTTAGGAAACTCTCAAAAATGTTAATTTATAATAAATTCAATGTTGATTAAAAATGGTCTAAAAAATATTTAATTCAAAGATAAAATGATTTTTTTTTTCTAATACCCATAATCCAATAATATTTATAAATTTTTAGAATATTTTTTTATCCTTATTTTTTATAACCCTTATTTTACCCTTTTTAATCTTATTGTGATATCAGGTTATTTACACATTATGGGTTAATATAATTACCATATCAAGTCAAACGACCCAAAAAAAGTTATTTATGAAATTTTTTTACTTATATAAACCGTATTTATGAATCTTATATTTTTAGTAATTTAATATCATTTAATAAACTATTTTATGTTTTAAGTTATAAATTGTGTTAGTTTTGGACACTATTCATACTTGACTTTTTAAAAATTCATAAAAACTTTATTTCAAAGAACATAAGGAATTAAATCAAAGATAATTTGTCAATTTCATCCAAAAAAATTTTAGATGACATCAAAATAACCAAATCACATTGTTTTTAATACTTATAAATTCATTTATTTAAATATTTCATTAATGAGGTAATCACTACATCATATTTATGTCATAAATAAAACTATTTATATAATATCTAAAAATTATAAATAAAATACCATGATGTAAGAAATATATTTATATTTCTAATGACTATTTTTAATAAAATAGATCAGTTATATAACCCTATATTAAAATATATTTAGTAAAATTTATATGTTTAGGTTATAAATATTATTACTTTAAATTAATTTTTATAAAATATCATTTTCACATCCATGTGAATCCATGGGGTCCCCAAATTGACCCAAGTGTGTCCATGGTTAGAAATATTTTATCAAATAGTGTTAGGAGACGTTTCAGGGTAGTATTATATTATTAAATTATTATTTTTACCCTTATTTACCAGATTTACCCTTTAACCATGGTAAATAAAATAATTACAGAAGTTACTATTCATAATGTCAAAAAATAAAAGGTACTTATTCACACAATTTGTACCTTATAATTCCAAACATGTAATCCATTTTTTCAAATTCAAACCACATAATTTTCAGTAATTTATTTAAAATTAATCTTGTTGTTGAAATGAGAATACGGGTTTTAAAAGTTAAAACATTGCAAAAGATTGAAATGTTTTAACCAATGAATTCAATTTAAAATCAATGATAATTACATAAATTATATTAAATGGTAAAAATATATTTTATTTATACTTTAAAACCATTCAATATTATAATTTAATCATATAAATTATCTCAATGAAAAAAGTTGTTTTTAATTAAAATTTAGCAAAGTTTTACTATTCATCAAAACGTGAAAGTTATCAGAAAAATATCAGAAATTTATCCAAATTGGATTTTTATATCCCACTTCAAAATAAATTATTTATTTTATCATATATAAATTATTAATATGACAAAATCTTAATTTAAAATGGGTTCTCCAATCAATGTTAAAAAATGAACTTTTTAAAAAAATAGGTTCTTATATTTAAATACTATTTTATTCATACCTTGTGACTAAAATATAAATTGAATGAATATCAAAAAATATTTTATTAATTATATAACACATATATCTCATTAATATCATTACCAAATGTAATTCACTAAAAAATACAAATATCTAATTGATTTTTATTTTTTATAATTAATTAATATCCAAATAATTCATAATGCATTTTCATAATTTAGTTATAATTATTCCCACTAACCTAATGTATAGGATATAATAGAAATTTTATATTAAGGTCATCTTGCAGTTTGTTTAAACTCACTATTTCATACAAAGCAAGGTACTAAAAAATAAAAATTATTTAAATAAAATATTTCATAAAAGCATTTGGGTGTTACATTCTACCACCCTTAAACTGAATTTCGCCCTCGAAATTGGTCACATGAAAATAAATATATGAGGATACCTCTCCCTCATCATATCCTCAAGTTTCCATGTAGCTTCTTCTAATTGGTTATTACTTCATAAAACTTTAACCAAGTGATTGGTCTTGTTTAGTAGAACTTTTTCACTATGATCCAGATTCTCTCTCGGTTGTTCATTATAAAAAGATCTTGCTCTAGTGATATGACTACTAATCTTAGTACATGTGTAGGATCAGGTATGTACTTTCTCAGGAGAGATACTTGGAACACATCATGAACTTGAGAGAGATTCAGTGGAAGCGACAATCGATAAGATACCTTCCCAACACAATCTAGAATTTTAAAAGGGTCGATATACCTAGCGCTCAACTTTCCCTTCTTTCCAAATCTCATTTCTATCTTCCAGGGAGATATTTTTAAGAATACCTTATCACCCACTTCAAAATCTAGGACTTTTCTTCAGTTGTCAGCATAAATTTTTAGTCGACTATGAGCTACTCTTATGTGTTGTTGAATGGATCTGACCTTTTTTTCCATTTCATCTATAACATCAGGTCCTAATAGCTTTATTTCCCCAAATTCATGTCAGTATGTTGGATTTCTGCACTTCTTTCCATAGAGGGATTTATAAGGAGCCATATGAATACTGCAGTGAAAGTTATTATTGTAAGAAAATTTCACCAATGGTAGGTTATGGTCCCAACCACCTTTGAAACCCATAGAGAAATCTCTCAACATGTCTTCCAAAGTTTTAATTTTCCTCTTAGACTGACCATCTAGCTGAGGATGATAAGCAGTACTATAACTTAACTCTGTATCCAGATCATGCTGAAGACTTCTCCAGAACATCGAGGTGAACCTCAGATCCCGATCAGATATAATGGAAAGTGGTCCTCCATACAATCTTACAACTTACTTCACATATATCCAGGAAAGATGATCAAGAGATAAATCCTCTCTAATATAAATAAAGTGTTTCGACTTCATAATGTGGTCAACTATAACCTAGATAGCATTATTGCCTTTGGATGTTTTGGGATGTCTAATAACAAAGTCCATAGTGATGTTTTCCCATTTCCATTCTAGTATGGGTAATGGTTGTAACATCCCCTTAGACTTTTGTCTCTCAGCCTTAACTTGATGACAAACCAATCATCGAGAGACATATTCGGCGACATCTCTTTTCATTCCATCCCACTATAAGTACTCATTCAGGTACCTGTACATCTTTGTGCTTATAGGGTGAATAGATAATGAAGAACTATGAGTCTCATCCAATAGCTCCATCTTTAATTCTGGTATGGTATAAAGACAAACCTAATTCTTGAACCTTATTATTTCATCACAATCAAGGTTGAATTTAAGAACGTATCTCACCTTTGTAACTCTACATCTTCCTTATATGACTCTTTAATCTTCACTTGAATAGACGGTTGAACATTCATTTGACAAAGATAATATTTCTCCCCTTCTGTTATAATTTCAAGATCCATCCTTTTCAAATCCATAAATATTGTATTTTCCATGATCTTCATTATGGATAAGCTAGCATGGTCTTGACGACTTAATGCATCTACCACATTGTTTATTTTCTTAATGTGGTAATGTATTGAGCAGTCATAATCTTTAATCAACACCAACCATCTTCTTTGGCACATATTCAGTTTCTTTTGTGTGAAAATATACTTTAAACTTTTATGATCAGTATAAATATCACACCATTCACTATAAAGATAATGCCTCCATATCCTTAATACAAATATTACCATAGCTAACTCTAAATCATGAGTTGGGTAATCTTTCTCATGTATTTTCAACTATCGTGAGGCATAAGATATCACTGCATTATTTTTCATGAAAACACACCCCAACCCCTTCTTGGATGCATCACTATATATCACAAATCTTTCTCCACTACAAGGTAGTGTGAGCACATTTTAACTGGCTAACCATATTTTTAGATCTTTTAACTTCTCTACACATTCCTTGGTCTAAATAAACTTAACTCCTTCCCGAATCTACTTGGTGAGTGGATTATATAATCATGAAAAATATTTCACAGAACGTCAATAATATCTAGCAACCCAAGAAAACTTTGGATCTTAGTTACTATTGTTGGTCTTGACCATCTTTCAATAACCTCTTTTTTTGCTGGATCCACAGATATCACCTCTCTTTAGATTATATGACCCAAAAATGAAACTTTTTTAAGCCAAAATTCACACTTAGTAAATTTGGCATAAAGCTTCTCCTTTATCAGGTTCTTTAGTATAATTATCAAGGAATTATCATGTTATTCCTTTCCCTTTGAATAGATAAGAATATATTCTATAAAAACTACCACAAACGGATCAAGATAGTATCTAAAGACTTTATTCATTATATTGATAAAGATGGAAAGGGAATTAGTAATACCAAAAGGCATCACTATAAATTTATAGTGTCTAAACCTTGTATGGAATTCCTTCTTTGGTATATCCTCAATTTTTAACCTTAATTGGTGATATCTTGAATGAAGATCAATCTTGGAAAAGTATTGATCTCCATATAGTTGATAAAATAAGTCATCAATGTGGGGAAGATGATATTTTTTCTTGATAGTGATCTTGTTAAGTTCTCGATAATCAATGCAGAGTCTCATTGATCCATCTTTCTTCTTAACAAACAGAATAGGTGCTCCCCAAGGTGATGCACTAGGGAATATGAATCCTTTATAAATATTCTTTTGTAGTTTCTTCTTCAATTCATTTAACTCAATTTGGGACATTCTATAAGGTGTCTTTTAAATAGGCATCGCACCAAGTATGAGTTCTATAGAAAACTCAACTTCACAATTTAGTGGGAGACTTGAAAATTACACTAGAAAGACATCATCAAACTCCCTATAAAATGGGAATATTATTAATCATGAGTTTCTCCCCAACCATTTGAGATAAATAACCTTAATATATTGGAATAAAGACCCATAAGATGGAAGAAATTTCCACTGGAAGGTTATATTCATCTTTTCACCGATAGATGGTCACAGATTGATCTAGAATATAAAATGTGACTTATCTTATTTGGAAATTGATATGAGATCTATATAAATTAAGTCAATCCATGCCAATAATCACATCAAATTACACTATAGGAAGGATCACATTATTTGTAAGAATAAATTTCCCACAAACTTCAATTAGATAAGAATTTTAAACTTTTGATTCGACCGTTGTTCCATTAGGAGTTATCAAAGCTAACTCAACATCTAATTGTTGAGGTAATACGGAGATACCCTTAGAAAATTCTTTAGAAATAATAAATTGGGTGGATCTATAATCAAATAAAAAATTTGATACTTTATAGTGGATGGTAAGTGTACCTTTCACCACTTCATTATGGTACTCCATGTCATCGATAGTAATTTCATGTGACTTTCCCTAGTCTTTTCCCTTAAGAGTTTTTTTGACACCGATCATCATCAATAACCCTTGGATTAGGGTATTGATTCACAAAATGCCCTATTTCCTTGAACTTGTAACATTGAAGTGTAAGAGGTGCATTTTTTGTAGCCTTTTCTTTGTTCGCATTGTTAGACATCTTTTTCCCATCACTTTGGAATACAATTGCCCGATGACCTTATTTTCCACACATAAAACATTTACTAGTCCCTTTAAGACAATTCCCTCCATGTTTCTTTCCACACTTTGAGAATAATGGAAAACTCATCTTCTTTTTAGTGTGGTCTTTATATTTTCCTTTCACTACTGGAAAGTTATCTGTTACCAACTGTTTCAAACCGTTGGTATAAACAATACCAATAGTTTTCCAAACCATTGGTTGTGGAGCTATGGGGATAGACAGATCCCAATAATTCTATGAGAACCATTGGTATGTGGAAATAAAATGGATTATATACCAATGGATTCATGTAATAATTGGTATAAATCTTTACCAATGTTTTAAAACCATTTTAAATATCAAACATCATTTCTATACCAACTATTTTTAAACCGTTGGTATAGAATTTTACCAACGGTTCCCCAAAAACCGTTGTTAAAATTCAAGTGAAATGTTCTATACCAACTATTTTTAAACCGTTGGAATATAATTTTTCCAATGGTTTACAACCATTGGCATAGGGTTTATACACCTACATCACGGCTGCCTCCCCCCTGTGGACCCGCAGCACTTCCACCAGCAGGACTGCCTCCCCCTGTACAGAATTCATACATAATTATCAATACCTGCAGAATACATACATAATTTTGTATGAATTCATACAGAATTCATAAAACAAATAATTCACAATACCTAAATTTTTTTATTTAATTACACTCATATAGAAGTCATAATTCATAATTCATAATTCATAAGTTAATTAACAATTAACACATAAATAATTCAATTCAAAATTCAGAAGTCAATTACCCCATGCAATATATAATTCTAAATTGAATAAATAAAATATTGAATTCTATATAACAAATACATAATTGAATTTTGAATTCAGAATGTAATAACCCCTATATAATAAAATCATGTTTCAGGTTTTGAATATGGAATTGTTGTTCATAGGCATGGGTGAATTCAGATGAGATTTGAATTTTTGGATGATGTGGTATGGCATGTTGTAGTAAGGGGAAATGTGACATGGGGGTGGGGGCTATCCAGGGGGTTGGGGGTTGTCTAAGGGGGTAGGGTTGTCTAGGGGGTGGGGTGGTGCCCAGGGGGGTGGAGAGGCGGTCCAAGGTGTTGGGGGTTGTCCAAGGGGGTTGGGGTGTCTGGGGGTGTGGTCTATCTAGGGGCATGGGGGCTGTCTAGGGGAGTTGGGGGGCTATCCAGGGGGTCAGGGGTGTCCAGGGGGTGAGGGTATCAAGGTGGGGTGGGTGGTCTGTCCATGGGGGTGTGGGGCTGTTGAAGGGGGTAGGGGTGTCCAGGGGGTGGGGTGTCTAGAGGGTGGGGCACTGTCCAAGGGTTGGGGGACTGTCCATAGGGGTGGGGATGTCCAAGGGTGGGTTGTCCAGGGGGTGGGGTGGTGTCCAGGGGGTGGGGGCTGTCCAAGGGGGTGGGGGTGTCTATGGGGTGGGCTGGTGTCCAGGGGGTGGGGGCTATCCAAGAGGTTGGGGGTTATCCAAGGTCAAAGGGCGTGTTTGGGGTTGAGGGTTGTCCAAGGGGTGGGGGCCATCCATAGGGGTGGGGGTGTCCAGGGGTTGGGGGTTTCTAGGGAGTGGGGTGGTGTCCAGGGGGTGGAGGGGTTGTTCAGGGGGTTGGGGCTATCCTATGGGGTATGGGTGTCTGGGGGGTGGGGGATGTCTAGGGGTGGGGGTTGTCCATGGGGTGGTGGTGTCCAAAGGGTGGGGGCTATCCATGGGTTAGGGGCTATCCAAGGGGGAAGGGTTTCTGGGGGTGGGGGTTGTTCGGGGGTGGGGGTTGTCCATGGGGGTGGGGTGTCCAGGGGGTGGGGGTGTCCAGGGGGTGGGGTGGTGTCCAGGGGGTGGGGTTTCCCAGGGGGTTGGGGGCTATCCAAGGAGGAAGGGGGTGTGTGGAGGGGTGGGGATGGGGGTCTATCTAGGGTGTTGGGAGATATCCATGGGGGTGGTGGTGTCCAGGGGTGGGAGTGTCCAGTGTGGTGGGGGATATCCATAAGGGTGGGGGTGTCCAGGGGAGGGATGAATCAGTCACAAAAAATCATCAAGTCAAGTTTTATTATTTATAGATAAATAAATAAAGATAATGTGACCTACCTAATCACACATACATTCAGGCGCAAGAAATAATCAAACATCAAATGTGAATAATATTAGTAAAAAAATTAACAGTTCAATTTGTCCCTCATCACCATCAATATCATCACTATCATTATCAGCCTCACCCTCATCCTCATCGACGTCCCCATTATCATCCTCGCCCTCCTCAACTCCCTCCTCCTCACCCTCGTACTCCGCCTTGGCTTCCTCCTTGCACTCCTCTTCCTCACCCTCCTCTTACACCTCTTCCTTCTCCTCACCCTCCTCCTCCTCTGCCTCTCCCTCCTCCTCACTGTAACACCCCGAGCTTCCATGATACGCTTCTCATTCAATAATGTAATAGCTTGCATTATACGCAACATCGAGTTCTAACACACTGCAACTAATCAAAGTAGCCGTTATGAATAGTAATAACCACTTTTTAAATTTATAGAAATTTTATATTTCAAAATGGACTTCATTTTTGTATTCCTAATATTGAAATTAGCCTATGTTGAATTTTTTGTAATTTTCTGAGAACTTCAAAATTTTTATGAATAGTGAAAAATACTTAAAACAACTTTTTTAATAAAAATAATTTATAGTGATAAGTTATACTATTGAGTGGTTTTAAAGTATAATTAGAATATATTTTTACCATTTTATCCAATGGTGGTCATTAGAATTAATTTCACTTTGAAATTGGACATAAACAATTGTCAATCTTTTGATATAAATTGTTTCTTAAAAACACGCTATTTGTTGTGACAACAGGAATTAATTATAAAATTAATTAATGCAAATTATATGTTTGTAATTTCATAAAATAGACATCATTTTTGAATTCGGAATATCAATTATATCTTAGGGTGAAATTTTGGCATTGTTCTGAAAAACTTCAATTTTTGATGAATAGTGAAACCACTAAGTGGTAGTTAAATAACAGATTTTTCGTTTAAATGAAATATTACCACTTCTGTGATTTGATTTTAAAAAATACGACATACATGGTTGTCATTAAGAAGTAAAATGTGGTTCAATGAGATTAAAATAATTTTTGGTGAATAGTAACTTTTAAGTTCTTAATCGCGATTAGAGGTAATTAGTGTAGTTTAAGGTAAAAACAATGTTTTAATAATATGATATGAGCTTGACACTTGTACTACTCCTATTGGATGAGTCATGGCCGACCAAGACAACCCATGGGTCAACCTGGGGATCCCATTGAGCAACTTTGGTTGGAAAATGACATTAATATATATTTATTTAATGTTAAAATTAAATTGACACAAACATGAGTTGTTTTACTAAAATAGTTTTTAAGTGGGGTTAAACAAGTAAATATTTTGACTATAAATATTCATTAGAAAGATAAAAAGATTTCCTACCTCATAGTATTTTTTCTATAATTTTAGACATTAAATAAATTAAATAATTTATGACATCATTATGATGCATCGATGACCTCATTATTTAACGATTTTAATAAAATGAAAATATAATGTACAATACAAGGCTTACACTGGTCCAAAGACTATTGAATGGGTATATTTCGAACCCTTATCACCTTATCCACTAATTATATAAGTTTGGGACCTTTATAATCCGAAAAGCATTGTGTAATAATGTAACATTTCAATCTTTCCAAAAGAGCCCCTCCTCTCCACTTATAAAAGGCCCCCACCTCTCCCACCTTATTCACACATTCAAGCCATTTGGCTCGGCCAAACTCTGCCCAAATACTCTCCCAACTTCCCCCTCTTACTCCTAGAAGCCTCACTTTGGGCATAACTCTTCTCAAGGAAGCATTTGGCTCAAATCAAAAAGAGTTACCCGATTTTGAGGTAATGTCTTCTCTAATGTTGTTTTGTTTTATTTTTCTTCTCAAACCCCATAAACTCTTTTTATTCATTTGTTTTGTAACAAAAACAGTATCCTCAATATACTAGGATGTTGTTATAAGAAGGATTCTAGCTAAACTTACACACACCTACATCTAATGGTTAAAGAACATACGGTTTCTGTGGATGGTGAATTTCTGCCTCACGAAACGATGATTGTTCAACACTCATATAACACCTTCAAAGGTGGCCATTAAGATGTCACTATTTTTATATATGATAAATAATATGTTTATGTTTTACTTATGCTTCTGTATTTCTCATTTATGGCATACTTTATGATTTCCATTATGGGTAAAACGCGATAATTTCATTTTAGGAAGTGCGGACTACCGCCCCCTCAAAGTGATGTGAATCGTTAATGCCATATGTGGGATGTATAAAGGATGGAGTAAATGATATTATATATGATATTATACTGGAACTATATTATACCTTTATATAATTATGATTTCATTTCATTAAATACGAAATAGAAATGAAAGTAGCGTTCATGCGTACGTACGGCTTACCGTCTCCATGAACGGTGTATTTCATTTCTTACCTCTAAATGTTACTTAATATTATGAATGAATGTATATACTGGATATATATGATATATATGATATCTACATCATGAATATAATTCTGGAGATAATTGATATTCTACCACATGAACAACTTGTAATTATAAGAAGTTTATTGTTGACTCAAGTACCAAAGATCGACAAAACGACCGTTATTAACTTAAATAATTACATAATGTTCATAACATTGTAATAAGTGATATAAAAAGGATAATGAAATTAAAAATGGTTCTTAATAAGGTATATATTAACTCTAGTTTATTATTTAGGAGGTTAAAGAACGGTTGAGTCAAGTCAGACACGAGGTAAGGGAATTTCTTAACCCAACTTCCATTCTTTGGGTTAATCTCCTACTTTAAAATTATGTCATGATATTATTATGTCCTATTTTGTATTTTTACGTTCTTTATGTGTACTTATAGTGAATACACATTATAGATGTACTTTATTTAAAAAAATGATCTTTTAAGGACTTCGTCTCAATCTCCTTTCATTGAGGCATATTTGGTTTTATACACAACCTTCTTTTATACAGTGTATAAACCCCTTTGACTTTTATGTTTATTCAAAAGGAATCTTTTTTATACGAAGCGTTTTACTAAACGAAAAAAAGGGAATGTTTTTCTTTCCGTACTTATGCGGCGACAACGACTTCTCCGCCGCCGTGACTATTATTTGAGTTCCGGCTTCCTCTACAAGACATCATTTTTTTAATGAAAAATAAATACAAAGTTTTAACTTTCTTTTATTTTGGTATTGAAAATGGTTTTGAAAGCGTTTTTATTATATCAATGTTCTGTATTGATATCTTGTGATTGAAATGTGGAAATGTTATGTTTCATTTATGCATGTTTTATGTGATACGATTATGTTATGGTTTATGATATGTTTAAACCTATTCCTATGAGGAATGAATTGGACTTAATAAGTGACGGGTGGAGCCCGCTATAGCTCCTCGATGCATCGGTAGGTCTCATGAAACAACTAGACGTGGAATTGGCCGAGGCCCTTTCCCAATTTGATTTATGGTTTTGGCCGAGGCCTTAATCATTTTAGACGTCTTGGCCGAGGCCTTGACAAAATGTTTCAGAATGTCTGGAATTATGCATTCCATCATTATGAAAGTGGTTAATGATATTTCATGTGATTATTCGACCAGTAGAATATCCATGTGAAGAAGTAAATGGCATTATCTCATCGTACTTTTGCCATATTATGTTGATGTTCAAGTTTAAAAGGCTTTTGTTTTAGTTATACATTGACTTAAATGTTTGTGTTTATTTATGAAAGCTTCCGCTATATTGTTATCCTTACTGAGCATCTGAGCTCACCCCTTTCAATGTTTTAATATTTTCCAGGATGTGAGGGAGTATTTTATGAATGACCTGTAGGGATAGTCCGAAGAGGATAGAAGTGTGGACTATGGAGACTATGTTATTATAGTTTTTCACTTTGTGATGTAATGTAACATTTATGAATGTATCTAGTGTTTCCAAGGCTACTAAACTAATCGGTCTTTCGAGACTTGATATTTTGTGATCATGCCAATGTTACGAAGTAATGCACCGACTCTGGGTAGCTGGGGTCGGGGCGTTATAGTTGGTATCAGAGGAAGTTTAGTACTAACCTTGGAAGCTATATTTAGATAAACTCTGATTAGAGCACATAGCCCGAAGATAGACTTTGAGTATTAGTATAGAAGAACTTCCTAGAATTTTGGTATTGTAGAGATGTTGTGAGTTTTCCAAGAAATACATCCCTGTCTGGATACAAGCAGGTAGAGGCGGCTCTAGCACAGATGTACCTAGGGGTAAAACCCGAAAACACCGCTTTGAGCTAGACTCGAACGGGAACTGGTGCACGACAACGGGCCTTGCTGCACTCTTGGTTACGACACTCCCGGGGGATATGCTTAGGATAATTCCCATTTTCGTTACAAACCACTATGAACGGTTATGAGTATATACTTCCTAAAATAAAACCTTTTTATGATTATGGATTATATCCATAAATAGTTCAATTTATGTTAAGTATTTTACAAGTATGGAATTATGTATTTGGATTCATAAACTAATCTAGTTTATGCCATTGTTTAGAAATGGCGCCTAGTGGAAGGAATGGAAACTGTATCAATGCACGCACTCCGTGTAGGGATTTCCATCTTACTCAAGATAATTATTGTGGAGCTGGAGATACAACTGGTGCTGATCAACTTTTTACCATACTGGGACAACTCACTCAGGTTATGAATAATAACCTTACTCGTATGGAGCACCCTGATCCGCAACGTGGAGGATCAATGTTAGACCGCTTCATGAGGCAACAACCACCAACATTTAATGGGGCTATAAATCCATTAGTAGCTGAGCAATGGATAAACTCCTTAGAGAAAATATTCCATGCCTTGGGGAGTAGCGAAAGGGAGAAGGTTGTCATGGCAGTTTACCGCCTCACTGGAGATGTCGATCAGTGGTGGTCGCTGATTCAAAACACAAAGGAAGATGATGACGTGTCGAATATGGAATGTAGGGAGTTCAAATAGCTTTTCTTAGAAAAATACTTTCCTCGTGACCATCGAGCAGATATGGAAAGACAATTTCTGAGTCTGAGGCAGAAGGAGGATGAGAATGTCACAAAGTATGAGGCCAACTTTACAAGGTTAGCGAGGTATGCTGCAGATTATATACGTAACCCAAGGAGTAAGATTGATCGTTTTTTTGATGGGTTAAAACCATTTATCCGTTGAGATTTTGTATCACAATCCTTCTCATCATACGAAGATATTGTCTCGTGTGCTATCAAGATAGAAAAGGAATTCTCTATGTCTTATGACAACAAAGTAAAGCAATAGAAGAAGACAACGGCGGAACAAAAGACAGATAAAGGGAAAAAGGGAAAGAAGGATTTTCTATTATGTGATAATTGTGGGAAGAATCACCCTGGTACTTGCCTAAAAGGAATGGGAGTTTGTTATAAATGTGTAGAAAAAGGTCACCAGGCATGTGATTGCAAGGGAAAGAAAGAGGCTATCAAAGTTGAATGCTACAATTGTAGAGAAATGGGTCATTATGCAAATGAATTTCCTAAGTGTCAGGGAAACTTACCTCAGAAAATGCCAAGGGATCAAGGACAATCTTATGCTGTTACTACAGTTGATGTAGAATAACTAATGTATTGGTGCTTTTGGACTCATGGATTATATTCTGGTTATTAGAATAATGTGATATATATATAAAGATTGTACTATAGTACTTTTTGATTAAGGTAATATAATTAAGGTAATAATATTTTTAGTATGTGACAATAAGAGAAACTTTACTTTGTTTGGGGAATCTGATAAATTGATTTTGGAATATAGAGACCTTTTAGAAAAAGTCTGGATGGAGGTATTTTGGATAACTATTAAGGTTGGAATGGATTAAGTTAAACCATGGATAGAATTGTTTAAGGTTAAATCATTTATGAAGATTATTTTTGGAATATTATGATACTATAGTTTTAGGAAAAGGACAACCTGCAGGGTGGGGCATAACCCGTCACGTTGGACAAAGCTGCAGGAATCGAACCCACAATCATAGTGCGACAGGCCTTTATTTCCTACCACTAGCCTACAGGAAGTCCCTGGTTATTACAAAATAATTTTACTAATCTAAATGGTATGTGTTAACATTTGGAACCTTATACAATTAGGATAAGTATAATATTTTTGAGTTCTATTATCTTTTTGAGTGAAGGATGAGTTGAAGGTTGAATCTCTAATTGTCAAGCATAAATATATATATACATATCTCTTATTCAATGAATAAATTAATTCTTAAACTTTAGTAAAGGGATATTAAAACAAAAAAATGTGTTATCCTAATACCTTATGTCTTGTTGAACTGATGATATTTTAAATCAACATAGATTGAAGTCTTTGAGGCCCTAAATTTGACAGTTGATTTTGATTGATGACATCAATCACTCCCTACAAATATTTACGTTTTTCCTCCAATTATATGTCTTTAATTTCCACCAATGTTCTCCTAATCGAGATCATAATTGGGTGGTGACTTTTTCATTTCCCTTTCCCTCTTATTAAGGCTAAATTTTATTAATCTTATTTTCGATGTGGGTTTTCCACAAAGGTATTTTCTCTTTTCAACCTTTTATTTACAAAGAAAAATTTCAAATTGCGAGGACGCAATTTATTGAAGGAGGGTAGAATGTAACACCCCGAGCTTCCATGATACGCTTCTCATTCAATAATGTAATATCTTGTATTGTACGCAACATCGAGTTCTAACACACTACAACTAATCAAAGTAGCTGTTATGAATAGTAATAACCACTTTTTAAATTTATAGAAATTTTATATTTCAAAATGGACTTCATTTTTGTATTCCTAATATTTAAATTAGCCTATGTTGAATTTTTTGTAATTTTCTGAGAACTGCAAAATTTTTATGAATAGTGAAAAATACTTAAAACAACTTTTTTAATCAAAATAATTTATAGTGATAAGTTATACTATTGAGTGGTTTTAAAGTATAATTAGAATATATTTTTACCATTTTATCCAATGGTGGTCATTAGAATTAATTTTACTTTGAAATTGGACATAAACAATTGTCAATCTTTTGATATAAATTGTTTCTTAAAAACACGCTATTTGTTGTGACAGCGGGAATTAATTATAAAATTAATTAATGAAAATTATATGTTTGGAATTTCATAAAATAGACATCATTTTTGAATTCGGAATATCAATTATATCTTAGGGTGAAATTTTGGCATTGTTCTGAAAAACATCAATTTTTGATGAATAGTGAAACCACTAAGTGGTAGTTAAATAACTGATTTCTTGTTTAAATGAAATATTACCACTTCTGTGATTTGATTTTAAAAAATCCGACATACATGGTTGTCATTAAGAAGTAAAATGTGGTTCAATGAGATTAAAATAATTTTTGGTGAATAGTAACTTTTAAGTTCTTAATCGCGATTAGAGGTAATTAGTGTAGTTTAAGGTAAAAACAGTGTTTTAATAATATGATATGAGCTTGACACTTGTCCTACTCCTATTGGATGATTCATGGCCGACCAAGACAACCCATGGGTCAACTTTGGGACCCCATTGAGCCACTTTGGTTGGAAAATGACATTAATATATATTTATTTAATGTTAAAATTAAATTGACACAAACATGCGTTGTTTTACTAAAATAGTTTTTAAGTGGGGTTACACAAGTCCAAATTTTGACTATAAATATTCATTAGAAATCTAAAAAGATTTCCTACATCATAGTATTTTTTTATAATTTTTAGACATTAAATAAATTAAATTATTTATGACATCATTATGATGTAGCGATGACCTCATTATTTAACGATTTTAATAAAATGAAACGATAATGTAACATCCAAGACTTACACTTGTCCAAAGACTATTGGATGGGTATATTTCGAACCCTTATCACCGTATCCACGAATTATATAAGTTTGGGACCTTTAGAATCCGAAAATCATTGTGTAATAATGTAACATTTCAATCTTTCCAAAAGAGCCCCTCCTCTCCACTTATAAAAGGCCCCCACCTCTCCCACCTTATTCACACATTCAAGCCATTTGGCTCGGCCAAACTCTACCCAAATACTCTCCCAACTTCCCCCTCTTACTCCTAGAAGCCTCACTTTGGGCAGAACTCTTCTCAAGGAAGCCTTTGGCTCAAATCAAAAAGAGTTACCCGATTTTGATGTAATGTCTTCTCTAATGTTGTTTTGTTTTATTTTTCTTCTCAAACCCCCTAAACTCTTTTTATTCATTTGTTTTGTAACAACACCAGTATCCTCAATATACTAGGATGTTGTTATAAGAAGTATTCTAGCTACACTTACACAAACCTACATCTAATGGCTAAAGAACATACGGTTTCTGTGGATGGTGAATTTCTGCCTCACGAAACGATGATTGTTCAACACTCATATAACACCTTCAAAGGTGGCCATTAAGATGTCACTATTTTTATATATGATACATAATATGTTTATGTTTTACTTATGCTTCTGTATTTATCATTTATGGCATACTTTATGATTTCCATTATGGGTAAAACGCGATAATTTCATTTTAGGAAGTGCGGACTACCGCCCCCTCAAAGTGATGTGAATCGTTAATGCCATATGTGGGATGTATAAAGGATGGAGTAAATGATATTATATATGATATTATACTAGAACTATATTATACCTTTATATAATTATGATTTCATTACATTAAATACAAAATAGAAATGAAATTAGCGTTCATGCGTACGTACGGCTTACCGTCTCCATGAACGGTGCATTTCATTTCTTACCTCTAAATGTTACGTAATATTATGAATGAATGTATATACTGGATATATATTATATATATGATATCTACATCATGAATATAATTCTGGAGATAATGGATATTCTACCACATGAACAACTTGTAATTATAAGAAGTTTATTGTTGACTCAAGTACCAAAGATCGACAAAACGACCGTTATTAACTTAAATAATTACATAATGTTCATAACATTGTAATAAGTGATATAAAAAGGATAATGAAATTAAAAATGGTTCTTAATAAGGTATATATTAACTCTAGTTTATTATTCAGGAGGTTAAAGAACGGTTGAGTCAAGTCAGACACGAGGTAAGGGAATTTCTTAACCCAACTTCCATTCTTTGGGTTAATCTCCTACTTTAAAATTATGTCATGATATTATTATGTCCTATTTTGTATTTTTACGTTCTTTATGTGTACTTATAGTGAATACACATTATAGATGTACTTTATTTAAAAAAATGATCTTTTAAGGACTTCGTCTCAATCTCCTTTCATTGAGGCATATTTGGTTTTATACACAACCTTCTTTTATACGGTGTATAAACCCCTTTGACTTTTATGTTTATTCAAAAAGAATCTTTTTTATACGAAGCGTTTTACTAAACGAAAAAAAGGGAATGTTTTTCTTTCCGTACTTATGCAGCGACAACAACTTCTCCGCCACCGTGACTATTATTTGAATTTCGGCTTCCTCTACAAGACATCATTTTTTTAATGAAAAATAAATACAAAGTTTTAACTTTCTTTTATTTTGGTATTGAAAATGGTTTTCAAAGCGTTTTTATTATATCAATGTTCTGTATTGATATCTTGTGATTGAAATGTGGAAATTTTATGTTTCCTTTATGCATGTTTTATGTGATACGATTATGTTATGATTTATGATATGTTTAAACCTATTCATATTAGGAATGCATTGGACTTAATAAGTGACGGGTGGAGCCCGCTATAGCTCCTCGATGCATCGGTAGGTCTCATGAGACAACTAGACGTGGAATTGGCCGAGGCCCTTTCCCAATTTGATTTATGGTTTTGGCCGAGGCCTTAATCATTTTAGACGTCTTGGCCGAGGCCTTGACAAAATGTTTCAGAATGTCTGGCATTATGAATTCCATCATTATGAAAGTGGTTAATGATATTTCATGTGATTATTTGACCAGTAGAATATTCATGTGAAGAAGTAAATGACATTATCTCATCGTAATTTTGCCATATTATGTTGATGTTCAAGTTTAAAAGGCTTTTTTTTTAGTTATACTTTGCCTTAAATGTTTGTGTTTATTTATGAAAGCTTCCGCTATATTGTTATCCTTACTGAGCATCTGAGCTCACCCCTTTCAATGTTTTAATATTTTCCAGGATGTGAGGGAGTATTTTATGAATGACCTGTAGGGATAGTCCGAAGAGGATAGAAGTGTGGACTATGGAGACTATGTTATTATAGTTTTTCACTTTGTGATGTAATGTAACATTTATGAATGTATCTAGTGTTTCCAAGGCTACTAAACTAATCGGTCTTTCGAGACTTGATCTTTTGTGATCATGCCAATGTTACGAAGTAATGCACCGACTCTGGGTAGCTGGGGTCGGGGCGTTACACTCACTGTCGTCTCTACCACCACTATAAATTCCACTTGGTTCACTATATATAGAACTCATCTATAACATATATTCATCACAAGCTGTGCTGGCCTCTGGTGGAAGTGTTGGAAGTAAAACCTCCATTAGTTTCCTAAATGAAGTGTTTTCCATAGCAGACTATTATGTCGTCACTATGGCCCTTTTTTAATCTTTTTCCGCATGTTCCTTAACCTACTAGAACTTAGTGGCACTACAACTCATACCTGATGAGGACCAATACCTCATCGGAACTATACTCTTCACAAGTTGGCAGCATACTCTACCAGGGTGCTCATCTCCCAACACCTGATGCAAATGATCATTTGGCCAAAAATTGTCATGTTCCTATGCATTAAGGGCCTCTAAATCATACTATTAAAAATATAAATAGATTATTATGTTACAAAATAGATATTAAAATTTAAAATCAACAAATCAAAACTTACAATCCACTACTGAATCGGTTCATTAACCGCACTTCCATCTTTCTTCCTTCTACTCGAGAAAAACTGTTTTTCTCAAGGCACACATCCTTCAATGATCATTTTTTGCCTCTAAAATGACATTGAATGTTGGAATACATAATTTAAAATAGGTTACCAATAATTAATTTCATAACTAAAATTATATAAACAAATGTCATACCTGTTTCCTCTCATGATCTGGCATTGTAGTTTGTCCCAATGTGTGGAGGTATTTTTTAGCATCAATGATTTTTTTATTTCTTCCAAATGATTCCTAAATAATATTCAATAATAAAAATTATAGTATTAATGAAAAACATTAAAAATTTTCTTTAAATAACTCAAATGTGATTAATAACGTAAACTGGGTAGTCATCCAATGAGTAATCATCTGTCGATATTGTTCTAACAGACAATCATCAATGACAGGGACTGACTCTAACTCTATGTAAAATATAGCACATCAAACAATATACAACTCTTGCTTATAAGCTCTCCAAAGCACACCTAAATCTTTTAGACATTATAGCTGTGCACCTTGACCATCGATGAAATTAAACCGAAGATGACACCAATATATTAATTCATATAAATAAAATAATAATATATTGCATTAAATACAACATATTTTTTACCCATATTTTTACCCAAGAATTATCCTTGACTTTATTTGGAAATAGTCTCCATGAGAGTGGGCTGACAAGAATGATGTTGGATTATTTGGCAAGCGTTTCCAAAAAACTCCAACATTGTTGCCCTATTTTTTCAATCATTTAACTGTCTTAATTATAGTCAACCATCAACTACGTGTGGCAGTTCCACACTATACACATGTGTGTATGCCCCCCACCCCTACCTCCTATCATTATATGTATCTGTTATGAAAAAAAAATATTTTATGAATACATGTTATAATGAAAATAAATAATCGTATAAAAATTTATTAGGGTTGTATAAATATACCTGTGGTAGTCTGAATAATGTGTGCCACTAGATCCGCGAAAACTGAAGGAACACCCTTCACAAGTGGAGTGGGTCCCAATTTATTCTTTTTAGGGATAGACTCTGGTGGATCAGAAGTCAAAGAAGATGGAATTTAAAAGCTCGTAGAGACGGAAGAAGAAGTAAAAGAAGCTGACACGGATGGCTGGCCGAATGTTGGATGGGGAGTGGGAATCATCATCTGATATGGTAAAGATGGGTGAGGATGCTCAGATATAAAGGGTGGTGAAAACATGGGAGGCCTAAATATCTCATGTGTCTGTAACAACACATCAGGATCAGAATGTGGGATATATTTTATATCATTAGGAGGGGTTGGGTCTAGTCAGGTACGCTAACCATATCGGCTGGCTCTCATACCCCCCTGTATGAACACCCTGAGTACTGGGACCACTACAAGGCTGCTCATCAAATAATTATCACCTAAGAGATGGATCCTGAAAAAATGTTTTAAACAAAATTAATCACATGACATTATCTATTATTTAAATATATATATATATATATATATATATGAAATAAAATACTCCCTAGAGGCACTAGTGGTGGAATTCCCATCTCATCCATGTGACGATTATTGTCCATCATCTTTTTACGTCACCTCTCTTCAATTGGTTGCATTTCCTGTATTTGAAAATAAATATGGAAGTAAATATAAATGGATAACAAATGAGTAACCCAAAAAACAAAATATATGAGAGTGAATAGGGGGATTTAGGAAAAATTTAACTATCCATTGGTTTAGGTGGGCTTGAATGCATATATAATGAATTCAATAAATTTTACAATATGTAATAAAAAAATTAATTTTGAGTAGGATGGATATTTACTAAGTGTCATCAGTCTATATATTATGAATGATTAATCCCTTAAGATAGTTGGAAATGATGATATAAACATATTACCAAGGATAAGATATATACCATATTCAAATAAAATTGCAACCAGTAAACATTGAAAATTCACGTAACTGTCAAGTTCGATATAGAATATTTGTAATCAATATTAAATAAATTTGAATAGTACCAACCTTACCAACCCAAGTTGAGCGAAACAAAAATAATTGAGAACATGGATGGATGATTCTATATATTTTCAACCACAACTTTAGGTTCACTATAAAATATCACAATTGATCTATTGGAGTCATCAAAATTAATAAATGGATCATTTCCAATGGTAGTAGGGATTGTGTCAATTACATCATCACCATCATTAAAAATATGTCTTGGAATTACGTCAATATTGACACCAAATTCAGGTCGAATATGGTATTTGACATAAAAAACTTGTTTCTCAATTGATTCCAATATATATGGTTCATCATTAGTAAGAGTACGAGTCATATCAATTACTCGAAATCCACAATCATCAATAAATGTGCCCTACCTCTTCATCGAATCAAACCACTAGAATTTCATCATCGTGACTCATCTGTGAGGGTAACAATCCAATATTATTATTTTTTTCAACGACTCCATAATAAGCTATATCTTCAAATCGCGGTCTATTATTTGATGTACTGACATAACAGTCCATTTTGGAAGTAACCATTACACCACCATATTGTGTTCTCATGTTCTTTTCTCGTTCAGGGATAATAAATTTGTACCCATTGATAACAATTGATTTACTATCACGAACCACGGTATTAGGACCAAAATCCAAAGCTCTTATTTCATCATATACAGTGTCATTATGAAAACTCAATACCTAAAATATAAATTAATATTAAACTTAATTAAATATTTTTTAAAATTATTTTAATCTCTAATATTATTACCTTCTATTGTAACCTAGCAGAACACTCTTTTCTATACAAATTCACCCTCCTTCTCAAAGATAAAGAACAATGATATCTATTTATCATCGCTTTATGTTCCCTGTAGATAAAAATAGGAATAGTTTAACACACACACACACACACATATATAAGATATACATATTAAATTTACCTACAATATGTAGTAATGGAACAAATCACGGTTGAAAAAAACCATGTGATGTGCTATATCCAACTCTTCAAGGCTTAATGTCATCAATATATATGATCAAATAATTCATCCTATTTGAGGAAGTGACAGAAAATTGGGTTCAATTTTCTCATACTGTTCTTCTTTGTTTCTCATTGGTCTATTAATTCTTTTAGTTTCATCAGATAAATACATAGAGTAGAAATCGATACATTCTTGAGTCATGTAACCGTTCACGATAGAACCTTTAGGATGATTCCTATTTCAGACAAAAGACTTTAAAGTGTACATATTTCTTTCAGTTAGATACATCCAATGAAAATAAATAGGTCCTATGAGAAGTGTTTTATTTGGAATATGGACAGTCATATGCCGCATACATATGAAAAATGATCGAGGAAATATTTTCTCTAACTCACACAAAATTAATGGGGCATCTGCCAACATTTTTTGCAAGAAAGACTTGGACAACTTATTAGGTCAAAGATCTCTAAAAATATGGAACAACCAAATAATAGTCACCCTTACATTATTGGACAAAAGATGAAGGATTTCTATTGGAATCAACTCATGTAGAAGTATGTGATAATCATGAGTCTTCAAATATTTTAGCTTCAACTCTCTTTTATTGACCCATTTTGATATTTTTCTTGAATACCCATCATGAACTTTATTAGTATCTAGTGATTCCAGAATTTTTTTTATGTAGGTGTCATCACATAAGAAGCTTATAGAACATTAAATTTATTTTCACTAATACACATAGAATGCAATTCTGTTCTGATTCCCTAATCCACCAAGTCATGTCGAGACTCTAAATCATCTTTTGTCTTTCCCTTAACATTTAGAAGAATCTAAAGCAATATTTCACATATATATTTTTCAATGTGTATTACGTCTAACCAATGAAGTAAAAATTTGGTTGACCAATAAGGCATATCAAAGAATATACTTCTCTTCTTCCAATTATAATAGTATTAAGTGGAAACATTCTTTCTCTTTCCAGATTTCATTTGACCCTTCCTGAATGAAAAACTAAAATCTTTCAATTCATTAAGCACATCAGTTCCGGACATATACTGAGGTGGATCATTGGTCTCTATGGTATTTTCAAATCTTCAATTATTATTTATATATGGATGGTCCATTGGGTACAACAGGCGTTGCTTTTGTTACCCCACATTCCCACTTTCCAATGGCAAGTGACATTCATTCCTTATTTAGGGATGTTTTCTCCTTGATTGAAATAAGATGATGGGATGTTGGTTCTTCTTTCCGTGGATTCCTCCTCGAATCTTGTCACCTAGTCTGAGTCTCCCTCATATATTTAAAACGTTTTTCGTGAAACTCTTCCTGGCACCATATTTTCATGGACACCAGTTAATTACGTTGCTTCTGTCAGGACATTCCATGGGGTCCAGTCAGGGCAGCAACCTTCAGTTAGAGGATTAGTCATGTTGGGCATCACTGGAGTGTCTGGACACTGGGGATTGGTGTGTCTTTCTTATATCCCTAATCACAGGGCTTCTCGAGGGTGCGGAAGCCCAAGTCATCCCACATCGAACGTGGGGAATCCTATGCCATAGGCATGTATCTGAGGTTTTCCTCAGCTTCCCATGTTTAAAACAGGGTATTCTGCGAGTTTAATGTCCCACGGAGACAGATCGGACTGATTAGAACACTGATTAGAGTGGATCAAATTTAATAAACTCCTTGGAGGGAACACCGATATTTGGGCCAACACGTGGGTAGATTCCTGAATGATGTGGAACGGAATGAGGTGACATGGTCTCACTAGGATGTGGAAGCCTGGGTAAGAATCAGGATGGACGATTTTTTTGGGATTGAACCTCGTGGAGGCTTCCTTCGTACCATGCCTTGACATGGATCAAAGTCCCCGTAGTTCGGGCATACATTTTAACGTCATGCGGGACGGGGGCGAACCGACGTGAAGGGCGTCGGAACAATCGGGTGGTGGGATTGAACTTCAGGAAGGCTTCCTACATACCATGCCTTGACATGGATGAAATACCACGTAGTTCAGGATGGGGTGTTTCGGAAAACTGACGTGAAGATGGACCTTGGTCTGATGGGTGATGGGCTTGAACCTCGCGAGGCTTCCTACGTACCATGCCTTGACATGGATCAAAGACCACATAGTTCTGGATGGGGTTTGTCAGAGAACTGACATGAAGATGGACCTTGGTCTGATGGGTGATGGGCTTGAACCTCATGAGGCTTCCTACATACCACGCCTTGACATGGATCAAGGACCACGTAGTTTAGGATGGGGTGGGTCTTACAATATAGGTTGCCCAAGGTGGTAATGGGGCTTGGCGCACCAACATGGAGATTGTTGGGGCCAATAGTTGTTGGGCTTGAACCTCGTGGAGGCTTCCTACGTACCATGCCTTGACATTGATCAAAGTCCACAAAGTTTGGGTTTATAGTTTAACTTCATGCGGGATGAGGTGTGGTGTCATAGTCAATGCTTACTCTAAGCTCACGTGAGTCGTGCTCGATGTAAGTAACAAGAGGCAGTAGAGACCTGAAGATCACGTTGTGAAAGGTGCGTCTATGGGATGTGGAGTGGGGCTTATGTATGGAGTGGCCCAGGGAGAGAGAGATTGGGACTTACTCATGGATGAAGGCCCAAAGGGGGTCGGGGCTTACTCCAGGGTGGAGGCCTGAAGGGGGTCGGGGCTTACTCCAGGTTGGAGGCATGTTCCCTATCACGTCCTCTGCTGACCTTGGCATAGAGGAAGTGAGGAGGAGCGGGGGTGATTCCTCTGTCAAGAAAATCTAGGGGCTTATTCCAAGGTGGTTGCCCTTCCCTCGAAGACATACGCCACTCCCAGAAGGAGGATATCATCCCATGTGGAGACCAGGGGACGTGGGGAATGTCCAAGGTGGGGGGGACCCTGCATGTGAGGCATGGGGTCAGGTCACAGTTTAACGTCATCTGTTGAGGATGAGGTGCTTAAGAGTTTAAAGTCCTGCATCTCGGACGAGGTGGGATTGCTTCACACCCTTAGGGCTTATATAACTGGTACCCTCTACTCCATGTGGGAGGGGAGGCACCGACAATGGCGTACTGAGGGGGTGTTGTGGAGCGAACCATAGAGGGGTCCACGTTAGCATGGATATGCGAAGAAGCAGTAGCCATCAGCGGGCCTATGCGAAGAAGCATTAGGCGCAGCAACGCTATGTGCGGTATCATCTGGGGGACTTTGAAGTCACATCGTGCCAACCTGGAGGGTCGCACAGGAAGAGGATTTTCCAAGAAGAGGGGTACATAGGCAGGGGCCTTGTGGAACTCTGTCGTTCCGCATGGTGGAGGTCACTTGAAAAGGTATGTGCTTCACGAAATCAGGTGCCTTAGCCTTAGCATGGGGTGGAGGTGAAAATGGGAGGTGCTTCGCAAAGTGGAATGGCATTTGTGGAGCACAGCCTCTCAAAGCAAAGGTTCCTCACGGAGCAAGGTGTCGAGAAGTAATGTGATTCGCAAAGTACAGTGATCCTGCCTTAGCAAATGGATCAAGTGTAAATGAAGGGTGAATTTCGAATCATAAATGCTCTACGATGACCCAGGTCCCCTTGGGGATCCCCTTCCTTCGCGAAAACCCTTAGGTTTTGCGAAAGGCATCCCTCTCGGAAGAGGGGATCAAAACGAGACAATGGGGAGGCACTTCACGAAGCAGAAGTACCTCACACAGCTCATGGTTCACCGAGCGGAAGAGTGCATCGCAATTTGGGAGATGAGAAACTGAAAGGTCAGATTGTCTATCCAGAGAGCATAGGGGGAGCTCGTTATTTATAGGCAAGAGGCACCGCGGAGTGGAGCTCACATAGTGCGAAGAAGGGTGATGGAGCTTCGTGGTGGGCTCATGAACGTCAACTGGGGTCACAGAGCACCTCGCCTCCTGGACTTCATGGCAGGCTCAAAAATGTCAAATGCCTTCATGGATCCTCCCGTCTTCTCTCCTTCGCGGCGGCTGCAGTGCTTGGGGAATCTGCGAAGGGGATTCATGAGGCAGTCTGCGGGGCCATCTTGTGGCCTTTTCTTCCTTCCAAATTTTGGCGCCAACAAATTCTCCCCTTAGACGTGGAGCCGCGGAGGGATCAAGGGTCGAAGTCAAAGGGAAATCTCCAAAATCATCTGTCGTTCACAGTGCTGACTTGCAAAGAGGATGTGTGAGGTGGACAGGGGCCCCGTGGGCTGGGCGTGCCATGAGGCTCCTCACGGATTGGATGCGCTGCAAATATTTGAAGGCCATCGCATATAAATAGGGGCCCTACCATCTCTCTTTTCCTTTCTTTTCTCCACAATCTTGTATTATTGCGCTCTCGATTTGCGAAGCTATGCGTACTTCGCGAGTGATCTCTGTGAATCAAATATTTTCAGCACACAGCGAGTCCTTGACTCTGCGTTTGCGCTATACGATCCGTCTTTTAACACTGAGGCAGCATTCCTGTGAACTGTCTTCACGAGCGGCCTTCGTGAACACACTTCACGAACGATCTTCGCGAACCAGCCACCCAAACCTCCAAGTTTTGGAACCAAATGGTCCACCAAGAAGCTGCCCAGGGGGTCCTTGCGGATGCCGCCTGGAGGGATGAAATGGCGAACAACCTGGGGCTAGGGGAGCTAGTCCAGAGCCACTCGAACCATATTTATCTGGTGGAGCTGATGTTGGAGAGCCATAAAGATTATCCGTTGTGCAGAAGGTTGCCTCTATATGGATTCGGGATAAGGATTGATGTCTTCATCCCAGCAGAAAGTAGGGATGAGCCAGCCTACAGATTTTGGAGCACGTCGTGCCAGCACCGATGGTTCAGGGCACCCAATGACCTTGCCTAGGAGTATTTCACACCTGTCGTCGCCAAATTTCTGTACAATCACCAGAAAAATTTCGACGGGAGGGAATTTCATCCGGAGACGTCCCCTCCCCTGTATTGAACCATCCTTAAGGTGGCACTAGGGAACCCGAAGAAGGGGTGGTCTGAGGAATGGGACCTATTCCAAGGCAGAAACTTCACCGACTATTGGGATTGGGACTACTGGATAGGCGCCTTGTGTGAGGAGTTCGGGGTGGAGCTGAGAAGAGTGGGCCTGTATGAGGCAGCTTGGGCTTCCCAGTTCCTTATCTAATAGCTGAAGCAGTTGATGCCAGAGTTGTTGCGTCGGTGGTCATCATGGACCAATACTTTTCACCTGTATCATGGGGAGGTCGGCATCAGCCCATGGGATGTGTATCAGATATTGGGGGTCCTGATACTGGGGGCGATGTATGATGAATTCCTATCGGCCATGGGCATGTGGGAGGATCCGGAGCAGATGTCATGTCTGGAAATGGAATTGATGGAGCTCGTGCCTGGGGAAGACAAGGAGGATATGAGAGATGTCCACTTCAATAAGTGGTCTAAGAAGTTCTTGAACTTCCCAGAAAAAATGCAGTTCCTAGAGAGGCCTCGAACTTTCCCAAAGGGTTCCCGGAGCAAGGAAATATCATACTTGCGACTGCTAGAGGATAGCCAGTGGAAGACCTGGGGGTTCAGTGTCATCACTGAACAACGACCAATAGGCAGGCTGGCGGCATTCATCACAGCCCTCATATTTGGTTGGATCCAGTTGGTGAGGGATACAAACATGGGAGTGCGGCTAATCACTTTCTTCATGGCATCCACTTTGGCGACAGGAGGACGGGTCAACCTGGGGATCCAGATGCTCGCCAAGTTGTACAAAGTACTATGGCACATTAGTGAGGGGAAGAGGCCACAGAGGATATGAGGGCCATTCAACCTCTTCTACAGGTGGATGGAGGCACACATTAGGGGGATCTATAAGTATCTGAACCCCATCTCGCCTCCATGGTCAAACTTTCATCCCTCAATCTTGAACGTCGCGGGGAGCTTTCCGACCAAGCTGACCGCACCATCGGTTCTAAAATGGGTGTGGAGGGTGCAGGAATTTGATTTATACCCGTTCCCATTGCCAACAGGGGCCTTCACATATGATGGCCTAGGAACAAAAGAGAATCGAGCCTACCTCCTGGCCTTTCGAGGTGGAGTCCGGGGGACCAGGGTGGACCGAGAGCATCTTTGCGAGCCATACACCCCAAACCGATTCGCCTGGAAATTCTGGTGCCTCCAGCTGCTGGCCCCACAAGTCTACCTGGGTGTGCGCTATGAGGATCACCAATGTGTAATGAGGCAGATGTGGATAATGTTCACATGGGAAGAGGAAATATGCGGAATGTATTGCCTCTACTGACTGTCGTCCTTGGGCTGATTAAAGAATACACCCAAAGTTGGGAGAAAGCCTACCTAGGGGAGATGTTGAGGTGGCCAACCATCCTGGTAGGTGAGGTTGAGCCCCCCAACATCGGGGCTGAGGCCGGAAGGCGACAAGGGAATCCAGTAGTGGCGGGGCTGCTGTAGCAGCAGCGCCCGCACTAGTTGAGGAGGGAGAAGCAGCAGCGGTTCCGGCAGTGGAAGTGGAACTGGTGGTCCCAACGGAGCAGATTCATCCAGAGGGGAGGCCACTGAGAGGGTTCCAAAGGATCTCCACTCAGGCCCTGGGGAAACGGCTACACAACATTGACATGCTGTACAATTCTGTCTTTCCAGAGGCCTTGGACATCTGGGAGGTCAACCGGAAATTCCTTGGCACATCCGAAATATGGTAGCACCTTAATCGCCTCGAGATGGAATTGCAGGGGATTGGCCCTATTAGAGCCGGTTTTTCGGTATCCCAGGTGGAGGCAGAGCAATACATCACTGAGCTGGAGGACTTCATCCATTCCCGGGGAACCCTACACCCGATGACAGACCAAGTTAGCGTACTGCTAGATCAGTCGGTTCCCCCACAGCTGTCGGCCGCTAAGCCGAGAGAGGGCCTTCCCCTACCAAAATAATCAGATGAATCCTCTTGGGGGGGACGAGGCCGGTAGGGAGAGTCCGCTGGAGGAGGGTGAAGTCGGCGGCCAGTCCTCAGATCACGAAGATTTAATGGAGGCTCTCGAGGTAAAATCCCAAGTTCCTCCTTCAGAGCCTGCCCTTAGGTTACTTTGGATTCCTTATCAGTGTTTGTACTATGCAGGAGGACCTTGTACATATACCTCGTTCTCGCCCCTCAACAGGCGCCGACATAGGACCTTTGGGATCCGCGCACGTGGCTATATTAACCTCCACGTCTGGAGGAGCTGGGATGGTCAAGGTGTCTTCTCTGGAGTCTCCATACCAGACAACCATATATGGGGGGCCGCATCAAAGGGTTCCGACAACATCAACCCGAGAGCGAGACCAAGGATTTGACCTCTCTAAGTATCCTCCACAAAATTCAAAACTATTTTCCCCTGACCACATTAAATAACATTCACATCCCCTTCTTGGCATGTACAGTTCTTCAATTAGCCTGGGCTACTGTGGTGAAGTTGGTTGGGGCTTCTAGTATCTCTCTTCCCAGGGGAATGCCAATTTTCGTGGAGATAGATATTCGACCTGACCGACCTGAAACACTCCTGATCTCTAGCGGGGATGCTAGTGGGACTGCACCTGAGATCATTGAGGGGGGATCCGATGATGATGATCAACCAGACGATTCAGGTCCCACCACACCTGATCTGACGCCAGACATGGACCTGAACAAGGTTTTCCTAGGGGCATTACCAGCATATGAGTCCGCCAATCTTTCCGACTGGGATGATATGGCCTCTGACGAGGAGGAAATCAAAATAGTTCATCGCCGATCATGGAATCTAATCACGTGCTTCATCAACGACACCCCCCAAGCGCTATGGTTGAATGAGATGGAGAGAATTCGCTCACAACTGTGCGAAATGTGTGTTGGGGGAGTGGATGTACAGCACCCTCACTTGCTCATCTGAGATATCATGGTGGAGAAGATTCGGGAGTATGACCGTGGCCTTGGTGTGGGTTGGCAGCGGAGGAAGTCGGTGAACATCAAGAGGCTCCATAAGGCTGAAGAAGAAGTCCAGGGGCTAAAAAACCGGGAGAACGAGCACTTGACCTCCCTCAATGCGCAATCTGAGCTAATATCACGACTGAAATCCCAGCTGGTAGAGGCCAAAGAGGGCCTGAGGTGAGCTTCTGGGGAGATGATCGCCATCCGGGCCAATGTGGAGAAGGCCTAGATCGCGGCCAATGAATTGCACCCTCTCGCCGCAGAGGAGGAGTGGGAGGTGAACAAGCGGCATCATCTCCTAGACGCCACCAGCCAAAGGGTGGCAGAGCTTCAACATTCCTTCGATGAGGTCAATCCATCCGTGGGGGGAGTCAACCCCCAGGTACTGTAATGATTAAAAACCCTTTAAATGTACTTTCATGATTTGATTGTTTGAATTTCATAGCATGCATGAATTTCATTATTCTCATTGGTTTATTGAATCCTTGCAATGTTCGTGGAGCATCCAGCGACCATTCCCTAAGCTCACGTGGGTCAAGCCGGATGTGAGAAACAAGGGATGGCTACCTCATCTCCCCATCCAAACGTAGGAGTGAAAACCAAGCTTCGGGCATCCAGGGTTTGAACAACCGGTCTAGATTTCTGGGAAATGGGAGAGACCCGGCTGGACAATGAAGTACCCAGAACAACCAAATTACCATTTTCGTCACGTGCTCTTGTGCACGAATGGTGTAACACCAGGGTCGCTAAAATCAATCCGAATAGATGGGAATGGAAAGTGTGAATCACGATACCCAGGATTTAGAACATTGTGGGGGTGGCATGACAATAAAGAATGGTTGTTGACTAAATTCGAAACATAGAATTCTTATTACTTTAATTCAGTGTGGGGATAGAAAATGAGGGTCAAACATTGACCATGTTCAAAACACGGGACCTGTCGCAAATTCCATCCATTAGTCTTCCAGAACGTTGGCCCAGGACAGTAGGTGGGCCATGGGCCGAGCATCTATAATGTTAGGGGTTCCTCCAGACATGAAAGAGGGAGAGGGTCCGAATAAGGGGCACGCAAATAATGGAATGTGGAGTGAGGGTTTGTTTGAACAGAATCCAAAACTCTTGAGATTACGCCACCGTGGCAGAGCCACATTGGATGAGAGCTTTGGTTTGATCATGGATCATTCCTTCTTTCAGATAGGGCCTCTCTAGTGAGGGGTCTGTCACTTCCAAATGTCTTCGTGGGGAATCCCGAACTTGTTCTGGTAAAAATTGCAGTTCCATGGTTCCCCCCGAGGGATCAGTCCAGGAGGCCAGAAATGGGGAGGAATAGGACGTTAGGATTCCTGGGGCTGGACCTGAAGTTAAATATCGGGGTGTCACTATGTATCCCATGAAGATGGGAATAAAGTCATATGTAGTTCTAGAAGCACAGTGTAATCATAGACCAACACTGACAGGTGAAATCCTCTCTGGCAGAGGCTCTGGTGCAACCCATGACTAACATGGGTCATCCTGAACTTGTTCAGAGTAGAACCGCAGTTTTAGTGTCATGCGTTGAAGACATATGGACTCTTGTATTTTAGCTTCATATGATAGGATGCGGAATAAAAGGGAAGAGCCCATGGATCATGTGGTGCGGTAGCTATGAAACAGATGTGAATGAGGACTTGGAGTTCAAATCACACCACATACCCCTGGAGGAAACTCTTTAGGTCGAGGGACCGAGAGTGAGAATTAGGCTAGGCCTAAGGTAGAGTGGTTGGGAATTCTTACATACCCCATGAGGATGGTAATCAAGCCATATGTAGTTCTGAGAGTGCAATTTAACGTCATGTGGGATGATGAGAATCCTGGACGCATTGGTACACATCCTACCAAAACTACTAAACCCACGTGATTCGTGCTCGATGTGGGAAACAAGAAGTAGTAGTGGGACATTCTCAGCATAGTAAGGGACATTCTAGGATGAAGGGATGATTAGTGAATACTGGCTTAATGATGTTATCCCATTCATGAAGCGCACCTAGACACACAAAGAGATAAAGCCTAGTATGTTAGAATTCCACTTGAACATGAGGAAGAGGAAATGTGTGAATCATGACACTCGAAATTTGGACCACAATGATGGTGGCGTGATGATAGAGGATGACTGTTTACCATGGAGAAAATGTAGCATGCACATCATGTTAGCCTGGAATGGGGAAAGACAAATGAGGATCAACTGTTGACCATGTTTGAAACATGGGACCTATAGCAAATGTCGTCTGAGATTCTTAAGGGAGTTAGCCCAAAATGGTAGGAGATCCCTTAGGCCTAGAATCCATGGAGATCCCTTAGGCCTAGCATCCATGTCGTTTGAGGGTCCTTTTGGATGTGGAAGAGGATGAGGATCCAAATAGAGAGCTCACAAAGCTTGGTCATGGAACGAGGGGAATGACCCCATTAAAATCACACACTTCATGCTCTTTGTCAAAACACATCTGAATACGACAACAAGATATATTATATAGAGGGAATAGAGTCCCTTAAAATATGTATATCTTAGTTTAGGGTCATAGAACTCAGACCACAGGTGGTAGGAAACATGGGAGACTCATGGTGAGTAATTACAAAAACCCGACGTGAATGGGAACCAGGGGCTCTGACCACCACGTGTTCCTTGGAGAGGTTTTAGGTCAAGGGACCAGAAACGAGAGTTGAGCTGGGCCTGAGGAAAAATGCAAAGGCATTACTACATACCTCATGAGGATGGGGATCAAGCTACATGTAGTTATTTAAGGGGGGGGGCACGGTGAGGTACTAGTGCTAGGGATAAAAGGGTTGTGCAGGCGTGGCCCTCGCACCAAAAGAAGCAGTATTTGGTAAATCTTGTTTGTACTTTAAGGTGAGTGGGTTTTTTTTGTGAAGTGATAGGACTAGTGTATCAGGACCTGGCATCACCATAAGAATAAATCCCTAGTAGGAATTGAAAATGGTATGGCGCGTGACTAATACCAAACATGGCCTCCCCTTGGGAGAGGACATCACAATGCAGTGCCGTTTTTCGTCATGCGGTCAGGATGATAATATCACAATTTAGGGTCATGTGATGGGACCAAGCACGCATTTTAGCATCATGCAGCGTAGATGTAGTAGAGATGATTCTAGGTAGGGAATGTGTATGGTGAAATAGAATATCCCCGACGTGAATGGGTACATGAGCCCATATCACACCGTACGCAATTCTGAGAGGGGAACCTCGGTCCAAGGGGCCTACATAGAGGTAAGAGGGAAAAGCGGGGAGGAGAAACTGGCTCCCAAATGAGTTGGACCCAGAAGCCCGATGTCCAGGTGATTCCATGTATCCCATAGGGATGAGGATCGAGCTGCACATATCCCTTAATGAAGATCTTAGTTTATGGTCTTAGAGATCGGACCATGGATGGGATGAAAACCCTCCAAGTAAGTGAAAATCTCCACCTGATCCCTAAGCCCGCGTGAGTTAAATTCGATGTGGGAAACAAGGGAGGAATATGTATTTTGAAATACCTAGAATGCATGGAAAAGGAGAATCAGTGCGGAGCCCCAAATTACTCCCATATCGCGGCTTTGGTCCACCTAACGTGTGGATGCACACTGAGGAAGAGTACTAAGAGTTTCGAAGTTCTACTTGGATATGATGTGGTGGAGAAGGATGTGAATCATGTAACCGACATTTTGGGCTTAATGGGGTTGGCGTGGCGATGGAGGATAGCTTTTTACCGTGTTCAAAACACAGTATCCATATCTTGTTAGCCTGAAGTGGGACAACAAATGATAATCCACCACTGACCATATTCGCAACACGGGATTTGTATCGGCCTCTTGTCCGTGACCCTTGGGGGCGTTGGCTCGTAATGGTAGGAGAGCCCTTAGGCCTAACATCCATGCCACTCGAGGGTCCCTTCGGGTATGAGAGGTGATGGAAGCCAAAATGAAGGGGAACACAAATCCTGAAAAGAGACTGAAAGCATATCCAACAGGTTCAGACATCCCAAGTACTAAACTAGAGTGCCCTTGGGCACATAGGTGAACCGCCGAAAAGGGGCGACGGGGGTTCTCTTGAGAGAGAGGGTAGGCCAAGGGGCCAAGATGAAATAGAGATCTCCTGGAGATGGGACTGGACCTTAAGTCAAGACATTCAGGTGGTCCTACGTATCCCATAAGGATAGGAATCAAGCCACACGTAGTTCTGAAAGGCACCACCCAGTGGTAAGATACCCCAACGAGGGGGGGTGTACGACACATCGAATAACCCAACGTGAATGAGAACATTATCCTGCATCACACCGTACACTTAGAGAAGAACTTAGGATGGTTTCAAGAAGTCCACGGGGCCTGAGGCTGGGTCTCGGTCAGGAAGGCATGACCAGTCTGTAGTTTAATGTCTTGCAGTGAGGACGGGGGCCAGGGACCTGAGAAGGCCAAGGGGCCTGAGGCTGGGCCTCAGTCAGGAAGGCCTGACCAGTCTATAGTTTAACTTCTTACAGTGAGGATGGGGGCCAAGGATCCAAGAATTCCAGGGGGCCTGAGGCTAGGCCTCAGTCCGGAAGGCCTGACCAGTCTGTAGTTTAACGTCTTGTAGTGAGGATGGGGGCCAGGGACCCGAGAAGGCCAAAGGGCCTGATAGGTGACGTCACTCGAAGGGAGTCCATCTCTTAGATATAATGGGGTATAATGAACCACTACACTCAATGTTTGGGACACCTTGGGGTTGTCCTAATGATCCAGGACAACTATTGGCCATGTTCGAAACACAGCGTCCCTATAGGGACCTGAAATGGGAGTAACAAACGAGCATCGACTACTGACCTTATTCGCAACGCGAGACTCATATCAATTTGTTTTTTGAGATCCTTGAGTGCATTGGCCCAAAGTGGTAGGAAATCCCTTAGGCCTAGCATCCATACCATTCGGGGACCCTTCCAGACGGGGAAGGTGATGGAATCCCATTTAAGGAGTGGGTGAAGCATAGGTGTACCCATTTATGAAAGAGGTGAACGTCTCCAAGGAGTGGGATATACGGCCAGATCGAGGATAGATCGATGTGAATTGCAATGTATGCATCCCACCATATGTCTTGACCATAGGGGAAGATTCTGGCTCTTAAGTTGGGCCAACAGATGAAATGTCTAGGTGTTCCTACGTATCCCATGAGGATGGGAATCAAGCCATACGTAGTTCATGAAGGCCATGTAGTTTTAACGTCTTGTGGTGAGGACGTGGGAGGATAGAATAATGGGAGTGGGCAAAAAGTGCGACCATTATAAACATTGTATGAGTGGGGATGAGGAAGCCCATATCATGAAAATATCCTCTGAGAGAACTATACCCAGGGGGGATAGTCAAAGATAAGAGTTTGGGGATGGGCTCAAAAAGAAGTTTCTGAGCGTTCCTACGTATTCCATAAGGATGAGAATCATTCCATATGTAGTTCTCACGATGCAGTTTAACATCATGAAGGATGATATACAGTTTAAATTCAAGCAGGACTGGACAGTTTAAGGTCATGTGGGACCATCGTGCAGTTTAGGGTCATGTGGGACCGTCCAGTTTAAGGTCGTGCAGGACCATGAGGCTCAGGAAAAGTATTTCTTGAGGAATTTGGAATTTGTGGGAGGGGTTATATGCTCACCATCCATGGTCACCAAGGAGTATGCTCCATTGGGGTAAACTCTATGGACTATGTAATGTCCTTCCCATTTGGTCTCTAACTTGGGTGGTTTCCTGTCGGGGATCATTGGTGTCTGGAGGGCCAATACCAGGTCGCCTTACAGAAAAGAGCAGAGGCGAACCTTCTTGTTGAAGGCTTGAGACATCCTGCTCTGACGCCTTTCTAGGTTGTGTAGGGCATGAAGCCTATTCTTGTCCAACGCTTCTAATTCATCTAGACAGATTTCGTCCACCTTGTCTGGCACTTGCTGGTCGTAGACCGCTATGCACAATGAGGGAACTGATTCTCAATGGGTAGTACAACCTCATTTCCATACACCAGGGAATATGGGGTCACCTGGGTGGAATTACGAGTCATCGTCTGATAAGCCCAGAGAGTGTTGGGGAGCTTTTTTGGACAAATCTTCTTGTTATGACTGACCATTTTCTGAAAAATGTTGGAGATGGTTTTGTTGAATGCCTCAATCTGTCCATTTGCCTATGTGTGGTAGTGGGAGTTTGTTCTGTTATCGGTGAGGACAGCGTGAGGAACTCCAAACTAGTGGATGATATTGGAGCTCACGAAGTCAACTATAGAACATGCCTTGACTTCCTTGATCGGGATTGCCTTTTCCCACTTGGAAAAGAAATCCGTGGCGGGTAGGATGAACCTACACTAGTAAGCCATCACTTGTCAATATGGTCCCATGACATCGAGTCCCCACACCGCAAATGACCAAGAGTACTTGGTGGAGTGGAGAGGTTCTGGTGGCCGATTCAGGAAGTTAGCATGCACTTGGAATGCATGAAATCTCTTGGAAAACTCAATACAATCATGGGTCATAGAGGGCCAGAAGTACCCCAGTCTCCAGACATGATGGGATAGCTTTGGCCCATCCCAGTGGGAACCACAGGAACCGGAATGAACCTCTTGCATGACCTGGGAAATATCAACTCCTTGGATACAAAGGAGGAGAACACCATCGAAATCGCGCTTATAGAGGATCTACTCAAGACTGGGACCACTCTAGAGGGTAAACTGCAGCACGCGGCGTCGGATTCACTCGCGCTTAGCCCGATCAGCTGGGAGGCAACCATTATGGAGACACTCGGCAAAAGGGGATCTCCAGTCAGGAGTCGTTTCAACCACTGCACCTGAAGAAATTGGGGCTCTTGTTGTGGAGGATCTGTAGGTAAGATGGCATACTCGTAGGCTGTCATCATCCTCTGGGGTGACAGGAACAATGACTCTCTGATGTGCCACATGTATAATCAGATCATCCTTCTTAGGCTCTGAGAGTGATGCCGCTAAGCTAGCCAAAGCGTCCGCTCGACCATTTTGTGACCAAGGGACACTACTAGAAAACTAACCTATACACACGATTTTGGGAATCGTGGTCTGGAAAGGCATCTGGATAGGGGGGTCTGCCTATACCCACGGTTTCTCCAAACTGTGGGCATAGAATTGCCACAGCGTGGCAGGCCAGGTCCACGCTGGAATAGCATTTGACCCCACGGTTCTCAAAACCGTGGGGATTTAATCTTCAAAAATCAAAGCTGCTGAGACTCGACCGCGGGATGCATAGGACTCATTCCACCCTCCACTACCAACCGAGCCAACTGCAACTTTGATATATGTATATACATCTGTCTAAATATATTAATAAAATCACGTATCTAAAAATAGCGGCGCTGGGAATCGAACACGCGACCCTGAGTATCTGATCATGTGTGGCAGCCAACCGAGCTAATGAATATTCATTTATTTAATCCTACATCTGCCCCCTTATATTAATAAAAATTAATTTACAAAAACAAAATCAACGGGTTTCGAACCCCGGATCTCCAGAAAAATGGAAAGAACTTTAACCAACAGATCTATGATACTTATTTGTCTTCATTTTTGTACGTTTATAATTATATTAATACAGACCATGTTTTTTGCCAAAAAAATTTGCGTCCCGCGCAAATTTTTTTTCCCGCCATAACACGAGAAAGCTATACCCACGGTTCTACAAAACCGTGGGTATAGATCTCTTAAAAAACACCAATACCCACGGTTTTGAATAAACATGGGTATATGTCTTTGCAATACACCCTATCCCCACGGTTTTTCAAAAATCGTCGGTATTGGTCTGGTAAAAAACCGTATCCCCACGGTTTTCAAAAACCATGGGGATAGGTTCAAGCTCTACCCTTGTACCCACGGTTGTGGAAAACCGTGGGTATAGGTCCATTTTCCAGTAGTGGGACATGGGTAATCTTCGGTCGAGAAGGGAACTGAGCCATTAGATTGAGGGTGCACTCCAACAATGGTACGAGCTCTGGATTTCTGACAACATAGTCACCATTGACTTGCTTTATGACTAGCTCAGAATCCCCCTTCACATGTAAATGGGGAACAATGATCTAGAGGGCCAGCTCGAGGCTAGTGATAAGGGCCTAATACTCTTCCCCATTGTTGGTGCATCCTTCTGACAACAGGAATGAGTATGACAGAATGTCTTGTGTCGGGGTAATGAAGATGACACCCAGGCCCACTCTACTGAGCCTAGGATCATTGAGCCTCCTGCCGGTGGGACTCCGAGAGGCACCTTAAAAGTGTATCTGCCAACATGGGACGGCATGGTCCACCGAGAGGATTGCCTTGTTGGGAAAGTCCAGGTATAGGGACTGGTCCATGGATGTTGGATGGGTGGCTAGAAAATCTGCCAATGACTGCCCCTTGATAGCCTTCTGAGGCACAAACCTGAAGTCGAACTGTTGGAGAATCACCACCCACCGTGCTAGACGGTCTGTCAACATGGGACGATTCAGAATGTACTTCAGAGGGTCTACCCGGGAGACCAACTGTACCTCATGGTGTTTTAGGTAATGCCGCAACTTCTGTACAGAAAATACGAGCGCAAGGCAACTCTTCTCAATGGGGGAGTATCTAGTCTCTGTATCGAGGAACATTCATCTGAGGTAATAGAGGCTATTATCTGTCCCCTCATTGTTCTTCTGGGTGATAAGGGCATAGAGAGATTGGTCTAGGGCAGTGACGTACAGGATTAGAAGCCTACCGGAGACGGGTGGCATCAAGACTGGAGGCTGGAGAAAATATTTCTTGATTTCCTCAAACGTGGCTTGGCACTCCTCATCCCATTCAGAGGCAATGCCCTTCTTCATGATCCGAGAAAAGGTCTTACACTTGCAATCCAGATTCTCAATGAATCAGAGTATGTAGGATAAGTGTCCTTGGAGACCTTGAAGCTCCTGAATATTACTCAGGGGAAGAATTTGGATGATTTCCTTTATCTTATCTAGGTCGATCTTGATGCCTCAGTACCTGACAACAAAGCCAAGAAACTTCTCAGAAGTGACCCCAAAGGCACACTTCAACGGGTTCTTCTTCAAGTGGTGAGAACGGAGGAAACCGAACACTTTATCAAGGTCCTTGAGATGGTCTTGGTGCTAGAAATATTTGACCACCAGATCATCTAAATAGTACTCCACCAATGTCCCGAGGTTTGGCCTGAATATGCAATGCATGGCCCACTGATAGGTGGAACCTGCATTCTTCAGGCCGAAGGGCATAACCTAGTAACAGAAAGTACCTTGGGGCGCCCTAAAAGCTGTGAACTCTTCATCCTTGGGGGCCATCTGGATCTGATTATATCCAGAGTAACCATCCATAAAAGATAGGAATTGGAACCCGCCCGTAGCGTCAATCAACAATTCTATCACCGGAAGGGGAAAATCATCCTTCATATAATGATAGTTGAGATCTCAGAAGTCAATACAGACTCTGATATGCTTGTTCTTATTTTTGATTGTCACAATGTTGGCTAGCCACTTGGGGTACTGGACCTCCTTCATGAAGATGGCTTTGATGAGCTTGTCAACTTCGGCCTTGACCATGGCACTATGGGAAGGGTGCATTTTTCTAGGAGGCTATTTGAACCAGCGATGGTTTTTTGAGAGACCGAGACGGTGGAAGGCTACCTAAGGGTCTAGTCCTAGAATCTCTTCGTAACTCCAGGAAAACATGTCATGGTACTGTTTAAGGAATTCCACGAACCACTGCTGCTCCTCGAGGGACATGGAGGCAATAATCAATGTGCGTCTCAGATCTGCCTTGCTTCCAAGGTTCACATGTACCAGTTCATCGACTGTGGCAGAGACGCCTTCTTCAAAGGTAGGGGGATCATCATCCAGATCCTCTTCTTCGCTTGTGGAGGAGATATTCCCAGTGGGTGAGGCTTACCCTTGGTTGGAGGAACCTGGCGGGAGGCTGGTACCAGCCTGGACAGCAGTGGAAATCACATCAAAATATTCATGTGCCGCTGAGAGCATGGCGGTGAAGGAAGTGGATACAATCCCATCTGGCCTTCGGCCGAGAGGGCCACACTTGATGATGTCAAATAAATAGTGGCGAGTAATCTTGATCCAATTAATCCCATCCCGGTGAAACGGACACGTATGATGTACTGTCGTTGCCATGGGGCGGACGTCCTGATACCGTACAGGGGTAGGTGGTTCGGGGATCACCTGGGCCGGGTTTCTGTAGGAGTACGAGGTGATTTTCTATCATCGCTTGGACTTGGGAATATGCCTTCCTCTTATTCCAGAGACAACAAAGCATTTCCCCATGTCGGGGGTTGTGGACTCCAACCGATGGATTGGGAAAACATAGGCGTCATCCAGACCTGCCCAGGGGTTAGTTGTGATTGGGGCGGGCTCAACCTCACTTTCTATAATCTGCTTTTCCTTGCTCTTGTAATAGTAAGTGTCCAGATAACGGGATTCACAAGAGGCGAAAGGAGATGCATCTCCTTGGAGTACGCATACTCGACCATTGAGGGAGTATTTGAGGCATTGGTGATACGATGAAGGGACCGCCACGTGCAGATGGAGCCATGGCCTTCCCATCAATCTGTTGTACGCAGTGTCCTGGCAGACAACCATGAATTCGGTACTAGAAACTAGGCCACCGAACTAGGTCTTCAAATAGATCTTGTCGACCGGGGTCTGCTTGGTCCTATCATATCCCTGGATACTTATATCAGAGGGAGTCAGGTCATCCTCGGATAACCCTAGCTTCTGTAGTGTCTGAGTAGGGATAAGGTTGATCCTGAAGCCGGTGTCAACGAGATAGTGGCGAACCTCCACACTGTTGAATTGGTCGGTGATGTACAGAGGGTTAATGTGCCCCTGTATGGGAGGGTCTTCATCTTCACCAGAGAACGAGATAAATGCATGGCATTCGACGCTCTCAATTGCCTCAGTGTGGAAGGCTTCTACAGCTGCTACCTCCGTCTCAAACTGGAGGGGGCTCCTTAGAGCCTCAGCGAGGGCCTCACACATATCTGACGATAGGTAGAGGGATTTAAGGATGGAAAGCCTTTCTGAGATGCCAGAAAGGTGCTTTAGGACATCATACATCTGCGCCAGGCGTGAAATTCTACTTACAGGAGTCCGCTCCGCGATTGGGGGCACGATGGTCCCTATCCGCTGGACCGGCAACTGTTTGGTGTTGGGAATATCCTGATGTTAAATAGTCTAAGCCTAAAGAGTAGCTGCCAGATGAGATCCATACGACCGAGGTCAACCTGTAGCGGGGCGAAGCTAGTCACGGTATGGAAGGAGTGGCCCTGACTGATCAAGTAGCACAAACAGTGGTGGAGGCGGACCTGACGGCACCGGATGAAGAGGCTGCAAGTGTTGGGCTCTATGCTAGGGCTACTGTCTGGTCTCAGCATCATGCACATCCTGGATTAAAGTGCCAGCTGACGTGCCTTGACAACCCACATGTCTTCTGCTCCACCGACGTTGGCATCGGCTGGGGATGTTGGGGAGGTTTGACTGGCATTCCCCCTCATTGGGAGTCATATATGGGTTTACCAACTCGACGGTGTTAACCGAAGCGTACTCTTGACTGTCACTTGAATAATCATCCACCACTAGGTGGATTCTAGGAGGGATCCCCATTTCGGGGGGCATGAAGTCACCAAGAGTGCGAGATAACGATGACATTGGTGGAGCACATTGCTTCTTCTTGCGCCGTCGATTCTTTCTCTTCTGGAGAGAGTTCAGCTGAGATGATGACGCAGAGGTTCTTTCTGCAACTTCTGAGGGCTCCGGCTGATTTAGGCATGCCCGAATAATACGATGGGTGTGAGAAACTGTTTTATGAGTCGTCCAGTCATCGTACTTCTGGGATCCACGACCAGGAACCTACTTCCACTCCCCTTCATCATCGCTACCACTTCCTGACCTCATAAAGATACCTGCCACATGTGCTAGGGCCAGGCCCAACCTGACTATGTTGTTATCGATCTGGTCCTGGAGCCAGTTTTAAACACATAGTGCTTCTTAATGGTGTTTCCCAAAATCCGATGATAGGGGCAGTAGTTGGGGTGATCGTTGAGATTCACCTCTTCTGGACTTCTGCACTCAGGTAAGCGTACAATCCCCTACTCTAGGGCACTATGGAAGTAACCAGGGACCTGATTCTCATTGAACGAGTAAGTATGGAATATTCTTTTTAGATAGGGAGCCCATGGATCCTAGCCTTGACAGGGATCTGGAGGGGCCTCTCAGGGTGGTGGACCCTGATTATCCCGCCTCGGCGGTGGCGGAGCATTACGCGAAGGTGCTTGCCGATTCTGAGGATGCTGCGGAGCCGGAGGCTATGCCTGAGGTGGAGGGCCTCGGTGAGGTGGCAGGGTTGGTGCTACTAGTAGCAATTATAGCTGGCTGTGGGCCTCTATCTGGGCCACCGCAGCGGGGTCAGCTCTGGTAGCTCTCCTTGCTGGGATTGCAGGGGGCAACAGACATGCCTTCCTAGCCTGTTGTAGGGCTTCTTTGAGGCACTGGGCCTTATCAGAGAAGTCTCTAAACCCATCGGGATAGTTCTGAGTGATCAGAAAGGGAACCAGTTCCGTCTTGACATTTCCCACGCACATTATCAGTAATTTCTCCTGAGTCAGTGGCATGTCAAGGGAGTATGTGATCCCCTTCCACCCGGAAATAAATTTTGTGGATCGCTCATCAGGCTTGTGTTTTCACTTGAAGAGGTCTGCGATGCTCATTTTCGGCATGGTAGTGCTAAACTAGTAGAGGAACTCCCTGTGAAGGTCCTACCAACTAGTCATGGATTTGACGGGGAGTTGGCTGTACCAGACGAATGTCGTACCTTCCAGCATCTGAACAAAATAGTGGAGTTTAGCAGCCTCCTGCTATACTGGGGTCCCCAACATGGGCCCACACCTCGAATTGAAGTAGGACAGGTGCTGCGGTGGTTCCCCCATCCCGTTAAAGGGGAAGAATGTGGGATTTCTGAAACCCATAGGTGCCGGAAAATCAGCCTCCCAGGCCGAGTATGGTTGCCATCCGGTGGGATTGCCACCTGCCGCGTTTCCAATGCCTCAAGATGAGAAATGAGTGCCACCATAGGATCATATGGGTAGGTGATGTTATTAATATTTTCATGACTTATTATATTCCCCCTTTACTTATTTTATATGAAATGTGCATAATTTGTGTGAAATATTAATGTTTTAATATTAAGTATAATATTTGAGCATTTTTAGAAGTAGTCCAATTGAGTCAGATTAATGTTTTAATTATAACTGTCACTATACTGATCCAAATTGTGTGGTTCTTGTTTTGTAGGATTCTAATTTCAATATAAAACATTTCATTAGAAGGAACCATGATCCAATTCTGCCATTTGAAGGGTCATATTGTCCTCACAAACAAGACCAAAGAATCTATGAACAAAATGGACCAGTCTTGAAGATTGATTTACTGGGCTCAATACAGAAGTCCAAAAACATTATATCTCCACCATAATTCGGGGGACACTACATTTAATCTTGGATAAAAATTTCATGGCCCAAATCCAAGTACAAGGGGCCCAAATTAAGCTTTGAAGTCCAGCCCACCATTCTGTCCGAGAATTAAAATCAGTATACTATTCATGACATATCTCATGATGTAAGCATCAAATCAAGCTGAGATTTTGCAGTGTGACATAGTATATATAGGCGTCTGACTTTGTTGAATAATTCATTCGTATTTGAAGGCATCTACCTGTTCAAAAATCCATTCACATTTCAGTCATCGAAAAAGCATGGATAGAAATGGACAGTTTACCTTTGTTTAATAAAACCGCAATAACTTTGGATCCACTTGTCCAAATGCCTCCATATTTTTACAGTAGTCGTCCAACATTATTGTATACAACTTTGAAGAAGGAGATATTTGAAGATTAGGCTTTCTGAATAGCCAAATTGGTGATGAAAGTGGAGAGACAGATTGGGAATGCAAACAGTCCACTCCTTGGGCTATAAATACTCTCCCCTTCTCTCCTTGAGAGGGGTTGGCATTTCAGAAGAGAGGATATCATATTGGAACCACCAAAGCTTTTCCAAAGGCTTGGGAGGACCTACCAGACTCAAGTTTTCACTTGAGAGACCTTTCCTCCTCTCTTTGTTTTCACTTACTTTTGTGTTCTTCATTTTTGTAATTTTGTAAGTCCTTTATTTTGTAATTCTGTTTTAATGAAAGTTTCTTCTTCAATATCTCTTATTCTCCTCCACCTTCTGTAGTATAATATTAATGTTCTTAAAATAGTTTGAATAATTTTAAATTACAGTACCTTATCTTGCTTCCTCATTCAATCGAAATTCCATTTTTGATTCTCAAAATATTTCGTGTGTGTGTTCGGCACACTACTCTTATCTTGTCCCTTTCTTTTTCTTCTCTTTATAATTCATCACCATAAACATATATTACCAGATTAATAAACATCATAATGGCTGAGTAAATTTCTCATTGGGGTGAGTTTTAATTTAGGTATGTTATGCGATTGAGAGCTTTTTCTCGATGAGTATTCGTTGAATTAACATTGTGTATGTTGGACTTAGCATGTCATGGATTAATGACTTGATTTGTTTAACGTGTGGTTTCCATGGATTATTGGAACCATAAATACACTACCATAAACAATATTTGATCAAGATTAGAACCCTAATTTAATTTAAGGCTTGGATTAAATCCTTAACACTTAGGAATTCTAATCAACATCATCTTGTGACATGGGTGTTAATTTAAATGCAATATAAAGCAAAGCTCAAGGATATCACAAGCTTAACTAACCTAATGATGAACTCACCCCAATCTTTATCAACTTGTTAAATTAAACATCATTCATTAAACATTTCAATTAAGCTCTGCAAACAAACCCACCCAATCAAAATACAATCAACTAAAAAACAATCGACTATTACGAAGTCCCATCGCCGAGGATTCGACCCGAGTGCTACTATACACATTAGCAGAGCACCAGAACTTTGACCGGTCGATAGGCGACAATCGGCCATGCGTTTTAGTAGGGGTCTATGTCTTTATGGGGATCCCTAACCATGAGTGCATTTCCAGGATCTTTGACACGGTAGAAGGGTTCAAAGGCTCATGGAGCGGCTGGTGGGACGGCCTGCGGGGCAACTGGGGGAACCCGGGCTAGATTCCTTGGATTGTATCACCGTTCTGGAGGGTTTGGTGAGACATATTGCACCATCTTTCCATGAGCTCCGGCTTCAACCCTATCAGTGGGAGTGGCATGATCAGGGTTTCCCTGAGGCATCTCACCGGGAAGAATTGTTCATGCCCCTGTTGCCTCGACCTAGGATCGCCATAGTCGGGTCGTCGCTCTATCGCGTGTTCAGCCAGGAGTTCGTTGACCAACCTATTTTTCTCAGCAAGTTGATGCTGAAATGTCACTTTCTCGGGGTCCTCATCCATTTTCTACACTGAGGCAGATGGGTCGGAGTTCTTGATAGTTCTAGCAGGCTCTTTGCCCTTACTGGCATTCCAACTGAACACCAACGACTTGGTGGGCGTAGGGAGACCTAGAAGCTTCCTCTACTGACATGTAATCCTCTCTGATGGGTCCAACAATGGTGGAACACACTCAGGGGGTAAGTCTCCAATGAGAAATTCCAGCTCGTCCTCCTTGTACAGTATGTCAGCCATGTTGAACGTGACCCTTCCCAGGGGCATGTCCTCAATATCGCATAGCGAGTCGGGCTTCCGTCGGAAAGGGCTGAAGAGGAGGGCAGCATACTGCCCCAGCCACAGACTTGCACGTGGGGGGTCACATCCCTGAAGATTTTGCAGAGTACCTTAATACTCTGAATGCATTGCTGCTGGAGGGCCTCATGATAACCTGGTGACTCCGGGAATTGGGCCATCGGGAGTGTGGCCAGATTTAATAGACGGCACTACTCGCTGATGTCCTCAAAATGCACTTGGCTCCATGGATATACCACACACTGATGATGGATACTGAAATGTTTCACCACGAGGGTGTAGCGAAGACAGTCAACTTCCTCTAGGGTGAGGTACTTGGGTATGCAGAAATGTTGCACTGCTACGGGCCAGAACTCCTCGGGGAAGCGGTTCGCTACAAGGATGCTTCAGAAGATCCTCAGCTCAATTTCATGGTCTGCCCTTGATTTCAACACTCTCCAACTGGGGGTGGTTGAGGAACTGGCAGCGGTACTAAGGCAGACTGTTAGGATGGCAGGTTGTCCAATGGATAATATAGAGAATGGGCTGACTGGCCACTGATTCTTGGGTTGTCCACCGAGGAGTGTAGTGACCTGGCCACTACATCTCGATAGGACGGGCTGATAGCCACCATTCTGGGCTTAGGGACCAGGGTTGATGGTGGTGGATTGCGATGCTGCTCGCCTGCCATTGGTCCCCAGAATAGCTCTATGTTATCTCTTGTGGAGGTAGAAATCACTTCTGGCGATGATGGTGGTGATTGCATGACTATAACCTGCAGGGTTGCCAGATTTTCATCCTCCTGGATAAACCTGCGGAGGGAGGTGGGAATACTGTGGACCTCACATTCTGGAAGTACTAGGCTGATACGCCTCATCCCTTCCCTGGCACTAAAATTGGATGAGCGAGGGGGGGTCCTGAGCTAATTCACACTCTGCTTTAGTGTTTGAGAAGAGGACCGGTTTGACCTCCGTCCGGGCCTTCTCATGATTCTTCTTATGGCGGCGATGACCCGCCCTCCTGCCCCTGGGTCGCTCTTCGAGATAGGGATGATTTCCAACATGTGGTCCTTTGGCTGCACTGGTGTTAAGGCGGAGAGGGTTTCCACTTGAGATAGTTGAGGTGTGAGGATAATCAAGAAAAATGTCAAAGGGGACAAGGAGAGGGCCTCCATGAGCAGTGCCTGAGTGGGAAAGACCTCCATTGGAACTGACGGGAGCATGGGGAGGACCTCCATGCTTGGTTCGGGTAGAGCGAGGCTCGCCTTCACCCCTTTGGATTCCGGGGTGAGGAGGGCCTTCACCAGCTACAAAGAGGACGTAGGGAGGATCCCCACATTGGAGAAAGACTGGACTGCAGGGCGGACCCTCATTAGGATTGGGGGTGGCATGTGTCAGACCTCCATGCCAAGCCTCAAAGTGGGGAAAACCCACGCTCGCGGTGGCGGTAGTATGAGGAGGACCTCTGTACGGTGTGGGATCACTACAGGTTGGCTCACGACACCTCCCGCTCATTCCTGTGACCAGGAGAGTTGACCCAGCCTGCTCGTGGGGAAGTTGGGGCCTCGATCTCGACTGGGCGTAGGAGCGCCCCTGCTCAGTGTGGGACTTTATGATATGCATCGGTGGTGGCTCGGGCCACAGTAGTCGTCGACGTTGATGCCCCTTGGCAGGAATCCAAATCTAGGGCCCGACGCTAGAGTCGGGTCAGGAAAGCCGGTGCTGGTGGTGTGGGTGCATAGCTTACCTACACCTCCGGCAAGGTCGGGAGATGATGTTGACGCAGCCTGGTGGGGGCCATCACTAGGAGCCCCTGGATTGGTACTCTGACCGGGATAGGCCGGACGTCACCCACCTCATCAGTATAAGTCAAGGAGTCATCAAAATGTTCCAGGGACAGGCTCCTGAAACGATTGAATGTTGGGGTGGGGAGGGGGCGGCGTTGATGGCAGGGCTTGGATGCCTCCAGGTCTAGGTTGGCCATATCCCAGGTCGGTATTTTGCTTTCCTCCTCGTAACGACGTACGAGGTCATTAATCACCCTTCGTTGGATGAATTTCGATGGGAAGAGGGGGTGTGGGTGCCCCACAGTCGTGGATGCAGACATCGTTATGGAAGCAGTGATGCCACGCGGAGCGGCTGTGTTGGCGTTTCCCCTACCCCTGCATAGTCGGGCGGGTGGTGATCGCGTTCCCATGGCAGCAACCTGGTTCCTGGAAGCAGGGAGATTAACTCATTAACACTCCTAGGAAAATTAATCCACAACCTGTTCCCCAGCGCCATTCCATCTTTTGTGGCCGGTAAGAGGGAGCCACGCTGACAACGTCGCAGAACAGGACGCCCAACATTCTACTACCTCAACATCTGGTGAGTTTCCCTCCAGGCCTGCTATTTTTGTTGCGGGACCTGGAGCCGGATAGCTAGATTTGGTGACACTTCAATCCATGGATTCCCTGAGTGTTACCAATCTCTATATTGAGGAGAAGACTTTCACGTCAGGTTCACCATTTCTGTTTCCGACGCTTTTGTCGGGGTGCATGCGTCCGTCTGCTTGGGTACGATGGGCGCAACTTTTGTTACCAAACATTCCTGCTTTCCAAAGGCAGGTGGAATCCATTCCTTATTCAGGGACATTTTCTCCTTGATCGAAACGAGATGATGGGTTTTTGGTTCTTCCTTCCATGGATTTCTCCTCAAAACTAATCACTTTGTCCGGGTCTCCCTCATAGATTTAATACATTGTTTGTGAAACTCTTCCTGGTGCCATATTTTCATGGACACTAGTTAATTACGCTACTTCTGTCAGGACATTCCAAGGGGTCCAGTCAGGGCAGAAACCTTCGGTTAGGGGAGTAGTCACGCTAGGAATCACTAGCATGTCTGGACGCTGGGGATTGGTGTGTCTTTCTTCAGTCCCTTATCACAGGGCTTCTTGAGGGAGCAGAAGCCTGAGGAATCCCACATAGAAGATGGTAAATCCTATTCCATAGGCATGTATCTGAGGTTTTCCTCAACTTACCATGTTTAAAACAGGGTATGCCGCGAGTTTAACGTCCCATGGGGACAGATCAGACTGATCAGAACACTGATTAGAGTGGATCAGATTGAAAAACCCCCTAGAGGGAACACCAATATTGGGGCCATCACATGGGAGGCTTCCCGAATGATATGGAAAGGAATGATGTGTCATGATCTCACCGGGATGTGGCGGCCTGGGTAAGAATCAGGATGGACGATGGTTTTGGGGTTGAACCTCGTACGGGCTTCCTATGTACCATGCCTTGACATGGATCAAATTCCCCGTAGTTCGAGCAAACAGTTTAATGTCATGTGGGATGGGGGTGAACCGACGTGAAGAGGGTTGGAACTACTAGGTGGTGGGCTTGAACATTAGGAAGGCTTCCTACGTACGATGCCTTGACATGGATGAAAGACCATGTAGTTTAGGATGGGGTGTGTCGGAGAACCAACATGAAGATGGAATTTGGTCTGATTGGTTATGGGATTGAATCTTGTGAGGCTTCCTACTTACCATGCCTTGACATGGATAAACAACCACATAGTTCAAGAAGGGGTGTGTCGGAGAACCGACGTGAAGATGGACCTTGGTCTGATGGGTAATGGGCTTGAACCTCGTGAGGCTTCCTACGTACCATGACCTCACATGGATAAAAGGCCGCGTAGTTCAGGATGGGGTGGGGCTTATACTCTAGGCTTCCCAAGGTGGTAATGGGGCTTGGCGCATTGACACGGTGATTTTCAGGGCCAATGGTTGTTGGGATTAAACCTCATGGAGGCTTCCAACGTACCATGCCTTGACATGGATCAAAGACCACGTAGTTCAAGATGGGTTGGTACTTACACTCTAGGATTCCCAAGGTGGTAATGGGGATTGGCGCACTGACATGGAGATGGTCAGGGCCAATGGTTGTTGGGCTTGAACCTCATGGAGGCTTCCAACGTACCATGCCTTGACATTGATCAAAGTCCACATAGTTCAGGTTTATAGTTTAATGTCATGCGGGATGAGGTGTGGTGTCATGGTCAATGCTTACTCTAAGACCACGTGAGTCGTGCTTGGTGTCAGAAACAAGAGGCAGTAGAGACATAACAATCACGTCGTGAAAGGTGCGCCTTCGAGATGTAGAGTGAGGCTTACGTATGGAGTGGCACCGGGAGAGAGAGATTGGGACTTACTCCAGGATAAAGTCCCAAAGGGGGTCAGGGCTTACTCCAGGGTGGAGGCCCGAAGGGGGTCGGGGCTTACTCCAGGGTGGAGGCATGTTCCCTATCACGCCCTCCGCTGACCTTGGCACAGAGGAAATGAGGAGGAGCGAGGGTGCTTCCTCCATCAAAAAAAGCTAGGGGCTTATGCCAAGGTGGTTTCCCTTCTCCCGTGGACATACGACACTCCCAGAAGAAGGATATCATCCCATGTGGAGACCAGGGGGAATGTAGAATGTCCAAGGTGGGGGGAAGACCCTGCATGTGAGGCACGGGGTCAGGTCACAGTTTAACATCATCTGTTAAGAACGAGGTTCTTGGCAGTTTAACGTCATGCGGTTCAGATGAGGTGGGTCTGCTTCACACCCCTAGGGCTTACATAACTGGTACCCTATGCTCCTTGTGGGAGGGGAGGCACCAGTAATGCCGTGCTAAGGGGGTGTCACGGAGCGAACCATAGAGGGGTCCATGTTAGCGTGGCTATGCGAAGAATCAATAGACATAAGCATGCATATGCAAAGAATCATTAGGCGCAACAATGCTACGTGTGGTATTGTTTGGGGGACTTTGAAGTTACATCGTTCCAACCTGGAGGGTCGTACAGGAAAAGGATTTTCCAAGAAGAGGGTTCCATAGGTATGGGCCTTGTGGAACTCTGTCGTTCCACGTGGCAGAGGGAACTTGTGAAGGTATATGCTTCACAAAGTCGGGTGCCTTATCCTTAGCAAGGGGCGGAGGTGCAAATGGGAGATGCTTCGCGAAGTGGAAGGGCATTCGCAGAGCACAGCCTCATGGACAAAAGGTGCCTCACTGAGCAAGGTGTCAGGAAGCAATGTGCTTCGCGAAGTACAGTGATCTTGCCTTAAAAAATGGATCAAGTGTACATGAAGGGTGCTTCGCGAAGCATAAACGCTCCGTGAGGACCCGAGTCCCCTTGGGGATCCCCTTCCTTCGCGAAAACCCTTAGGATTTGTGAAAGTCATCCCTCTCGTAAGAGGGGATCAAAAAGAGACAATGGGGAGGTACTTCGTGAAGTAGAAGTACTTCGCACAACTCATGGTTCACCGAGAAAAAGAGTGCTTCATGATTCGGGAGATGAGAAGCTGAAAGGTCGGATTGTCCATTCGGAGAGCTCAAGGAGAGCTCGTTATTTATAGGTAAGAGGCACCGCGGATCAGAGCTCACGCAGTGCAAAGAAGGGTGATTGAGATTTGTGGTGGGCTCATAAACATCAATTGGGGTCGCAGAGCACCCCGCCTCCTGGGATTTGCGGCGGGCTTGCAATCGTCAAATGCATTCGCGGAGCCTCCCGCCTTCTCTACTTCGTAGTGGCCACAGTGCTTGGGGAATCCGTGAAGGGGATTCGTGAGGCAGTCCATGGGGCTATCTTGGGGCCTTTTCTTCATTCCAATTTTTTGCGTCAAAAAATGCCCCCCCACGGACTTAAAGCCGTAGAGGGATCAATGGTCGAAGTCTGAGCGAAATCTCCAAAATCATCAGTCGTTCGCAGTGCTGACTCGCAAAGAGGATGTGTGAGGCAGACAAGGGCCCCACGGGCTGGGCGTGCCGTGAAGCTCCTTGCGGACTGGATGCGCTGTGAAGATTCGAAGGCCATCGCCTATAAATAGGGGGACCTTCCATATCTTGTGTCCTTTAAGTTCTCCATGATCTTTTCTTCTTGCGCTCTCGATTTGTGAATCTCTGTGTACTCTGCTAGTGATCTTTGTGAATTGAGGCTTCGCGGCACACAAAGAGTCCTTGACTTCGCGTTTGCGCTCCGCGATCCAGCTTTTAACACTTAGGCAGCATTCCCGTGAACTGTCTTCACGAGCGGCCTTCGTGAACTCACTTCATGAACAATCTCCGTGAACCATCCACCCAAACTTCCATGTTCCGAAACCAAATGGACCACCAAGAAGTTTCCCAGGTGGTCCTTGTGGATTCTGCCTGAAGGGATGAAATGGCGAATAGCCTGGGGCTAGGAGACCTAATCTGGAGCCACTCGGACCATAGTTCTCTGGTGGAGCTAATGTTGGAGAGCCAGAAGGATTATCCATTGTGCAGGAGGTTTCCTCTATATGGCTTTTGGCTGAGGGATGATGTCTTTATTCCTACAACAGGTTGGGATGAGCCAGCCTACTAGTTCCGGAGCACGTCGTGCCAGCACAGATGGTTTAGGGCGCCCAATGGTCATGCCCGGGAGGATTTCATGCCTGTCGTCACCGACTTTCTGTAAAATCACATGAAAAACATCGATGGGATGGAATTTCAGCCAGAGACGTCCCCTCCCCTACACCGAACCATGCTTAAGGCGGCGTTGGGGAACCCGAAGAAGGGGTGGTCCGAGAAATGGGACCTATTCCAAGGCGTAAACTTCACTGACTGTAACAGCCCAAGATTTTATAAAAAAATATTCTTTTTAATTTTATTAATGTCTTGTGTTGTACGCTACACCAAAAGGAGCTTGCACAACACGCATCCTTGTCTTGCCTTGCATTACACGCAATCACGACCTTCCTCGATAGCGTGTGTAATACGCAATACCGAGTTTCACTAAACAACGATGTGCTATTAAAATATTATTAAAACTAGCCGTTATGAATAGTAATAACCACTTTTTAAAATTCTGTAAATCTTATTTTTCAAAATGAACTTCATTCTTGGATTCGGAGTATCGAATTTAGCCTAAGGTGAAATTTTGGTACTTTTCGGATAACTTTCATATTCTGATGAATAGTGAAAATTAATAATTATAATTAAAAACAACTTTTTTAATCGAAATAATTAATAGTGATAAATTATTAATTGAGTGGTTTTAAAGTATATTTAGAATATATTTTTACAATTTAATACAATGTTGATCATTGGTTGTAATTTCACATTTAAACCAGACATAATCAAGTGTCAATCTTTTGATATATATTGTTTCCTAAAAACACGCTATTTATTTTAACAGCGGGATTTAATTATAAAATTAATTAATGCAACTTCTATGTTATGAATTTGGTAAAATAGATTTCATTTTTGAAATCGGAATATGAAATATAGCTTAGGATGAAATTTTGGCATTGTTCTGAAAAACATCAATTTTTGATGAATAGTGAAACTACTAAGTGGTAGTTAAAAAAACTGAATTTTTCATAAAACTTAATTTTGCCGCTTCTGTGAATGGAATTTCGAAAATCCGAGAGACACGGTTAATATCAAGGACTAAAATGTGGTTCAATGAGATGAAAATAATTTTTTGGTGAATAGTAACTTTTTACTTTTTTTACCGCGGTTAATAGTAAATAGGGTAACTAAGGGTAAATATGATATCACTATTACCCTAAAACATGTCCTAATTCTATTGGACAAGTGTAATTCGACCAAAAACAAACTTAGGAATAAAATATGACCATTTAGGCCCACTTGGATTAGATTAGGACATTTATTATTAATTTATTTAAAGAAGGTTTAAAATAGCTAAAATCAAAGTTTAATAAGTAAAACATTTTTAATATGGGGTTATACATAAGATAAATTCGATTGTAAATATTCATTAGAAAGATAAAAAGATTTCCTACATTATGGTATTTTATTTGTAATTTTTAGACATCAAATAATTTAATTTATTTATGACACAACGATGATGCAGTAATTATCTTATTAATGAAATATTGACATAATTGATGTTATAAACACCAAAATAAATGTAATTTGAGATTTTTTATGAATTCCACTAATTTTCTAGGTTACTATGATATATTAATGTTGATTTAATCAACTTGGTTCGAACATTTAATTCTGTTATGACTTTCACAAAAATCATATATAAAATAGTGTCAAAATTGACACAAAATAGTTTTTAAATCAAATATTATATTATTAATTGTTATTGTATTCCTAAAAATCTAAGGTTCGGCCAAATGACTTAGATAAGGATATATATATTAATAATAAACAATTTGGGGTTCGTTTGGCATGTTATAGTAAGTGTATTAACCATATAGTGAAAGAAAACAAAAAGACATGGTAAAAGTTAAATTATTTAACTTAGAGTTAAATCTAATTGATATGGTTAAAATAATACCCTAAACTTGTCTAAATCTTATTGGTTGATAGGATTTCGACCCATCCCCACTTTAGCTTCGAAATAATACCCTTTGGAACCATTATAAACCGATTTTGACTTTAATATAAAATAATATTTTGAGATATTCCTAAGGTGCCCCTCTCCTCCCCTATAAAAGGACACCTCCTCCCCCTCCTCCTCACACCAATTTGAGCACTCAAGCTCGGACAACCCCTGCCAAAATCTCTTCTCCACTTCCCTAGCAACATCCTAGAGGTTCTGGTATTACTCAAAGACCAATTTTAGTTCCCTAAGAGGAGGTCTCCAAAAGGCGCTTCAAAGAAGAGGTAATTACCGTTACCAATTCTTTCATCTTTATTTCTTCTTACACTTATTCTTCATAGGTTGTTTCATTATGAAGTAATAACATCAGTATCACTCATATACTGATATGTTATTATAAGTATGAAACAACCCTATTTCACCATCTATCCATCCTACGGAAAAAGAAATCACCGCGCGTGCGTACGTACGGAATACCGTCTCCACGCCGTGGTGTAATCTATTTTCCACCACCACCTTACATGGATGGGTATAATGGTGTAAAGAATAACTATACATAGTTATTAAAACATAATATTGATTCTGATATATTGTATAATCCACTCCAATTCAGTTCAATATTTATAGAAATGATATCATCGCTCGTGCGTACGTACGGAATACCGTCTCCACGACGCGATGAGATTCATTCTCCATGTTAACCATTTAAGAATGATTATAATGTATATATAAGAAATAATAATGAAATATATGACATTATAAAGCTACTGGATTTATGTATATATATACATATGTATGTCATCTACTTACTTCCATTTCAAGACAATAAGGAAAGGAAAACAGCGTTCATGCGTACGTACGGACTACCGTCTCCATGAACGGTGTTTTTTCATTTTATTTATCTACCTATTATATATATATATATACTGAATATATATGATATATAAATCATATTTTATATTCTGGAAGTGAGTAAATCATGATATAAGTAATAATTATGTCAAGAACAACAAGTCAAAACACCTACGATAAATGAAATGATTTTACCCAAAACGCTTCTTTAACATGGAATTTACAAAAGAACGGGTAATATAATGTCATAAGTGAACCATATATGATATCATAACAATGAATATGATTCTGTAATAAGTCAATGACATTATTTAAATCATTATACAGGAGGTTCGGACACATACGAAGCAAATCGGACCTAAGGTAAGGGAAAATATCACAATCTCATTTTTATTCGAGATTGTTTATTCGTAAGTATTTACTGGGGTGTATTTTATCATCCACATCCATGTTTCATCAATATGTAATATTATTTCCATCCACCTACAAGAGTTTAAATCCAATTTTACCCTTAGGTGAGTTTTTAGTAAATAATATGAAAGGAATCTTTTGTCGTTTTTCCGTACGAGGTACTTTTTGACTTTTCCGACAAAAGTACGAAGAATGTTTTTTTTAACTTATACGGCACGAACGGATTTTTACGGTTTTATAAAGCCTTATTTTCATGAACCTTCCTCCAAAATATTTCATGACTATTTTTAATAAAATCTCTTTCTTTTAAAATTTTATGATGTTTTGTGAAAAGAAATTGATTTTGAAGAAGAAAGGATATTTTCCTCAAGAATTCATTTCAAGTGTTTTATCAAAATTATTTTCCATCTAAGATAATAAAGGGTTCTGTTTCTATCCATATTTTTACATTGATTTGACTATGTTGTGATGGAATTATGTTTATGAATTCCTTTATCTTATATGAATGGTTTTATGATGTCATGTTGTTTAAGAATCCCATTTTTATTACATGGGTTATGCAATGATGTATGATTTATGATTTTGTGGCACACATAAGAATGGTATCATTATGAGATGGGTGGGACCTATATCTCCCTCCAATGCATTGGGTAAAGATTTCATATCTCATGAGATAGACATGGCTGGAATGGTAGGTTATACCGGTTCAGTGAAACAGGACTGAAACGAGGATTACTCGATTCAGAAAGGGACTTTGTCCACTAAGATAGTCTTGGCAATGAGTCTTGACTAACAAGAAATGATTCTCTATGATTATGTGTGTATGCCACAATGAGTAATGTTTTAAGTAAGGGTTTCATTTTCACTACTATGATTTATCCCATGTTATGAAATTATGCTCTCTTTTGCAGGTTAAGATTTCCAAAAATGTTATGTTCTTATGAAAATTATGTGATTGATATTTCTTTTGTTTACCCTTACTGAGCATTTGAGCTCACCCTTTTATGTTTTCTTTTCCCCAGGATATAAAGAAAGGTTTTAGGTAAAAAAAAAGATCTTTATGGGAGATGTTGAAGATCTTTCACCACGTTTAGAAGATTACGTTCCAAGTTTCCAAAGACACTAAACTATTACGATCCTTGTGTGTGTGTTTTTTGTTATGTACTAAGTATTCCGCAAAAGTAATGTAATGTCCATGTACGTCAAGCTTCGGGTCTCTACAGTTGGTATCAGAGGAAAGGTTTAGTCAACCTTTGGAAACTAGGATGCGAAAACGTGAGTGAGATCCCTAGAGATATTTTTAAGGTATGTCTAGGGATGTCCCTAAGGATAAGTATACGTATAGGATATAGTCCTAGAACTATGGTAACGATCTTAGAATTTAACCTAAGATGTTAGATATTGAGGGTGCTCCCCCTTTACTATGTTGTTTTCCCTAGCATGATTTTTTCCTCTCACACTATTCTTTTGGGGTTTTAGACGATGGCTAGAACCCGAAGGAACCGTGTTGATCAATGCAATGGACAATGCAATGATTGCCCTCCTGAACAAACAAATGTTATGGGAGATGGAGTGCAAAATCTTATTGCTATACTTACACAAGCTATGAATCATTCTGGACTTCCAAATGAGCAGAGAAGGGAACAATATTCTATTGAGTCCTTCATGAGGCAACGTCCACCTTCTTTCAGTGGGTCTTCTGATCCACTTGTGGCTGAACAATGGATCAGTACTACTGAAAAGATATTTTCAGTTCTTCAATGTTCTGAACATGATAAAGTCATCTTAGCAGTATATCGTTTGGAAGGTGAAGCTGATCAATGGTGGAATCTTATCAAGAATACGAGGCCAAGAGATGAAATTGAGTCCATGGAATGGGACGAGTTCAAGAACTTGTTTTTCAGTAAGTACTTCCCTCGTATTCTTCGAACAAAGATGGAGAAAGAATTTCTTGAACTGAAGCAAAGGGACGATGAATCTGTTGGTACCTATGAAGCAAATTTTACAAGACTTGCAAGGTATGCTTCTGGAATTATCACCCAACCTGAAAGTAAAGTTGATCGATTTTTATGTGGCTTAAAACCAAGTCTTCGAAGGGCATTAGCTATAAGAGACTTCAGTAGCTATGAAGAAATTGTGCGTTGTGCTATCAAGGTAGAAATGGAAGTTGATGTTACATATCCATCTCATGGTTTTGACAAGAAACGAAAGATGGAGTTCAAGGAGAAATCTCAGAATAATGGTGAAAAGAAGATGAATGTTTCCTTATGCACAAAGTGTGGAAAGAAGCATGGTGGAGATTGTCTAAAAGGGACTAGAAAATGTTTTAAGTGTGGAAAAGAAGGTCATCGAGTAGCTGAGTGTCGAAGTAATGGAAAAAGGGTTTCTAATGATGTGAATAAAGCAAACACTGCAGAGAACGCACCGCCAACACTTCAATGCTTCAAGTGCAAGGAAATGGGGCATTATGCTAATAATTGCCCTAATCCAAGGGTTAGTGATGATCAACATGAGCAACCACTGAAGGCAAAGGACAAAGGGAAATCACATGCGATCACTATTGGCAATGTTGAATATGACAACGATGTGGTGGAATGATTAAGTGTTTATGTAATGGGATTCCAAAATAATGTTGTATCATTGAGTATTGCAATATTTATTGATGTGGTATTCAAAGTGATTGAGATATTTTTTGGAAATAAGATGATATGCGCATAATGAAGACGAGAAAATGAAATGTTTAATAGTATTAATGAGCTCATGATTGATATAAGGACTAAGTGATATCATGGTTTGAGTATATAGAATTTTGAGGATTTTGGTATGTGGAAAGTGTTAACTTTTAACTGCACTCATGTTTTCACTAAGGTATTCAAGAGAATACACGATTAAGGACTTTGAATGTTTGGAATGTGACCAACAAGACATATCTTATGATATGTGGGGATCAACGACAGTATTAAATCTCTGGTAATCGATGTCACTATATTATGAGAGTGGACTACAGTATTATGTATAAGCCTAAAGATTAGACTGGATTATGTTGGACATAAGTTATTATTGTTTAAGGATAGAAGATTTTCGATATTATTGATGGGATGTTATAGTAACGTAGTTTTAGAAAAAGGGACAACCTGCAGGACGGGCGACAGCCCATCGCTTCGGACAAGGCTGTAGGAATCGAACCCACAACCGAAGTGCGACTGGCCTTTATCGCCTACCACTGGCCTACAGGAAGTCCCTGTTTAGTAGAAACTAGTTTTATTATATTAAGCAGTATGATATATGAAGTATAAGTCCATTTTAGGAACCATATATGATTAATCTCACTATAGATCGATTTGTGCATATAATTTTTGCTAACCTTTTGTTTGAGACAGATGGAATGACCCGTCATTCTATCACATGATCTTCTAACACTTCATGAATAACAAATTCAACTTCATTTATTTAAGAGATGAAGTGGAAATTGTTCAAGGCACGAACAACAGTGAGATTGTACCAAAATAAAGTAAGTATTTATTCTAATTCAAATTTTCAACTTTAAGGGAAATGATCTTGAAAACCAAAAATGTTGTCCTAGTGATCTTATACCTGATGAATCAGATGGTACCTTATATCATCACAAATCTATGGATTTGTGATTACTGGCTTTTCCATAGCCATGTTCTCTACCACTCTCCATCAGAACATGATGGTTGGATTTCTCTTCCATATCCATATTTTCACCTATGTGGAAACCCAATGATTAGTTTATTTGGGTAACCGTTACATTTCATACTTTTGTTTTTAAAGATTGGTTTTTATATTCCTTTTTACGATGTGGGTTTCTATTAAAGAAACTTTCGAATAGTAAACCATTTATAACCCCGACGAATTTTGAGGGCGAAATTCATTTTAAGGGGGGTAGAATGTAACAGCCCAAGATTTTATAAAAAAATATTCTTTTTAATTTTATTAATGTCTTGTGTTGTACGCTACACCAAAAGGAGCTTGCACAACACGCATCCTTGTCTTGCCTTGCATTACACGCAATCACGACCTTCCTCGATAGCGTGTGTAATACGCAATACCGAGTTTCACTAAACAACGATGTGCTATTAAAATATTATTAAAACTAGCCGTTATGAATAGTAATAACCACTTTTTAAAATTCTGTAAATCTTATTTTTCAAAATGAACTTCATTCTTGGATTCGGAGTATCGAATTTAGCCTAAGGTGAAATTTTGGTACTTTTCGGATAACTTTCATATTCTGATGAATAGTGAAAATTAATAATTATAATTAAAAACAACTTTTTTAATCGAAATAATTAATAGTGATAAATTATTAATTGAGTGGTTTTAAAGTATATTTAGAATATATTTTTACAATTTAATACAATGTTGGTCATTGGTTGTAATTTCACATTTAAACCAGACATAATCAAGTGTCAATCTTTTGATATATATTCTTTCCTAAAAACACGCTATTTATTTTAACAGCGGGATTTAATTATAAAATTAATTAATGCAACTTCTATGTTATGAATTTGGTAAAATAGATTTCATTTTTGAAATCGGAATATGAAATATAGCTTAGGATGAAATTTTGGCATTGTTCTGAAAAACATCAATTTTTGATGAATAGTGAAACTACTAAGTGGTAGTTAAAAAAACTGAATTTTTCATAAAACTTAATTTTGCCGCTTCTGTGAATGGAATTTCGAAAATCCGAGAGACACGGTTAATATCAAGGACTAAAATGTGGTTCAATGAGATGAAAATAATTTTTTGGTGAATAGTAACTTTTTACTTTTTTTACCGCGGTTAATAGTAAATAGGGTAACTAAGGGTAAATATGATATCACTATTACCCTAACACATGTCCTAATTCTATTGGAAAAGTGTAATTCGACCAAAAACAAACTTAGGAATAAAATATGACCATTTAGGCCCACTTGGATTAGATTAGGACATTTATTATTAATTTATTTAAAGAAGGGTTAAAATAGCTAAAATCAAAGTTTAATAAGTAAAGCATTTTTAATATGGGGTTATACATAAGATAAATTCGATTGTAAATATTCATTAGAAAGATAAAAAGATTTCCTACATGATGGTATTTTATTTGTAATTTTTAGACATCAAATAATTTAATTTATTTATGACACAACGATGATGCAGTAATTATCTTATTAATGAAATATTGACATAATTGATGTTATAAACACCAAAATAAATGTAATTTGAGATTTTTTATGAATTCCACTAATTTTCTAGGTTACTATGATATATTAATGTTGATTTAATCAACTTGGTTTGAACATTTAATTCTGTTATGACTTTCACAAAAATCATATATCAAATAGTGTCAAAATTGACACAAAATAGTTTTTAAATCAAATATTATATTATTAATTGTTATTGTATTCCTAAAAATCTAAGGTTCGGCCAAATGACTTAGATAAGGATATATATATTAATAATAAACAATTTGGGGTTCGTTTGGCATGTTATAGTAAGTGTATTAACCATATAGTGAAAGAAAACAAAAAGACATGGTAAAAGTTAAATTATTTAACTTAGAGTTAAATCTAATTGATATGGTTAAAATAATACCCTAAACTTGTCTAAATCTTATTGGTTGATAGTATTTCGACCCATCCCCACTTTAGCTTCGAAATAATACCCTTTGGAACCATTATAAACCGATTTTGACTTTAATATAAAATAATATTTTGAGATATTCCTAAGGTGCCCCTCTCCTCCCCTATAAAAGGACACCTCCTCCCCCTCCTCCTCACACCAATTTGAGCACTCAAGCTCGGACAACCCCTGCCAAAATCTCTTCTCCACTTCCCTAGCAACATCCTAGAGGTTCTGGTATTACTCAAAGACCAATTTTAGTTCCCTAAGAGGAGGTCTCCAAAAGGCGCTTCAAAGAAGAGGTAATTACCGTTACCAATTCTTTCATCTTTATTTCTTCTTACACTTCTTCTTCATAGGTTGTTTCATTATGAAGTAATAACATCAGTATCACTCATATACTGATATGTTATTATAAGTATGAAACAACCCTATTTCACCATCTATCCATCCTACGGAAAAAGAAATCACCGCGCGTGCGTACGTACGGAATACCGTCTCCACGCCGTGGTGTAATCTATTTTCCACCACCACCTTACATGGATGGGTATAATGGTGTAAAGAATAACTATACATAGTTATTAAAACATAATATTGATTCTGATATATTGTATAATCCACTCCAATTCAATTCAATATTTATAGAAATGATATCATCGCTCGTGCGTACGTACGGAATACCGTCTCCACGACGCGATGAGATTCATTCTCCATGTTAACCATTTAAGAATGATTATAATGTATATATAAGAAATAATAATGAAATATATGACATTATAAAGCTACTGGATTTATGTATATATATACATATGTATGTCATCTACTTACTTCCATTTCAAGACAATAAGGAAAGGAAAACAGCGTTCATGCGTACGTACGGACTACCGTCTCCATGAACGGTGTTTTTTCATTTTATTTATCTACCTATTATATATATATATATACTGAATATATATGATATATAAATCATATTTTATATTCTGGAAGTGAGTAAATCATGATATAAGTAATAATGATGTCAAGAACAACAAGTCAAAACACCTACGATAAATGAAATGATTTTACCCAAAACGCTTCTTTAACATGGAATTTACAAAAGAACGGGTAATATAATGTCATAAGTGAACCATATATGATATCATAACAATGAATATGATTCTGTAATAAGTCAATGAAATTATTTAAATCATTATACAGGAGGTTCGGACACATACGAAGCAAATCGGACCTAAGGTAAGGGAAAATATCACAATCTCATTTTTATTCGAGATTGTTTATTCGTAAGTATTTACTGGGGTGTATTTTATCATCCACATCCATGTTTCATCAATATGTAATATTATTTCCATCCACCTACAAGAGTTTAAATCCAATTTTACCCTTAGGTGAGTTTTTAGTAAAGAATATGAAAGGAATCTTTTGTCGTTTTTCCGTACGAGGTACTTTTTGACTTTTCCGACAAAAGTACGAAGAATGTTTTTTTTAACTTATACGGCACGAACGGATTTTTACGGTTTTATAAAGCCTTATTTTCATGAACCTTCCTCCAAAATATTTCATGACTATTTTTAATAAAATCTCTTTCTTTTAAAATTGTATGATGTTTTGTGAAAAGAAATTGATTTTGAAGAAGAAAGGATATTTTCCTCAAGAATTCATTTCAAGTGTTTTATCAAAATTATTTTCCATCTAAGATAATAAAGGGTTCTGTTTCTATCCATATTTTTACATTGATTTGACTATGTTGTGATGGAATTATGTTTATGAATTCCTTTATCTTATATGAATGGTTTTATGATGTCATGTTGTTTAAGAATCCCATTTTTATTACATGGGTTATGCAATGATGTATGATTTATGATTTTGTGGCACACATAAGAATGGTATCATTATGAGATGGGTGGGACCTATATCTCCCTCCAATGCATTGGGTAAAGATTTCATATCTCATGAGATAGACATGGCTGGAATGGTAGGTTATACCGGTTCAGTGAAACAGGACTGAAACGAGGATTACTCGATTCAGAAAGGGACTTTGTCCACTAAGATAGTCTTGGCAATGAGTCTTGACTAACAAGAAATGATTCTCTATGATTATGTGTGTATGCCACAATGAGTAATGTTTTAAGTAAGGGTTTCATTTTCACTACTATGATTTATCCCATGTTATGAAATTATGCTCTCTTTTGCAGGTTAAGATTTCCAAAAATGTTATGTTCTTATGAAAATTATGTGATTGATATTTCTTTTGTTTACCCTTACTGAGCATTTGAGCTCACCCTTTTATGTTTTCTTTTCCCCAGGATATAAAGAAAGGTTTTAGGTAAAAAAAAGATCTTTATGGGAGATGTTGAAGATCTTTCACCACGTTTAGAAGATTACGTTCCAAGTTTCCAAAGACACTAAACTATTACGATCCTTGTGTGTGTGTTTTTTGTTATGTACTAAGTATTCCGCAAAAGTAATGTAATGTCCATGTACGTCAAGCTTCGGGTCTCTACAGTTGGTATCAGAGGAAAGGTTTAGTCAACCTTTGGAAACTAGGATGCGAAAACGTGAGTGAGATCCCTAGAGATATTTTTAAGGTATGTCTAGGGATGTCCCTAAGGATAAGTATACGTATAGGATATAGTCCTAGAACTATGGTAACGATCTTAGAATTTAACCTAAGATGTTAGATATTGAGGGTGCTCCCCCTTTACTATGTTGTTTTCCCTAGCATGATTTTTGCCTCTCACACTATTCTTTTGGGGTTTTAGACGATGGCTAGAACCCGAAGGAACCGTGTTGATCAATGCAATGGAAAATGCAATGATTGCCCTCCTGAACAAACAAATGTTATGGGAGATGGAGTGCAAAATCTTATTGCTATACTTACACAAGCTATGAATCATTCTGGACTTCCAAATGAGCAGAGAAGGGAACAATATTCTATTGAGTCCTTCATGAGGCAACGTCCACCTTCTTTCAGTGGGTCTTCTGATCCACTTGTGGCTGAACAATGGATCAGTACTACTGAAAAGATATTTTCAGTTCTTCAATGTTCTGAACATGATAAAGTCATCTTAGCAGTATATCGTTTGGAAGGTGAAGCTGATCAATGGTGGAATCTTATCAAGAATACGAGGCCAAGAGATGAAATTGAGTCCATGGAATGGGACGAGTTCAAGAACTTGTTTTTCAGTAAGTACTTCCATCGTATTCTTCGAACAAAGATGGAGAAAGAATTTCTTGAACTGAAGCAAAGGGACGATGAATCTGTTGGTACCTATGAAGCAAATTTTACAAGACTTGCAAGGTATGCTTCTGGAATTATCACCCAACCTGAAAGTAAAGTTGATCGATTTTTATGTGGCTTAAAACCAAGTCTTCGAAGGGCATTAGCTATAAGAGACTTCAGTAGCTATGAAGAAATTGTGCGTTGTGCTATCAAGGTAGAAATGGAAGTTGATGTTACATATCCATCTCATGGTTTTGACAAGAAACGAAAGATGGAGTTCAAGGAGAAATCTCAGAATAATGGTGAAAAGAAGATGAATGTTTCCTTATGCACAAAGTGTGGAAAGAAGCATGGTGGAGATTGTCTAAAAGGGACTAGAAAATGTTTTAAGTGTGGAAAAGAAGGTCATCGAGTAGCTGAGTGTCGAAGTAATGGAAAAAGGGTTTCTAATGATGTGAATAAAGCAAACACTGCAGAGAACGCACCACCAACACTTCAATGCTTCAAGTGCAAGGAAATAGGGCATTATGCTAATAATTGCCCTAATCCAAGGGTTAGTGATGATCAACTTGAGCAACCACTGAAGGCAAAGGACAAAGGGAAATCACATGCGATCACTATTGGCAATGTTGAATATGACAACGATGTGGTGGAATGATTAAGTGTTTATGTAATGGGATTCCAAAATAATGTTGTATCATTGAGTATTGCAATATTTATTGATGTGGTATTCAAAGTGATTGAGATATTTTTTGGAAATAAGATGATATGCGCATAATGAAGACGAGAAAATGAAATGTTTAATAGTATTCATGAGCTCATGATTGATATAAGGACTAAGTGATATCATGGTTTGAGTATATAGAATTTTGAGGATTTTGGTATGTGGAAAGTGTTAACTTTTAACTGCACTCATGTTTTCACTAAGGTATTCAAGAGAATACACGATTACGGACTTTGAATGTTTGGAATGTGACCAACAAGACATATCTTATGATATGTGGGGATCAACGACAGTATTAAATCTCTGGTAATCGATGTCACTATATTATGAGAGTGGACTACAGTATTATGTATAAGCCTAAAGATTAGACTGGATTATGTTGGACATAAGTTATTATTGTTTAAGGATAGAAGATTTTCGATATTATTGATGGGATGTTATAGTAACGTAGTTTTAGAAAAAGGGACAACCTGCAGGACGGGCGACAGCCCATCGCTTCGGACAAGGCTGTAGGAATCGAACCCACAACCGAAGTGCGACTGGCCTTTATCGCCTACCACTGGCCTACAGGAAGTCCCTGTTTAGTAGAAACTAGTTTTATTATATTAAGCAGTATGATATATGAAGTATAAGTCCATTTTAGGAACCATATATGATTAATATCACTATAGATCGATTTGTGCATATAATTTTTGCTAACCTTTTGTTTGAGACAGATGGAATGACCCGTCATTCTATCACATGATCTTCTAACACTTCATGAATAACAAATTCAACTTCATTTATTTAAGAGATGAAGTGGAAATTGTTCAAGGCACGAACAACAGTGAGATTGTACCAAAATAAAGTAAGTATTTATTCTAATTCAAATTTTCAACTTTAAGGGAAATGATCTTGAAAACCAAAAATGTTGTCCTAGTGATCTTATACCTGATGAATCAGATGGTACCTTATATCATCACAAATCTATGGATTTGTGATTACTGGCTTTTCCATAGCCATGTTCTCTACCACTCTCCATCAGAACATGATGGTTGGATTTCTCTTCCATATCCATATTTTCACCTATGTGGAAACCCAATGATTAGTTTATTTGGGTAACCGTTACATTTCATACTTTTGTTTTTAAAGATTGGTTTTGATATTCCTTTTTACGATGTGGGTTTCTATTAAAGAAACTTTCGAATAGTAAACCATTTATAACCCCGACGAATTTCGAGGGCGAAATTCATTTTAAGGGGGGTAGAATGTAACAGCCCAAGATTTTATAAAAAAATATTCTTTTTAATTTTATTAATGTCTTGTGTTGTACGCTACACCAAAAGGAGCTTGCACAACACGCATCCTTGTCTTGCCTTGCATTACACGCAATCACGACCTTCCTCGATAGCGTGTGTAATACGCAATACCGAGTTTCACTAAACAACGATGTGCTATTAAAATATTATTAAAACTAGCCGTTATGAATAGTAATAACCACTTTTTAAAATTCTGTAAATCTTATTTTTCAAAATGAACTTCATTCTTGGATTCGGAGTATCGAATTTAGCCTAAGGTGAAATTTTGGTACTTTTCGGATAACTTTCATATTCTGATGAATAGTGAAAATTAATAATTATAATTAAAAACAACTTTTTTAATCGAAATAATTAATAGTGATAAATTATTAATTGAGTGGTTTTAAAGTATATTTAGAATATATTTTTACAATTTAATACAATGTTGGTCATTGGTTGTAATTTCACATTTAAACCAGACATAATCAAGTGTCAATCTTTTGATATATATTGTTTCCTAAAAACACGCTATTTATTTTAACAGCGGGATTTAATTATAAAATTAATTAATGCAACTTCTATGTTATGAATTTGGTAAAATAGATTTCATTTTTGAAATCGGAATATGAAATATAGCTTAGGATGAAATTTTGGCATTGTTCTGAAAAACATCAATTTTTGATGAATAGTGAAACTACTAAGTGGTAGTTAAAAAAACTGAATTTTTCATAAAACTTAATTTTGCCGCTTCTGTGAATGGAATTTCGAAAATCCGAGAGACACGGTTAATATCAAGGACTAAAATGTGGTTCAATGAGATGAAAATAATTTTTTGGTGAATAGTAACTTTTTACTTTTTTTACCGCGGTTAATAGTAAATAGGGTAACTAAGGGTAAATATGATATCACTATTACCCTAACACATGTCCTAATTCTATTGGAAAAGTGTAATTCGACCAAAAACAAACTTAGGAATAAAATATGACCATTTAGGCCCACTTGGATTAGATTAGGACATTTATTATTAATTTATTTAAAGAAGGGTTAAAATAGCTAAAATCAAAGTTTAATAAGTAAAGCATTTTTAATATGGGGTTATACATAAGATAAATTCGATTGTAAATATTCATTAGAAAGATAAAAAGATTTCCTACATGATGGTATTTTATTTGTAATTTTTAGACAACAAATAATTTAATTTATTTATGACACAACGATGATGCAGTAATTATCTTATTAATGAAATATTGACATAATTGATGTTATAAACACCAAAATAAATGTAATTTGAGATTTTTTATGAATTCCACTAATTTTCTAGGTTACTATGATATATTAATGTTGATTTAATCAACTTGGTTCGAACATTTAATTCTGTTATGACTTTCACAAAAATCATATATCAAATAGTGTCAAAATTGACACAAAATAGTTTTTAAATCAAATATTATATTATTAATTGTTATTGTATTCCTAAAAATCTAAGGTTCGGCCAAATGACTTAGATAAGGATATATATATTAATAATAAACAATTTGGGGTTCGTTTGGCATGTTATAGTAAGTGTATTAACCATATAGTGAAAGAAAACAAAAAGACATGGTAAAAGTTAAATTATTTAACTTAGAGTTAAATCTAATTGATATGGTTAAAATAATACCCTAAACTTGTCTAAATCTTATTGGTTGATAGGATTTCGACCCATCCCCACTTTAGCTTCGAAATAATACCCTTTGGAACCATTATAAACCGATTTTGACTTTAATATAAAATAATATTTTGAGATATTCCTAAGGTGCCCCTCTCCTCCCCTATAAAAGGACACCTCCTCCCCCTCCTCCTCACACCAATTTGAGCACTCAAGCTCGGACAACCCCTGCCAAAATCTCTTCTCCACTTCCCTAGCAACATCCTAGAGGTTCTGGTATTACTCAAAGACCAATTTTAGTTCCCTAAGAGGAGGTCTCCAAAAGGCGCTTCAAAGAAGAGGTAATTACCGTTACCAATTCTTTCATCTTTATTTCTTCTTACACTTCTTCTTCATAGGTTGTTTCATTATGAAGTAATAACATCAGTATCACTCATATACTGATATGTTATTATAAGTATGAAACAACCCTATTTCACCATCTATCCATCCTACGGAAAAAGAAATCACCGCGCGTGCGTACGTACGGAATACCGTCTCCACGCCGTGGTGTAATCTATTTTCCACCACCACCTTACATGGATGGGTATAATGGTGTAAAGAATAACTATACATAGTTATTAAAACATAATATTGATTCTGATATATTGTATAATCCACTCCAATTCAATTCAATATTTATAGAAATGATATCATCGCTCGTGCGTACGTACGGAATACCGTCTCCACGACGCGATGAGATTCATTCTCCATGTTAACCATTTAAGAATGATTATAATGTATATATAAGAAATAATAATGAAATATATGACATTATAAAGCTACTGGATTTATGTATATATATACATATGTATGTCATCTACTTACTTCCATTTCAAGACAATAAGGAAAGGAAAACAGCGTTCATGCGTACGTACGGACTACCGTCTCCATGAACGGTGTTTTTTCATTTTATTTATCTACCTATTATATATATATATACTGAATATATATGATATATAAATCATATTTTATATTCTGGAAGTGAGTAAATCATGATATAAGTAATAATGATGTCAAGAACAACAAGTCAAAACACCTACGATAAATGAAATGATTTTACCCAAAACGCTTCTTTAACATGGAATTTACAAAGGAACGGGTAATATAATGTCATAAGTGAACCATATATGATATCATAACAATGAATATGATTCTGTAATAAGTCAATGACATTATTTAAATCATTATACAGGAGGTTCGGACACATACGAAGCAAATCGGACCTAAGGTAAGGGAAAATATCACAATCTCATTTTTATTCGAGATTGTTTATTCGTAAGTATTTACTGGGGTGTATTTTATCATCCACATCCATGTTTCATCAATATGTAATATTATTTCCATCCACCTACAATAGTTTAAATCCAATTTTACCCTTAGGTGAGTTTTTAGTAAAGAATATGAAAGGAATCTTTTGTCATTTTTCCGTACGAGGTACTTTTTGACTTTTCCGACAAAAGTACGAAGAATGTTTTTTTTAACTTATACGGCACGAACGGATTTTTACGGTTTTATAAAGCCTTATTTTCATGAACCTTCCTCCAAAATATTTCATGACTATTTTTAATAAAATCTCTTTCTTTTAAAATTGTATGATGTTTTGTGAAAAGAAATTGATTTTGAAGAAGAAAGGATATTTTCCTCAAGAATTCATTTCAAGTGTTTTATCAAAATTATTTTCCATCTAAGATAATAAAGGGTTCTGTTTCTATCCATATTTTTACATTGATTTGACTATGTTGTGATGGAATTATTTTTATGAATTCCTTTATCTTATATGAATGGTTTTATGATGTCATGTTGTTTAAGAATCCCATTTTTATTACATGGGTTATGCAATGATGTATGATTTATGATTTTGTGGCACACATAAGAATGGTATCATTATGAGATGGGTGGGACCTATATCTCCCTCCAATTCATTGGGTAAAGATTTCATATCTCATGAGATAGACATGGCTGGAATGGTAGGTTATACCGGTTCAGTGAAACAGGACTGAAACGAGGATTACTCGATTCAGAAAGGGACTTTGTCCACTAAGATAGTCTTGGCAATGAGTCTTGACTAACAAGAAATGATTCTCTATGATTATGTGTGTATGCCACAATGAGTAATGTTTTAAGTAAGGGTTTCATTTTCACTACTATGATTTATCCCATGTTATGAAATTATGCTCTCTTTTGCAGGTTAAGATTTCCAAAAATGTTATGTTCTTATGAAAATTATGTGATTGATATTTCTTTTGTTTACCCTTACTGAGCATTTGAGCTCACCCTTTTATGTTTTCTTTTCCCCAGGATATAAAGAAAGGTTTTAGGTAAAAAAAAAGATCTTTATGGGAGATGTTGAAGATCTTTCACCACGTTTAGAAGATTACGTTCCAAGTTTCCAAAGACACTAAACTATTACGATCCTTGTGTGTGTGTTTTTGTTATGTACTAAGTATTCCGCAAAAGTAATGTAATGTCCATGTACGTCAAGCTTCGGGTCTCTACACTGACGATTGGTTTTGGGCCTACTGGGTAGGCTCCTCGTGCGAGGAGTTCTGGGTGGAGCTGAGAATAGTGGGTCTATATGAGGCAGCTTGGGTTTCCCAGTTCCATATCTACCAGCTGAAGCAGTTGATGCTGGATCTGTTACGCCGGTGGTCATCGTGGACCAATACTTTTCACATGCATCACGGTGAGGTCGGCATCAGCCTATAGGATGTGCATCATATCTTGGGGGTCCCGATACTAGGGATGATGTACGACGAATTCCTGCCGGCCATGGGCGCATAGGAGGATCCAGAGCAGATGTCACGTATGGTGATGGCATTGATGGATCTCATGCTCAGGGAAGACAAGGAGGCTGTGAGAGATGTCTACTTCAAGAATTGGTTCAATAAATTCTTGAACTTCCCAGAAAATAGGCAGTTCCCAGCAAGGCCTCGAACTTGCCCAAAGGGTTCCTGGAGTAATGAAATCTCATACTGGCAGCTGCTAGAGGATAGCCAAGGGAAGACCTGGGGGTTCAGTGTCAGCAATGAACAACGGACAATAATCAGGCTGACGGCATTCATCATAGCCCTCATCTATGGTTGGATCCTGCCGGTGAGGGATAAAAACATGGGAGTGCGGCCAAGCACTTTTGTCATGGCATCCACTTTGGCGACAAGAGGACAGGTCAACCTGGGGATCCTGATTCTCGCCAAGTTGTACAAAGTGCTATGGCACATTAGCGAGGGGAAGAGGCCATAGAGGATATGTGGGTCATTCCTCCTATTGTACGGGTGGATAGCGGCACACATCAGGGGGATCTATGAGTATTCGAACCCCATATTGCCTCTGGGGTCGAACTTTCATCCCTCAATCTTGAATGCCGCAGGGAGCTTTCCGACCAAGATGACAGCACCATCGGTTCTAAACCGGGTGTGGAGGGTGGAGGAATTCAATTTCCACCCGTTCCCATTGCTGATGGGGGACTTCACGGATGATGGCCTAGGAATGAAAGAGCACGGATCCTACCTTCTAGCCTTTCGAGGTGGAGTCCTGGTGTCCTGGGTGAACCGAGAGCATCTCTACAAGCCATACACCCCACACCGATTCTCTCGGAAATTCTAGTGCCTGCAGCGGAAAACCCCGCAGGTCTACCTGGGGGTGCACTACGAGGACCACCAATGTGTAATGAGGCAGATGTGGCTCATGTTTACACAGGAAAATGGAAAGATGCGGAATTTATTGCCTCCACCGACAGCTATCCTTGGGATGATTAAAGAATACGCCCAAAGCTGGGAGGCAACCTACCTAGGGGAGATGCTGAGGTGGCCAACCATCGTAGTAGGTGAGGGTGAGCCCCCCCAGCCTCGGTTTTGAGGCCGAAAGGAGACAAGGGAATCCCGTAGTGACGGGGCTGCTGTAGCGGCAGCGCCCATACCAGTTGAAGAGGGATCAATAGTAGTGGGTCCCATAGTGGCAGTAGAACTGGTGGTCGCAACGGAGCAGATTCATCCAGAGGGGTGGCCACCGAGAGGGTTCCGCAGGATCTCCACTCAGGCCCCGGGGAAACGGATGCGCCACATTGACATGCCGAAGAATGTTGTCTTCCCGGAGGCCTTGGACATCTGGGAGGTCAACCGAAAATTCCTTGGACCATCCGAATTATGGCAGCACCTTTACCACCTCTGGATGGACTTTCAAAGGATTGACCCTATTAGATCTGGTTTTGCAGTATCCCAGGTGGAGGTAGAGCAATACATTGCTGAGCTGGAGGAATTCATCCATTCCTGGGGTGCCCTGCACCTGATGACAGACCGAGTGAGGGTACTACAGGATCAAACGGTTCCCACACAGCTGTCGTCCGATGAGCTGAGAGAGCGCTTTCCCCTACCAAAAGAATCAGACAAATCCTCTTGCGGGGAGGAGTCCAGTAGGGAGAGTCTGCTGGAGGAGGGTGAAGTCGGCGGCCAGTCCTCGGATCTCGAAGATTTCACGGAGGCTCTCGAGGTAAAATCCAAAGTTCCTCCTTCAGAGTCTGCCCTTAGGTTACTATGGATTTCTTATTAGCGTCTGTACTGTGCAGGAGGACCTTGTGCATAGAACTCATTCTCACCCCTCAGTGGGTGCCGACACGAGTCCTTTGGGAACCACGTCTGGCAGAGCTGGGACAGTTGAGGTGGCTCCTCTGGAGTCTCCAGGCCAGACAACCATATACGGGGGGCCGCTTCTCGGGGTTACGACGACATCATCCCGAGAGCAAGACCAGGGATTTGACCTCTGTAAGTCTCCTCCACCTAATTCATAATAGTTGTCCCCTGACCACATTAACTGACATTCACGTCCCCTTCTTGGTGTGTACAGTTCTTCAATTAGCCTGGTCTGCTGCGATGAAGTTGGTCGGGGCTTCTGGTAGCGCTCTTCCCAGGGGCATGCCTATTTTCGTGGAGGTGGATATTCGACCTAACCGACCTGCAACACTCCTGATCACTAGCGGGGACGCTAGTGGGATTGCACCTGAGATCATTGAGGTGGGATCTAATGATGAGGATCAATCAGACGATTCAGGTCCCACCATGCCCAATCTGACGCCAGACGTGGACCCAGGCAAGGATTTCCTGAGGGCATTCCCTGCATATGAGTCCACCAATTGCACTGACTAGGATGAGATGGCCTCTGACGAGGAGGACAACAAAATAGTCTGTCGTTGATCATGGAATCTGATCATGTGCTTCATCAACGACACCCCCCAAGCGCTATGGTTTAATGAGATGGACAGACATCGCTCACAACTGTGCGAACTGTGTGTTGGGGGAGTGGATGCCCAGCGCCCTCACATGCTCATCAAAGATCTCATGGTGGAGAATATTCAGGATTATGACCGTGGCCTTGGTGTGGGTTGGCAGGGGAGGAAGGTGGTGAACATCAAGAGGATCTAGAAGGCTGAAGATGAGGTCCAACAGCTACAAAACCGGGCAGATTGCTCAGGGGGATCTCGGTATTTATAGGCAATAGGCATCGCGAAGCGGAGCTCACGCGGTGCGAAGAGGGGTGATGGAGCTTTTCGGAAGGCTCACAAATGTCAACTGGGGTCGCAGAGCGCCCCACCTCCTTGGCTTCATGGTGGGATCACGATCATCAAATGCGTTCATGGAGCGTCCCGCCTTCTCTGCTTCACGACGGCCACGGTGCTTGGGGAATCCACGAAAGGGCTTCGCGAGGTAGTCTGTGGGGTCGTCTTGGGGCCTTTTCTTCATTACAAATTTTGGCACCAACACTTTTATTAAAGGTTGTATATATATTTCTATATCATTGATGGGATCAGAAGGGCCAGATTTGAGTATACTCATGAAAGTGAAAGGTTTTATCATACACAACCATGGGGGAAGGTTATAAATGTGTATAAAAACTGGCCATGTGATTTGTGAAGTAAGAATCTTCCCAAATGGATTAAAACCATCACATAAAAGATCCAGCCTCACATTACGCACATTAGCTAAAAAATAAGGATATAGAGCATCAAATATCTACCATGAAAATCCATCTACAGGGTAAACCAACTCATCATTAGTCTTCTTTCTCTTGGTATCATGACATTTCCTTTTTATTGATATTTCATAAGATATAAAAAGATCCTGGAGTCTGGGGATCAATGGAAAGTGAAACATTACTTTTTGTGGCATATGGGATGGTGTTCTATCAGCTTTTAGATTTCAGCGGGATGTGCCACAGTTTATACAATCATTTCATTCAGTAGTTTCCTCATAGAATAAACTTCAATATTTTGGGAAAGCAAGAATGTTTTTCATGAAAATCCAATTTACTCAACTAAATTCCATGCCATATAGTGGTTTGAGGTAATATATGCATCATCTAGAAGTAATTCTTTCAAGAAGGTAAGAATGTAATCGGTGGAAGTATTAGAAATCCCATACATAGTTTTCCCATTTAACAATCAGATTAAAAATTCCAACTTTTTCATTTTACCGCATTGTCGATATACTAGAGTTGTGGCATCATCATTCAATTTTTTCACCCTGACAACATCATTATTTTTATTAGATGCATCATGTGTGCTCATATCGAAGTCTTCTTGGGTCGGAATCCTTTTTATTCATGATGAAGAATAAATGGAAATTGGTCATATAACAAATTCTCTAATCCAGTCCTCTCTTTTGGATCATCATTAATTTGAGATTTCATTTTCTTCCCATTGTGATACCACACAGAGTAGAATCTAATCTCTATCCAATTGTAGCATTATTTCAAGCCTATTATAGATGACCTAGAATACATTTGGTGTAAACTATGAATATCATACATATAAATCACAACACAACTAATTGTAAACACACCTCCAAATATCATACGTGGATCAGATTTTATCTTTCACTCTAAATATCATACATGAATTCTAAATAAACACACCTAATTGTAAACACCACCCCAAATTTTGAGCTAGGTATGTGTCTTATTGATTCCTTGAGAGGCTAGTTGGGAGGTAATTCTAGGTTGTGATACAAGGTGTATGTTTACAAAATTTTGTTTGTGAGTCAAATATGATCTTATGTATGTGGTTTAGGCATATGAGCCAAGTTTTGATGGGACACTACTCATGTGAGTATGAGCCTTGTTATATCATTAGGTGATATGGAGTTGTATGAATGTTAAATTTGTGTGAGATCAATATGGATAGTGGATAAGAACCTAAGTGATATTTCTTCATAGAGATCACTTCTTCTTGTAATGGTAAGAGTGAGTGTTAGTATGGAACTTCAAGAAAAGTCTTAACGTGGGAAAGAAACTATAAATTGGTTATAAGTGGTTCCTATTTTTTGTAGATTATCAGAGTTGACAACCCACCCCTCCATGGACATCCCCCCCCCCCCACACACACACACATGCAGCCTCCTCCCCCACCTGGATAGCCCCCTCACCCCACCTGGACAGTCCCCCCCCCACCCCACCCGGACAACCCACCTTCCCTGGACAACCCACATCCCCCCTCCCCCACCTGGATAGCCCACCCCCCCCCCTTGGACATCCCCCACTGACAGCCCACACCTCCTCCCCAACCTAGATAGCCCACCCACCACCACCCTTGGATTGTCCACCACCCTCCCTAGACAGGCCACACCCCCTCCCCTACAGTCCCCTGCCCCCCTGCAGCCCCTTGAGCAGCCTACCCCCCCCCACTGGATATCCCCCCACCCCCACCCCTAATTGGATAGTCCCCCGACCTGTACTGCCCCCCATACCTGTACAGCCTCGCCCCCTCCTTAGATGGCCTCCCCCACCTAAATATCCCACCGACCACCCCCATGGACAGCCCACCCTCCTCCGTGGATAGCCAACCCCCCCATATCCCCCTATACCCCCCCCCCCCCACACACACACCCCACTTAGACATCCACCCCCCTCCCACCTGGATAGCCCACCCCCCACCTAGATATCCCCCACCTAGACAACCCACCCCCCATGGACAACCCCCCCCCCCCCTCCCCCACCTGGAAAGCCCACCCCCTGGACAGCCTCCCCCAGGACAGATCACACCCCCCTCGCCCACCTGGACACCCCACCCTGACCCCCTGGACAGCCCAAACCCCTCCTCGGGTAGCCCATACCCTCCTCCCCCACACCCCTTTAGCCCACCTACCCCCCCGAATCCCACCCTACCCACCCACCCATCCCCCACCTGGACAGCCCCCCACACCTAGACATCCCCCCTACATCCCCCTTAGGGTAATTTTATTTAAAATCATTTTATTTATTAAGAACGTAAAACCATCATGCATTATCCATTTCATTCCAAACAACCCATTCGATTTATCAAATCATGAAAATTTTAATTTATAAAAACATGACAAATTCAATTTATAAAAACATGACGAATTTAATTTATAAGGCATTATAGTCCACTTAATAAATGTCATTGGGGAAAGGGGAAATCACCTACACTGTTAATTCTAATTTAAAAACTGGGCTAAGCACTTAAGAGGTGTGGTGATGTCCAGGATTTGTGGTGGTGTTTAGGGGGGCTGTCTAAGGGGGTGGGGGCTGTCCATGGGGGTGGAGGGTGTCCAGGGGGGTGGGTGTCTAGGGGGTGGGGGTGTCCAGGGGTGGGGGCTATCCAATGGGATGAGGGTTTCCAAGGGGTGTCCAGGGCAGTGGGGGGGGGGGGGGGGGGGGGGGGTTGTCCATGGGGGTGAGGGGTTTCTAAGGGGAAGAGGTTGGGGTGTCTAGGGTGTGGGGTGGGGGAGGGGGCTGTCCAAGGGGGTGGGGGTGTCTAGGGGGTGGGGGTGCAAGGGTGGGGGGATGTCCAATGGGGGTGTCCATGGTGGTGGGGGTGCTATCAAGGGGGGTGAAGGTTTCCTGGGGTGGGGGTGTTCAGGGGTGTCAATACCCATATAATACCTTAAAAATTACCTATACCCAATACAACTAACATCATGATTCCAATCCATCACCCAACCAACACCCAATTCATCCTCAAAATCAATACAATTCCCATTATTCCTTGAAAGAAACAATAAATAAAAAATCCAAATCCAATTTTCAACTAAACTAGTCCATAGAAACTACCATATCACCCCCACTAAAAAAATGGAAAACTACCTACACCACTACACCAACTATCCCTAATCCCTTCACATGGACCATTCTTATATCCATTACCCACCTTGAGACCATTTGAATAAAAAAACCTTTAACATATTTGAAGTATAGAACAAAAAACAGAAAACAAATCAAAGTTTTTGGTATGCTAAAGATCGCTGGAACACTAATTTAACCCATATAAAAATAAAAAACAGAAAATCAAATAGATTCAGAACATTAAAACTAAGGTAACACTTACTAATTTGAAGTGTAGAAATAAAAAATTTCTTGATTTAAGATGGATTTATGGGTGAAAAAAGTTTCGCAAGGTAGGTTAAAGAGAGACCTTCTGGAGGATCTTTGGATTATGGTCTGCAATCGAGCAAAGTGGGAGTCGGGCTGCTATATATTTGGGGGGAAACTTTCCCAACAATTTTTAAAAACCATTAAAAAATTATTTCTTTACCAATGGTTTTAATAAAACATTAGTATATATTAGATAAATTATATATTTCCAGAAGTTTACCTTGTAAGTCTTGTAAAATTTTCTTCATAGGTACCAACAGATTCATCATCCTTTTGATTAAGTTCAAGGAACCCCTTCTCCATCTTTGTTAAAATAATACAATGGAAGTACTTCTTAAAAAAATAATTTCTTGAACTCATCCCATACCATGGACTCAATTTCATCTCTTTGCCTCATATTCTTGATAATATTCTACCATTGATTAGATTCACCTTCCAAATGATATAGTGCTAAGATGACTTTATCATGTTCAGAACATCATAGAACTTAAAATATCTTTTTAGTGGTACTGATCCATTTTTCATCCACTAATGGATCAGAAGATCCACTTAATCAAGGTGAACGCTAACTAATGACGGATTAATCAGAGTTTTTATCCTTTGTTTTCTCATTTGGAAGTCTTGTATGATTCATAGATTGAGAAATTTTTGTGAGCATGGCTATAAGATTTTTTATTCCAACTCCCATAACATTTGGTTGATCAGGGGGACAATCATTTCATTTCCCATCGCATTCAGCATTAACGCAGTTCCTTCGGGTTCTATACATTGACTAAAACCAAAAAGCATAGTGTGATATGAACTAATCATAATAGAAAAACCACATAATCATGAATAAAATTTCAATTTAGGACACTTTAGGTTTTATCCTAGGTTATTCATGGTCGTTTCTAAAAAAACTAGGATTGTATCCTATACTTAGACATATCCCTATGGTTCTTACTAAGGCTTTATCATCCTAGTTTCCAAAGGATAACTATACACTACCTCTGATACCAAATATAATGAACCATGCTTTTCATACATTGATATTACTTTAGAATTGAAGTATATTTATTGAAACATATAACAAAACCATAACAGGACCGTATAGGTATAGTTTTTTTAGAAACTGGGAAACATAAAAAAATGGTTCCTAAAACATCTACATTGTCTCCAATTTATTTCATCATAACAAGACTCCTTTTTGGAATATCATACTTAATACCCTTCATCCTAACCTGGGTAAAAGAAACATATGAAAGGGTGAGCTCAAATGCTCAGTAAGGGTAAACAAAATAAATATCAATCATATATAACATTTGAAAATATTATCCTGCATATAAGAGATCATAATATCATATCATGGGATAAATCATAGAAGTTCAATGTAATACCAATAAATATAACAAAAGACATGAAAATTTATGTCATACAAACATAAGAATAGAAAATTATTTCATATTAGTCAAGTCTCATTTCCAAGACCATCATAGCGGATAAAGTCCATTACTGAACTGAGTTCACTCCTCGTTCCAGCCCAGTATCAGTGAACCATATTTACCTTCCATTCCATCCATGTATATCTCATGATATATAAATCTCTACCCAATGCATTGGAGGGAGATATAGGTCTCACCCATCCCATAATGAAACCATTCTTACATGTTCCACAAAAACATAAAAACATTCACCATAACATAACCCATGAAATCAAATGGGTTTCTTAAACATCATTATATCATAATAGATATAAATCAAATGGATTTACTAAATAATATTCCATTGTAAACACAATTATATAATAGTAATAACAGGGATAGAGACATAAACCTATTTAATTGTAGATGGAAAATGATTTTGATAAAACACTTGAGCTTCATTCCTGAGGAAAATATCCTTTCTTCTTAAAAAATGTCTTTTTCTCAAAATGTCATGCACTTTTAAAAGAAAAGAATTTAGTTTAAAATACACTTCTAAACGTGTAGAGTAATCCTCATGGAAATAAGGAGTTATGAATATGTAAAAACCCATTCATTCCATATAAGTTAAAAAAATATTCTCCTCGTACTTTTAATAGAAAAGTCAAAAAGTACCTCGTATGGTAAACAAAAGGAAGATTCCTTGCAAACCATGTATTAAAAGTAATAATGGGTATAAATGAATTTAAAAATACATAGAATAATATTATACAATTTATGATAATATTTCTAGATAACATGGACATGGATGGTAAATATATTCCTAGTAGATACTTACGAATAAACAATCTCGGATAAAATGAGATTGGAAAAGTTATCTCTTACCTTAGGTCTCATATGCTTCATATATATTTGAACCTCCTGTATAATGATTTAAATATTGTTTCTAATTTATTCCAAAATCATAATAATTTTTATGATAACATTTATGATTATATTTTCTTCTGTTTGTTAGTAACATTTCATTCTTACTCTTTATTCGGGCATTAACTGCTTTACGTTATTATGTATGTTTTTTCGGATAAGGTCTTATTACTATTTTTTTGTTATATTTATAGCATATTAAAGCATGGTATTATAATAATATAAATCATATTTATTCATTCAATTCATTTATATAACCATGATTTAATGAAAGTTATGTAGAACGAATCACATCGCACCTTGGAGACGGTAAGTCGTACGTACGCACGAGTGACGATATCGTATCCCATAATTATTGAGTGGTACTAAATTGGATGGTTTATAATATATAATAATTATTATCTAGTTATATTAATAATATATAGTTATTATTTCCACCATTATATACATCCAAATAAGGTGATGGTAAAAAACATATTACACCACAGCGTGGAGACGGTAAGTCGTATGTACACATGCGCATTGATTTCATTTTTCGTAGGATGGATAAAAGGTGAAATAGGGTTGCTTTATATTTATAATAACATATAATTATATGAGTTTATACTAATTTTATTTCTTTATAATTAAACAACAAAATAAGAGGAAGTAGAAGAAGAAGGAAATTTGAAATAATTGGTAGAAGAGATTACCTCTTCGTCAACGTGCCTCCTCTAAATTTCTTCTTAAGGAACTAGATTTGGTATTTTGAGAAGACCATAACCTCTAGAATGTAACTAGGGAAGCTTATAATAGAAATGGTAGGGGTTTGGTCGAGCTTTAAATCTCAAAATGGAGTGAAGAGGAGAGGGAGGAGGTGCCCATTTCTAAGAGAGGTGAGGGGAACTTTAGGAAACTCTCAAAAATATTAATTTATAATAAATTAAATTTTGACTAAAAATTGTCCAAAAATTATTTAATTCAAATATAAGATGATTGTTTTTCAAAAACCCATCATAAAATAATATTTATACAAGTTTAGAATATATTTTTATCCTTATCTTATTAGTTTAACCCTTATTTCACCCTTTTTAATCTTATAGCGATATCATGTTATTTACACATTTTGGGTTAATGTAATTACCATATCTTGTAAAACGACCCAAAAAAAGTTATTTATGATATTTTTTGACTTATATAAACCATTTGGGCGAATATTATATTTTTAGGAATTTAATATCATTTAATAAACTATTTTATGTTTTATGTTATAAATTGTGTCAATTTTGGACACTATTCATACTTGGCTTTTTAAAAATTCATAAAAAACTTTATTCCTTAGAAAATAAGTCATTATATCAAAGATAATATGTCAATTTTATCCATAATATTCGTTTATGACATCAAAATGACCAAATTACATTTGCTTTAATATTTATAAATTCATTTATTTTAATCATTCATTAATGAGGTAATCACTGCATCATATTTGTGTCATAAATAAAACTATTTATATAATATCTGAAATTTATAAATAAAATACCATGATGTATAAAACATTTATACATTTATAATGACTATTTCTAAGAAATTAGATCAGTTATATAACCCTATATTAAAATCAATTTAGTAAAAGTTATATGTTTGGGTTATAAATATATTTACATTAAATTAATTTTTATAAAATACCATTTTCACATCCATGTGAATCCATGCGGTCCCAAATTCGACTCAAAGATTTACATGGTTGGAAATACTTTATCCAATAGTATTAGGACAAGTTTTATGGTAGTATTATATTATTAAATTATAATTATTTTACCCTTATTTACCAGATTTAGCCTTTAACTATGGTAAATAAAATAATTACTGAAGTAACTATTCATAATGTCTAAAAAAAGGCACCTATTTACACAATATAGAGCTTCTGATTAAAAATATGGAATCCATTTTCTCAAATTCAAAACACAAAATCTGTAGTGATTGATTTAAAATTAATCCCGTTGTTGAAATGAGAATACTGGTTTTAAAAGTTAAAACAATACAAAAGATTGAAATGTATTTACCTATAAATTCAATGTAAAATCAATGATAATGAGATAAATTTTATTAAATGGTAAAAATATATTCTATTTATACTTTAAAATCATTCAATATTATAACTTAATAATATAAATTATCTCGATGAAAAAAAAAATTAGTTAAAATTTTAAGTATTTTTACTATTCATTTTTTTAAAGGTTGGAGTCGAAGCCTCAATTTATTATTTAAAGAAAAGACGTCTTTAGTATGGGTAGAGGGAGACCCATTACATAGCCCAAATTCTTTTGTCCAAGTGGCCTGAATATAAGGCTTGAAAGCCCATTTTCCGGCCCAAAGGACCCCTCGGTGAATAGTAATGCTACAATACCTGCATCGCTACAGTCCCTGCTACGGTACAGCCGCCGCTACAGTTCCAGATATAGTGCCTCCACCACTATAGTGTCATAGCTCCAATAATTCCACCACTGCTACAATGCCATACTACAGTACTGCCACAGTACCCCAGAATTTTGTCCCTGCCCGAATTTGATCCTGGGTCTTTTGGATGCCAAGCGGGAGCCTGTACCACTTGCGTATTTTTACAACTCATTAAAACATACAAGTTATCAAAAAAATATCCCAAATTTATCCAATGTAATTTTTTATATACTAATTAAAAATAACATGTTTATTTTTTTCATATATAAATTATTAATGTGTCATAATCTTAATTTATAATGGATTTTCCATTCAAAGTTATAAAATTGACCTTTTAAAAATGGGTTCTTAAACATAAATAGGGTTTTATTCATAACCTATGACTAAAATATAAATTATATGAATATCAAAAAATATTTTATTAAGTATATAACACATATATCTCAATAATCTTGTTACCAAATATAATTCAGTCAAAAAAATACAAATATCTAATTGATTTTTATTTTTCATAAATAATTAATATCCAAAGAATTCATAATTCATTTTCATAAGTTAGTTATAATTATTCTCGCTAACCTAACGGAAGGGCTATAATGTTAATTTTATATTAAGGGTATCTCGTGGTTCGTTTAAACTCTCTATTGTGTTCAAATCAAGCTACTAAAGAATAAAAATTATTTAAATACAATATTTCATAAAAACATCTGGATTTTATAGGTAAAATCACAAAGGACCAATTTGTTTATTATTTTTGGAGAAATAGATAGAAAAATGATTCCCATTATACATATTAATTAACAATATTTCATTATAATCATTATTTTAGGTGTTAACTACTTTATTTTTCATGCAGGTTTTAGTTCATTAGTTTTGGTTATTTCACTTTGATCATGGTTTCTTTATCTTTATAATTTCAATCATGATATAAATAACATATTTATTAATTATATAAATATTTATATCCATTCATATAAAGTATTGATGAAAAATTAATTACTTTATTATGTGGAGATGGTAGTCCGTACGTGCGCACGAGTGATGTTTCCATTTTTTGATGGATGGAAAGAAAGAAAGGTAAATAATAATTCAACTATAAAGAAACATTATTATATAATATATATAATATATATCATATATATATATATTAAATATAATATAATAAATAACCATGAATTATGGGAATGGAAAATAAATCATATCATTGTGTGGAGGTGTTAGTCCACACATACGCACGAGTGATACTTTCATCTCCCATTTGATAGATAATAAGTGGAAAATGGTTGTTCCATCATCATAATAACATCTAAAAATATTATTTATATTATAATAATCATATTTTTATGGATATAACAAGTTTAGAGTATGTATAATAACAAATAAAACCAAAGAGCTTGGTTGAGATTTATACCTCTTCTTTGAGATACCTCCTTTGGATTAAATCTTATGCCTTGAAGGATTATCCTTAGGAGAGTACCAGAACATATATAATTGAGGGAAAGAATATAGTAATTTTTTTAGTAAGGATTGGATAATATATAAGTCTCAAATTTGTGAATAATGGAGGAGAAAAGGTTCCCTTTTATAAGTGAGGAGAGGGACACACATGAAATTTCTTAAATGATTTCAATGATATAAGGTCACTTGGATCCATATGGAAAAGTATTAAAATATAATTAAATATAATGATTAAATATCTTCAACCAATAATAATTGGATAGTTTTATGTGGAAATCATACCCTTATTTCTTTGTTTAACCCCCCTAGTAAACTCGTTTTAACCATAGTAGTGGTAACAAAATTTCACTATTTTTACTATTCACTATAACCAAAAATTAATTTGGCCATATTAAATTATATATATTATGATTATTATGGATATTAAATCCATTTTATAATATTAAAATTCTATGAGTGGCAGAATTTAATTTCAAATAAGTGCACAAACATCAAAGAAAACCCATTTAAGAAAAATATATTTTTAAGAAAAAACTTAATTTACTTCCATTACGTGCCTTATAAAACCATAAAATAAATGATAAAATATATCATTGAGAATAATATGTATATATATATATATATATATATATATCTAAAAACATTAATAAATAGATATTAATTAAATTCATTAATGTTAAAACACATTGTATGCATAAAAACTATTTTTAGAAAAATGTGTTTTTAAGCCCAAAATATGAACTTATTATAAAATAAAGTATAATTAATATTAATATGTAATTAATTTTATTATATTTAAATAAATGATAATTGTATTAATTTAAAATAAAATTAAAAACATAATATGACTTTTACTTGAAAATAAATGTTAGTTTTTATAAAAATCTATATTTTTCACTATTCGCTGAAAAATAAATCATTTTAGATAAATTCTAAAAAATTTCCCTATGACAACATTGAAATGTTAATTTCAAAAATTATAATCATTTATTAAAATAAAATTTATAAAAAATTTAGAAATTAATTATATTTTCTGTGTGGAAAATGAAATAAAAACAACTTTTATTGATAACATATTTTTGAAGCATAAAATGACTTTTCTAAAAATTAAGTACATGTTTATTATAAATTAATCAATAAATTTTCATTATTTAAAACATTTTTTTAATATTTTTTGTAAGAATTTTATTACTATTTATACCATCCAATTTAACAGCTAGGTTATAATGGATTTTTATATTATAATTCATTTAGTCTCAGGGTTGCGTGTAAGGAAGGTTATCGAATACTTCTAGATTATTTAAATTAAAATAAATATAAAATCTTTTGTTGTTTAATTATACCCTTTAAAATTTAATTTCAACCTAAAAATATTTTCAGTATGATGAAAAAAATGATGATATCACTGCTTCATCACATCCTCAGGTTTCTATGTAGTTTCCTCAAATATTTTATTCCTCCAAATAACATTTACCAGATTAGTAGTATTGTTCCATATAACTTTATATATATAATTAAATATTTATACCTGTTTTTATTCATAATAATGATAATGATCTAGTGGTATAACCTATGAGTTTAGTATATGTGCAACTTTTGGTATGTACTTCATTAGAAGAGATACATGTAACCCATCATGAACTTTATAGAAGTTATATGGGAGTGTCAAGTGATAAGAAATTGTCCCAATATAAAGAATATTGAAAAAAAATATACCTAGGGATAAAATTTACCTTTAGTATAAGTCTCATAACCTTATTCCATATAAAAATTCCTAGTAATACCTTCTCACCAACATCAAATTCTAGATCTCATTGATGATTGTCATCATTACTCTGAGGTTAACTTTATGATACCTTATTATGTTGTTGAATGTATATAACATTATTTTTCATTTCCTCAACTAGGTCTAGTCCCAATAGAATTATTTCTCAAACTTCAACCTATAATATTTTATATACACAATTCTTTCTCTGTAGGACTTCAAAAGGGGTAATCTGAATGCTCGAGTGAAAATTATTGTTGTAAGAAAATTTGAATAGAGGAAGGAATTGATCCCAACCACCTATGAAATCTAGATAATAGGATCTTGAAATATAATTTAAGGTTTTAATGGTTATCTCATACTAAAAATATATGTAAGGATGGTAGATATTGTTGAAACAAAACTCTGTATCCATAGATTTTTTATTGTCAGAGCTACATGTTAAACCTTAGAAGTCGATGAGATACAATACAATGTGGTAATCCATATAAAATTACCCCTTACATAATGTATACCCTAGATATAATATCAAGGGAAGAATATTCTATCATAGAAATTAATTGTTTATAATTTTTAAAGTGATCAAAAATACAAAAATAGAATTATGGACTTTATACATTTTTGGGACTCAAGTGAAAAAATTCATGGTGATGTTTCCCAACTTCTATTATGGTATTGTTAATGTTTGTAACATTACCTTATACATATTTCTATCTGAATTAACATTAAAACATACCAACCACTAAGATATATACTTTGAAATATCTCTCCCCATGTAATCCCACCATAAATACACTTTTATATCTCTATACATCTTCATACTTCCAGGATAAAAGAGAATGATAATATATGAACTTATTCAAATAGATAATTCATAAATTATAGTGTTGATGGGATGTATACTCAGTTTCTAAACCTTATCATTCCATCACAATCGTGTTTGAACTTGGAAAAATTTCTCACCTTTATTTATTAATCCATATCCCCCTTCTATTCCTATTTAATCTTCATATGGATAGAAAATTGAACACTCATTTGAGAAACATAATATTTCTCCCCTTAATTAAATATTTAAAGTTACATCCTTTTAAAATCAATAAAATTTGGATGTTTTTTGATCCTCATCATAGATAAGATGGAATGATCCTTTCAACTCAAAGTATCATCCACCTTGTTCAATTTCCTAGTGTGGTAATGTATTGATAAATCACAATCATTAATTAACTCTAGAGATATTTTATGGTGTATATTCAACTCTTTCTGGGTGAATATATATTTTAAACTTATATGATTAGTAAATATGTCCCACCATTCTCCATATGGATAATGCATCCAGATCATTAATGTAAATATTACCACTATTAACTCCAAATCATAAGTTGGGTAATTTTTCTTATGAACCATCAACTGGTGTGAGGAATAAGCTATCATTGTATCATTATGTATAATAACACATCTAAATCCATTCTTTGATGCATCGCTATAAATCACAAACCCTTCTCCATTACAAGGAACTCTTAGTAAAAGTTCACTAACCAACCTTCTCTTGAGTTACTTGAAATTTGTTTCACATTCAACAATCTATAGGAACTTAAATCCTTTCTGAGTTAACATGGTGATTGGATTAGAAATCCATGATAAAACCTTCACAAAGAATTGATAACTTATATATTTTATGGATCTTAGTCAAAGTGGTTGGTTTTTTCCAAAGTTCAATAACTTCCATCCTTGATGAATCCATCGATCTACCCTCACATGAGATAATATAGCCAAAAAATGAAAATTTATTTATCTATAATTCACACTTGGTAAATTTTTAATGCAACTTATCATTACTTATGGTCTTTAATAAAATTCTTAAGTGATCTTCATGATCTTCCTTTATCTCAAACTATATAAAAATATTTTCTATAATGACTACCATAAACTGATCAAGGTAATGTCTAAATACTCTATTCATTAAATATATGAAGACTATGGGTAATTAATAAAATTAAATTTCATTAGTTTAAATTCATTGTGTCCAAAACTGAAACAGAAGGTTGTCTTTGTTATGTATTTACTTTTTAACCTCAATAGATAGTGACCATTTTGAAGATCAATTTTGGAAAATTATTTACTGCTTTGTGATTGATCAAACAAATCATCAATTCGGGGCATAGTATATTGACCCTTGATTAGGATATTGTTGAGTTACCAATAATCAATTCAAAGTCACCTTGATCCATAGTTCTTATTAACAAAAAGAATAGGTTCACCATATGGTGATTCACCTCATCTAATGAATCCCTTATCAAGATTTTCCTAGAGTTTCTTCTTAAATTCAAACAAATCTATCAGGGTTATTCTATATATATTATACAATATTGGTGTAGTGTAATGTATGAGTTCTATTGAGAATGCAACTTCATGTTTTGGAGGAATACTAGGAAAATCGTCTAAAAATACATCAACAAACTCACGTATAATATGAATATTTTAGATATTGAGTTTCTCCCCAACTATTTGAGATAAACATACCCTTTATATAGGAATCAATACCTATTAAATAAATGTAATTTACTTTATAATTTTATATTTATCCTCACACTATTAGAAAATTGTAGGTTTGTTCAAAATTTCAAATACTATCTCCCTTCCTCATAAATTGATATGGAATTTAAATAAATAAATCCAATATATGTATAAAATAAAATAAAATTTAACTAGGGGGAGAATAAATAATATTTTTTGTGAGAACATTCTCACAAACATCAATCTTATAGGAATCATAGACTTGATATTTAATCATTATACTATTAGAAGTTTTTATTGCTAATTCAACATCTAATTTTTTAGGTGGTAATGTGTTACCCTTAGTAAATTATTCATATATAAAAGAGTGGGTATAAATAGAATCAAATAAAACATTATTAGTTCTAGAGTGGGTGATATGTATACCTTTTACCACTTCATTATTTTACCCCACATCAGTAATAGTGATTGCGTGATATTTTCCATTGATTATGGGATTAATAGGTTACTAATTTCAATAATCATAATTGACCATTGGTTTCGAAAACTAGTTAGAATAATGATCATACTCATTGAAATTATTTCATTATAGTGTGGTTGGATAATTCAGTACATATTTCTCACCATTTTAATCACTAGGTAACTTCTTCCAATTAATTCAGTATTCGATTTCCCAATGGAATTCTCTTCCACACATAAAAAATTTACTAATCCCCTTAAGAATATTTCTTCCATGCATCATTCTACACATATTGTGTAAATGAAAACTAAACTTTATCCATTTATGGTTTTTATTATTATAATTTATTTTCAATTCCATATTTCATTCCTCGTTAAAACCATGATATTAATGGGTGACTCTAATATTAATTTCCACCTTCATTGTACATTGAATGATTTATTCATAGATATTGATTCCACTTATGTCCAATTCTATTAGAAGACATGGTTTTAGGCCACTAAAGAATTAATAAATCTGAATTTCTAGTTTGATGATAATACTATAAGTGTTCCTTGTAATTATTGTAAAATACTCCACATAGGTACAAACAGATTCATCAAACTTATGCTTTAGATCAAGGAATTCATTTTTTGTCTTCATACAAAGAATAATGGGAATGTAAATATTGATAAATAATATCATAAATTCTTCCCACTCCATGGATTCAATTTCTTATTGTTACCTCATATTCCAAATAACATTCCACAATTTATATGATTCACATTCTAAATGATAAAGAGTTAAGATATAATTTTCATGTTTTGAGCACCGGATAACATAAAATATCTTCTCAAATATACTGATCCATTTTTAATAAATTAATGGATAAATGGTCCCTCTAAAATGAGGTTTATATTTCTTCATGAAGGAAGTAATAGTATGTTGTTACCTCCTTTGGTTGTATTTACACTCAGTATGATTTGGGTCTTGAGGATGGTTTGTAAACAAAGTGCCAATACTTTTCATTTGAGATCTCATAACATTTGTTCACTCATCAGGATAATCATTGCATTATTTATCACATTCAGTGTTAACATGGTTTTTTTAGTTCCTACCATTGAATAAAACCAAAATCCATAGTATGAGAAACAATAATCATAGGGTGAAATCATATAATCATTTATAATATGTCCAAATAATGAAACATCCTAGGTTTAACCCAGGTTATCCTTGGTTATCGTCTATTAAAATCCTCTATAATAGTTCATAAAGAAAAAATGAGTTAACTTAAGAATATCCTTGGGGAGTGTCTAGTTAGGTTTTTAGTCCTAGGCACACTAATCATGCATCAGTAATGATCAGGTTAATACCAAATCTTCCCCATTAATATTTTTTGTCCCTAGGTACATATATGACACAGATACATTCACAATATAGTATCCTAGGGATATATTTTCCAAGAAAACTATACACCTTTCTTTACCATAAATTAGGATGTTTTCGTGTATTTAGGCTTATCATAAGGGTTCTAGATAAATTTTTCTCATCTTAGTTTCCAAAGGTAACTAAACCTTGCTCTAATACTAACTATAGTGATCCAAACTATTCATATATATATATGATCTTATTATATGAATATTCAATATGTAACATTATGATCCATTCCATAACTAATAATTTTTAGTGTCATTAAAATCTTAGATACATAAGAAAATATTATATAAAAGGTGTACAACATTTCCTAACAATTTCTTCACAACTATAACCATTCATAGATATATCATACTTTAAACCTTTATTCAAAACCTAAGAAAATGAAATATAAGAAAAGGTGATCTCAGATGCTCAGTAAGTGTAAATATAAGATATATCAATCAATGATAATAAGTGATCATAAGATCATCTTAAGTTTATAAGAACATGATTATAACTAAAAATATTTATACCCAATAATTTAATGATCATTAATCATAAATCATGGTATAAGGCTTTGTCACAATAGTAGATATAAGTCATAAGTGTGCATAATCATCAATAATCAATCATCAGACATCATAATGTGCCATAATCATAAAAAAAAATATGTTTTTGGAATATATATAAAAATTGAAAATAATTTTATTAGTTAATTATCACTTCCAAGACTATCATTGAGGGTTCGGTTTACTCCTCATTACCTCATTCCTTAGTCAAGGTTCACTCTCAAGATGATCTTATTGGAAAAAAGTCCCTTAATGAACTAGGTTCACTCTCTATTCCAATCATTGTTATCTAATGAGGCTTCCATATTTACCCAATGAATTATAGGGATATATAATTCTAATCCCATCCATCACATAATGAAAACCATAATTTTTATGCCACAATATCATAAAACATTCATCATATCACCAAATAATAACCAATGTAAAGGATATGGGTTCCATATACATTTCATTGTCATAATAATAAATCATCCAAGAGAATAATAAATATAGGAACAATAGACTATATCCTCATTAAATCATAATAAATGTTAAAGTATTTTGTTATAGATAAAATACTATTAAAATATTAATGGATTATCTCTTGAGGAAAATACCTTTTCGATTTTGAAATAACTTATTTAAAATCTAAAAATTCCCAAAATATTAGGGAAAAACATTTATTTGAATAAAATTATGGGACCTTGAAAAGTAATATTCAAGGTAAAGATAATTATTTTTAGTGGGAAAATTTATTCATGTTGTGTATGTTAAAATACAAATTCATTTCACAATTTTAGTAAAAATTCAAAAGTACCTTATTCAAAAAACAACAAGATTCCATTAAAATATTTTTACAGAAAATAAAAAATTGGGTAAATATTAATTTAAAAAATATTTTCAGAATATTAAAAACTTTTTTGAAAACATTTTAAATAAAAAATGAAAATTTAAGAAAATATTCCTCACCAAAGATAGAAATAAAGTCAGTTTTCGTTAAAAACATTTTTTCAATCTCATGAGTACTTTAAGAGAGAAGAATGAAAAGAAAATATGTAATATATATAAATCACCAGAGAAAAACAAAATAATTAACTTTTATGAGAGATATATCCTATGATTTTATCATCATAAATTTAAGCATAAAAAATCTTAGTAAAATGAGATTCTAACAAAGAAAATTTACCCCAAGTATGTCTTGCTTCATAAGAGCTCAAACCTCCTATATAATAAATTTAAATTTATTATAACTATATTAAAAACCATATTCATACCTATAATAACATACATGGTTTACTTATAACTTCTTATCAACCATTTAGTAACAATCACTCATTATCATCATCGTTTCGGGTGTTAACTATTTTTTTCATGTATGTTTTGGTTCATAAGTTATAGTCCCTATACTTTTATCATAGTTACTTCATCTATAAAATATAAATAATTATGTAAATATAATATATATTGTTTATATAAATATTTATAACCATTTATATAAATTTGTGATAAAATATTTATAACACCACTATGTGGAGACGGTAGTTCATACATAGGTTTGAGTGATGATTTAATTTTTCAATGGGTGGAACAAAGGAAAGGGAAATAATAATTAAACATTAAAAAACAAATATTATATAATAAATAAAATATTTATATTAAATATATCATAATAATATCTCATCATATTGATTATATTTTAGTAGTCATTTTTTAGGGATACAACAAGTTTAGAGGTAGTATAAGAAGAAATAAAATTAAAAGATATCAGTTAATATTTATACCTTTTCATTGAGAGATATCTTTTGGATTACATACTAATCCTTAAAGGATTGTTATTAGAAGAATAAAATAATCTCTTGGATGAAGGTAAATAATCTATGAAGGTTTTAATTAGGTTTGTTTCATGATATAAGTCTCAAAATGTGTGAATAAGGGTGGATAAAACACTCCCTTTTATAAGTGTAGGGAGGGACACACATGGAATTTCTAAAAATATTTCAATGATATAAGGTAAATTTCTTTGTAAAGTGGATCTAAATGGAACAGTCTTTTAAGGAATGATAATATATGTCTGAAATATTTTCAACTAATAAAAATTTTACATGTTTTTTTTCAATCCTACCCTTATATATTGGTTTAACCCCCCCCCCCCCCCCACCCCCCCCCACCCCACGGTAAACTCGTTTTAACCTTAACCGTGGTAATAGAATTTTGTTGTTTTTACTATTAAAAATAAATGAACCATTGAATAATATTAATTATTATTACTACAAATATAAATTAATTTTACTATATTCAATTTCTATAATTGTTTGAATTTAATTTTAATTATGCGCACAAACCGTAATGAAAATTAGTTTTAGAAAAATTCATTTTTAAGCATGAAACTTAATTTACTTCCATTACTTAAATTTTAAAAACATAAAATTAATTTTAAAATATATTATTAAAGATATATTATATAAATTCCATTTAAACTATTAATCAATATAGATTAGTTAAATTTATTAAGATAAGAACACATTATGTGCATAAAAAACTTTAAAAAAAATGTGTTTTAAGATAAACAATGAACTTATTCTAAAAAAAATTATAATGATGATTCATATTAAATTAATTATATTATTTATAATTTAATTATACTTATATTGATTTAAGATTAAACTAAAAATAATAATGTATATTTTACTTGAAAAGAAATTACAGCTTTTATGAAAATTAGTATTTTCACGATTCATTGAAAAATAAATATTTTTAAAAATTTAATTAAAATTCACACTAAGACAATATTTACATGATGATTTTAAAAATTAGATTAATTTATTCAAAATAACATTTATTAAAAGTGGTATAAATTCAAAAAATTTAATAAAAACAACTTTTTTATAAAATATATTTTTGAAACAAAAAATGAATTTACTGAAAATTGAGTACCTATGTATTGTGAATTAATCAGTAAATTTTAATTATTTAAAATAATTATTAATATTTTCATAATGTGGTTATTACTATTTATATCATCCAATTTAATGTCTATTTTATACAGGATTGTTATATCATGGTTCATTTAGACTCAGAGTGCATATAAGGAAAGCTATCAAATACTTCCAATATATTTCAAAGGAAATACATAAAAAATAATGGGTGGTACTATTATAACTACATATAGTAGATTTTTAGAGACCCAAATTTTTTCATCAAGCTGTACATAGCTCATTTTTTAGTTTGGAATTCTCAAGTCCCTAAAATTGGTAAAATGGTAATTATTTTCATAATAAACAACCTTTGAATTTTTTTGATTATTTTGTTGGTATAAAAACTTAGTTTAAAGACTTGGAATAAAGTTTGGTAAATTTATAAGTTTTTTGGTTATTTAGAAATATTTAATATTTATTTGATAATTAAAAAATGTTCCCATGTATATTTGGGTTCAGTGATACGATCCATCCATACTGGCTTATCCTTGTGTGAGTGCCTTAACCTCAAGGTGGAGGAAGTCGAGTTAGACATAGTTATTTCTATCAATTTGCTTCATGGTAAGACTAAACTTCCTTGTAATCTTACATTCTTGGTAATACAATGTAGAAGTAAAATCAAGCAATGCATGGTTATCAAGCACACTTAGCACAAAGGGAACCATGCAGAGGACATATTGGCACGGGAAGGATGAGTAGGTGAAGAGATTATTGTTTATAGATGTGTTGGATCCTTACTAAAGAGATGTAACTAGATCCTTCTTGGCAATGTGCTTGGCCTCTATCACTATAGGCCCCTGACAGTTTTCATGGGATTCCCCTTCCTATGGTCCCTGTATGCGTCTTTCTCTAAAATTTTAATAAAAAATTATTTTCAATCAGTATTTTTTGATTATATACAATCATGTGTTCTCAAATATTTCAAAAAACATTTAGACATTAAAATTTAATATTAATTTGATTCTAAATAATCCAAGATCATTAAAACGTTATTTATGGAACTACCTTTGATGTTTAATATAAGAATAGTATTTATTTGATTATCTTTGTGTTATTGGTTTCTTGAGATATGTGTGTTATAATTCCCACATTAATTTTATTGTAAACATTTATGGAATTTTGTTATATGTTAGCATCCCCTTTAAATAATCATCAATGAAAATTGATTCAAACCCTCTTTCTATATCTTTCATGATTCAATAAACAATAATATAAACCTAATTTTGGTTGGTTGGTCTTTACACCAGCCATAATTTATCATTTTCTTCTTCATGTTCACCTCAGTAAGGTCTTGTCATGAGTAAAATGTGTAATGATAAAAAATGTTTGATGTTTTGGGTTCACTTTGGATAGTAGGTGCATACCAATGGGATTTTCTAAATGTATTGGGAAGTGGATTTGATGAAAGGTATAATGGTGATGAACAAGATAAAAATGGATTGATAATGTTATGTAAAGTAACAATGATGGAACTAAATGTGTTAGGCTCATCTAAAAATGGAGGCATGTTTGTAGGCAGAAGAGATAGTGGTGATTTCAGTTTTAAATTCATTAAAACAATAATTATGAAGATGGATTTTCTAGCTACACTTCATTTAATCCTCTAGGTAAAACATCATTTATATCCCCCATTTAATTTTTATACATCATCATAATTATGAAATTTTATGTATCTTTGAGATACATTTTGTTTACTTGCGATTCTATGGAGTTTGGTCTATATGTAATTATAAATATCACATGCCATGTGCCATAGGATTTCATGACTCAGTGTTTATTTAAGTACATGATAGTTCAACACCTTGGTCCCATGTGATGTGTGATATAGAAGATACACCATGTACAATTAGAGATATACCTTGTTGTGTACCCAGAGTACACATCAACTAGATTCGGTGTTCCCACATGTTGTGTATTGTATGTACATCATTACATGACATAGACTCTCATTATGGTGTATACCCAGCTATAATACATAGTTACACATGTTTTATACCATACTGATCATGCCATGTATGTATAACCACAAGGATTGGATAGTGGAATCACATGATTAGCTACTGTTCATGGCCTTTACATTATTTATAGAGGGTAACATGTTCTGTAATTATCAAACTTTAGTATTTTTTATATATTCTCACTCTGGTGTCAAATTTGGGAATGAAATTAGTACATTAAATGCATTTTTTCGTGAAAAAAGAGATGGAGAGTTTCTATTATTTATCTAGGGTATATTCTAAGCCATTTATAGAATATGTATCTCCTTAAATTTGTAAGGATGACAATAGATAAAGGGAAATATGGTTAGAGTATAAATGGGGTTAGTTACCCCTAATAGTATATTGATACTAGGGAGTGGATACTTTTCATACTTAAGAGAGCAGGTAACCCCCTTAGTGATGGTCCATAGGTCCTCTACTTATGGAGTAGATAACCACTTTGATCAATTCACAACCCATGTGATGAGGTGTGATTCCTCCTTAGTCATTGGTAACCACCTTCCCTGGAAACAAAAATTTATCATGGAATGAATCTAACAATAGAGATAGAGGGTATGACTAGTTTTATTGTTAGTTATTTCCTTATGCAATGGGATAAGGGTTTTATAGGGTGTGATATACTCTCGGCTGATATTATGTCCCCTAATGAGGCATAATTCCACTCTATCATTCCATAAAATTGACGATGGAGTTAAGTGGTACTCAATGTTTATATGTTGTGTTTTCTATGATATTATCATTTTACATCATCATGTGAGATCTTTTTATCTAAAATATAGTGATTGGGTTATTATTCCTATCCCTTTTAATATAAATTAGGTTTATATTATTGTTGGGTTATGATTTCTAATCACTTATGGTATTATATTGACGTAAGTGTCCCAGGATACTTTTAAAATATTCTTCTTCAAGGATATGATCAATAATTATAAGATATATCCATATTTTTCTCTATTTCCTTCCTGTAAATCATATATGGGTTGCATAATTTCCTTATAGTCCATTATTATTCTATACTTTGAGTTGACTTGATGTTTCATCCTTCCTTTATGTTTTTAGGGAATATTACTGGGTATATTTATACTTACTCTTATATAAGGATAATTCCCAAATATGTTGTGTTTATGCATACAATGCACTATTTTGATGTGTTCTTAGTGCTCATAGGGTTTGATCTATTTAAGTGGAGCTGATTCTTGATATCACATGGTGAAACTTAGCAGACACAATTTTTATTAGTGGGGTCTTTCTATAAGTCCTTATATTGAAGATATGGTGCTCCTTTTCATATATCTATCATACATATTGGTTTTATCATGTGTATTGACAATCTTTTGGTTTTCCCATGGTTCGTTGTATTGTATAGTAGTTGTATATGAATCTATTATTATTTAGTTTAGTAATCTATTTATACTGATGAATGTTTTTTGTCATATTAATTTTTTTTAATTTAATATTTTTGTTAGTTGTTATAGGAAAAGTCTTTCCATTTATCTTTATAACTTATTGGTTATATTCACTATCCCCTAACCAATTAGATGAATGATTGGGATGGAACACTCATCTTACTGCCTATCTTTGATGGTTCCCAGGGGGTCAAATAAAGTCAGGACTACTTACACAAATGAATTAAGGGGTTGTAAAACCTTCTTCCAAGGTTATTATTAATTTTATAATGATCTAGAACATTAATTAAATGATTTGGTAAAAGATAAACTCTAATAGTTTAGTAAGAAACCAAAAGGAAAAAATATGCTGAATCCAACTTCAGAAATTCCAAAATTAAGGGACTATGTTCCTTTGATTCCATATCCTCAAAGATTTAAGAAGATATTAAATGAACAGGAGTTTTAAAATTTTATTTAGATGTTTCTAAACTTCATTTTAATATTCCCTTTATTAAATCCTTGTATAAAGTTTCCAAATATGTAAAATTATTGGAGGATTTTTTCTCTAATAACAATATGTTGGAGGATTTCACCATTCATTCTTTTACTAAAGAATATATTCTAGTGTTATAGAATAAAATCCCTCACATATTGAATTATATAATAAGTTTTATTATCTCATGACACATTGGGAAGGATAAAGTTCAATGATTCTTATGTGATCAGGGTGAAAGTATTAGACTCTTTCTATTGTTCAAGAAACTTAATATTGGTAAACTAACACCCACTATGATTTCTCTTTAGCATGTGAATGGTTATATTTCATATATAATTTTTTAATTTAATACGTACTATTATTTTTTGGTAAATTCATCTTTACATTTGGTTTTTTTTACTCTTCATGGGATTTAATCGACATATTATGATTATTTTTGGAATACACTTAATGGAAATTAGAAGTTATTTAATTGATATAGTAATTGTAAAACACATCTTCAATATGGGGGATGATAAGAAGATGTTAAATACTTATCATACAATTCAAGTATCAGATATAGTTGATGATTTATTTTGAGTTAATTTAGTGGAAAGGGAAACCTTCAAGTCATATATGATAACTATTTTTATAATTCCTTATAAATGTGTATTATGATACATATCCATGTTTATGGGGAGGATGATGGTATTATAGAGTATATTTAAAATTTGGATGAAAATTATTAATAGACATATTATTATCATTTAGTTTAATACTTGGGTCCTCATAAACCAAATGTTTTCCATCGATGAAGTGACAGGCCCCCATGAATCATCCACACCCAAGGGAAGAATTTATTTATATAAAACCTTATCACTAAAACTAAAAAAATGTAGTATATCAATGGAGAATGCCAAGTTTAATCAACTGATAATGGTAAGTAAAGAGCCTAACATAGTCAATTTTGTATTATTGTTGGTTCAAGTGAATTTAAGAGCAAAATTTTAAAACATATTTGAGGTTGAAAATACATTTGAAAACAAAATTAGAGTGAATAAAATTTAAAGAAATAAGAACCTTTTATATGAAGTAAATATGATAGATAAATTTCATAGGATGTGTTTATAAATAATTATGATTTCATTTTCATGTAGAATATCTAGATTGATTATTTGTGAGACTATTTAAGGGTAATTAGTCCCACATGGTTAGTGTTGATTAATATTACCTAAGTTTATTTAATTATTATGTTTAAAGAAATAAAATGGAATTAAGGTTCACTTTGATATATCTAAAAATTAAAATAAGTATAAGGTTAGATCTCAAAATCCCATAATTCCATACCATATTGGTTTTCTTCATTTAGTTGATTCTCCCTCGATGAGTAACTAAGGAATGATTTATAGGGTTCAGATCAATGTGATATTAACTCAATACATGCAATCAATAAGATAAATCAATCATGACTTTAATAGCACCATAATATTACTCTCAATCCACCATCCCCTGAGAAAATACTCACTCATGATGGAATGTCTATCCATTATGTGGGGGTATTTACTCTCAAGAGATGGTTGTAATGAAAAAATAAATAAAATTTTAAAAAAACATAGAATAATGGTAAAATGACTTAACTACCCTTAAAAATTCAATCTTCAAGCCATACACACAAATAGATACATCTAAGTCTTCTTAAAAAACACAAAGTAACCCTAATAAGGCCTCTAATTTCATATCATTTTTCCTCTTCCTCAAAAACATGGTAGTATAGTCAATTAATAATTATTGGATGTGTCATAGTGACACTTAATGGTTTCCACCTAACTATTAAAAATCTTGAATATTTACCCTTTAAGATGAAAAAATTATAGTGAAATATTGAGTTTATAAAAGGATATAAAAGTATCTGGGATATCCTGGATATATTAGTGAAACCTTCAAAATTCTCAATCACAGTTAGACTATTTTAAATTCTTAATTTAATCAATTTATGGAGGACCATGATAATAGTGTGGTTTAAAATTTATGGAAAAAAAATTATTCTACCTTTTTCAAATTTTTATGGCATAGATATAGTCCCATGACATAGATTCATATTAGCATCTTTAATGTTACTCTTATATAGCTTCATTATAGTTTGATGCTCTAGGGTCATGGTGGAATGTCTCCTTATCATCATATAATTTCAATTTTACATATACTTCTTGTGTCATGGTTTGTCAAGTTACATAAAATCACTGACTGCTATATTTTTTACATTATTCATCATGTCTTTAAAAAAAAAAATATATTTCCTCTAGTTTAGTATTTCACATCTTTTGTGTGTAGTTCTTGTAGTATCTAAACAATATACACTTCATGCCACATCCCAAGTTACTTTTTTCATATGAGAATTTAAATGTGATGATTTTCATCATGGTGTATCCCTCCTCATCTCTTATAAGATATTCATAAACAAATAATTTGTGGTGTGATGACATGGTTAGTGTATTAGTTTCTCATGATCATAAACTTTAAATTATTATCAAATTAACCACAATTTAATTAAGAGATTTTCAATGTAATTTATTCTATTTTTATTCAAAATCCTCTAAACACCTCAAAATTCATCATCATGCTTCAATATATGAAAAACCATTAAAAAATTAAGAATTTTTTTCTCTAATAATAAATACAATTCATGGTAAAAATATATACAAAAATTATTGTTTTCAAATTTCTCCATATAAAAAACCTTTTCTGTCGAAAAAAAAACCTCAAAATCGAATAAAAAACAATTCGTAATCTAAAAATGGAAACATTAAATTTACCCCACTTATAAACATAGAGTCATAATTGGAAATTTTAAACTCACATAACTCACCCAATCAAAAGTGGTCCAGTAATACCTAAAGTATAATTATAATTTGAGATTAGTCTCCTTTTTAATTTATATTATTCATCCATTCAATAATATCCATGACACTTATAATATAACATATATAAAATATCAATTCACTCAATACTCAAGATCATTTAACTAGATCTATGCTCAATCCCAATTAGATTAATTTTATCCATAAGATTAAAATTAATCTCAATATCCACCTAAAAAATAAACTAAACCAATCAATATGATTTTTCATTAAGGTTTTACTATATTTGAGAGTAGAGGTTAATATATATTGATGAAAAATTCAAAACAAATGATGAAAATGGCTATTTAATTCTTATGGTGTAATTCATGATATTCAATTAAACTCAATGAATGGTGTCATCGTATTCTTCTCCTTACAAATTGGTCCAACCATACCTCAAGTATAATTATAATTTGAGATTAGTCTCATTTTTCATTAATATTATTCAACCATTCAATAATATTCATGCCACATATAATCTAACTTATATAAAAAATAAATTCACTTAATACTCAAGATCATTTAACTAGAGCTATGATCAATCACAATTAGATGAATTTTACCTATAAGATATAAATTAATCTCAATATCCACCTAAAAATCAATCTAAAACAATCAATACTATTTTTCATTAAGGTTCTAATATATTTTAGAGTAGAGGTTAGTAGATATTGATGAAAAATTAAAAACAAATGATGAAAAAGGACATTGAATTCTTATAGTGTAATTTATGATATTCAATTAAACTCAATGAATGGTGTAATTATCTTCTTCTCTTTAATATATATTAGCACACACTTTCCAAATTCTTTATTTTTTTCTTCTCTTGTAATTTTTATATATAATTTGTGCAATAGATAAATACCAAACCCTTGGAAATCAAACCAATCTAGTAAATCAATCCCCATGATCAATATCCTTTGAAATCCATTGTAATAGTTTTCATAAGAAGGGGTAAGGGTGATGAAACAATTTTTTTTTTGGTTTTCAAAAAGATTTTATTTCCTAGGTTAATTTAGTCGTAATGAAAAAAACTAGGTTTTTTCCACTGAGGAGTGATTTAAATCTATTTTTCACTTATTATTTAATTTTAAGAGTGTTTTGATTTAAAAAAAACATTTGAAAAAAAAATTTGAGAAAAATAATGATATAAAATTGATCATGTTAGGTCCAAATCTCCAATTTCAATGTTATTATAGTATTCAGTTATTGATATTTCCTTATTATTAAATGATAAGTGAGAGTTTTTGTAACTAGTTCCCCTATCACCCTTGGTTCGATGATTATAGTTATTTTATCTAAAAAACTGTGTTTTAGTCTACCCTCCTTCCAATTTTTGGAAGGGTAATAGTATATTACCCCCATTTTACTTATACAACACCCAATTTAGTCCTTTATTCTTAAGAAATCCAAAAGTATCCACTAACCCTTCCTCACATGTTAGCAACTACTTAACATTCACCACATAGCCTAGTCCAATTAATTAAATGTGGTATAAAACCAATTGGGGGAGATATAGATCCTTGAGTAATATAATAAATAATATATAGAGTTGAATCAAACACAACTTCACTAGAAATAAAAATTTTCTATAAAATATTAAAATCAATTAACATGAGAGAAAGCGTTGAATTAAATAACTAAGCCTTAAAGAATTAAAATTGGTTTTCTTCCCTTCCCCTAATCAATTATAAACTTTACCCCTCTATTATAGAGATAAAAAATAAGAATGGGGAATGGGTGTACTTTAAAAATACTAAATAAAAGGTAAACATAAATTAAAAATAGCATCATAATCCCAACAAGTCATGCCCATCTTGACTAGTTTCTCCTCTATTCCCAGAATGAAGTTTCCCATTACTTATAGGAAAAAAATTACCTCCTTTATGTGTCCAAATATTCCCAATCAAATCATTCTTCATGATCCAATATTCCTAACCCATTCTGAAGACATCATGAGATCTTTAAATCCTCACGACCCACATCTTTAAATTTTTTATCCAATGTGGTATACGATCATGATATCTTCTCTCAAAGTTTTTAATCTACACATGCATGAATTGAACATAGATTCTCCTATGTGGATCTTGATCGGGATTATGTAAATTATTCCTTATAAATTTTTTCCATTTTTGAAAATTTTATTAGAAAATTTGGTCTTAACTCACATTTATGGCTCCATTTAAAATCTTCATGAGCCCCTTGTGATGTAGAACTCGTGTATGGACTTAATATAAACCGATCATGGCTTGGTTATACAATTGTGGCATACCTATTTTTATAATCGATGGATATAAATTCAATTTATGTTTCATGTATTTGATATCATTTATAGTTTATTTAAGATCAACCTAGTCTCTTTTATACATGGATTAAGAATATTAATTCAATTAAGTATATTATCCTTTAATATCCAGTCTTTTCTGCATCAATCATGATGAAATAAAGTGAGCCATCATGGTAATTTCAGCACAACCTAATCATGAAACATGTTCATTTATTTATCCTAGGTTATTTAAATTCCTGACATGACATCCCAATATCATCTTCCCATGAACACCCATCATTGTTTTATAAAATGTTTTAAAATCTCATCATCTCTCATTTTTTTCTAGTTCAAGATTTCATCTTGACTTCATCGAACACTACCTTATCACACTTTTGTTGAAAACATCAATCATATTGTTTTTTCAATATCTTCATAATCCATTATATATCAATTAAAACTCATTATCATTAATTATTAAGAACTTTTAATCTCTATGAATCTATTGGGTTTTCTAAATATAGCTTATAGTTTAACCTTTAGGTGAAAAAATATACTCAACATTAGAAATTCATTAAGGTTTTTTTTCAAGTAGGGGATGTGTGTAGGCCTTTGAATCTATATCGAATGAGAGGGGGATGAACTTAGTCCCTCCAAATTTATTTTATCCAACAAAGTGAATGAATTTTAGTATTTCAATTTTATGCTTTTCATTCATTGGTTCAATCACTCTTTAGATTAACTGATATCGATAGCCTCATGTAGATTCCTCCTTCAATGTTGTAAGCTTAAGTAACACTAAAATTTTAAATGTAGATAATGGGTTGATATTCTTGGATTCCACCAAATTTTTATTAATTCATGGAATATCCGCATCTTCTAGTTCAAAATGATTCATTGTCATCCAAAAATCATATTCTCATAATCACCTAGTTCAAGTGGCATCATCCCAATAGCGGCATCCTATTCCATGGAACATGGATTTAGAAACTAAATATCCTCACCATTGTTTTCTTCATCCTAATATATCATAAATATTTGGCTCCTAGTTCAAGTGAATTGGTCTTGGTAACCCTGGTTCGAGAAAATTTTATCATGAGACATGACTCGACATAATCATATTCCTCGTCACAACTAAGACTAAAATTGCATCCCCTAGGTGAGTCTTGATCTTCAATAAAACATAAAAAGGCACTCCATAGATTTACTCTTGTTCAAATTTTTAAAGTATTGATAATTTTATTTTATTCATACATTTAGGGTGTTTTAATACATTAATTTTAGTAAATATATGATTAATCTTTCCACTTATAGGACTATTTTACTTGTTTTGTGTTTTTTGGAAGGATATAACATAATTTTATTCCCTCTTTTGTTCATTTGGGTGTCCATCATGATTTAATATATTGATAAAGTTGTATGATCATAGAAATAAAAATTTCCATTCCAACACCCATAACATTTGGATGCTTGGGATTAAAATCATTTCATTTTCCATCACACTCAATATGAACACAATTCCTTCAGGTTCCATCCATTGAATAAAACCAAAAATTATAGTGTAAGAAATGATAATGATAGTGGGAAACCACATAAACGTAAAAAAATTACTTATGTGGTGAATAAACCATTAAAAATTCTTTTTAATCAATGAAACATTAGGTTTAACCAAGGTTATTCGTGGCCATTATTTAAATCTCTCATTATAGTTCGTAAAGAGTTTGTGAATTTGCAAAGCATATCCACTAAGATTTTAAAACTAGGTGTGTATCAAGACCCATTTTCTTGCATAAGTTAGAGATAAATTCTATCTCAATATACCATTTTCAGAGTAATTTCCCCGAGGTACCTCTGTACCAGAGCCACATCAACTTGTAGTATCCAGATAGAGTTGTAATTTATTGGAAACTACTCACTTTATCCTTTAACAAAATTCCAGGACATTCTCTTATGAATTATATCATCCTTATAAATATAATTAGACATATCCCTAGATATATTATTATAAATATCCCTAAGTATCTCACAAAATCATTCTTATCATATTTTCCAAAGGTTAACAAAACCTATATGTAACTCCTCGGCCTGGGAGACCCTAAGACGGTAACTTAAGCTGGTGGGTCACATGGACTCAAGTGATCCTACCCATATACCAAAGTCTTTTTACTATCAATGAGGGTCTAAGGTGGTATGGTGCGTATATAATACCCTTATATCATAGTGGCATGAAAGATATAATAATAAACAAAGATAGTGGAAGAAAAATATAACAGATGTAGTAACAATAAAGTACAATAATCAATTGTAGAAGCACAAAAAACCAAGAATAAATAATAATGATCAACCCATAGGTTGAGTCATATTCAAAATCATGTCATGGAATGATTATATTAAAAAGGGGAAACATGGGATACATAGTATAGGAATATACAACATTCTATACAAAAATATAAAAAAATATTCACTAGAATCACAAGAATATGTTTGATCCTTTTCTCCCATGCTCCATGTTGTAAGTAAAACAGATCGATCATCCAAGATAGAGACCATTCCCTTATCCACACCTAAAATCATGAAGTATACTCAGGTACTAAAGGAATCCTGAGTATAGTGTGTGATACACTAAGTATGACACCACCAATAGTGTTTCGGATAATCCATCCAATATATATAGAAAAGTAGTGTACAGGTATGATGAATAATAAACAATGTTGGAAAAATAAATACTAGTCGACTCAGGTTCGGGGAGGACACCTTCCAACTTTACCTACTTTCATATTGGCTGGAATGAGTTTTATTAGTTTACCATATATATAGTAATCATATATATATATATACAATATGTATAAATGTATATATACTATATACTTGAGGACATATATAGGCATATACATAGATACTAGGTGCTAGCTAGACCTGGGGCATAATTTAGGCATCCATGACTAGTCTAGTGAGATAAAATCTCCAACAAAGGGTACGATCCTAGATCTCATATGAATGAGAGATGTCATTATCATCACTTGATATGGTGAGGTGAGTCATCATTCCCAAAACTCAATGTAAGGGAATTTGGAGTGTCATGCCCATTGTCCATATGGAGTAAACAATGTAAAACATCCTTCCCATAACCCTACATAAGGGACCATGAAATTCCATTCTCATTAAGTCCCTTATCCATTATTCACCATCAATATCAATGGCATGCTCATAATAATAATAAACATGAGGGGTTACCTCAAATAAATTAATAATCATTTAACCTAATTCAACCAAGGGTGCACAATTCATATAATCCTAATTTATTAACATACAACATGTGTCATGACCTAACCACCCTATTACATTTAATTAAATCAATCCATTTAATTATTAAAGAAATTAAATTCAAGTTCCATGTCAATAGGAACCAATTAGGAGGTCTTTCAGACTATTAATCATTTATATAAAGTGGGAAATTAATTTAACACACCCAAATGGGTGGCAATCAATGAGGTAGGAAACTTTTAATAATATATTATGGGTATACATCAGTATTTAAGAAATTTTCAATTAAAATAAGAAGGAAATTCACATTATAAAGAATCATGTGAAATTTTCATGGGTGCAGAGAAATGAGTCTCAACCTAAATGTCTATAAAACTAGTAGCCAGACCTGTCTCTACATGGGCTCAAGCACACCTCCCCATATGTGAGAGGATTCCAACTTGCATCGAAGGTCTAATTATGGTATTGTGGGGACACTATACTTCCATGATCAGAGTAGAACAGTGGTATAAGAGATAATTAATAAATCAAATAATAGGAGAATAAGTATAAATAAAAGACATAAATTCATAAGATAATAATAATAGTAACTAAATAAACATGGAAAATTTCAAATGAAACCATGCATGCATGTCCAGATGATGCTAAAAGGTAAAATTGGAAAAAATACAGTAGTCGATACAATATAATATAGTATATAAGAAGATAGAAAGTTACCAAATGCTAAATCTATGAAAATCCTGAGTACCAACTCAGTCATGTGCTCCCAACTCTTGGGTTTAATTCATAGCACAATCAATATTCCAATCACCGAAAAACATAAGGACTCTTCAGGTACCCTGGTGAAATGGTGGCCCGAGTAGGGTGTGAGATAAACTTAGTTGGCCACCACCAGTGGTTTCTTAATCATAATCCAATCTAAGAGTATAAATTATGATAGTGTGCAGGTATAATATTAAATACAAAGATAAATAAATAAACATACAAGTTGAGCTCAGGTTCTTTAAGGTTCACCTGGTTGACCATACATTCTTTGGACTAATCTAGAATTTCTATGAGTATAAATTTAGATACATATATATATATAGATGGAGAATGTATAAAAATATATTAACTATATATATAGTTATTTTTATATCTATATATATGGATATGCAATATTATCCAGGACCAGAGGGGTAACTCAAGCATCCATGTGTGATACTACTCATAATAATAGTAATAATATCATAATAATTTGTAAGGGTCATCATTCCCTAGGATCATGTGTAACATACAAAAAGGCTCCATTCCTAGGAACTATAATCAATATATGACTCTATGTCATGTGTCATGAATAATAATGAGGGTCATACCCAACCATCTAAACAAGGGGGTGTGTAATTTCATGCCCAGTAACCCAAGTGATGTTAATTCCATGCCAACATCCTCAACCAAGAGTGTGTGACACATCATGGGAAATGACCCTACTTGAGGTCCCTTTTATCATTATAAATATAAGTTAATATATTTTCCCTGTGATCCATTATCCTAAGGTTTTGTATATAGGCAACTATCATCTCTCAAGGCACATTGGGTCCTTTTAATATAATTCCTTTAATATTTTTGTTAAAATAAGAAGAGGAGTCATGTCCACAATAAATACTCATCATAAACGAAGTATAAAGATTGGGGGATAGGTATATAAGAGAACCACATCACAATTAATGCATATTTTTGGAGATATCCAATCCCATTTATCATTTTGATTATAAAATGCCAAGGAAAATGTACTCAAGTAGGCCAAACATCACTATTCCATTAAAAAGAATAAATTCAGAGAAAGTTCCTTATACAACTAATGTGTTAGGGGACAAAAGAAACATTTATAACCATAAACACTCTATATGAAAAGGGTTTCATATAGGACAATATAAATTTCATATATCTATAAAACATTAAGTTAACTTTATATTAATTAGGCCACAACTACTTGGAGATATCCTAGACACCGGGGAATAACATAGTTGAGTGTCACATTCTACCACATTCTAATTAATCCACTAGTATCTATTTTATAATATAACACACATCAATGAGGACTTTTATTAGATAATAATTGATTAATTTAATACATTTAAGGAACCCACCCTTAATGGGGGTTAAAACTATATATCCATAACCATCAACCATGCCAATTCAATATAGAAGGGCTTCTACAATTAGAGTGTTAGGTTCTAAAAATTAAATTTCACATTTAAGAGATGTTGCAAGGAAATACTAGCACACAGAACAAAGGTGTAGTTAATGAATGGTAATAAGTTAAGGTAAAAAAGATATATAACACATTATTTACACTAAGGATGATTCACTCATCCAATATAATTCATTAATTGATCCATTTCAAGTAAATCGATGAAATAGACCAACACCCTGAAAATAGGGTGAATTAACTTGCATGAATATAATGTCAATTATAGTGATAAAAATTATGAATGGATAAATATGTGAGAATATATTAACGAGGGATAAATAATGAGACAGGAGGCACTCGATTCTAGCATTGGATGAAAGAGAGTCATCCATTCCTAGGAGGACAGGGATAATGAACACATTGAGGAGTTGTTGCATGTGGATGATAGGATAAGAAAATAAATAGTAATAATTAAAATGATGGAGGTGAAAATCAAATTTTCACTCCATTAAATAAGGTTCATGGTTTTCCTACACAGTTCACCAAACCATGCACTGACCATTTTTTAACCACTTCAAAATAAGGGGACTGGCATGGTTCATGCGCATGATTTGGAAAACCATGCCCAAACTGTGCATTTTCCATATATTATGGGACCTTTAAAAATTACATGCTCATGTGGCTCCTCTAATATAGTTTTACCAAACTATTTGATACCTCTAGATCTACTATATGAGACACCCAGTTACACCTGGTGGGATTCACAGTTTTAGGAAAAAAATTAACCCCTACCATCCTTCTCTGAATTTTAAGTCTCAAGGATTGTTGATTTTGAAACTCGAAAAAACAACCAAGTACCCACTTAATCCTTAAATCAAGTCTAAAAACAACACATTATAGTTTTCCAAATCTCATAATTTCATTCCAAATCATGTTTTACAATTTTATTCTCTCACAAAATAGAAAGTTCAAGTTTCTTTATAAAATTTCATTTGGTCCAAAAACATGGGTCATTACAACCTCACCACCTTAGAACTTATTATCCCTAATAATAATTAGGGAAATGAAGAAAACATCACCCAACGTAATCAGGTCATAGAATTTCATTCAAATGGTCTTGTTGTTTTTACGAACATCCAAAACACATCTAGATGTCAATTAATTACAAGGTACATAATCCATTAAAACTTAAGTTAACACTTTATTTTAAAACTGAACCTCGATATAGTTCTTACCTTGGTCTATCTAACTAGATACATGATCAAGTCATCATCTCTTTAAATAACTGGCCTATGGAATTCCCCACTATATGTTCTAGAATTTAAATTCCAATTCTGAGTCATGGTATCTCCACCATCAAAATTTTCTATTTCAATATTCCACTATTGTTCTAACGACACTACTGGAAGGATCTTTAACTTTAATGAATTTCTATCTCCCAAACAACCTCAACAAGCTTGTTCAATTAGGATTTTCCTGGAAACCTCATCCAAATTACACAGCACTCACCTCATCCTGATGATGTGCCACAAGCAGTTCCTCACTGACCACATTTATTCCATCAAGAGTAAGCAATTCAAACCACTTCAAACTGACTATTCCAAAAAATGATTAGCTTATATGGTCACCATATCAAAAACAGAACCACAACCCCTTCTTCTGAGGATCCTCACATTTACTTAGAATACATGCACCAAAGCACATAATAATATTATGATGACATCCTATTCCAAAACATTCAAATTAAAAATATCCACATATCAAAATATTAACTATGCCCAATTGTATTTAACTTAAAGAACCAGCTGGTGTCAATGAGTTTATCCAAGTCATTCCTACATGGTAACCCAAGTATCAATCGAGAAAACCACACCTCTTAAACTTACCACACTATAGAAACATAAATCCCATGGAGTTTATTTATCAATCCCAATGGAATTTAAATATAGCGTAGCAAAAATCCAATATCTCTCTCTAAATGTACCCAAGATGATGTCAAAATAGAGGACAAGATCATCTCTAAATGAATAATAAATTAAGAGGATTATAACCCTCAGACACTCCCTCTATGTCAAGGATGAATTTATCTATATAATTTTGAACTATCCAACTATCAATTTAAAGGGAAGAACAGTTGATCCACCTATGGTCAGTTATTTTTGAAGAAGCTCAACTTCACTTGTTGGCACATCATCATAACTTGACTATGATTCCCGTACTACTGATACATCTTGTTATTAATCAAGAGAAACCATTGAATTAAACCCATGGACAATGGTGTTCTAATTATTGCGTACATGTCTAGGAATTCATGGTTGTACTGCCTCACAAGCATTGATATGTTACCAACTTACTATCCCCATGGTCATTCAAAAGCACCAATGATCACTTCAAAATGGTTCTTCATGGTTGTGTTCCTTCTACTTGGAAGGGTATATATTTCTTGTACAAACGTGATTCTCCCCACATTTTGAATGTCCTAGTCATCATTTACTGAGAATAGGAACTCATCCCATGAAACATGCTTCATCAACCACCAACTTCAGTTCTTAAACATGGCCATCACACTTTTACCAAGTGCTAACCAGAAAGAGATATAAAATAGACACTTACAAGAATGCTAGACCAAATTTAATCTAATTATATGTATAACACACCTCTCGAGTCACATTCATATGTACCAAATAATTAGGTAAGGAATCCAAAACCAGCCAACCAATATGTCAAAACACTTGATCCTCTTTGAAACATCATCGCAAATATTAGGACAGGTCAAATTTATTTTAACACGCAAGACACTCTACCTCAGTGATGACTGGCAATCAAATCATAAAAGATCATGGCCTAATTATTATCACCAAACTCATAAGGTTCACTAAACTATTTATTTGATCTATGGGAATTGTGTACATTCATACGTACGACCCAGATATTTTATAAGAAAAATGGAACATCATCTGATATTATTCATAGGATTATCAACCCAATAAATCCTAGTATTTGATGGCCTATAAAAGAACTATCCAAGAGTTGTGTTATCCCATATGACTATAATCCCACTGACAATGTACCATTTCTTCCATCACTGAAGAAGAAGAATAGGGGTCACACAGCCCCCTAAGCGGCTTACCAGGACCTTGGCTTATCTAACCCACTAAAAATTAGCATTACACGACACTCACTCCCATAAAAAATTTTCAAACTACTAAAAAAACCTATCTATTTTAGTTGTCACTTTAGAATCTAATATTCCTACTAGGGATGGATGGAACCCAAATAGTACCACGTGTCATAAATCTCATAGCATTTAGAGAGGCTTCTAAGTTTTAAGGGATTTTCCTAACTCATGATATCCCATTAAAAAAACTGAAAACATTGGCCTTATAACTAGGACATGCTGAAAAAGGTCACTAGGTTATACTGCATATCACTCAGGTTAAGATAAGCCCATGGGAAATGTTCACATTCCAATTTTAAGTAAAGATCAAGGAGCACTAAAACTACCCTTATAAGAGGATTAAATTTAAAGCACCACTGTAAGGTTCCATTTTAATTCATTATATTGATTTACATTTAATCTTTAAATATTTAAATGTTAACTTCAAAACATCAAGTTCCATTTATAAGAAAAAATTTACTTAGAACTTTATTTAACCTATGCCACATAGAAAACTGAATTTTTTTATTAACTTCCCTTTAAACATTGATATTTAACTAAAATAATTTCATAATTAAGCAATTTATCAGATACATCCCTTTTATATATTTTATTTATCCGTAATGTTATCACATTGGGGATTAGTTAAAAAAGATAAATTCCAATCTATAGAGGAATACACACTTTAGGTTAAAATTTGAATTTTAAATAACTAACACCACATATAAGTATAGATCAAAAGTAGATAAGAGGTGTTTTATTAATTAAAAATGGACTTGTCAAGTAATATGTATCCATATTACCTATGTAAACCAATATAGCTGGTTATCGAAACTATAAATAACCATTCCTGCATATCATAAATATACCCCCATGGGGTTAGGTATTTAGGCATATCAAAAAAAATCCAACCTACAAGGGTCCCAATTATATCCAACATGGGTCTATAAACCATAGCATTTGATCTAATAATTAAGGTTTTGAACACTCTTAGTGGTTTATCATGTATGAAAAATGCCGCAACTAACCTACTTGGGTCCATTGGTTCATTTTATAATTTAATCATATGGGTCACCATGCCTAAGTGATATAGTCACAAGCCTTTATAAAGGAAACCATTTTATTTAAGGTTAAAATTTTAAGAGCATTTATATTTTTAATAGTCTTTAATTATTTCATGCTCTCATATAATTGTTTGATTATATGAGTTACCATTTCCCAATTTATAAATCTCCCATACACTTTATAAATTGAAAAGTTGATCCCATTTAATTGCAACCAATATGTTTCATCCCAGGAAACTGATGTTTCATGGCTCAAACATGTCCAAATTGGTTGGCTAAATATAATACCACCATCAATTTATGTAGGAAAACACTACTTAGAATGAAATTGAAATTTTATTTAACCAACCATTTCTTACAATTATAACAAGGTATGATATAGCAGGAAATAAATATAAATAAACATGCTAAATCAACACAGAAACATGACAAATAAACAAGGAATCATACTACATAAATTAGTAAGAAGTAAAAAATGATCTAATCACTCAAGGTGAAATCATATTCAATCATAACAATGAATAGCATGAACAATAGTCTCATCCCTAGCCACTTGGACTTTTCCTCATACGTAGGTTGATCACCCCTAGACACAGCTATTTACAAAGCATCGACACATTCCAAGTACCCTATCTACTAGAACAAAATAGTACGATAAACAAAAAAATAAACTTTGATACCACTTTGTAAAGTCTTGGACTGAATGACTATGAAACTAGTAGTTAGCGCAGTTTCCACGTGGCCCCATGTGTGTTGCCCCATAAGCTAAAGGTTGTCGACTAGTAGTGAGGGCCTAATGATGGTACAGTGGGGAGACTATACCCTCATGATCAGAGTAGAATAGTGGTATAAGAGATAATCAATAAATAAAAAAAATAAAAACTAGTATAAATACAAGATATGGTGGTGTAATATAATAATAATAAATTAATAAACCTGGAAACATCAAATACAACAATGCGTTCATGTTCAAATGATGCTAGATAGTACAAGTTGTAAAAATTCAAAAAGAAATATAATACAAAATAGAAATAAGAAGAGGGAAAATTACTGAATGATAACTCCATGAGCATCCTGAGTACCAAATCAGACCTATTCTCCTTACTCCTGGGTACAAAGCATAGCACAAGCAATATTCCAAGGACCTATGAATATGAGGTTTTCTCGGGTACCCAAGTGCAATGGAGGCCCGAGTAGGGTGTAAGATATACTCAGTAGGTCACCACCAACGGTGTATAAATCATAGTATACTCTATGAGTATAAAGTATGACAGTGTGTAGGTATAATAATAAATATGAAGATAAATAAATATATATATAAGTTGGTCTCAGGTTCCTCGAGGACACCTGGAGAACCATACCAGCTTTAGCCTAAGCTGAAATATCTCTAAGTGTAAATGTAGATACATATATATATATATAGGGGGATGTATACATATATATGAACTATATATGTAGTGATGTTTATATCCATATATATGGATACATAGTATTATCCAAGACCTGAGTCGTAACTCGGGATTCCATCTATAATACTATTCATAATAAAAATAATAACATAATAATAATAAGTAAGGGTCTTCATGAATGAGGATCATGTGTAACATCCAAAAAATGACCATTCTTGGGTACTGTAATCAATATAGTATGTCATTACATGTGTCATGAATAATAATTAGTAGGTTCATACCCAACCTCCTAATCAAGGGGAAGTGGAACATCATTCCTAGCAACCTAAGTGATGTGAACGCCATGCTATATCCTCGACCCAAGGGGTGTAACACGTCATGGAAAATGACCCAACTCAAGGTCCCTTTTATCAGTAGGCAATATAAGGTAATATATTTTTCCTATGAGACCTTATACTGATGTTTTGTAAAGAGTCGTCCAGCATCAGTCAAGGCCCATTGGATCCTTTTAATGTAATTCATTTAATATTTATGTTCAAATAAAAAGAGGGTCCATGTCTATAAGCATGCCTCATCAAAAACCAAGTATAAAGAAGGAGGAATAGGTATATAAGTAAACCACAACACATTTAATTCACATTTTAAGATAGATCCATCTCCATTTATCATTTTTATTATAAAATGCTAAGTTTTATTTACTCAATCAGGTCAAACAAAATTTTTCAATTAATAAGAATAAATCCATGAGCAGGTCCATGTACAACTAAAAACTTAGCGGCCAAAAGAAACATTTATAACTATGAACACCCTATATAAAAAGGGTTTTAGATAGGCCAACCTAACATTAATGTTTCCAGAAAACATCAAGTTCACTCCATATGAATTAATTCATAAATACATTGAGATGGATTGGTCATTAAGGGATAATGTTATGGAGTGTCACATTCTACCACATTCCAATTAACCAATCCATATAGATTTTATAAGATAGCACACCTTAATGAGGGGTTTTATTAGAAAATTATTGTTTCATTTAAGGAATTAAAGGAACTCGCCCTTAGGGTGTCCAAAACATGAGATCCATGACAATCAACCATTCCAATTTAATATGAAAGGGTGATTATAACTATCGTGTTGGATTATACAAATTAAATTTCACATTTAAGAGGAATCATATGGAAATACCATCATGTAGCACAATGAAATACTTAATAAACAGATATACTTTAAAGGAAAAATCAATAGACCACCTACCTTACACCAAGGATGATTCTCTCATCCAATATGGAGGCTTTAATAGATCTGGTTTGAGAGAAATCAATAAAATGGACCAAAACCTAGAAAATAGGGAGAATTAGATCACATGAAGATAGAATCAACAATAGTGAGAGAAACAATAAAAGGATCAAGATTATAGATTCTCATACCAAGGGATAAACAATTAGACTAACGATGATAGATTATGACACCAAATGATGGGGAGGAATCCACACCTAGGAGGAGAAGGAGAAGGAACCCACAGAGGGGTTGTTGTGTGTGGATGGTAGGAAAAGAAAAGAGGGAGGAAGAATTAAAATGTTGTAGGATGAATGTGAATTTCATACTATTAAATGAGTTTGATGATTTGGTCACATAGTTATCCAAATCATGAACCAACCATGCTACAACCACTACCTAAGAAGGGGACTCGCACAGTTCATGCACAAAGTTTAGGAAACCATGTGAAAAACATGCATTTCCCATATATCAATGGACCTACACCAATCACATGATTGTATGGTTCCTCTAACACGGTTAGACCAAACCATGTGAGAACGCCAACTCCACTAGATTATTCACATGCTTTCACCTAGTGGTTCTCAAAGTTTTAAAAAATCATGTTCCCCATTAAACCTTCTCAAGATTTGAGGTTTTGGGGTTCGGTGCTTCTAAAACTCAATGGAACCCCAAGGCACCCATCAGGTCTTAAACCCAGTCTAAAAATAACACATTATAGTGTTCCAACTCTTTTAATTTTATTCTAAATCTTGGTTTATAATTACATTTGATTCCTTATATTGTTATTTTCCTTCTTAGTTTAATTAAACCATTCTCAGATACTTCCATATACCTATAATATATTATATAGTATTTCTACCTTATTGATTTCCACCCCTTTTGTGTGTTAAATTAATTTACCACCTTATATAGATTCTTAACAGGATGAAACACCTCCTAAGTGGTTCAAATTTACGTGGAATTAGAATTGATTTGCCTTAATAAATAAAATCTTGATTTAATAAAATAGAACTGGGTGGAAATTCCTTTCCACATTTTGTATGTTAATAAATGTAGATTATATGAAATATGCACCATTGGTTGAATTGTGTTAAATGATTATTAATGCATTAGAGTTAATCACTCATGTTTATTATTATTATGATTATGTCATAGATATTGGTTTATAAACAACAGTTAAGGGACTTGTTAAACATGGTGTTTCACACTCCCTTACGTTGGGTGATAGCCGTAAGTTCTCGCACCATTTACTCCATTTGGATGATGGGAATGATGCTCCATATTCCCTTACATTGGGTTTTGGGAATTATGACTCACCCCACCATCTCAAGTGATGATAATGACATCTCCCATTCATATGAGATCAGGTATTGTACTCTTTGTTGTAGCTTTGTTGTACCCTTTGTCCAGCTAGTACCTAGTATCCACATATATGCATATATATGTACTCTCATTTATAGTGTATATAAATGTATACATATTATATATATATATATATATGATTACTATATATATGGTAAATTGATTATACACATTCCATCCAATTACGAAGTAAGAAAAGTTATCCAGGTGTCCTTATAAAACCTGAGATGACTAGTATTTATTTTTCCAACATTGTCTGTTATTCATTATATATGCATATTGGTTTTCTATATACACTAGAAAGATTATTCTAGACACTGTTGGTGGTGTCCTGCTAAGTGTCTCTCACACCCAACTCATACTGCCTTTGGTACCTAAGTGGTCTTCATGACTATAGGTGTGGCTAAAAGAAAGTTCCCTATCATGGATTCTTGATCTATTTTACTTATAGCATGGAGAATGGGAGAAGAGGACCAAGCATATTCTAATGATTCTAGTGGAGTTGACTTTTATTTTTTTATTTTTGTGTACAATTTTTTATATTCCTTTACTCTATATCCCCTATTTTCCATTTTTTATCTCATCATTCCATGAAATTATTTTGTATATGAATCTACCTATGGATTGATTATTACTATTTCTTTTTTGTTGTTTATACTTATATAGTTTATTATTGTACGTGTTTTCACTCTTTTATCTATTATATTATTCTTTTGTTATCTCTATTTAATATTATATATGTTGTTCCACTATGATATGAGAGTATAGTCACTCCACTATACCACCTTGGACCCTTGCTGCTAGTCTATAGCTTTTAGTATACATGGAGTCATGCTTGAGGCTATGTGACCCACCAACTTGGGACACCATCTTAGGGGTCTCAAGTCAGGATGTTACACTATCATCTTATACCAACAATAGAAACTCAAGCTTATCATACATAGATATTACATCATTTTGATAAATATTCAATATATTACACAAACAAATTCCTAAGGACCATAAATGTATGGTGCGTTTGGAAAATTGGAAACACATACAACTTAGTTCATAGGTAAACTACATCATCTCTCACTATGTTCTTTATTAATATCATCATTTTTAGAAATATTGTATGTAATACATTTTTTTATATCATAGTGAAAGGAAACATATGAAAACCCATATCTTTATTATATATTAATTCATGATTTATTACATAATTTTAGATATAATACGACCCAGAAGATCAATAAGTATCATGTGTTTGGGTATTAGGTACATTACATAACAACTTAAAATAAGGAATACATCAACTTTATTGATAACATATTTTACATGCTCATATTATTCCTTATACTTAAAACTTCATGGGATAACCTAGAGATATACATAAGAATAGGGTGAGCTTTAAAGCCTGATAAGGGAATAAACATGGTATTACATGAATAAACTAATACATGTTATAAAATAGGCATATCAATGGGGCATAAAATTAGTGAGATTCATAAACATAAACCATGAGACATGATATATCATGACTATCATAAAGGTAACATGAGAAATGTTGAAACAACTTAAAACATAGTATCATAAATAAAGCTAAAGGATAATTTCCAAGACATCATGATGGGAAAATTCTGGTGACTGATTAGGTTCACTCCCTAATACCTTTTATGATGTCTCATGAGACTAAAACATTACCTAATATATTGGAGTGCTATATAATTTTGGGTGCACCTGTCACTTTCATTTCATTCTAATGCTTAAGTGTGCCACATATATCATACAATATTGACGAATTCATTATCATGTTTTATTCCATGATTAAGGAGTGTGGAATAAATGCATGTAAACCCCTAATAAAGAAGTATAATTTCATAAAGTTGAACACCCTTGATAGGAATTGAGTACGGGTATTCACTACATAATTGTTTTTCATGGAAAATCACAATGAAATTTTGACAGCATAATAGGGGAGTATGAATGTTCATGGGAGGGATTGATGAGAATCAAAGGGGTCTCTAATCATTTATACATAAAATGGAAATTAAGGGAGTATGGAAGAATATATCCCAATATTAGGAAATGAAGATAAAATGCATAATATAAAGGATATACTTAAATAAAGAGTAGAAGGATTGGATCCCTTACCTTGAGAGTGTGACTCCACATGCTTGGGATGAGCTTTTTGAGAGCTTGGGGGAACCTTTGGAGGGCTCTAGAGAGGGGAGGTCAGAGTAAGGACATTCAAAAATTATTTCTAGTGAAGGTAAATGTAAGGACCTTGACCCCAGTTGCCCAGAGCCGGTGCCTTACTTTAATACATTTGTATGTTTACAAGGTAGTAAAATCCCAAAGGATCAAATAGTTTAGTATTTTTCAAAAACCATATACAGAAATAAAAATATTTACATTACGATTTAAAATAATAAACAACAATGCAACTCCATTGGAAACACCCATAAACTCTTATATTATTTATGTAAGTCATTCATAAAAATATTCATCTATGCATCCTGGGGAAAAATAAAACATAATAAAGGGGTGAGATCGGATGATCAGTAAGAGTATTCAATATAGAAGAAGTATAAATAATATGGAATAGTTAATAATTAAAAGTAGACATACCATTAAAACATAATCTTGAACATAATATGGAAAGAATAAAATCTAATGAAATAATTCCATAATAAAACATAACCATGATATTCTACTAGTCTAATAACCACATGGAATATCAATTAATAGTTTCATAATGAGGGAGTTAATAATTAGTTACATGTGAACCATATCATCAAGGCCTCATCAAAGATAACTAAAAATGATTAATGCCCCGGCGAAAACCATATCTGAAAATGGGCAAGGTCTCAACCAAGTCCATATATATTATGCCTAATGATACCTACCGATGAATATATAGGCTATATTAGACCCCAAGAATCACTTAATAAGTCCAATAAATTCCTCATGTGAATTGGCCAAAACATAAACAACATATACATATGCAATTTGAATAACTTTCCCCAATCTATAGACATAATCACTAACCATTCTGAGTAATAAGGTGAATGGTATCAAAACAGAACATCCATAGTCAAAATGATCATAAAATATTTAATAAATTATGGTGGATGATATAATAAAATATTAATCCCAATTAAACATAATAACCAACATGAGTGTTGAAATAAATGAAAATACTCTTATAAAATTATCAAGTAATTCTTGAGAGAAATTCTCTTTTACTTTGAAAAGAATAGTTATTTTGGAAAAGAATGTGTATAAAACAAAAATAAAACTAAGATAATTTTTTCATAATAAAATGAGTGATTTTATGAAAATAATGGTGTATTATAAATTTCATAGAATGTACTTGAAAATAGATAATAATTCGAGAAGTTCCATTGAATTGGGTTTGTTTATTAGGAATAATTTTTAAAGATCCTTTTAAAACATGAAACTCTCTATAAAAGAAAAAATAATTATTATTGGAAGACGTATATATATCATTCACATAGAATTTAAGATGAGTACATAATAATAATTAATAATATCATTAATGTAAGTAGAGAATAAGAGTAACCTGAAATAAAATGAAGGTTTGGGTAAAAACTCTTACCTTATGTATGAATGAGTTTTCCAGTTGACCTTACCTCCTGGATAATAAAATTAAATCCATTAATTAATTAATTAATAACCTTATCAGTATGTACTTGATTTATTAAAATTTTATTAAGTTTATTTATGGCCTTTTTTATGAGTTATAAGATATAATTTTATCGCTTGTGAGCGTTCGTTTTCTTGGTTTTCACGATCAGTATATTTGTATATGAGTATGGAAGTTCTTGTGGAATGGATATAATTCTAAATAATTAAATTTATATGATATTAATTATCATAAATAATATTAAATTGTTATATAATTCATTTGTTTGTGTAGTATGATGGTGATTCATTAGATAAAACATTAGTGATTCTCATTTAGATTATTTTGGCGGTATTTAGATTATTACAAACTAGTTTTGTCGTATGAATTAATATTATGTATATATACTAGTTACATAAAATTTAATAGTATATAATAAATTTATTATAGACTATTTCAACCATAAAAAATTTTCATGACCATCCTTTAAGGAGAAATTGAAGAACGAAGGTTTGTCATCCATGAAGGTTGTAAATCGACACCTCCCGGACGATGACTTCATTTTTAAAATAAAAGAGAGAGAGAGAGAGGGAGTAAGGATATTGTTGATGGTAATTCCATTAACATGATATAATTATAATATATAAATGATACTATAGTTATCATGATAATTTTGTTAGAGGAGGTGAGAAGATAATAATAAAACCAAATAAATTGAAATGAAATTAAAAAAAAAGAAAGGGAATTTGCTTCTTGAATTAACCTCCCTGAGAACCTATTTAATGGAAGGGTTTTTTGTATTTTGTAAATACCAAGAGCTCCTAGACGTGGAGAGATACTAGGGAAGATTATTTGGATATAACTTTGACAAGCTTCAAGGCTTAGAGGAGCGAGGAGAATAGGGGGTGAGGGGTGAAAACTCTTACCTTATGTCTGAATGAGTTTTTTAGATGATCTTAACTCTTGGATAATAAAATTAAATCCATTAAATAATTTATTAATAACCTTATAATTATTTACTTGATTTTTTAAAATTTTATTAAGTTCATTTATGGCCTTTTTTATGAGTCATAAGATAAAATGTTATCGCTTGTGAGCGTTCGTTTTCTTGTTTTTCATGATCAGTATACTTGTATATGAGTATAGAAGTTCATGTGGAATGGATATAATTCTAAATAATTAAATTTATATGATATTAATTAAAATAAATAAGATTAAATTGTTATATAATTCATTTGTTTGTGTATTATGAGGGTGATTCATTAGATAAAACATTAATGATTCTCATTTAGATTATTTTGGCAGTATTTCGATTATTACAAAATAGTTTTGTCGTATGAATTAATATTATGTATATATACTAGTTACATAACATTTAATAGTTTATAATGCATTTATTATAGACTATTTCAACTATAAATATTTTTCTTGACCATCCTTTAAAGATAAATTGAAGAACGAAGGTTCTTCATCCATGAAGGTTGTAAATCGACACCTCCCGGACGATGAATTCATTTTTAAAATAAAAGAGAGAGAGAGGGAGTGAGGATATTTTTTATGGTAATTCAATTAATGTGATATAATTATAATATATAAATCATACTAGAGTTATCATGATCATTTTGATAGGGGGTGAGAAGATAATAATAAAAGGAAATAAATTGAAATGAAATTAAAACAAAAGAAAGGGAATTTGCCTCTTGAATTAACCTCCTTGAGAACCTATTTAATGGAAGGGTTTTTGGTATTTTGGAAATACCAAGAGCTCTTAGACTTGGAGAGATACTAGTGAAGATTATTTGGATATAACATTGACAAGCTTCAAGGCTTAGAGGAGTGAGGAGAAGTGGGGGTGAGGGGTGCACTACTAAAAATACACCTTTTATCAGCGCTAAAAATGGCCTTTAACAGCGCTAGAAAAGCGCTGTTAAAGCTGGTGAAGATAAAGGCGGGTCCCATTTATCAGCGCTCCAGAAAGTGCTGATAAAGACCACTTTTATCAGCACTAAAAAAAGTGCAGATAAAAGGGGTCTTCTATCAGCGCTAAAAAGAAGCGCTCATAAAAGGGTCCATTATCAGCACTTTTTTTTAGCACTGATAAAAGACACCTTTTATCAGTATTTTTTTAGTGCTGATAAAAGTAAAAAAATTAAAAAAAATTAAAAAAATTAAAAAAAATTAAAAAAATCCTGCCAATTGGGGGGGATTTTATAGCGCTTGAGCCCCCCTTTTAACAGCGCTTTCCAGCCCCTCCAGTGCCCACACGCACCCCCCCCCCCCCTCCACCCTATATCAGTGCTACACCCACCCCTTTATCAGCGCAAGCCCCCAAATCCACCCCCATGCGTGAGCCCTTGCCTCCACCGAGATTTGATCTCGAGACCTCCCCCTTGCGCGCCTAAAGCCTCTACCACTCTGCCAAATTTATTTTTTCTCCAGTTAATGACATATCTATTTATTTTTATATATATTTAGTTATATTCATTAATATAGTAATATATAGTTATATTAATATATATATTTATAGTGATATTAATATATATATTATTCATATATTAATATATATTAATATCTATTTATTTATATATATTTAGTTATATTTTTTATTTGTATATTTATTCGTATATTAATATATATTTATAAGATAAATTTTAAATAAATTTATAAAATATGTTTTTTGTGTGTTTAAAATAAATAAATACATACATACATACATATATACAACACACACACACACATATATTATATATGTGTATGTGTCAGTATAACTATACATATTTATATATATTTACAAATATTATATATTAATATGTATATACATATGTTAGAATATATAGATAATATATATCAGTTTGTTAATACAAATGCATACAAATACACACACACACGTTATATAGGTATATAAATATTCATATATGTGTGTTTTAAATAAAATTAATATTATTTTTTCTTTAGATAAATATTATATATTGAGAAATATATTTTATATATAAATATGTTTTATTATTTATATTTATAATTAAATTTTTATGTGCGAATATATAAAAAATATGTACATATATTTATATATTTGATTACAAATAGAATTGAATTATAAAAAAAGATAAAATTTAAAAGTCATAATATCAATATGAATGTAATACCTTAGAATAAATTCAGTCCTCATTAAAAAAAGGCAATAATACCCCCTTAAATGAGACTGAAAATCCACAAAATGTTAAAAAATCGGGGTACCCCGACTAAAGACTCGGATTTGGAGGCCTTATGGGCCTATTTTGGCCTCGAAAAAACCTTGACTGAGGTTACCCAAATTATAAGGGTGTAGAGCTCGTCGCATAATTCGATTTGATATGTGGTAGAGCTCAAACGGACACCCAGATCAAAAGTTATGGCCATTTGAAGTTCGAGTAGCGTTTTCAACATATTTTCGATCTTTTTTTAAATTTTTTTAAATTTTTTATTCTTAAAATTGTTATTAAATGACTATTACTCCATAATAATTAGCAAATTATTAATTTAAAATATTTTTTTAACTTTTTTTATAAGCCATTTTCACTAAATATCTTATATATTAAGTATATTAAGTGTAAATGTATATTTATACTTATCTAAAATATATTTAAAAATTATATATTATATTTATATCAATATAACTATATTTATATATTTAAATATTTAAATATTATTTTTAATTATTTTTTTTTTGAAGTCGACCCTTTATCATCGCTTTTAAAAAAAGCGCTGATAAAGGTCCCCCTTTATCAGTGCTACTAAAAAAAGCGCTGATAAAGGTGTACTACTATCAGTGATTTTTTGAGCACTGATAAAGGCACCCTTTATCACCTCTTTTTTTAGTGCTGATAAAGGTCGGTGTTGGGAAAAACTGTTTTTGTTGTAGTGGTAGTTTTTATAGTGGAGGAGAGGGGTGATTTCTCATTCTTTAAATAATTGTTCAATTATTTTTCTCAAGAAAACAAATAGTGTTTATTCTTGTGAATAAATACAGTAATAATTGAATTTGATTTCTAACCAAGGGTGGTTACATCATCCATGACTCAAGGAATAATGTATTTATCTTATAATGTATTTTGACTGTAAATTACCGTATTTTACTATTCACTAAAAATTCTAGTATTTTAGAAAAATCCCAAAAAATCACCATAGCCATTTTCAAAGTGTCGAATTAAAAAACGGACTCTATTTTATCAAAATAATTTTCTAAATATGTGAAATTTAATTTTTAAATAAAAACATTTTTTACTTGAAAAATAAAGATTTTGAATTTAAAACTGATTTTATAACACTTTCAAAAATTAACTAAGGTCTCATAAAATTATTCTATAATCATAAGACAACAACATATTGATTTATGAATCCATTATATGAAAATTAATTTTCTTTTATATAATTTTATTAATTATAATATTGTAATTAAATATTTATGATTGATAAAAACACATACACTTAAATATTAATTTTTTAAAATATTCACTTACTTTTACTAGGATATAATTATATCATACATTCCCTTATGAGAAGCATAAATTTTATTTGTACTTTCATGGGTGAGGAAAATATTAATTAGGCTGGTTTACTATTCATAAGGTTCATATTACTATTCCTAAGGGAAGGTTACTATTTTATCGGCATAAGTTCCTTAAAGTCTAGAAATACCTCTTATTTAGTTTATTTTTAATTTATAAATATTGTATTGTGTTAACTATATGGTTTTATATGATTCAAACTATTTAAAATAAACATAATAAGGGAAATTTAATTAATATAATTTTCGGTCATTACATTCTCCCCTCCTGCAAAAATTTTATCCTCGAAATTTCGAAAACTTAACCTCACAAAAATATTTGGGTAGATTTTCTCCATAATCTCCTCAGGTTACCACATCACCTCTTCAATTTTATGATTTTATTAAGTACCTTTACCAGCTGAGTCATTTGATTCCTCAACACCCATTCTTTAGTGCCCAAAATACAGATAGGCTCTTCATAGTAAGATAAGTCAGGTTCCAAATCGATGTCTTTAGAAGTGAGTACATGTGTTGGATCTGGCATGTACTTTCTCAATAATGAGATGTGGAATACATTGTGTAATTTAGAAAGTCTATGTGGCATTTAAAAATAATAATAAAAAACTCCAACTCTCTCTAGAATTTCAAAAGGACCAAAGTACTTGGGGCTCAGTTTCCCTTTCTTTCTAAATCCTATGACACCCTTCCATGGACATACTTTCCAAAAAACATGATCTCCTACTTGAAATTCCAAATACTTAATTCAATTATCGGTATATCTATTTTTCATAATTTGAGAATATTTGATATGGGTTTGAATATTATTTACCTTCATGGTTGTTTCCTCTAAAAGATCTGGTCCAACAAGATTTCTTTCACCAAATTCATCCCAAAATGTCAGTGTACAACATCTCTTTCTATACAATGCTTCATATGGTGTAATTTGAATACTATAATGTAAAATATTATTGTATTAAAACTCTTCCAAAGGTAAATTTTGTTCCCACATACCTTGAAAATCAAGTTATCATTATATTAACATGTCTTTTAATGTTTGGATCATCCTTTATGATTGCCCGTCAGTTTGAGGGTGATAAGAAGAACTCAAATAAAGCTTAATGTCCAAAGTTTTATGGTGGAATTTCCATAATTTATATGTAAATAATGGATAAAGATCATGTAAAATTGAGATAAGTGATCCATTAAGTCTTATAACTTCATTAATATAGATATGTCCAAGGTGCTCTAGTGAAAAATCCTACCTTATAGTAAGGAAATGTGCATATTTGGTAAGTCGGTCAATAATCACCCATACTACATAATTCCTTCTTGGAGTTTTGGGTAATTTGGGGAAAATCCATAGGAATTTCATACCATTTCCATGTATTAATAGTAATAGGTTGGAAGACTCCTCTAGGATGTTTTCTTTCAGCCTTCACTTCTTGACAGAATAAACATCTTGATACATAATTAGCAATTTCCTTCTTCATGTTATCCCACCAGAAATGTTCCTTAAAATCTATATGCATCTTAGTGATACCAAGGTGTATATAGAAATTATATATTTGGTCATTATCCAATAACTCCATTTTTATCTTGATCATATATGGAATGCAACACCTCTCCCCAAATTTTAGAATTTCATCATCACGCGCGATGTCATCCAACTTACCATCATTCACACCTTTAATTTTCTTTTTAAGATTCTCATCATCAAACTGATAAATTTTAATACTTTCCAATAAATATGGTTGGCTAAACAATTGAAAAAGTAATGATGTTTTACCTTCCTTGATAATTTCCATATCCATCTTTGATAGATTCATGTACAGGGGATCCCTTTCAATCCTCATTTTGTTTAAAACTTCATGATCCTTCCTGCTTAATTCATCATCTACTTTATTTTAATTTCCTTGATGATAGTTTATTTAAAAATCATAATCCTTGAGTATTTAGATCCATTTAATTTTCCTCATGTAGATTTTTTTTTTGTGAGAATATATATTTCAATATTTTGTGATTTGTATATATCTCACATCATTCACCATAGAGATAATATCTCCATATCTTCAAAGAAAATATTATAGATCATAACTCAAGATCATGAGTTAGATAGTTTTGTTCATAATTTTTTAAATACCTTTATTCATAGTCAATAAATCTATAATTATGCATAAAGAAACAACCAATTCCTTTCTTTGAGGCATCATTATAAATCACAAATCCACCATTTCTCTATGGGAGATTCAAGATTGGAGCATTCACTAACCTTTTCTTAAATTCTTAAAAACATCCTTCACAATATTTTGTCCATATAAACTTAACACCTTTTAATGTAAGATTGGTTAATGGGTTAGCTAATTAGGAAAATTTCTAAATGAAATGTTGATAAAAACCTGCTAAACCAATAAAACTACATACCTTAGTTATGTTTGTTGGTGAAGGACATTCTTGAACTTCCTTGATCTTCACCATATCAACTAGTATTCCATCCTTAGAGACAATATGTCCAAGAAAGGAAATTTTTTGAATCTAGAATTCACACTTTCTAAACATCCCATGTAACAAGTTTCTTTTAATAGTTTTTAGAATAATGCGCAAGTGATTCTCATGATCTTTATAGATTTTGAAGTATACCAGGATATCATCAATAAATAACACAAATAATTCATCAAGATATTCCTTGAAAACTATATTCATCAGATCCGTGAAAATATAGGGTGCATTAGTCAGTCCAAAAGACATTAATATAAACTTGTAATGAACATACCTAGTTCTAAATGATGCCTTTAGAATATCTTCCTTCCTCACAGGCAACTAATGATGTCCAAATTGAATGTAAATCTTTAAAAAATATTAGGCTCTATGAAGTTGATCAAATAAATCATCAATCTGAGGGAGAGGATACTTGTTCTTTATTATAATATCATTGATTTCCCTATAGTCAATACACAACCTCAAAGATCTATCTTTCTTCTTAACGAAAAAAACATGAGCTCCCCAAGGAGAAGCACTAGGGAGAATAAACCCCTTACTACTAAACTCATCTAATTGTTACTTTATCTCAATTAATTCCACTATTTCCATTATATAATGATTCTTTGATATAGGCCTTAAACCATTAATTAAATCACCAGATAACTCAATTTCCTACTCTGTAAGATGTCTAGGTAAGTACTCTAGAAACACATCAATATATTCTTACACAATAAGTGCATCCTCAATTTGAATATTTATTTCCATGCCCATAGATATTTCATTATCATCATCCCCAATAATTGAATTCAGTTAAGCTACTGGTGATGGATCTAGATAATAATCAGATGATGAGGATTCTTCTCTAAAGAGAATAGATTCTATATCATTCTCAAAAATTGTAACTTTTTTCTTCTTGCAATATATCTTAGAATCATAATTTGAAATCCAATCCATACTGAGTATTATATCAAAATAAGTCATGGATATGATGATAAGTTTAGCAACTAAAATGTTTTTATGTGTTTTAATGGGGAAAGATTAACACATCATTGTTCCAATGATACTTCCCTTATGAGTTTTGACTGACAACTACTTTATTAAATCGAAAGGGACATGTCTAATTTTCTTGGAAAATTGGGAAGATATAAAAGAATGTGATGATCTGGAATCAAATAAAGCATTGTCTAAGTTTGAGGAAATGATTCAAGTACCAACCACCAGATTATTAGGAATTTCAACCTCAGCTGTTGTGATTGCATAAGCTTGGCCCTGCTCCCTTGACCGTTTCTAAGGCACGTTTCCTTGAAGTTTTGAACAATCATTAGCATAGTGTCCCATATACCTACAATTATAGTATCGAACACTGATATCTTATTTTTTCCTTATAATTTCTAGCATGATGACCTTTTAATCCACACTTGTAGCACACTCCTTTTCCTTTTAAGAATACACCAGAGTGTTTCCTTCTACAAGTATCACATGTTGTAAAATTCACATTTTTATTCTTCCCTTTATACATTCTATCTTCTGCCACCCTCTTCTTCTCTTGTTTTACCTTAAATTCATAAGTCATATAGAATTATTTCTCTATCTTGATAGCACATGAGATAACATCTTCCTATGATGAGAAACTTTGAGAGACTAGTTCCCTTCGGAGGAATGGATTTAAACCATCAAAGAATCAATAAATCTTGCTACTTAGATTAAGTATATAGTCTGTGACATACCTTGATAGTCTTGTAAATTTGGATTCATGCTTTTCAACATTTTCATCCTCTTTCTGTCTGAGACTCAATAATTTCCTCTCTATATTTTCTCATTATTCATGAGGAAAATATTTTTCTTGGGAAATTTCCTAAAAATCCTTCCATTACATTTCTTTTATTTCTTCTTCCTCCATTATGTTTTGAATTAACAACCACCACAGATCCACATCTCCTAATAGATGGTAAACTACTATGATAACCTTCTCCCTTTTTTTACATCCCAAAGTGAGAAATATCTTCTCTAAAGAACTTATCCACTTATCCTCTATGAATGGTTTTTTATTCCCATAGAATAATGGAGGTTGTTGTCACATAAAGTGGTCAAATATTGATCCTCCACATCGCGGATTAGGATGATCCATGTAGGTAAGCTTATTGTTCATAACCTAAGTTAGTTTTCCTAGTATAGTTATAATTTTCTTATCACTAATCGCAGATCCAATAAAAATAAAATTATCTTTCATAGGAGGTAAATCCCTACATGGGATATGCGCATTTATACAGTTTTCATTCCTTATTCTAGGTTCCATTTCTAAATAATAGCACACACTAAATTAAGTTATGAATCATAATGTATGATGTCAAACTAGTAAAATACTCAACATAAATTGAAATCCTATGAATTTCTAATCACATAATCATAATAATGGTTTCTTTAGGGACATATTTACAATTAAATCATTAATAATGGTTTGTAGAGAAAATTTAAATTATCCTAAGAATATCCCCTGGGAGTGTCAAACCAAGTGTGCAGTAAGGCCCATTTTTGTGTACCAGGTTTCCCTGAGTAAAGCTCGGAACACCTTGTCAGAGTTGTTACCCCTAGGTATATATGTTCCAAAACCACATCCACTAGTAGTATCTAGAAAATTATGTATTTCTAGAAAGATCGACATAATCTCTACCTTACCAAATTTATAGGATTCTCTTTTATTTTATCCACAAATTCTATCTTAGGGTTTTGTTCCCTAATCTAAATCTAGTCTCTAAGTATTCTATTAAACTTCCTTTGATACCAACTATAAGGACCCCAACCCCAGTTGTTTAAATCTGTTGCCTTAATTTAATACATTGGTATGTTTAGAAGGATGTATCATTCCAAAGGACTAAATATTTTAGTAGTTTTGTAAAACTAGATACAAATATAATATTTATATTATAACTTGAAAGAAAAAACAACACTGAAACTCCATTGAAAAAACCCATAAACTCATAGATTATTCCTATATGTCATTCATAATAATATTCATCTTCGCATCCTAGGAAAAAATAAAACATAAGAAAGGGATGAACTCAAATGCTTAGTAAGGGTAAGTAATATAGCAAAAGAATAAATTATATGGCATGGTGAATAACTAAAAGTACACCTTCCATTAAAACATAATCTTGAACATAATATGGAATGAATAAAAGATGATTAAATAATGTCATAATAAAACATAACTATGGTATTAAACTAGTAAAATAACCTCATATAATATCAATTACTAGTTTCATAATAAGGGAATGAATAATTTGGAACATTTGAACCATATCATCAAGTCCTCATCCAAGGAAACTAAAAATGATTAAGGCCTTAGCCAAAACTATATCTGAAAATGGGCAGGGTCTCGACCATATCCATATCTGTTTTGTCTCATGAGACCAACCAATGCATCGAGGATATATAGAGGGCCCTGACCATCAATTACTAAGTCTAATTCATTCCTCATATGAATGGTTTTAAACATAAAAAACATATACATATGAAATGTGAGTAACTTTCCCCAATCTGTAGACATAATCATTAACCATTATGAGTTATAAGGTGAATGGTATCAAAATAGCACATCCACAGTCAAATTGATCAAAAAAAATTAATAAAATATGGTAGATTATATGATAAAATATTAATCCCATTTAAAACTAATAATCAAAATGAATGTTGAAATAAATGAAAATACTCTTATAAAATCATCGAGTAATTCTTTATAGAAATACTCTTTTATTTTGCAAGGAATAGTTCTTTTGGAAAAATATTTGTATAAAACCTAAATTTAAATAAGATAGTTTTCTCATAATAAAATGATATAATTTAGGAAAATAATGGTAGATTAAAAAAATTATATAGTGTACTTGAAAATAGTTAATAATTCGAGATGTTTCATTGAATCGGGTTTGTTTATTGGGAAGATTTTTTGAAAGATCCTTTTAAAACTGGTAACTCCCCAAAGAAAAAGAATTATAATTGGAAAACATATATATAATTTTGAAACATAATTTATGAGTATTAAATAAGAATAATTAATAATTTAATTGAGGTAAGTAGAGAATAAGAGTAACCCAAAAGAAAATGGAGGTTCGGGTATAAAATCCTAACCTTATGTATGAATAAGTTCTAAACTTAACCTTAACATCCTAGATAATCAAATTAAGTTGATTAATTAATTAATTAATAACCATATATACATTTATTTGATTTATTATAATTTTATTAAGTTCATTTATTTACTTTTTTATGAGTTATAAGATATGATTTTATCGCTTGAGAGCATTCATTTCCTTGGTTTTCATGATCTGTATACATGTATAAGAGTATGAAAGTTCATGTGGAATGAATATAATTCTCCAAAATTGAATTTATATAATATTAATTAAAATATATGATATTAAATGGTTATATAATTCATTTTTTTATATGTTATGAGGATGATTCATTAGATAAAACATCAGTGATGGTCATTTAGATTATTTAGGCGGTATTTCGATTATTACAAACTAGTTTTGTTGTATGAATTAATATTATGTATATATACTAGTTATATAATATTTAATAGGTTAAAATACATATATTATAGTCTGTTTAGACCAAAAAAATTATTAATGACCATCCTATAAGGATAAATTGAATAACGAAGTTCTTTCATCCATGAAGGTTGTAAATCAGCACCTCTTGGATGATGACTTCAATTTTAAAATAAAATAGAGGGAGAGTAAGGATATTATTTATGGTTATTCCATTAAAATGATATAATTACATTATATAAATTATAATGCATTTATAATTATCATTTTGACAGAGGAGGTGAGGATATAATAATAAAATGAAATGAAATTGAAATGAAATTAAAAGAAAAGGAAGAGGATTTACCTCTTGAATTCACCTCCTTGAGAACCTCCATAAGAGAAAGAGTTTTGGTATTTTGGAAACAAAAAGAGATCCTAGATATGGGGAGAAAATTGGGAATAGTATTTCGGTAGAAATTTTACAAGCTTCAAGGCTTATAAAAGTGAATAGAAGAGGGGGGTGAGGGGTGGTTTTTATAGTGGGGGAGAGGGATGTTTTCTCATTATTTAATTCATTATTTTATTATTTTTATCAAGACAACAAATAATATTGATTATTGTGACTAAATATAGTAATACGTTCATGTTATTGAGAACCAAATGTGCTTACATCATCCATGACTCAAGAAATAGTGTATTTATCTTATAATGTATATAGACTATAAATTATCGTATTTTACTATTCACTAAAAATTCAAGTATTTTAGAAAAATTCAAAAAATTCACCCTAACCATTTTTTGATGTGTATAATTAAAAAATGGAATCCATTTTATCAAAATAACTTTATAACCATGTGAAATTTGAATTTTAAATAAGATCATTACTTACTTGGAAAATAAAGATTTTAAATTTAAAACTGATTTTAAAACACTTTCAAAAATTAACTAAGGTATCATAAAATTATACTAAAATCATAAGACAACAACATATTGATTTATTAATTAATTATATGAAAATTAATTTTATTTTCAATAATTTTATTAATTATAAAATTGTAATTAAATATTTTTGACTTGTAAAAATACCTACACTTAAATATTAATTTTTTAAAATATTCACTTACTTTTACTATGATATAATTATATCATACTTTAAATTATGAGGTGCCTAAATTTTCTTTATACTTTCATGGGTGAGGTTACTATTCATTAGTATTATTTACTATTCCTAAGGGTCATATTACTATTCTTAAGGGAAAGTTATTATATCATCGGTGTAGGTTCCTTAACATCTAGAAATACCTCTTATTTATTTTATTCTTCATTTATAAAGATTCTATTGTGTTCTATATGTTGTTTTATATGATTAATACTATATAAAATAACATAATATGGTAGATTACATTGATAAAATTTTGTTTTGTTACAGTTAATGGGTTCTTGGGTTGTTTTATATAGGAAAAGATATGGGAGTTCTTTATTATTTCCCGAACTTAGGTTTTGGATTCTATATAATAAAATTATCAAAAATTCAAACCTTACCATTATTTTTTCCAATGGTTTTTTCCAAATAGGGGTGGTTCTGATTATTTTATTAGGAAAAGGGCATAAATTATTAAAAATATTACCCTTGTGGATGTGGAAGTTAGTCAATCTCTTAGAGAAATGATTTTAAAACCTTAAAATATATTATAGGTTTTACGGGACTCATAAAGGCTTTAAAAAATTAATAAAATATAATTAAAATCACATTATTTTAAATTTAAAACATATATTTGGTCTTTGATACCCTTTACAGTATTTATTACATCACTTTTGGGTCATTATGATGTCATAATACACACTGTATATTTATACAGTATTTAATTTTTACCTGAAAAATTGATTGTCTGAGAAAATTATGATAAGTTTTCTGTTGGATAATTTAGACATTATGATTCAAAAAATAATATTCATTTTATCAAAATAATTTTTTATGTATGTTCAGTTTCACTTTTAAAATAATAATAATAATAGACATTTATTAAGAAATGTTGGGTTTTTTATAATAACAATTTTCCAACCCTTATAAAAATTATATTTGACTTCATAAAAAATTATATAATAATTTATATATGATAAAATTTATTCAAAAATAGTATTTAATTAAAATATTATTTATTTAAAAAAATATATATTAATTCATCAAAATAAATTCTTTAATTGAATTTGAATATTACTCAAAAATAAAATTTGTGTTTTATTGTATCAACATAAAAATCATTTATAAAGTAGTGATAAAAAGTAAATATAAACATTATTATGTTGAAAATATAATATAAATATTCATATTATTATGGTATTGATACATATACCTTTAATACACCAACAAACCCCCTAAGGGTAATGTGTGTGATAGTGAGATTTTCCTAGGGTTCTTCAACATACATGGTTTGGTTCATGATCTCGATGAGCTTGAAGATATCTTATAAATGGTTTTTCTTGTGCTTAAGTTGTTGGATATCATCTTTGGATTAGTCAAGTAAAAACCCCAGTGATTCTAAATCCCATGGAAGCTCTGATAAATGGGCTACGTAGGGTACGATCCTACTAGTTGAGGTCATCAATTCCTTTGTCCGTGTCAATTGTATTTGTTAAAACCCAATATGTATACAAATAATATGATCATTGTTCAATGGAGATATTAACAATGGTTAAGATTATTAATAGTATTTTAAATCTGGTATGATATAATAAATACAAATAAGTGCCTGTGTTTTCTATATTCATAAAATATAATAATGTATTTAATTAAATTTCTAGGGGAATTTTATTTATACATATTTGGGTCTTTACAAAACATAAGAAAGGGTGAACTCAGATGCTCAGTACTGGCAAACAAGGGATATATGTAAGCATAACTTAAAAATAAGGGATGATAACATGAGCATAATATTTAAAAACCATATCTTGTATATCAAAGATCATAATATTGAGTCATGGTATAAATATTGGTAGTTTATAAGACATGAATCATGAGGTGATCAAAGAAATAGATTTTTGGTGTGCACATAAGCATAGAAACTCTTATGTCAAGGATATACACAAATACATTTATAACATGTTATTCTTGGGATGACCACCCATGTACCTACTTTGGTATTTGGATGACCTCCCATATACACAATTTTAGGTTTGGGATAACCGCTCGTGTACCCTTTTATCTCATATAACATTAATCATTACCCAATGTGTTGGATGGAGATATAGGTCCCACCCATTACATAATGTAAATCATACAAATGTGTTCCACAACATCATAAAACATTCATAATATTATAACCCATGAAATTAAAATGGTTTTCATAAATATTTCATCATATCTTAACATATGGAAAAGTGAAATATTTAATAATCATTTCATCATTTCAATTATAGCATAACCCATGAAAAGAAGTTGTATTCATCAGTATTTCATCCTGGAATAACATGTGGAAGAGAAATTGGTTTTATAAATATCTTATCATAATAAACCTAAACCAGTAATATAAATAATAAGAATGGTATCCTTGGATCATAACCCCCATAAATCATAAGTAACATCAATGGATGTCATCTTAGATGTAAAATTATTTTGAATGATCACATGGAACATTTATTTGAAGAAAAAAATAATGTTTTCACTTTGAGAAACACTTTTTAAAACATAAATTATTTTTAAAATATTTTTATTTTAAAATAAAATTGAAAAAAATATAAATTAATATTTAAATAAAATAATGTTCATGATGATCAAAAATTCCTTTTAGGACATACACATTAAAGCAAATATTCAATTCACATTTTTAGTAAAATCCAAATGGGACTATTTTGGAAAATGAAATGAATATTCCTCTCAAAAAATTTTAAAAAAACTAAAACAATATTAAGTATTATTTAATAAAAAATTTGGATTATTCTAAAAAAAATAAAACTTTTTTCGGGAACTTTTTTTTGTAGAAAAAGGGTTTTCGACTAAAAGGCCAAATTTTCTTAAAAACATTCTATTTGAACTCTTTAGTACATAAAGAGTGTAAAATTAATGGAAAAAATGTATCCTCGTGAAATAACTACAGGATAATAAATTTATTTATTTTCATGAGATATAGATCATAATATTTCATTATTGGAAGAATAATCATAAATAATCTCAATAAATGTTGAGATTATACCATAAAACTCTTACCACTTTGGTAACTTTGAATCATAATACCCATGAATGAATAAAATTAAAGGAAACTTATAATATCATTAAAATAATTATATTAATAATACAACATGTCAATGTAGAAATATATGCCCCTCATATAAGAATATAGGTTCCTGAGATAAATTAGGTCTCCAAGAAAGAAATTTGAGACTAAAATCTCTTACTGCATTGGTAACTTTTGAACTGTAAACCCCATGAAATATGGATACTAAAATGGATATATGAATATAAATAATTTTCAGGATAATAATAATAAAATAAATTCATGTTAATTATATACACCACATAAAAGAAATTGGTTTTGAATGTTGAATGTGTCTCATAGAAGTAAAAAGTGAGATGGAAATCCCTTACCTTAACTTTCGAATTTCTTCGTAAACATTATAAAATATTATATAATAAATATAGTTTTATTATAAATATATAAAATAATACTAATTATATATATCATACCATATATTATCTACTTATGACCTTTTATTACCTATTTATTAACAATTCCATATTAGAATCATGTTTCGGTAATAAATGCTTTGTTTCATATATGTTTTGATTTTTTATTTTCATTACTATTAATTTTATCATCGTTCCATAATATAATTACTGTTAAAAATTATAAAAATAAAATATATATTCATTATATATGTATTTATAGTGATCCATAAAAGTTAGAGACAAAAAATGAAATACATTATTCATTGAGATGGTAGACAATATGTACCCATGAACGTTCTTTCCATTTTCTAAAAGAAAATAAAAAAATAAAGGTAAATAATATATTATCAATATATAATCATTTATATGTCATATTTATCACATGTTTTCATTAAAACCATCTTTATTACCTTCCCTATAAAGAGTGAATGAATCACATCACTTCGAGGGGAAGTAGTCCACCGTATATGTGAACAGTGTTATCGTATTCCCAGAGAATGGAATATATAAAGGTATGTGTGATATAATAATTCCATAAATATTAATAATATCATAAATATATAATATATGCATTTATTCCATAATTATAACCATCCTTGAGAGGTGGTAATGGAAAAATTAATAACATCAGTTTGTGAGGTAGTAATCCTCCATACACATGAATGGTGGTATCGTAACCCATTTGATGGAAAAAGAGATGGATGTAGGTTATTACCTTAATATAAAAAATATAATTATATTTAATATATCTTTTTTATTATATCTTTTTTTCTTAATAATAATTTATGTTGTTGGAATAATAAATAAAATAAAAATTCCCATTTAATAACGTTACCTCTTCTTTTTGTAACCTCCTTAAGTTTTCATCAAAATCCTTACTAGGTTGAAATTTTTCCCAAAATAATGATTCTAGGATTATATTAGAGAGGTTATGAAGTTATTTTGGAAGTTATTTTCCAAATAAAAAGGGTTTTAAGGTGTTAAAAATAGATTATAGGGGTGGCCTTGTATATGTAAGGTGAGTGACACACTTCTAATTGTTTGAAAAGAAAAAGGTGTAAACACATTTTTCTCAATAAATGAGGATCAAAATTGAAGTATTATTGATAATAAGAGATTATAGGGTTGAAATATGTCTATAAAATAGATTTTAGATAATCATTAAGGTCATTTTAGAATATATCTTTTTAGTTTAACCCCCGATAAACCCATTTTTACCTTAACCACAGTAATTAATTTTTACTATTTTCACAAATAATTTTGGAAAAGTATTAATTTAACCATATTAAATAATATAAATTATAAATATTATAAATATTAAATCCATTTTTTTTAAATTCAATTCACATAAGTGGCAAAATCTGATTTAAAATTAATCATGCAGACGTGATGAGAAAGTGGGTTTTCAAAGAGAAATGTTTAAAAGTTTACAAAGTTTTTATATCCAATTTAAATAATAACTTTATTCCAATAAAATAAATTGTATTTATAGATATATAATTGAACTAACTTTACTTTAAAACTAATTTAAATTTTAAATTAACTTTTTAAATAATTTAAACTAAAAGGAAGTTTTCAAATAAAATTGAGTAATTTTCACTATTCATCAAAAAATTAAACTTTTTAGAAAATTATAAAAAAATAAACCGAAGATAATTTTGTCACGACCCAACCCATACTAGGGATCAAGACGCAACTACCCCAAGCTTGCATATATAGGCCAGAGGATGGTGACCATCATCGAAGGCATAAAAAACTCATGGGGGCCTTTGCCTCTGTCTCTGTACACACACACACAACCAACTCAATGAAAAAGTACAGAGGGAAAGAAAAAAAAGATAAAACACTGCTATATATATAAACCAAAAATATGAATCGACCTCTAACCATTAAAATTACAGTAAGGTAAACTAAAAAGGAAAGGGGAAAAAATACATGCCCAACCAGAAAAGATCCACAACCCAGCAATATGTGGAAAAGGAAAATAGTTAAGAGATCCCCACTCCTAGATCCCAAGCAATGATCACCACACATAGTCCAAACACCCCATATCCCTATGCTCATCTAAAGTCACAATCAACCTATCTGATGTCTGCAAGGGCACACCTAGTACAAGAAAATCCCAAGAAGGGGTGAGTATAAAAATACTCCATAGGATACCTCGAAGGCTCAAGAGAGAATAAAGTGAGGTACTAAAGAGGGAAGAAGTATATAGAATAAGGTAGAGTAAAAGAGTACAGCTCAACCCAAAAAAGAAGTAAAGTAAGATCATCCAAACACGAGGAGATAGAAACTGTGATAAGATGAACTTCTTTCTAAGTCTTCACTACCTATAGTAGGAGAGTAGACTCGTCCGACCATGAGAATCTCGACACGGAAATCACGTAGCATGCCTTGTACGTCTTCGCCTCTCCTGGAAAGAGAGTAACCAAAAACCAAGGAGTGGGTACTATAAATATGATATATATATATATATATATATATATATTCTCAACCAATGAATCCCAAAAAATATAGTAAGGGGATCTCCATATCAATAGCTCAGTAAAAGAAAAGAGTTGGAAACATTTCTAGAAGTAACCACCATCGATACCCAGCATCCCACATGTCTTCCCTGAACTGCAAGTCAAAGGGGATAAATCACCACACATTAATACTATACTCTTTTGGTGGTTCTGTCTCATCCGCACAGTTTTAGGTTGTTTCACAAGGACGCGCCTTGGTGGGAAAAGTGACCCCCTTTCTTGAGAGTCCAAAGTCACATCAAACACATCTTGTCACTATACTGAATAGTCGAGAGATCATGTAACAGAGTCATGAACCCACTGTCCTTTCTTGCTAGAAGATATACATATAAAACTCATCAGCAAACCCACTGCTAAGCACAGCTGAAGGGTAAGCCTAAAAGAGTAACTGGCAAACACCACTGCCCAGATGTGCTAGAGGGTAATCCCTGAAAGAGTAACCAGTGAACGCCACTACCCATCCATGCTGGAGGGTAAGCCTGAAAGAGAGAAGCGAACACCACTACCTAGCCTCGCTGGAGGGTAAGCCTATAAGAGAACGGAGAATGCCACTACCCATCCTCATTGGAGGGTAAGCCCGAAATAGAATGGTGAACGCCACTGCCCAGCCTCACTGGAGGGTAATACACGATTGCTTCGGTGATTCTAGAAACATCACTTCAATCACTATCACCATTGAGCATCACCTCAGATAGGTATCACATGTATAACATCATGCATCACTTTAGATAAGCATCGCACTCGGAACATCTTTCATCATACCTCGAAAGTCAGTACAGAGTGAACCATAACATTCTACGTTGGAAACACTTAAGATAGGCTACTCACAGGACAAAATACGAGTTTAGAAGAAATATAAATGAGAGGGAGAAGATTCGTAAGTGGTACACGACACGTGTGGGGCCCACATGACATGTGACCCCACCTCATCATCTGTCTGTGTACCAAGACCAACTTAGCTACTAAACTATGAACTAGTACCCTCAAGTCATGCCATTGTATTCCCAGAGTACATGGAACCTCTAGCCAAAAGGCTAATGAGAGCATGTTTTTCGTTACGGATCCAAAGGTAGAAAATGCAATTCTATCAACATGCCTCTTGAAAATGGACTTCGATAACCAAACAGATCACAGCATTGCAATCCTTGAAGAAAATCACACAATATCGACTATTCATTCGCCCGAAACCGACTCTCAGTGAAGAAGCTGTATTCCACCATGCTGCACAAAATAGTGCCTTGTGGGGCCCACACCTTGATCCTGAAACAAATCACATGGATTGTACCATTGAGATAACCTTTTAAAAACACATGGAATCGACTATCCATTCATCCAAAATGGAAAACCGGTGAAAATGGTTCTTTTCACTACAACCGCCTGATCGATGCTTGATCACTATCAATCACAAAAACGCTCTACACATCCAAAAAATTGCACCATTGTGATCCTATTGAAAAAACATGAAAGGTAAACTATTCACTTTCCCCAAATAGACTTCTGATGAAAAAATTGTAAAACATTACATTATGCTCGAAAGGCGTCCCATGGGGCCAACACCTCAGCCCCGAATTTAGTTAGGCAGATTATGCCATTGTGATCCTCATAGAAAGACACACAAGATCTACTGCTCATTCATCCAAAATAGATACCTGGTGTAAATGTCAAATTCCACTATAATGGACCGAAACTAGCCTCATGGGGCCCACACCACTATCCTAGTTTAATCGCCCAAAATTATCCTAAAAAAGTATGTCTCGATTCCAATGTCTCACACCCCTAATGGCGTGCCAATCAGAAGTCAAAAACAGAAGTAAATTCTGATACAAGTTTCTCGAATAATAAAAAATATATATTATTATTATTAAAAACGGACATTTTGTGTCACCGAACCTCGATCCTGAGACAAAAAGTTCTCAAAGAGGCCTCAAATGGTCCACCGGCCCCCGAAGCAAGGGTCACGTGGTCACAACCGGCATGAAAATAGGCCATCTAAAAGAAATTTATGGGGGTTTTAATAAAAACTGCAATCTAAACTGACTAGGATTGGAGACATACATCAAATGAAAGGGTGAGCATAAGGCTCAGTAAGGAAAACAAGTGAAACAATTGACTTTTGATCTTGAGCAATATTAATAAGAACATGATAAAAGTCATAAAGGTGTGAGAAATGGAAGAATAGGAATATCATAATAAAAATAAATTGAATCATAACTTTAATATGTGGCTAAAACATTTCATTTATACATTCATGAACATATCACCAAGGTTTATCTATGAGGTTTCATAAAAATTACCAAGGTTATTCACCAAGGTATCGTGAAACTTGTCATCTCTAGAGATTAATTCTTTACCCAATGAATTGGAGCGCTATCAAGGATAAACCTTAATATGTCTTTATTTACATGTAATACACATATATCAAAATCAAACATTTCATAAATAACCCAAAGAGAGTAAAATAATTGGGTTTTACTTCAAAATCGGGATGTTTTAAAATTGCTTAAAAATACTATCATTATGTCATTTACAGCCCATGGAAAGAGAGTGAGGGTTACATGTATGTCAATTCCAGAATCAAATATATAATTTTTCTGTTTCTATGAACACACATAAAAACGAAATAGGTCTGGTTATTCACATAAATAAAACAAGATAATTCCTTGAGAAAAAGAGAGATAAATTTTGAGACGAAATTTCTGCAGCATAACGGCTATATAACATGGTTTTAGAAAATAATATAAAGAGAGGGGACAAGGGTCTCCCATAAATAAATGAATCATTTTAAAGTATAATAATATAATTAAAATAAATAAGATCATGGTGTGGACAATTAAATGACACACCACATGAATAGGAAACTTGCAATGAAAGAGAAAGTGCGGTTTCTTTTACGAAAATTTGTCAGCCTAACGACGTCACATAAAAATTAATAAAATAAATTCATGAGATAAGAAAAGGTCTCTCATAATTTGGAAATGAAATGGACAGTAGTAAATATATATTAGAAGAAGACACCTCATAATAAAATTGAACTATAAGATATAACATAAATGATGTCATGACTTAAAAGAGGAGGGTGAAAGGATCCCTTACCTTGAAGATTAACTTTGAAAGCTTGAAGGTTGGGACCTTGGGAGGCTTGAGGGAACCATGGTAGGACTCCTTGGGAGGTAAGTAGTGTAGAGACCCGTATCTTGACGTACATTGAACTTACATTACTTTTGCGGAATACTTAGCACATAACAAAAATACACACACAAGGATCGTAATAGTTTAGTGTCTTTGGAAACTCGGAATAAAATCTTCTAATCGTGGGGAAAGATATTCAACATCTCCCATAAATATCTTCCCTTTTTTTTACCTAAAAACCTTTCTTTATATCCTGGGGAAAAGAAAACATAAAAGGGTGAGCTCAAATGCTCAGTAAGGGTAAACAAAGGAAATATCAATCACATAATTTTCATAAGAACATAATATTTTTGGAAATCTTAACCTGCAAAAGAGAGCATAATTTCACAACATGGGATAAATCATAGTAGTGAAATGAAATCATAACTTAAAACATTACTCATTGTGGCATACACACATAATCATAGAGAATCATTTCTTGTTAGTCAAGACTCATTGCCAAGACTATCTTAGTGGACAAAGTCTCTTTCTGAATTGAGTAATCCTCGTTTCAGTCCTGTTTCACTGAACCGGTATAACCTACCATTCCAGCCATGTCTATCTCATGAGATATAAAATCTTTACCCAATGCATTGGAGGGAGATATAGGTCCCACCCATCTCATAATGATACCATTCTTATGTGTGCCACAAAATCATAAATCATACATCATTGCATAACCCATGTAATAAAATGGGATTCTTGAAACATCATGACATCATAAAACAAATCATATAAGGTAAATGACTTCATAAAAATAATTCCTTCACAACATAACCAAATCAATGTAATAATAGGGATAAAAACAGAACCCTTTATTATCTTAGATGGAAAATAATTTTGATAAAACACTTGAACTCCATTCTTGAGGAAAATATCCTTTATTCTTCAAAAACACTTTTCTTTTCTTAACATGTCATAAAATTATAACTAAAAGAAGTTGATTAAAAAAAATAAACTTGAAAATTTTTAAAGGAAGCTTCTTGGAAATAATGTTTTAAAAATCCATTCTTGTCGTATAAGTTAAAAAAAACATTCTTCGTACTTTTGTCGGAAAAGTCAAAAAGTACCTCGTACGAAAAACGACAAAAGATTCTTTTCATACATATTACTAAAAACTCACCGAAGGGTAAAAATGGATTTAAACAATTGTAGGTGGATGGAAATAATATTACATATTGATGAAACATGGATTTGGATGATAAAATACACCCCAGTAAATACTTACGAATAAACAATCTCGGATAAAAATGAGATTGTGATATTTCCCTTACCTTAGGTCCGACTTGCTTTGTAAGTGTCCGAACCTCCTGTATAATGATTTAAATAATGTCATTGACTTATTACAGAATTATATTCATTGTTATGATATCATATATGGTTCACTTATGACATTATATTACTCGTTCTTTTGTAAATTCCATGTTAAAGAAGCGTTTTGGGTAAAATCGTTTCATTTATCGTAGGTGTTTTGACTTGTTGTTCTTGACATCATTATTACTTATATCATGATTTACTTACTTCCAGAATATAAAATATGATTTATATATCATATATATTCAGTATATATATATATATAATAGGTAGATAAATAAAATGAAAAAACACCGTTCATGGAGACGGTAGTCCGTACGTACGCATGAACGCTGTTTTCCTTTCCTTATTGTCTTGAAATGGAAGTAAGTAGATGACATACATATGTATATATATACATAAATCCAGTAGCTTTATAATGTCATATATTTCATTATTATTTCTTATATATACATTATAATCATTCTTAAATGGTTAACATGGAGAATGAATCTCATCGCGTCGTGGAGACGGTATTCCGTACGTACGCACGAGCGATGATATCATTTATATAAATATTGAATTGAATTGGAGTGGATTATACAATATATCAGAATCAATATTATGTTTTAATAACTATGTATAGTTATTCTTTACACCATTATACCCATCCATGTAAGGTGGTGGTGGAAAATAGATTACACCACGGCGTGGAGACGGTATTCCGTACGTACGCACGCGCGGTGATTTCTTTTTCCGTAGGATGGATAGATGGTGAAATAGGGTTGTTTAATACTTATAATAACATATCAGTATATGAGTGATACTGATGTTATTACTTCATAATGAAACAACCTATGAAGAAGAAGTGTAAGAAGAAATAAAGATGAAAGAATTGGTAACGGTAATTACCTCTTCTTTGAAGCGCCTTTTGGAGACCTCCTCTTAGGGAACTAAAATTGGTCTTTGAGTAATACCAGAACCTCTAGGATGTTGCTAGGGAAGTGGAGAAGAGATTTTGGCAGGGGTTGTCCGAGCTTGAGTGCTCAAATTGGTGTGAGGAGGAGGGGGAGGAGGTGTCCTTTTATAGGGGAGGAGAGGGGCACCTTAGGAATATCTCAAAATATTATTTTATATTAAAGTCAAAATCGGTTTATAATGGTTCCAAAGGGTATTATTTCGAAGCTAAAGTGGGTATGGGTCGAAATCCTATCAACCAATAGGATTTAGACAAGTTTGGGGTATTATTTTAACCTTATCAATTAGATTTAACTCTAAGTTAATTAATTTAACTTTTACCGTGTCTTTTTGTTTTCTTTCACTATATGGTTAATAAACTTACTATAACATGCCAAAAGAACCCCAAATTGTATATTATTAATACATATATCCTTATCTAAGTCATTTGGCCGAACCTTAGATTTTTAGGAATAAAATAACAATTAATAATATAATATTTGATTTAAAAACTCTTTTGTGTCAATTTTGACACTATTTGATATATGATTTTTGTGAAAGTCATAACAGAATTATATGTTCGAACCAAGTTGATTAAATCAACAATAATATATCATAGTAACCTAGAAAATTAGTGTAATTCATAAAAAATTTCAAATTACATTTATTTTGGTGTTTATAACATCAATTATGTCAATATTTCATTAATAAGATAATTACTGCATCATCGTTGTGTCATAAATAAATTAACTTATTTTATGTCTAAAAATTACAAATAAAATACCATCATGTAGGAAATCTTCTTATCTTTCTAATGAATATTTACAATCGAATTTATCTTATGTATAACCCCATATTAAAAATGATTTACTTATTAAACTTTGATTTTAGCTATTTTAACCCTTCTTTAAATAAATTAATAATAAATGTCCTAATCTAATCCAAGTGGGCCTAAATGGTCATATTTTATTCCTAAGTTTGTTTTTGGTCGAATTACACTTGTCCAATAGAATTAGGACATGTGTTAGGGTAATAGTGATATCATATTTACCCTTAGTTACCCTATTTACTATTAACCGCGGTAAAAAAAGTAAAAAGTTACTATTCACCAAAAATTATTTTCATCTCATTGAACCACATTTTAGTCCTTGATATTAACCGTGTCTCTCGGATTTTCGAAATTCCATTCACAAAAGCGGTAAAATTAAGTTTTATGAAAAATTCAGTTTTTTTTAACTACCACTTAGTAGTTTCATCAAAAAATGAAGGTTTTCAGAAAAATGCCAAAATTTCATCCTAAGCTATATTTCATATTCCGAATTCAAAAATGAAGTCTATTTTACCAAATTCATAACATAGAAGTTTCATTAATTAATTTTATAATTAAATCCCGCTGTTAAAACAAATAGCGTGTTTTTAAGAAACAATATCTATCAAAAGATTGACACTTGTTTATGTCTGGTTTAAATGTGCAATTACATCCAATGACCAAAATTGTATTAAATTGTAAAAATATATTCTAAATATACTTTAAAACCACTCAAATTAATGATTTATCACTATTAATTATTTCGATTAAAAAAGTTGTTTTTAATTATAATTTAGTAATTTTCACTATTCATCAGAATATGAAAGTTATCCGAAAAGTACCAAAATTTCACCTTAGGCTAAATTCGATACTCCGAATCCAAAAATGAAGTTCATTTTGAAAAATAAGATTTACAGAATTTTAAAAAGTGGTTATTACTATTCATAACGGCTAGTTTTAATAATATTTTAATATCATATCGTTGTTTAGTGAAACTCGGTATTGCGTATTACACACGCTATCGAGGAAGGCCGCGATTGCGTGTAATGCAAGGCAAGTCAAGGATGCGTGTTGTGCAAGCTCCTTTTGGTGTAGCGTACAACACAAGACATTAGTGAAATAAAAAAGAATATTTTTCATAAAATCTCGGGCTGTTACATTCTACCCCCCTTAAAATGAATTTCGCCCTCGAAATTCGTCGGGGTTATAAATGGTTTACTATTCGAAAGTTTCTTTAATAGAAACCCACATCGTAAAAAGGAATACCAAAACTTGGCTTTAAAAACTAAAGTATGAAATGTAACGATTACCCAAATAAACTAATCACTGGGTTTCCACATAGGTGAAAATATGGATATGGAAGAGAAATCTAACCATCATGTTCTGATGGAGAGTGGTAGAGAACATGGCTATGGAAAAGACAGTAATCACAAATCCATAAATTTGTGACGATCTAAGGTACCATCTGATTCATCAGGTATATGAGAACTAGGACAACATTTTTGGTTTTCAAGATCATTTCCCTAAAGTTAAAGAATTTGAATTAGAATAAATACTTACTTTATTTTGGTACAATCTCACTGTTGTTCGTGCCTTTAACAATTTCCACTTCATCTCTTCAATAAATGAAGTTGAATTTGTTATTCGTGAAGTGTTAGCATATCATGTGATAGAATGACGGGTCATTCCATCTGTCTCAAAAGGTTAGCAAAATTTATATACATAAGTCGATCTATAGTGGGATTAATCATATATGGTTCCTAAAGTGGGCTTATACTTCATATATCATACTGCTTAATATAATAACACTAGTTTCTACTAAACAGGGACTTCCTGTAGGTCAGTGGTAGGCGATAAAGGCCAGTCGCACTTCGGTTGTGGGTTCGATTCCTACAGCCTTGTCCGAAGCGATGGGCTGTCGCCCGTCCTGCAGGTTGTCCTTTTTCTAAAACTACGTTACTATAACATCCCATCAATAATATCGAAAATCTTCTATCCTTAAACAATACTAACTTATGTCCAACATAATCTAGTCTAATCTTTAGGCTTATACATAATACTGCAGTCCACTCTCATAATATAGTGACAACAAGTACCAGAGATTTAATACTGTCGTTGATCCCCACATATCATAAGATATGTCTTGTTGGTCACATTCCAAACATTCAAAGTCCTTAATCGTGTATTCTCTTGAATACCTTAGTGAAAGCATGAGTGCAGTTAAAAGTTAACACTTTCCACATACCAAAATCCTCAAAATTCTATATACTCAAACCATGATATCATTTAGTCCTTATATCAATCATGAGCTCATGAATACTATCAAACATTTAATTTTCTCCTTATCCCTTCATTATGCGCATATCATCTACATTCCAAAAATATCTGAATAACCTTTCATGGATACTGGTAACATTAATCATACACTTTCAAAACACAAGGAAAGACAACAGTGTAACAATCCATAGATGTCTCTTTATTCCAAAATTACACATGATAAACATGTAATCATTCCACTACATTCTCAAACCATTGACCGAGCTTCAAAAATTCTTTCATCTCACATATCATTTGTAGTCTCTTCATCATCATCCACATAAATACTACCCATATGACCATACTGATTCTCTTCATGAGTCTTTCCCTTAGGGCATTTGTTTGCATAATGCCCATACATTCCACATTTAAAACACTTAACCATTTTTGATGTCGTAGCAATACCATTATCCTCATACATGGTGTTAATCGACCCTTTTCCTTTGCACTTACTTGCTTTGTGTCCTTCTTTTCCACACCCAAAGCATCTTACAGTTCCCTTGAAACATTCTCCTTGATGCCTCTTCCCACATGATTTACATAGGGGAAATTGAACTTTCTTTCCTCTATGATCATCATGGAACTCCATCTTTCTCTTATTAGTCGAGTCAGGAAACTTACCAAATTTTACTTTATTGATCATGTTGTGAGATTGCTGATTCGGCATAATAATGATGTTTGGACATCCAAATCCCATTTCATTTGGTTGCTCATGATGGATATCATTCCATTGTCCATCATATCCTCCATTATTGTGAATCATCTTGTTTCCAGCCATTTTCTAAAACCCAAACAGAATAGTGTTAGATGCAAAAATCGTAATGAAGGGGGAGTAACTTAAATATCTATCATCTTTGGTTTAATCTAATATCGTTACCATAGTTCTATAACTATATCCTATACGTATACTTATCCTTAGGGGCATCCCTAGACATACCTTAGAAATATCTCTAGGGATCTCACTAATGTTTTCGCATCCTAGTTTCCAAAGGTTGACTAAATCTTTCCTCTGATACCAACTGTAGAGACCCGTATCTTGACGTACATTGAACTTACATTACTTTTGCGGAATACTTAGCACATAACAAAAATACACACACAAGGATCGTAATAGTTTAGTGTCTTTGGAAACTCGGAATAAAATCTTCTAATCGTGGGGAAAGATCTTCAACATCTCCCATAAATATCTTCCCTTTTTTTACCTAAAAACCTTTCTTTATATCCTGGGGAAAAGAAAACATAAAAGGGTGAGCTCAAATGCTCAGTAAGGGTAAACAAAGGAAATATCAATCACATAATTTTCATAAGAACATAATATTTTTGGAAATCTTAACCTGCAAAAGAGAGCATAATTTCATAACATGGGATAAATCATAGTAGTGAAATGAAATCATAACTTAAAACATTACTCATTGTGGCATACACACATAATCATAGAGAATCATTTCTTGTTAGTCAAGACTCATTGCCAAGACTATCTTAGTGGACAAAGTCCCTTTCTGAATCGAGTAATCCTCGTTTCAGTCCTGTTTCACTGAACCGGTATAACCTACCATTCCAGCCATGTCTATCTCATGAGATATAAAATCTTTACCCAATGCATTGGAGGGAGATATAGGTCCCACCCATCTCATAATGATACCATTCTTATGTGTGCCACAAAATCATAAATTATACATCATTGCATAACCCATGTAATAAAATGGGATTCTTGAAACATCATGACATCATAAAACAAATCATATAAGGTAAATGACTTCATAAAAATAATTCCTTCACAACATAACCAAATCAATGTAATAATAGGGATAAAAACAGAACCCTTTATTATCTTAGATGGAAAATAATTTTGATAAAACACTTGAACTCCATTCTTGAGGAAAATATCCTTTATTCTTCAAAAACACTTTTCTTTTCTTAACATGTCATAAAATTATAACTAAAAGAAGTTGATTAAAAAAAATAAACTTGAAAATTTTTAAAGGAAGCTTCTTGGAAATAATGTTTTAAAAATCCATTCTTGTCGTATAAGTTAAAAAAAACATTCTTCGTACTTTTGTCGGAAAAGTCAAAAAGTACCTCGTACGAAAAACGACAAAAGATTCCTTTCATACATATTACTAAAAACTCACCGAAGGGTAAAAATGGATTTAAACAATTTTAGGTGGATGGAAATAATATTACATATTGATGAAACATGGATTTGGATGATAAAATACACCCCAGTAAATACTTACGAATAAACAATCTCGGATAAAAATGAGATTGTGATATTTCCCTTACCTTAGGTCCGACTTGCTTTGTAAGTGTCCGAACCTCCTGTATAATGATTTAAATAATGTCATTGACTTATTACAGAATTATATTCATTGTTATGATATCATATATGGTTCACTTATGACATTATATTACTCGTTCTTTTGTAAATTCCATGTTAAAGAAGCGTTTTGGGTAAAATCGTTTCATTTATCGTAGGTGTTTTGACTTGTTGTTCTTGACATCATTATTACTTATATCATGATTTACTTACTTCCAGAATATAAAATATGATTTATATATCATATATATTCAGTATATATATATAATAGGTAGATAAATAAAATGAAAAAACACCGTTCATGGAGACGGTAGTCTGTACGTACGCATGAACGCTGTTTTCCTTTCCTTATTGTCTTGAAATGGAAGTAAGTAGATGACATACATATGTATATATATACATAAATCCAGTAGCTTTATAATGTCATATATTTCATTATTATTTCTTATATATACATTATAATCATTCTTAAATGGTTAACATGGAGAATGAATCTCATCGCGTCGTGGAGACGGTATTCCGTACGTATGCACGAGCGATGATATCATTTCTATAAATATTGAATTGAATTGGAGTGGATTATACAATATATCAGAATCAATATTATGTTTTAATAACTATGTATAGTTATTCTTTACACCATTATACCCATCCATGTAAGGTGGTGGTGGAAAATAGATTACACCACGGCGTGGAGACGGTATTCCGTACGTACGCACGCGCGGTGATTTCTTTTTCCGTAGGATGGATAGATGGTGAAATGGGGTTGTTTAATACTTATAATAACATATCAGTATATGAGTGATACTGATGTTATTACTTCATAATGAAACAACCTATGAAGAAGAAGTGTAAGAAGAAATAAAGATGAAAGAATTGGTAACGGTAATTACCTCTTCTTTGAAGCGCCTTTTGGAGACCTCCTCTTAGGGAACTAAAATTGGTCTTTGAGTAATACCAGAACCTCTAGGATGTTGCTAGGGAAGTGGAGAAGAGATTTTGGCAGGGGTTGTCCGAGCTTGAGTGCTCAAATTGGTGTGAGGAGGAGGGGGAGGAGGTGTCCTTTTATAGGGGAGGAGAGGGGCACCTTAGGAATATCTCAAAATATTATTTTATATTAAAGTCAAAATCGGTTTATAATGGTTCCAAAGGGTATTATTTCGAAGCTAAAGTGGGGATGGGTCGAAATCCTATCAACCAATAGGATTTAGACAAGTTTGGGGTATTATTTTAACCTTATCAATTAGATTTAACTCTAAGTTAATTAATTTAACTTTTACCATGTCTTTTTGTTTTCTTTCACTATATGGTTAATAAACTTACTATAACATGCCAAACGAACCCCAAATTGTATATTATTAATACATATATCCTTATCTAAGTCATTTGGCCGAACCTTAGATTTTTAGGAATAAAATAACAATTAATAATATAATATTTGATTTAAAAACTCTTTTGTGTCAATTTTGACACTATTTGATATATGATTTTTGTGAAAGTCATAACAGAATTATATGTTCGAACCAAGTTGATTAAATCAACAATAATATATCATAGTAACCTAGAAAATTAGTGGAATTCATAAAAAATTTCAAATTACATTTATTTTGGTGTTTATAACATCAATTATGTCAATATTTCATTAATAAGATAATTACTGCATCATCGTTGTTTCATAAATAAATTAACTTATTTTATGTCTAAAAATTACAAATAAAATACCATAATGTAGGAAATCTTCTTAGATTTCTAATGAATATTTACAATCGAATTTATCTTATGTATAACCCCATATTAAAAATGATTTACTTATTAAACTTTGATTTTAGCAATTTTAACCCTTCTTTAAATAAATTAATAATAAATGTCCTAATCTAATCCAAGTGGGCCTAAATGGTCATATTTTATTCCTAAGTTTGTTTTTGGTCGAATTACACTTGTCCAATAGAATTAGGACATGTGTTAGGGTAATAGTGATATCATATTTACCCTTAGTTACCCTATTTACTATTAACCGCGGTAAAAAAAGTAAAAAGTTACTATTCACCAAAAATTATTTTCATCTCATTGAACCACATTTTAGTCCTTGATATTAACCGTGTCTCTCGGATTTTCGAAATTCCATTCACAAAAGTGGTAAAATTAAGTTTTATGAAAAATTCAGTTTTTTTTAACTACCACTTAGTAGTTTCATCAAAAAATGAAGGTTTTCAGAAAAATGCCAAAATTTCATCCTAAGCTATATTTCATATTCCGAATTCAAAAATGAAGTATATTTTACCAAATTCATAACATAGAAGTTTCATTAATTAATTTTATAATTAAATCCCGCTGTTAAAACAAATAGCGTGTTTTTAAGAAACAATATCTATCAAAAGATTGACACTTGTTTATGTCTGGTTTAAATGTGCAATTACATCCAATGACCAAAATTGTATTAAATTGTAAAAATATATTCTAAATATACTTTAAAACCACTCAAATTAATGATTTATCACTATTAATTATTTCGATTAAAAAAGTTGTTTTTAATTATAATTTAGTAATTTTCACTATTCATCAGAATATGAAAGTTATCCGAAAAGTACCAAAATTTCACCTTAGGCTAAATTCGATACTCCGAATCCAAAAATGAAGTTCATTTTGAAAAATAAGATTTACAGAATTTTAAAAAGTGGTTATTACTATTCATAACGGCTAGTTTTAATAATATTTTAATATCATATCGTTGTTTAGTGAAACTCGGTATTGCGTATTACACACGCTATCGAGGAAGGCCGCGATTGCGTGTAATGAAAGGCAAGTCAAGGATGCGTGTTGTGCAAGCTCCTTTTGGTGTAGCGTACAACACAAGACATTAGTGAAATAAAAAAGAATATTTTTCATAAAATCTCGGGCTGTTACATTCTACCCCCCTTAAAATGAATTTCGCCCTCGAAATTCGTCGGGGTTATAAATGGTTTACTATTCGAAAGTTTCTTTAATAGAAACCCACATCGTAAAAAGGAATACCAAAACTTGGCTTTAAAAACTAAAGTATGAAATGTAACGATTACCCAAATAAACTAATCACTGGGTTTCCACATAGGTGAAAATATGGATATGGAAGAGAAATCTAACCATCATGTTCTGATGGAGAGTGGTAGAGAACATGGCTATGGAAAAGACACTAATCACAAATCCATAAATTTGTGACGATCTAAGGTACCATCTGATTCATCAGGTATATGAGAACTAGGACAACATTTTTGGTTTTCAAGATCATTTCCCTAAAGTTAAAGAATTTGAATTAGAATAAATACTTACTTTATTTTGGTACAATCTCACTGTTGTTCGTGCCTTTAACAATTTCCACTTCATCTCTTCAATAAATGAAGTTGAATTTGTTATTCGTGAAGTGTTAGCATATCATGTGATAGAATGACGGGTCATTCCATCTGTCTCAAAAGGTTAGCAAAATTTATATACATAAGTCGATCTATAGTGGGATTAATCATATATGGTTCCTAAAGTGGGCTTATACTTCATATATCATACTGCTTAATATAATAACACTAGTTTCTACTAAACAGGGACTTCCTGTAGGTCAGTGGTAGGCGATAAAGGCCAGTCGCACTTCGGTTGTGGGTTCGATTCCTACAGCCTTGTCCGAAGCGATGGGCTGTCGCCCGTCCTGCAGGTTGTCCTTTTTCTAAAACTACGTTACTATAACATCCCATCAATAATATCGAAAATCTTCTATCCTTAAACAATACTAACTTATGTCCAACATAATCTAGTCTAATCTTTAGGCTTATACATAATACTGCAGTCCACTCTCATAATATAGTGACAACAAGTACCAGAGATTTAATACTGTCGTTGATCCCCACATATCATAAGATATGTCTTGTTGGTCACATTCCAAACATTCAAAGTCCTTAATCGTGTATTCTCTTGAATACCTTAGTGAAAACATGAGTGCAGTTAAAAGTTAACACTTTCCACATACCAAAATCCTCAAAATTCTATATACTCAAACCATGATATCATTTAGTCCTTATATCAATCATGAGCTCATGAATACTATCAAACATTTAATTTTCTCCTTATCCCTTCATTATGCGCATATCATCTACATTCCAAAAATATCTGAATAACCTTTCATGGATACTGGTAACATTAATCGTACACTTTCAAAACACAAGGAAAGACAACAGTGTAACAATCCATAGATGTCTCTTTATTCCAAAATTACACATGATAAACATGTAATCATTCCACTACATTCTCAAACCATTGACCGAGCTTCAAAAATTCTTTCATCTCACATATCATTTGTAGTCTCTTCATCATCATCCACATAAATACTACCCATATGACCATACTAATTCTCTTCATGAGTCTTTCCCTTAGGGCATTTGTTTGCATAATGCCCATACATTCCACATTTAAAACACTTAACCATTTTTGATGTCGTAGCAATACCATTATCCTCATCCATGGTGTTAATCGACCCTTTTCCTTTGCACTTACTTGCTTTGTGTCCTTCTTTTCCACACCCAAAGCATCTTACAGTTCCCTTGAAACATTCTCCTTGATGCCTCTTCCCACATGATTTACATAGGGGAAATTGAACTTTCTTTCCTCTATGATCATCATGGAACTCCATCTTTCTCTTATTAGTCGAGTCAGGAAACTTACCAAATTTTACTTTATTGATCATGTTGTGAGATTGCTGATTCGGCATAATAATGATGTTTGGACATCCAAATCCCATTTCATTTGGTTGCTCATGATGGATATCATTCCATTGTCCATCATATCCTCCATTATTGTGAATCATCTTGTTTCCAGCCATTTTCTAAAACCCAAACAGAATAGTGTTAGATGAAAAAATCGTAATGAAGGGGGAGTAACTTAAATATCTATCATCTTTGGTTTAATCTAATATCGTTACCATAGTTCTATAACTATATCCTATACGTATACTTATCCTTAGGGGCATCCCTAGACATACCTTAGAAATATCTCTAGGGATCTCACTAACGTTTTCGCATCCTAGTTTCCAAAGGTTGACTAAACCTTTCCTCTGATACCAACTGTAGAGACCCGTATCTTGACGTACATTGAACTTACATTACTTTTGCGGAATACTTAGCACATAACAAAAATACACACACAAGGATCGTAATAGTTTAGTGTCTTTGGAAACTCGGAATAAAATCTTCTAATCGTGGGGAAAGATCTTCAACATCTCCCATAAATATCTTCCCTTTTTTTACCTAAAAACCTTTATTTATATCCTGGGGAAAAGAAAACATAAAAGGGTGATCTCAAATGCTCAGTAAGGGTAAACAAAGGAAATATCAATCACATAATTTTCATAAGAACATAATATTTTTGGAAATCTTAACCTGCAAAAGAGAGCATAATTTCATAACATGGGATAAATCATAGTAGTGAAATCAAATCATAACTTAAAACATTACTCATTGTGGCATACACACATAATCATAGAGAATCATTTCTTGTTAGTCAAGACTCATTGCCAAGACTATCTTAGTGGACAAAGTCCCTTTCTGAATCGAGTAATCCTCGTTTCAGTCCTGTTTCACTGAACCGGTATAACCTACCATTCCAGCCATGTCTATCTCATGAGATATAAAATCTTTACCCAATGCATTGGAGGGAGATATAGGTCCCACCCATCTCATAATGATACCATTCTTATGTGTGCCACAAAATCATAAATCATACATCATTGCATAACCCATGTAATAAAATGGGATTCTTGAAACATCATGACATCATAAAACAAATCATATAAGGTAAATGACTTCATAAAAATAATTCCTTCACAACATAACCAAATCAATGTAATAATAGGGATAAAAACAGAACCCTTTATTATCTTAGATGGAAAATAATTTTGATAAAACACTTGAACTCCATTCTTGAGGAAAATATCCTTTATTCTTCAAAAACACTTTTCTTTTCTTAACATGTCATAAAATTATAACTAAAAGAAGTTGATTAAAAAAAATAAACTTGAAAATTTTTAAAGGAAGCTTCTTGGAAATAATGTTTTAAAAATCCATTCTTGTCGTATAAGTTAAAAAAAAAACATTCTTCGTACTTTTGTCGGAAAAGTCAAAAAGTACCTCGTACGAAAAACGACAAAAGATTCCTTTCATACATATTACTAAAAACTCACCGAAGGGTAAAAATGGATTTAAACAATTGTAGGTGGATGGAAATAATATTACATATTGATGAAACATGGATTTGGATGATAAAATACACCCCAGTAAATACTTACGAATAAACAATCTCGGATAAAAATGAGATTGTGATATTTCCCTTACCTTAGGTCCGACTTGCTTTGTAAGTGTCCGAACCTCCTGTATAATGATTTAAATAATGTCATTGACTTATTACAGAATTATATTCATTGTTATGATATCATATATGGTTCACTTATGACATTATATTACTCGTTCTTTTGTAAATTCCATGTTAAAGAAGCGTTTTGGGTAAAATCGTTTCATTTATCGTAGGTGTTTTGACTTGTTGTTCTTGACATCATTATTACTTATATCATGATTTACTTACTTCCAGAATATAAAATATGATTTATATATCATATATATTCAGTATATATATATATAATAGGTAGATAAATAAAATGAAAAAACACCGTTCATGGAGACGGTAGTCCGTACGTACGCATGAACGCTGTTTTCCTTTCCTTATTGTCTTGAAATGGAAGTAAGTAGATGACATACATATGTATATATATACATAAATCCAGTAGCTTTATAATGTCATATATTTCATTATTATTTCTTATATATACATTATAATCATTCTTAAATGGTTAACATGGAGAATGAATCTCATCGCGTCGTGGAGACGGTATTCCGTACGTACGCACGAGCGATGATATCATTTCTATAAATATTGAATTGAATTGGAGTGGATTATACAATATATCAGAATCAATATTATGTTTTAATAACTATGTATAGTTATTCTTTACACCATTATACCCATCCATGTAAGGTGGTGGTGGAAAATAGATTACACCACGGCGTGGAGACGGTATTCCGTACGTACGCACGCGCGGTGATTTCTTTTTCCGTAGGATGGATAGATGGTGAAATAGGGTTGTTTCATACTTATAATAACATATCCGTATATGAGTGATACTTATGTTATTACTTCATAATGAAACAACCTATGAAGAAGAAGTGTAAGAAGAAATAAAGATGAAAGAATTGGTAACGGTAATTACCTCTTCTTTGAAGCGCCTTTTGGAGACCTCCTCTTAGGGAACTAAAATTGGTCTTTGAGTAATACCAGAACCTCTAGGATGTTTCTAGGGAAGTGGAGAAGAGATTTTGGCAGGGGTTGTCCGAGCTTGAGTGCTCAAATTGGTGTGAGGAGGAGGGGGAGGAGGTGTCCTTTTATAGGGGAGGAGAGGGGCACCTTAGGAATATCTCAAAATATTATTTTATATTAAAGTCAAAATCGGTTTATAATGGTTCCAAAGGGTATTATTTCGAAGCTAAAGTGGGGATGGGTCGAAATCCTATCAACCAATAGGATTTAGACAAGTTTGGGGTATTATTTTAACCTTATCAATTAGATTTAACTCTAAGTTAATTAATTTAACTTTTACCGTGTCTTTTTGTTATCTTTCACTATATGGTTAATAAACTTACTATAACATGCCAAACGAACCCCAAATTGTATATTATTAATACATATATCCTTATCTAAGTCATTTGGCCGAACCTTAGATTTTTAGGAATAAAATAACAATTAATAATATAATATTTGATTTAAAAACTCTTTTGTGTCAATTTTGACACTATTTGATATATGATTTTTGTGAAAGTCATAACAGAATTATATGTTCGAACCAAGTTGATTAAATCAACAATAATATATCATAGTAACCTAGAAAATTAGTGGAATTCATAAAAAATTTCAAATTACATTTATTTTGGTGTTTATAACATCAATTATGTCAATATTTCATTAATAAGATAATTACTGCATCATCGTTGTTTCATAAATAAATTAACTTATTTTATGTCTAAAAATTACAAATAAAATACCATCATGTAGGAAATCTTCTTAGCTTTCTAATGAATATTTACAATCGAATTTATCTTATGTATAACACCATATTAAAAATGATTTACTTATTAAACTTTGATTTTAGCTATTTTAACCTTTCTTTAAATAAATTAATAATAAATGTCCTAATCTAATCCAAGTGGGCCTAAATGGTCATATTTTATTCCTAAGTTTGTTTTTGGTCGAATTACACTTGTCCAATAGAATTAGGACATGTGTTAGGGTAATAGTGATATCATATTTACCCTTAGTTACCCTATTTACTATTAACCGCGGTAAAAAAAGTAAAAAGTTACTATTCACCAAAAATTATTTTCATCTCATTGAACCACATTTTAGTCCTTGATATTAACCGTGTCTCTCGGATTTTCGAAATTCCATTCACAAAAGCGGTAAAATTAAGTTTTATGAAAAATTCAGTTTTTTTTAACTACCACTTAGTAGTTTCATCAAAAAATGAAGGTTTTCAGAAAAATGCCAAAATTTCATCCTAAGCTATATTTCATATTCCGAATTCAAAAATGAAGTCTATTTTACCAAATTCATAACATAGAAGTTTCATTAATTAATTTTATAATTAAATCCCGCTGTTAAAACAAATAGCGTGTTTTTAAGAAACAATATCTATCAAAAGATTGACACTTGTTTATGTCTGGTTTAAATGTGCAATTACATCCAATGACCAAAATTGTATTAAATTGTAAAAATATATTCTAAATATACTTTAAAACCACTCAAATTAATGATTTATCACTATTAATTATTTCGATTAAAAAAGTTGTTTTTAATTATAATTTAGTAATTTTCACTATTCATCAGAATATGAAAGTTATCCGAAAAGTACCAAAATTTCACCTTAGGCTAAATTCGATACTCCGAATCCAAAAATGAAGTTCATTTTGAAAAATAAGATTTACAGAATTTTAAAAAGTGGTTATTACTATTCATAACGGCTAGTTTTAATAATATTTTAATATCATATCGTTGTTTAGTGAAACTCGGTATTGCGTATTACACACGCTATCGAGGAAGGCCGCGATTGCGTGTAATGCAAGGCAAGTCAAGGATGCGTGTTGTGCAAGCTCCTTTTGGTGTAGCGTACAACACAAGACATTAGTGAAATAAAAAAGAATATTTTTCATAAAATCTCGGGCTGTTACAAGTAGACTATAACTTCATTGAGGATGATTTTGGAATGAAATTAATGAGGGAAATGGCTTTGCATTTATAGGAAAAGTGATGCAAAAAATTATTAATTTCCAAGGGACACCTCATCGGTGGTATTTGTAAAACCATGGGTTTGCCCATGGTATTTGCCAATGGTATTGGCCACTTGGGACACCTCATAGCATATATCACTATTAATTAGTCGACTAGAAAGCTTAAATCATTATTACATCATTAATGATGTCATTAAACACCTGATACTCAAAACTTCATTTTTACTATTCACCGATAATTCAATTGTTTCAGAAAAATCCCAAAAATTCACCCTAACCTAATATTGATGATCTGAATTCAAAAATTAATTCAATTTTATGAAAATAATTTTCTAATTATTTTTAATTTAATTTTTATATAAAATCATTATTTATTCCAAAAATACAACTTTAAAATTATAACTCATTTTGTAACACCTTAAAAAAGTAATCAAGGTCCCATAAAAATATCATATACCCATAAGACAATAAAGTAATAATTTATGATTAAATTTTATGAAAATAAATTTCCATTTTAAATTATTAAATTAATTATAAAATTTTAAATAAAATATTTATGGGGTATAAAAATACCAAAACTTAAACTATGATCTTTTTTTCACTTTTAATATGTATAAAATGTATTTATACATTCATGGGTGAAGTTTTTATTTTTTTGGCCAAATTACTATTCATTACTATTCATTACTATTCATATGGGTATGTTACTATTCATACTTACGATTCACTAAAAAATGTTGATCTTATTAGACTCTAAAATTCTCACTTATCACAACTATATAAGACCATTTTTTTAAAATCATTTCATATTATTAATTATTTAAAGAATACAAAAAATATTTTAAAATATCACTTTTCTCCTAAATTCTTCAATAATACACATCCTAAATTTATCTGAATATTTGAAATTCACAAACTTTTCCATAGGAAGAAATAACAATTTTATTTATATAAAAGGATTACACAAAGCAGCTAAGGTCTCGTTACATAGCCCCTTATAACACCAGCATAGGACCAAAGTGTAAGGTGTGCTATGGTGATAGAATCTTGGGGTGGCTCGGACAACATTTCCCAAGTGGTGATTTCTATCAGCTTGAAATTCTCCCTTAGGCGATTCAGTTCAAGCTTCATACGTTGAAGTTCGGCCTTGGCTTGCTCTAGAGGAAAGCCTAGTGATGCTACCTCCTTCCCAAGCTCTGACAGATGGGATTCATATGGCTCGAGTATACTGGATGAGGCCATTCAATCTTCTTTTTGTATTAATTAACCAAGATAACTGCATTTATAAAAACACAACGTTAAGATTATAGTTTCCAACAGTCATATTGACCAACAGTCATATTGACCAACGGTCATATTGACCAATGGTCATATAACAGTCGAAACCCAATGGTCTCATTTTAATTATTCCCACTTCATTAATTAAAGGATATAGTTTTGTTGAGTATAATATAAAATAACACACAAAATTAGGAAAAAAATATAATTAAAAAGTTTAGGTTGTTTCATTATTCTCCCCTTAAAAAATTTTGTCCCTGAAATTTTATCTCGTACCCTCTGATGGGAAAAGGTGGGGGTACTTCTGTCTCATGGACTCCTCTGGTTCCCATGTGTCTTCTTCACATTTTTGGTTCCTCTACAACACCTTAACAAGGTGGTTAGTCTTGTTGCGTAGAACATTGTCTCTACGATCCAAGATCTCCACCGGCTGCCCCTCATAAGAGAGTTCATGTTTTAATTTTACCAGCTATGGATTTAGTACATGTGAAGGGTCAGGTATGTACTTCATTAAGAGGGATACATGGAAGAAATCCTGAACTTGTGCTATATTTGGAGGAAGTGATAGCCGATAGGCCACTTCTCCCACACGATCAAGGATTTCATAGGGGCCAATGTACATAGGGCTGAGCTTCCCTTTCTTCCCAAACCTCATGACTATCTTCCAAGGTAAAATATGAAGAAATACTTTTTCACCAACATTAAACTTCAAGCCCCTTCGACGGTTGTCATCATAGCTCTTTTTCTGACACTGAGTAGCCTTAATGTGTTGTTGGATGGCATGGACCTTTTCTTTCATCTCTTGCAAAAGATGAGGACCAAGAAGCTTTCTCTCGCCAGCATCATCCCAACAAGTATGAGTTATACACTGCTTCCCATATAGAGCTTCATAGGGTGCTATTTTAATGATCAAGTGAAAGTTGTTGTTGTAAGATAACTCAACTAAAGAGAGGTGTTGATCCCATCCACCTTTAAATTCCATTGAGAAAGTTCTCAGCATGTCCTCATGTGTTTGAATAGTCCTTTCAGATTGTCCATTATTTTGGGGGTGATAGGTTGTACTGAAATTCAATTCAATGCTCAGAGCTTGTTGAAGACTTCTTTAGAATTTTAATGTGAACCTTAGATCACGATCAAATATGATAGAATGTGAAACTCCATGTAGCCTTACCACTTCCTTCACATAAATCATGGAAAGTTGATCAAGAGAAAAATCTTTCTGAATGGAGATAAAATGGGAAGTCTTGGTGAGATGGTCCACAATAACCCATATTGCATTGTTTCCTTTGGAAGTTCTCTGGAGACCAGTGACAAATTCCATAGTGATATTGTCCCACTTATATGCTGGTATGGGTAGTGGTTGCAATACCCCTTTAGGAATTTGTCACTCTACCTTCACTTGCTGACATACCAGGTACCTTGAATTGTAGTCAGGAATATCCCTTTTCAAATTATATCACCAATAATGATCATGAAGGTCCCTATAGATTTTCATGCCACCAGGATTTATAAAGAAAGTAGAGCTATGAGTTTCATCCATCATATCCTTCTTTATTTCTAGAATATATTGAACACATAGTCTTGTATGAAATTTCAGTACACCATCTTGATCAGTATTGAACTCAGGAATCTTCTCATGCTTCATGGCCTCAAACTTCTTCTGTACAAAGGATCTTCTTTCGGATCTTTCTTGTTCTTCTCTAGTAATGATGATTGAGAAATCATTTGGGTTAGGGTTGATGATGTCCCTTATTTTATAATTCCCATGTACAGTTTTACTAGGTCATTTATCAAAGGATCTCTTTGAATCCTCATAATAGACAGAACAACTAGGACTTTCCTGCTTAATTCATCAGCAACTTTTTTTGCTCTTCCAGGATGATAATGAATTGAACAATCATAGTCTTTAAGGAGTTCCAACCATCTCCTTTGTCTCATGTTCAATTACTTTTGTGTGAAAATATACTTCAATCTTTTATAGTATGTGTACATATCACATTTCTACCCATAAAGATAGTGTCTCCATATATTTAGAGCAAAAATGACAGCAGACAGCTCCAGATTATGCGTAGGATAGTTATGCTCATGAGTCTTTAACTGTCAAGATGCATAAGCAATGACCTTTTAAATTTTTCATGAGGATGCACCCAAGCCCTTTCAGAGGGTAGAGTTAACACAGGTGCAGTAACCAATCTCTTCTTCAGCTCATGGAAACTTTCTTCACACTCTTTTGTCCAGATGAACTTGACCCCTTTTCGAGTTAACTTGGTTAATGGATTAGAAAGTCATGAAAAGTTTTTCACAAACCTCCTATAATATCCCGATAATCCAAGGAAACTACCAATATCAGTTATTTCTGTAGGTTGAGTCCACTCCTCTACAACTTTTCTCTTCGTAGGGTCAACTGTGATTCCTTCATTGGTAACAATGTGACCCAAAAAAAGAAACTTGTTGTAACCAGAATTCACATTTACTGAACTTTCCAAAAAGTTTATCCTTCCGTAGAGTTTTCAAAATAACCCTTAGATGATCCACATGCTCCTCAAGAATTTTAGAATATTTCATAATATCATTAATAGAAACAACCACAAAGTTGTAAAGGTAGTCTTTAAAGACTCTATTCATTAAATCCATAAAAATGGGAGGTCCATTAGTCAGTACAAAAGGCATAACAACAAACTCATAATGCCTATATCTTGATCGGAAGAAAGTTTTTAGAATATCTTCTTTCTTCACCCTCAATTTATGATAACCTGATCAAAGATCAATCTTAGAGGAGAACTGAGCCCCACGAAGTTGGTCAAATAAGTCATAAATTCTTGGAAGAGGGTATTTTTTCTTTACTGTGATCCCGTTCAGTTCTCTATAGTCAATTCATAGCTACATCGATCCATCCTTCTTCTTCACAAAGAGAACAGGTGCTCCCCAAGGAGACACACTCGGTTGGATAAACCCCTTCTCCAAAAGATCTTGGTGTTGTTTCTTTAATTCATCCAACTACACATTTTCCATCCTATACAGGGTCATTCATATTGGATGAGATCCAGGTACGAATTCAATAGGGAACATTACCTCTCTTTCTGGGGGAGGTCCAGGGAACTCCTTAAGAAATACTTCAATATATTGATGGACGAAGGGTATATTTTCTATCCTCAAACTCTCATTTTCTTCTTCTTCTTCATCGATTAATTCCATAAAGAAGGAAATAGGAGGTTCTTCTAGACAAAGATAGGGCTGAGATATCTCTCCTTGGATGATAACTATAGGTTTTACATTCAAGACTACTGAGATTTCCTTACTTTTTCATTTGATCTTATCATTATACATTGAGAGCTAGTCCATCCCTAGTATAATGTTGAATTCCAGCATGGGAATGACTACTAGATTTGAGATAAGATTGTTCTCCTCAAAGTAAATACTAGAGTTTCTAAACACTAACGATGCATGGATAATCCCACCAGGAGTCTTGACTGATAACTCTACTTTTATCAAGTCGAGGGTTGATTCTAAATTCTTTGCAAACTTGGAGGAAATAAAGGAATGCGTTGAACCGGAATCAGACAAAGCACTTGCTAGATTTGATAGAACAACAAGAGTACCTTCTACCACATCATTTGGAGCTTCAACTTCAGCTGTCATGATAGAAAAATCACGAACTTGTCCCCTTTTCCTTTGCTGAGGCTGATGGGGGTTCCCCTCCACTTCCCTCGGGTTTAGAAAGTGATTTTAAAAGTGCCCAAGTTGTCCAAACTTAAAGAACTAGACATCAGGTAGGGCCTGCACCATCTTCCCCTTGTATTTAGTGTTTGGAAGTTGATGTTTCACCTCACTATGAAAATTCCTTGAAATATGGCCATCTCTTTTACATTTGTAGCATTTCCTGCTCCTGATTAGGTAGTTCCCCGAATGCTTCTTCCCACATTTATTACACGTGGTATGTTGCACTTGCTTTCCTCCTCTTCCTTGATCAAAGCTCCTCCCTAAGCTTGTATCCATTGATCTATTTTTTTCATTGGATTTATGAGACCATTACATCTCACCAAACTCCAGTTCGACTTTCATTTCACTTCTCACGATCTCTTCATAGATATCATAATCTCGGATGTCTAGATTCTTCTGTAGATGAGGTCTTAGTCCACTGAATAATCTATCAACCTTTCCATTTGGATACATGACAAAGCTAGAGGTGTAACGTGAAAGCCTTGTGAAGTTCTTCTCGTAGCTTCCCACAAATTCATTCTCCTTCTGCTTCAGCTCGAGAAACTCCTTCTTCATTCCTGTTCTCATGGAATGAGGGAAATACTTACTGAAGAAGATCTCTATGAACTCTTCCCACTCCATAGATTCAACCTACACTCTTTGCCTTGTGTTTTTAATCATCTCCCACCACTGATCAGCTTCTTCTTCTAAGAGATAGATAGCTAGGGTGACCTTCTCTTGCTCTAAACAGTGGAGCACAAAAAAGGTCTTCTCGATAAAGTTGATCCACTGCTCAGCAATCAATGGGTTAGTTGATCCACTGAAGGTTGGTGGTCGTTGATGCATAAAGGACTCAACAGAATTTTGTTCCATTCGTGGTGAGATTGGTCTCTCATCTTGATTAAAGTTATTTCCCATAACTTGAGTCAGTTGTTTCATCATTCTCATGAATGTTTCCATTATGGCTTCCATTGGAGGGTCGTCAGCGCATAGTCCATTGTGGTCACCATTTTCACGGTTCCTCCTATTTCACTCCATTTATAAAATAATAAAATCTCAATGAGAAACTCATTTCATCTACGATTCTTTTAACTATAAAGTATTTATTTCTTAAAACTTCATTAAACAATTACATATCTCTATAAATCCTTCATAATGATTCATAAAAAAGCTTATGATTAACCAAACATATCCCTCGGGAGTATCGTAACCAAGAGTGCAGCAAGGACTGTTGTCATGTACTAGGATACCCTTGGTCAAGCCCGAATCTCCTTGTTGGAGTTTTCACTCCTAGGTACCTTTATGCCAGAGTCGCCTCTACCTGCTCGTATCCAGACAGAGATGTATTTTCTTGATAAACCACTTACTTAATACTCACAAAATACCAAGAAGTTTTACTATATATAAACTTTTCTATAGGATTATTCCTAAATATTTCATTGCCTAATTTCCATAAATACCTAAACTATCCTTTGATACCAACTATGGAATCCCGCCATTTTATTTTATAACTTTACATTACATTTTACATACAGAGGATCTTTAAAGTCTAGTGTCTTGGAAATCAGGAACATAATACATGAAAACAATATAAAATATTATTCTAAACCACCCGTAAGGCTTCATAATGGGTTCATAATATGTAAATTTATTGAATCTCATATCCTGGAGACATATATCAAAGGAAAGGGAGATCAGAAGGCTCAGTAAGGAAAACAAGTGAAACAGTTGACATGTGATCTTGAGCAATATTAATAAGAACTTGATAAAAGTCATAAAGGCCTGAGAAATTGAAGACTAGTAATACCATAATAAAAATAACTTGAATAATAACTTGAATATGTGGATAAAACATTTCATTTAGACATTCATTAACATATCACCAAGGTTTATCCCCGAGGTGTCATAAAAATTACCAAGGTTATTCACCAAGGTATAGTGAAACTTGTCATCTCTAGAGATTAATTATTTACCCAATGTATTAGAGATATATCAGGGGAAACCCTTAATATTTATTTATTTACATGTGATCCACATAGATCATAATAACACATTTCATAAATAACCCAAAGAGAGTAAAATAAATGGGTTTCACTTCAAAATCATGATATTTTAAAAGTGCTTAAAAATAAGATCGTTATTATAACCCATGGAAAGGGAGTGAGGGTTACATGTATGTCAATTCCAGAATCAAATATATCATTTTTGTGTCTATGAACACTCATAGAAACTAAATAGGTTTGGGTATTCACATAAATAAAACAAGAGAATTCCTTGAGAAAAAGACAGAGAAATTTTGAGACGAAATTTCTACAGTATAACGGCTATATAACATGGTTTTAGAAAATAATATAAAGAGAGGATACAAGAGTATCCAATAAATAAATGAATAATTTTATAGTAGAGGTACAAAATAAAAATAAATAAGATCATGGTGTGTATAGTTGAATGACACACCACGTGAAAAGGAAACTTGCAAGGAAATAGAATGAGCGATTTCTTTTATGAAAATTTGACAGCCTAACGACGTCACATAAATATAAATTGATGAGATCAGAAAGGGTATCTCATAATTTGGAAATGAAATGGACAGTAGTAAAGATATAAAAGAACAATACCCCTCATAATAAAATGTAACTATAAGACATAACATAAAGTAATTCATGACTTAAAAGAGGAGGGTGAAAGGATCCCTTACCTTGAAGAGTAACTTTGAAAGCTTGAAGGTTGGGACTTTGGGAGGATTGAGGGAACCTTGGGAGGACTCTTTGGGAGGTAAGGAGACCAGAACTTCTTTGAGGATGATTTTGGAATGAAATGAATGAGGTAAATGACTTGGTGTTTATAGGAAAAGTGAAGGAATAAATTATTAATTTCCAAGGGACACCTCATCGGTGGTATTTGCAAAACCATGGGCTTGCCCATGGTATTTTCCCATGGTATTTTCCACTTGGGAAACCTCATAGCATATATCACTATTAATAAGTATACCATAAGGCTTACATCATTATTACATCATTAATGATGTCATTAAACACCTGAAACTCAAAAATGCATTTTTACTAATCACCGATAATTCAGCTGTTTCAAAAAAATCCAAAAAATTAACCCTAACCTAATATTGATGTTTTGAATTCAAAAATGATTTCCATTTTATGAAAATAATTTTATTAATATTTTTAATTTAATTTTTAAATAAAATCATTATTTATTCAAAAAATACAACTTTAAAACTATAACTCATTTTGTAACACCTTAAAAAAGTAATCAAGGTCCCATAAAAATATTGTATACCCATAATAAAATAAAGTAACAATTTATGATTAAATTTTATGAAAATAAATTTCCATTTTAAAATATTTAATTAATTATAAAATTGTTGATAAAATATTTATGGCATACAATAATACCAAAACTTAAACTCCGGTCCTTTTTTTCACTTTTAAGATGTCTAAAATGTATTTTTATATTCATAGGTTATGTTTCTATTTTTTGGCCAATTTAATATTCATTTCTATTCATTACTATTCATATCGGTATGTTGATTTTCATACTTACTATTCACTAAAAACAAGTTGATCTTATTAGACTCTAAAATTTTCACTGATCACAACTATAGAAGACCATTTTTTGAAAAAAAAAATCACATTATTAATTATTTAAAGAATACAAAAAATATTTTAAAATACGCTTGTTTCCCTAAATTCATCAATAATACACATCCTATATTTATCCGGATATTTGAAATTCACAAACTTTTCCACAAGAAGAAATAAAAAAAAATTTATATAAAAGGATTACATAAAGTAGCTAAGGTCTCGTTACATAGCCCCTTATAACACCAGCATAGGACCTAAGTGTAAGGTATGCTATGGTGATAGAATCTTCAGGTGGCTTAGACAACATTACCCGAGTGGTGGTTTCTATCAGCTTGAACTTCTCCCTTAGGAAATTCCATTCAAGCTTCATACGTTGAAGTTTGGCTTGGGCTTGGTCCAGAGCAAAGCCCAGTGAAGCTACCTCCTTCCCAAGATCGACAGATGGGCTTCATATGGCTCAAGTCTACTAGATAAGGCCATTCAATCTTCTTTCTGTATTAATTACCCCAGATAACTGAAGTTATAAAAACTCAATGTTAAGATTATAGTTTCCAACGGTCATATTGACCAACGATCATATAATAGTCAAAACCCAACAGTCTCATTTTAATTATACCCACTTCATTAATTAAAGGATATAGTTTTGTTGACTATAAAATAAAATAACACAAAAAATTTGGAAACAAATATAATTAAAAAGTTCGGGTCGTTACCGAACCGGTCGGTCCATCTTGAACTGTCATCCACCACTGTGGCTCCACCACCCAGCTTTGCACTAGACCATGCCACCGCCATGCCAGGAAGCACCGCCGCAGGAGCCGCCCTCACCGAAACCCGCACCAGAAATATTTTGTGGACCACCACAGTCACTCTGGTGGTCCAATACATGATCCAAGACTAGATTTTTGATCCTTGGTACTTGACCTACATTGTGATTGCCTCCATTCAAAGGATCTTAAACATTATAAAGTGACGAAAAGTTGATGGAACTTCTTCTCATCATCGCAGCTCCTCTGGCACTTGAAACTTGAGTTTGAGTGCAGATCAGGTCTCCTCAGGTCAAGAGCTTCACAAACATATTCTTTTCTTCACAATTTTTCGATGATTTGGAAAGGTAAAGTTTTGGTGGATGAAGAATACAAATAACGGAAGAACTGGAAATCAATAATTTAAATAGATGATGGTTGTTGTTTGTTCATCTATCGAGAAAGGATTGTAAAGCATCAAAATCAAACAGAAAGGATTTTTGATGATGAAATATTTAACCAGGGGGATGCAAAATATAAAATAGAAATCCTACCTTGAATCTGGATCCATTGTTGTGTTTGTTGTGCTCTGATCTATCAGCATCTGAAATTTCATCGCGATCCGATGACGTTCGAATGTCGAATGCCTGTGGGCCATAGCTTCACTATCTGAGAGGGAAAATGAGCTGACTCTACTCATTTTATTAATTCCCTATTTATAGGAAGATTTCGGTGGATGAAAAATCTGAATCTCCCGCACCCTCTCAACTGAGGTCACCCTAAGGGTAAACACCACGCTACAAACTCAAAGGAAGTCTCATATTTCCAATCTAAGTCCCCATTTGGATGTTATTCAATGTAGAGTTTCAAATAAAACAATTTAATTTAATTATTTTATTTATGGTTTTGTTGTCAAGGACTTTTTCTACAGGAGTCTTTCACCAAAAAAAAGTATACCCATATTAGGGTAAAAGGCATGCAATAGACTCAACCATGGCCTTGGATTTCCAATCCAAGTTACCATTTGAGAGTTATTTGTGTTTGAAATATTAAATGAATGAATTAATAAATTAATTCATCCATTTAACATACCATTAACAAGAGTGGGGTCCGCACCAACATATTTTATGTCACACCTAGGGTAAAAAACACATCCCAGACCTAGCTATGCTCTCATATTTCTGATCTAATCAACTATTTAAGAGATATCATGTTTTCATTGTGTGAATAGAACAAAATCACTTAAAAATTTTGTATAAATTATTCTGGTCACACCGAGCCTCATAATTTCATGTTATATCAGCGCATAACTCTGTAAATATATGTATAAATATTACCATGTCTTAAAAGGTGAAAATTGGGTCTCTAAACTATTCCTTCCTTCAATATTTATGTCCCTGAAAAGAAAAATTAGAAAAAACAACTTGGGATACTGAGCTCACATCTGGCTCTCCCGCTCCTAAGAAAAACTGCACATCACAATGCTGGCATAACACATGAATCAAAGGGATGGTCATACTCACAAGGTCTTCTATTTTCGAAGACGTTCAAAGTAACATGCATGTATCTCATTACCTGTGACACGTGGAAGATGTTGTGTGCTTACTCCAGCTATTTGGGGTAGGTCAATGTGGTAGGTAACCTAGCCATCTCTTACACGATTCTGAATAACTCAAAGAAACTTAGGGGATAGTTTACTTCCCCAAACAAACCTCTATATTCCATGTTGCGACTAGAATCACTATTGTACTTGGAATAAGGTCTCATGATTCCCTCCTCCAGAATATCTATCCGGTGAAATACCCAAGTATATCTGGTCACGCAAGATTTCACAGTTGATGTCTCACAACCGAGACACTCTAATATGCTCAAGAAGTGAAGGAGTCAACACCATCGACTGAAGAAAGGTTTTAACCTCCTGATCCACTAGGGTCAGCTGCAGGGAAGCTAACTGCTACAAAACTTTTCGTACCTAGTTAGTGTGGGACTCTCTACTAAGATAATCTACTACAACATTGCCCATTCCCAGAGTATAGACTAAATCAAAGTCATATTCCTATAGGAATTTCAACTAGCAGTGTCATCTCATGTTCAAGTCTCCACAGAGCACAAACCACAAAGCACACCTGATACACTGGGTGAAGATGCACCAGAGACATTGGTGGTCTAAGATAACCAAAAAACATTCTCCAAAATGGTAGTGTCTCCCCATTCACAGGGCGAAGACTACCACTTACAGCGCCACATAGTTAGTCACGTAGTTCTATTTATGGGGTGTCTATCACCTCTACTTATACTTGATAACAATACCAAGATTGATGTTGAGCACACAAGGTACTATTGAATAGTTCAGGTGAGAAAACTCATCCAACCGCAACAGTCTAGACACAGAAAGCACATGGAATACCTCATGCATATTTACCTCTATTGGAAGGAGATTAATCCCTAAAATAGGCACTCTTCCAAACCCACTGGTGGAACCTCAAGAAATAGGGAGTTCAAGCAACAAGACTTCACTGTCAAAGCCAAGACCTGATCCGGATTTTCACTTCACAACCCCACCATGAACACACAAGTCAGAGAGATTCATCCACAACACCTCAATACTATCCACTTTGGGTGGCACTAACTCTCCCTCATAGTTTTTCTTGCATCACAAAGACACGTCTCAGTGGTGGAAGAACCCCTATTTCTCATGCATTCAAAGCTACATCGAACAACACCAACATAAGTTTACACTGATTCCCTGTTTCACCCTTGGTTACTCCTCAATCAAGGAGTTGGAAGGAAAGATAACCTCACACAGTGTCTAACAAGTTCTAATTTTAAAATGTAGAAAATATGTAGAGTGTACCACTTATCATCTCACACTATAGGATTATAGACATCCATAGCATGAAGCTACCTGCGGCCTCGACTTCCAACTCCCTAATCCTGATTTGGTCCACCTAGTGGTGATTTAAGGACCTTGCAACATCATCCACCAACCACAATTATTCATGTTATTCTACCAACACTGCCTACCTCGGGGCGACCCAATCCCCTCCTGGGAGATCTCTGATCATGTAATTACCTCTTCTATAGTGGTGCATCTACAAACTGATTGGAATTATCTACACATCTGGTCAGGTATTCTAATTCCACGTGACCTCACCCATCACAAGCATATCACTTTCCCTCCCTGGGTTGTCTCAGTGCTCTAAGTTATCCCCGACCATGTGCTTGAGTCTTATCAAGGGGAGGCCTCTTGTGTTTAGGGTCTGCCATCAGATTTTTTCTAGATGTGGTAGACATCCCATCTTTGTTGTGACCACTTCCAAAACCGTCCAATCGGAACCCCTCTGAAAACAATCTCTTTGTCACCAGTTTCTTCTCTATCACCCCGAGATAGGTGAGGATACACATGGGCACTACACTAGTGTGAATCTCATCTATGAAGACCCTACTCAAACTTTTGTTCCAAGAAGTTTCCATCATGGACCTCGTCTGTAGAGTACCGAGTAAGGTCTATGAACCTAGTTTCATACTCATCCACCATCATCCCTCCCAGCAGAAGCTCCAGTAGCTCCTGAAACCAGATGGAGCATAAATAGGAGGGTTAGTGCTCCTCACTAAATAGATTCTAGAAGTCATCCCACAAGATTAAAAACTCATTGTGAATCTGAGTAACCTAGATCTACCCATGGAAAGTAGCTCTGTGGGAAAATATTGGCTTTTAAAGCCACCATCTGACTTATCGGTGTCTGAACAAGCCTAAAGAGGTGAACCATCAACTTTGGACAACCCTTCACTGCTTGAGGGTATGGATCACCAAAAAACATCATCAGTCTCTAATGTTGTAACTCGTGGTGTGTGCTAAACCGGTTCTTGTCATCACCCTACACTATCGGTACTAATTGTTTCTCTATAGGTGGTGGTGCTGCTACCTTCCCTCCTAAATAAAGTGGAAATTGTATGATGGATCCTGAACTGATACGTCGTCCCTAATGGAATCTTTGTCATGAACGGGAGCTATTATCTTGGTTAGTGGTCTTCATGGAGGCATCCTGAATCTGATCAAGGAGTATCATGGTCAGATTAGCATATATATATATCAAAGACTCACTAGCATATGAATTATGAACCAATGTTCCCTAAAACAAGTGTCTCATCACATCGAGTTGAAAAGTGGGTAATCAGGGTCCTGGTGAATGACTATGTCTGTCATCACACCATCACTGGACTCCTTGACCTAAGATCCTTTCTTGAGACACTATTTCTGATGCTTTTTCTGGGGTGCATGCATCCGACTATGGAGGGCGTGCAACTGTTACCCTGCATTCCGTCTTTAGAAAGGCATGCAACATCTGTCATTTATTCAGGTATGTTTTCTCCTTGATCGAAACGGGATGATGGGATGTCGATTCCTCCTTCTGTGGATTCCTCCTTGGAGCTCGTCACCATGTCTGAGTCTCCCATATAGACTAAGATGTTGTTCGTGAAACTCTTCCCAGTGTTATTTCTTTATGGATGCCAATTAATTTCACAACTTTTTTCAGAACATTCTAAGGTGTCCAGTTAGGGCGGCAACCTTCGGTAGGGGGAGTAGTAACGTTGGACATCACTGGAATTTTTGGATGCTGGAACACTAGCATGTATAGGTTTCTTCCCCTTATTATAGGGTTTTTCAAGGGTTTAGAAGCCTGAGGAATCCCACTTTGAATGTGGAGAATTATATGCCATAGGCATGTATTTGAGGTTTTCCTCATAGTCGTATATTTAACACAGGGTATGTCGCGGGTTTAATGTCTAATGGAGATGGATCGGACTGATCATAACACTAACTAGAGTGGATCAGATGGGTGAAAACCCTTGAGGGAACACTAATGTTGGGGCTAACGTGTGGTTAGCTACCCAATTGTTGTTAAAGGGAACAGGGAATGAGGTGGAATGATCCCATCGGGATGTGGTGGCCCGGGTAAGAATCAAGATGGATGATGGAGAGTTGAATGAAGTTGAGGGAGAATGAAATGGAACTGATGTGAGGATGACGGTGATGTTGGGCTTGAGCCTTGAAGAGACTTCCTACATATCCCTATGGCAGGGAATCAAAGTCTGCGTAGTTCAATGGGGTGATGGAACTCCTGAGGAGGTAGCCTGTGAGAATGGACGCGTGGATGGGATCCGGAGGAAACATAACCTCCAGGTTGGGGCATGATATTCCTGAAACACATGGGATCAAGAGGTAAATCATTATGAGTCATGATTTATGGTCTTGAACCTCAAAGAGGTTTCCTACATATCCCAGTGGCGGGGAATAAAAGTCCACATAGTTCATCTGAAGATGGATTACCATCGATTGGAGACTTCAACGTCTTACTACTGAATGGGGTCACAATGGCTTACCACTGAATGGGGTCACAACAGCTTACTGTTGGATGGGGTCATAATGGATTACCGCTGGATGGGGTTAAAAATGTCTTACTGCTAGATGGGGTCACAAAAGATTATCGATGGATGGGGTCACAATGACTTACTGCTGGATGGGGTCACAATGGCTTACCGCTGGATGGAGTTGACAATGGATTACTCCTGGATGGGGTTAAACCTTAGGGAGGATTCCTACGTACCTTGTCCAGGGGGGGAGGATCAAATCCCACATAGTTCGAATGAGTACATTTTAACTTCTTATGAGATGAAGAGGGGGCGTACAGTTTAACATCATGCAGGATCGAGGTGTTGGTCTTGAACCTCAGGGAGGCTTCCTACGTACCTTGCCTTGGTAAGGATCAAATTCCATGTACTTTAGGTGGTGGACCGACGTGAAATGGTTAGAACTAATGCATGGTGGGCTTGAACCTCAGGGAGTATTCCTACATACCTTACCTTGGTAAGGATCAAAGTCCACATAGTTCAGGTGGTGGACCGATGTGAAATGGTCATAACCAATGGGAGGTGGGATTGAACCTCAGGGAGGCTTCCTGCATACCTTGTCTTGGCAAGGATCAAAGTCCACATAGTTTAGGTTGGTCCTTGGGGAACCGATGTGAAGATGGTTGAAACCAATGGGTGGTGGGATTGAACCTTAGGGAGGCTTCCTACGTACCTTGCCTTAGCAAATATCAAAAACCTCGTAGTTCATGGGGGAGTGGGAACCGACGTGAAGGGGGTCCAAACCAATGAATGGTGGGATTGATCCTCAGGGAGGCTTCCTACGTACCTTTCCTTGGCAAAGATCAAAGACCTCATAGTTCATGGTTTGGGGCTTACACTCTAGGCTCCTTAGAGAGGGTGTCATAGTCGATGCTTACTCTAAGCCCAAGTGAGTCATGCTCAATGTGAGAAACAAGATAAATCAAGGACCTGATGATCACATCTCAAAAGATGTGTCTGTGGGAATTGAATTGGGTCTTACATGTATTTAGTGGCCCAAAGAGGAAATAGGGGCTTACGCATGGTCTGTAGACCGGGGGGATGGAGATTTGGACTTACTCCATGGTGGAGGCCCGAGTGGTGAAAAAACCAAAAGGGAGATGGAATTGGCACTGAGGAAGAGAGGTGGAGCAAGGTTGCTACCTCTTGAAAGAAAATCTTGTGGCTTACACCAAGGTGGTTTCCCTTTCCCCACGGACAGATGCCACTCCGATAAAGAGGATTTCATTCCATGTGAGGAATGGCCTCACTCCCATGGAGACTAGTGGGCGTAGAGAATGTCTGAGATGATTCACCCTGCGTGTAATGCATGGGGTGAGGCCATAGTTTAACATTATGTGATGAGGATTATGGAGCTTGGAATTATAACATCTTGTAGCTCAGACGAGGTGGGTTCACTCTGCACCCCTAGGACTTACATAACTAATACCTCCCACCCCTTGGGGAATGGAAGGCATTAGAAATGTCATTTTTAAGGGGTTTTATGGAGTGATTATTTGAGGGTTCCATGTTAGCATGGATATGTGAAGAAGAAGTATCCATTAGCGTTCCTATGCAAAGAAGCATGAGGTGAAGAAACGCCATGGGGAGCACCGCCCAAGGGACTTTGAAGTTACTTCGTACGATCCAAGAGGGTCATACGAGAAAAGGGTGTGTGATGAAGATGTTTTGGGTGTAAGAAGCACCTTAAGATGATGTATGGAAGAGGGACGTCAAACATGTGTGAAAAAAATGGGTATTCACAAAGGGAGAGGCTTGCGTGCAAATAGAGCAGTTGCGCGGAAAAGGTCGGGAGAGTGGTCCTGGAGGTTTCCGCGAAATTGTAGGGGCTTGCATGAAATTGGCATGAAATAAGAATAGGTGTGTGGAAGGGACTATGTGGGTGTGTAATTGGAGAGTTTTTCTCGTAAAAGGGAGCTGAGGTTTTGGGCACAAATGGAAGGGATTACGTGCAAGGATGGGTGTGCAAGTCTGAGAAGTTGCGCGCAAGAACCGATCGAGGTTTTGCACACACGGGGAATGAATTTTGTGCAAGGGGAATGGATTGAGCGCTTGAGGAATGGATTTAGTGCAAGGTGAATGGATTGAAAACAATGGATGTGGATTTAAGTTATTTGGGAAAGGGTTAATCCCAAATGGTCATGCACGAAGGTGAACCCTAGGTGACATGTCACAAAAAATATCGTACCTGAAAGCCATCTTTTTCATGCGGGAGAGGTGGATTTTTCCTAGAGGATACGGGTTGGATTATTTATCCTCTACAAGTAAAAGGGGATTCCTTCTATTTATAGGCACTTGGGGCCATCGGTTCTGTGCGGAAATTGGTCTGCGTGAAAGATTGCATGCCCGGGTCGGCTGCGTGAAACATCTGGTGCCCAGGGTTGGCCGCATGCAAGATTCTATGCCAGGCTTCAGTGGTGTGGAAGTTTTTGCGCCTGTGCGGAAAACTCCCTTAGATCCTACAAATTTCTACGTGCAATAGATTTTTTTCATGCACCCATTGGATTTTTTCTGCGGCCCTTCTGGTCCTCCCGGAATTTATCATTGGGTTGAAACCTGCCTTTGCTTTATCCGCAAATACCCTCTTTAGGCCTTGAGTGTTTTTTCGGTGCCTAAAAATGCCCCCCCCTGGAATCAGATTAGAAATGGTACGCGAATGTATGATTCTGAGGGAAATGTCAAGGTGCATAAACTCCTGGGGCTGATGCGTGCAAAAAACTGTCTCTACGCATAAAATAGCGAAGTGGCACATAAACCGTTTTCGCGCGTGCGAAAACCCTGCTATGATCATATAAAAAAACCTCACGGGTCCCTCAGTTTGTACATATTTTTCTCGTGCGATAAGTATTGATGTCTCTTGTGTGAAAAAAATTCCCTACCTTGTGCGAAAAACCACTTTCGTCATGCATAATTCCCTGAGTTTGGTCATTATTTTACGCGCAGGATCGGTGTTTTCCGCGCCGCTGCCTCATATTTTTTCACCGCTTCCTTTTTTTTGCGCGTCATGTTGGTTTTTTTGCGCAAACTCCCATGGAACTTACCAAAAGAAGATGGCTGCTAATCGGGATGACGCTGAGAGAGAAGCCACGTACGTCGCTCGAAGGGATGAGATGGTTGTGAATTCTGAAGTTTACGAGGGCCAAAAAGTTATGGCTAACAACTCATATCTTTTCTACATGTTGACTCTAGCCTAGAAAGATTATGTACTCTCTGATAACCTACTGATATCGGATTTTGGTATTCTAGACGAGGTGTATGTGCCAAGGTTTGAAGTAGATACCCCATGGTCATGGGTGACTCGTGAAGATGACCACCCTCGGTATAATATCACTAACAATGTCCATCCTGCTAGAGAAACTAGACATATGTATTTTTACATCCTAAACCCCCAAACCAAAACCATTTTGGGAAGTGACCTAGTCGTGGAGGTTTCTCCGGCCTATTACGTGAGTATCTTCTGACAGAGTATCACTAATGAGACTAAAGGTTGGTTGCAGGATTGGGACTTGAGGTCTGGAGGAAACTTCACAAGTGAGTGGGCTTGGGCGTATTGGGTATGCTAAACATGTGATCAGTTTGGGGCCGAAATACGGCACATTGGGTTGTTCGATGCAGTGTAGATATTGTAGTTCCATTTCTACTGCTAGCATGAACTCGGTCTGGAGTTGTTTACCCAATGGTCCCCTGATACCAAAAACTTCCATCTCCACCATGGGGAAGTTGGTATCAGCCTCAGAGATTTTCATTGCATCGAGGGAATCCCTTTGGATAGGTATTAGTATCATGAATTCCTTCTGATAGGGAACATCTAGGGAGACAAATTGAGGACTCTCATTCTGACCTGGCATCTGTTGGAGCTGGCCAAGGAGAGGTTGGCGGTCAAAGACTTTCTGAAGGACATTGCCTACTCAAAGTGGTTCAGCCTGTTTCTATAGAAATATCTGAATATCAGGATGACATGGTGAGAAAGACAGTGTCCAACCGCAGCACAGAGAAGCAAGAGAAGATCATAATGGAGGATCCTGGAGGTGGGGGAATATCAATCTTTTGGGTTTAGTGTGGATGAAAGTTGAAATCCAAACGTCTAGCACACTGGATTTCTGGCCACCTTCCTGAGTGGGTGGCTCCTTCTAGTGAGGGACATGAGGATGGGAGTTCATCCAGAAACATTGGTGATGGATTGAATCATGGATGATAATATGAGATTCAACTTGGGAGTGCTTGTGTTGTCCCATTTGTACACCATTCTGGGACGCATTTTGAGATGGGGTTCACCGAGGAGGATCTGTGGCTCTTTTTAGATCCTTCATGGTTGGATTGTGTCTCATTGTGGTGGGTACACCTTCCCAAATACCATCCGTCCCCCGGGTAACGGTGTGTGGCCCTCCTTGTTGAATATTGTTGGGGTTATTCCATTGATGCTCAATGAAGAAGGGGTGAGGATCAGGATCTGAAATCACGCTAATTTTACTTTTCGTCTATTTCCTACCCCGGCTGGCCAAATGATAGACAACGAGAAAGGCTCTCTAGAGCAAAGGGAATAATTCCAGAGCATCAGAGGTGGGGTGCTTGTGGACCGGCTTGACAGAAAGATCCTTTGTGAGACCTACATGCCATCAAGATTTTCCAGGAAATTCGGACGCATCCAGAGGATGCCAAAGAAGGTGTATATAGTGGTCTGGGAGGAGAGTAATCCCTATGTTCTTCACCAAATGTGGTTGATGTTTACATCTTATGGCTCTCGTGAAGTCGTTACTTTCCCCCCATCAGAGTGGATGTTGGACTTTCAAAAAAATACGTCGAACATTGGGTTGTTTCATACCCTGAAGGGATTATGCAGAATCGAGTCTGACAGCTCAAAGTGTCCAATGTAGAACCTAGGCAGCATGAGAGCATACAAGGAGATGTTGGGGAGGAAAGGTCTAGGGCAAGTCAGGCAAGTGGGATAGGGCTCGCCAGGGCTCACTACTAGAAAATTAGGCTATAGCCACTATAACACCCTGAGATTTTATGAGATATATTCTTTTTAATTTCTTTGATGCCTTCTATTTTACACTACACCAATATTAGCTTGTACTATATGCAACACCGTATTAGCTTGCAGTATACGCAACACTATTCTTGTCTCGTGTTACACACAATTTCATGTTCATTTTGTGGAAATTATTCTACGCGACATTAAGTATAGATTTTGTTTAATGTATAAATGAAATAAGTTTTGATTTTGTTATAAGAAACACCAAAGGGAGCTTTCACTACATTCAGCCCTAACTTGGCTTGCATTACACACAATCGTGACCTTCCTTGATAGCGTGTGTAGTACGTAATATCGGGTTTCACTAAACAACAATATATTGTTATAATATTTTTATGAACTAGACATTATTAATATTATTAAATAAATCTTAAATTTTATAACATTATTATTTATCTTACACATTTTCTAGAACATGGTATGAAAACAAAATAAATTTTTCGGGTAAAATAAGTATTTTTCAAAAAATGCAGTTTTGTCGCCTTTTGATGGCGCACCCACATTAAATATAGTTTTTGACATGTTTATAAGTTTAATTTGAAAAAATAAAATTATTATTTGAAATCAGGATATAAAAATTTACTTTGGATAAATTTTTCATATTATTCTCATAACTTTCATATTTTAATGAATAGTAAAAACACACTATATTTTAATTAAAAAAAGATTTTTTCATTGTAATAATTTATCTGGTTAAATTATAATATTGAATGGTTTTAAAGTATAAATAAAATATATTTTTACAATTTAATATAATTTATGTCATTATCATTGATTTTACATTGAATTCATATGTAAAATCATTTCAATCTTTTGCAATGTTTTAACTTTTAAAACTCATTTTCTTAACAACGGGATTAATTTTAAATAAATTTCTGAAACATCTATGATTTTAATTCATAAAAATAGATTCCATATTTGGAATCAGTAGGTCTAAATTATCTTAATATGCTACTTTTTATTTTTGGGCACTATGAATAGTAACTACGGTAAATTTTATTTACCATAGTTAAAGATAAATTGGGTAATTAAGGGTAAATATAATATTATAAAATTACCCTAACACTTATATTAATAAAATTGGATGATTATATTTCGTCCTAAGTCATATTTGGGTCAAAATGGAATCCATTGGAACCCACTTGGATGTGATTAAGACCTTGTAATTTATTTTATTTTAAAGAAAGTTAAATATGTCTTACTCAAACGTTAATAATTAAAGTATTTTTAATATAAGGTTATATAGAATATAAATTCGATTATAAATACTAATTTAAAGTATAAAATGTTTTTATTTGTTATGGTAATTTATTTGTAATTTTTAAGAGATATTTAATTACCTTAATAGCTTATACATTAATGATGTAGAATTTATTTATTTAGTAAAAAATCAATAAGATAGTTTTTATTACAATAATAATACCCATCAAAAGGACCAGAAACATGACCAAACCTTATTGGTCGAGTATATATATACCCTAATCATCCAAGGGTAGAATTATGGACCATTTGGAGCCTTATAAAACAGATTAGGAAATTTATATTATTTTATTTTAAATGATGTCAAAGTTGTCACCTTCATACTTTAATAAAAATAAAATTTTAAAAGTTGGTTGCATTAGACGATAAATTAAACTAATGGTATTATTATGAAATATATTATATTTATCTTCATCATAGTATTTAATTTTTAATTTTTATACAAAAAATAAGTATATTAAATAATTATACAAAAATGTTGTATTAATTATTTTATTAAGATAAATATCAAATAAATGATTTTAAAAGTATTAAAATAAATATTATATGAACTAATTGATGTTCTCCACGAATTTTATAGATTAATATGACTTTTTATTAATCTATTAAATAGTTTTATTCGAAAATATATTCTCTGTGGATTTTATTTAAATTAAAATAAATGAATTGTGACAAAATTGACACTATTGATATTTTATATTATTAAATTGTTTAAAAATCACAAAAATATTTAAAAATTACAAATTAAAATTTATATGATCTAACATGTCATAAAGTATCAAATTATGTATAATTAAAAACACATAAGTAAGTATTTATAACCATATAAAATTTATAACATTATTACCACAAATAAAATTAAATAAATTAAATAAGGATAAATAAAAATGATAAGGTTTAAAATAAAATCAAAACATGTATAAATTTAATATCATTATGATACTACAACCATATATTATCTAATATCCGAATTTTAGTCACTTTGGAAGTTTTTAAGTGGGTTTTGGGTTTATTATAAATTAATATTTTAGAGGTTTCCAAAAGTTCCCCTCTCCTCTCTTATAAAAGGGAACCTACTCCCTCTCCTCACAACATTTTGAGCCTTCAAGATCGGAAAAACCATGCCCATTACTCTTCTCAACTTCCCTAGTAACATTATTAAGGTTCTGGTATTCTCAAAAAACCAACTCTAGACCCTTAAGAGGAGGTTTAGAAGAGGCGCATCGAAGAAGAGGTGATATCCTTTACCGATTCTTTCAAGTTTCTTTCTTCTTCAACTTCCTCTTCTATATTTTTTTTATTATAAAGTAATACAATAATTATCGATAATATATTGATATGATGTTATAAATATGAAACAACCTCATTTCACCTTCTATCCATCCTACGGAAAATGAAATCACTGCGCGTGCGTACGTACGGAATACCGTCTTCACACCGTGGTGTAATCTGATTTTCCACCACCACCTTAATTAGATGGGTATAATGGTGGAAATAATAACTATATATACTTGTTATCACATTATTCTAATTATTAGATAGTATATCATCCACTCCAATTCCATTAAATAATTATGGGAACGATATCATCGCTCGTGCGCATGTACGGATTACCGTCTCCACGGTGCGATTAGATTCATTCTCCATGTTAACAATTCAAGAATGATTATAATGTATATATAATAATTAATCATGAAACATATGAAATAATAATTCTAATGGATTTATGTATATATATATGTGTGTGTGTGTGTGTGTCATTTACTTCCATTCAATTTAATAAGGAAATGAAAACAATGTTCATGCATACGTATGGTCTACCGTCTCCATGAATGGTGTATTTCGTTCCATTTATCGATATATTATATAGATTTATATTATGAATATATATTATATATAAATCATGTTTTATATTCTGAAAATAATTAATCATGATCTAAGTAATCATATGAATAATTACAAGTCAAAACACGTACGACAAATGAAATGATTTTACCCAAAATGATGCATTAACATGGAATTGACAAATGAATGGGTAATATAAAGTCATAAGTGAATCATATATGATATAATAAATATTATTATGGTTCTTTTACAAGTTAATAATATGTTTAAACCGACTATACATGATTTTTGGACATATACGGAAGAAATTGGACCTAAGGTAAGGGATAATTATTCCAATCTCATCCTTATCCGAGATTGTTTATTTGTAAGTATCTACCGGGGTTATGTTTATAATCCATATCCATGTTTTCTAAAAATGTTTTCATAAAATGTTTACTATTATTTCATGTATGTTTAAATTCATTTTTACCCTTTTTTTATCACATGGTATGGAAGGAATCTTTCTTTTGTTTACCATACAAGGTAGTTTTTGCCTTTTTCTGGGAAACATACATGAAGAATGTTTTTTAACTTATACGGCATGAAAAAACTATTACGGTTTCATAATGCCTTATTTTCATAAATATTACTCTAAAAGATTTCATGATTATATTCAACAAAAATCCGTTTGTTTTAAAATTTCATGGCATTTTTTGAAAAGAAAATGATTTTGAAGAATAAAGGATATTTTCCTCAAGAATTCATTTCAAGTGTTTTATCAAAACTATTTTCCATCTAAGATGACATTATTTAGAATGTTTATGTTTCAAGTATAATGTCTCTATTGTTTTCATGGTTTGATTTTTCCTATGATGAAATGATATCCATTTGTTATATATGGATTATGTGATGATGGGATGATGTTTATGAAATCCATATTATTCTTTTGGGTTATGATGAATGATTTATGTTTATTTTGTGGCACAAAAAAGAATGATTTCATTATGATATGGGTGAGAACTATATCTCCCTCCAATTCATTAGGTAAATATTTATATCTCTTGAGATAGACATGGATGGAATAGAAAGTAAATCTGGTTCCGTAATACAGGGCTAGAATGACAATTAAACCTGATTCAATAATGGACTTTGTCCACTATGATTGTCTTGGAAGCAATGCCTTGGCTACTATGGAAATCATATCATGTGCTTAATGGTTTCCACAATTACATGTTTTATTCCCATGTTATTTTATCATGGTTAATGTTCCTTTATGATCTATGCCTTATTCACTGCCAAGATTTATGTCATTACTCGTGATTTTGATGTTTTATGTTCATGTTCTTACATTCAAATATTTATGGATTGTTTTAGGTTCTCCATGTTTACCCTTACTGAGAATTTGATCTCACCCTTTTTATGTTTTGTTTTTCCCATGATATAAATAATGTTTTTAGGTATGAAAACAAAAGGGGAAGATCTTTATGGGAGATGTTGAAGATCTTTCACCATGATTATAAGATTATATTTCGAGTTTACAAAGACACTAAACTAATACGGTCTTTGGGCATATATTTTTTTCATGTATTAATTATTCCGAAAAAGTAATGTAATGTCTACGTATGTCATGTTATGGGTCTCTATAGCCACATTTCATTAAACTGTGGCTGGTATTTTCATGGCTATACAGCCAAACCTATAGTCGTGGTTTCAAACCATGGCTATAGACCTATAGATGCGGCAATACCAGCCACGGATCAATGAACCAGGGATATAGGGTTTTCTCCATGGTTTGAAACCGTGGCTAAAACCCTTCCCATTTCATAACCCCCTGGACAGCACCCCCCCCCCCCACACACACATCCCTTACACCCCTTTCACACCCCTTCCCCCCTGGTGGACCCCCATAGATAGAAGCCCCCCACCACCCCTGTTGGACCCCCAGGATAGCAGCCCCTCCCCCCTACTGGACCCCCTGGACAGCAGCAGGACCCTGCTGGACACCCCTGGAGAGCAGACCCCCTGCTGGACCCCCTAGACAGAAGCCCCCCACCCCACTGCTGGACCCCCTGGACAACAGCTCCCCCTTCTGGACCTCCCTTGCACCACTACTGTACACCCCCCCCCCCTGCACCCCCAGGACAGCAGCCACCCCCCCCCCCCCAACACACACACACATCCCTTGCACCCCTTGCACCCCCCCTTTCACACCCCTTTCCCCCTACTAGACCCCCTGGACAGCAGCCCCCCCTGCTGGACCCCCCCTACCCCCTGCTAGACCCCCCCCCCCCCCCCCACCTGGACAGCAGCCCCAATCCCCCTAGACAACATCCCCCCCCCCCCTCGCTGGACCTCCCTGGACAGCCCCCCCTGTTGGACCCCCCTGGACAACAACCCCCCTGCTAGACCCCCTGGATAGTATCCCACCCTATTGTACCCCCCTTCTAGACCACCCTGGACAGCCCCCCCTACTAGATAGTATCCCCCCACACATCCCTTTCACATATCCTAAGGGATCCTTAGTTAAGCCGATTGACCAAGCAGGTGAGCTTCTGGATTTTCCCTTAGATGTACCTACCAAATCATAACCTGTAGAGGCTACCTTACCTAGTGTTGAGAGAGTTGTTTCCCCAGTGCCTTCAAATTTTGTATCCATAGTATATTTACAATATTTCAAAGAAATACTTCTTTTATATTTCAGTGGAATTTTGAGTTATCAGAAACCTCCTATTATTGAATCTACATCTAGAGCTCTGCCTCCATCAGCTTTAGTTGATGCTGATTCGATCTAGTCTATAGTCAAATAGTATCTCCATGTTGTTATAGGTGATGTGCAATCATCCCATCGAGATTAATTGAGGCAGATTCTGTAGAATGGGTTTTCAAGTAATAGGTTTACCAGTTGAAAGTGATGACAACTCTACTCAAGCCATTCATGGAGGAGAATATTTCTTTAGTAGTATATAGAGATGAGGAAATATTATTATGGACTTTTTCAATCTTATAAATCCTTTCCTATATGTATCCAATACTCTAGTGGCTGTCGGCTGGAGGTCAAAAGTGCAATAGTAAAGTGGACTCCAAATTCACCACGGAGCTCGACCCGCAACAGTTGCGGGTCACAAGCATTCAGCCCAATCAGATTGAGCTACAAAAATCCAACAATATTTTTTGTTGCATCCCTTAATGAGAAGGAGGTTAAGAGTTCCCTTTTTTCTCTAAATCTTGAGATTGTGGTTGGTCCTGATGGGTTCACAAATTAATTCTTTACGTTCTACTAGGACATAGTTCATGATGAGCTCCTTAATGCTATGAGGGTGTTCTCTAACCATACCTCAATGCCCTATGGAATCAACTCCAATTTTATTTCCCTGATCCCAAATAAGGAAAATGTTGTCGATGTAAAGGATTTCAGTCCAATTGCTATTGGGAATACCATTCCAAAAATCATTAGTAAAATTATTTCTATGAGGTTAGTTCCCACTACTCGTGGGTTTATCTCTACAAATAAGCCCCCCAGATAGCCCTTGGACACCCCCCTGGATAGCCCCACTAGACACCCCACCTACACCCTGCCCCAAGCCCTACAGACCCCCCCCCCCCCACAGACAACCCTTGGGCTCCCCCCTAGACACCCCACCTGCACCCCCCTACCCTGCAGACCCCCTAGCACCCCCCCCCCCTATACCGCCCTTGGACAGCCTCTCATAGAAAATTCTATATCCATCAGTTCTTTCACTTCATTATGAAATAATGCTAAATTAACAATGCCTTGAAACTTTTCCAAGAATAGTCTTTGTCTTGATTAGTTTTAATAATATACTTCCACCACTTACAACTCGAACCCTCTAGTATGATGGTTACAAAAATAACCTTAAGAGACTCATAAATCTAAAGCTGAATAAAAATATCCTCAAACTTCAGTACAAAAACCAATTCATCCTAAGAATCTTGTTACCGAGGAATTATTGTGGGGATACCATCTTGATTCTAGGGTTCTTAGTTGTACCTTCAAGATTGATTTATTCAAGTATTTTGATTCAGTCAGGTGGGACTTTTTATGTGATTATTTGGATCTGCTCGGCTTTCCGGCTAGGTTCACATCTTGGGTTAAAAGATGCTTCTCTACCCCAATGTTCTCGGTGAACATTAATGGCAGTTTAAATGGATACTTTTTGGGGGAAAGAGGGATTAGGAAAGGGGATCTTATTTCGCCTTTCCTTTTTGTGATTTGCATGGAGTTTGTATCGTGCATACTGGAATGTAAGAGGATGGGGGCTGGAGTGGTGGCCAGTGCAGGCTGGAGTGGTTGGTGTGAGCGGGAAGGCAGGCAGCAGGGGGATGGAAGGGGGCTGGTGCGGGCTGGAATATGTGGAAGGGGGCTGGTGTGGGTTGGATTTCAAGTGGATGGGATATGTTGAGCATGTGGAAGTGGTTGGTGCGGGATGGGATGTAGGAGTTCGGGGGCTGGTGAGGGCTGAAACTGGTGGTTGGGGTTGTTTTGCAGGTGGCAGAGGGCTGGCATGAGTGTTTTGTAGGAGGATGGGGGTGGTGGTTGGTGCGAGATAGATTGCAGGTGGATGGGGGCTTGTGTTGGCTCGAATGCAGGTGGAAGGGGGCTGGAATACTTGTGGAAGGGGGCTGGTTGCAGGTGCTGGGGGGATGGTACGGGCTGATTCGAAGGTGGCAGGGGGGATGTTGCAGGCTATAATGCTGGTGGCAGCGGGATGAAATGAAGGTTGAAGGGGCTGGTGTGGGATGGATGTGGCTGGAGTAGGGCCAAATCACGGCATTACCGTGGTGTGACCACGATGTGACCATGGCGTGACCGCGGCATGACCGTGGCATGACCGCGGCATGACCGCAGTGTGTTGGCCCGGTCCAGTGACATATGCGGGAAAGCATCTTCTAGCTAGGAGCGAAGGGAATAGGAGGAGGCAGGGCAACATTCCTGTCATCACCCCACCGGCAGAAATTGTGATTAGTCAGTCACAACATTGATCACAGGACTCATGGAATACTATCGCTACGAACCGCCATGGGGTGTCGTCCTGGAGCAGGGCCAAATCACGACATTACTGCGGCGTGACCACGGCGTGACCGCAGGGTGACCGTGGCATGTTGTCCTGGTCCAGCGATATCTGTGGGGCAGCATCTTTTGGCCCGGAGTGAAGGAAGTGGGAGGAGGTGGGGCAACATTCCGGCCATCGCCCCACCGACAAAGATTTTGATTATTCAGTCTCAATATTGATCACAAGACTCATGGAATACTATCACTTCGAAATATTGTGGGGTATCATCCTGGATTAGGGACAAATCAAGACATTACCGCGGCGTGACCGTGGCGTGACCGTGGTGTGACCACGGTGTGATGATGATGTGACCACAGCATGACCACGGTGTGACCGCGGCGTGTTGGCCCGGTACAGCGACATTTCTGGGGCATCATCTTCTGGCCAGGAGCGAAGGGAGCAGGAGGAGGTAGGGCAACATTCTGATCGTCGCCCCGCCAACAGAAATTGTGATTAGTCAGTCTCAACACTGATCACAAGACTCATGGAATACAATCACTGTGAACCACCGTGGGGTGTCGTCCAAGGGCAGGTCCAAATCATGGCATTACCGCGGCATGACCACGGCATGAATGTGGCGTGACCGTGGTGTGTTGGCCCGGTCCAGCGACATCTGAGTGGCAGCATCTTTAGGCCAAGAGCAAAGGGAGTGGGAGTAGGTGGGGCAACATTCTGATCATCGCCCCACCAGAAGATGACAGAATAGATCAACTATTTAATATGCTATAACAAGGGATTGATGGAGAAGTTTGTAGAGAGCAGAAAAATGATGCAAAATCTAAAGGGAAACAAAACGATGGAAAATAATAATACAACCTACACAAACCATTTACAAATTTAATCACTTTTCCTAAACATGGAAATTTTAATTATAATATTCGAAGTGTGAAAAGTAAAGTTTTATGGTCAAGGCATATTCCTACTCGGGAAATGTCATTTGAGTTAAACAAGTATGATAAGAAAATTTATATTATTCAAAGAAAACAAAAACTAACTAGCCACAAAACCAACACCAACAAGAGGCATATGAAAGACTCAAACCAAATCTAATCATGATACAAATAACTATCACTACTCTTTGGTTTAGAATACAGCCTACCTCCGTTGGAGGGGTTTTATTATAAAATCATGGCATTGCTTTATCACAGAATTCATTTAATTATTTTTAACATTTATTCTAAAAATCATTCATCACAAATCAAATGAAATAATTTAAGCAACTAGATCAACATAACTATCAATGTGAGTTTTCACAGACAGCGCACCTCCATTGGAGGGGTTTTATTATAAAAACATGACTTTATTTATCAAATGAAACAATTATATTAAAGAACACTTATTCAAGATATGCAATTAAATATAATTAAGCATAATTAAGAAAGAATCTAAATTTAATTTAAATATTTCTTGAATTAAAGAGGCTAGAAGAGGGATCCTACCTCAAGGTGGAGCCAAACCGTCCACTTCGGCTCTTAGAGCTTTCTAACTAAAATTTGATCCTCACCCACTGGGTATATTCACCTTCACACACATGCAAGGACACCTAGATCCTATGCACACACCTGCAAGCATGTGCAAGGGGATCCTTGCACATATGCTTATATGCATATACCAGTCTCCAATCACCTGCGTATGCATTTATATATATATATATATACATGGGAACACATATCCCTAAACGTGTATAATCACTACCATGGTTGACTATACATGTAACGGGGGAACCCACATACATATACTTTTTTACATATGCTCAAGCAGGTGAGTCGCCCTTAACTTGGCTACTCAAAACCAACGAGCGGGGATCAACGAACTACACAAAGGATATTAGGAACATTCAAACACATAAAGGATGCTACATAACCAGTGAGATAACAACCAATGGCATTAAAGCCTTAACTCGATTGGGAGAACCAAATCCACCCGAACCAACACGAAATGATCCAAAGCCCTACTGAAAACATAATATGGAGTCAAAAAACACTAAAATCCCCAAATACAAGAGGTGTGAGACAAGTAGTAACCATATAATCTTACCTTAGATCAATGTCAGTGGACTGAATCAATCTGAACCCCATTTCCCCCCCTTCACAGAATATAATTACCCTTTTTCCACAGAAAATATTAAAAGACCTAACTGGACAATATGATAAAGAAAATAAAATAAAAACTAAACTAAAACATACCTGACTCCTATGACTATACACATCACCGCACAACATATAAGAACCACAATGCCCCATGGGTCAAATCATGTTCCTGCAAGCAGGGGGTAAATATATCCATGTTTCAAAATGATACTATCAAAAAGTACATTCCTATTAATTAATAATTATTCTTCCTTTTAATGGTATATAATTAGTTTGGCTCGAGTTTCACCTTAATTTTGTTTTGTTCGATACAAGTTTTTATCCCACCCGATAATAAAAGTTTACTAGAGGACACAATTTCCAATAAAATAGAATATACCATAACAAAAAATGGATCCACACTTATGAAGAAGGTTGAACATGATAATAAAAAATGTTTGATCATATAATCTGATGAGTTATAAGAGGATAAACCAAAAAAATGAAAAACATTGAGAGTTCTCTAATTGCTCAAGTGGATATGAAATTTTCAAACAATAATAAACATGTGAAAGAAGAGAAAACCATGTTTCCTCAACATAAATGTTTATAATGTGAGAAATAAGAATGTGCAAAGAAAGGAGGACAGATAGTAGGATACAAATCAATCTTTATAAGCTATAATTTAAAAAAGTGGACATAATTTCCTGGATTTTTAAAAGAAAAGGTGTTAAAGCCATACCAATAACAACTAGTGGTATCATACAAAATCTGATTTATTGCAACTAATATCAAACCATGATTTATTGAAAGTAATCTGTTGTAAATATGAGGTCATATTTGGAGAAACCTAATCATGAAGAAACGGGGGAGTTAGATATGGATTGTAATGGTTATTAAACCTTATCTAAGATTAAAGAAATCTATAGAGACTAACTACACCCCCCGACCCACCCCCTATCCCCACTGCCCCACTGCCTCACTACCCCATCCCTCTTGCACCCCCTCCCCCCTACCCTGCAGACCACCTCCAGCCCCCCAACCCTGTAGACCTCCCCACTCCACCCTGCCCCCTCCACCCACCCCCTCCCCCTCCCCCTGCCTTACAGACCTCTCCCCGGCCCCCCTGCTCTGCAGACCTCCCCCCTGCCCTGCAGACATCCACCTTGCCCCCTTCCCCCTCCACCCTACCCTCTACCCCTTCCCCATCCCCCCACCACCCTACCCCCTGCCCCCTACCCCCTCCACCCACCACCTACCCCCTGCCCCCTACCCTGCAGACCTCACCTTTTCCCCCTTCCCCCTTCCCTCTGCCCCCCTCCACCCACCCCCTGCCCCTACCCCCTACCCCTTCCACCTGCCCCTTACCCACATGCCCCCTGCCCCCTACCCCCCCCCCCCCTGCCCCCTTGCTCTACAGTCCTCCTCCCTGCCCCCTGCCCCCTGCCCCCTCCACCCTCCCCCTACCCCCTGCAGACCTCCCCCTGCCCCCTGCCCCTTCCACCTACCCCCTTCTCCCTGCCCCTGGCCCCCCGGCCCCCCGACCCCCCGGCCCCCGGCCCCCTACCCCCCTTCCCCCCTCCACCCTCCTCCCTGCCCCTACCCCCTGCCCCCTGCCCCCCCCCCACCCTACCCCATTCCCCCCTCCACCCACCCCCTCCCTCATGCCCCCTGCCCCCTACCCCCTACCCCCCTCCACCCTCCCCTCGGGCCCCCTCCACCCTCCCCCCTACGCCCTGCCCCCCTCCACCCTCCCCCCTGCCCCTGCCCTGCAGACAATGTAGAAGATCCTATATTACCATGTATATTCAAGGGGTTTATACTCCCATAGAGCTTCCTCCTCCTCCATGCTTGGATCTTCTACTACTCCATATGGAATCCTTTTTCAAATAATTGGATAACACAAGTTAATACTAACCTCATGTTTATACTACCAAGTCTGAGTTCAATGATATTGGTGTTATGGTTGTATCTCAAAGGTACATGTTCCAAAATCTTCCAATGGTGCAATTAGACACGTCTCAAGATGTTCTTGATGAGGTTAAGTCTTTCATGACTGAAATAAAGGGAATCCTAAACACTTTATAAAGTTTTTTATGCTAGTTTGAGTTCATTAAAAGGTTTCAAACCTATATAACTTCCACCTCAGAACCTTCTAAATAATGTGGATAATTTCAATGAACAAAGATGAAATGTGCATAATCAGTATATTTAAAATGACGGAATACTATTTTTGTGTGTGTTTATTCCCCTTCAATCATAGTTTTTGAAAATAATGAATCAAGGGTAAATGAAAAATGATTGGGGTTAATTCATCACAATATTAGGGATTATGTTTTTCTATACCCACTATTTTTAAGTACATCACATTCATTTCTTTTGTTACGTGGTTTGATGAATACCTGGGATTCGATCGTTGGGTGACCAATCATCAGTTCTATGGATTGATACCATTGTTGAAATTCTTGATCTATGGTGTTTTTTAGGTGCAATGATGGAGAGGGAAAATTAGAGGTGGATTAGAATAGAATTGGAGTATCTGTTCCACTTAGTTTCAAATAGGATGATATGGATGGCATGAGAGGATGTTTTCTCAAAAGATTAAAAGAAATGAATGCTAATCTGTGATGACTAGGGGATTGGATGACCCTTTATATACCTAATTCGGTGAGGTTTGGTGATCTAGAAATGTGTAGGATTACCTAGAGGAATACTCCATGGGATCAGAAAAATCACAGGTTACATAACATGTAATCTGACATTACTGGTACTGTGGGACCCATGGGATGTGGAACTGAGATTTTGGTTGGATTTAAATATCACATGCCATGTGAAATGGTCACACAACATGGGACCCATCCCCCTGCCCCCTACCCCCTACAGACCTCCCCCCTCCCCCCTCCCCTGCCCTACAGACCCCCCTGCTTGGCAGACCTGCCCCCTCCCAACTCCCCCTACACCCATGTAATAAATTAGTCAAATATATATTGGAAATGGTGCAAGATTAAGGTGGAGGTATAATAAATGGGCTACATACATTCAAAATAGATGTATTCATGGTGTGACTATGATAAAAATACACATATGTTTAATGTTGGAAAAAAATTTGGGTGATATAAGAGATACCTTTAACAAGATGATGCAGATATATTACTGATCATAATTGGTAATAGACCTTTACAAAAATAATAATTTGTTATAAGGATCAAACAAATGGTGTAATGTTTTATCAAACTCAATAAGTGGTTTTAAAAAACCACATTAAATTTCCATATCGAAATCTGGAGTTGCTTGCTGGAATAATGAAGAAAATTGAAGTAGAGCCTAATCAAAAGTTGAAGAGGTGTAAAATCTATATTTGAACGTTTCAATGGTATTAAACCATCATTGAAGATAAAAAAGTGATATAAGAACACATTTCATGTGGTATGGGACTACTAAGAATATTAAGATAGTATAAAGTGGTTTTGTGATGAGGAAATAAGAACCTAGTGAGAGGTGGAACCAAGCAGTATTCAAGAACTAGTGGTTTTGGTATAGGTTAGTACCAAATGACTTCAAAGGTGGTATATGTATCATATTGAGTGATGAAATAGTGGATATCTTCACTAATTTCTAATGTGGGACTTAGAAATATAGTGTCAACAAAGAGAGGAAGACCACCCCATGGAGGATATGGACTATGCTCATAGTGGATAGAAAATAGATAGTATTTTTTCACCATGTCCTGGTAAAACATATGGATGTAATGTTTCACTTAAATGATTTATAAAATAGTGGAATCATCATAATTTTGCAGTCCACAGCTGAAGGAATAACAATGAATAGAATATTCCTAAATCTCTCTGTGGAGAAATATTTAGAGAATTTATGTGAATTAAATGAATATGTTTGACCATAATAAAACCGTACTAAACCCATGTACAATCCATTCCATCCAAATCATGTTATTCACTTAGTGGTGACTTGGTCATTATGGTAAATTCCATATTAAAAGTCTCACGGCATAGTGGATAGAAAATGGATAGTATTTTTTCACCATGTCATGGTAAAACTTATGGATGTAATGTTTCATTTAATTGATTTATAAAATAGTGGAATCATGGTCATTTTGCAGTCCATAGTCGAAGGAATAACAATGAATAGAATATTCCTAAATCTCTTTGCAGAGAAATATTTAGAGAATTTATGTGAATTAAAGAAATATGTTTGACTATAGTAAAACCATGTACAATCCATTCCATCTAAATCATGCTATTCACTTAGTGGTGACTTGGTCATTATGGGAAATTCCATCTTAAAAGTATAACGGAACTTAATGAGTGTCTTGGTTCAAACAATTGTTTTAATAAAAAGAGGGAAACCCCTTACAGGGATATAAAAAGGGTCAAGTATGATGTGTGCCTTATAAATAACAATGACATCAAGTATAAGGAAAACATCAATGAAATAATGTTAATCAAGGTATACCACTATGAGTTTTTGCAGACAGCGCACCTCCGTTGGAGGGGTTTTATTATAAAACCATGACTTATTAATCAAATGAAACAATTATCTTAACTAACACTTATTCAAGAATTAAAATTTAATATAAACATGCATAATTAATAAGTCAAATAAATGCAATTTAAAACATTCTTGAATTAAATAGGCTATGAGAGGGACCCTACCTCAACCTCAAGGAGCATTTTCTTTTGATGATGACAACTCAAATCTTCCTTTTTCTGCTTGCACGCATATGAAAGTTAACATATATATAAGGACACCTATCCCCTATGTACATATTTACATGGCCAAATATGCACAAGGGGGTCCTTAGATATATGTTTATACTTTCATATACCCCTTTACACTTACACGCGTATGCATTTTTCATATCTATATATAAGCAAACCTAGCCCTAATATATCTATTCATACTACCATGAGTGAATATATATAAAGGGGGAAATTATATATGCATATGCCTACCTATGCATACACATGTAATCCTTCGTCAACGGTGACTCGAATCCACCTCAACAAAATCCAAAACACACTACAAAAATATAAGGAACCCAAAAATAAAAAATCCCTAATTAAAATTGGGCCAAATAATAAAAACAGAATAAAACTTACCCAAATATTGAACTCATTGTCTTAGATGGCAGTGGATAGAACCAGTATTATCATAAAAAACCACCTATAAGAAAATAGTTCGAAAAGAAATGAGATATAACGACCTATTATATATATGTGATCAGTGTGTCAACTGTACATGATAAATGATACATGAATACATAAACAACAATGAACAAATAATATTCAAATTGATATGTGCATCCCAATACTAAATAACATGATCATTAATAAGGATCTTTATTTTTCAAACATCACCTTCAATTGCCTAATAAAAAATCAAAAATCGCCAAAATATGAGAATAAAGTAAACTTCCAAAAGCACTTAAAAGTGAGAAATAGGGATTAGACATTGTTCTTAACCTAGAAAATCCATTCCTTGAATGTATAAAATACCTAAAACTTTTCATGCCTATATCCTTCTTAATTTTCTAGATTGAAACATCATTTTTTAGCATGTTCTTCTTATGAAATTCACCTTTATTCTTAGTTTATATAGGTTTATAAATTTCATAAAGTAGAGAATTTTCCTTCTTTTATTCTTACTCAATCCATTTGGATTTTTCAAAACAGTTTGCTAATATGATTAGACAGTCTTTTGGTGCATGATCTTCCTTCTTCTTGATTGTATATTCCTTCATTGTAGAAAATATTTCTGAACATGTGATAAATGGTTCTTTCCTTTTATCTTTCAACAATTATTATTGTTATGGAATCTATGTCATAAATTCTTAACAATTTGGAGTACTTGGTTTCCCTTCCACACACACTTTCAACAGCCTTCAGAGTACCCTTTTTAGGCTCCCTTTCAAACTCCACACTAGAATTATCAAGCACTAGCCCACTACAATATCAAATATTGATACTTAACCCGACACATTGTTCTGAATGACATATTAGAAATACAAAAACACTAAATAGCATATTTACCAATATAAACTCGTCATAATTAACTGAACACACTGATTATACCAACCACTATAGGTAAATCATTAATTTTGGTGTGGTATTGGAACCAAATATGGTTCATCCAACATCCATCTCCAGACACTAAATTCATCCATTTACTGTCTAAGATCATACATTTTACAACCTTGATAATAATCAACATCCCTTGATATGGATTTCACTCAAAAAGGACGAGTATGAATCTCCCCACTATAGTATTATCGATACCATCATCAATCCTACATACACATTTTTAGTACCTCATATCAAATTATTATCACTATAGAAGATCCTAGTCCTATAATCTCAACTAAATTTCTTCATTTAAAAATTATCATCTTTCAAACACAAATTATATCCAACAAAAATAATACATTAAAAGATATTAGATAGAGAAATCCAAATTATAGAAAAAATTAATAACTTTAGGAATACCTCAAAAAGTATGGTACTAAAAGTCCCTTCACCTAGAATGGCTTATCCCAATAAAATAATATAGAAACCCACATCTCGACACATACATGAAACCTATTTTTTCCATCCCAATACTAAGGGAATGCACGAAAATTATTGATACATGAGAAATAGAAAAGGTTTCATTTATTTTTCTAATATTGAGCTGATATATTACTCATTCAATTTGCACTATCACCCTCATACTAAGGCTCACCAACCAACATTCATTCCTACCTGGTTTCCATCCTTCTTCATGAACCTTCTTATGCAATGGATGTATCTATATAGATAGATCAGTCTTTCTTGAATATCTTTTAGTATGTATCCAGATAAAAGGAACCTAATCATGCCCATAATGAGTACATAAGACTATTTAAAAAATAGAATTCCTTTATGAATAAATTTCATTTTAAGGATGGCATGAAATGAATAAACCTTTCAAATTTAGTGGCATACTCCATTATTGATTCCCATAATGATATAGCTCCATGAATCCCCAAAAAAATCTCTTATTATGTAAATCTACCAAATCCTCTCATAGAAGAGGGAATGAAACTAGATCCATAAACCTCCTCATTCCTTCTTTTATGATCGAATGTATTTATCCATTTCGATTCATTTCCTTTGAATTTATAAACTTCTAGTTTCACCCATATATCTTATAGAGTTCCAATCCTTTAAAATAGGAACTAAAATTTATTCAACATATTCTAAACATCATATGATCCCATGTCACTACTGAAAATTAGATACTATTACTCCTAGAACTCATGGATAACTTAGAAACCCATTGATTTTCCTTTTTGAAGGCCTTGGTCAATGGATAAAAGTATTTGTAACATAATATGAGGGAAACAACCACTTGATCCTATTTCCCATGATAACGGAATTCCATCCTAATTAGATGCTTTGTTGATGAATTTTGACTCAACATCATCTCGTAATAACAACATTACTAATTAGAAACCCATCACTCCACAATCCTAAGCATGAATTATTACCACAAAATCATGAAACTACCTTTAATCCTTACTTCATAACAAAATATCATTTCCAAAACACCAAACTCTAAGGTTTATCATAATAATCTAAGGGTTACTCTCCTACACACCAAGAATAACAACCAAACCCCACACATTCACCCCTGATAATAAGAAACCCTCCACTCCCTTAACTGATCTAACAAGAAACTTCCTAATAAAAATAGACAATCAAATCACCCAGAAATCACCAAAATTCCCTATATCGAGAGTTTTACATCAAAATATCAAGAAAAATCCCAACAAGATCCACCAACTTGAGGGATTACCAACAACCCAAATCCCCAAAGACAAATCCAAACCATACCCAACACATATCCATCATACTCCAAACGCTACCCTAACACCCGAAGTCACCAGATCTGAATAACCCAAATGTATCTGGCTTTTCATCCATCATTTGATATTTTAAACCACCTAAAATCCCATAAACATATATATTCCAACCATTGGAGAAAATACATGAGTGAAATTTGAGGGGTTAAAACCCTAAATACCTGTTTCTTGTTGATAACATCATAATATGTTTTAAGGAGTTCACTTCCAAGATGACCACCACTTTTGGAGTTGATGAACACCAAAAAAGGACATGTTGGTGAGTGGGAAGCATTTATAACCATGGATACGGGTTTAAAAATATAATTAGTAATGCAAAATACCTTCACATTGGTATTGTTTTTAGTTCCTCCCATGATAAATTTTAAACTGCACATTCAAATCAGATCGGTATGGCACTACAGAATCATAGGTTTTCAAAGTAGTTGACAAAGACATAGAAGCCACTCCCATAAGTTTTCATCAGGAAAACACCAAATGCTAACTCAATGACAAGAATCAAAAGCCATATATAGAAAAAATTTAACTCCTTCAAATTTGAACCACAAGACATGCTAATAATCGTATCAATGCAAAAAGTAGCATTAAAAAATAAATTGAGAACATCATGCGAGGATAAATAAAACCCTGCATCACTAATTAATTGGAACACAAGACAAAGGTGGCTTTCATTTAATGCACAATGAAAGCGTAGGTTCTCCATGAAAAAAGATAAGTAAGTGATAAATTAAATAAGCATGGGATGTAAAAGGAAAATTGAATACATATTAACAAACTGCTTCCAGCAAGTAACTTCACCTAACAAGAAACAAATCAATAAGGAAAATCTGGAGGTGCGTGGAAATTAAAAACAATCCATCGAGTCTACTACCACACGAATCCAAAAAAACAGCCCAAGAAGATAAAATTTCTTTGAAAAAACAAAAACTAAAGGCAACTACTAATGACTAAATAAATTGAAACGATGATCATAAATTCCCAACTGTACAGGAAGTAAAATCAAAATTCACTATGTCTTCCTCCCCTAACTCTCCATAGTAATCCGGACCATGTGATTATCATTCCATAATGGAAATAAAGAAAATAGAACACCGTCCATGGTAGGATGATGCTTATATTGACAAAACATAAGAGGTTTATAGTGGGAGGGAAATAGAAGGAGGGATATTCAGGAAGTACATAGAAATTTCAAGCTGAAGGGATAGTGGATTTTTGCTTCTGAAGGTCCACCGTGAATAGCATGAGAGAGTTTGTGAGAGAGGTCGACGGTTTAGAGTGGACGGTCGCGGTGAGAGATGTCAACGGCAGCGTGATAGAGCACATTGATTGGGAGCGTTGGGAGGAGGGTGCCATAGTGAGAGCTATAGACGGTTCCAAGAGTAGGGTCGCGGATCAGGGGAGGAGGAGAGGAGAGGCCGATGAAATCGAAAAAAAAAAGAAACACCGATGTTTAGCCAGGTTTATCCACAGATGTTTAATTAAAGCATGGATATAACAAACCTATAACCATGGACCTATAAAACAGTGTCTATAGGTTCGTGGATATAGTTTAAATTTCTAGTAGTGGCTACAACAGTGGGAACGTCGCATGGTGTGGTTGTGCCTTCGACGTCCGGGGGAAGAGGGGCTCGCGAACAACCTCGTGGAGCAGTCAGGGAGCTTCTTGAAAAATAGATAAGGTACCTGGTTCAACCTTTTGATGATGAAATCTACCCCGAGTTGTGGTCACCCTCATTTTCCCTATGGCAGTCGATGGGTATCGAAGCCCTCTGGAAAAAGATAGTACGATATGGACTCCAGCTGCTAGAGGTTATACTCATTCGTATTGTTGACAAGGTGAGATTCCATTGGCGGTATGCATACCTGACGACCATGGACACGTATTCATGCTAGCATGGTTAGCATGAGGAACCACCTCTCATGGGGAAGGTAATGCTCGGTCAGGATCATTATCCAGAACGGATGTCATCTGAGGATGACGACAGCGATGAGGAGCCAGAGGGCAGTGGGTCAAAAGAGGATAATGTATAAGAAGAGGGTGAAGGAGAAGGAGAATAAGTGGGGGAAGTTGAAGAGGATCTTGAAGGTGTAGGGTCTCAAGGGATGGCCCAATAAGGGAGTATTTAGGATAGTGGCGAGATTGTTGGCTCTGATGCAGACATAACTGAGCTACTTGAGGTATGCCTTATTTTTTCATCCCCCCCCATTGATCATAATTTTCAATCAAATATATTTATTCTTCTCAGGTGCATATTGGCACCGACCAAGAAGCTCCATCCGAAGGGGGGAGGAAGTGACAATAGAACAAGGTGGGGAGATGAAGCCCATTTTTGAGCTAATGAGTGATGAGGGATCCCCTACAATGACAGCTCCTGTAGAAACAAGATCACTAGAGGCTGATGCTTTGGGATCTTGTAAGTTCATCACATAAACACTAGTATTTGTTGTCGGAGAGCTCAACTGATCTGGGTGTTCATTGTTTTTGTAGTAATCACAGCCTTGGAGGCTCATTAGGCCGCCAAATCTAGGCCATCCTTGGATTCCTTGGCGGTGAGTGCATAGATCCACTCGGGACCCACTCCTCGAGCCGAGATCGCCCAAGCACTTAGTGAGCAAGGAGTTGCGGATACTGGCGATAATAATGCTAGAGAGAGGTTAAAATATGGTGGGGGAAAAGCTATCAGGGATGAGGTGAGAGAGGAAGGACTCTCACATGTTGAGGAGCCTAATCTCTCAGGAGTACTAGAAAAAGACCCTACAGCTGATCTCCTAGCTACTTTCCCAGATTATCGACCAGAAGACCCCGAGGAGATGGATGACTCTGACTTAGAAGCAGCTGATGAAATCTTGATGACGTAGCGTAAGGGGTAGAAGTGAATCAAGCGCTTCCTCAGTGAGCCACATACAGGATGGATAAAGTGGATGGGATCACTATGCACCTGGTTGTGCTTCCTCTACGCTAGAGGGGTTGATGCCCACCTCCTTCATCTAACAATATGTGACTACATGGATGAGAAGATATTGGAGGAGAGCCAATTCTCTGACATTTATTAATGCCAGAAAGAGTCAGGGAAATCCCAGGCATTCTTGAAGGTGGAGTAGAAGGTCTGATTCCTTGAGGAGAAAATTAAAGAAAGGGAGGTATTTATCAAAAACTTTTTCGAGATCATCGATAAATTGAGGGCCCATCTGGTGGATGCCCAAGATAAGATAGTGGAAGTGGGTCACCAAATGACTGAACTCCAAACTGAATAGGTGCGAGCACAAGCTAGGTCCAATGATCTGCACTCTGCAGCCACTGATGAAGAGAGAGATCTAAGGAGACATACATCAATGTTGGAGGCTACGAACCAGAAGTTGGAAACATTGGAGAAATTCATCCAAAATTTTTATCCTTAAGTGTATATTCTTGTTCAAACTCATAAAATTATTTCTATTTACTATCTATTCTTCTAAATTGCATGTATGAGTAGATTATTTACTTGTTTGTTTGGTTTAATGCATTCTAAACACAATCTTGAAATAAATAGCAATCCATTCCTAAGCTCACATAGGTCGTGCCCGATGTGAGAAACAAGGGATTCTCACGTTATTACTTTATTTGAATGTAGGAGTTCCAACCAAGATTCAGGCATATGAGTTTTGAACAACCAACCCAGATTTCTGGGGAGAAAAGGGAGAGGCCTGATTGGAGGATGAGGACCTCAGATCAGTCAACACGTTGTCTTCCTAATGTTATCTAGCGCACGAGTGGGGTAACGCCATCGACATTTGAAATCAACCCAAACATAAGGGAGTGGGAAGTGTGAATCGCGATGCCCAAAATTTGGAACACTGTAGGGATGGAGTGACAATGAAGGATAGTTGTTGACCGTGTTTGAAACACAATATCCTTATTGTGTTGGCCTAAAATGGGGATAAAAAATGATGGATGACTACTGACCATGTTTGAAACATAGGGCCTAACTCAAAATTTCATCCATTAGTATTCTAGGACCTTTTCCCAGGACAGTAGTTGAGCCATAGGTTGAGAATCCATTCTGTTATGAGGTCCCTTTAGACATGAAAGAGGATGAGGGTCTGAATAGGGGGGCATGTAAAACTTGGAGGGAAGAGTGGTGGTTTGTTCAAATGAAATCCAACACTCTTGGAATTACACCACCATGGTGGAAACACATTGGGTGGGTGTATCAATCTAATCATGGATCATTCCTAATTCTAGATAGGACCTCTCTGGTGAATAAGTTGTCATATCCCAACGTTGTCATGGGGAATCCTGAACTTGTTCGGGGTAGAACTACAGTTACATGGTTCCCCAAAAGAGTTTGATCCAAGGGGCCGAAAAAGAGGGGGAACAAGACTTACGATTCCTGGGGATGGACCTGAAGGCAAGATTCCTGGGCATTCCTACATATCCCATTAGGATGGGAATCAAGCCATATGTAGTTATGGAAAAATGTCATTCATTTTAACGTCTTGCGGTAAGGACGCAAAGTGGTCTCAGTTTATGGTCATGGAGCTCAGACCATGGAGTGGTAAGGAATACGGGAGACACATGGTGAGGTAATTATGAAATCCAAAGTGAGTTAGGACCTGGGGTCCATATCACCATGTGTTCCTTGGGGAGGTGTTTAGGTTGAGGGACCGAAAATGAAAGTTATGCTGGGCCCGAGTCAAAGTGTACGGGTGTTCCTATGTATCCCATGAAAATGAGAATCAATCCATACGTAGTTCTAGGAGGTGGAACAGTAAGGTACTGGAACCTAGAGATAATAAGATCATGCAGGTCTTTCCCTCTCACTAAAGGAAGCGGCATTTGATAGGTCTTGTTTGTCCATTAGGGTGAATGGTTTTTTTGAAGCGATGGACCTAGGATAGAAATTCCAAGCATCACCGCAAGAAAAATCCATATACATGCATTGAAAAATGGTATGGTGGATGAACAATAACCAATGGGGTGACCTCTCGAGTGAGATCATCACAATGTGGTGTCATTTTTTGTCTTGGATCCTGGATGATAATGTCACGATTTTGGGTCAGGTGATGGGACTAACTTTGCACTATTAATGTCATGCAGTATAGATGTAACAGTTCAAAGTCATGTGGGACTAGGAAACATAGTTTAAAGTCATATGGATCATACATATATAGGAGAGATGAGGTTCAAGATGGAATGTTCATGGTGCGATAAAGCATACATGATGTGAATGAGGACGAGGTCCACATCACACCGTATGTGATTCCAAGAAGAAAACCTCAAGTCGAGGGATTAGAAAAGGTTAGAGGATATGGGATAAGAGAGATGAGCTCTCAGTTGAGATGGACTCATAGACGAGATGTTGGGGTGTTTTTACATATCCCATGAGAATGGGAGCCAAGTTGTAAAGAGTTCTTGGAGGTGCCTTTTAACATCATGCAGCACAACATGCAATTTAATGTCATGTAGGATAGGAGGTAGGAGGGACTAACTCCTAGAAAGGTATGTACATGGTGCGGCTATTGCAGACCTGATGTAAATGAGGGCATAATCCCACACACGCTACACCACGCATTCCTAAAAGAGTCGAGGCCTGGAAGGCAAAACAAAAAAGATGAATTAGTGGAACTTGAGATGGACCCAAAGATAAAATGTCAAGGCATTCCTACGTATCCCATGATAATGATAATCTAGATATACGTAGTTCTAAAAGATATCTTAGTTTAAGGTCTTAGAGATCAGACCATGGAGAAGCGGAACTCTTCCAAGTAGGTCTAGACCTCAATCCAATTCCTAAGCCCACATGAGTCCAACTCGGTGTGGGAAACAAGCGAGGAAGAGGTTTTTGCAATACCTAGAACTCATGTAAGGGGGAAATCATTGTGAAGTCCCAAACGATGCTTTATCACAGTTTTTTCTTCATAACGTGCAAGTGTGCACTGAGGGATAGTACCAAGAGTGTCAAAATTCCACTTTAGACATGATGGGGTGGAAAATGATGGGAATCATGCAACCGATATTTTGGGTTTAATGGGTTTGGTGTGATGATGGATGATAACTGTTGACCATGTTTGAACACATTATCCACATCGTGTGTCCTGAAATGTTAACAACAAATGAGCATCGACCATTGACCGTATTCGCAACACAAGACTTATATTAATTTTTTGTTTGAAACCCTTGAATACATTGGCCCGTAATGGTATGAGGGGCCTTAGGCCAAGCATCCATTCCATTTTGGGATCCCTTCTTATGTGAGATGATGGAAGTCCTAATAAAGGGGAACACGAAGCCCGGAAGGTGGGTGTGATCATGTCCGGGTAGAATCCGACACTCTAGGTATTGAACTAGAGTACTCTTAGGCACATTGGTGAATCACCGAAGAGAGTCAAGGGGCTCAACTTGAGAGCATCTGATTTGAAAATATGGGTATAGGACAATGGGATGGATAAATCTCATGAGAAAGAGGTACATAGTGTGGTTTTTACAAACCCGGTGTGAATGAGGACATAAGCCCATACCACACCATATACCCCTCTCCAGGGAGAATGCAGGAAAAGGGACCAAGACGATAGGTAGATTTCTAATATATGGGGCTGGACCCAAATACTAGATGTTCGAGAAGTCCTATATATCCCATAAGGTTGGGAATCAAGCCACAGTTAGTTCTGAAAGGTGACGTGCAGTTTTTTATCATGCAACAAGGATGGTGGCACTCTTAGTTTAGGGTCTTAGGTCTTGGACCGTAGACACCTAGTTTAATGTCATATGCATGGGATAGGAAAATGGTGAGAGAAATTCATCATGCCTATGGATAACTAAAAGGCGGAGATGATGAAAGCTAGCCACTATTGACCAGGTTTGCAACCAATGTCTGTCCTTGCGTGACTGGAGTCCAGGTGAAAACAATTGAGCGTTGATCGTTGACCATATTCACAACACGAGACTTGTATCAATTCGTTTCTCTAAATCCTCGAGGATGTTGTCCTATAATGGTTGGAGGGCCCTTAGGCCGAGCATCCATACCATTCGGGGGTTCTTTTAGATATAGAAGATGACGGAAACCCGAATGATGGGGCTTGGAAAGCATGGAAGGGAATGTGCTCACGGTAAAGGTGATAAGCGAAGGAGGAATGTCTCATGGGGATGGATGTGTGTGCTGCGGAAAAATAGCCCAACGTGAATAAGGATGTGAATCCATACCACACCGCACTATCCCAAATGAGATCTTGGGCCAAGGGGCTATAAGGGTCGAGGGACCTGAGGCAGGGCATCCTGACCAACTATAGTGGTACGACCACTCATACGGGAATTGCCTCATCATAGCTCCTAAGCCCACATAAGAAATGATCGGTGTGGGAAACAAGGAGTAGGACTAGGCTTTCCCCATTATATAAGGGTCTGATAGTTGGAATCACCTGAGGAAAACCACAAGTTCAAGATATATCGAGGCATAATGAACCACTACACTCAATATTTTGGACATATGGGGTGGAGAAAATGGAAAAGGATAGCTATTTAAATGGGAACAAAAAACGAGCATTGACCATTGACTATATTTGCAATGTGGGACTTGTATCAATTTGTTGTTTGAAACCATGGAGGACGTTGGCCCGTAATGGTTGGAGGGCCCTTGGGCCGAGCATCCATGCCATTTGGGATACCTTTTGGATATAGAAGGAAATGGAGTCCCAAGTAAAGAGTGTGAGTGAAGCATAAGTGTGCCCGTGAATTTCAACATCAAGTAGGATGGTGAAAGAGGTGGAAGTATCTAGGGAGTGGGATGTATGGAAATATTGAGATAGACTCAACATGAATTGGGGGAAAAACCTGCACCTTACCATATGTCCTGACCTGGGGGGAGATTTTAAATTTTGGGGCTAGGCCAACAGAAAAAATGTCTAGGCATTCCTACGTATCCCATAAGGATGGGAATCAATCCATACGTATTTCTTGAAGGCCATAAAGTTTAGCATTGTGCAGTAAGGACATGGGAGAATATAAGAATGAGGAGGTAGCACAAGGTGAAATCATCTTAATTCTAACATGAGTGGGGCCAAAGAATCATTCACTACACCTTGTAGGATCCTCCAAAAGAACTATACCCTAGGGGAATAGTTATAGAGAAGAGTTCGGGGATAGACTCAAGATGCAATGTTTGAGTGTTCCTACGTATCCAATAAGTATGGGAATAAATCCATACATAGTTCTTGCAGTTTAATGCCTTGTAGGAAGACATATAGTTTAAAGTCATGCGGAACAACATACAGTTTAACATCATACAGGATGATATACAGTTTAATATCATGCGGGACATAGTAGTTTAAAGTCTTGCAGGACCCAATATAGTTTAAGGTCATGTGGGACCTGACTGTTTAGGGTCATGCAGGACTAGGCATGCTTAGGAAAAGTATTTCTTGATAAACTTGGCATTGGTGGGAGGAGTTATACGCCCACCATCCATAGTCGTCAGGGAGTATGCATCATTGGGGTAAACCTTGTGAATTATGTAATGTACTTCCCATTTGGGTTCCAATTTTGGTGGCTTCCATCGAGGTATCATTGGAATTCTCAAGGCCAATAGAAAATCACCTTGCAGTAAAGAGCGGAGGTGAACCTTCTTGTTGAAGGCTCTAACTATCTTATTTTTATGCCTTTCCAGATTGTGCAGGGCCTAGAGCCTATTCTCATCAAGTTCTTCAAATTTGGCCAGGTGAATTTCAGCTACTTTACCAGGAACCTATTGATCATAAACCTCTGTTCAAAATGATGGCAACTGAATCTCGATGGGCAAGATGACCTCTGTTCCGTACACTAAATAATATGGGGTCACCTGTGTGTAATTGCGAGTCATCATCTGATAATCCTAGAGGGAATTGCGGAGCTTGTTCGGCTAACTCTTCTTGTTCTAACCAACCATTTTCCGCAAAATGTTAGAGAAATTCTTATTGAATGCCTCGATCTTCCCATTTTCTTGCACGTAGTAGTGGGAGGTATAGTTTGAACAGATGTTGTACTTGATGTACAACTTCTTCAACTGCACCACCTAGAATTTGGTGTCGTTATTGGAGAGGACGGTGTGAGGGACTCTAAATCGGTATATGATATTGATTCTCATGAAGTTGATGATAGAATGGGTCTTGAACTCCTTGAGTGGAACCGCTTCTACCCACTAAGAAAAGAAATCTGTAGTGGTCAGGATGAACCGATACTGGCGAACTGTCACCGACAGATATGCTCCCATGACATCAAGTCCCTAGACTAAAAAGGGTCAAAAATACTTGATAGTGTGTAGAGGCTCTGGTGGACGATGCACAAAATTGGCATGAATTTGGCATGCATGGCACCTCTTAGAAAACTCAATGCAGTCATGGATCATGGAGGGCCAAAAATACCCCAGTCTTTGAGTCTAGTGAGATAGCTTTGGCTTGGTCTGATGGGAACCACATGAACCAGCATGAAACTCCTACATGACCCAAGAAATCTCGACTCCTTGAATGCAACGGAGGAGAACACCATCAAACTCATTCTTGTACAGGATCAGCCAAAGACTGAGACCACTTTGTAGAGTAAATTGTAACATGCAGCATCGGATTCTCTCGCGCTCGGCCAGATCTACTGGGATATTTCCGTTTTGAAGGTATTAAACCAAGGGTATCCTCCAATAAATAGTCACTTCAATCATTGATTTTGAGGGACCTGGAAGTCTTGATGTGGAGGCACCGATGGTAAGGTGGCTTACCTATAGGTTTTTATCATCATCTAGAGTGACGGGAGCAATGACTCTTCGGTACGCCATGTGGATAATCAGATTATCCTGTTTGGGCTCTGCAAGAGATGCAACTAGGCTGGCCAAGGCATCTTCTATATCGTTCTATGACTGAGGGACATGGGTAACCTCTGGCCGAGATGGTAACTGGGCCATTAACTGGACAGTGCATTATAACAATGGTACAAGCTCTGGCTTTCTGAAGGCATAGTCACCATTGATCTTATTGATGACTAGTTCAGAGTCTCCTTTCTCATGAAAATGGGACATGTCAGTATCGAGGGCTAGCTCGAGGCCAGTAATGAGAGCTTGGTACTCCGCCTCATTTTTGGTGCATCCCTCTGATAATAGGAATGAATACGGTAGAATGGCTTGTGTTGGGGTAATGAAGACGATACCCAGGCCTACCCTGCTGAGTTTGGGATCATTAATCCTTCTTCCGGTGGGGCTCCAGAAATCGCCATCGAAGTGCATTTTCCAACACGGGATGGAATGATCTACCAAGAGGATTGCCTCTTCAGGAAAATCGAGGTCCAGAGACTGGTCTGCGGGAGATGGATGGGAATCAAGGAAATCTGCCAATGCTTACCCCTTAATAGCCTTTTGAGGAACAAACCTAATGTCGAATTGCTGGAGAATTACTGCCTACCATGCTAGATGGCCTGTTATCATGGGGCGGTTCAGGGTTTACTTCAGTGTATCTACTCAGGATACCAGTTGTACCTCATGGTGCTACAGGTAATGTCTCAATTTTTGTACTATGAATATGAGCACAAGGTAGCTTTTCTTGATAGGGGTATTTGTTCTCCATATTGAGGAATGTGCAGCTGAGTTAGTAGAGACTTTTCTCAATTTACATGTTGTTCTTATGGGTGAGAAGGGTGCCAAGGGACCATTCCAGGGTGGTCACGTAAAGGACCAGTGGTTTCCCAGAACAGGTGGCATCAAGACCGAAGGCTGGATTAGATACTGCTTGATTTCATTGAACGTAGTCTAAAATTATTTATCCCACTGATAAATAGTGCCTTTCTTCATGAGATGAGAAAAGGGCTTACACTTGCCAACCAAATTCACAATGAATCGACGTATATAGGCCAAGTGGCCTTGGAATCCCCGAAGTTCCCAAATTTTTCTCGAGGGAGACATCTTGATGATGGACTTGATCTTCTTTGGGTCAATCATGAAGCCCCTATATCTAAAAATGAAGCCAAGAAACTTTCCAGAGGTGAATCTGAAGGCACACTTCAATGGGTTCATCTTCAAGTGCCGAGAACGGAGGAAGCCGAACACTTTCTCAAGGTCCTCTAGATGGTCTTGGTGTTGGCGATATTTGACCGCCAAATCATCCACATAACATTCCAATAATTTTCTAAGGATTGACTTAAATATGCGATGCATATTCCACTAATAGGTGTCACCTTCATTCTTTAGGAAAAAGGGAATGACTTGGTAACAGAAAGTACGTTGTGGTGCCCTGAACACTATAGAATCCTCATCCTCAGGGGCCATTTGGATTTGGTTATACTTGGAGTACCCATCCATGAATGAGAGGGCTTGGAACCTAGCCATAACGTTGATCAATAATTCTGTCACTGGAAGGAGAAAATCTTCCTTCGGATAATGACGATTGAGATCCCGGAAGTCAAAGTAGACTTTGATCTGTCCATTCTTCTTCCTGAATGGCACTATGTGGGCTAGCCATTTGGGGTACTAGACCTCCTTAAAGAAATTGGCTTTTATGAGCTTGTCAACTTCATCCTCGACCATGGAACCATGAGAAGGGTGCATATTCTTGGGATGCTGCTTAAACCCGCGATGATTTGCCGAGAGACCGAGGTGGTGGACGGCTACCTGAGGATTTAGTCCTAGCATCTGGTCATAACTCTATGAGAATACATCACAGTGTTGTTTAAGGAAGCCTATGTACCTTTTTTCCTCCTCTAGGGGCATGGAATCACTGATCAATGTGGGTTTTGGGTCCGCCTTTCTATAGGGGTTTACCTGTACCAATTCATCAACCATGGATGGGACACCCTCTTCAAAGGTAGGGGAGCATCTTAAAAATCCTCTTCTTCACTTATGGAGGAGGGATACTTAGCAGGAAGAATTTCCTTTGAGTCAACATATCCCAAGGAGAGGCTGGTATTATCTTGAGCGGCAGTAGATACTATGTTAGGAGATTCATGTGTTGTTGAAACCATAGCAATGAAGGTTGTCGATTTGATACCATCTAGTATTCGGCCCAAGGATTCATGCTTGATAACATCAAAGCAATAGTGGTGCACTGGTTTGAGCCGGTTGATTCCAGCCTAGAAAAACAAGAAAGTATGATGTATTTTCATTGCCATGGGGTGTACATCTCGATACCTTATGGGAGTAGGGGGATCAGGGATCACCAAGGCCTGATTCGTATAAGAATATGAGGTGATCTCCCGACGTCACTTGGACCTGGGAATGTGGTTCCCCCTTGTACCAGAGACAACAAAATAATTCCCCATATCAGGTGTCATGGCTTCTAATCAATGGATTGGGAAGACGTAAGCGTCATTCATTTCTGCCCACGGGTCGGTCGCAATCACAACTGGATCGACTTTGCTGGCATGAATCTTCTTGTCCTTGCTCTTGTAATAGTCAGCATCCAGGTAACAGGCTTCACAAGAGGAAAAAGGAGACTTGTCACCTTGGAGTATGCCCACGCGACCATTAAGGGAGTACTTGAGGCACCAGTGATACGATGAAGGGACTGTCGCGTGCAAGTGGAGCCATGGCCTGCCCATCAATATGTTGTAGGCAGTGTCCTACAAAATGACCATGAATTCGGTGCTGGAAACTAGACCACCAAACTGAGTTTTTAGGAAGATCTTTCCAACCGGGTTTGGTTCCTTCCTATCATAATCTTGGATTTTTCATGTTAGATAGGGTTATATCATCCTCAGATAGTCCCATCTTATGGAGTTTCCACGTCAGGATAAGGTTAATCCCAGAGCCTGTGTCAACGCGATAGTGACGGTTCTCCATGCCATTGAAGTGCCCAATGATGTACAATGGGTGAATGTGCCCCTGTATGGGAGAACCTTCATCTTCTTCTGAGAAGAATATAATGTCCTGACATTTAGCATTCTCAACTACCTCAACATGAAAGGCCTATGCAGCTACTACCTCAGTCTCAAACTGGGGGGGGATACTTAAATCCCTAGTGAGGGCTTCACGCATATCTGGTGACAGGAAAAGGCCCTCTATGATAGAGATTCTTTCCGGAATGATGAAAATATGTTTGAGTACATCATACTTCCGTTATAGGTGTGAGATTCTACTTACAAGAGGTCTCTCTGTGACTAGAGGTATGGAGGTCCCTGTCGGCAGAACCAGCGGCTAACTGGTGTCGGGAATGTCGCACTGCTCACTAGTCGGAACATGTAGAGTGACTACCATGTGGGGGTCAGCTGACTGAGATCAGATCGTAGTGGATCATGTCTTATCACGTCGAGGTATGGGTGGCTATGCCTAATCTAGTAGCAAAAATGGTGGTGAAAGCTGGCCCGAAGGCATCAGATGAGAAGGTTGTGTGTGCTAAGTTCTATGCTAGGCCTGGTGTTTGGTTTTAGTGCTATGCACAGACTAGCTAGAAGTACTTCCCGAGGTAATCTGATGGCCCTTATTTTCGCAGCTTCGTCGATGCTGACGATGGCTGGGGATATTGGGAGGATCCGCCTGGCGCTCCCCATCGTTAGGAATTATATATGGATTTACCAGCTCTATGGTATTAACCAAGGCATACTCTTGACCATCACTTGAAGAGTCATCCACTAATGGATGGATTCAGGGAGGGATTTCCATCTCTGGGGGAATGTAGTCACTGAGATTACAGGATGATGATGGCATTGTCGGGGGACTTTTATTTCCCTTACGTTGTTGGTGTTTCCTATTCGGGGAAGAGGATGACTGAGACGATGATACAGAAGTAGTTGTTGTGGATTCTAAAGTTTCTATCCAATTCAGTCATGCATGGATAACACCATGGTAATGAGAGACTATTTTATGAGACATCTAGTCATCATACTTCTGGGACTCGGGGTTAAAAACCTGATGCCACTTGCCTTCGTTGTCTCTGCTTTTGTCTGGACTCACGAAGATGCATGCCACGTGTGCCAGAGCTGGGCCCAACTAGACTATGTTGTTATCCACCTGTTCTTGAATCCATTCTTTGAACACATAGCACTTTTTGATGGTGTGCCCCAAGATTTGGTGGTAAGGGCATTAATTAGGGTGATTAGTGAGGTTTGCCTCTTCTGGACTCATGTACTCAGGAAAACATACAATCTCCTACTCTAGTGCGCTTTGGAAATAACCAGTGACTAGCGCCTCGCTAAATGGGTAGGTCTGGTTCCTCCTATCTAAAAAGGGGGCCCTCAGAGCTTGACCTTGGAGATGGAATGGAGGAGCCTGATGAAGAGGTGGATCTTGGTTATCTCACCTAGGCAGTGGTGGCGCATTGAGCGAGGGGACCGACTGATTCTGAGGTAGGCGATGCTGGTTAGAGGTTGCGCCTGAGGTGGAGGGAATTTACGGGGCTGTGGAGGAGGATCCACTAGTAACGACTCTAGTTTTCTGGGGTCCTCTATTTAAGACACTTCGGTAGGCTCAGCACTGGTGGCCCTTCTCGCAGGGATTGCAGGAGGCAATAGACATGCCTTCTTGGCCTGTTGTAAGGCTTCCTCTAGGCACTGGGCCTTATCAGAGAAGTCTTGGAATCCACCGAGTTAGTTCATGGTGATCAAAGAGGAGACCTGTTCCAGCTTGATATTCCATACACACATCGTCAATAATTTCTCCTAAGTCAATGGCATGTCAAGAGAGTATGTGATCCCCTTCCACCATGCGACAAAGTCTGCAACATGCTCATCAGGCTGTTTCTTGAACTTGAAGAGGTCTAGTATACTCGTCTTCTGAGTGGTGGAACTAAACTGGTATAGAAATTTCTTACATAGGTCTTCCCATCCAGCTACTGATCTGATTGGGAGTTGGTTGTACCAGACAAACGCTGGTCCTTCCAATGTTTGTACGAAACACCATAGCTTGGTGGCTTCCTACTGTATCGGAGTTCCCAACATGGGTCCACACCTTGAGATGAAGTGGGGAAAGTACTGTGGTGGGTCACCCATCCCATTAAAAGGGGAAAATGTGGGATTCCTAAAACCTAGGGGTACTGTCATATCATCCACCCATGCTGGGTATGGCTTTCCATCAGGCAGGATTGCCACCTATCGAGTCTCTAAGGCTTCGAGTTGGGCGATGAGTTCTACCATTGGATCATCTGGGAAAAGATTCTTGTCTTGATGGGGATCCCTAGACACCAGTGCATTGTAGGTTTCTTCAACACGATAAACAGGCCCAGCGGGTCATGGAGCGGCTGGTGGAATGACCTGTGGGGAAGCTGGGGGAACCTAAGATGGGTCCCGAGGATTGGCATGCCATTCAGGAGGATTTGGCGAGACATACATCACCCTATTGTAATAAGTTCCAACCTCAACCTTTTCTGCATGGGTAGGATGGTCAGGGTCACCTAGGGGCAGTTCACCAAGGGATGTTGTGCTCTCCCCTGCTGCCCTAGCTGAGGATCACTGTAATTTGGTTTTCGCTCTACAATTCCTCAGTAAGGAGGTCTTCGACCAACTTCTTCTATTCGGTGAGTTGCTAACACAACGCATCTTTTTCAGGGTCATCTTCTGCCTTCTCCACAATGTCGGATCAGTCAGAGGGTTTGAAAGTTCCAAGGTGTTCCTTGCCTTTGTTGGGATTTCTCCTGATGTCTAGTGCCTCGGTCGGAATGGGAATACCCAGTAGATTTCTCTATTGATGAGTAATCCTTCCAAATGGATCCAAGAAGTGTGAAACTCCCTCGGGGGTCGGTCCTCTCCAAGAAGATCTAGCTCATTCTCACCCTCCGACATGTCATCCATGTTAATCACAACCCTTCCTCGAGGCATATCCTCTATATCGCCTAGAAAATCAAGCTGACGCTGGATAAGAATGAAGAGGAGGGAAACATACTACCCCCAGCCACAGATTTTTACATGGGGATAAGTCTCTTTGATGATCCTATGGAGTACACTAAAACTCTGAATGCACTATTACTAGAGGGCCCTACAGTGACCTGGTGACTCAGGGCGCTGGGTCACAGGGAGTGTGGACAAATCAACCAGACGACATTGTTTTCCAATTTCCTTGAAATTCGCTTGGCTCTTAGGGTAAGCCACTCACTGATCACAAAGACAGAAATGAGTCGCCCAGAGGGTCTGGCGGAAACACTCAACTTCCTCTTGAGTGACGGATTCTGGCGCACAAAAATTCAATGTTGCAACCAGCCAAAACATCTCAGGGAAGTGGTCTGCTACGAGGATATCCCATAATCTTCTGGGATCAAATTTAGGGTATGTCCCTTCATTGCCCCACTCATAAACCATAGGCAGCTGGTGAACTAGTAGAGGTACCGAAGCAGACCACTGGGACGGTAGGCTGGCTCGTGGAGAATACAGTGAGCGAGCTAACAAACTTCCATATATTGGATTATCCTCCAAAGAGTGTAGTGACTTATCCATGACATCATGGTAAGATAGGATAATGACCATAGTTTCTAGTAAAGGGACTACAGCTACTGGTGATGGGTGATGTTGTTTCTCATCCGCTATTAGTCCCCCGAATAGCTCTCTATGATCTCTAGTCAAGGTAGAGAGTGCTTCTGGTGATGATGGTGATTGTACGGTCATAAGCTATGGAGTTTCCAAATTTTTATCCTCCTGGATATACCTAAAGAGGTAGGTAAGAATCTGATGGACCTCGCATTCTAGAATTATTAGGCTGATGCACCTTGTTCTTGCCCCGACCCGTGACATGGAGGATCTAGGTGAGGGTTCCATCGCTGAGTCGTATTCTGCTTCAGAATATAAGAAGAAAACTGGATTGATCTCAGTCTGAATCTTCTTAGTGTTCTTTTTATGGCATCTATGACCCACCCTTCTACCACGGGATGGTTCTTCAGGACAGGGTAGATTCCGGGCACAGGGATGACCTTCAGCCGTACTGGTGTGGGGGAAGAGAGGATCCCTGCCTGAGTAAGTTGGGGTACGAGGAGAGTTGGGAAAGATATCAAAGGGGACACGGGGAGGACCTCTGTGGGAACTGTTGTAGTGGGTAGGATCTCCACTGGAGCTGATATGAGCATGGTTAGGACCTCCATGCTAGTTTCCCCTAGTGACGTTAGTGCGAGGAGGGCCCTCGTACTGGTCGAGCCGAACACGGGTAGGACCTCTATGGTGGTTGTTGGTGAAGTGAAGCTGAACTTCAATCCTCTGATTTATAAGGCATGGAGGACTATCTTCAGCTGCTACAAGGACATGCTGAGGCCCCCCATACTGGAGATTGACCGAATCCGTAGCATCTCCATATTGGCGGTCCATGGTGGGAGGAATGACCCCATACCCCATGTAATGAGCACGGGAGAGGCTTCGGTACTAAGTGTCACTATCATGGGGAAGACCCTTGTTTGGATTGAAGGTGGCATGGGGTGGAACTCCTTGTTGAGCTTGTAAGTGGGGAGGATCCACATTTTCCATGGTTGCGGTATGGGGAGGACCTCCGTACTAGGTGTCGCTGTTGTGGGTTGGTCCACGGTGGGTGTTCCCTGCACCGGTGGCCAAGAGAGTCGACCCAGCTTGCTCATGGGGCAGTTGGGGCCTCGACCAGGGTCAGGTATATAGGTTCACCTGCTTAGTGTGCACAGGGGGATGATGATACACGTCAGTGGTGGCCCAGGCCACAGTAGTTGCTGACGTTGACACCCCTTGGAAGACTTCCTCCTTGGCCTGCGCCCAACACTGGCGTCAGGTCAGCCGGACCGGGGCCGGTGGGGCAGGTTCATAGCTTACCAGCTCTTTAGCCCATGGGACTGGGTGTTGGTGCTAGCATGACCTAGTGGGGGCCCTCCTTGGGGGACCCTAAAATTGGATCCTGACTGAGCTCGCCTAGACATCCACTACCTCATCGGTGTAGGGGAGGGAGTCATTGAGACGTTTTGAGGAGAGGCTCCCAAAACGATTGGATGTTGGGGTAGGGAGCAGTGCCTCCCTGGGCGGCCCTTTGGGTCAGTGGTGGTGATGAGGCGTAGATGCATCTAAATCCCAATGGTCCATATCCCAAGTTGGGATAACCCTCTCCTCCTCATATTGACATACGAGGTTTCTTATCACTCTTTGTTGTACGAATTAAAAAGGGGAGATAGGGCTTGGATTCCCAGCACCTGTCGGTGTGGGGGGAATTGCAGAAGTGGTTGAGCCATGCAGGATTGCAACATTGCCGTTTTCCTCACCCCTACATCGGTGGGAGGGTGGCGATCGGGTTCCTAGTGCAGCAGTTTGGTTCCTAAAAAGCAGGGAGATTAAGTCATTAGTGTTGAAACAAAGAAATCGACGTCCAGTGCCCCCACACCATTCTGTCTCCTAGGGCTGGTAATAAGGATCCATTCTGACAATGTCGCAGACCGGGATGTCCAACATTTTGACTGCCCCAACTTCTGGTGAGTTTCACGCCAGGCCCTCTATTTGCTTGGCGGGACCCGGCACCAGATAACTGGATCCAGTGACACGCTAATCCATTGTTTTCTTGAACACTACGGATCTTCACATTGAGTAGAAGAGCTTCACGTCAAGTTAAACATTTCTATTTTCGACGCTTTCTTCGGGGTGCGTTCATCCATCTGTAGAGGGTGCACAACTATTTCCCTACATTCCCACTTCCCAAAGGCGGGTGGCATTTGTCGCTTATTTAGGTATGTTTTCTCCTTGATCAAAATGGGATGATGGGATATTGGTTCCTCCTTCTGTGGAATCCTCCTCAGAACTCATCACCAAGTCTGGGTCTCCGTTATAGACTAAGACGTTGTTCGTGAAACTCTTCCCAGTGCCATTTCTTTATGGATGCTGGTTAATTACACTTCTTTTTTCGGAACATTCCAAGGGGTTCGATTAGGGAAGCAACCTTTGGTTGGGGGAGTAGTCACGTTGGATATCACTAGTGTCTCTAGACACTGGAACACTAGCACGTTTGGGTTTCTTCCCCTTATAATAGGGCTTCTTGAGGGCGTGGAAGCCCGAAGCATCCAACTTCGAATGCGGGGAATTATATTCAATAGGCATGTATTTGAGGCTTTCCTCATCTTCTTATGTTTAACATAGGGTATGTCATGGGTTTAACGTCTAGAAGAGATGGATCGGACTGATCGAAACACTGACTAGAGTGTATCAGATGGGTGAAAACCCTGTAGGGAACACTGATGTTGGGGCTAACGCATGGTTAGCTACCCGATTGTTGTTAAAGGGAATAGGGAATGAGGTGGCATGATCCCATCAGGATGTGGCGGCCCAGGTAAGAATCAAGATGGATGTTGTAGATTTTAATTAAGTTGAGGGAGAATGAAATGGAACCGATGTGAGGAAGATGGTGATGTTGGGATTGATCCTTGTAGAGACTTCCTACGTATCCCCGTGGTAGGGAATCAAAGTCTGCATAGTTCGATGGGGTGATGGGATGCCTGAGGAGGTGGACTGTGAGAATAGATGCATGGATGGGATTCGGAGGAAAAAGAACCTCTAAGTTGGGGCATGGTATTCCCGGAACACATGGGATCGAGAGGTAAATCAGGATGAGTCATGGGTGATGGGCTTGAACCTTGAAGAGGCTTTCTATGTATCCCTGTGGCAAGGAATCAAAAACCATGTAGTTCATCTGAATAAGGCTTACTGTCAATTGGGGACTTCAATGGCTTACCGCTGAATGGGGTCACAACGGCTTACCACAGAATGGGGTCACAACGGATTACCACAGGATGGGGTCAAAACGGCTTATTGATGGATGGGGTTGATAACGGCTTACCGCTGGATGAGGTCACAATGGCTTACCATTGGATGGGGTCACAACGGCTTACCACTGGATGGGGTTGAAAATGGATTACCGTTGGATGGGGTTGAACCTTAGAGAGGCTTCCTATGTACCTTGTCTAGGGGATGATCAAAGCCCACATAGTTCGAACGGGTACAGTTTAACATCTCATGAGATAAAGAGGGGGCATATAGTTTAACGTCATGTAGGACCGGGGTGTTGGTCTTGAACCTCAGGAAGGTTTCCTACGTACCTTGCCTTGGTAAGGATCAAAGTCCACATAGTTTAGGTGGTGGACTAATGTGAAATGGTTAGAACCAATGGATGGTGGGCTTGATCCTCATGGAGGATTCCTACATACCTTGCCTTGGAAAGGATCAAAATCCATGTAGATCAGGTGGTGGAACGATGTAAAATGGTCAGAACTAATGGGTGGTGGTATTGAACCTCAGAGAGGCTTCCTACATACCTTACCTTGGAAAAGGTCAGAGTCCACGTAGTTTAGGTTGGTGTTTGGGGAACCGATGTTAAGATGGTCGGAACCAATGGGGGTGGGCTTGAACATTAGGGAGGATTCCTACATACCTTCCCTTGCAAAGGATCAAAGACCTCGTAGTTCGTGCTGGAGTGGGAACTGATGTGAAGGGGGTCAGAACCAATGGATGGTGGGCTTGAGCCTCGGGGAGGATTCCTACATACCTTTTATTGGCAAGGATCAAAGACCTCGTAGTTCATAGTTTGGGGCTTACACTCTAGGCTGCCCAGAGAGGGTGTCATGGTCGATCCTTAATCTAATTCCATGTGAGTCATGCTCGGTGTGAGAAACAAGAGGCAGTAAGAACCTGAATATTACTTCATGAAAGGTGCATCTGTGGGAAGTGGAGTGGGGTTTACACATATTTAGTATCCCAAAGAGGAAATAGGGGCTTACGCGTGGTCTGTGGCCCGGGGGGGGGGGGTGGAGATTGGGACTTACTCTAGGGTGGAGGCATAGGTGGTGACAAAAACAAAAAGGGAGAGGGATTTGGAACTGAGGAAGAGAGGAGGAGCATGATTGCTACCTCCTATAAGAAAATCTAGGAGCTTACACCAAGGCGGTTGCCCTTTCCCCATGGACAGACACTACTCTGATAAAGAGGATCTCATTTGAGGTGAGTAATGATCTCGCTCCCATGGAGACCAGTGAGCGTAGATAATGTTTGAGATGGATCACCCTGCGTGTAATGCATGGAGCGAGGCCATAGTTTAATTTCATGTGCTGAGGACGATGGAACTTGGTATTTTAACATCCTACAGCTTATACGAGGTGGGTTCACTCCGAACCCCTTGGACTTACATAACTGATACCTCACACCCTTTGGGGAAGGGAAGGCATCAGCAATTCCCTGTTCAAGGGGTGTTATGGAGTGATCCTTTGATGGGTCCATCTTAGTGTGGCTATTCAAAGAAGAAATATCCTTTATTGTGCCTATGCGAATAAGCATGAGGTGAAGCAATGAAACAAGGAGCACCACCCAATGGACTTTGAAGTTACTTTGTATGATCCTAGAGGGCCGTATGAGAAAAGGTTTTGTGATGTAGATGTTTTGACCATAAGAAGCACCCGAAGATTATTTCTGGAAGAGAGGCATAGAACACGTGTGAAAAAAAAGGGGTACACACAAGGAGGGAGGCTTGCGCGCAAATGGAGCAACTGCATGGAAAAGGCCAGGGTGAGTGGTCCTGGAGGTTTGTGCGCAATCGTAGAGGCTTTCATGTAATTGGTACACAATTGGAAAAGGTGTGCTGAAGAGAATGGGTGGGTGCGTAATTGGAGAGGTTTGCGCACAAAGGGGGTCTGAGGTTTCGCATGAAAATGGAAGGGATTGTGCACAAGGAGGGGTGCGCAAGTCTGAGCAGTTTCATTCAAGAACCGGTCGAGGTTTTGCGTGCACAGGGAATGGATTGTGCGCAAGGAGAATGGATTTCATGCAATGGGAATGGATTTCATGCAAGGTGAATGGATTGCACATAAGGGACGTGGATTTAAGGGATTTGGGTGAGGGTTAAGCCTGAGTGGTCCTACATGAAGGCAGACCCCTGGGAGACATGTCGTGAAAAATACCATACCTAAATGCCATATTTTTCATGCGGGAGAGGTGGATTTCATGCAGAGGAGGCAGTTTGAAATCTTTAGCCTCTGAAATTCAAAGGTTCTTGCTTCTATTTATAGGATCTTGGGGCCATCGGGTCCATGTGGAAGTCAGTCCGCGCGAATGATTGTGTGCCCAGGTCAGCGGGGTGAAAGATTCAGTGCCCAGGATCGGCCATGCACAAGATTCTACACCGGGAGTCAGCGGCACGAAAGTTTCCATGCCTTTTCGGAAAACTCCCTCATATCCCATGACTTTCTGCACGAAAGAGAGGTTTTTTTCAAACCCATTGGATTTTTTGTGCGGCCATTTCGGTCCTCCCAGAATTGATCGTTGGGTTGAAATCTACCTTCGCTTTATCCACAAATACCCTCTTTATGCCTTGAGAATTTTTTTCAGAACCTACAGACACATTGACACTTTTTCTCTAAAACCAAACCAATTCATTTTTTTGGATCGTCTAAACAAAGTCCCAAGGAACAAACCACCTTTGATACTACTTTATCCCGACCTGACCCATACCGTGGCTCGAGCCATAACTACCCCAAGCCTGCCTTTATAGGCCAGGGTCTGGCGACCAACATCAAAGTCATAACAAACTCAGGGAGGACTTTTCCAAAGTACCTGCACACAAACATGAAACCAACTCAATGAAAATGTGCACAGGGAAAGGAAAAACAATATGCAACACTGCTATATATATAAACCACGAATATTCATCGACCTCTAAAAAGGACAAGTATAGTAAAGTAAACTAAAAGGGAAAGGGGAAAAATGCACGCCCAACTAGAAAAGTGCCACAACCCTACAATAGGTGGAAAAGTAAAACATCTGAGAGAGCCCCACTGCAGGATTCCAAGAAATGACCACCGCACACAGTCCAAAAACCATGTATCCCTATGCTCCTATGAATTTGCTATCAACTTGTATAATGTCTTCAAGGGAACACTGAGTGCGGGAAAATCCCAATCAAGGTTGAGTATAAAAATAATAAATAGGATTACTCAAAGGCTCAAGAGAGAAGAAAGTGAGGTACTGAAGAGGGAAGCAGAAGATAGAACAAGGTACAACAGAAGAGTACAGCTCAACCCAACAAAGAAGTGAAGTAGTCTCGTCCAAACATGAGGAGCTAGAAATGGTGAAAAGATGAACATATTTTTGAGTCTTCGCTGCCTATAGTAGGAGAGTAGACTCTTCTAACCATAAGAAGCTAGACACGGAAAGCATGTGGAATACCCCATGACTCTTTTCCTCTCCTGGAAGAAAAGTAACCAAACCCCAAGGAGTGGGTACTGTAAATACGATATGTGTGTTTGTGTGTGTGTGTGTGTTCAATCAAAGAAGACCTAACAATATAGTAAGGGTATCTCTATATCAATAGATCAACCTAAGAAAATATTTTCCAATAGTTCTATAAGTAACCACCATTGATGCCTAGCATACCACAAATCTACCTTGAACTACAAGTCAAAGGGGATCAATCATCGCACCTTGATACTATATGCATTGGGTAGGTCTGTCTCGTCTACATGGTATTAACTCGTGTCACAAGGACGTGTCTTGGTGGGAAAAGATCCCTTCTTTATTGAGAGTCTAAAGTCACATCAAACACGTCTATTCACTATGTCTCATAGTCGAGAGATAATTTCATAGAGTCGTGTACCCACTATCCAGGCCCACTGGAGGATATACTTATAAAATTCATCAGCGAACCCACTGCCCAGTCCAGCTACAGGGGAAGCCCGAAAGAGAAACTGGTTAATGCCACTACCCAGCTGCGTGGGTGGGTAAGCCATGAAAGATTAACCAGTGAATGCAACTGCCTAGCCGCACTGGACGGTAAGACCAAAAGAGAATGGTGAATTCCACTACCCTGCCTCACTAGAGGGTAAGACTGAAAGAGAATGGAGAACTCCACTTCCTATCCACGTTGGAGGGTAATCCTGAAAGAGAATGGAGAATTACACTACCCATCCTTGCTGGAGGGTAATCCCGAAAGGGAACAAAGAACACTACTGTCCAGCCTTGCTAGAGGGTAAGACGGTATTTCTTTGGTGATTCTTAAAACATAAATGGCATTACTGTCATCATTGAGCATCACCTCAGATATACATCATGCATAGAAAATCATGCATCACCTGAAATAATCATTGCACTCAGAACATCTCACATCGTACCTCAAAATCCACTATGGAGGTCACCATCACATTCTGCACAGAAAAAACTTAGGATAGGCTACTTGTAAGCAAAAATCTGAGTTCAGGAGAAAGGGATATGAGAGGTAGAAGATTCATAAAGTGGTACAAATAACGTGTAGGGCCCACAAGAAATGTGACCCCGCCTCATCATATGGTCGTGTACCTAGCCATACTTGGGTACTAAACTGTGAACTAATACCCACAAGGTGTGCCAGTACATTCCTAGAATACATGGAACCTCTAGCCAAAAGGCTCACAATTGCACATTGCTTGTTACTGATCTAAAGGGTGAAAACACAAGTCTACAGACATGCCTCTTGCGAACGGCCACAGATAACCAAAAGGATCACACCATTTTGATCCTTATGTAAAATTATATTGGATCGACTATTCATTCACCTAAAACAGAATCCTGGTGAAGAAGTTGCATCCCACCATACTGTGCAAAAATAGTGCCCTTTGGGGCCCATTCCTCAATCCCAAAACACATCACATGGATAATGCCATTGTGATCTCCTAGTAAAAATATAAGGGGTCAACTATTCATTTATCCAAAACATACATCCAATGAAAAGGTTGATTTTCACCGCAAATGCTTGATCGGTGCTTGATCACTATCAATCACAAAAAGACTCTACACATCCAAATGGATTACACCATTGAAATCCTTGTGGAAATAATTTCAAGGTATACTATTCAATTTCCCCAAATAGACTTATGATGTAGTAGTTGTAAAATTCTACATTAATCTCTAAAGTCATCCTATGGGACCCACACCTCAACCCTAAATTTAGTCGGGTGGATCACGCCATTGTGATCTGAATGAAAAAACTCCCAAGATCGACTACTCAATCATCCCAAATGGATACCTGGTGAAAAGGTCACATTCCACTACAAACGCCCCTGACGGGCCCGATGGTCCCCCCACCACTATCCCAGTTTAAGAACCCTAAATTAGCCTTGAAAAGTATGCCTCGGCTCTAGGGTCTCAACGCCTCTGATGGCATGTCAATCGAACATTTTATGCAAAATTACTATTCGATACATGTTTCCATAATAATAATAACTATATTATTTTTATTAAAAACAGAAATTTCGTGTCACTAAACCTTGATCCTAGGACAAAAAGCTCTCAAAGTGTCCCCAAATGGTCTTCCTCAAAGCAACGGTCATTGGGCTACATACGGAATGCAAAACGGACTCTCAGAAAGAAAGTTTTCGGGGTTTTAATAAAATCTCGGGTCCGAACCGGCCTGGACCAGCCCGAACCGGCTGGTCCGGCTTGAACTGCCAGCCACCTCCGCGGCTTCTCCACTATCTGTCATGACTCTACAGACCACCATAGTCACTCCGGTGGTAAAAATACGATCTGAGACCAGATCTGTGAACCTCGGGACCTGACCTACCATGCGATATCCTCCGTTCAAAGGATCATCAACATTTTAACATGATTAAAAGTTTTCGAAACTTCTTCTCGCTGTTGCAGCACCTTTGGCTCCCGAAACCCAAGTCCGAGCATATATCGGGGATCCTCGGGTCGAGAGCTTCAAAAACATATGCCTTTCTCCTCAATTCATCAATGATTTGGCAAGGTGAAATGTTGGTGGAAAAAGAACGTGAAGAACAGGAAATAAAAAATTTAAACAGAGGACGGATGTTGTTTGTTCATCCATCAGCAAATGATTCTAAAGTATAAAAAAAAACAAATATAAAGGATTTGCAACGACAAAATATTTAATCGGGGGAGCTATAGAATCCAAAATAGAAATCCTACCTCGAATACATATCTTTCATTGTGTTTGTTTCACACTGATCAATCAATGTCTAAAGTTTCTCCGTGATCTGATAATGTTCAGACGTCGAATCCCCATCGGCCATAGATTTTCCATCTAAGAGGGAAAATCACCTAACTCTGCTCATTTCCTTAATTCCTTATTTATAGGAAACTGCCGGCGGACGTGAAATCTGAATCTCCCACACCCTCTCAATTGAGGTCACCCCTAGGGTAAACACCATGTTATGAACTCAACGGTGGTATCGTATTTCCAATCTGAGCCCCTGTTTAGATGTTATTAAAAGTAGCATTTCAAATAAAATAAAATAATTTAATTATTTTATTTATGGTTTTTCCCTCTAGGACTTTTTCTATAGGAGTCTTGCGCCAACATAACTTATACCCCACCTTGGGTAAACAGAATGCTCCAGACTCAACCATGGCCTTGGAATTCCTATATGAGTTACCATTTGAGATTTATTTGGATTTGAGCTATTAAATATATGAATTAATAAATTAATTCATCTATTTAATGTACTGCTAACAAGCGAGGGTTCAGAACATCTTGCACCCACATATTTTATGTCACTCCTAGGGTAAACACCATGTCCCAGACCCAACTATGGTCTCATATTTCTGATCTGATCAACTGTTTAAGAAATATAGTATTCCCATTGTGTGAATAGTAAAAAACCGCTTAATATTTGTGTATAATTTATTCTGATCACATCGGGCCTCATAATTTCAAGTTGTCTAAGCACCTAACTCTGGAAATATATGTAGAAATATTCCAAAGTCTTACAAGGTGAAAATAGGGTGTCTAAAAATTTTGACATGATAGTTTTAAAAATAAAGTTTTTTTTATAAAATTATTTTTATAAAATTTTCAAAAATTAATTTTATTATTGTTCACAAAAAAGAAATAAAAACATTTTTTTTTAAAAAAATAGTATTTTAAAAACATATAAAGACTCTCAACAAATTAAGAACTTTATTTATCAATATGTTTTCTTTATATAAAACCATTATAATTAATATTTAAAAATTAGTTATTACTATTCATATCACTATGTTTAAAGACTATGTTATAACGGCCGTGTTTGAATAATATTAATTATATATCGCAGTTTTTTTACAACTTAGTATTGTGTGTAATGTAAGATTAACTTCGGTTGGTGTGTAACACAAGCTATAAAAGAAATTTAATTTATTCAAAAAATAATAATACCTAAAAACTTAGGATGTTACATCCTCTAAGGTAATCTCGGGTAGTTTTAGTTTCTTTATATCCTTTGTTTATGCCAAGTGTGACCTATGGGAAAGAGAAACCCTTTGGCATGATCTGAGATTCATTAATCCAAGAGAATCTACATGGCTTTTTGGAGGGTATTTCAATGCCAATTTAGATATGGAGGAGAAAAAAGTAGAGGAGATTTACCCTTGGAAGGATCGACAATACTCTACATCTTTTTCATCTAGGAATGGGCTCTTGGATATGGGATTATTATGGGACAAATTCACTTGGTGTAATAACAAAAATGGGGTTTGACTCACTTGGTTCCAGCTTAACCACTTCTTTCCTAACCCTCAATCCATTTTCACCTTCCCTAATCCTATAGTTAATCACCTTGTTTGGTCACTTTCATACAATTCCTCAATCCTCATTATCTTTTCCCCAAATGGTGTAGGCAGTGGCCGTTAATTATGTTCTTGTTTGTGGGAATAAGATCCTAGTTATCACCTTGTGTCTCACTCATCATAGAGAAATCCCATGCAGGTACACTTTTGGGTTGGTTTCCATAATAATCTAATATGATTAAAAGGGGATCTTTAGGCATGGAATAATGGTAAACCCTCCCACTTTATATAGATTGAAAACATCAATGTATACATTGAGTGTTCCAAGACATATATTAGGGTTGGGTGGGATGATAAGACTTTCAGTACCCTTATTCTCAAGAAACACCAACTAACTGGAATTCTTCTGTAGAAATAGAGAGTAGCTAGAGAACATTATAGGGAAACCTGGCTAAAGGAGGGGTAAATAGCATATATTTCTAGAACTTCATCAAGGAGAAGAAGCACTCCATCATCCTGAACATCCTCTTAGAGGATGGTTCCTTCACCAATGATCCTAATGTGGTGGGAGGTATGGTTGCATCCCAATTTAAGTCTTTACTCACTGATGTTATCCCTCACATATTGGATTATATCCAAGGGGTCACACTATCATTTTTTACACTCTCCACCAATTGGTATCATCAAATATGAATAAGTTTTTTTATTACATCCCAAAAGAAAAGGAGAATTAGGATATTTCTATCTCCATCAATCCAAAAAGTTCCCTTGACCCAAATGGCTTCTCGTGTTCATTGTATATAGCCTCTTGGGACCTCATCAAGTTTGATCTCATAGATATCATTCAAGGCTAATTTCATGAGGATATTACTCTGTGTGACCATTCTACCACCCTAATCCTTATACTAAAGGTAAAGGACCCATCTTCCCTTAAAATATACAAGCTCATTAGCATTTGAAACTTCCCATACAACATCCTTGCAACCATTATTAACAGAAGACTATTGGGCCATATTTATAAATGGGTTTCCAAATAATTGCACGGTTTCATCCATAGAAGATATACTTAAGTATCCATTTCCATGTCCCATGAAATAATTAGTGATATTAACATGAAGACCCTCAGATACAACATCACCATCAATCTTGATATGGAAAAAGTGCACAATAAGTTGGAGTGGAGCTTTATCAACAAAGTTATGGCCTACATGAGCTTATCTAATAGGGTGATCGATCTATTCTTCATATATTTAACTTCATCATGTATCTCAATTTCATTCATCATGGAAAATGAGGTTTCATCAAATAATTTTTGGGGATAAGGAAAGGGGACCCCTTGTATCCCAGCATTTTCATGCTAGTTCAAGAATTTATCATCCCCTATATAACTAGAAGCATCAACAATGAATATTTCCACTCCATTTGGTGTAGGTCACACTTCAATGGTGTTTAAAACATCCTCTTTGTAGAATATATGATTCTATTCATTAATGGAAGCAATAATACCATCTATGAACTCAATAGAAGTTTAGATACTTATATTAACAAGAGTGGAAATATTATTAACTAAAAAATAGTAGTGTGTATATTTTAAAATACCGTTTGGATATGTAGGAGAAAACAATTAAGGATATTCTAGGAGTTCATAAAAGGCATTTCCCCATAGATTATCTGGATCCTAAATCTCCCCATATAGAATTAGTATCCTCTATTTTGGTGGAGTAGTTGATAAAATATCAAAACGCATTCTCAATTGAAAAAATTGTTTCTTATCCTTTTGGGGAAATATCACCCATACCAGCTACATCCTTTAATCTATCATCATTAATGTATTCTCCATCATCAACATATAGAATTAGGTTTTATGGAATATTTAAAACATCTTATAAACCTTCATTTGGGATGTGCATATGGAATGGATATATCATTGGGAATCAAGGGATAGGATGGATAAGAAGGTTGAGGCTGGAGGAATTAACCTGGGGAGTGTTGTGGGAACCATACAATGCCTACAAGGAAAGATATCCTAGGAGACCTTGGAATAGAGATCTCTTTAGCCGAAATTCATTTTCGGTAAATATAGTTCTAATCTAGAAGGCATGAGGGATATGAAATCTTGGTTATGGAATTTTATATGACATCATATTATCATTATTTAACATCACTCACACTAGATTGTTATCTACAAAGAGATAAATTTTTGGAACCATAACTTGGAAGGAATTGGTCTTGGATTCCCAGTCCCTAATCTTTCATTCTCTTAGGCTAGAATTTATCCATTCTTCATCAATTATATCTTAACCCATCATCAAAAAGAGACATTCAATAATATTATTATGACCTCTGATTCAAACAGTCTTGTCTTTACAGGCTCAATGAAAGGTTCTTTCTCAATGAAGACATACCACCATGTTATACATACAAATTCAAACCACGATTCATGAAGAGGCACCCTATGGTGCAATGAAATTCAAAAAAAAATCAACATCCTTGTTTGGTGTGTTCAAAATAATGATTTATCTATAGATAATGTGGTTAGTCATAATGGAATCAATCTTACATCTAAATTCCATTTTTATTTAAACTCCAAAGAGGAATCATTTTTCTACTTATTCTTTGAAAGATAATGGGCGGCTTCAATGTGGCGTGGATTTAGTGAATTAATCAGACTTAACACTCATGAGATCATAGAAAATAAATTCCATCATATCTTGTTCCAAGGTAATAATCTAGATCATAAGGAAAGGTCATTAATAATGGGGGTGGCTAATGAAGCATTTAGAATGAAAGAAAAAAATCCCATCATGAAGGCTCACCTAGTATGTGCATGTTAATGATGGGTAAGTCAAGAAACATGGTGGTTGATCCAGTATTTCTCATGAAACATTGGAAGGTCTCCGCCTCTCTTATAATAATCATGTTTGTATAAAGATCGGTCTTTGTGATTCTAAGGTCATCCCCTAAAGGAAAATGGGTGCACTGGACTCCTCAAAATAGAGGGATCAAAATCAACATGGTTGGATTATGAAATACTGGTTTCATGCAGGGGGGATTTGTCTATGATCAAATAGGTTTGGTTATTTTTTATTTTCAGTGGCTTCTATGGGTGGGGGACTCTCTTATGCCAGAAGACTCTACCATTCTTAATGGACTAAATTTGTTCCACTCACACGGAATTATAATAGATTAGGTGGAAACATATTATTCTATTATCCACAATTATATCTATAAAAATATTACCACCCATGGCCCATCACTTACCACATACATAGATTCAAGAGTTACTCCAATATATTGGTGAGATTTATTTATACATTTCATGAGGGAAACAAGGTATCATGCTTTCTGGATTATTAGGAATCTCAAAATAATCCTTATGTTTCCTTTACTATAATAGGATCTACCCCCTACATGTGTTATATGGAATCCCTCATTTTTATTACATAACTTGTCATTACATTTTACAAATACAGGATCTTTAAAGTTTAGTGTCTTGGAAATTAGAAACATAATACATGAAAGTATAAAAAATTATTTTAATCCACTTATAGGGCTTCATCATAGGTTAATCCTAAATTAAATTGCTTAATCTAATAACCTAGGGATATACATCAAAGGAGAGGGTGAGCAGAAGTCCCGGTAAGGGAAAACAAGGGAAATGGTTTACTTGTGATATCAATAAGAACTTGATAAAATACATAAAGACATGAGAAATGGAAGCATATAATAATAAAAATAAAATGAATCATAACTTGAATATGTGGATACAAAATTTAATTTAGACATTTATAAGCATATCACTAAGGTCAATCCCCAAGGTGTCATAAAAATTACTAAGGTTATTTGCCAAGGCATCGTAAAACTTGTCATATCTAGAGATTAATTTCTTTACCCAATGCATTGGAGTGATATCATGGAACACCCTTAATATGTCTTTATTTTCATGTGATCTACATATATTATAATCAAAAATTTCATAAATAACCCAAATATAATAAAATAAATGGTTTTCATATCAAAATCATGATGTTTTAAAAAGTGCTTAAAAACATGATCATTTTGTCATTTATAACCCACAGAAAGGGAATGAGGGTTTTATGTATGTAAATTATAGAATAAAATATATCATTTTTATGTATTTATGAATAACTTAGTAAATTAAATAGGTTTGGGTATTCAAATAAATAAAATAAGTTAATTTCTTGATAAAAAGAGAGTGTTTGAGATGAAAATTCTGCAACATAACGACTATGCAACATGGTTTTAGAAAACATTAAAAAGATAGTGGATAGGGTTCAAAAATTAATAAAAGACTAATAATATAGTATAGAGATATAATAAAATAAAAATAAGAACATGGTATGGAAATTTTAAATACATACCACATAAAATAGAACTGTAAAGGAAAATATAAGTTTGAGAATTCCCTTACCTTAAAGAGTAACTTCAAAAACTCTAAGATTAGGACCTTGAGGATTGAGGGAAGATTGGGAGGACTCCATCGGATGTAATAACACCATAAATTTGTGGGAAATAATTTTGGAATGAAAGTAAATGAATGAATTTTTGGGTATTTATAGAAAAAGTGAGAGAATATTTTATTGATTACAAAGGACACCTCATTCGTGGTATTTACAAAACCATGGGATTTCCCATAGTATTTTCCCAAGGTATTGCCCACTTGGGACACCTAATGTTATATTTTAATACATAATAGTAGGCCAAAATCTTATCTTACTCATTACATCATTATTACATAGTTATGATGTCATTAAACTTACAAAAAACTCAAAACTGTATTTTTACTATTCACCAAAAATTCAACTATTTCAGAAAAATCCCAAAAATTCATCCTAACATTTTTTTCAATGTTTATAATTAAAAAGTGAACTCCATTTTATAAAAATTAATTTCATTTTAAATTAAATTAAATAAATAATATACTAATACTTAATTAATAATTTCTAAAACATTTATTTACTTATACTATGATATAATTATATCACATTACCACATAAGATGACTAAAATATATTTATAATTCCTTAGGTGATGTTACTATTCCATTTGTAAAATTAGAATTCATAAGGTTAAAATTACTATTCCAAAGGGTAAATTTATTATTCACTAAAAAATTATTTTGATCTTATTGAACCACATTTTTTACCCTAATTAAAACCATGTATGTTCGATTTTCAAAAATCATTTCATAGAAAACGTTATTTAATAATAAAATATTTTTTTATTATTCATTAAAAACACTATTCATCAAATACTATTCATTAAAAAAACTATTTATAAAATACTATTCTTCAAATTGAAACTTCTTAGAAAACTTCTAAAAATTTATCCTAGGTTAATTTTTACATTTGAAATTCCAAAATGATGTTTATTTTACCATAACAATTCTCTATGTATGAGAAATCTCTAAGAGGTACAATTTTTTACTTCTAAAATCAATTTATCATATTTTTCTTAATTAAACCTATTCTTAAAACAGGAATGATTAAATATTAGTTTTATTTATACCAAGGGATTACACAAAGTAACTATGTCCTCGTTACATAACCCCTTATAATGCCTGCATATGACCTAAGAGTATGGTGTGCAATGGTGATAGAATCTTGTGGTGGCTCAAACAACATTTCCCAAGTGGTGATTTATATCAACTTGTACTTCTCCTGTAAGTGATTTTGTTTAAGCTTAACATGTTTAAATTCAGTTTGGGCTTGGTCTAGAGAAAATCCCAATGACACCACCTCCTTCCCAAGCTCTGAAAAATGGGATTCATATGGCCTGATTCTACTAGATGAGGCCATCAACTCTTCTTTCTGAAATAATAACCATTTTCATATATGATCACTAATCTTAACATTATGAGTATAATTTCCAATGGTTATATTGACCAATAGTCATATAATAATCGAAACCCACCAGTCTCATTTCAATTATACTCACTTCATTAATAAAGGGGTATAGTTTTGTTGAGTACAAACATTTTCAAGAAATAATTATTATTCAAATATTTTGGGTTGTTACATTACCCCCCCCCCCTTAAGAAATTTCATCCCCAAAATTTCAACTCTTACCCTCAAAAGAGAAAAGGTGTGGGTACTTATGCCTCATAGTATCCTCTGGTTCCCACATGGATTCTTCATATTTGTGGTTACTCCACAACACTTTAACAAGGTGGGTAGTCTTTTTGGGTAGAACTTTGTCTCTACGATCAAAGATCTCCACTGGATGATCCTCATATGAGAGGTCATATTCCAATTACACCACCTCAGGATTGAGTACATGTGAAGGGTCAGGTATGTACTTCTTCATGAGGGATACATGGAATACATCATGAAATTGATCTAGATTTGGAGTAAGTGAAAGCCAATAAGACACTACCCCTATGCGATTAATAATTTCATAGGGACCAATATACATGGGGCTAAGTTTTCCTTTCTTTCCAAACAGCATAACTCTCTTCCATAGAGAAATTTGAAGGAAGAATTTTTCACCAATATCAAATTCTAAGTCCCTTTGATGGTTGTTAGTATAACTCTTTTGTCGACTCTGAGAAGCCTTAATGTTTTGTTGGATTGCATGAACCTTTTCGGTCATCTCTTGCATAAGATCAGTCCCAAGAAGCTTTTTGTCACCAACTTTATCCCAACAAGTAAGAATTTTACATCGTTTTCCATATAGAGAATCATAGGGTTCCATTTGAATACTCGAGTAGAAGCTGTTATTGTAAGAAAACTCAAAAAATGGGATATTTTGATCCAATACACCTTTAAATTCAAATGATCATGTTCTTAGCATGTCCTTGAGTGTCTGAATAGTCATTTCAGATTGACCATCAGTTTGGGGATGATATGTTGTACTGAAATTCAATTTGGTACCCAGATCATGTTGAAGACTTCTCTATAATTTTGATGTGATCCATGGGTCATGATCAGATATGATAGAGAGTGGTACCCCATACAGCCTTACCACTTCCATCACGTAAATCCTATCAAGTTGATCAAGATATAAATCTTCCTGAATAGAGATAAAATGGGCATTCTTGGTGAGAATTTACACTACAGCCCATATCGCATTGTTTCCTTTGGAAGTTCTCGATATACCAGTGACAAATTCCATTGTGATATTGTCCCACTTCCATGCTGGTATGGGTAGTAGTTGTCATACCCCTTTAAGAATTTGTCACTTTTCCTTCACTTACTGACACACCAGGCACCTTTTAGTGTAGTTGGCAATCTCCCTTTTCATGTTATCCCACCAATAATGATCACAAAGGTCCCTATACATTTTTTTCATTCTAGGATGTATAGAGAATGTAGAGCTATGATCTTCATCCATCAACTCCTTTATTTCTGTAATAGATGGAACACATAGTCTTGTATAAAATTTTAGTACACCTTCTTGATCAATATTGAACTTAGGATACTTCCCATTCTTCACAGCCTCAAACTTCTTATGTAAAAAATGATCTTATTTTTTAGCTTTATTGTTCTTCTCTAGTAATGATAGTTGAGAAATAATTTAAGATGGGGTTGATGATGTACCTTCCCTTATGATTCTCATGTTCAATTTTACTCGGTCAATGATCTAAGGATATCTTTGAGTCCTCATCATTACCAGCACAATAGGGTCTTTTTTTCTTAATGCATCAGTTAATTTGTTTGCTCTTCCAAGATGATAATGAATTGAATAATAATTTTCTTTAAAAAGTTCCAACCATCTCCTATGTATCATGTTAAATTAATTTTGTGTGAAAATATACTTCAAACTTTGATGGTCTGTGTATATATTAGACTCCACCCTATAAAGATAGCGCCTCCATATCATCAGAGAAAAAAACCATATCCTGATCTAGATCATGTGTAGGATAGTTCTTCTCATGAGTCTTAAACTGTCAAGATGCATAATAAATCACCTTTTTATTTTTCATGAGAACTCACCCAAGCCCTTTCAGAGATGCATCGCTAAAAATAATCAATCCTTCTCTGCTTGAGGGAAGATTTAACACAGGTGTAGTAACCAATATTTTCTTCATCTCTTGGAAACTTTCCTCAAACTCCTTTTTCTATATGAACTTGACCCCTTTTCGAGTTAATTTGTTTAATGGGTTATAAAGTCATGAAATATTTTTCAAAAACCTCCTATAATATCCCACTAATCTAAGGAAACTATGAATCTCAATTATTATTATAGGATGAGGCCATTCCTCTAAAATCTTTGTCATTGCAGGGTCAACTGAGATTCCTTCACTGGTTACAATGTTCCCCAAGAAGGAAACTTGTTGTAACCAAAACTCACACTTTATAAACTTTCTAAATAACATATCCTTCCTCGTAGTCTATAATATAACCCTTAGATAATCTTCATGCTCCTCCTAAATTTTTGAATATATCATAATATCATCAATAAAAACTACCACAATGTTATCAAGGTATTCTTTAAAGACTCTATTCCAAAAATCCATAAAAATATCTGATGTATTAGACAATATTAAGGGAATAACAACAAACTCATAATGCCCATGTCATGATCAAAAGGAAGTTTTTGGAATATCTTATTTCTTCAACTTCAATCGATGATAACCAGATCTAAGATCAATCTTAGAGAAGAATTGATCCCCATGAAGTTGGTCAAATAAGTAATCAATTCTAGGAAGAGGGTATTTTTTCTTCACTATATTCTTGTTCAATTCTCTATAATCAATGCATAGCTGCATTGATTCATCCTTCTTCTTCACAAAGAGAACAGGCGCTCCCCAAGGAGACACACTTGGTAAGATAAAACCCTTATCCAAAAGAACTTGGAGTTATTTCTTTAATTCTTCCAGCTCTACATTTTCTATTCTATATGAGGTTTTTGATATCGGATGAGATCCAGGAATGAGTTCAATGGAGAACTCTATCTCTCTTTCTGGGATAGGTCCAAGTAACTCCTCATGAAATATGTCAATGTATTCCTGAACTATGGGAACATTCTCTATCCTTATAAAATCATTTCTTTATTTTTCTTCACTCATTAACATCATAAAGAAATATATAGGAGGTTCTTCTAGACAAAGATCAGGTTGAGATATCACTCCTTGTAAGATAACTATAGGTATTCCATTCAAGACTACTAATACTTTCTTCTGAATTTGATCTTGGTATTATACTTTAAAAGCTAGTCCACCCCTAATATAATATCAAATTATAACATGGGAATGACTACTAGATATTTAATAAGATTGTGCTCACTAAAGTAAATACTAGAGTTTCTAAACACTTTTGATGCTTAGAAAATCCCTCTAGGATTCTTGACTAATAACTCTACTTTTAGTGGTTTATGAATTCATTAAATATTCTTTGAAAACTTGGAAGAAATAAAGGAATGCATAGAACCAAAATCAAACAAATTACTTTCTATCTTTGAGAGAACAATAAGATTACCTGCCACCACATCATTTGGAGATTAAACTTTATTCATATTGATAGAAAATGCACTACCATGCTCCCTTGGCCTATTTTGAGGTCGATAGTGATTCCCCTCCACTACCCTTGGATTCATATTGTGATTGGAAAAGTGACCAAGCTTAACACACTTGAATCATTAGACTTCAGGTGGTGATTTCACCATATTCTATTTTTCATTAGTGTTGGGAAGTTGAGCCTTCACCTCACTACAATAATTCCTAGAAATATGGCCTTTTCTTCCACACTTTTAAGACTTCCTTCTCTTAAGAAGGTAGTTCCTTGAATGCTTCTTCCCAAATTTATTACATGTGGGATGTTGCACTTGCCTTCCACCTATTCCCTGATCAAAGATCCTCCCTAATCTTGGCTCTATTGATCTCTTCTTTTTATTCAATTTGTGGGACCACTGTGTCCCACCGAACTCAAGCTCAACTTTCATAGCACTTCGCATGATCTCCTCGTACATTTCATAGTTCTAGTTAGCAAAATTATTCTAAAGATGAGTTCTTAGTCCAAGAAATAATCTAACAACCTTCCCATTAGGATCTATGAAAAAATTAAGGTGTAACGGGAAAGTCTTGTGAAGTTAATCTTATAGCTTTCTGAAGATTAATTCTCCTTCTGATTCAACTTGAGAAATTCCTTCTCTATTTTTGTTCTCATCAAACAAGGTAAACACTTATTGAAGAAGATACCCCTGAACTCTTCTCACTCCATAGCTTCAATCTCCCCTCTTGGCCTCATTTTTTTAATCAGTTCCCACCACTGATCAACTTCTCCCGTGGTAAATAGCTAAGGTGACTTTCTCTTGTTTAGAACTAAGAAGTACGGAAAATATCTTCTCTATAGATCTTATCCATTGTTCTGTAATCAATGGTTTGGTATATCCATTTAACGTTGGTGGTCATTGATGCATAAAGGACTCAATAGAATGTTGTTCCCTTCTTGGTAAAATCGTTCTCTCAGCTTTATTCAAGTTATTTCCCATAACATGAATCATTTGATTCATCATTCTCATGAAATATTTTATTATGAATTTCATCAGGGGTTCGTCAGTTCATTGTCTATTGTGGTCACCATTTGCATGGTTCATCCTATTTCCCATCATTTTCTAAAAAAAGAAAACCTTAGTAAGAAAATTATTTTTTTTAAGAAGCTTATAACTCTAAAATGTGTTTACATATTAAAACATAATTCTTAAACATGTTATTCAATATCAACTACTACATTTCCTATAAATCTTCCATAATTATTCATAAAAAGCTTGTGATTTACCAAACATGTCCCCCAGGACTATCAAACTAGGAGTGAAGCAAGGCCCATTCGCAAGCACTCATTCCCATTCGAGTCTATCTCAAAGCTGTATATTTTGGTTTTACCCCTAGATACATATGTTTCAGAGCCACATCTACTTGTTTTTACCTAGACAGGGATTTATTTGTTCGGAAATCACTTACCTAATATTTCACAAAAATAAAAGGAAGTTTTCTTATATTTAAACTTTTCAATAGGGTTCTTCCTAAATTTTTCATATCCTTATTTCCATAAATAACTAAACTATATTTTGATACCAACTATGTCATCCCCCCTTTTTACTACATAACTTTTCATTACATTTTACAAATAGATGATCTTTAAAGTTTAGTGTCTTGGAAATCAGGAACATAATACTTGAAAGTATAAAAAATTATTCTAATACACTTATAAGGCTTCATCATAGGTTTATCCTAAGTTTTATTACTTCATGTCATATCCAAAGGACATAAATCTAAGTAGAGTGTGAGTAGAAGGCCCAATAAAGGAAAAAATGGAAACAGTTTACTTGTGATATCAATATGAACATGATGAAATATATAAAGACATGAGAAATGGAAAAAGAGGAATATCATAATAAATATAACATGAATAATAACTTTAATATGTGGATAAATCATTTAATTTAGACATTTTTAATCATGTCACCATGTTCCATCCCCAAGGTGTCATAAAAATTACCAAGGTTATTCACCAAGGTATCGTAAAACTTTTCATCTCTAAAGATTAATTTCTTTACCCAATGCATTGGAGCGCTATCAGGGCTCACCCATAATATGTATTTATTTTTATGTGAACCAAATATATCATAATAAAACATTTCACAAATGACCGAAAGAGAATAAAATAAATGGGTTTCATATCAAAATCGTGACACTTTAAAAAGTTCTTAAAAACATGATAATTATGTAATTTATAACCCAAAAAAAGGGAATGAGGGTTTTCTGTATATAAATTACATAATAAAATATATCATTTTTATGTATTTATTAATACCCAAATAAAATAAATATGTTTAGGTATTCACATAAATAAAATAAGATAATTTATTGAGAAATAGAGAGATTTTGAGATGAAAATTCTACAGCATAACGGCTATGGAACATGGTTTTAGAAAACATTAAAAATAGAGGGGATATGGGTCACCCATTAACAAAAGACTCATAATATATTATAGGTATAGAATAAAATTAAAATAATAACATGGTAAGTAAATTTGAAAGACATTCCACATAAAAGAGAACTTGAAAGGAAAAGAGAAGTTTGAGAATTCCCTTACCTTGAAGTGTAACTTCTAAAACTCTAAGATCATGAACTTGAGGATTCAGGGCACCTTGGGAGTACTCATTTGGAGTTAATAATATAATAAATTCGTGTATAATAATTTTTTAATGAAAGTAATTTAATTAATGGGTGGGTATTTCCAGAAAAAGTGATGGAATATTTTATTCATTTCAAAGGACACCTCATTAGTGGTATTTGAAAAACCATGGGCTTTCTCATGGTATTTTCCCATGATATTTACCACTTGGGACACCTAATATTATATTTTAATACATAAGATTTGAACATCATATTATCTTACTCATTACATCATTATGACATAGTTATGATGTCGTTAAACTTATCAAAAACTGAAAACTGTATTTTTTACTATTCACCAAAAAAATCAATTGTTTCAGAAAAATCCCAAAAATTCATCCTAACCATTTTTCAATATGTATAATTAAAAAGATAGGTCCATTTTATAAAAATTAGTTTCATTTTAAATTAAATAAAATAAATAAAATACTAATACTTAATTAATAATTTCTAAAACATTTATTTACTTATACTATGATATAATTATATCACATTACCACTTAAGATGACTAAAAAATATTTATACTTCCTTAGGTGATGTTAATATTTCATTGGTAAAATTACCATTCATAAGGGTAAAATTACAATTATAAATGGTACAGTTACTATTCACTAAATAATTATTTTGATCTTATTGAACCACATTTTTCACCTTGATTAAAACCATGTATTTCTGATTTTTGAAAATCATTTCACAGAAAAAGTTATTTAATAATAAAATATTTTTTTACTATTCATAAAAAATACTATTCATAAAATACTATTCATTAAAACACTATTCATAAAATATTATTCCTCAAATTGAAACTTCTTAGAAAACATCTAAAATTTAAGCCTAGGTTAATTTTGACATTTGAAATTCAAAAAACATGTTTATTTCACCATAATAATTCTCTATGTATGAGAAATCTCTGAAAATTAAAATTTTTACTTCTAAAATAAATTTATCAATTTTTTTTAATTAAACCAATTCTTAAAATGGTAATGATTAAATAACAATTTTATTTATACCAAGGGGTTACACAAAGTAACTAAGGCCTCGTTACATAACCCCTTATAATGCCTAATAAGACCTTAGAGTAAGGTGTGCCATGGTGATAGTGTAAGGCCCCAGCCTTAAACATTACATAATCTTGAATTAAGTAAAGAATTCACATTTAGGATCTTTTAAATTTTAGATTTATAGATAATTAGTCCATAAGTGTTATATTACATCATAAATATTACATGCAGACACTACTACTAAGTATCCATTTTTTTCTTAAAATAAAAACTCCTAAAAAAGAAACATGTCTAGTTCCATGTTTTCAACAACATGAATTTTTCCATGATCTCACCCTTGACCCTATTCATCTTTAATTCCTATGTAAAACATTTCAAAAACTTGGGATGAGCATACAAATCTCAGAAAGGGATATAAAATAAACAAAGAAAACATTAGTCCAACAACACATACAAAACATAAGCTCTTTAACATACCTCATGAAATCATAAGATTTATGAATAACACATAGAAATCATAAATCATAAAGGTAACTTGTGGTATTCATAACATACTTATGTTATAGCTTTCATAGGTATGTAGGGAGTTACCTTTGGAATACTCATTATAGTATATTCCCTAAATCATTTAGGAGAAACATTAACGTTTACATCTGTCACGTTACCCAATGCATTGAAGAGATATCTCCAGATCACCCACCCTAAGTTTATCATGGAACCACCCATATTAATAAACAATTCCCAAGAACCATAACATATTCATAATGGCCACCATGATAAGTGGTAGGAGATATTTGAACAATCATCATTTCGTGGGGCAGTAGTTTTCCATCCACAGAAACAATATGTTTGTATCCATTAGATGGAGTTGTGTGGATGTGTAGTTAGAATCCTTATTCATAAAAACATCCTAATATATTGAAGATAATGTTTTTTTATAAAATAATGTAATAAATAGATTTTAGGGGGTCGGAGAAGGAACATAAAAGAAAAGAACTTGAGAGAAGGTGTTACCATTAAATTGGGTAACTCCCTTTGGTTTTAACCAAAATGATTTATTGAATTTCCTTATTCCCAGTTTAAGTATTTTAGGTAAAATATATTAATTTTTGGAGATTATTGGAGTAGATTTT